>OX596233.1:43037118-45437118 GCA_951394345.1 Salicornia ramosissima | reverse complement strand
GAGTTCTTTATGAGTTCTTGGTCGAGTCTTGAAAGTTAAAGAAAGTTAGTATTAGTTAAAGAAAGATTAAAGAAAAGTTAAAGAAAGGTTAAAGATTGTTATAAGAGGTTCCAAGTTTGTTGGTTTACATGTTATTTCTTGAGTCAAGGCGTAAGATGCAACTTAAGAATTAACTAAGAATGTAAACTTTGATTTAAAGTAAAGATTAGCTTGATTTCGCTACTAGACGCCTAAGACTTAGAGTAAGATTCTAAGTATTTGGGTTAAGATGTTGCCCCTATCCTATCCGCGGTATTGGGATAGTTGATGGTCTTACTATGTTGTCTTCGGATATGGATTTCCAGTAATATTGGTTTCATGGGATTGGGAGTAAGATTCTCAATCCTGGCATAGTAGAAAGTTCGATCGCGTAAGATGCGTTCGTACGTGTTAGTCCGGTCTAGTATGTGAATGATTGCGCCAAAGTTAAGATTTGTTAATTGTTGGTTAAGTTAGTCGAGTCAGCATGATTACTTGTTTTATGATTGATGGTAGTATGATATGTTGGTTCGCATGTTATGAGGTATGTTTGATTTAGTTGTTTGATTTGTGCTATGTTTATGTGTATCCCCGTTAGGGTGGGACAGTTATGTTACTCGCCACTGACGGTGGACTGTTGTTGTTTTTCAGGTAATTCTGATGATGAGGTCCTTGCTTAGCTTTGGGTTGGGCGAGTGTCGTTGTTATTTAGCTTTTGTATTGTTGTTTTACGATTTTCTAGTATTGGACTATAGTGGTAGTATTTGTGTATTTCCCTAACTCTGACATATATTTGGAGTTTACATTTGTTAGTAGTAGTAATATGACATTTGGGATTAGATATGTACAATCTTGTGGGTGTTGTACTTTTGGTTTAGTATATATATATATATATATATATATTCATTTTGAGGTTTTGTTTTTAATTTTAAGTATTTTAGTTTGTTAGATCTGACTATTCGACTCGTCGGTTTCTTCCGCGCCGGTTTAAGCGAGTCAGGTTGTCACAATAGCCTTGTAAGGCCTCCTTCTCCCACATAACCTCGAGGGTGTATTCCCAAGGGGGATGGTCTCCTCGATCGAGGGAACCTCGATCGTGTGAGGAAGGACCCTCGATCGAGTTAGTAACGCGTGCAAGGCTTTCTCTTTTAACTAGGTCCTCCTTCTTCTCGACCTCGAGGGTGTCCCACGTGATCAACGTGTCGCGATGGTGGTGACTTGTAGGTAATTACCTCGACTAAGTGAAGGGCCTCTTCCCTTGATCTTCACTCCTTGAAACCCTCATAATTTTTCTAAGTGTTGATGCTTCCTAGACCCCTTTTCCACCTCGAGGGTCTTCCTTTTAACCCTGATCTTTACCTCGATGGGTTGCCCCTTTTTTCTCAAGAGTTAGAAATGACCTACTCTGGGACAACCTTCCCCATGACCTCGAGGGTCTTACCTACCTCGACCGTGATAGAGGTGCAAGGTAAGGTTTACCCTGGTAACCTCAAGGGTCCTCCTACTACCTCGAGTGTGATAGGGCAGTTCAAGAGATGTTTTGTTCGTTAATACACCTTTGTTGTGCCCACATTGAGTGGGGCTTTGGCTTATGGTGGCCAACTATCCCTTTAGGGGCTAATGAGCCCTAAGACATGGTTGACACCTATCCAGCCTCCCATCTCCCTTGATGGGTGCCTATCTTGAATAGGGCTTGTTGTAAGTCTTAGGAGCTTTCTCAAAGCCAAGGGGCTAATGAGCCCCAGAGACTAAGTGTCAGACTACCTTCCCTAATGACCTCGAGGGTGTCCATTACCTCGACTATGATAGAGGTAGAAGATGGAGGGGCCTTGATGACCTCGAGGGTCTCCCTTTACCTCGAGTGTTAGGGGAAGATGTCTTAGCTACCCATCAGCCTCGATGGGTGCCCACATTGAGTAGGACTTTGGCCTAAGGTGATCAACTGATCCTTAGGGGCTAATGAGCCCCAAGATATGGGTGATACATGTCCAACCTCCTATCTTCTTTGATGGGTGCCTACCTTGAGCAGGGCTTAGCTATTGGCCTAAGGAGCTCTTTCCCAAAGCCAAGGGGCTAATCAGCCCCAGTGACTTTGAATGCCTGTCCAGCCATTCCATTCCCCTCAATGGATGCCTATGTTGAATAGGGCTTTTTATCAATTGATGATGTGGAGGGTCGAGTACTCCACCCCTTTTTCCCCTAGAGTACACTGGGGTCCTTCGGGTCGAGGGTGATCAAGGGATTGAATCCCAAAACATCCTTGAGGCCATACCTCTACTTTCTGACTCGGATGGGTCAGTGTCTGGGGGAGAAGAGGTAGAAACCCCTTATCCCTGGGAACCATCTGTAGCATATCCTAACATTTATCATTCCACATATGAAAAACTTGTAGGTATACTAAACATGAACCTCGATGGTCCATCCACCTCTGGTCAAGAGGAGACAGAGAACATCGTGTACCCAAAAATTCCCCTGAGAAGGGTCCTAAATATTTATTTCTAGCTCCAACTTTCAACCATTGTCTCAAGCGAGACATTCGTTCCTTTGCTGCCCAATTCCAATTTGCAGAGCCATATGTAGTAGTTAGACCCATTAACCTTCAGACCATCCGTTCCCCCCCTGACAGATGTGTAGCTGTATATAAACTTGTCATGGTCAGGGGGCTTAGGGTTGTAAATAATGTGCCCACCAACCAGGAAGGATTCAGGCACAAATTCTTCTTTGTTTTCAATAGCGAGGGGTGGAAAATCCCTAGGGTGGTTGAAGATGAACCAAACTTCAACCTCAACCGCCAAGTGCCCAAGATGTCTGCTGAGGAAGCAGTGGTGGCCATCTACTGCGAGCTCGAAGCGAAAGAGGAAAAGGGAAAGACAGTGATGGTCCCCTTTAACTGGCTTCCCAGCACGGACGACTTAAAGCAAGAATTTTTCTTGTCTGCTATGGGGCTAAACCCAGCATATCCTGAGGGTAGGGGCTCTTACCTGTTAAGCACTAACCTCATTTTTGACTCTTCCTGATATTCTAACTTATTTGCTTTTTTTTTTTATTGCAGGGGTAGCACGAGACAAACTAGATCCCAAAATGGCCTCCCTCATGACTGCAGCTGCCATAAAAGCTCTTGTTGTAAAAGGCAAGATCGTAGCAAAGGAAGAATCAATTCCCAATCCCCCTAAGGTAATTATTAACCTCGATGATACTTATGTTGCCCCCTTCCTTTGACTCGATGATGCTAACCTTTTTATTGCCTCGATAGGACCCCAAGCACAAAAAGAAAACCTCGACCAGCGGGGTGCCTCGAATCAAGAGGACCAGGGAAACCAATCCTTTTACTAAAGAGCAAAAGGATAAAAAGAAAAAACAAAAGGTGGTTGAGGAGGATCAGCCATCATTGCCTGAAAAGGGTATTTTCCAAAAGGATGCAGCCACAGAGGCTGCCCTTGTTGCTGCTGGGTAGGTTATTAGGCCTTCCTCTTCGAAGGAGGTTCCAGCTGGCAGCGATAGACACTTCAAAGCGCTGACCCAGAAGGAGCGTAACCGTCGCCTCCATGGAGATTTTAGAGTCATGTACTCACCCTCTGATGAATAGTACATCATGGGGGGTGATGGGGAGGAGGTCTTCAATGAGCTCCACAACGCCTGGCTGGATGTGAGTACCTATGCCCTTGTTCAAATTCTTCCCTGTTGTATCTCTTTGTTACTAACTTTCTTTGTTTGTGCAGATGTCTATCCGGATGGATGCTGCATCCAAGTACATGCTGACCAACAAAGGTAAGGGCTTGTCCCTTGCTGATGCTGAAAAGGTCAAGGCTGACTTGGCCCAGGAGAAGGTGGACCATGCTGCCACCAAGAAGACTGTGACCTCTTTGGAAGGTCAGCTGGAAACTGCAAGAGTCGACCATGCCACTGCCAACACCTCCATCACTGGACTGGAGGCAAAACTGGCCAATGTCATCTCCCAGCGCGACTCATTGAACCGCGCCAAAAACAAGGCCCTCGAGGACTTGTCCAAGGCCAAGAAGAGCTTGAAAAAAGCTCAAAAGGCCAGAGACCAAGCCCTCGAGGAGATGAAGAACGAGGAGGAAGCCATCGTCAACAGGTGGCTTGATTCAGAGGCAGGGGAGAGGTATAAGTCAGGCCTTCGCCTGAATGGTGCTGCTGAGGGTGCTGGCATTCTCATTGCTGATACCCTTGGCAGGGCCAGGAAGGTGATGGAGGAGCTGTACCAAGGGAAATAGGCTTCCTTTGAATCCAGGTACCAAGCACTAGAACTGGAGGAAGAGGCTCAGGGGCAAGAGGTTGATCCTGAGGAAAAAGAGCCCAAAGAAAAGGCTGCCCCTCTCCAGGGTGAACAAGAGACCAACCTCCTCTCTTCGAGCTCGAGTGAGGGAGGTGACCTTGATGGGTGGTTGGAAGGAGTGGAGGGCAAGGCAGCCAACAGCAGCAGCAACAACAATAGGGGGATCCTGATCACCTCTTAGATGAGCTTAACATTTGTATAGATTTGGTTTCTGTACTTCGATTTTCTCTCTCTCTTTTTTTTTATTGTACTTAGCATAGGCTGTAACAATCTCTATAATATTAATGAGAAACAACCTTTTTGACTATCTTTGCCTCATTTATTGCTTTCATTTACTGCTTTCATTAATTTTATTACTCAATGATATATGCTCATGTCTATAAACAAAAGAGGAATATAATGAAAAAACTTGGCCTGGTAAGGGCTTCATGTTATTATGTAAAGGACAAGCAATCAACTTTGAACTCGACCCTGCTAGGGTTTTTAGAAGTTAGCAAAACTTGACCCTGTTAGGGCACTTATATTGCAAAGAATGATAATAAAGACTAAACTCGACCCTGTTAGGGCTTTTAAAAGTAAGTGAAAAAACTGGACCCTGTTAGGGCTTTATTCGCAAAAAATATCCAAACTTAAGAAATAGAATCCGGCAAGGGCTGGTAAAAACACAAAAGTTCAAAATAGTACAATGCCCTGTTAGGGGCTTTATTAAAACCTAACTAACCCAGTAGGGATGAAAACTAAGCATAAAACTTTTTCAGATGATCAGCATGCCATGGTCGGGGCAAGGGCTTTCCTTCTTGATTGACAAGTCTGTAAGTTCCTGTCCTCACCATCTCTTTGACTCGATAGGGTCCTTCCCAGTTGGGACCCAGTTTACCTCGAAGAGCAGTCTTTCCAGTAGCCTCGACCTTCCTCAGTACCCAGTCTCCAATTGTTATCGTTCGAGGTGACACTTTGCGATTGAAGTACCTTGTCATCTTTTGCTTGTAGGCAATGGATTTGAGCAATGCATTTCCCCTTGTTTCTGGCAATAGGTCTAGGTTGACAGCTTTTTCTTCCTCGTTCTGATTGGAGTCATAGAAGGTGATTCTTGGCGAGGGTATTCCTACCTCGACAGGTAATACAGCTTCACTTCCATAAAAAAAAGAGAATGGAGTATGCCCAGTTGCCTCCTTGACCGTGGTTCTAGTTGACCATAAGATTCCTGGAAGCTTATCTACCTAAGATCCCTTGACTGCTTCTATCTTCTTCTTGATGCCTTGAAGTATGACCTTGTTGGCTGCTTCAGCTGCGCTTTTCCATTTGATTGAGGCCTTGCCACAAATGTGAACCTTGTTTGTACGTCAAACTGAGCACAATATGCCTTTGTAGGGTCATTCTCAAATTGCCTGCCATTATCTGAAATTAACATTCTTAGAATGCCAAATCTAGTGATGATATTCTTCCAAATGAACTCTTGTATCTGTTTATCAGAAATCCTCGGTAGGGGTTCAGCCTCGACTCATTTGGTGAAGTAGTCGATCCCAACAATAAGAAATTTCTTCTGCCCCACAGCTGGGGGAAAGGGCCCAAGTAGGTCCATTCCCCACCTATCAAAAGGTAGGACTGCCTGAATTACTGTTAGAGTACTAGATGGCTGCCTAGGGATGGCAGCATGAGTTTGGCATTGCACGCACTTCTTTACAAGTTCGATGGCGTCCTCCTTGAGTGTAGGCCAATAATACCCAGCTCGAAGGGCCTTGCCCGCAATCGTTCTTGCCCCTTGATGATTGCTACAACATCCCTCATGAATTTCCTTCAGAATATAGTTTCCTTCTTCAGGGGTCACACATTTCAGGAGGGGATGTGTGTAAGATAGCTTGTAAAGCTCTCCATCATGCAATGTGAACCATTTGGACTTCCTTTTGATTTCTTCAGCTTCCCTGTCATCCATGGGCAGAGCCCTATGTTTCAGATAGTGGATGATAGCATCTTTCCATGTTTCACCTCGAGCCAGAGTGTTGACTTCAGATTCGTTGATACTTGGTTCTTTCAAGACCTGCCACTGAATGACTCGTGGCTCCTCTCCTTCTGCAGAGCTTGCCAACCTCGATAGAGCATCAGCCTGTTGATTCCCAGATCGAGGGACATGTTGAATGTCAAAAGACTCCAATCTCCTAGCGAGGGTCCTCAGTTTCTGGAGGTACATCTTCATGCTATCTTCCTTTGCCTCAAATTCCCCTTTTGAATTGTCCCACGACCAACTGTGAGTCAGCCTGGGCTTTAACATGCCTTGCCCCAGCAGTGAGGCACATTTGAATCCCTAAGATCAGAGCCTCGTACTCTGCCTCGTTGTTTGATGCCACAAAGCTGAACTTAATGGCATATTCCAGTCGATCCCCATTATCAGTCTTGATCAATATTCCTGCTCCTCCTCCACTCTGAGTAGAAGATTCATCAGTAGACAACTCCCAGACCTTGGAACTATCTGGATTAGAAGAGTTTGGCCTATTGGTGCATTCCACTATAAAGTCAGCCAATGCTTGAGCTTTAATGGCTCGACGGGGTGCATATTCTAACCCAAAGTCAGACAGTTGGTTTGCCTATTCAGTTATGCGGTTTGAATGATTTTTCCCCTCAATGATCTTCGTTATTGGTTGCCCGGTTAGGACCTTAATTGGGTGAGCTTGAAAATATGGCCTCAATTTTCGACTAGCCATGACTAAGGCAAAGATCATCTTCTCAGCCTCTGTATATCTGGATTCTACCCCTCGAAATGCATGACTGATGAAGTAAACCGGGTGTTGTTGCTTATCTCTCTCAGCGACTAGCACTGCACTTAAAGCATATTTATATATGGCTAAGTAGATATACAATGTCTCCCCTAGTAACGGTGAAACGAGCTTTGGGATACCGGCAAGGTACTCCTTCAACTGTATAAATGCCTTCTCAGCCTCCTCGTCCCACTTGAATGTGGCCTGCTTCAACACCTGAAAGAAGGCGAGGCTCTTGTCTGCTGATCGTGATAAGAAACGGCCCAATGCAGCCATGCACCCTGTTAGTTGTTGCACCTCCTTAACTGTAACGACCCGACTCGCTTAAATCGGCGCGGAAGAAACCGACGAGTCGAATAGTTATAAACTACAACTCGAAACCTAAGAAATTAAAACTAATTCCTCGAATTATTATTAATAAACCACAAACGTACAAATACCCACAAGTTTGTACATACTAATTCCAAAAGTCAAACTAAAAAGTACTAAAATACAAGTAACTCTTGTAACGACCCGACTCGTTTAAATCGGCGCGGAAGAAACCGACGAGTCGAGTTGTTAGAAACTACAACTCATATACTTAAGAAATAAAACTAATTTCTCAAATATTGTTATTAAACCACCAAAAGTACAAATACCCACAAGTTTGTACATAAACTAACCCAAAAGTCAAACTAGAAATACTATAATACGAGTTAACTCCAACTACATGTCAGAGTCTTTAAACAACATATAAAAGTCCGAAAGTAACGAAATAACATCTAAACAAATACTGTCACTAACTAATGCTAAGAAAACAGTAAATACAACAGACGACACAAGAAACAACGTCGCTCGCCCAACCCAAAACTAGGCAAGAGCATCATCATCTGAAGTACCTGAAAAATACAACAACGGTCCACCATCAGTGGCGAGTAACATAACTGACTCACCCTAATGGGAACGCACATGTACATAGCATAAATCAAACGATCAACATCATTAAGCAAATTGCGAGAACAACCCAAAACGTGAACTCGACTCAAACCAACCTAATCAACTATCTTTGGCGCAATCATTCATATTCTAGACCGGACTGTGCTCGTACGAACGCATCTTACGCGCTCGAACTTTCTACTATGTTCGGATTTGAGAATCTTACTCTCAAACCCCATGAAACCAATCTTACTGGAAATCCATGTCCCGTGAAACCAATCTTACTGGAATTCACGAAGATCACATAGTATGACTCCAACTAACCCAATACCGCGGATGGATTAGGGGCAACGTCTTAACCCGAATACATTGAATCTTACTCAAAGTATCAGGCGTCTAAAAATGAAATCAAGCTAAGTAATTAATTAATTCATTTACTCATTTTAATCATATTATTCATTATTATCCCAACATAACTAAACTAAGTTCAAGAACTGCCTAAAGCCTCGGTTCTCGAAATTAATCTAGCTAAAACATCGAAGTTATTCTCAAGAACTGCCTCTAGCCTTATTCTTGAGTCTAACCAATCATTATTCATCAATCTTTAATCATTCTTTAACCATATTAAACACTTTCTTTAACTTTCTTTATTCTTTAAACCGTTTTCTTTAACTTTCAAGATTCAATCAAGAACTCCTAAAGACTCATCAAGAACTCATAAAGAACTCAAAGAACTCATAAAGAACTCATAAAGAACTCATAAAGAACTCAAAGAACTCATAAAGAACTCATAAAGAACTCATTCAAGATTCAAGATCTTCAATCAAGAACTCAATCAAGATTCAAGATCTTCAATCAAGAACTCATCCAACATAATTATCACACGCAAATCACCATGAAAAATCAACCTAAACTTATCCAAAATTCATCAAACTTTGATACATAAATCATGATCATATAACAATGTATAACTAATCATAAAATCATGAAAATCATCACTAAAACATCATGTAAACACATAAAAATCAGATTGTATAATCATACATAAAATCATGAATAAACATCAACAAACATCCTAAACATGCATTTAATCTATACTATAAACAAGGTATACCAATTAAGTTGAGTTAGTATGTTACCTTTTGAAGATTTCACACAAATTCAACACACAAAAGCAACCCGAAAACTCGACCCACTCGATCACACAACACGGCCCAAATACGGTATGCACACGGCACCACCACGAACCCGCGGTCCTTGCTGCCTTCACCACGGCCTGCACTGCTGGATCACCACCACGGCACACGGCACACGGCTGCCCAGCCACTGCACACACGGCCACCCTAGCACGACCACCACACGAGCAAAGCACACGAACACAAATCCAAAACCAAACCCGAACAAGGAAATCTTGATTGAAATTAATGTGTTTAGGCTTGTGTTTGGTCACCTAAAGATCAATGAACTTTGAATCTTTAAGTTTTGGGCTAAGAAAATTGATGAACAATTGATGGGTATCAATCATCAAAAATGGCGTGAAGTATAGGCAAAAGGGAGGGAGTTTGTGTTTTGAATTTTGATGGCTAAATGTGTTTAAAATCAAGGATGACAAAAATGAGCCAAAGCCTTACTAACTCTCCTATTTATAGAGTTAGTTAAGGTGTGAACACAAGGCAAGTGGCAAGCCTTGCCATGCCTTAGAAAAACCGGCCAAGAGGGTCACTTGGGCCTAAAATGGGCTCTCGTGATCCATTGGGCTTATTTGCGAAAACCGCATAATTAATCATGCCCAAATCGATTTGGCCCAAAATATTAGATAATTAATTAGAAAATTAAATAATAAAAATTCTAATTAATTAAATAATAATTAACTTAAATAATAACAACTAAGAAATAAACATTTCGATTAAATCGAAATTATTCATATAAAATTAAAATAAATAGTTCAAAATTAATTTGAACTAGCACATAAACAAACATAATTACACATAAATACCGGCAAAAACACCGATAAAATTTGGGTCATTACAACTCTAACCACACGTCAGAGTCCAAAACAACGTATGAAAGTCCAAACAATAACGTATAAAGTCTATACAATACGTCAATACTATCTATAAACAACTGAAATGGAAAATACATCAGGCAATAGAAACAATAAACGTCGCTCGCCCAACCCAAAGTTAAGCAAGAGTATTGTCATCAGAAATACCTGAAAAATATACAACAGTCCACCATCAGTGGCGAGTAACATAACTGACTCACCCTAATGGGAATACACATGTACATAGCACAAACCAAATAATCAATATCAATAATCAAAGTACGGGAACAACCCAAAACGTGAACTCGACTCAAACCAACCTAATTAACTATCTTTGGCGCAATCAATCATATTCTAGACCGGACTGTGCTCGTACGGACGCATCTTACGCATCCGAACTTTCTACTATGCTCGGATTTGAGAATCTTACTCCCAAACCCCATGAAAGCAATCTTACTGGAAATCCATGTCTCGTGAAACCAATCTTACTGGAAATTCACAAAGATCACATAGTATGACTCCAACTATCCCAATACCGCGGATGGAATAGGGGCAACGTCTTAACCCAAATACAATGAATCTTACTCAAAGTATCAGGCGTCTAAAAATGAAATCAAGCTAATTAATTAATTAAATCTTTTAATCATCTTATTCATATTATTCATTATTACCCAATCATAACTAAATTAAGTTCAAGAATTGCCTCTAGCCTTAATGCTCGAAATTAACTAGTTAAATCATCGAAGTTATTCTCAAGAACTGCCTCTAGCCTTAATCTTGAGTCTAACCAATCATAATTCATCATTCTATAATCATTCTTTAATCGAATTAAACATATTCTTTAACTTTCTTGAACCTTTAAACCATTTTCTTTAACTTTCAAGACTCAATCAAGAACCCATAAAGACTCATCAAGAACTCATAAAGAACTCAAAGAACTCATAAAGAACTCATTCAAGATTCAAGATCTTCAACCAAGAACTCATTCAAGATTCAAGAACTCAATCAAGAATTCATCCAACATGTTCATACTACACGCATAACATCATCATAATTCAATCGAAAATCCAACTTTTACTCATCCAAAATTCATCAAACTTTGATACATAAATCATGATCACATTACAACATATAATCAATCATAAAATCATTAAAAACCTTTATCGAAACCTCATTAAAACCATTAAAAATCAGAATATAAAATATTCACCAAATCATGAACAAACAACATCAAACATCCCATTCATGCATTTAATTCATACTATAAACATAGTATACCAACAAGGTTGAGAAAGTATGTTACCTTATCGAAGATATACACACAAATCAACACACAAATGCAACCCGGAAACTCGACCCACACGGCACCAAGCAACACGGCACAGCACACACGGCTGCACACCCGGTCTTGCACGGCTGCTACACGAGCCACCAACTGCACGGCTGAAACCACGAACACACGGCCCACCTGCACGGTCCTCACGGCACCACACTATACTTGCACGGCTGCCACTCGAACACCACTCGAACACCCACGAACAAGACACACGAACCAACCCGGAAAACCACCCAAACCAATGATCTTGATTGCAACAAATGGGTTAAATTGTGTTTTAGGCTACTTAAAGATCAATAGACTTTGAATCTTTAAGATTGGGGTTGGAAAGATTGATGAACAAATGTTCAACTTGGAAACACCAAAAATGGCGTGTGAAGTAGAGCAATTGGGAGGGAGTTTGTGTTGATTGAATTTTGATGGCAAGAGTGTTAAAAGGCAAATGGGCAAATGAATCTCATGGCTCACTAACCATTCCTATTTATAGAAATTAGTTAAGTGTGAAAGCAAGGCAAGTGGCAAAACCTTGCCATGCAATTAGAGGGGGCCGGCCATCATAGCTATAATGGGCCTAAATGGGCTCTCGTGCTCAATTGGGCTAATTTGCGAAAACCGCATAACTAATCATGCAATAATCGATTTGGCCCAAAATATTAGATAATTAATTAGAAAATTAAATAATAAAATTCTAATCAATTAAATAATAATTAATCATAAATAATAAAAACTGAAAATAAAATAATTCGAATTAATTCGAAATTATTCACATAAAATAAAATAAATAGTTCAAAAATAAAATTTGAACTAACACAACAACATACATAAATACACATAATTATCGGCAAAAATACCAATAAAATCTGGGTCATTACATTAACCGTCCTTGGAGATTGCATGTTGATGACGGCTTGAATTTTATTAGGGTTTGCCTCAATGCCCCTTTCATCGACCAAGAAACCAAGACATTTGCCCCCCTTAACCCCAAAAACACACTTCTTGGGGTTGAGTTTCATACTGAACTTCCTCAGTGTTGATAAGGTCTCCCTTATATCCTTGGGATGATCACCTGCTTGTTTGCTTTTGATTATCATGTCATCAACATAAACCTCAACGTTGCGGCCAATCTGCTCAGCAAAGATTGTGTTCACTAGCTTTTGATAGGTAGCCCCAGCGTTCTTGAGTCCAAAAGGCATTACTCGATAGCAGTAGACCCCCTGGTTGGTGATGAAAGCAGTATGTGCCTGATCTTTTTCAGCCATTGGTATCTAATGGTAGCCAGCATTGGCATCCATGAAGCTGAACATTGCATGTCCGGCAGTGGAATCAACCAAACTATCTATCTTAGGGAGAGGATAGTCGTCTTTGGGGCAGGCTTTAGTCAGATCAGTAAAATCTACACACATTCTCCACGTACCGTTAGGCTTTTTCACCAGAACAATGTTGGCCAGCCAATCAGAGTATTGGCACTCCTTGATAAACCCATGCTCTAGCAGCTTTTTTACTTCAGCCACAGTTGCCTTGTTTCTTTCCTCACTTTGTCTTCGCAACTTTTGCTTTACGCCTTTGAATCCTTCACGAATGTTGAGCTCGTGACACATAACCGAAGGATCAATGCCTGGCATTTCTGAGACATCGAAGGCAAAGACATCTTGAAATTCTCTTAGTAACTGTGTAACGCCCCAGATTTTGGGCTAGTTTCGTGTTTAATTTCTTGTAATTAGTTTGCATCGGTGCATGGTCTAAATTTATTTTTAGACTATTTTTAATGTTTGAGTGTAACCATTATTATTTAATGGTTTATTAATTCTTAATTTTATTTTATTTTATTTTATTTCAATTAATTAGAATTTTATTATTTAATTTTCTAATTAATTAATTAGTTTTGGGCCAAGTGCAAAATTAATCATGTTTAGTCATGAATTAGTGCAAATGGCCCAAGTGAACTTTGAGCTCATTTTAGTAAGCCCATGGCCGGATTTCCCTCCCTTTTAGTGGCTTAATTTGCCACTTGCCATGCATACACACCTAACTCACTTCTATAAATAGAAGTATTAGTAAGGCATGATGATTCTTTTATCATTTGCTCATCTCTTGCCATCTCTTTTTAAAGGCAAACACTCTCTCCATTTGCCTTACTTTTCCCACGCCATTTTGGTGCCCCAAACCCATCAATTGTTCATCACCTTTTCTAAACCCATACTTAAAGATCCTTCATCCATTAATCTTTAAGTATTAAAACATAATTCAAACCCCAACAATATCATTCAAGATCACTAGTTCGGGGTGGTTTTGGGTTCGTGTTCGTGC
The DNA here is from genome assembly GCA_951394345.1 of Salicornia ramosissima. Taxonomy (NCBI): domain Eukaryota; kingdom Viridiplantae; phylum Streptophyta; class Magnoliopsida; order Caryophyllales; family Amaranthaceae; genus Salicornia; species Salicornia ramosissima. The sequence continues at coordinate 45,423,448 of OX596233.1, read as the reverse complement.
TTCAAGTGGCGGTGCTTTTGCATAGTGAAGGTGGCCGTGTGTGCAGAGGGGACAGCAGCAGTAGGCCGTGCAAAGTGCAGCAGAGGGCCGTGCAGGTGCAGCAGTGAAGCCGTGCAGTTCGTGCTCGTATAGGTGCTGCTGGGCAGCCGTGTTTTGTGTCGTGCCGTGCATGTTTGGATGACCGTGCAAGACTCGTTCCGGGCAGCAAGTTCTTGGTACGTTTTTGGGGTTAATCGTGATTAAGGTAACATACTTACTCAACCTTGTTGGTATACTATGTTTATAGTATAGATTAAATGCATGTTTGGGTTGTTTGGTGATGATTATCCATGATTTTATGTGTTGTTTCTAATCTGATTTTGATATGGTTTTCATGATATTTTGATGATGGTTTTGATGATTTTTATGATTGAATATATGTTGTTTTATGGTCATGATTATTATGTCAAAGTTTGATGAATTTTGGATAAGTATAAGTGGTAATTTTCGAAATGATGATGATGATATGCGTGTGGTATGTATGAGTTCTTGATTGAGTTCTTGAATCTTGATTGAGTTCTTGATTGAAGATCTTGAATCTTGAATGAGTTCTTTATGAGTTCTTTATGAATTCCTTTATGAGTTCTTTGAGTTCTTTATGAGTTCTTGATGAGTCTTTATGAGTTCTTGGTTGAATCTTGAAAGTTAAAGAAAATGGTTTAAATGATAAAGGAAGTTAAAGAAAGTGTCTAATATGATTAAAGAATGATTATTGAATGTTGGATTATGATTGGTTAGACTCAAGATTAAGGCTAGAGGCAGTTCTTGAGAATAACTTCGATATTTTAACTAGTTATCTTCAAGAATCAAGGCATTGAGGCAATTCTTGATTGTAATTTAGTTAAGTTGAGATAATTAAATGAATAATCTGATTAATATGATTAAAAGATTTAATTAAAGATTAGCTTGATTTCATTTTTAGACGTCTGATACTTTGAGTAAGATTCATTGTATTTGGGTTAAGACGTTGCCCCTATTCCGTCCGCGGTATTGGGATAGTTGGAGTCATACTATGTGATCTTTGTGAATTTCCAGTAAGATTGGTTTCACGGGACATGGATTTCCAGTAAGATTGGTTTCATGGGGTTTGGGAGTAAGATTCTCAAATCCGAGCATAGTAGAAAGTTCGAATGCGTAAGATGCGTTCGTACGAACACAGTCCGGTCTAGAATATGAATGATTGCGCCAAAGATAGTTGATTAGGTTGGTTTGAGTCGAGTTCACGTTTGGGTTGATCTTGTACTCTAGATTATTGATTTGATGTTGTTATTTGATTTATGCTATGTGCATGTGTATTCCCATTGGGGAGAGTCAGTTATGTTACTCGCCACTGATGGTGGACTGTTGTATATTTTTCAGGTATTTCTGATGATGATACTCTTGCTTAGCTTTGGGTTGGGCGAGCGACGTTTATTTCTATTGTTGGTTGTATTTTCTATTACTGTTATTTTTAGATAGTATTAGACTATTGTATGGACTTTCATACGTTATTTTTAGACTCTGACATGTGGTTGGAGTTACTCGTATTTTAGTATTTCTAGTTTGACTTTTGGACTAGTTATGTACAAACTTGTGGGTATTTGTACTCTTATGGTTTAATACTAATAATTGAGGAATTAGTTTTTAATTCTTAGGTAATTTGAGTTGTAGTTTATAACAATTCGACTCGTCGGTTTCTTCCGCGCCGATTTAAGCGAGTCGGGTCGTTACAAACTGAGTGATTGACTCCCTGAGGGTGGGATCCATGTCAATGCCAATTTTGACTGTGTGCTCGGGATTGTCATCGATGAGGACCTCTTCGTGACCCTCGATGGGTCTTGGTCGAGTGTAATGTTTGGCATCCTCAGCTAGAAACACAGCCTCAGAAGACTCGACCGGCTCCTTTCTCTTGTCACCTACCTCAATCGATGGTGAGGCTGTTTTGATGCTATTGATGTAGCACTACTTGGCGGTTCTCTGATCACCATACAACTTTCCGACCTCCCCTTTATCTATCTCATACTGCAATAAGAGTTGGTATGTAGAGATGGTAGCCTTTATTTTGTTCAACAAAGGTCTTCCCAGGATGATGTTGTAGGGGAGTTTAATGTCCACGACAATGAATGTGACCGGTAAGTTGCGTCCTTCCCCCTTTTCTCCGAGTCGAACAAGAAGCTTAATGATCCCCAAGGGGAAGACGGGTTGACCCCCAAAGCCAAACAAAGGTTTTTCCAACGGGGTTAGATCAGCTTCGCCGTACTTCAGTTGTCGTAGGCATTCCAATCTCATCACATCAGCTAAACTCCCACTGTCCACAAGTACCCTCTTGACCCTAGAGTTTGCTACTTTTACCTCGACCATGAGGGGGTCGTTGTGAGGGAAGCAGGTAGGTCGAAGAGGAGATGTATAGAATACCATCGTCGGACCTGATGGGGGTGGTTCGATGGTTCCTTCAGCAATCTGAAAAGTTGAGTTCCTGAGATCCCTCTTCAGTGCTTTGTTGGATGGTGCTTCTATTGAGTATCCTCCAGCGATGACATTAATCAGACCATCAGTCTCGTTGTTGGTACTGCGTTTCTGCTTCTTAGCCCCATTCTCTTTTGACAAATAAGGGTTGAGCTTGCCTTGATCCGCCAGCTTATCAGGCGCCTTTTTCAACTCCCTGCAGTCTTTCGTGGTATGTCCGCACTCGTGGTGGTATTCGCACCAGAGTTTGGGATTCCTTCTGTTGACCGATGTGCGTAAAGGGGTTGGCTTTGGAAGGATTTCTTGGCCTTTGATGTCCAAGCATATCTCCCGCCTGTTAACATTGAACCTAGGGTCTTCTCCCCCATCCCGAGTGTCTTTCTTAGAAGTGGATGTCCGGCTAGGACCACCTCGTTGAGACTCCTTCCTCTTATTGTCTTTCTTTTTGTCGGACTTTTCGATGGGGTTATTGATATCTGAGGCCTGGACGTACTTTCGAGCCCTGTCCATTGCGTCGGTGTATGAGGACACTTCGTTTTCCAGCAAGGAGAACTTGAATTTGCCCCTCTTTAGTCCTGACATGAACGCAGCATAAGCTACTGAGTCTTCCACATTAGGTATTTGCAGTAACTCAGCGTTAAAACGCTTGAGATAATATCCAAAGAGCTCATGTTCCCCCTGCTGACAAGCCATGAGATGAATGCTTGTCTTACGCTGTTTCTTCCCAGCCACGACGTGGCTAAGGAACATTGCCTCCAATGCTGCAAAACTAACGACCGATCCGGATGGGAGATCGGTAAAGCAGGTGAGGGCCAGGCCCTTGAGAGTGGTAGGGAAATACCTACACCAGCTTGCCTCACAGCTTGTCTGCACTGTCATTTGGGCTTTGTAGGCAGCCATATGTTCGGCGGGATCAGTCGCCCCAGAGAAGGGCTCGATGGTGGGAGCTTTTACTTTCCTCGTGTCAGTGGTGTACAGAAGCCTTTGGCTGAATGGAGTTTGAAAGACAACTTCCCCTACTGGTGGCCCTGGTTCGACCTGTAATACCCCGAAATTTAGGGCCAGAAAATTTCGCGGGTTATTTATATTATTTTAACTTTCCGAGTCCAAAAAGGCCCATTTAAAGTTGGACTGTTTATTTCATTTCTTTTCCTTATCTCGAATTTGGGCCCAAAGGCCCAATTTGCTCCTCTAGTTGGCCGGCCCTCTCTCTTTATAGTTGGCCAACAATTATTTCTTTTATTATTGTTAATTAAATAATTTGTGTAATTATTTAATTAAATTAATTATTTAAATTATTTTAAACCTAGTCTACCCTCCTAAACTAATTCCCCTAATTTTTCTCACTTGTCCTACTCCTTCCTCTAAACTCACGGCCATCCCCTTTTCTTATGGTTGTTGTTTTTTTTTTTTATTTTATTTATTTATTTTACCCTTGTTTATTTATTTAAGAACAACAACAATTATTTCCTTTTACCTAATTCCAAAAGTTCCAAAAAATTCTATTTTCTCTTCCTCTTGGCCGTGTATTTTCGTGTAAGCCAAGGAGATTTTTCTTGGAATTTTATTGCGAATCAGGTAACTACGCTATCTTGTTTAATTTTGGTACAAGTTTTACACATAGTAAATTAGGATTAAAAACATGAAAATTGTAAAAGAATTAGTATCATGATTAGGTTTAGATTATTTCGAACCTTATGAATTTTATGAATATGATATTTCTTGATTTTATTTTAAGGTATTCTATGCATAAATTAATTTATTTATTTATGTATTTTGTATGAATAATTGCATGAATATTTTTGTTCTTATTGTTCTAATTTGTCGAGTGACTTAGAATAATTTTAGGAGCTTCTTTACTGTTTGATCTTTAATCAAGATTTATTTCATGGCGAAATTCGTCCTTCTCTTGCTTGAAATAATTTAATCTCTTAAACCGGTAAAACTATCCAGATTTAGTTTACGAATTTATTAATATACTTAATCAATTTGTATGGGTACAAACTTTTAGGTGGAAGTCAGTAATAGTTTTTTACAGCTTGTGTTAAATTTTCGTAATTTTTAAAGATCGATTGATATGGCAGAAAAATCCGAAACTGATCTCAGCCTAATCTGATTTGTTAGTTATAAAATCCGTTAAAAATAGTAAATGACATTATTTTTGGACGAAAATTATGCAAGTTAAACCTTGAACCTATATTTAACTTCCATTAAAATCTCCAGATTAATCGAAACCTTTAAAGGGTCGTTCTTGATTTAATTCTTTAAACATCAGATTGTGTAAAATAGTGTAATTAAATTATTAAAACATGTTATTTTGAATTCTTGAATTCAATCTTGATCTTGTTTGAACCCTATGATAGCCGTGTGGTGTGATGTAAATAAAGAAATGATTTTGATCTTGTTTTAATCCATGTTTTATGACTTAATGTTTAAAGTATAATTAAATTGTTTATTATTAAGTTTATTTGATTAATTGTTGATAATTGTATTCAATTGATTAAAAGTATAATTTTGGTATTTTTATTCAAGAATGTCGAATGGCTTGTTGTGATAAAAACAGGATTTTTATCATATTTTGAGTAATATATGTTGTTAATTGTTAAATTGTTTATAAGATTGTTTAATGAATTGATCTGATTATTATGTTATAATTAAAAAATGTCGAGTGGCCTTTTTATTTTGATCAACTTTAGTTTATTTTGGACTTATAATAATATTGGGATAATTTTAGGAATTGTTATTATGATTATTATTTATTACTTATTATTATTATTATTATTATAAGTAAGGAAGTCAGTAGGGATAAGTTACAATAAGGAATTGAGGATGATAAGACATTAAAAGGGAAAGAAAGGAAACAGAGTAAAAGGAATTTGAATTGTTTCGATCTCTGGCTAGGAAAGACTTGGTATTTAAGGTGGCCAATATACGTGCCGCACCTCTCTTTCCTGGGACTTCGAACATTTCATTTCCGATTACGGCCACCTAGTATTTCCCGATTTAAGAAAGATATAAGATTTGAAATATAAGATAAGATAAGGACGCCCATTTGATGATACACGAGTCGTCGGATTGGGTTAAGTCGAAGCCACTGCTCAATGGGACGAACACACGAGTTCCCCCGCGGAGTTCTTGGTTCTAGAATATGTAGTCGTCTAAGTAGTAGTACACGAGCTGCTATTTAGGGGTTATGGCCATAGCTTAGGCTTAGTGGTGCACACGAGATCCACTACGGGTTGAATACACGGGTTCACCCCGGCATGTTTTAGGAAAGTTGTGGTGCACACGGGATCCACAACGAGTTATAGTGACCGGTCCATTAAGAAGTAAAGATGAATGTTATGATATGATACGATAAGATGTTAAGATGATTCATATGATATAAGATAAGATATTTTCTTTAAGGTTTTATGAAGTGGTCACCCCACCGACGATGCACGCTTCGTTACCGGGGTTAAGTCTTTGCCACCGACCTGCCGAGGCTTTCTGGTCGGTTTACTGATTCTAGTTTGTGTTGTCGTCCGAATTGGTGGCACATGGGCCATTAATTCGGGAGTGAGGGTCCCACTTAGACTTTGGGAAAGACACATGAGTCTGACCCGGCATATTCTAGGAAAGTTGGGGTGCACACGAGATCCCCTACTAGCATGTTGACTCGACCATGGATTAAGCAAAGTTAAGATAAGATGTTTATGTTATGTTTATGTTATGTTATGATATGACAAGATAAGATATTTATGTTATTATACGAAGATAAGATATGATACGATATGAAGTAAAGATAAGATGATATGATATAAGCTAAGGTAAAGATGGTATGAAAGTACGACACGTTATGAAAGTTATGATAAGATATAAGTTATGTTATGATGTGATATAAGTTATAATATAAGATGTAAGATAAGTTAAGAAGATTAAGATAAGTTATGATTTAATGAAATGATGATAACCAGGTTAAAAGTATTTATAATATAAGATAAGTATGAAATGCATGTGCTACGAATAGTATAAGTCTTCCGCTGTGTATATCTGTATTTGTATAACGTATGTATGTATGTATGAATGTATGTATTCGTATGTTATACCCGAATGTATACGTATTCCATGATGTATTGTACGTGTATTTTGTACGTATTCTAACCGTATTTCTGCAGGTATTCTTATGCGTATTTTGTACGTATTTGTATACGTACCTCGTATTGATTTCTGTATAATATTTATTATGTTTTTGTGTGGTTTTCATGTATAATTCTATGATATTATGTGTTTAGCGGTCCCTCAATTAAGCGGGACAGCCTAGTTACTCCCCACTGACGGTGGACCCCCCCTCAGTTTCAGGTGACGATGCAGCAGCTTAGAACGGGTTTCCGATGGTTGGGCTTAAGCGTGGCAGAGTTTAGTTTTACCTTAGTTTTACTATAGTGATTTAAGACAATATTACTTTATTTTATATATATGATCCCAGCATGTTGGGAAGACAATATTTTCAGTTTATGTAATACTTTAGGTATTTTTACCTTTAATGACTTTTGGGATTATTTTCAGACTTTTAAGATAATAAAAGATGTTTCTATTTTTAAATATATAATTAATGTTTAGTTTAATGCTTAGGTAATGATCCGCAAGTCGTTTTCCTTCGTCAAACGACAGCTTAAAAAGTCGGGTCGTTACACGACCACTGGAGGGCGTCTTCTGTTGTCATCCCGGTCAGGGACAGCCATCGGGGAACGACGCACGCCTTCCCCCAGGTTTGGGATGACAGCTGATCTTTGATTCCTAGCAGTAGTATGGTGAGACCTCTCTGGTGATCTCCTTGGTTGGCCTCTAGTCTCTTGCCTTGTGACCTCCCTGACATTTGAGGTCGTTCATGCCCGGCGCGACTCGATGACATTTCGAGCGTCGTCGCGTCTACAAAATAGGAGTTAGTGGCTTTTAATTTTAGGAATTAAATTAAAAATTCTATTTTTGTAATTAGTCATCAAGTCTCACGTGTGTAGTGGACTTGACTAGGTTAGAATGTATCTAGTCTTATTATAGGGAATATACACTAGGTTGTTATGCGTGGTCTTTAGTCAATCTATTTTGTAGGAAGTGTGTGCATGATCTCCTCTCCACTATGCGTATGGATGGCTTCTTCTTCAAGACAAGAAGTTTCAAGACAAAGCTGCAACTATATATAAGAAAGCAACCAAAATTTTCGAATGCAACCACAACCAAGAGAAAATTCAAAGATCAAGTTTACATGTGCAAAAATCATTCAAGTATTCTTTGAGTTTAGTTCTTTAGTTTTTCAATTCAAATCAATTGTAATTCATAGTAGTAAGGGTTGGGTGAGAGAAGAATCAAAAGAATATTTGATTTAAAATCAAAGAGAAAAGAGAAAGAGAATTCAGATTTCATTCGAAATCTGAAGAGAGAAAACTCGATCTTTAGTAAGATCGTGGCATCGGTTCAGGGGGAACAGGTGTCAGGGGGAACAGGTTCCTAGTGGAACTTAGAGAATAGAGAATAGAGAAGGTCCGTTTAGGTTATAAAACAGAGTCGTTTTGGCCTATAATTAATAAGAGAAGTCCAAGAGTCAAAATCCCTCGTGGTCAAGGTTTTTCTTCCTAATTGGGCCTAGGAAGTTTTCCTTGTAGGTTAAAATCTTTCTCTCTTTTTATTTCTGTTTACTCTTTCATTCCTGTTTAAGTTAAAATTCCGCAAAAAGTTCAAAAACTCCCTCAACTACAATTCACCCCCCCTCCTCTTGTAGTTGCTATTTATATACATCAATCTTATTATTATTATTTTTTTTTGGTAAGAAGCTATTTTTTTTTGAATTTTTTTTGTAAGTAAACACCTTTGGCTGAATTTCAGGTTTCGATTTTGGGTTTTTTCGGGGTGGTGGATCAGGGGAGCAAAAGGGACAGAGACGACTTGTGGAGGTATGAAGTGGGTTTGCCTGAATGACGGAGGGGGATCGATTTAAACACCGAAATTTGGCTAAAGGTGATTCATTACAGAAAAAAAAAAATTTTAAAATAAGGCGGATTCTTACAAAAAAATAAGTTAAAAGTTGGTTTTTGACAAAAAATACTTATTTTATAAGGTGATTTTTAACAAATTTTCTAGATTTTTTTTTTTTTTTTTGGTAAGTAGCCACCTTTGGTTTTTAAATTAAGGTGTGACATTTACAAAACTATGAATATATAAAAAAATATTTGTATCTCCTCAAAAAAAGAAATTTGTATTAATAGCGAATTTAAAGCAAATAAGTGATGACATGTTGTAGTCCAATAAAAACAATCCTTAAAATTATAGTGCAATAGTAATGATTTTCAAGTGTTGGGTAGATTAAAAAACGGATTGAGTTCAAAATTATAGTGCAATAGTAATGATTTTCAAGCAATTTGACCTAAACAATTATGGGTGATTGGGTTCAAAATTATATCAAGTCATTTTTTGTTGTCGAAATATATCATTTTTTGGTTGGATTAACATTAGAATTCAAGTCTTTTAACTGGATTAATCGTGTGTGTTCATCACAAAAGAAACAAGGCAATTCAATATCGGACTTTTAATTCTACAGAGACTAGAGTTTTGTTTTGTTTAGTTTAGTTAAAATTCATTTCGTTGGAAATGCATATTCCTAGAGAATGGTAAAATATGACTGTGTTCGTTGGAGGAATTTGAGAAAAGATTGGGAATTATAATTGCCAAGGAAATACAAATTCTCACAAGGCATGGATAATTTGAATTCCCACAACTTAAGGCCTAATACCTTCCTCTGATACCAATCATTGTAAAAAGTCAAATGAAAAAGTCAAATGTTATACCTGCTTGATTTAAAAACGGAGAAAGCAAATTTTAAACTCCTTGAGATTAATTGATTCATTCCTGATGTCTAGCGGAAACAACTACAATCCTACAAGGCTACAACACATCTCTTCACAAGAATCAATACAAGACATAGCCTTGTAGTTTGTAGCCGTCAATCCGTTATGCTCTGTACTCAGTTATTTCTACTTTGCAAAATTAAGTCAGTCAGATGACTTGGAGTAAAGTCCAAATCAAGGCCTAATACTACCTGCTAATACCAAAATGCTCACGTATAACGTACCTGCTTAATCAATATTAACCTTCTTATCTTGAACGACGAGTGTATGTACTTGTGTTTCCAGGACACTAACCCACATACCCAACCAGTCAAACATAGGCTGCAACACCTAACCAAGGCCCGGTCACATCAACCAATATGCAACTGCTTTACTAGGTGCCAAGTGAGTCCAATCTCAAGCTGAGGCTCATACCAATGCACTTTGTAGTTTGTATTAACAAAGGAGACAAGAAGCAAACACATTTATCCTATGTATTGTAATTACAGTTAGAGCTGTTTGTATTGGTACAAGAAAGATTCAAAATGAATGAGGGCAAAATTTTAAGGAACCCTAAATTGGGGAAATATCTACTGTACAACAAAATAGGTAGCGTGAATGAGTCCATATTTTGGAAGACAAATCCTTGCTTTAGAAAAATATATCCGTCTGCTTTGATTGTGCTTTAAGGTCTTTCAATTTCTTCAAAATGTTGGAGAAATAATCTTGCATATATTTTTCCAGAGTAATAATGTCTTTGGGTTCCACACCAAGAAGTTCATATGTCTCTGTCATAGGAGCTGAGAACACCATGTCGCTTGAGAGCACCTGAAAATACAAATTTAGAACAGCACGCAGTTCTTTCCCCCTCTTCTCTGTCTTATATTTTGTGTGAAAAGGGTGGATTCCTAAATTACACCACAATATGTTCTAGCATGTCTCATATCAGACCGTGAGCTAGACAACTTTTTACTAAAAAAATTGTAACTTTTTAGGATACTAGAACTTTTTATACTACCTTTGTATCACAGTATTCGTTACATAAGTATGTGATACGGACTCCTAGGCAAACAATGAATTTATAGAGAGAGATAGAGTGAAAAATGAGTAATTAATTGGGCTCACAACAAAAGTAAAGTTAAAAAATATAAAACAGCTACACTTGGGTATTTTTTTTTACCAAGTATAGTAAAAACAAATTTGTTGCAAGTATTGTGTTACAGCCTAAAATGACAAAAATTGCGAGTATTGTGATACGGAGGTAGTATTAAGTGTAAGTAGTTATGTAAAAAGTTAAAGTTTTTTATTTGAAAGTTATGTGAGACTAACAAGAGATTTTGTACTTTCTATTAATGTATATATTTCTTCCACATTTTGTTATCTTCAAAGTAGTGGAGTCTATTGGCCCTATTTTTATAAGATAAAGCTTGTAAGGGGATTGAAAAATGTATTAAAGAAATCATGAGATAAGATTGAAAGGGAAACCAAATTGTCTACAAGTTCCAATGCATTTGATTCCAGCAGAGTAATGGAGAGCATGATAGTGAAATCACTGCGATGTTTACTGATGAACAATAAAATAAGATTAAGGAAGAATAATTTTACCTCTGAAAAGGCAAGTCTATCCGCAACGTCACTTGTCCACTGAAAGAAACGAGTCAGCTGGCGAGTTGTTCTCAAGACGGATACAGGGACTGTAGTCACATTTGCGTCTTGTCCTGCAAGCCTCTCGCATAGAGTAATCACCTACTTACAGCAAGACCCTTTTTTTAGTAGATTGCACCTCAATCAGAATAAAAATAGAAGCCATGCATAATAAAGTTCAAGCCACTATAATCAAAACATTTTGGGTAGATAGACCGATCAAACAATTATTCAGTTCGATCAAGGTTTCTTACCAAGCAAAAATTCTTATTACGAAAATGTATAACAATATTATAACTAGAAATAAAACCCAAATAGTATAAATACAATTTAGGTTCTGTAACAAGGAGCAAAGAAGAAGAAATTCAATGGAAGTGAAAAGGCTAAACCATCCAAGCAATGAACTAGAGGTTAGCACCTCTTGTGTTGTCCATGCACGAGGTCCAGCAAATGTGAGTTGCTTCCCATTAAGATTGTCATTGCGCAAGGCAATGAAAGTCAGTCGAGCTATATCCTGGAAAAAACAGGGTAATGCATTCAGATAGAAAGACTCGAACAGCTGTGTCTAATAATTATCAGAGGATGAGTGAATTAATCAGCTTTTGCATAATGACCTGGGTGTCCATATAAGCTATCCTTGTTGGGGCATCTGTTCCCCAGACAGATTTCTCTTCCAATATTGGCACAGCATACTGCCCAATAAGGCCCTGGTATGGAAACAGTAGCAGCAAAATTAGTACACCACTGCCAAAGGCTAAGGAAATTGCAGAACGTTGTATCCTTGCACTTGACACTTGAACAGGTAAAAGGCTAAAGAGTGGAGCGTGTCATTAACATCATATACTAGGACAAGGTTTTGAAGAAAAGGATGCTTGGAGGCTGCCAAACGCACTTTATAGTAAACGTAAACAACTAATCCTACTGAAATGACACAGGCACACAGCCATCCAGCTGGTTTAAATTTGCTAAAAACTCAGTAAAAGTTAAACTCGGAATAGGGGGAAAAGCTGTACAAAATAATTTTACTTAAATTGTAGTATATCCTGACTTTACCTGCATGAAACCACATAATCGTATTGTAATATGATTCAGACCAGAATCTTTAAGAAACCGCTCAGTGCATGACTTGATCTCCATCAATGGTACTTCTGGGTGCTTGTCACAGTTGTGAATAGAAAAGAACACAAACTTTTGGATACCCATTGCTTTTGCACATTGTACGAGAGCAACTTTTCCTTCCCAATCAACCTACATTTGACCAGAAGACTAAGCTAAGCTTGGAAATACATATAAGCATGCAAATGAAATCAAAACAAAAGAAGCACATGCACAACAAGGCAGTTCATAAAGGTCAGATTTTACACCAAGGTTCAGATATTCAATTCCAATAAGCAAAGAAAGTAACTCGATAGAATTTTAAATTTTTATTTATATTTAATCCAAGTGGTCCATATATGATATATCAGAAGGACAGCATAGAGCTAGTACTAAAGTAGCCAAAGCCAAACTGGCTGATATCATAAATCATAAGCAACCAAAATACTAAAAAGTAATCAGCTAACAGTCAACTTCAACCATTTACAGATGGTGATAATTGGAGTACAATAAATATGACTGTTATGTCTGTAATAACTAATAAGTGTGCCCATTATACTAAACAGCAAGCAACTAAGCACTGATTCTAAATTTCTAAATCCTCACAAAGATTTTTTGGTGCAACATCAAAATTTACAATAAAAATCCTACTTATATTCAGAAGTCAGAGAGATGTTAAGAGTAGTGTACGTCAATAAAAATCATAAAAACTTGTCTCTTTATTCCTTTTATTGTCATTCTATATTTTGTTTGTGTAGTTGGTTTTAGATCCATAGCACATAACACTTGGAAGAAATTTGAGTTCATGAGCACAAGATTACAAATTCTTTGGTGAAACAGTCTCACCGTAAGACCAAGTCTCACTAGGAAAAGTTAAAGAAAATTTTCCAAAAGTTACAGAAAACATATAAACAGTTATATATGTATAAAACAAATTGATAACTTTTTATATATTTTCAATAACTTTGACATATTATTTCATAAATTTTTTTGGGAAGATTTGGTGTCACCATTGTGAGACAGTCTAACCAAAGACCTACTAGCACAAGATTTAGACAAAAAAAAAAAAAACATAGAAAAGAAAAATTCCATTCTTGAGCTACTCAGGAGAATTGATTGGAAAAAACAAACTTATCTAAGACAATAGAGAACATAAAAGTATAAAAAAGATAACGCAGAAGAATTGGAGTGGAGGCCCAGTGCAGGTTTTCTTTCAGAAATGATACGAATACATTTAGGATAGCTAGTGATAATCATATATTGATATCTATTATTATACTTGGATTAAAAGAGAGCCTTAAAATTTAAGTGGTTACCGCCACAGGAGCTAATACAGTAATCCTTTCAGAGAATGAAAGAAAACTGAGAAAAAACATTGCAGATACGTACTGTTTTTATGGGCTCTTCAGGGCGTCCAGTGGCACAGTCAATGACTGTGTGAACCCCAACCAGTGTTGCTGGTATAGTCTCTGGTTTGCTCAGATCTGCCTGCGCAAACATCAATCTGTAATCAGGGTACAAAAAATTGGTGTACGGCAACAAAAATAGGCTGTGCAGTCTAAACTTCATTTAATAAAATGAAAGGAACTGTAAAATCAATTATGGCCCTGAAATAGGGTTTTTATTTGTATATTTTGAAAAGGGAGGGGACAACATTCGGCTATTCATACTATTTCTTAAAATAAAACTAAAAGACTGAAAAAATTAATTGAGGAAACCTGGTACTGTATGAAAGGAAAGTGATTATCCTCATGCAAGAGAACATATTTCAAGATTACAAGAGAATGTGGATAGGAGTCTATTTTCTAGAAATCGTTTGCAAAAACAAGAAAAAAGAAAGTAATAAAGACACTAACACACATTAAAGAGACAAACAAGGACACTAACACTCACATTAACAACGGTTGCACCCCAGTCACGAAGGAAATCAGCAGGAGCTGGTCGGGGTCTCACAAGACAACGTACATCATAGCCTTCATCCAAAGCTCGCCTTACAATCTGCCTCCCAAGAGTTCCGGTTGCACCAACAACCAATATACTTGTTGACCTGACAGGTGTCCCTGGAGCATAATTAGTTGAAGCAGCTGGCTGAGCAGTGCACTTTATTTGAAGTGGTGCATAAGATCTTCCTGGAAAAAAATGTCACATAAATTAAGTTGAGACTAGTATTGAAATGCTCTATTGTGTTGTAAACTTGTAATTTGAAGATCGGTGTAAATTCCAACAATGTGATCCTTCAACTAGTTCATTACTATAGAATAACAAGTATGTCAATTGTCAAGCCAACAACAACTTCGATCCTCGTCCCTCCTTCACAGTCCTCACCAATAGAAAAAAACCATAACTAGATTAAATTTTAATAATTGGCATGCATGTCACTCCAGAGCATGCCATAAAACTACCAAGAGAATAAACCTCAATAGTTGCCCTACACATACACACATGTCAAGTTGAGAAATAAAGAATAAAATTTAATAGAATTAAATCTCATGATTTCTAAATACAAACCAATTTACTAATTTGTAAACTTCTCATGAAAAACTTTCTCCAACAATAATGAGGTTTGAGAAAAAAGTCAACAAACCTCTAAAACATGAAACAAACATTTGCATGAATCTCTTATTGTTATTGCCCTAGAGTCTACGGTTATACTTCCTTCTTAAAATATCCGTAGATCCCAACTGGGGAGAATTTAGAGAAACGGAGGGAATACAAAAACTTGCGAAAGTTTCAAGGAAAAAGAATGGTGGAAAAAAAAATCTTCTAGTAATGTATGAAAAAGTTGTTGAAAAATGATTGGAAGTTAAAAGGTTAACTAAAAATACACAAAAGTTAAGAAAAATTATGTATAGATTTAGGTGATCTAATCATTCACTTTTAGTGAAACGACCTCATAGGAAAGTTGCTCAATAATTTTCTAAATTGGGAGTAAGGTAACATTGGCAAAAGCCTTTGAAGCTGAGTTAATTAAACACGCTGGAATACAAATTTTGATATTCCAAATTTTAGACACTATAGCTATTCACATACTACTCCACTAATACTCCATAGAAGTAGACTACATTTTCTTCGAGATTAATATTTTGATATCCCAAATATCAATGTTCTTCCCTGTCTTCTAATTTTCCCCACCAAGCCATAAAAATCTTCACTAAGGGTATAATATTATGAAAAGTAAAGGAAAGCTTCAAAAGATCAAACAATAAATTTAGAAATCCCCTTTCATAGATAACAAGCCTTTTTTTGAGAAGGAAAATATTTCAAGTGAATGTCCATGATAATAAATCTCTAGTCCTCAACTCCCAAACACGTAATTCGCTCCAATGATCTGCATAGCGAAACATATTTAACATCTAGATGGTAATAACTAAAATAAGTGGTCGTGAAACTGATTCAGGAAAGAAAAACCTTATAGGAGTGCAGGTACATTAACATCACAAAAAATTAATTAACTTGTGATTATACAGCTTAAGACAATAAGACCTTTTACCAGACAAGCTAACACAACTATGCTCGTTCGAAAAGACCACAAACATGCTCGACTTTTTTAAACTATGTTATTTCACAATAATAAAAAAAGTTCATTACTTTAGTGACAAAGTTCTAAAAAATATAGAACTTAGTTTTGAAAAAATTAATTTAAAAATTGAACTTATTTGGTTGATTTAAAACATAACTCGGGTTCTACGGTAACTTTTCGAATTGAGAATTTACACCTGAAAAACTCGAGGCTTGACTCTAGGTATGTTACTATGTTTACTCATTATTTCAATTACTGAATGGAAATAAACAATTACCAACCTTTTTTAATAGTTGCCTTGTTGGGTTGACATTAAACAATAAAAGTGGCAATAATTTGTTGTTTGGCTAAACAAAATCTATGCGAGCATAGGAATTGAGTGATGACTGAGAGGTGTGTCTGGTTGACAATAAAAAATAAAAATGCAAGAATTGTAAATTCATAGGATGTTAAATTTAATTGAATATTAGAAACGGGCCTGGGCAACCCAATATGGATGAGTAGAGTTAGGTTACTTACAAGCCATAGAAGGTTCCTTCCTAAAACCAATTGGTAATAGGAGGAGTAACTCCTAAACTTACTAGTTTAGTCTCTCCTTATCTTTCGATGTGGGACAGTCATTATTACATCATCCACCAACATGGGAAGTTCCAATTCCCACAAAACATTGGAATTAAATTACCAAGTTCCCTTGGCAATTCAAAATTCATGGGGATTTCCAATTCCAACAAAAATTGGAATTAAAATACCAAGTCCCCTTGTCAATTCAAAATTCATGGGAATTTCCAATGGAATTTAGTTCCAACATCAACCCAACAATATGGTGAGTTGTTTTGTTGAAAAAAAATATATAAATGAAAATGCAGCTTTAACAAAATCAAGGAACTAAATTGCTTAGGTCTCTTTACATGCAAATGGAACTTCCATGGGAAATTTTACTTTCCATGATCAACCAAACAAAATTATACATCTGTGAAATGGAATTAAAAAGAAAAACAACTTTTCTAGAAAATTCGAAAATTCTACTTCCTATATTCGATTAAATAATGCATCTAGGTAGACAATGAATTTTCCTAAATTACAAGAAATAGCTCAATAATGTGAGCACGATTATGCATAATATTGGGTAAATTATCAATCACAATTCATAAGCATCAAAATCAAAAGTTGTAATTGCTATTCATTGCAATGTGTCAAAAAAATTGAACTACCCAAAGTATGTATGAATGCATTCATATGTTACAGATAAAATGAGCTTGAAATCGTAAAAGAGAAAGAGAAGTAAGTAAAGGAGAAAGTACCAGAAACAGAGGAAAGAGGAGAAGAAGAAAGCCGAAAATTGTGAAGAAGAAAATTGTTTTTGGCAGAGAGTAAAGTGGGGCACCCTAATTGACAGCGATGGAGATGGAGTTCGGATGAGGTGGGAACTTGTGCTGGAAGTCTTCCTGCCATTGTTGGTCTGAATTTATCTGTGATTATGCAGAAATTGGGGTTTTGTAGATTACGAAAACGAAGAAGAAGAAGAAGGAAGAGGGAAGGAGGAAACAAGTGGACGAAAAGGGAAGTCATGATACACTCGATCTTACTCTTGCCACGTCCCTCTCCTCCCTGTCTGGATTACGTTTTTGCGTACTTGTGCGCAAAATAGACTCAATAGGCCACTACACTACACTACACTACATAGTGCTGTCAGATTGAGTCTGAACTGATTTAACTTAACTGAACTAACTGAAGCCGAACTATTGTGGGTCGACCTGAAATTACATGAACCTGAAAGTGAACTGAACTGATAACTGAAAGGCAACTAAAAAATGTTGAACTGAAACCAACTGAAGATGAAGTTAACTGCTAAATATCTGAAAATAACTTAACTGAATTGAAACTGAACTGAAAATTGAGTATTTGAAATTAACTGAACTAAACTGAAAATGAACTGCAGAGAGAAAGAGTGACTTAGAGTTAAGTCAGTGAGAAGAGAAAAAGAGAGAGAGAGACGATTAATTGAGGGATTAATCGTAAAGGGGAGATCAGGTTCATGGAGTAATTTAATAGAGTAGATTGTATTAAGTTGTTGCGTTGATATAATAAAAGAGGAAATCTCGGGTGGGTCACAGTTTTACTTCTTGTGAGTTCAATAAGGTTTTTGTGTTTCAGATAATCTCTTGTTTCTTTCTTTCTTGTTAAGTTTCTTTTATAATTCCGCAAAAAATCTACACTAGTTTCTCAAATTACAATTCACCCCCCTCTTGTAGTGTTTATCTTCTCAACATTATCTAAAATAATTGAATTGAAACCGAAAATAATGGTTAAAATTTTGCATATGAAAAACTGAACTAAAACTAATCGAACTAAAACTGAAACTAAATTATATGTTCAAAATTTGTATCCGGAACTAAAATTAATTGTTAACAAATTTATAATCTGAAATGTCCCGAATTGAAACTAATCAAGCCGAAAAAACTGAAACCAAAACTGAACTAAACTGTCCACATTTTGAACTGAACTGAACTGCACCTGTTTGACTAATAAACTGTTTGGTTAAACTGAACAATTAACTGAAACTGAACTGAACTGAAATACGTCTGTACAAAAACTGAACTGAAATCAAAATTAACTGAACTGAACTAAAAAATAAATTAACTGAAATTAACTGAACTCAAATGACTCAAACTGATTGGTTAAAATCAAAACTGAACTATTAACCTGAATTGACAGTGCTAACACTACACTACACTAGTAGAGCTTCAAAATGTGGATAGTGATATTGACACTCCAAAATTATTTGTCACACTTTATTTTTTTTAATTTTTTACTTCCTTTGTTTTATATTAGTTGCAATATTGGCAATTGGGGCACTATTAATAATAATTCTTACAATTCACTTCTTTGTTTTATATATGTAAAAAAATATAGTCATGTGTGATCTCTTTTAAATCGTCTCAATGTGTTGTTTATTATTATCTAATTTTTATAATTTTTGGTAAAACGAAATTAAGAATTTTACGAATATAAATTATACATTGGCAAGCGTTAAAAAAGAACGTTGCAACCAATCTTATGGAGCGGATGAAGTAGTTCAGAATATATTCATAAAGTGGAGTGTGTTAAGTAATTTTTGAGTGCTTATATCACTATCATCAAACTGCTCTCTTTTGGTACACAAAATACTTATTAAGAGTGAGATTTTTTAAGGGTGTTAATTTAGAACTATCATCAACCAGTCTATTTTGACCTCCTTGTTTTTTAATTTAGAACTCCTTTAGATATAAGAAAGTACCCAAATTAAGATTGAGATTTTTTAAGGGTGTTAAAATCAAAATTGAAACTATCAAAATTGGTTATATTCCTTTCTGCTCTTACTATTTGAGCCAAATAGACGATGTGAAATCTGTTTATTATGTTTACATAATAATTAGGGGTTGCAATAAGTATTATCTAGGTCCGGGACCAGCTAGCTATTTGCGGTTCTGGTGAACATTATGTTTAAAATAATGAACATTGATTCCGGTAAACACTATGTTCAAAACAGTGGCAACACATGGAGGAAAGATTGAAAACAAATAACTGCATTTGATTTAGAATTCAAAAGATACACCTAGCTAAGTCATTCTTGTATGGTCATCTAGACTTCAAATATCTATGTGTACAAGATCGAAGCATGAAGAAATTTTTATTTCACTATGAGCAAAAGGTAATCCAGTTTGTCTAGAAGATGAACAAATCTAAAAAAATAGTTGTATGTTGTATCAGTACAACTATTGACATTTAGGGTGTCGTCCACTAGTTTGAGCTTATGAAAAGGCATGTATCCCATCCTCAAATGCCAAAGCTTTAGTTGATCAGTTGCAAATTAGTAAGAGACAGAGAATACAAAGGGCTTTAAAGAAGGGACATGTTCAGGAAAAGAGCATATCAAATAAGTCTTTAGGTAGTACATGTCGTCTCTCTAACTACCAAGAACAAGAGATTGGGTTAATAAGGAAACCTGGAGAACGCAATCAGAAGGTGACATAATTATTATCAATACAAAGTTTATTAACATATATTAGATTAAAGTGAAATTTTGGTACATGTAAAACATTTTTTTAGAGTAAGGCCATTTGATAAAGAAATTGTACCAATATGTTCCACTACCACATTTGAACCATAAGGAATAATAAGAGTATGTGCATCATGAAGAACATCAGAAAAGGAAGTAAAACATGCAACATTATTAAATATATGCTTTGTTTCCCTACTATATAAAATCCAAGACGATGAAGAAATAGAAGAAAGAAAGCAATATTCACCAGAAAATTGTGCAGTATGAGATGAAGGAATGGAATTAGACTCATCTTGTTTAGTGTCAATAAGATGTATCAGTTTGTTATACTAATCGGTTGTTAAGCTAGGAACATGAGATCCATTGGTTTCTTGCTACTGATTTGCTACTATAGCAACAATCCTTTTTGGCTTATCAGGATTGTATGCCCATAAATCTTACAGTGGTCACAAAAATAAGTAGCTCTTTTTCATTTAGCTATCAGAGGTTTACTGTATTGAGGATTCCCACTCTGATTTAGGTATTTAGATGGGTACGAATTTTGTTTAGGTGGGCAACATGGGTGTTTTGTAGCAAATGTCATGGATTCTTCTGTATGTTTTGCTTGTTTAGTAAGATCATTGTTCCTTTCTTCTTGAATGACCATGTTGTATGCTTGAGCAACTTCTGGGAAAGGTGCATAAGCATACTACTACCTCTAGTTGTTTCATATTTGGGATTTAGCTTCATGAAAAATTTTACCAGAAGAAAGCCACCCCTTATCACTAAAGGGGTCCATCACTTCATTCATAACTTCTTGGCTTAGGTTTCCAACTAAACTTAATGGCCTGTCGCTCAGCCGCTAGCAGAAGCTAAGTGCTTTGGAAAGCGCACTAAAAAAGTTGCTCCTCTCGACCTTTTTGTTGCAACAATCCCCTAGTAGAGGAAAAGAGGGTTATACCGTACATACAATTCAATATTACTCTAATTCTTACGGAAGCTCTTTCTTACCGGTCAAGTAGTACAACAGTTGTATCTTACTATGGATTTAACTTCAGCTTTGGCATTTTGACAAACACGCTGTGTGCAAGTACATATCCTCAAAGGATAAAAAAAAGCATCCAATTCGTCCAAAGAGACTTAAGTTTTGCGAAAAATAAAGTAACAGAATCATCATATTGTTGTATATCAGATAATAATGACTCTCCAAGGTATCAGGACCGGCCCTGAGCATGGGCGAGCAGTGCAGCCGCCCAGGGCCCAGTCTTGAAAGGCCCAAATTTCTTTAGTTGTTTGGAATCCAATATAATAAAATCCAGTTAGAATAATAATTAGAAGGGATAGCATAGCTCAACGGTTATTAATTGATTTAGTTAGAATTGCATGCATTGTTGCGCAGGTCTTGTGGTCAATTCCCACAGCTCTCCTTTTTTTTTTGTTTGTATTTGGATGCATCTATTTCTCTCATTTCTCACATGTTTCCATCTAATTAAACTATTAAAGTAACAATTACTCCCTCCGTCCCAAAATAAATGCAAATTAAATGTTACATTGCTATTTTTTACTACTTTTGCATGCATTGTTGCGCAGGTCTTGTGGTCAATTCCCACAGCTCTCCTTTTTTTTTTTTTTTGTATTTGGATGCATCTATTTCTCTCATTTCTCACATGTTTCCATCTAATTAAACTATTAAAGTAACAATTACTCCCTCCGTCCCAAAATAAATGCAAATTAAATGTTACATTGCTATTTTTTACTACTTTTGATATTATGGACCACCTATAAAATTATACTTATACTCTTAACATAACATTAATTAATTATACTTTTACTACTTTTGATATTGTGGCCCACCTATAAATTCACACTTACTACTTTTGATATTATAACCCACCTATACCAACTACAACCTTAAAAATCACCCAATTTCTCTATGTAGCATTGAAAAGGGACAGAGGGAGTAGAAAAATTTTATTGCTCACACTTTTTCTTCCAATCTTTTCGTTACTAGTACTTTTAATTATTAATTTACATTATATCGTGTTCTTTATAATTTGTAATTGATCGTTTTAGCAATATTATACTCCCTCTGTCTCTTTTTAAATTCTACATAGAGAAATTGAGTGATTTTTAAGGTTGTAGTTGGTATAGGTGAACCATAATATCAAAAATAGTAAGTGTAAATTTATAGGTGGGCCATAATATCAAAATTAGTAAAAAGTAGTAATGGAGCATTTATTTTGGGACAGACAAAAAAGGAAAAAATGGAGCATTTATTTTAGGACGGAAGGAGTATTATTTTTCCATAGCTTTATAGTTATGAATCCACAAAAAATATTTAGTGTGGTCAAAATTTATTTAATAAATTTTATTGGGGTCAATTAATTAAAATTATAATAGAACATTTGGAAAATTATACATTTTACAAGAAAATTTTCTACACTTAAATTCAAATGGGGTCAAAGAAACCCATTTAATATAATGTGGCTTTGCCCTACAGGCTATAGCCTTAGTTGATTTCAAATTAACTATCATCTTCTATTGCTCAAAAAATCTCACTCAAAAGTGGGTATATAGGGAATATTTCACTCAAAAGTGGGTCTATAGGAAAAATCTAATGGGATATACTGAGTATGAAAAAAAACCTCATTTTTAAAAAAAAAAATTATAATAAATATTAGAGATGGTATTGTGTCAGAATCGTCTGACAGTAACATTACTGTCAGACGAGTCCAACTGACCTGAAAAAATGAACAAAAATTGACTTGGAGACCTGGACACTCACTCAATATCCCTGGACGAAAAAGGCGAAGACCTGGACGAAAAAAGCGAAGACCTGGATGAAACAAAGAGAAGACATGGACAATAATTTTAAGACCAGGACACTCACTTAATAAACCTGGATATTATCTCAAAATAACCTGGAAGGAAAAAAAGAAGACTTGGACAATAATTTTCAGACCTGGACACTCACTCAATAGACCTAGACGAAAAAAGCGAAGACCTGGACAAAACAAAGAAAAGACATGGACAATAATTTTAAAACCTGGGCACTCACTTAATAAACATGCACACTCACTCAATAAAACTGGACATGTAATCAAAATGACCTGGACGAAAAAATTTAAACCTGGATGTGAATTTTAATACCTGGATAAGAAATTGAAGCATCCTGGTCGTTTGATTCATCTTCTCCAACTGGACAAATTCTTCAACTGGACAAATTGAAGTTGAAGGCCACATAGTTGATGATGATGAGAAGTTCCTGGAAAAGGATTTAGCAAAGCCTGGGCCCCCCGGAAGGACATCTGAAAGCAATGTGAAGACGTCGGCGGTTTCAGTGGCGGTGATTTCACCATCCGTGAGGCTGGTGTGGACATGGACTCGGACGATTCGAGTGCTAAGACCAGGATTTTGGTGTAATTAATTGATAACCCAGAAAGAAATGTGTACCTGAAAAAAAGTATAAGGAGCTAGAACAGCACGAGCAACAAAAGAAAATCGACGAGAAGCCATGAATTTCTGGGAATTTGTGTAGCAATATCTCAATCTTCTCCCATGGAATTTCTTACTTAATATAACAGAATTCCTTAACTTTGATTTTGGTGTATGCTGCGAAGGAGAAGCAGACTTAGGGTTCTCCTTTTCCTCCACCGACACCATTGCTAACACCTCTGTGTCGATCGGTACTGACTGTGTTGCCATTCATAGGTGATAGACCAGTTAACTTCATTCTCTTACGCAAAATTTTGGATTGGATTTTAAATAATATTTACCAAGTAGTTGAATTGCCTTTTATTTCTTGTGGAGATATATTTGGGAATAAAATCGAGAAATAGAGGATGTGGAATAAGGTAGTTTGGGAGGCGGTCTGACCAAATGTTTTGGTCAGACGGTCTGACCCAATACTTTCACTAAATATGAAATATTACTAGATGAATTTATAGGGCCCTTATATGTTACTTCGCCCAGGGCCCTCAGATTGTTAGGAACGGACCTGCAAGGTATGCAACATAACCCCAAATGCTTTACCAAATGTTTCGTTCATATTGTCCCATATTTCTTTTACAATCTTGAAATACAAAACATACTTAACAAAATGAGATTCAATATGCCAGAAATCTGAGAAATGCGTAGGCTATTTTAACCCTATCCCAATCTTGAATTAACAAGGTGTTTGTTAATGTTGCAGTAGGATTTGGTAGAGATCCATCCACGAATCTTAGTTTGCTTTTAGCAAATAATGTAAGAATTTTGTCCCTTTCTAGTCAAGAAACCCTGAACCAGAAAATTAAAGGTGTTAGAAATCAACTTCATCCCTGGATTTTCACTTGGATGAACGTAGTATGGCGAATTTGGAACCAAAGAAATATCAACTTCAAGTTGATTTTCTGTGTTTGACATCTTTGTTTTGCAGAAGAAAATGTGTGAAATAGTGTTTGGTGTTTAGAAATTGTAAGGCTGTAGGCGTACACACCACAGCTCAACCATTAGTATGATATTGTCCGCTTTGGGGGGCTACCCTCACGGAATTGTTTTTGGGCACCTTCCCAAAGGCCTCATACTAATGGGTGCTTGGTAACACTAATAAAGAGTTTTCCTTCTCTTTATTCTTCCGATGTGGGACTTGGGGTGAACACCTTCACAACAAATTTGTGGGTGCAAATTGATTGATTGTAATTGCAATTGAAGTAAAGAGAAATTAGAAATTGATAGTAAATGAAACAAATAACAAAACCAGAATCGGAAGGTGGGAAAATCCTTCAATCAATGCGATTGAAGACTATAAAACCCACCCAAGAAAGGAGAAATGTATTATTGCAAATTCAATAGTTTTTTACAACCACTAATCCTCTAGAACACAAGAAATCTTTAATTCTAGCTCTAAAGTAATGCTAATGTGTTTGTCTAATCTGAATATGTGAATTACATCAGCCATACAAGAGTATAAGGGGTATTTATAGACCCACGATCGAAGAATAGAACACGCGGGAAAAACAGGAAAAAACACTGACCAGCGTCGCCGGCCGCGAGCTCCATTCGCGGGCCGCGAAACGCACCCTGTCGCGGGCCGCGAGCCAATTTCGCGGACCGCGGGAATTGCTACTGACTTACAGTAGCTTTTCTCAAGGGGTGCGAGCCTAAGACACGGGCTGCGAAATTGTCTTTTGCTCATTCTTCCTCTTGCACGTATACTAAACACATCCTCTAATCCAAACCAAGTTGATTACGATTCACATCCTAACAAATCTCCACCTTGATGAGATAATCAACCCCAACAAGTAACCACTCAAACCCCAAAGAGTGTAACCATCTCCACCTTGAGATGTAAGCACCTCAATCAAGAGGTGTCACCACTCAATCAAGAGTGCAACCACCCATTCAAGGGTGTCACCATCTCCACCTTGAGATGTAACCACCTCAATCAAGAGGTGTCACCACTCACTCCAAGAGTGTCACCACTCACTCAAGAGTGTCACCATCTCCACCTTGAGATGTAAACACCTCAATCAAGAGGTGTCACTACCCATTCAAGGGTGTAACCACTCACTCAAGAGTGTCACCATCTCCACCTTGAGATGTAACCACCTCAATCAAGAGGTGTCACCACCCATTCAAGGGTGTAACCACTCACTCAAGAGTGTCACCACCCACTCAAGGGTGTCTTCTTTGATAGACCCTTCTTGGACAACCCCGAAAAACACCTTTCACTCATGTGTCCCAACCTCATGTGCCATAACTTTGTATTTTCAGATTCGGTCATTGTTATGGACACCACCGCCGTTGATCCTTCTAGCGTCGACCCTACTAGCTCATATAGTGAACCTTCCTTCTTGCCTTTCATGACCACTTAAGCACCTAATGACACACGTAGTTCACCCTTTTGAAGCGTGCACTTACACCCATTGCTGTCCAAAGTACCCAAAGATATCAAGTTCTTGCTCATATCCGGAACATGACGAACATTTGACAAAGTGCGAACCATGCCATCGAACATCTTTATCCGAACCGTCCCAACCCCTTCAACCTTGCAACCTGCATTGTTGGCCATTAGTATCACTCCACCTTGAACCTTGTCGTATGTAGAGAACCAATGTCTATTGGGCGTGATATGATAAGAACACCCCGAGTCAAGAACCCATCTATCATTGAACTTCTTAGTACCCGGTTCCACCACAAGAAGTATCGAATTGTCGCTATCACTATGAGCTACTGCCGCCGAATCATTGTTGGAGGAAGTACCATTGTCACCCTTCCCCTCTCCGGTTTTCTCCTTGACCGAGCAAAATCTTCGAATGTGACCCTTCTTCTGGCAATTATGGCATATAGTATCTTTCCATTTTTTATTTTTAGAATTCTTCTTGCCCTTTTGTCTATCCTTTGCATAAAGACCTTCACCACTAGTCTCAAGATCATTATGCCGAGTCAATTGCTTCTCAATCAACTCTCGTTGCACTAAAGCACTCCTCACATCTTCAAATGCTAATTCATCCCTTCCATACAATAGTGTCTCCCTAAAGAGTTTGTATTCCAGAGGTAAAGAACACAACAATCGTATTACCAAATCTTCATCATCAAGTTTGACATCAATGTTTTGCAAATCCATAATAATGGAGTCAAAATCATCAAGGTGAGTCTTCAACGACCTACCTTCTTCAAGCTTTAGGTCATGTAATTTACTCCTCAACAAAAGCCGGTTTGTGACCAATTTTATCATATAAAGCGACTCTAGCTTCAACCATAACCCCGCCGACGTTGTTTCTTTCGCCACCTCACGTAAAACTTCATTAGAAAGACTCAATTGAATCAAGGTTAGAGCCTTCTTGTCAATTTTCAGAAATTCATCATTGGTCATTGATGATGGTTTCTTTCCAATTCCACCCATTGCTTCATCCAAGCCATTTTATACCAAAATAGCATTCATCTTCAATTCCCATAAACCAAAGTTTGTAGACCTATCGAATTTCTCAATCTCGAATTTAGAACCTCCCATGTTCACCTTCAATCACCAAAACCCAACTCCAATCAACCAAGAAAAAACAAAGAAATCCCAAGATTTTACTCAAGCTCTGATACCAATTTGTGGGTGCAAATTGATTGATTGTAATTGCAATTGAAATAAAGAGAAATTAGAAATTGATAGTAAATGAAACAAATAACAAAGCCAGAATTGGAAGGTGGGAAAATCCTTCAATCAATGTGATTGAAGACTATAAAACCCACCCAAGAAAGGAGAAATGTATTATTGCAAATCCAATAGTGTTTTGCAACCACTAATCCTCTAGAGCACAAGAAATCTTTAATTCTAGCTCTAAAGTAATGTTAATGTATTTGTCTAATCTGAATATGTGAATACATCAGCCATACAAGAGTATAAGGGGTATTTATAGACCCACGATCGAAGAATAGAACACGCGGAAAAAACAGGAAAAAACACTGACCAGCGTCGCTGGCCGCGAGCTCCATTCGCGGGCCGCGCAATGCACCCTGTCGCAGGCCGCGAAACGCACCCTGTCGCGGGCCGCGAGCCAATTTCGCGGACCGCGGGAATTGCTACTGACTTCCAGTAGCTTTTCTCGCGGGGTGCGAGCTGAGCCTAAGACACGGGCTGCGAAATTGTCTTCTGCTCATTCTTCTTCTTGCACGTATACCAAACACATCCTCTAATCCAAACCAAGTTGATTACGAGTCAAATCCTAACAGAAATGTAGCTTTGCATTGGTGTTTAAAGTTTCATCTTTAATTTGAAGAGAATTAGGTTGGATATGTTCTGCACATCTTTTACGGCTCTGATACCTTGACAAATATGGAGGAAATCAAATATTATGCAGAGGAATAGAGATCAGAGAACATAAAGAGTAATGAAGAAATGATTAGTTGTAGAATGCTTACAACCTATATTTATAATACTCTTACAATACAAATAAGGAGGAACTTCTTACTAAATACAACTAACTGATTACTAACAAAAAGTTTAACCAACTAACTAAATAAATGCTTATAATATATGATGTCTCTTATATCATGAACATTATAATATAATATCGTGAATATTGTCAATCATAAGTTGCATGTGACATTCTAATACTAAGTCCTAATTTTTTTTAAAAAGACTAAGGGTCAGTTTACTTTGGTCTAAAACGTTTTCGATCGATGTAAAATAATTTTCCATGAAAAAACATTTTACATTGAAAAACTCATTTTCATAGAAATTTTCCAATGTTTACTTGCACGGAAAATATGTTTTACTCCCAAATTTGGGGGAAAATGTTTGTTTTCACTCCAAATTTTACATTTTTTTTCACCCAAAGTAAACGATGTAAAATGGGAAAACTATTTTCAAGGAAAACATTTTACGCTATAGTATACGGAGCCTAAGTCATGGATATTATTTTATTTAGTATTGCGAACATTTCTCTTATAGTTTGTGAACATTATAGTAAATATAATCTAATATATAGTGTGTCTTATGTCGTGAACAGTAAGTTGCAAGTGATATTGTAACATTAAGTGGAGAATGTTTGTATTTAGTATTGTGAATATTGCTCTTACATTGTGTGGACATTTGAAACTGAAAACTCAAATTTTTAGAACGTTAATAGTTTGGAGTTTTTTTATTCAACAATTAATGTTGCAAATTTAGAAATTGTAAAAATAACTTATTGTATATATGTTGATTGTCTTCTTCTTCATTTTCTTGAATTTTGTACCACTTGATTTTCACCATTTTTGTTAGAATTTGAACTTAATTTTTTTTTATATTGAATTTTGCTATTTCATTTTTTTGACAGATTTTCAAGTAAAAGTCCATTATTTGTGAGTAAGAGTGATTGCATAATGAAGAAAAGAGGAGAGAGAAAGTAACAAAAATTGAGGATAAAATAAAACTACTCCCTCCGTAACATAATTTTGGCAACAAATTAAAGTGGGTGTGCGCGGATCCTAGGGAAAATTTCTTAATCTGATTTTAATACATTAAACAAACCCTAATCTATCCCACACTACTAATCAAACCTAACCTAACTAAAGACCCAATCGACAACACCACACCACCACCACCTTGCTCACCACTCACCACACAACAACAACCGGCGAACAAGCACGAGCACCAGCCACCAGCAGCAAGAGCACCAGCGCACGAGCAAGAGCATCGGCACGAGCAAGAGCACCAACACACGAGTACCAACGCAGCCACCAGCAACAACATCAGCGCAGCCACCAATTCGAAAATGAAAACCCAATTCGAAATTCAAAAGCAAAAAAAAATAAATTCGAAACCCTAATCAAGATGTAAATGCAAAAACACAATTCAAAACCCTTAAAACTCAAATCAAAATCGAAGGTGGCTGCAGGTGGTGGCTGTGTTTAGGGTGGTGGCTAGTGTTTCGAACTCAAATCAAAATGAAGGTTTAGGGTTTCGAAGGTGGCTAGTGTTTCGAAGCTTGAGGGTGGTGGCAGTGGTGGTTAGGGTTTCGAATGTGGCAATGATTTCGAAGGTTGAGGGTGGTGGTAGTGGTAATTAGGGTTTCGAATGTGGTCGGGGTTTCGAATATTGAGGGTGGTGGAAGTGGTGGCTAGGGTTTCGAAGGTGGCTGGGGTATCGAAAGCTGAGGGTGGTGGCAGTGGTGGCTAGGGTTTCGAAGATTGAGGGTGGTGGCAGTGGCGGCAGTGGCTGGGAGGTGAGGAGGGAGTGGAGGTGATAGGGAAGGTGGAGGAGGAGAGAGAGTGAGAGATGAGGGAGATTGATTAAATTTTAATTATTCATTAATCTTTGTTTAATTTTTTTTAGTAATTGCGTTTTTGTAAATAATTGGAATTTTTTTTACTAAAAATAGAAAGAAAAAAGTTTGTTGTCAGAATTTTGTTACGCCCAAATATGACAATTGTTGCCAGAATTATGTTACGGAGGGAGTACATGTTGGAGAAAGACTTCTTTTAAAATCAAAGGACCTAGGACCACACAAGATGGTTGGTCCAGGGACTAGCCAATAATTTGCATTGGGTTGATTTACTTTTATATTAATGTCTCTACTCTCTAGATTATTAAGCAAACTCGTGATCATTAAAGAAAATGTTATATGTAACCCTATAGTAGCTACATAGTAGCTACATATAGGAATACATATAACAAGTCAAAATTAAATACAATAACATAAACGTGGCAATTTTAATTTAGTGTATAGTCGTAAATAATTTTCTATTAAAAATTAAATAATTATGTATAACCCATAATGCTGCATACATTACCTTTTTTATTTAGTTAAACTTTTAGTTCTACTTTTTATTAAAACTTATATAACTATATTATCCACACGGTCATTACTTTTAATTAGTTATACGACTCTTAAAATCGAAGAAGATAATCTCCTTGTAATTAAACATTGTCAATAAATCTTTCAAGCCACGATGGAAAATTGCTCTTCTTGTTCTCAAGGTTTAGCATTTGCCTACCGAGTCTCAATTCAATTTCATTCCTATGTACTAATGGCCCGTTTGGTAGCCAGTTATAAATCATGGTAATGGGAATGAATTTATAACTAAATTTGAAAGAGAAATTAAAATCCATTCCCATAGTGGTGCTACCTTAGCTCCAATTTATCTAATTTTTTTCACAAATATTTATTTTTCATGGAGAATATAAGTTTTCTCCTCAACAAAATGACGCTATAAATTCATTATCATTATCACAATTTATTACCAACAACCAAACGGACCGTGTATTTGCCTATGTAATGAGTATTTCTCATAGTTGAGGAGAATGAATTAAGGAAACTGATTTAAGTACTCCATATTTTTACTTTGGCACTCCGCTATAATACAGACAAATGTACTCTTACAAAGTAGAGTGCCAAAATCACTTTTCGTAAATTAAGGTATTAGGTACCACTTTATATAAAAGGATTACCGTATTTACTGTAAACCTTCGTTAATTACAAAAGTGATTGGTTTTTTTTTTCCTCCTAATGCAATTCATGCATGCATGGCAACCTCAAACTAGTAAAATATTAACGTTCCTTTATGCATATATAAACAGCGGTGTAAGAGATAAGTCATGCTCGGCTACCAATGTACCCAATATACATATCAAATTTATTTCATTGAGTACGACAACATATACACGTATATTTTCAGAAATCTGAAATGAATAAAAAAGAAGTTATAATCCTATGATATTCCATTGACTGTCTGTCTCTCCATCCATCATAGGGGAAAAAGAAGTATAACCTAATAAGCAATAACCCTGTATATACTTGAAGCAAAATTTAATTGGAAAAAAAAAGGAAACTATAACAGCATTCCATATACTCAAGCAGACCCTAATTAATATAATGCTCTCTCGGTTCCACGTACACTATTTTAGCCATTTACTGTTGCACCACAATAACATGATTATTTTATGGAGGCCAAAGATATTGATAATGAATGTAAAATGAGTCAATCGGGAAGGTAAAAGAGGGGGAATTTTTTTTTTTTTTTTTTGCCACAAAGTGAATAGGGCAAAAGCCAAAAGGTGATAGAAATTTATGAGGCTCAAACACTGTTACCTTGAAACTGGAATTTTATTTAATTTTTGCTTCTGTGCAAGCAAGAAAAAAAGCGGTTATATATTTACGACTGTACAAGTGGTGTAGACATTGCTGCTGCCTGGTCACCAGGCAGCAGGCAAAAGAGCGAAAGTCAAAGAATAAGATGAGGTGAATATATTGTGAAGCTGAAAAAGAAGAGAAAATAAATTTGGTTGAGGCCATTTTAATCCGAAAGAAACTCTTCGAGTTCTGGTTGATCAGATGACAGGATGACAACAGGATCCTCAAAATTCTGGTAGTCGTTCGTTTCACCCGTATCAAAACCTGTTGTGCTGTATTCCTTACCATCTTGATCCATGGTAGTTGGGTTATACTGTAAGTTAGAGTCTTTGATGTTTGGCAAGGTATTTTCACATATGCAGGCTGATGGGTTTTCATGGAATTCAGCTCTTCCTAGCTTTACCTCATTTGGCTCACCCATGAAGCCAACTTGATGAGTTCTAATTCCCAAGGAAAATTGTTCCCAAGTCAGGTTGTTCTGGTTCAAGAATAAACGAGATAGTTTTTTAGCATTAGGTCGAATAGTTGGCTTGTGCCCGTAGTATCTCCTGCAAAAATTAGCGCATGTTTAGCTATAATGTCGACTAACATGACTAGAATCTTATCAACAAAATGGTTGGTACAGTCTTGTTCTTTTGGACTTAAATCTGAATAAGTTAAGTTCTGTTCTGTTCTGTTCAACTCGAGTTTGGGATTTTGTACAGTTGAGTTCAATTCAAATTAATTCAGTCCAAAAGAACACGATCGTACAAATAAAATATAATTACCTTCTTCCTGCTAGAATTCTGGCCATATTACCGTTGTTATTAGTGACAAACACGTCGCTTTCATCGCAAACGATGAAATCCAAAGCAGCCATCCGAGCAGAGTAAGGAGCAAATGGAGCCAGCTCCTCTTGGCTGGCTAGAGTGTCTTTAGAATGGAAATTCGGGAAAAGTTCCCTGAGAGTGGCCAACGTCTCTTCTCCACCATAAACCTCTCCAGATGCCACATAAATATGAACATCACTGTTGTAGCCAAGTGCTCTCAGCATGAGTCCAACTTCTTCTGGAGTTAGTGGGCACTTTCCTTGCCTCCTCTGCTTTTCAGGGTTGCTTTTCTGTCCATAGTTTCAAATATTTTACTTCTGTATGTTATAATTAATTACTTCATGATCCTAACATTTAACGGCATGTTTAGTAACCGTTTCATAAATGAAAGTAATCGGAATGAATTTGTATCAAATTTGGAAAGAAAATCAATATCCATTGCCAACGTTGTTTTAATTTACCTACAAATCACCTAATCTTTTTTCATAAATTTTCATTCTCATCTAATACTACCATGCCGAATGGTAATCGATGCTAATGAAAAAATGTGAAGGAAAGAAAAAACACAATTTCTTACCAACTACTAAATGAGTCGTTATAGGCATTTATTGAAACTCACGTGTAAGGTTTTCCACCGTTTTCGTATAGCACCAAGTTCCTCCCTCTCCTTTTCTCCTCCTCCATAATCACATCCCGAGAATGCAAGCATGTCAGGTTCAAACCTGAGGAATGAGGTTCATCTATTCATCAATATTTAACAGATTTAGCTACGGAGTATATTGCTTTATATGCAATATCTAATTATGCAAAGAATCAGAATGCAGAAAAAAGAATGCCAATCATATCAGATACTAATAAATGAACATCTATGTACAGATACTGAAGTAGAAGGTGACAGTGGCTATATAAAAGGAAAATTTAAAGGACTAGCCTAAATATGGAAATTCACAGCTTGGTTACCAGTTTACCACTTGTTAGCAATTAGGAGCAACATCCCTTTCATTCAATAATTATTTCAGCTATAACTCTATAGTCTATACACATTAAATTTGAAGGTCAGAATGATTATATTCATGAACATGATAATAGTATAGCCTAGCAGGAGGCATAACCAAAAAAAAAATTAAAAAATGGTTTAATAGCTGATATACCTCAAGTGCAGGGCAACAAAATGCTCACTTCTTGTTCTCATCCTCTGAACTAGCTTTCTGCCCATTTCAACAATGGGATCAGTAAACTTTAAAGCATGGTAATTCACCCTGCACCTTAGCTTTTGTAGATCTGTATCCAAATCATTTGATAGCCTGTAATCAAATTTTGTCAGCTGTACAGCCTGAACAACAAAGAAGCTGGTCAGTTATAAAAACGTTTAACTCAACTAGATTCAATAAAATCAGACAAGAGATACAAACCTAAGCACTCCACATTAAACAAACCACCATTCCCAAAGTTACAAAAAGTTGAATACTTGAATGAGCTATCATAAACTGGTCCACTGACTTCACTCAAACCATAAGCAATAAACTTGAATCACGTCAGCTTGTAGGCGTTCACTGGTCCAAAACACGACCGGACCAGACCAGCACTGGTTGGACCGGTGAACCGGATCAACGCATTCCTTTGTCCTGAATTTTCTGGCCCGGTTCACGTTTGGACCATTTTCTTTTAACAAAAAGTTTATTTGTTCAGTCCCATCTGGTTTTTATTGTAAAAAATAAGTTAACCTTTTGCCGGTTTTCTCAAATTAAGTCAACCTTTTGATTAATTCAAAATAAGTCAACCTAATATACGTCTTCTCAAATTATGTTTTTTCAGTAATTATTTGTTGATTAAATTAACATTTTCAATGAAAAAACATATAAACAACAACATATTAATATACCGCTTTGATTTTTCATTGAAATTGTTAATTTTCCCCACTAGTAAATTGTACAAAAAAAATTAATTTGGGCGTAGAGGTATAATAGGTTGACTTATTTTAAGTTAATCAATAGGTTGACTTACTTTGAGAAGACCGGCTAAAAGTTAACTTATTTTTTACAATTTTTCCTGTTTTTTTTTATTGATTTCAGTCTAAACAGGTCCGGAACTTTTTTTCTTTGGATTTGGATCAAACCGAACCAATGGAATGGAATCTACATTTTTCATGGACCGGTGAATCGGGGACTGGACTGTCTGGTCCGGTCCCCCGATTTCCGTTCCGGACCAATTTGTGAACAGTGGACACCACTAATCAAGTAATCTATTGGGGAACTATTCAGCCTTGGATTAAAATAGATATAGGTTAATCACTTGAATTTTTTGTAAAACTAATCTGAATTTTTCTGTCCAAATGATCAAAACTAATTGGATTTGATTTGATTGTTTAATTTAACTAAACTTTGATCTTATAAGTATACTAACCCACAAGAGAACAAATGGCTGTGCGGTTTTCAAATTCTTAACAGGTGAAATTTGAAGAGTCTATAATTAGAACCTACTAGAACAGTTCAGTATGCTTTTCACTGATCACATAATTACAATTCATGATGGATACTTTAGAAAACTTGATATAATCATACTTAAAGGAAAACAAATTTTACCAAATCATTACTTACATTCTTCTTTTTTAGAAGAGGTAAGATCCGATTTATGTAGTACTTAGGATTGGACTTCCTAGGAACTCGAGTTCGAGCAGGAGTAAGAACTTTTCCTCCTACCATCGGAAGCTGCTTTAAAATTTTCACATCATTTGATAGAAATGATATAAACCAATCAACATCAAAAATGTCGCCAAAGTCACTGCATCGACAATAAACGGGAAAGATCACAATGCAAGACAGTGCTGATGTTTGTGTATCATTTCTCTAACTAAGAACTAATCAAATAACTAATAATCTCTTAGAAAAGACCAACACAAACCTTGCATCTTTCCAGTAAGATTTCTGGTCTAGAATAGGAACAATTAGTGTTGCATTTAAGATATATGCTGCAGCAACAGCATCTGTAATCTGTTCCATTATGAACACCAAAAAGTTAGTTTCGTTTCTATAACCGCAGTTCAGGTAGAAAAAAAAAACATCCAAAGCATAATCCATCTAAAGTGCACATTTACTTGTAGAAAAAGTTTCTGACATTATAATTGTCTAATGCCCAAAGTTCCATTCTTAAAGTTGAAGCAACAAATTGATGAGTAATTACTGTATTAAAGCTATATAGCCTACATCCCACCAGACCACCATATAATGAAGCCTTACTTCTTTGAGAAAGGAAAGTATAGGCATCTAATGAGCTTGTCACATCTGTTACTATATTGAGTTGGTGTGAAATGTGAAAGATGACATTAACTGCAGGTAATATTATGGTAATATAAGTTAGCTTATCTGATGAGAAGACTTCCTAAATGTTTAACCCTTTCTCCAAATGTATGAAAGTTATTGTTGTGAAGAGCCAATACCATTACCATGTAAATAGCATGATCCACATGTGGTACTGAAAATTAAAGGCAATGAAGAATTATCCCAACATGGGATGGCCCCAAAGTTCATAGGATACATTTATTTAAACTTCAGAAACAATCCAAAAAAAATAATGAAGAATCTAGATATAAGACAATCTCATATTGACAAGAAAATTTTGAAACACATCAAAATTGTTATATTCCCCTTATAAAAATGCAACTAGAATAACCACTTCCTTAAGCAAACCACACACGCTTTTACTTTGCATATTCCAAATGAGTTCCTAATTAAATAATAGAATTGCAAAACGAAATCCTTAATTTAGGATGCATACATACGACTTTCAATATCAACCAACTTATAACTAATGTAACACGGCAATTGTATTATTCTTGAATAAACTAATCAGATATAGGCACCTTAACACCAACTTATAACTAATTAATTGGCAAAAACTAAGATAGGTAAGATGGTTGTAACTAAAAATATTTAATCATATGAATTGTGCATTCGGATACACAATGAATACTTAGAACATTTGTGTTGAACGAACATTTCAGTTTTACATTTAGATTACTTAATTTTATAAAATAAATGTTCTAAACATAAAATAAATATTCTATTTTCGTAGCAGGTGTGTGGTGATCACCATGAATCTAGATGCTTCTAACATGCATTACAAATTCCTATCAAGAAATATATTAGATGTTTATCCAATAAGATCAATTAGCAAGATATTAATTAATTTATATATTAATTTAAGAAAAAAATAATTCAAAAGGATGTAAGAAACACTCACCCCTGTTCTTTGTTGATTTAATCCACCACTTGTCGAAATTAATAAGTATCTATGACGTTCAGTTTTCTCATCCGCCGCTAAAATTAAACGGAAATATAAATCGAAATTAATTAATAAAACAATTGACAGCTTAAAAAATCAAGCGCAACCGAAAAGTTTCAACCTCATTGATCGTTTTCTTCTTCATTTTATTTTTAAAAATAACACCGTATTATTGAAGAAAAATATAATTATGGAGTATTACTGAATGAATGAAGTTTCATTAATTAAATTCCAAAGGAAGAAGAGAGAGAAAATTACAGAGGAATGTTTTGCTGACATTGCTGCAACCGTGGTAGTATCCCGACGAACTCGAGCTCCAAAGATCACGGCTTAAACTTACAGCATCACTCTGCAATTCATTGTTCAACTAACAAATCTAAGCCAAAAAAAAATTCAAATTCAAACATGTTACTGTTTATATACCTGCTCATAGTCATCCATCAATCCATCCACCTAAATAACACAAAAAAAAAAAAAGAATCAAAAAGTATAAATAAATAAAAATGTGTCATAAAAGTAAGTAAGTAAGAAAGAGGTGTATACATTCTGGTGGTCGGAAGTAGGAAGAGAAAGAAAAGAGAAGACGACGACGAAGATGACGAGGAGACCGAATAAAATCGGTAAGAAAAGGCGGCGATGACGGTAATGGCGGTAACGGTGGCTGTTACGGCGGAGGAAGTAAACGCTGCCAGCAGCAGCGGCGGAGATGCCCTTCTTCTTAGGAGAGGAAGAGGAAGAGGAAGAGGAGAGGGAATGACGAACAATGGAAAGAAAACAGAGTAATGGTTGTTGATGATTAGTGTTAATGTTTTTGTTAGTAGTATTAATCCTTTGTAAAACCATTATATTTGAAATTTTCCGACGAAGAAGAAATGTAATGTAATGCGAGAGTTGAGTTTATTTCGGGTTTTGAGATTTTTTGGTAGTGGAGGTGGGATTCTCTGTCGTTCTGACTAAACTGGCGTTGGTTTTTTTATTTTGTTATTGAATATGTTGTGAACTTTTCAATTTTCATTGTACATTTCTTTTTTTCCAGAACAATTTTCAGTGTACATATTTATATTGTACGGACTTATAAACAACAAGTAATATACTCTTGGCATTCCGTGCTTGCGGGGTTCACGACGTTTGTGATTTTCTACGTGGAAAACAAATTACAATATAGGTTACATGGATATGGGTATGGATTTAAAAATAGAATTGAGAACGGGTTCAAATCGATACAAAATATGTTAATTTTAAAATTAAGAATACGTATACGAATAAATTAAATAATATATTCCCTCCATTTTATAAAAATGACAACGATTGTTTTTACACGCATTTTAAGGAAGCGTTTTGAGGGTTTAAACGATTAAATTAATTAGAATATTTTTTATATTACTAACTTATATTCATATTCTTATTTGTGTTAAAATCATTTTTATTAATTTATTCGTTTATAAAAATATGAAATTTTATGAAAATCTATAATGTAACTTTAAAGTTATTTGTAAAAACACAAATAATCAAATAAAATGATAAAATCCTTTTTAAAGAATAAGAGAAAGACAAAAAAAAAAGCTAAAATAAGGTAAAACAGTTTTCTTAAAAATATAATAATAAACAGAGTGAAGTATTGGATATCCATGAAGTATCGGTATCTCACACAGATACGACTACCTAATTGAAGTATCCATACCTCCTAGATTATAGTAGTTCCATTAACTACCGATTTTAAAAAAATTTTGGGTTTGATTCTAATTCATGTGGCTTTCTAAATAACAAAAAAGTATATACTTATATAATAAGTTTTCCCTATGTCGTACTATATCAAATTCTTATTTTTAACTAACATTTTTTCACAATTTTGGTTAAAATGGAAAATTTATTTTTGGACAGAGGGAGACTTCATTTCGACTTTTGTTATTATTCAGATTATAATTTTAACTCTTTTGAATATTGTATACATGGAAAAATATATATAATCGTATTTGTTCCATAAAAAATATAACCATATGTGTTATTGTTTAATTTGTTTTGATATGTATTTTTTAAATATATAATTTTTTTTACATATAATTCAAGATATTAAAATTTAGGTTTATGTATCAAGAAATGTGAAAAGGTAAATGGAATATTTATTTTATCTCAATACACAGGGTGCGCTCTCTTCAACTTATTCGACCTGATCTGACCTGACCTGATTAAACCTATTAAAGCTGATTTTATTATAACTTATTAAACCTGAGTTGACCTGATAAGTTCTAAGGCCTGATAAAAAAAGTTCTGAGGCTGAATATATATATGATAACCCTATTCCGGCTATTCGTATTTTCTTATATATATATATATATATATATATATATAGGAATAGGATCGTGTAAAAATTAATTATTATAAGTTGAAAACATAAAAACTTTAGATCTTGGCCATTGATTAAGCAGATTGTTTCACAGCCGTTGATCTTAAATTATAATATTCTCTCTCTTGTTTCCACAAAAAAAAAAAAAAAAAAAAAAAAAAAACGCAGCATTGTTCATCTTATCTCTCACGCATCATTCAAGTGATACAACCTTGAGAAAATCGCAGTCAATTGTTCGATAATCAACCCACCTTCCTCTTTTAGGTATGTTTTCGCAATTCTAAAGTGTTTTTTTTCGAATT
Source organism: Salicornia ramosissima (assembly GCA_951394345.1). Taxonomy (NCBI): domain Eukaryota; kingdom Viridiplantae; phylum Streptophyta; class Magnoliopsida; order Caryophyllales; family Amaranthaceae; genus Salicornia; species Salicornia ramosissima. The sequence continues at coordinate 45,384,500 of OX596233.1, read as the reverse complement.
TTTTTCGCAATTTGGGCTAGTTTATTTGTAATTAGGTTTTCGATTTTGGTGTTCGAATATGCAGATCTTGTTTTTGGTTTTTGCGGTTTTCGATCTTGTTTTAGGTTTTTAGGATCTTGATGTTCGAATATGCAATTAGGATTTTGATGTTTTTGAAGTTTTAGGTTTTCCATTTTTTATTCTGTTCGATTTTGATGTAAAAAATTTTTGATCTGTTCGATTTTGTTCGATTTTCTATTCGATTTTGTTTCTGTTTGATCTTGTTTAGGTTTTTTAGGTTTAGGATCTTGTTTTAGGATGTTGTTTTAGGATTTTCTGTTCGACTTGTTTAGGATTTTTAGGTTTTCGATTTTGTTTTAAGTTTTCGATTTTATTTTCTTCAATTTTCTGTTCAAATATGCAGATCTTGTTTTAAGTTTTCGATTTTATTCTGTTCGATTTTTTCTCCATTGAAGGCTTGAAGCCAAGCTCGCACCGCCGTTGCTCGTCGTGCTGTTGGTGGTCGTCGTGCCGCCTCTCCTTGCACTGTTGCCATTCGTCCACTAGACTGGTATCGCCATCCATTAATCATGAATTTATATCATCGCGATATTCTAAATTCGTAATATAACAAATGTAAGAGTTTTCTTTTAAATGTACCACCTTTCTTCGAAATGTACCACTTTTAGTTTTGTTATTGTGTAGTGGTGGTTCTTAAGTGTTGTCATGTTGCCACTCTATTTTGTGTTATTAACGTTGCTGTTGAGGTTGTTTGTTGTAGTTTTTGGATTGAAATTAGTTGAGTTCACAAATCAAAACTAGAATACTACTATAATAATACGTACTTATAATTCAAAATTTACCACTTTTCTTTAAAATGTACCACTTTTCTTCAAAATGTACCACATTTTCTCTTTTGTTATTGCATAGTGATGATTCTTAAGTGTTGTCAAGTTATCACTCTATTTTGTATTATTAGTTATTATCGTTGCTGCTGAGGTTGTTTGTCATGGTTTGTGTTATGTTATATTATATAGTTGTCATTTATCCCTTTTTTCTTATAATGTACCATTATTTTTGTAAATGTAAACCGATATTGTAAATTTCACAATAAACAATAAATCCGTGTGAATTGTGTTAATGTCGCCTATTACAAACCCCCTCCCCCGCTACAACCCTCCCCACCTGCTACCCCCATCGCACCTACTGTCCCAATCCCCCCTTGTTGCACCGCCTCTTACAAACCCCCACTACACTCCCCATCTGATGCCCCCACCCGTACCCCTCCTTATCCCTTGCTACACACATCCCCAATCTAACAAGGCATGTTGACTAGTGCTTGTAACTCCCTCTGTTGCACCCTTCCCACTCCCCTATGAAACCCCTCTCTCCATCTTGTAATAAATTATTGATACAATTTAAAAAAAAAAGGTTCATAGTCCTTTAATATGTATCATTTGAATTTAATTATGGTTTTGATGAGTTATTCATAATTACTATATGATAAACCTATTAGCTCAACTGGTAGAGCATTTGTGTAATGACACAAAAGATGTAGGTTCGAATCCTACATAGGTTGAATTTTATCATCATTAAAAGTATATATACATTAGCTCTTGTGTTTTTTTGCCAAAGTTTCAAACAATCTTGGAGTGACTAGTGAGTTCATTTTACAACGATTTAACGATGCAATATACATTACCCTAGCTAATTATTGCTTTGTAAAAGACTAGTATGGCATTAATTCTGCTGCTCCCTATGTTACGCTCTACCCATTTTCTGCCCCTCAACATCCCCATGCCCCCCATATACCCCTTCCCTCTTCTGTAACCCCCTCAATAAAAGTTATATTACAAATTCAAAATCTATAGCGTATTACTTTATTAGTGATATTTTCATATAATAGAATTTATTAGCTTTGAACCTCCCTGGATTAAAACACACCGTTTACATTTCTCAAGCAAGTAGACATAAGTTAAACACCTAAAATTCTTTCTTTTTAATAATCTTAGCGAATATGATTTAATCTATGTAGGATTTGAAACTACATCTTGTGCAATTGCACAATGCTCTACCAATTGAGCTAGTAGATTTCATCTTTATACATTTCAACACTATGACTTATCTTTTAATTCCTGATGTAATGGAGGGTACACAAAAGATTGAACAACAATTACACCGGTACATGTAAGATTAGAGGGGTACATGTAAAATTACAGGGGCACATGTAAGATCAAAGGGTTACATATAAGAGGGTACCTACAAGATTACAAGGGTGTATGTAAGATTATACAATATCTTCCAATATGGTATCAAATTGCATTCCTACCATAGGCTTTATCTCCGGTGGACAATATAGAATCCACTCTTTTGAACTTGTTGGTGTAAAACAAGCACGAGGAGTGAAAGTCATGGTGGTGGTTGAGGTGGAAGGTTCAGCTTGAGGAGTCGTAATAATGAGTTCATTTATGCTTGAACTAGCAACAACCTCTTCTAAATTTGTTGAATTGATTTTGTCTTCCATTTTCCTGTTGCAAAAAAAAAAAAAAAAAATTGGTACATTTTATGGAGTGTAATTTAATGAATTATTTTATCTATTCACCAATAACACATAAACAAGATACAAACTACTTTATAAACACTCAACATAATCCAAAATTGAACTAATCTCTGTTTTGTTATATTGGATTTTGTAGTAAAAAAAAATTGATTAATGGATAATAATAATTGGAAATCAATCTAGTGAAAGATACAGTTTAAAAGAAAAAGGGTACATTACAATAAAAAACGGTACATTGTAACAGAAAAGGGTACATTTTATAAATTCATATGCAATACTTGTTCATTTTGAAAAAAAGGGTACAATAACAGCAACAATTACAACAAAACATGGTACATTTGCGATACGAAGTAGTGCATTTAAATATAAAATGATACATATAATTTAATCACATTCTAATGCATTCAAAAGGCAGTTAAGCAACGATAAAAATAAAGTGGTACATTTCAATGTAAAAGGGTACATTTCAATATAAAAGGGTACATGTGAAAAAATGTTGTAGCATGTCATTGAATCCGATAAAACGATAATGACTATGAAATCCTAGGTTACACTTATATATGATTGAAACTGCTAAAAACGAATCTAATCTACTCTTTTTTCCTAATTCGAACTAAACGAACCCTAGATAGTGCATAATGAAAATGTTGTTTTTGATTATTTACCTCTAAAAATTGTGTATGATTCCTCTACAATGAAAATGCTTACTTCTTCAATTGAATGACAATGAAGAGCTACAATTTTCATTGAATGTATACTCCTTCAAACCAACAATGAAGATGCTCAAACGAATCGTTTGAATCACTTTGAAAATTGAATCAATCGTGATGTTTCGTGATGAAAGACGTTGCATAATGAAGAAATATAGTTTGATTCTTGATAAAGATGGTTGAATAATCAAGAAAATAGAGAGAATATTTGGAATGGAGAAAAAAATCTGGAATACATTTTTGAGAGAGAGAGAGAGTGCGGTATTATTTTTTTTTTCTGCTTTTATATATGATCAATGTCTACCGTTGATCTAAATCAGACGGTTAACAATGAAAGTTTTTAGTTTTCACCTACACTTAGATTTTTAGCAGATCCTGACTATATATATATATATATATATATATATATATATATATATATATATATATATATATATAATAGGGATTCTTCACTTTTAAGGATCTCTCATTAATATTGTACCTTTAGTTTCAAACTATATGTAACAAACATTTTGAAATAGGGTATCACTATCAGAATTTAGGGTTGCATATAAGAAGTTAAATAAGGAATTATTTTTAAAATTTAAGCATTTATTACATTGAATTTTTTGTAGTTTTATCATAAATCTATAAATACATACCATTTTAAGAAAGAATTTAATGCTTATATATACAGCTATCATTTTTCCTTTAGGTTTAATTATTGCATTTAAAAGAAATGGAGGTAGTATACTAATTATATCAAATGACACATGGTATACTTCATTACTACCTCCATTTTTCTTAAGTTGTTACATTTCGACAAAAATATATGAGAGCTTTTTGGTCAAAATGTAAGAACTAAAGAAAAATCGAGAAAGTATTTAGAAGAGAAAAATACTTCGTATTTGAGTTTTAGCTAATATATAAATTGCACTCACTAGCTGATACATGAGTCAATTATTAAAGAAGGGCCTTTGATTTTCGCACATCAAAATTAATTTACACACACTCTTTGCTTATTTTTTAACACTCAAATATTGCTGAAATCAGGCTCTCAAACAGGGATGCGTAAATCAAATTGACGTGTGTAAATCATGTTCCTTAAAGAAGGCATATACTGTACAAAAAAGTTGTATTTTGTGTCTTCGTTTGTTCCAATTTACTTGTTATATACATTCATTTTTCACATCTCATGAGATATAAATTCAAACATTAATATCTTTAGATATATGTATAATATTATTATTATAAAAATAACCCTTTACTTTTGAAAAAGAATATGTCAGGACAAGAAAAATCAGATAAGATCTATCATGATTGTATTATATCTAAGTATATAAAAAAAAATTAAAAAGGAAAGGTAAACAAGAAACCAGGTGTTCTTCCTCTCGAAGAGACACCCTGACTTGTCATTGAAACAAAAATAAGAAATTTAGCATCCATAAAAGGGTCGATATCAATGTGCGTAGGGGACTAGTGCCCGAGAGACGCTATATAATCAGCTGAGCGATTGGCTTCAATTCATGATAAATGTGGCAGGACGAGACTGAGGAGAAATCTCGAAGAATTTATCTGATGTCGTTCATGAGGAGATTAATCTTCCAAGGGCATTGAAAATGACCTTGTAAAACTCGGATGATGGTAAGGTTATCGCCTTTAATGAAGATGGAAGAAGAAAAATTATGATAACGTGCTAGGAGGAGACCGTTATGAAGAGCAGTCGCTTCGGCCACCAAAGGGGACGTGGCGGCTAAGTAATAGGAGTGGGCGGCTAGGCAGTCACCGTTGTGGTCTCGAAGAATGACACTAACCGTCGGAGAAGGAGGATAAGTGTTGGAGGAGCCATCAAAGTTAAGTTTTATGGTACCTGCAGGGAGGACCATGAAACCTAAAAAGATCCACGAGGAGAGGACGCGACCTTAGAATTATCATAATGGATGGCCATAGCATCAAGAGATATACAACCTTCCATTCCTGAAAATAAGAAATAGCGCGAGTAAAAATAGCAATTAAAGAGACTGGGGTATTTTTAAAGACAAGATTGTTACGGGATTTCCAAATACTCCGAAAAATATTAAGAATTTTTACAATAGAGGGAGATTGCTGATGATGAGGACAAGTCATAAGGGAAGGCATGGAAGAGAGAGAAGGGATTCGATTAGTCCACCGGAGAGCCTAACAATGAGACCAGATTGAGGTTATAACTGGACGGGTAAGGATAAGATGATCCTGGCATGGGATTCATCTTCCATAGCGCAAAGGGGGCAGAGGGGGGAAATGGGAATCCCTCGAGCTAGTGGGTGAGAATGAACCTGCAAGTATTTGTGCAAAAATTGACACGCACGTAAAAATATAGAATTTAAGATCGAGCTTTCAACCATTTAAAATCCCAGAAAGGCAGATAAAGGGAAATGTCATGGACCAACCAATAGTAACAAATTTAATTATAAAACGACCATCGGGGAATAGTGCTCATATTAAGAATGTAGCAAATAAAATTGGACTCGATGAGTACTAGGGAAAGGGGAAAAAATCGGTTTAATCAAACTAGAAAGACATCAATTGGCTATTGACAAATGACAATACACTAATTAAGTGATGGTAATAATATTTTTAAAAATAAAAAATCTATTTAAAAAATTATCTGTTTGAGTTTTTAAGAAGTGTTTTTGTTTTTTTTTCTTCTGCCCTCTACCATACACTGGTGTTGTCTGTCGTGCAAAGATGGAAATTTTATTGGTGGAGGATTCTTTGCTTATGTGTGCTGGCTTCAGCTGATAAGATACCCCATGAAATTTTTATCATAATTTTATTGCCTAATCACCTGCCTCCTCTGATCATATGTAATTAAACAATTAAATATATTTTCAAACTAATTGTAGTTGTTAGAATTAACTAATCAATGCTACAACTTGTTGAAAATTTATAAAGCTTCTTGATTGAGTCAAACTTCATTATTATATAGTAATATTTTTTGATTTAAAAAAAAAAGTTTGTTTTGGAACGATAATTTTCTAAAGTAGTTGTTGCAAAGTATATATTTTTTTTTTATAGGATAATGTGTGGGATAATAAGGAATCCTCGCAAATGCGTACGGTAAGAATTAAATCCAGGACCTTGTGCTTGTAATTCTAAAGCCTTAATCACTGGGCTATGACTTAATTCTCTGTTGTAAATTATAATGGTTTTTGTTTTGTCACTTTGTAATGTATTGTACTGTATTACTTCCTTTCTATCTACCTAAACTTCAGCACGTGTTAATGTTTTAAGGTGAGTTTAACCGTCTCATCTCAAGGCTTTCTTCGTACAAAAAAAAATCTATAATAAATATTATTAAAAGGCGCTCTTCGCACCGTATTGCTCCACGTAGGCACCCCGTCATCATGCTCCATCATCTTATTGCGTCATGTAAGATGCCCACGTGGCTGTCTCTAAGGCATATTCGCCACGTAAGCATCGCCACATCATTTTAACAAAATAAATAAATTATGCTTAGTATAAAATTTGAACTTGTTACCTCTTAGAATTCAACATCACACACTTACCATCTCAACCAACTTTTATTAGTGTTTTAAATTTACACATAACATTATATATTCCTCAATCCTCTCCATTACTAACTAAATTAGAGGTTGGATTTTTTTTAAATGAATTTCACAAAGGTAAGACATAATCACATAATATTAGCTAAAAAACGTAACATCCCGGACAACGCCGGGCTGACAAACTAGTTGTATATAAAAAATTGCATAAATGGATCCTATATATGTTATTCCTTTGGTACATTCTACATTTCTACATGTATTATATAACATGCGCAATATAAAAGATTTCAAATTGTAATTTTTCCGAGTTTTTATGAACTTACAAAAAAATTACTCAAAACATAAGCCAAATTATAGGAAAATGGATAAACTATAACGTTAACAAAAAGTTTATTAAAAATACACGTGTTGTACTATACACCCGTTTTTTTTTTTTTTTTTTTTTTTAAGTCTTCTTCATATCTTGAATTAGTGCTAATTATCTTATTGTAGATACACAAATTATAAAAAATTTAAAAAATAAAGTGGACTCAAAAAGTAAAATAAATTTTAAAAAATATATAATTTTTAGGAAAAATTGTCAAGAATAAGCCAACCTTTGGGCGATCTTCCACAAATAAGCCAACCTTTTGAAAATCCAAAAATAAGCTAACCTTGTTATCATTTAAGCCAAAAATAAGTCAAATGATTATTTAACAAGTTATTTTCTATTGTTTTTTATCACTATTTTACAATCATTCAACCTATTTTTTGCTTTAAGTAACAATAACTTGAAACAAAAGATAGCTAATAGATTAAATAATCGTTTAACCTATTTTTGGCTTAAATGATAACAAGGTTAGCTTATTTCTGGATTTTCAAAAGGTTAGCTTAATTGTGGAAGATCGGCCAAAGGTTAGCTTATTCTTGGCAATTTTTCCTAATTTTTATTAGGTGTGGTATTATGATTTGTGGTAGAGCCATAGAGGTAAGCCATGTTGAATAAATTATGTGAAAGTATTGGGTTAAACCGTCTGATCGTCAGATGGGTGACTCAATATAGCCATTATAATAGTGGAAAAAACTTCGGAAGGTCATAACTTTGCGCTCGGATGTCGGATCGGGGCATATGATATGTCGAAATTGATTAGTTTTTCGAGACGAACACAGTAGCAAAATACCCGAAGGGGATTTGGCTACGGGAAAATGTCAAACGAGGCCCGGCCTCAAAATGCCAAAAAGCATGTCCAGGTTATATTTTGTCCAAGTTAGTTACAAAATGTGTCCAGGGTTAACAATATGTATCCAGCTCAGGTTAAACAATATGTATCCAGATTAAACAACATGTGTCCAGGTTAAACAACATGTGTCCAGGTTTACAAATAGATGTTCAGGTTTACAAATAGATATCCAATTTTAACAATATGTGTCCAGGTTGAACAATATGTGTCCACGTTTAACAAGTTTTTACCAGGTTTACAAATATGTGTTCAGGTTCAACAATATGTGTCTAGGTTGAACAATATATGTCCAGATTTAACAATAAGTGTCCAGGTTTAACAATATGTTTCCAGGTTAAACAACTTTTTACCAGGTTTACAAATTTATGTCTAGGTTCAACAATATGTGTCCAGGTTCAATAATATATGTCCAAATTTAACAATATATATGTGTCCAGGTTAAACAAGTTTAGACCATGTTTACAAATTTGTGTCCATGTTCAACAATACGTGTTCAGGTTCAATAATATATGTCTAGATTTAACAATATGTGTCCAGGTTTAACAATATGTATTCAGGTTTACAAATACGTTTCGAGGATTACGAATTTGTGTCCATGTCTACCAATATGTGTCCATGTCTACCAATATATATTCAGGTTTAACAATATGTGTCCATGTTAAACACATATGTGTCTAGATTCAATAATATGTATCCAGGTCCAGTGAACTGGTCTGATAAAAACGTTACTGTCAAATCGGTCTAACAGAATACCTTCTCATAAATTAATAAGGACTAAAATGCATTGTTAGAAACTTTATAGATTGTACTAAAACGGAAAGATAACAAATGTAATGAATGGCCTATATTGTACATAATTTTGTTAAGACTTCTCCAAAAACTCGATCAAATTTAATTTTTTAGCTCTCGAATTCACTTATTAAAACTTCTCAAACTACATGCGTATATTATAACATATCAATTTCCAGTTGGCACCACCCATGCATGTGTTTTTCATACATGGAGTACGCAAATCAACTAATTTGAATTATGATTTGACACATCAATTTTCAATTTTGGTAAGATGATGGCTAAATTATATTGCCCTGTCCTAAGACAAGCGGAGCCCACTTATGGATAAATATTTATTAGGATTACTAAGGTAATGTCAACCAATAATAATCGTAGTTTCTGATAGACTATACAATAATTTCTAGGCTTTAGCCATCAATTTAAATTTTTAATTGAGATGACTTTTTAACATAGTATCAGATCTGAGCGGTGCATCGGAAGCTAATAATTAAGGTCCATGAATATTTTATATACCCGATCTATTAGATTCAACATGGGCAGAGGTCACGAGTTTGAATGTCTTCCCCCTCTCCATTCTAAGTAGAATTAATTTGTGTCAGTTATGATGGTGCATATGTTGCGTCCACATTTCAAACCTAAAGGGTCTTTCATGTGAGGGGGAGTGATAAAGTATATAACATATTAATGGGTCTCAACTATTAGCTTAAGCTTTTTGTTGAGATGGTCCTCTAATAATAACATGGTATCAGAGTCAACGTGACATAGAGGTCACATGTTCAATATCTCATCACTTTCCTTTCTAAGTGGAATTAATCTGTGATAGGTATGTTAGGCCTATGTTGTTAGAACATTTATGAATAAATGGGCTAAGGCATTGGACAATAGTTAAGTAGGCTATGTAATACCCCGGAAATTTGGGATATTTTAAAATTTTTAATTAATTAAATGTATAATTAATTAACTATTTAATTGATTATTATTTAATTAATTATTATTTTGTGTAGCAATCTAGTTATTTTGAGCCTGGCCCTAATATTTTTATCTTGCCAAAACCCGAGCCCAATTGTTTCCTTTGATCAATATGTTACGCAGTCCATCCTTTTATTCTTTCTTTGTTCCATTAATTTCTTTTATTCAATATTTAACATTTACCTATTGTTGACTAAGCCTTAAGCCTTAACCTTTGTTCATCTATTTTTACTAATAGATTTTAGGAAGGAAACAACCCTTTCCCTTCATTGTTACACTGCTTCCTTAATTAATTTCCTTTTTATTCTTCCATTTAATTTGTTTAACAGATATTATTAATTCTTTATCTATTTTGACCCTATTTCCAAAAGTTCTATTTTTATATCCTTGCCCATCTATTATCCTCCTACTATTAAGGGAGCCTATTGTCCCTTTATTCATTTTCTTTTCTCCTAAATATTTTATTATTCTAAGTCCAAAATATATTCGGACTGTGTATTTTTATTTCGTCAATTTTCTTATCTGGGAACCGGGTCCCGTGCCCCGTGCCCTCTAGTAGCCGGCCCTCTCTCTGGTATGGCCAACATATTGTTTCTTTTAATTTATTTGGTTAATTAGATAAATATGTTATTTAATTAATTAAATTAATTAATTATCTTAATTCAAATTCTAAACCTAATTCAACTAATTGCCAAATCCCCCTTGATTTTGTCTCCACCTCTTCTTTCTCTCAATTCTCACGGCACTCTCCATGATATTGTTAGGGTTTTTTTATTTATTTATTTATTTTATTCTTTGTTCCTTGTATTATAAATAGGGAACAATTCCTAACTTAATTCATCTTATTTTTCCCATACACTAAACTCTCAAAAGAAAAACCAAAAGAAAAACCCCAAAGATTTCTTCCTCTTAGCCGTGAGTTTTTCAATCACCAAAGGGGTGATTTTCTTGGAATTTTTAGCGATTTAAGGTAACTAGTCTATCTCTTTTAAATTTGGTACAAGTTTCCCATATAATTAATTAGGATTAAATCATGAAAACGGTTAGGAACTAGTATCATGTTCACCTAGTATATTTCGAACCATATGATGATATTATTATGTAATTTTTCTTGATATTTTATGAATCTTTAATTGTTTAATGAAGTATATGCATGAATTGATTTATTTAGTTGTATAATTATGACGTATAATTGTATGATAATTTAATTTTTTAGTTCTTGATTATTTTCATGAATTTCGAGTGACTCATTTAGCATTGTGATGAATTTTGCAATATTTTCTTGAATTAAAATGATAATCTTGGCTATTTAATTGTTCAATTAAAGTCTTAAATTAAAAAGAATATTTTTTTTCTTATTGTTCTAAATTTTCGAGTCACTTGGAATAATTTTAGGGAGTTTCTTTACTGTTTTATTATGAAACATGATTTATTTTGTGGCAAAATTCGTCCTTTTATTGCTTATAATAATTTAATCTTTCAAACCGGTAAAACTGTCCAGATTTAGTTTACGAATTATTCAAGACACTTAATCAATTTGGATGGCTACGAAATTTTAGGTGGAAGTCAGTAATAGTGTTTTACAGCTTATGTTAAATTTTCGTAATTTTTAAAGTTCGTTTGCTATGGCGGAAAAATCTGAAACTGATTTCAGCCTAATCTGATTTGTTAGTTATAAAATCCCTTAAAAATAGTAAATGACGTTATTTTTGGACGAAATTTATGCACGTTAAACCTTGAACCCATTTTTAACTCCCATCAAAATTTCCAGATTATTTGATACCTTTAGACGGTCGTTCTTAATTTAATTCTTTAAATCAGATTGTGTAAAATAGTGTGATTAAATTATTAAAATATGTTATTTTTCAATTCTTGGAATTGTTCTTGTTATTTTCTTTTGCCCTAAAATTCCGTGTGATAATATGTCCAAGAAGTGTTTATTTGGATCTTGGTTGTATAATTAATCTTGATGATTTAATGTTTAAGTATGATTTATTTGTTAATTATTAAGTTTAATTGATTAATTATAGATGATTGTGTTTAATTGTTTTAAAGAATTAATTTTGATTATTCATAAATTTTGTGTGGTCCTATTTTGTTTTGATCAATTTAAGTTTGATTTATAATAATATTAGAAAGTAACTTTAGGAATTATTATAATTGTCATAATTAAAGGAATTATCAGGGATAAGTGACAGTATGAAGGGAAATAATAATATGACAAAATGGGTAAAGTTACAACATGATGATAACGAAGAGGATTAATTAGTATTATTTATTATCATTATTATTATTAAGAAGTCAGTAGGGATAAGTTACAATAGGAAGGAAAGTATAATAATATAATAATAGGGAAGGAAAGGAAACAGAGTAAAAGGATATTGACTTGTTTCGATCTCTGGCTAGGAAAGACTTGGTATTTAAGGTGGCCAACATACGTGCCGCACCTCTCTTTCCTGGGACTTCGAACATTTCATTTCCAATTACGGTCACCTAGTACTTCCAAGTTTAAGAAAGATAATAAGTATTAAGGACGCCCCTTTGATGGCGCAAAGGTCATTAATCGGGTTAAGTCGTTGCCACTGCCAGACTGCGGTATCTGCGCAGTTCTTGATTCTAGGATATGTAGTCGTCTAGGTAGTTCTCGCAAAGGAGGGCTATTTAGGGGTTATGGCCATAGCTTAGGCTTAGTTCTCGCAAAGGAGGGCTACAGGTTGAACGCAAAGGTTCACCCCGGCATGTTTTAGGAAAGTTGTGGTGCACACGGGATCCACAACGAGCTATAAAGACCGGTCCGCTAAGAAGATAAGATGTTACGATATGTTAAGATAAGAAGCTATGTTATGATTATGTTACACTAAGTTATGATAAGCTATGATATGATATGGTAAGATAGGTTATGATAAGTTATGAAGGTATCTAAGATATGTTATGATAAATTATGATATTATGATAAGGTATGACAGGAATGTAATGTACAAAATGATGTTAATGTATATGTATTGGTGAAGACGCAGAGACGTAAGTGGGCTTGCAGTGGATCGGGATGTCTGATCTGTTTGAGTGATAGAGAACCCTTAGTTTAGTTTATGTTATTTATTTCTTATTTATTAAGTATTTATCCCAGCCTGTTGGGATTAAACAATATTTCAATATGTACCTTAGAGTTTACTCTTGGATTACGAGACTAGTAGTTATGCCTTTAATTAATAAAAAGATCAATTATACTTAGAATATGTTATTTTTGTTACATTTATGTTTAGTAATGATCCATTTGTCGATTTCCTTCGTAAATCGACAGTCTTAAAAAGTCGGGTCGTTACAGGCTAGGTAAAATAACCAAGAGACAGAGAGCATTTCGCATCCCGCGAAAGCTTACTGGAAATCTGGGAAAATACTGCCCCGTGTCGCACCCCGCAAGAGGAGGTTACTAGAAAGCTTACTGGAAACCTGAGAAAATACTGGAATAATCTGGACATATTTTGTTCAGTGGTCGCACCCCGCGAGGGATATCTCGCACCCCGCGACGGGGTCGTCGTGTAATGACCCAGATTTATCGGTATTTCTGTCATTGATTTATTTGTTTATTTGCGTTATTTTATGTATGGTCCAAAATTTATTTGGACTATTTATTTTTATTTTATGTGAATAATTTCGATTATTTCTATTTTTGGTTGTTTATTATTTATTTTTTTATTATTTAATTAATTTGAATTTTATTATTTAATTTTCTAATCAGTTAATTGATTTTTGGGTCAAATGCAATTTAAGCATGATTAATCATGCATGAGTACAATTAGCCCAATTGATCACCAAAAGCCCATTTGAGCCTTATGAAAACCGGCCCCTCATGATTAAGTGGACTAATTTGCCACTTGTCTCATGTTCACACCTTAAACCACTTCTATAAATAGAGGGCTAGTAAGGCTTGGAATCTCATTTTGCCATCATTTGCACCCTTGATCATCATTTGCCACAATTAAAAAGCCAAACACTCTCCCTTTGCCTTAGAATTCCACACGCCATTTTTGGTGTATGAACACCCAACTTTTGTTCATCATCCAATCATTTTCAAAGTTTAAAGATTAATATTCTATTGACCTTTAAGTAACTCTAAACACAACAATCTCCTTAGTTTTCAATCAAGACTTCTAGTTTGGGTTTGGATTTGGGGGTTGTTCGATTGAGTCGTGTTCGTGATAGGGTCCGTGTGGTTCGTGTGAAGGACTGTGTGTGGCCGTGTGGTGGACCGTGCATTAGAAGCCGTGCAAGCCGTGGTGGTGCCGTGTTGAAGCCGTGGTGGTGCCGTGCAAAGCCGTGGTGGTGCCCGTGTTCGTGCAAGCCGTGCCCTGTTGTGCGTGTGATAGGGCCGTGTATTTTGGGTTTTCCGGGCAGCAAGTTTTGTGTGTTAATTTGCTTGATCTTCAATAAGGTAACATACTATCTTACCTTAATATGTGTGCTATGATTATAGGATAGATTAATTGATCATGTTAGATGAATTTTTGATGATTGTTTATCATGTTATGTGTGATTTTTAAGTATGGTTTTGGGTATTGATTTCATGATGATTTGCTTAAGTTTTCATGCATGTTTTTGATGGGGTTTTCGTGTGGTTTTGGTGATTAAAGTCGAGTTCTTGTTGAGTTCTTGATGAGTTCTTGATGGGTTCTTGATGAGTTCTTTGAATTCTTGATGAGTTCTTGGTTGAATCTTGAAATCTTGAAAGTTGGTCATATGTTCTTTAAAGTGCAAGTTTATTAATGTTTTTTCAAAGTTTTATTTAAAGATAAGCAAAGTTTTGTAAAGTTTTCTAAAGGTAGTTTTAAAGAAGTTAAAGAAAGGTTTAAAGAAAGTTAAAGATTTGATAAAGAATGGTTTAAGAAGTAGTATTGATCATGGTTAGACTCAAGAAAAGGCGAAAGAAGCGATCTTGAGAATAACTTCGATGTTGTAAGTAAAGATTTAGCTTAAGTTTACTTTTGGACGCCTAACCTTAGAGTAAGATTCTAAGACTTGGGTTAAGACGTTGCCCCTATCCTAACCGCGGTATTGGGATAGTGTATTACTTGCTATGTTGTCTGTTTGATATGAATTTCTGTAAGATGGGGTTCATGGGTTTTGGATTAAGATTCTCATTCCTAGCATAGTAAGAAAGTTCGTTCGCGTAAGATGCGTTCGTATGTGCATAGTCCAATCTAAAATGTAAATGGTAGCGACAAAGATGTTTTATGATTTAAGTTTGAGTAATTAAAGTTGGTCAGTTTTACGTTTTTATTATTACGATGTTGATGTTGTATGTTGGTTGGTAGTCTGATATGTTTGTTTGATTTGTTCTATGATTATGTGTATCCATGTTAGGGTGGGACTGTTATGTTACTCGCCACGGACAGTGGATTGTTATTAATTTTTCAGGTAACTCTAATGATGACGGTGTTGCTTAGCTTTGGGTTGGGCGAGTGTCGTTGTTGTTTTCCTATTTTAGACTATATTATGTTTTTAGTTTGGACGTATAGTTTTGTATTTCGTATATTTTGACTCTGACAGTATTTGGAGTTATTCATTAGTATTGATACATTTGGGTTTAGTATTGTACAAACTTGTGGGTAATGTACGTTTTGGGTTATAGTAATAATAATTTCGAGGTTTTGTTTTTAATTTTTAGTAAGTTGTTTGGTAGATCGACAATTCGACTCGTCGGTTTCTTCCGCGCCGGTTTAAGCGAGTCGGGTCGTCACACGTCGCACCCCGCGACTGTGTCTCTGGAAAATTCGAATGGTTGTTCGAATTCTTGGATTCTTTTCCTAGGATTCCTTTACGTATTTAAGCTTGTCTATTGAGCTTCAATACTGATGTAAATGGGGATTAGACCACATTTAATAGGGAGATTAAGGGCTTGTACATTGTTGATGGAATAATCTTTACTTCATTCCATGATTCAAGCCAAACTTAATTTCTGAAATTGAATTAGTTTAATGTGTGGAATAAACTTGGAAACTTCAGAGTTCCTTCAGCTACTTATGTGCCTATAAATAGGCATGTATTTGTTCATTGCAAGACACAGGATATACAAGAATTACAAGAAATTCTTATACTCTTTACAACTTGTTAGCACTTGGTAATATCTAACTAATTTTACTATGTGTGTTTAAATACAAATAAACACAAGTCATTTTGTTTCTATACTCATGAGATCACATAGAGTGTAGGGTTCTTTTCTCCATTTTATCTCACTAATCGTTCATGGTAACCTGGTGATCTAAGGGGCGAATTCGATTAGAAGGAAAGTGTAGATTCCACGCCTTGGAGGGTTACATCATACATTTCTATGACTAATTTCTAACAAGCTTCTAATCGAATTATAAAAAGATGTTTACCCCCTAAGATTCTACGTTGGAAAAGAAGGTTCACTTTGAAGTTTACAAGATGGAGATGTTCGGTTGCAAGTAGTGTTGCAAGGAATGATCAATATTGTGATGACTTGAAGTATAAAGTTAATTGTTCAAAGGTACTTCATGGATGAAGAAATTTCAAGTAAGAATTTTCTTGTTATTTTCTTTGAATTTGTACTTGTTATTTTGTTCGCATCCAAATTTTATATGGGGGAGGGGGGTGATAAAATATATAACATATTTCTTGGCTTTTCATAATACTAATGTGATCTGATCTGGTCAAACTTATTTTTTCTGAATTTATTATCAGATTTGACTAAACTTTGACTGCTTATATAAGTTAATCCATATAAAAAAAATAACAATTGAAATCTTATTTTATTTGTATTATATTGAGTAGTTTTTAATATGTAATTTTAATTATATTTTTTGTTACAAAATTAAAGATATTTAAAATTTAAAAGCATCGAACTAATTATTTGATTTAATCTAAACTTGTTTTTTCTAATATGATATGATCTACTCTAAAATAAGGAGAAAAAAATAGTTAAAAATCAAACAAAGACCTAAATCATTTAAATTTACTCAATTCCTACGTGCAATTTAGTTATTTAGGTTACCAAATTTCGATCGGAGATTCAATTCGGAGTAACAAAGTTATTTAAATGGCTAGCGACTACATGGAATGTGTGTCATTAACTCATTATACTTCCTCTGTTTTTTTTATTGTTACAATTTTATAATATATGTGAGAGATAAAATAATTACGTGTAACAACTAAAAAAACGGAGGAAGTATATTTATATTGTATATGTTTTACATTTGAGGTAACACTTGCTATCCTACTATTTGTCAATTGTCATCCAAGGGAGGATCCAATATTTTAAGTATAGTAGGCTTAGGGTGTGTTTGATTCATCTGATCTGAAATTTTTTGATATGATATAATCTGAATTTTTCTGATTGTAGTTATTATTATAATTATATTTTTTATGATCTGATCTAAACTTTTCTGATCTGATCTGATCTGAATTTTCTGAAAATAAACACAAGAGTCCTTATTTAAATTGAATCAAACGCACCCTTAGTAGCACGACAATAGGGCATTATATATAAACTAAGGTTGTGTTCTATTCACTTGAAATTTGATGATCTAAGAACTTATTGTTTGATTTGATTGAATTTTGACCGCATATATATGCTAATCTATAAGAAAAAAAAAATCAATTGAGTTCGTCTTTTTTTTTGTATTAATGAGTAGTTTTTTAATATGTAATTTTAATAATATTTTTTGTTACAGAATTAAAGATATTTAATGTTTAAAAGCATCAAATTAAATTATCTGATTTGATCTGAACTTTTTTATCGGATCTTATTCGATCTGAAATAAGAAAAAATAAGTTGAATCAAACAAGGCTAACGCGAACAGCAACAAAAATTAACAAATAAGACAAAAATATACTAACAAGAAGTGTGCAGTTTTTGTTTTTTTTTTAAAAAAAAAAACTAATAATAATATCATCTTTGAGTCATATTTAGAGATGGATGCCGACCAGATTCTGATAGATTCAAAGAGAGCATACTCATAGGCTATTACATTTTATGATGAAGTTAGGTGAACAATATAGCATAGTTAGAGGCAATATTCTTATGATGAAACCTACTCCTAAAGTGTCTGAGGCATATAGGTTCTTTGCTCAGGAAGAATGTCATAGAGAGTTTACCAATTCACAAGCAAGTACTCCTTCTAATGTTGATTATGTGGCTTTCTATGCTGATAAATATCCAAGGATTATGAGACCTCCAAATGTGTATCAAAGACCTGGTTACATTGTTGGTCCAAGGCCAAATCATTTCAATAACACAGCTGGTGTTAAGAGGCCAAACAGCTCTTTGTCTTGTACCTATTGCAAGTATTCGATCTGGACATACAGTTGATAGGTGCTACAAACTTCATGGTTATCCTCCTGGCCATAAGTATCATACCTCCAAGAAGGTGGCTGCTATAACCATTACTGATGAGTCTGGTGCTGTTATAGAACCAATTTCACCACATTTTACTTATGAACAATACAATTATCTTGTGGATATGTTCAACAAAAATACAATGGCTGGAAGTTCTTGTCAGAATAGAAGTTCTTCTCAATCTCATCAGCCAGATCATCCTGTGCAAGCATCTTTGGCAGGTAAATTCTGTCTAATTTCTACCTCTAATAGTGCTTGGATGATTGATAGTGGGGCTAGTGATCATATTTGTTCAAATCTTGCTTTATTTTCTTGTTTCAAAGATAAACCTAAGTGCTCTATTTCAATTACTATACCTGATGGAAGGCATGTATTAGTTTAGCAAATTGGAGATGTCATTTTAAATGACACAATTACCTTGCATAGTGTTCTATATGTCCTTGATTTTAAATTTAATTTGATTTCTGTGCACTAATTATCTAAAGATCTTGGTTGTGCTTTGTTTTTTTATGAGCATTGCTGCTATGCTCACGGTCATACTCAGACAAGGCCTCACACAGTTCTTGGTAGAGTTCAGCATGGTCTTTATCATGCACTTGGATCTACTGCTTCCTCTTTTGCTGCTCAAAAATTTTGTTTCACTGCTGCTAATGATGGCAATTTGTGGCATCTTCGTCTAGGGCACATGCCTTATGATCAGTTTCAATATCTTCCTTTTCAGTCTAATGTACACAAATGTAATAAAGATACAATATGTCAAATTTGTCCTGCTTCTAGGTAAGCCAAAACATCTTTTCCTTCTAGTTACATCAAGTCTGTTATGCCTTTTCAAATGGTTTATATAGACATATGGGGACCATCTAGGGTCAAGACTCACAATGGTTATTCTTTCTTTTTTACTATTGTAGATGATTTTACAAGATTTACATATACTCATTTGCTCAAACACAAGTCTGATGCAGTAGCCATTTTACAGAATTTTATGCATTATATTCAAACACAATTTTCTACTAAAATTCATGTTGTTAGATAAGATAATGCAAAAGAATTTCTAGAAGGACCAATGAAAATACTTTTACAATCTAATGGCATTTTACATCAAACTAGTTGTTTTAATACACCTCAACAAAATGGTGTAGTTGAGAGAAAACACATGCATCTCTTAGAAACCACTAGAGCATTGTCTTATCAATCCAATTCACCAACTAAATTTTGGGGAGATAGTCTTTTGTGTGCCACTTATTTGATCAATAGAATGCCACTCAGAATTTTAAATCAAGAAATACCTTTTGAAAAATTGCATAATTTTCCTCCTTCCTATGATCACCTTAATGCTTATGGATGTCTATGTTTTGTGTCTACATCTAAGGTTCATAGGTCAAAATTAGATTCTAGGGCCACACCTTGTGTTTTCATTGGATATTCTTCCACTCAAAAGTGCTATAGAGTTTTAAATCTTGGTGATAATAATATTTTTGTATCAAGAGATGTCACTTTTCAAGAAACACATTTTCCATTTCATCTTCATCCATCTAATTATGAGTTCACTTTTCTAAAGACATTTTTCTTGCCTAAACACACTCCTTTATCCTTATTTTTTGATCCTGATTTTCCTTTCACTATTCCTCCTACAAATACTTAATCTCCTGCTGATGATCATTCTTCTTCACCAAACACTATGTCTCATTCTTCTACCTTATCTACTTCTTCCTCAACTTCTCATTCAATTTTGAATTCAATTCCATATGATTCTGTTCCCATCATTCCTTATTTGCCTCCATCTCTTACTCAACATTCCCTAAGGCATGTCAGGTCTAAGAAGCCTCCATCATATTTAGCAGATTATCAGTACACCTCTTTGCCTACCACAACTCATTGGTCCAATCTTGTCTCATCTTCTACAATGAAATCTTTCAAAAACATAGTTCCATATTCTGAACCACATTCATATTCTGAGGCTGCTACTAAACAAGAATAGGTAGAGGCAATGGAAAAAGAAATCAAGGCTCTAAATGACAATCATACATGGGATCTGGTAGATTTACCAAAAGACAAGAAACCCATAAGATGTAAATGGGTTTATAAAGTGAAGTTGAATTCAGATGGTACATTAGAAAGATGCAAGGCAAGACTAGTGGCAAAAGGCAACACACAAAAGTATGGTGTAGTCTATGAAAAAACTTTTTCACCTGTAGTAAAAATGACTACAATAAGGTGTATTTTATCCCTTGCTGCTTCAAATCAATGGGACATTGCTCAACTAGATGTCAATAATGCTTTCCTTCATGGAGATTTACATGACTGTTCCACCTGGATTCCCTAATCCTTGCAACAAGGTTTGCAAGCTAAAGAAATCACTTTATGGTTTAAAACAAGCATCAAGGCAATGTAATCACAAACTTGTTAAAGCTCTCAAAACTCAAGGTTTTCAACAAAGCAAAAATGACTATAGTCTTTTTATCAATAAATCTGGTGATGATATGACAATCATAGCAGTGTATGTGGATGATGTAATTTTAACAGGAAATAATCCTGATGTTATCAAACATTTAAAACAATTTTTACATTCCACTTTTACTATTAAAGATCTTGGTAAGCTTCACTATTTCTTAGGCTTGGAGGTCACCTATGTTTCTGATGGAATTCTTATGTCTCAAAAGAAGTTCAGCTCTGAATTGCTTGATTTGTGCAACTTCACCCTTCCTACTAAAGTGAAAACTCCTTTTCCTATTGCCCTCAAGCTAAGTGCTAATGATGGGGAGCCTATTTCTGATCCTGAATATATAGATCATTGGTTGGGAAACTGAATTTTTTGACAAATACAAGACCATATTTGAGTTTTTCAGTACAAGCATTGAGCCAACATATGCATGATCCAAAGACATCTCATTTCGAAGCTCTCAAACAGACTCTCATCTATGTCCATAACACAATGGGTCAGGGGATTCTTCTTAAAGCATCTGATCAACTAGCCTTGCAGGCTTTCTGTGATGCTGATTGGGCATCCTGTCCAGATACTAGGAAGTCTGTGATAGGCTCACTAGTAGAAAAATCCCCTATTAGTATCGTTTTTTTTAGCTTATTAGTATAGTTTTTTCACACGATACTAATAGAGGCGTTAGTAATAGAGAATTCTATTAGTATCGTTTGTGAAAAACGATAGTAATACATACTATTAGTATCGTTTTTAGTAAAAAACGATACTAATAGACTCTATATTAGTATCGTTTTTTTACTAAAAACGATACTAATAAACTCCATATAATACTAATATTTTTTTTATTTAAATTTATATTTGATTTTTGGGCCAAAAATATATATATATATATATAAATATGCATCCTTTTGACATTATCTGCAACCCTATTCAATTCTGTATAATGTACAATAATATAATATTTTTTTAATTAATTAAAATTTTAAACGACACATATATAATAGAAATTCGATGTATATATTCATATAAAATATAGTTTACAAGAACGTTGGATACGATCGATGTTTACGAAGTAACTATAAATAAAATGTATAAATAATGTGCTACTAATACAAATTTTATTTAATTAGGATCGGACATGCAATAAGAAATTTAGCCTGAAGAACCTCGCCCATTGCTCACGAACGTCATCCAACTCTCCTTTGGTATATGGGGCAGATCTTCGAATGTAGTCCTTCAAAATCAAAGATTGAAAAAAAAAACATATAAGTAATGTTATAGACGCCATCTTGCTTAGACTTTTAAGGCCACAATATTTGCAAACTAAAAAAAAAGATGTTCAGTTGTAGACCTACCTAAGCTATGACGGGCAAATGAAAGATAATTTGCACTAAATTAAACTTAGATTAATTTTTGCTTAAAACCTGATTTGCTACTTTTTTAAGGTTTATCCATGTTCTATATCATTCAAGAAACATTAAATGACTTATTTGCATGTGTTTGGCAGAAAATAGGGTGTTTTGAACAAATACAAGACAAACACAATTACTTTAGCTATTTTTTGGGGTTTTCATGACAATTTTCCTACCAACCAACCTATATCCTGCTTTTAATGTTTATCCATGTTCTATATCAATCTTTTAAGCATTAAGTGACTTATTTGCATGTGTTTGTGCGGAAATATGACGTTTTGGAACAAAAAACAAGACAAATATGACATTTTTTTATGGTGTTTTCGTTTCCATATTCCTACCAATTAACATATATACTATTTTTAAGGTTTATCTATGTTCTATATCATTCGTGCAATCATTAAATGACTTATTCGCATGTGTTTGGGCGAAAATAGGGCGTTTTAGAACAAAATAAAGGCATATAAGTCATTTTGGCTAGTTTTTTGTGTTTTCGTTCCCATGTTCCTACCAATCAACCTATATACTGTTTTTATGGTTATCCATGTTCTGTATCATTCATGTACGCACTAAATGACTTATTTGCATCTATTTGGGCAAGAATAGGGCATTTTGGAACAAAAATAAGGCATATAGGTCATTTTTGGTAAGATTTTGGTGTTTTCGTTCCAATGTTCCTACCAATTAACATATATATTGTTTTTAAGGTTTATCCATGTTCAATATCATTCTTGTAAATATTGAATGACTTATTTGCATGTGTTTGGGCAAAAATATGGCATTTTGGAACAAAAAAAAGAAGCATAGGTCATTTTTGGCTAGTTTTAGGTGTTTTAGTTCCCATTTTCCTACCAATCAATATATATATTGTTTTTAAGGTTTATCAATGTTCTATATTATTCTTGTAAGCAATAAATGACTTATTTGCATGTGTTTGGGGGAAGATATGACGTTTTGGAACAAAAACAAGGAGCATAGGTTACATGTTTATTAATTATTAGAGTGACGCGATTGGGATCTCATGCCACAACTACGCCCCCGTTTAAGAATCTAATCATTTACCATGTCGATGGGCACGCATCCCCCATTCATGATCGACATAGTTAGATTTAGATCATTGAGACGGCCCACGCAAGCGACAGTGAGATTGTATAAAGCGATAAGCAAGAGTGTTTAAAATTAGAAGCAAGTGATTGGTTACATTGATTTAAGCAAAAGCAAAGCAAAGAAAGCAAGTGAAACAAAAGGAACAAAACCAAAACCAAAGTAAAACAAAAACAAAATAAAACAGGAGTAATTCAAAAGAAATCAAAACAAAGCAACCATCCAGTGTCCTCAGGTTGGGAACCTCTTGCCCCTAACAAAGCAAACATCCTCAAACTATCGTCTCAATCCTATATCTAATCCTAAAAAACTAAGCAACCAAGAAATAAAAGGGGAGTTAGAAAGAACTCACCGAGGCATCACCATCTTCAACTGTTTTACCCTCTCCATCATAATTCATTCTAGCATCAATAAAAAAAAAAACCAATAAGGACATGGGATTATCATAAGAATGGACAATATTCAAAGACGAAGAACAATATTGGATAAACCATTTTACAGCAAGGATGAAATCAAATCTTCAACTTAAAACTATTTGTTAGGGAAGTAACTGATGAAATAACACCATTAATTGCAGAGCATAAAATCTACAGTTTAGGACATTAAGACAATGCGCCTAAATGAATTGCAAGCCATTAAAAAATCTAGAAGTATCTTCATCAAAATTGTGCTCATGGTTGGAGACTTGGAGTACACATACAAACCATTTACAATAAATTTGCTAGCAACCCCCCACCCCCCTCTAGCAGCCCCCCACCCCCTGTCCCCCCTGCCAGCAGCCCCCCATCCCCTGTCCCCTGCCTACAGCCCCCCACCCCCTCTGTCCCCCTGCACACCACCCCCCCACCATCCCTGCCAGCAGCCCCCTGCCTACAGCCCCTGTCCCCCACTCTACCCCCTGCCTACAGCCCCCACCCCCTATAAAAATGCAAACTTTTGAATCCAATAAAGGATACATAAGTTTTGGAAGCGAGGAGGTAGCCCAGATAGGTAAGCGTTTTGGCATAGTCACATGAAAAAGAAAAAAAAATGATCAAAATCCAGCTCCACTGCTCCACTGATATAACCTATGTAGCATAACATGAATTAAAAAAGGACAAATCTTCCATAAAATTTCACATCATACCCGAATCCTTTGTTACATTAATTCTATTTTTACCCTGGATAAAATATACTAGTATATTCAGTCAACTTGCCAGTCTACACCCTTTTCAAGCATCTATAAAGAGTACATAATGCTCTTAATACCTTAGTAAAAAATATGGAATTCACTTGGCAGTTGAAACCGATATCAATAAAAGCATAGAGTACAATGATCTATGATACTGAATTGGTTCAGAAAATTTTATGCCTCTAACCTTATGGAATAAGCAATGGATGGTTTTCCATTATCAGACACTGTCAACTCTGTAAGAAAGATAAAATTGGAGGACGTTATATGTTAATAATTTGCGTAATACATAATTTGATTATGTCAGCCAATCCCAAAAATTTTGCTATTAAGGCATTGATAGTAAAAATTAAATAAACCTAAATTTTAAACCAATCCCAAAACCACAAATCAACTATACGATTACTGCAAATAACATCACACAATCATATTCTAAGCTAACTGAAATTGCTACAACACTAAAAAGCACAGCTTAAAGTATGAAGGTAGGAGTATCAAGAAAGATAAACCACAAGGCACACAATTATACAATATTATCAATTCAAAATTCAACCAAAAATTTCACAATAAAACCCTAAACTAATTCGAGTGACAAAATTGTAACGAAATACTTGAAATGTAACCCAAAATTTCAAGAATATACTTAAACAAATAATCTTTCATTATTTCACTTTTTCTAAGCAAACAAGTAATCTTTCATTATTTCACAATTGGATAGTATATAGCTCCAAAGCCCCCAATATACTGCCATTTAACAAAATTTGGCAAAATCAGAGAACACTCTTCATCATAAGTAATTTGGCCCAATACCTGAACTGGGTTTTTGAAGGCCTGGAGCTATTGTTGGACTGGTTGTGCGTGTGGTGGTCGAGCCCATCTCCTCTACTTCGGCCATGGCAGCATCCTGCGAGGTACTGTTCATACGAACAGGGGACTGCTCCGGGTACGAACAAATTCGAAAAAAAAATTAATACTACACAAAAAATTGAACCAAAATCGAAAAAATCAAATTAAAAGCCAAAATAACAGGAAAAAAAAAATATAAAATCATTACCTGACTAAAATCATGAGAGCAAGCTTCTACCACCTCTGGCAAATGTGTCCTTCACCTTTTTTTTGTATACTAAAGCACAAATTAGAGGGGAAAAGGGGGAAAAACGTAAACAAAATTATTAAAGCACAAATTATTAGCCATGATTCAAACTTAAGAATACAATAGTTCCCAAAAGCACAAACGCAACATTTGCTTTTAATTATTAGAAATAATAAGTAATATTATAAATCAGGGGCCCTTGTTATTAGTCCATCCATGCAACATTTGTTTTAATTTCCATTGTTATTTTTTAATTCTCATTTATCCATTAATTAAAATAGCAACCAATTTTCAACAATCACCATATTAAAGCCTTTTTAATAAAGCCTTTTTTTCCTTCTTGATCAAACTTGAATAGATTTTATAGGAAAAATTAAAATTGATGAGAAATTAATGAAGGTTGGAAAAAAACATAGTTGTTTGATGCCTTTGATGGTACACGAAAATCAAACCATTTATAATTGTGAAGGATAGAGAACTTGAATCTTTCATTAAAGATAATTGAAGAGAAAATAAGAAATTTAAATGGAGGAGTTTAAGGATGAGCATGCTTGTCAAAAATTGAATTAAAAAAAGAGAGAAGGCCAGGGTAATAACTAATAATCAAGTTTGAAAATGAGCTTATGTTTATATCGAGATCATTCCCATAAATAAAATTTATTATAAACTACCAAACTGGTCGTCAAAGAAAACGATTACCTCTTAGTTTTATACGCTTTCAGAGTTTCCAAAGTTGGCATCGAAAATGGAAAACATAGCATGTGACGACCCGACTCGCTTAAACCGGCGCAGAAGAAACCGATGAGTCAGATAGTCATAACTAACAACTCAAAATACTTAAGAATTAAAACTAATACCTCAAATATTACTATTATAACTCCAAAAGTACAAATACCCACAAGTTTGTACAATACTAAACCAAAAGTCCAATTGTCACCATCATTCATACAACCCCAAATCATACTTAAGTTTAACAGAATATACTAAATCGGGAACAACAGTCCAAAACTAAAATAATCAATACAACTATAGAAAATAAAAGACAACGGCACTCGCCCATTCCCAAATCTAAGCAAGGACCTCGTCATCAGAATTACCTGAAAAATAAACAACTGTCCACCGTCGGTGGCGAGTAACATAACAGTCCCACCCTAACGGGGATACGCAAGAACATAGAATAAACCAAATAAAACAACAATCAAACATCAAGCGATAAATCATACGACTGACTTGAACAATGACCAATAATCCATTATACCATTATCTTTGGTGCAATCATTCACATATTAGATCGGACTATGCTCGTACGAACGCCTCTTACGCGATCGAACTTTCTACTATGCCAGGATTGAGAATCTTACTCCCAACCCCATGAAACCAATCTTACTGGAAATTCATGTCCTGTGAAACCAATCTTACTGGAAATCCACATTTCGAGATAATATAGTATGACTCCAACTATCCCAATACCGCGGATGGAATAGGGGCAACGTCTTAACCCAAAACATAGAATCTTACTCTATGAAATAGGCGTCTAACAGTGAAATCAAGCGAATCTTTAATCTTTATCTTTCATCATCTTTATCGTAACTTAATTAAATTCAAGATTGCCTTTACACCTTTATCTTGAAAATAATCAGTTAAAAACACGAAGTTATACTCAAGATTGCCTTTACGCCTTTATCTTGAGTCTAACCAACAATATTCCACTTTCTTTAAACCATTCTTTATCAATCTTGAACATTATCTTTAACTTTCTTTAACTCATTAATTACTTTTAACTTTCAAGACTCGACCAAGAACTCATCAAGACTCAAAAGAATTAATCAAGAACTCATAAAGAACTCATCAAGATTCAAGACCTTCAATCAAGAACTTACTCAAGATTCAAGATCTTCAATCAAGAACTTACTCAAGATTCAAGATCTTCAATCAAGAATTAAAACCCATAATAATCATCATCTATACAAGCATAAAACAACACTTAAACAACAATTTTTATCAACTTTCCAACATCCAATTTTTACCAAACTTGAACACGATTTTCATAGAACTTCAAAATAACTTTAAAACATGAAATCATCATTTTAAAATGTTAAAATCATCATAAAATCACTTCCCAACCAGAATGTAAATCATCCATAAAATCATGTTAAAACTTCAAGAAAATCAATTCTAAACATTTAATTTATACTATGAACCATAGTATACCAATTAGATTGAGAAAGTATGTTACCTTATTAAAGATTAACAAGGTAATCACCAACACTTGCTGCCCGGAAGATCGAACAACACGACCACACCACACGGTTACACACGCACGGCACGGCTTGCACACACGAGCACCGCTACTGTTGCACGGCTGTCCAGCACGGCTGCCACGACCACGATCACCCTTGCACGGTCCGAATACCTACTGCACCACCACGAGCACGGCCAACCTCCACGGTCACCACCACGAACCACTCGAACCCCACGAAAAATCCACACGAACAAGCCCGGAATTCAACCCAAACTAGTGATCTTGTATGAAATTGTTGGGTTTTAGATTGCGTTTTGGCACTTAAAGATCAATGGACTTTAAATCTTTAAGATTGGGATTGGAAAGATTGATGAACAATTGATGGGTCTCAATAGCCAAAAATGGCGTGTGGAAACTAGGCAAGAGAGGGAGTTTTTGTGTTTTAAACTTTTTGATGGCAATTGTGTTTAAGTTGGCAAAGGATGGCAAAATGAGTTTAAGCCTTACTAATCTTCCTATATATAGAGGTTAGTTAAGGTGTGAACACAAAGCAAGTGGCAAGCCTTGCCACACTTGAGAAAACCGGCCAAAAGGGAGCAAATGGGCCTAATTGGGCTTTCGTGAACAATTGGGCTAATTTACAAAGCTTGCATGATTAATCATGCTTAAATCGTTTTAGCCCAAGAATATTAAATAATTAATTAGAAATTTAAATAAATAAGGTTCTAATTAATTAAATAATAATTAAAATACATAATAATAACTGCAAATAAAATAATTCGAATTAAATCGAAATTATTCACATAAAATAAAATAAATAGTTCAAAAATAAATTTGAACTATACATACATACACATAAATACACATAATTTATCGGCAAAAATACCAATAAAATCAGGGTCATTACATAACATGTATAAGAGTTGCTCTGTGCATTCTCTTCATAGACCATGCTCTAAAGCAATACATGAAAATGATTTAACATTGCAAGTGATGGTTCCGTACAACTACAGAATTCATTAGCAATTTAACCAGCCATGTGAAGGAAAATCACATCCCAAGGACTCAGTGGCAATAACCTCACTCAAGGTATTTTCAGTCTCATCTTTTGAATTGCACTTCATCATTCTCAGCTTTCAGTCATATAACTATACTTTCCCTGTCTAATTTGCACAATATTTATTGACATTTCAAAGAAAAAAAAAATTAGCATCTTTGCACAGCCTTGGCACGGCCCTGCACAACAGCACAACACCACTCTCTACCCACTGCACAGTAGCACAACACCACTCTACCCACTGCAACACCAGCCCCCCCACCAACAGCACAGCAGCACCAGCCCCCCAACTGCACCAGCACAACAGCACCAGCCCCCCCACCAACTACACAGCAATACCACCCCCCAACTACACGGTAGCACCAACCCCTTCCCCTTCCCCCCCCCACCAGCAGTGAAAAAAATTGAACCAAAAATTCAAGAAAAAATTCCAGAATAATTCCACAAAATCAGTACAATACCACCCCCCCAACTGCACAGCAGCACAACACCACCCCCTCCCCCCCCCCCCCCCCTTCAAGAAAATTCCAGAAAAAAATCAGCCCATAAAAGCATAAATAAACCAAAAATCATCAAAACCCTAAAATTATCATATCACATACAAATAAACCAGAAATTTAAATTACAAACAACAACTAAAAGTAAAAAGTAAATAGCAATACCTCGACCAACCAGATCTGAAATCGCGAGTCGATTGAGTTGCGGTTCTCTCACCACCGCTAATGGGTCGACCAACTAAGCTTACCTCGACTCCCGCCCGTGACCTCGCCCTTCGTACACTGGTGGTCCGGTCGCCATTAATTGAGCCTAGGGTTTCAATTGAGAGGACGAACCTCTTCACCCCAACACGCACCCCCATTGAATCTTCCTTTGAATCTAGGTCTTGCACCATTCGAAGATGGCAATGAGATGTAGATTCCGGTCGCCCATCCCCCCCCCCCACCATGACTAGGACTTCCGTGTACACTTATTTACACGAGTTTCCTTTTCTCACTCTCTCTCTCTAAGTTTTAGATTAGATGGTTGTGTAAATAAGTGTACAGGCTTTTTTTTTTAAAAAAAAAAATTCATTGCTATCGTTTCTTTTAGAAACGAAAATGATATATACACTATTAGTATCGTTTTTATTAAAAACGATACTAATAACGTCTCTATTACTATCGTTTTTGACTAATATAGCATTATTACTATCGTTTTTATTAAAAATGATACTAATAATTTCTCTATTACTATCCTTTTTACCAAAAACGATACTATTATAGCATTATTACTATCGTTTTTCAAATAAACGATACTATTGGGGCGATACTAATAGACAATTTTCTACTAGTGGCTACATCATCCTCTTTGGTTCTTCTCCCATTTCTTGGAGATCCAAGAAGCAGCATACTATTTTTAAGTCCTCTAGTGAAGTAGAATACAGGGCCATGGCTGCAGTGGCTTCTAAGATCACATGGGTGGTAAGGTTACTTGAAGAGCTTGGAGTTCATAACCTTAGACCTGTGGCACTCAATTGTGATAACTAATCTGCTCTACATATTGCAAGGAATCCTATTTTTCATGAGAGAACAAAACACATTGAAATAGATTGTCACTTTACAGGGGTAAAGTGATTGAAGGTTTATTACAACTGTCTTTGTTAGAAGTTCAAAGAGTGAAAAGATGGGAATGTGAGTAGTTAGAGAGAACTTGTCCCACATTGGTAGAATAGGAAGAGTTTTTCATATTTATATAGTTGAGCTTACCTCTATTCTCTAAAAGCTTAAGTGGTAGGTGGGTTGTTGACAAGACACACGCGCGCGCACCGCACCGCATCACACCGGACCGGACCAACAGTGGGCCATCCTATCTTTTTGTTGCTTAACCGTTTGACATTTTATTTGAATTCTTAAATGGTCATATTGATTCAGTCAGCTCCATGTTTCTCTCCCATTATCTGACCGACAGTTGCATTGATTATTTCTTTCCCATTTACCCCACTATTTTAGTCAGTCAGCCATTTACACCATGATTCTCTCCCATGTTTTCATCAGCTTCACAATTTCTTCAGTCTATATATACTTGTTCTTCTGTTCATAAAAACACAGACGATTACATACTCTCATTTCGATATTCTCTCCAAATTCTCAAACACAATTTGTATTCTATTTTTGGGCATAATCTGAGTTCCAGTCGGACTGGTGCGTGCACACTATTCCGGCGCCGTGCTAATCCTGGAGGGCAACCGTTGTACGTCTACTGCACCGGGTAGCGCGAAATTGTCTTTTAGGACAGTGGTCGTTCACGCCGCCGCAATCGTTTCACTTCTGTCCGTTCACGCTTCAACAGCTAAGTAACATTTTATTATTTCGATTAACAATCTAAAAGACAACTATTTATTATGGCTACATCTAAGTTTCTTATTCCTGATATGTCGAAATTAGAGGCTTTAGATGGTAAGAATTATAAACGTTGGCTGTTAGGATGCGTTTCTATTTAGAACAGATTGAGGTTGCTTATGTGCTTGATAATATTCCTGAAACTGATGATGAAACTTCTGAAATTTATCTGAAATTTGTTAAGGATAATCGGACTTGTTTGGGTATGTTACTTCATCATATGTCGAATACTCTGCTTGACATTTACATGGCTTTCTATCATGCTAAAGATGTTTGGGATGCACTTGAGAAAAAATATGGAACTGATGATGCCGGTACTAAACGCTTTTGTGTTAGTAAGTGGTTAGGCTTTCAAGTTTTAGATAGTAAACCAATTATTGATCAAATTCATGAGTATGAAAACATCTGCATTAATATGGCTGCTGACGGTTTGTCAATTTGTGATATTACTTTAGCCATTGTGTTAATTGAAAAACTCCCCCCTTCCTGGAAAGATTTTCGTAACCAATTAATGCACAAAAAAAAGGGACTTAACCTTAGAGGAAATTATAGGCCACTTAAAAATTGAGGAAGAAAATCGTATTAAGGATAAAGGAAGTTCTGTTTTTTCTTCTTCATCTGCTAAGACTAATCTGATAGAGTCTAAGTACAAAGGCAAAAGTCCACTCAAAACTGAACAAAAGATCAAGAAATATAAGTTCATGGGTACTTGCTTCAAGTGTGGCAAGACTGGTCATAAAGCCGATAAGTGCATGGTTAAGAAGAATGGAAAGCCTCATGCTCATTTGGTAGAAGACAATGATAACATAGTGGCTGTGGTTCTGGAAGCGAATATGGTTGATAACACAGCAGAATGGATCGTTGATACCGGGGCTACTAGACACATCTGCACCAACAAGGACATGTTCACTACCTACAACAAAATTGATGGTGAAAATGTCTTCATGGGTAACTCTGCTTCTGCAACCGTACTCGGCAAAGGAAAGATCATTCTAACCCTATCTTCTGGAAAATTGCTTACTCTTACTAATGTTTTACATGTTCCAGAAATGCGTAGGAATTTGATTTCTGGAAGTCTTCTCATGAAAGCTGGACTCAAACTATCTTTTGATTCCGATAGAATTGTTCTTACTCGTAATGGGGAATTTGTTGGAAAGGGATTTTGTAATGGGGGGCTTTTTGTTCTTGATGTTAAAGTTGAAATTGTGAACCCTGATGTAAAAGTTGAAACTATGAATAAAAATGCTACTACTTCTTCTGCTTATATTGCGGAGTTTATTGATTTATGGCACGCAAGATTGGGTCACGTTAACATTGATTCAGTTAAAAAACTAAAACACCTTAATTTAATTCCAAAGTTTTCTAACACTGATTTTTCAAAATGTCAAATTTGTGTTGAGGTAAAATTTGCAAAAAAGCCATTCAAATCAGTAGACACACAAACTGAAGTATTAGAGCTTATTCATAGTGACTTAGGTGATTTTAAAAATTATGAAAGTAGAGGAGGTAAACATTACTATATTACCTTCGTTGATGATTGCTCTAGATTCACCTTGATTTTTCTTCTCAGATCTAAAGATGAAGCTGAGGAAATGTTTCTAAAATATAAAGCAGAGGTTGAGAATCAATTGGGAAAGAAGATAAAAAGGCTTAGGAGTGATAGGGGTGGTGAGTATGACCCCAACACTCTTAAGGCATACTGTGAGAAAAATGGCATTGTTCATGAAACAACTGCTCCTTATTCTCCTGAACAAAATGGTATAGCTGAAAGGAAAAATAGAACCTTGAAAAACATGATGAATTCTATGCTTATTAGTTCTGGTCTTCCTGATAATATGTGGGGAGAAGCAATTCTTTCTGCTTGTCATATTTTGAACAGGGTTCCTCACAAAAGACTTGATAAAACTCTATATGAATTATGGAAAGGTCGAGCTCCTAACTTGAAATACTTAAAGGTGTGGGGGTGCCTAGAAAAGGTTGGCATTCCAAGCTTTAAAAGGGACAAAATTTGTCCCAAAATTGTTGACTCAATTTTCATTGGCTATGCTTATCAAAGTGCAGCTTATCGCTTTCTTGTCAAAGGTACTAACAACTCTTATGCAGGTGGTACCATCATTGAAGCTAGAGATGCTGAATTTTTTGAAAACATTTTTCCTTGGAAAAATTCTCATCTTGGCTCTTCTAGTGTTTCATCCTCTAGTAGCACAGTTAGTTTGCCTGTTGAAATTTCGCCCCCTATCACTAATGATGAATCTGATGTTGAACCTAGGAGAAGCAAAAGGTTGCGAATAGAAAAGGACTTTGGTCCTGAGTTTACTACTTCTTTTCTCTCTGAAGCTATTTCTGTTTATGATGATCTATTCATTGATGATGATTTTGTTCACATTTTTGTTTTAGAAGAAGATCCTAAATCCTATGATGAAGCGATGAGGTCTATTGATGCAGTTTTTTGGAAAGAAGCAATTGACAGTGAGTTGGAATCAATCCTAAGTAATAATACTTGGGAATTGGTTGACCTTCCTAGAGGTTGCAAGCCAATTACTTGTAAATGGATCTTTAGGAAAAAATTGAAGGCCGATGGATCCATAGACAAGTATAAGGCTAGAGTGGTAGTAAAAGGTTTTACACAAAAACATGGAATTGACTATTTTGACACTTACTCCCCTGTGACTAAAATTGCAACCATTAGAACTTTAATTGTTATTTCCTGTATTTTTGGTCTAATTGTGCATCAAATGGATGTCAAAACTGCCTTCTTAAATGGTGACTTGGATGAGGAGATCTACATGGTCCAACCTGAGGGGTTTGTGGTTCCTGGTCAAGAAAATAAGGTTTGTAAATTGATCAAGTCCTTATATGGTCTAAAGCAAGCTCCAAAGCAATGGTATGACAAATTCAACAAAACTTTGATTAGTAATGGTTTTCATGTTAATGAAGGTGATTCTTGTGTTTACTCAAAACATGATTCCCATGGTTGTGTGATTATTTGTCTTTATGTGGATGACATGTTAATTTTTGGTACTAACTTGGATCGAGTAAATGAGACTAAAGATTTTTTGAAATCAAATTTTGAAATGAAAGATATGGGTGAGGCAGATGTGATTTTAGGTGTAAAAATTAAAAGGACCTCAAATGGCATCTGTCTCAGTCAGTCACACTACATTGAAAAACTACTTAGAAAATTTGACTCTTTTGATGTCGATCCAGTTAGAACTCCCTATGATCCTAGTTTCCACTTAAAGAAAAATAATGGTGCTCCAGTGTGTCAAGCCGAATATGCTAGAGTTATTGGATCTGTCATGTTTCTTATGAACTGCACTAGACCTGACATTGCTTATTCTATTAGCAGATTGAGCAGGTACACTCATAATCCAAGTAATGATCATTGGATTGCTTTACGGAGGTTGCTTAGGTATCTTAAGGGTACCATGAATTGGGGTTTGCATTACTCCAAATTTCCAGGTGTTTTAGAGGGGTTCTGTGATGCCAATTGGGTGTCTGGAAATGATGAAATTAACTCCACTAGTGGTTATGTTTTCACCCTCGGAGGTGGAGCTGTATCTTAGAAATCTTGCAAACAATCTTGCACTGCTATGTCCACTATGGAATCTGAATTTATTGCTCTTGAATTGGCAGGTCATGAGGCAGAATGGTTGAGGAATGTGCTTGCAGATATTCCACTGTGGGGGAAGCCAGCTCCTTCAGTATCACTTCATTGTGATTTGCAAGCTGCTATTGCCGTTGCAACCAACCTTGCCTACAATGGAAAGAAAAGACACATTCGTTTGAGGCACAAGGCCGTCAAAGACTTGCTCTCTGTGGGGGTGATATCACTGGACTATGTAAAGTCCGAAAAGAACATTGCGAATCCGTTAACTAAAGGCCTATGTAGAAAACTAGTTTTGGAAACATCGGAGGGGATGGGCCTAAAGCCCATTGATTTAATTATAAGTAATGGACTCCTACTCACCTTGAGTTCAAAGGGGAACATTATGTAATAATTCAGAAGCACTACATTTTATTTTTCCATCCTTTAGATGTTTTGTTTTGTGCTTGCTACATGTGATTGAGGTTGAGCATTGGCTTTTAATGAACCCATATTCATATATTTAGTGGTGTGATGTAGCTCACACTTGATGGGTTCACCTACTTAGGTGTGGACGTTTGGCCGCTTCCTATGAGTAAGGCATGGGCTGATACTCTAGAGCACCTATGAGCATCCAGGTTTGGACGTATGGCTAGTATAAGGCGTCAATTGTATTCGCGGAATTCAGATTAGTGTACATGTTCAATTGTGTGGCCCAAGTGACAGGTCTCTAACTCCCTACTAAGTTCAAGACGAAAGTCACCTAGTAGGAAAGAGATCATAGCTTGAAGTTTAATATGCGTTAATTCAAGTCGCAAGACATTGACGCTTATGCAATTGATTGTCTTGCCCAAAACAAATTTTCTTCAAATTCTTCTTGTTTTTCACATCTTCGAAACTGTGGGGGATTGTTAGAAGTTCAAAGAGTGAAAAGATGGGAATGTGAGTAGTTAGAGAGAACTTGTCCCACATTGGTAGAATAGGAAGAGTTTTCATATTTATATAGTAGAGCTTACCTCTATTCTCTAAAAGCTTAAGTGGTAGGTGGGTTGTTGACAAGACACACGCGCCCGCACCGCACCGGGCCGGCTCGGGCCGTGGGCCTTGGGCCTTGGGAAATGCGATGCGCAGTGTGCGGGTTTGGGTTGGGCCATCCTATCTTTTTGTTGCTTAACCGTTTGACATTTTATTTGAATTCTTAAACGGTCATATTGATTCAGTCAGCTCCACGTTTCTCTCCCATTATCTGACCGACAGTTGCATTGATTATTTTTTTCCCATTTACCCCACTATTTCAGTCAGTCAGCCATTTACACCATGATTCTCTCCCATGTTTTCATCAGCTTCACAATTTCTTCAGTCTATATATACTTGTTCTTCTGTTCATAAAAACACAGACGATTACATACTCTCATTTCGATATTCTCTCCAAATTCTCAAACACAATTTGTATTCTATTTTTGGGCATAATCTGAGTTCTAGTCGGGCTGGTGCGTGCACACTATTCCGGCGCCGTGCTAATCCTGGAGGGCGCCGTGCACAATTTTCTTTTAGGACAATGGTCGTTCACGACGCGGCAATCGTTTCACTTCTGTCCGTTCACGCTTCAACAGCTAAGTAACATTTTATTATTTCGATTAACAGTCTTTCCTACCCTCAGAAACTCAGTTAGCAGATTTCCTAACCAAGTCTGTTGCTTCTCCTCATTTCAATCTAATGTTGTCCAAGTTGGGGTTGCAAGCACCTCCCAACTTGAGGGGGGTATTAATAATAATGCACATACTTAATTGTATTTCATTTGTATAGATTCTGTTTTGATAGTTAGTTATTAGTTGTCATTTGGTTGTCATTACTTTGTTATGGTTGTTGTAGTTTGTTGCTTTGGCTGTCTATAAAGCCTACATTGTGTACTTGTGCATACTAATGCTTGAATGAATAATAAACTCTTTTCTCCTTCTCTTCATTTTACTTCAAGATATTCATTCGAAATGATTTAGGAATTGAAGTCGCTTTTTACTTGGATTTATTAAAAGAAAATTAGGTACAATTATTAACGAATAACTCAAAGGCGGGACTGTTTATGAACCGTTATATGAAACTGACCCAAAATGAAATTATTCGAATCCATTTTTTATTTTCAATATAGAATTAAGAAATATTATTTGTAAGCTTGTGAATGATGGGAGAAGAAATGAGGCAGTAAGATTTCCAAATCAAAGAATACAATTAAAAAAAAAAAAGAAGAAGAAGAAAAAAGTGGCAGCAAGGAAGAAAAAAAACCTTCCAAGATCAATAGGTAATAATAATAATAATAATAATAATAATAATAATAATAATAAACCAAAAGTGTGAAAAAATATACAGTTAATAGTGGAATTAATTGGACTATTCTCGATCAAAGGATAAGCCTAGAACTTCCTTGCGCAAGATAAATATATAATATGCAACTTTAATGCATTAAAATAAATAAAAAAAATCGGGTTCAGTTACACATGAATTAGATAAATATTCCGTATATCACTTGAGTGATCAATATGAATCATTGTCCTTCAATATTTCCTGTCTTTCACTAAATTTTTATCATGTCTTAACAACCTCATGTCATTCTCAACCACCTTTCATAATATTCTTTCTTTACCCTTCTTCTTCTCTCCTTTTTGTCACTTTTAAGCCTCTTTATCGGTGCATTATACTTGACACATTATTTCTAAAAAAAAATCAATATTTTCTACCATTTTCAATCGAGCAACTTTTAAGAAAACATTAACAGTGAATGGAGTAAACTTGTCACTATAAAAAAAAATCAAAAAAAACACAAGTGATAAGGATTGGAAGTGCCTCGTAGAATGAGCCCAATGAGGCATGTATGTTGCGCAATTGTAGCAAGAGAATAGCACTAATGCTGTAATGCATGTAATCAATTTACAGATATGTCTTGTAATAAATCTTTGAAAATTTGTTAAAAACACTTTTTAAATTTTTTTTTTTTTGTCAAAAATCACCCTTTGATTTTTTCTTATTAAAGAAACTACATTATTTTAAATTTTTTGTAAAGAATATCTTTGGCCGAATTTCGGTGTTTAAATTGATCCCTTCCGCCATTCCGATGAATCCACTTCGTACCTCCCCAAGCCGTCTTTGTCCCTTTTGCTCCCCTGAACCACCACCGTGAAAAAAACCTAAAATCGAAACCTGAAATTTAGCCAAAGGTGGTTCCTTACAAAAAAATAAATTCAAAGAAGGTGGCTACTTAAAAAAAATATAAAGTAATTTTTAACAAAAAAATGTATATTTTAAAAGATAGTTTCTAACAAATTTTCCTTAATCTTTCAACAACAGTAAGCGACCTAAGCTATTACTGTAATGACCCAGATTTTATTGGTATTTTTGCCGATAATTATGTGTATTTATGTGTGTTGTTGTGTTAGTTCAAAATTATTTTTGAACTATTTATTTTATTTTATGTGAATAATTTTGATTTAATTCGAAATACTTGTTTTTCAGTTTTTATTATTTATGTTATTTATTATTTAATTAATTAGAATTTTTGATTAATTTTCTAATTAGTTATTTAATATTTTGGGCTAAATTGATTTATGCATGATTAATTATGCGGTTTTCGCAAATTAGCCCAATTGAGCACGAGAGCCCATTTTTAGGCCCATTACCTCTCTTTGGCCGGTTCTCATGTGGCATGGCAAGGCTTGCCACTTGCCTTGTGTTCACACCTTAACTAACTCTATATATAGGGGAGTTAGTAAGGCTTTTATGCACTTGCCATCAATTCAAAGCACAAAAAAACTCCCTCTCTTGCCTAGTGCCTCACGCCATTTATGAGCAATTGAAGCCATCAATTGTTCATCATTTTTCTTAGCTCAAAACTTAAAGATTCAAAGTTCATTGATCTTTAGGTGTTCAAACACAATCTTAAACACAGTTATTTTATTCAAGATCCTTTTTCCGGGTTCGGTTTGGGGCTTGGTTCGAGTGGGTAACGTGTGGTCGTGCTGTGGCCGTGTGGACAGCCGTGCGTGGTGGTGCAGTGGCCGTGCGTGGTGCCGTGCAAGAGCAGCAGCCAGGCCGTGCAAGAGCAGCAGTCAGGCCGTGCAAAGTGCAGCAGGCTCGTGGGTTCGTGTGTGTGCAGTGGCTGGGCAGCCGTGTGGAGCGTGGTGGTGGTGCCGTGTCCGTGTTTGTTTGGGCCGTGTATACTTTGTTCCGGGCAGCAACTTTTTGTGTTGTTTTAGCGTGTAATCTTCAATAAGGTAACATACTTTCTCAACTTATTTGGAATACTATGATTATAGTATGAATTAAATGCATGTTTGGGTTGATTGTTGATGAATATCCATGAATTTATGTATGAATTTATAATCTGATTTTTATGTGTTTTCATGATGTTTTGATAAGGGTTTTTCATGATTTTACGATTGATTATACGTTGTTTTATGATCATGAATACTATGTTAAAGTTTGATGAATTTTGGATGAGTAAAAGTTGGATTTTCGATTAAATTATGATGATGTTATGCGTGTAGTATGAACATGTTGGATGAGTTCTTGATTGAGTTCTTGAATCTTGAATGAGTTCTTTATGAGTTCTTTATGAGTTCTTGATGAGTCTTTACGAGTTCTTGGTTGAATCTTGAAAGTTAAAGAAAATGGTTTAAATGATAAAGAAAGTTAAAGAAAGTGTCTAATATGATTAAAGAATGATTATTGAATGTTGGATTATGATTGGTTAGACTCAAGATTAAGGCTAGAAGCAGTTCTTGAGAATAACTTCGATGATTTAACTAGTTAAATTCGAGAATCAAGGCTAGAGGCAATTCTTGAACTTAATTTAGTTATGTTGGGATATAAAATGAATAATATAAATAAGATGATTAAAAGATTTAATGATTAATTAGCTTGATTTCATTTTTAGACGCCTGATACTTTGAGTAAGATTCATTGTATTTGGGTTAAGACGTTGCCCCTATTCCATCCGTGGTATTGGGATAGTTGGAGTCATACTATGTGATCTTTGTGAATTTCCAGTAAGATTGGTTTCACGGGACATGGATTTCCAGTAAGATTGGTTTCATGGGGTTTGGGAGTAAGATTCTCAAATCCGAGCATAGTAGAAAGTTCGGATGCGTAAGATGCGTCCGTACAAGCACAGTCCGGTCTAGAATATGAATGATTGCGCCAAAGATAAGTTTGGATAAGTTAGTTGAGTCGAGCATGTATTTGTATGGTTCGCATGTTTGATGTTATGATTTGGGTATTTGATTTATGCTATGTGCATGTGTATTCCCATTAGGGTGAGTCAGTTATGTTACTCGCCACTGATGGTGGACTGTTGTATATTTTTCAGGTATTTCTGATGATGATACTCTTGCTTAGCTTTGGGTTGGGCGAGCGACGTTGTTATTACTGTTATCTGTTGTATTTACTGTTTTCTGTGGTATTAGATAGTGATGGAGTTATATAGACTTTATACGTTATTGTTGGACTCTTTTACGTTGTTTAAGACTCTGACATGTAGTTGGGGCTTACTCGTATTTTTAGTATTTCTGTTTTGACTTTTGGACTAGTATGTACAAACTTGTGGGTATTTGTACGTTTGTGGTTGATTAATAATAATTTTGAGGAATTAGTTTTAATTTCTTAAGTATTTGAGTTGTAGTTTATAACTATTCGACTCGTCGGTTTTTTCCGCGCCGATTTAAGCGAGTCGGGTCGTTACAATTACACAACACATAAAAATAGATAGGTTACTATTCAAAATCTCATAATAACTTATGGCATCAAAAGCTAAGTAGATAATTGCCATAATTTAAGGAGATATTTTCACAAACCTCAAAAATGGATATAAATCTCTAGACAAATCTCTCATGGTAGCTTTTAGCAACAATAAGGATTGGAATAACTTATTGATTCAGAATTCCAGGCACGAGGTCCTGGGTTCGATTCTCACCGCACGCATTTGCGAGGATTCCTTATTATCCCCCTTACAAATGCGTGTGTTGGCTAAAATTGGACCGGGTGACCTGCAATAGGGCCCGGTTCCAAGGCCTAATATCCCACACATTATCCTAAAAAAAAAACAATAAGGAACATTTTTCCTAATGCTTTATTTGTTTCCATTCTGTTGTTCTCAATTTTTTAGTACCGTCATTATACAATATTATCTTTCTCAATTCTCATACATATACTATAGATAAAGTAAACTATAGATGTGGGCGATGTTCTTTGATATCTCTCAATGAACATATATTTTGGGGAAAACAAAAAAAAAAAAAAAACTTTGTATGAATTGAATTAGAGTAATGTATAATGATATAAAGGATTTCTCTTCGTTGGATCACCATCCAATTCAATTCAATCCATTCTATTTCATTTCTCAATTCATTCTAATTCAATCGAATCCATTTTCATCCCTCTATTTCAATCAATTTCAATCCAATCAATTCAAATCCAATCCAATTCAATTCATTCCAATCTAATCAAAATTTAGGGGAATAACTTTGTGGAATAGATTGGAATAACTTAGTGGAATGGAGAAAGAATAAACCAAATTTAACACATAAATAGTAATGTTACATGTACTACGTACCATTAATATTTATGAATTATTAATTGAAGAATCTATGTATTAATCTATAAAGCAAAGAGGGATTTTGGGTGATAAATTGTGATTTCCCTTTATATTCCTCCTAAACACATCAAATTGCACATGCCCTTATTTATACATATTTTTAGAAATTAAAGAAAAAAAATTTAATTTTGGCATTACTCATCTCCAACTTAGCTTCATTACCCAATACCACGTCCTTACCCATTAACAAAGAGTAATTACCACTAACTGATTTTGGCATTAAAAATCAGAGAATTGAGATTCACTAGTGGAAAAATTGCTATTTGTTACCCCTTATTTGTTACGGTTCTATAAAAATAGGAACAAATAGAAAGCTATTTGTACCGGTTTGTATATAACCGGAACAAATCAATGAATATTTGTTCCGGTTTTATAAAAACCGGTACAAATACTCCTTATTTGTACCGGTTTGTGTAAAACCGGAACAAATATTCATTGATTTGTTCCGGTTTTATACAAACCGGTACAAATAAACATTGGGTTTTTTTTAAGTCTACGCACGCCCCCCCCCCCCCCCCACTTCCCATTTCACTTCATCCAATTTCCCAAAATTTTAAAACCTCCCCAATTCGTCTGCCCATTAATTCCTCCACAGCAACGCCGCCCCATCCACCGGCCCCCATCCACCGTCGCCTCATCCACCGTTGCCTCATCCACCGCCGCCCCATCCATTGCTGGAAGTACTGCTGTTGCGCTGCTACTCGATTGAAGTGCTGCTGTTGCTACTCGAAGATGTTGTTGCTGTTGCTGCTGCGAACACCTGCTCCACGAACGTGAGGGCTGCCGTCGCCGCCCCATCCACCTTCGTCCGCTGCTTCTGGAACCTGCGTTCCTGCCTCGCGTTCATGCCTTGGTTGTTGCACATTGAAGGTATATGTTGTTGAATTGTTAGGTTTTAATTAATGTTGCTTCAATTCGTTTCACAATTTTGATAGGAACTTGTTGATTAGTTTAATGGAGTTTTAACTTGCTCATTGGTTGTTGAATAGTGACAATTGTTGAAATTAGGTCTTGTAATTTGGGTTTGATTTTTTTTTTTTTGATTTATTTGCCTGAATTTATAAAGTGTTGTTGGTCAATCTGATGAAATATAGGGTTTATTTTCATTAAGTTATAAACACTTTTAGCTCAATCTGAATTTAATTGCTCTTTGTGGTGGTTCATTGTAAGCATTGTATTTGAATTGCGATATTCACGGTAAGCATTTCGTTTTTTAATTTATGAATTTTATTATTAGAAATTAGCATGTTTTGTTCAGAGAGACTGTGAAATTTTGTTTTTCATGTTTTTTTTATTACATGGCAACAAAGAGTAAATTATTGAGTATTGTTTCTTATATTTAGATCTGGTCAATTGGCCGACTCGCCGACTCGCCGGTCCTTACTATAATTACTAAAATGTCGTCTTAGTTTTTTTTTTCTTTTTCTTTTTACCTATATGGAGAAAAGGGTCTTTTTTTTTTTTTACAAATCTGGTCAATTGGCCAATAAAGTATGAAGAAGGTTTTGCCTTTTGCATCGCATTTTTCTTGACATTTTCATTTGTTAAATTATAATAACGGGAATTTGAATTGAAACCACCTTGATTCATTCAACTTAAAATGTTCCAACATTATATTTTATAGGCAAGTCCAACTTATCTTATCTTAATTTTAGTGTTATATATAAAGTTTCTAAATTGATCATATGAAATGCTCATATCCAATGCCTAATTGATCCATTAACGAACTCATGTGTTTATTAGGTGTTATTAATGTTGATTGCATTTTTACTTTCAGGTTACTACCTATAATTAATGATTTTTTGGATGCTTATCTAAGTTCAAGGTTAGTCTCTTACAAATGAAAACCGAAGTGGTTTCTCTTTTTAACATTCTCCATCTCCAGCCTCTTAGTGTGGGGAATCATTTGATTGTTACTTGTGTGATATATTATAGTTTCAATTAGAGTTTGGGATTTGATTCATTTCATCAATAGGTATGTCTAAACCCCATTTTTTAAAAATCTCATTATCATCGGCAATTATGATGATTATGATTGATTTATACATGCACCTTTTTGAAGTAATCTGCACCACTTTAGCAGCATTGTTTTATATAGTCATGATCATGATCATTTGTAACTACACACTTGCTGTTGGAGTGCGTTCCTCTGTTGTTTTATATTAATTAATATAAATAAATTTAAATGTATAGGTTTACGCATATATTTTCAAGTTCCTACAGTGGCTAACTAATATTTTTATATTTCAAGTTTGATTTAATGTTTCTTAGGCCCTGTTTTTGTCAAGCAACATCCACTTTTCCTACATCTAATCCTTTGTATACTATCCCCTAAAAAAAGGTGGGAAAAGATGGAGCCTTCTAGCCCTTGAACAAGGGTATGTGAATGAAAATATAGGGTGGCTTTCAGTTTGTATTTTAGCCTTTTAGTTGTATTTTTTTTATCCATTTCAGTATTTTCTATTGGATTTTTTTAATGCTTTTAATTTTATTGACACTAGATCTTGTTGTCAATTGCATGTTTATCAGCCGTAAGATGAAGGGAATGAGATAAATTGGCCGATGTTCATTTTAGGATTCGATGCCAGTGAGGTCTTTCCTTCTAGGCTTGCCTCGGTGAGATATTTTCAACTCTCCTTTTATTTCGTGGTTTGGTTAGTTTTTTAGGATTAGATATAGAATTGAGATCATAGTTCGAGGATGTTTGCTTTGTTAGGGGCATGAGGTTCCCAACATGAGGACACTGGATGGTTGATGGCGTTGGGCCGCAACCTAATTTGATGATTTTGGGAATTATGTGCCTAATTTACTTGTCTTTGTGACTTGATTCTCTTGATTTGTTTTGATTTCTTTTGAATTGCTTTTGTTTTTTTTTTTTTAGTTTGGTTTTATTCCTTTTGTTTCCCTTGATTTATTCTTTTGCTTTGCTTTTGTTTTAATAAATGTTATAGGACGTTCAATAGGATTTCTTTCTTTTTGTTTTATTGAAAGTTTTGCTTTTGAAAATTATAAGACAAAGAAGTCAAGCAGATTAGTTATATACTTTTGCGCTTATTGTTGAAAATAAAAAATCTCACTGTCGCTTGCGTGGGCCGTCTCAAGGATCTAAATCTAACTATGTCGAACATGAATGGGGATGAGTGCCCATTTTGCTTGATTGACATGGTAAGTGATTAGAT
This sequence comes from Salicornia ramosissima, assembly GCA_951394345.1. NCBI lineage: Eukaryota > Viridiplantae > Streptophyta > Magnoliopsida > Caryophyllales > Amaranthaceae > Salicornia > Salicornia ramosissima. Next base: position 45,340,088 of record OX596233.1, on the reverse strand, counting down.
TCTTAAACGGGGGCGTAGTTGTGGCATGAGATCGCAATTGTATCACTCTAATAATTAATAAACATGTAACTAATCACTTACTTCTAATTTTAAACACTCTAATAATTAATAATAATTGTTATAGGACGTTAATGAATCTAAAAACATGAACTAGGTTGATCGGTGCCAAGATGGGAATGAAAACAACCAAAACGAGCCAAAAATGACCTATTTGACTTGTTTTTGTTCCAAAACGCTTTACCATTGCCCGAAATCATTCAAATAAGTCATTAAATGTTTATATAAATTTTATAGGACGTGAATAAACCTTAAAACATGAACTAGGTTCAGCGGTGCCAAGATGGGAACGAAAACAACCAAAACGAGCCAAAAATGACCTATTTGGCTCGTTTTTGTTTCAAACCGGTATAACATTGCCCGAAATCATGCAAATAAGTCATAGAATGCTTACATGAATGATATAGGAAATGAATAAACCTTAAAAATATGAATTAGATTGATTAGTGCATAGATGGGAGCAAAAACACTCAAAACTAACCCAAAATGAGCTATTTGGCTCTTTTCCATTCCAAAACGACTTAAACGCCCTATCTTTGTCCAAAATCATACAAATAAGTCATAGAATGCTTCCATTAATGTTATAGGACATGAATAAACCTTAAAAATATATTAGATTGATTAATGCGAAGATGGGAGCAAAAAACCCACAACTAACTCAAAATGAGCTATTTGGCTCGTTTCCGTTCCAAAACGTATTATCTTTACCCAAAATCATGCAAATAAGTCATATAATACTTAGATGAATGTGATATGACATTAATAAACCTTAAATACATGATTTTGGTTTATTAGTGCGAAGATGGGAGTAAAAACACTCAAAATTAATCCAAAATGAGCTATTTGGCTCTTTTCCGTTCCAAAACGCCCTATCTTTGTCCAAAATCATGCAAATAAGTCATAGAACGCTTAGATTATTATTGGTGGCTAAACATACAAGAATAAAACCAACCAAAACGAGTAAAAAATGACCTATTTGACTCGTTTTTGTTCCAAAACGCTCTACCATTGCTCGAAATCATTCAAATAAGTCATGAAATGTTTATATAAATTTTATAGGACGTGAATTAACCTTAAAACATGAACTAGGTTCAGCGGTGCCAAGATGGGAACGAAAACAACCAAAACGAGCCAAAAATGACCTATTTGGCTCGTTTTTGTTTCAAATCGGTATAACATTGCCCGAAATCATGCAAATAAGTGATAGAATGCTTACATGAATGATATAGGAAATGAATATTAGATTGATTAGTGCAAAGATGGGAGCAAAAACACTCAAAACTAACCCAAAATGAGCTATTTGGCTCTTTTCCGTTCCAAAACGACTTAAACGCCTTATCTTTGTCCAAAATCATACAAATAAGTCATAGAATGCTTCCATTAATGTTATAGGACATGAATAAACCTTAAAAATATGAATTAGATTGATTAATGCGAAGATGGGAGCAAAAACACCCACAACTAACTCAAAATGAGCTATTTGGCTCGTTTTCGTTCCAAAACGTATTATCTTTACCCAAAATCATGCAAATAAGTCATATAATGCTTAGATGAATGTGATATGACATTAATAAACCTTAAATACATGATTTTGGTTCATTAGTGCGAACATGGGAGTAAAAACACTCAAAATTAACCCAAAATGAGCTATTTGGCTCTTTTCCGTTCCAAAACGCCCTATCTTTGTCGAAAATCATGCAAATAAGTCATAGAACGCTTAGATTATTATTGGTGGCTAAACATACAAGAATAAGTTCACTAGTTTTATTTTTGTCTCTATACTTTGACGATTATACGTGTTTACATTTTTTTTTTTGCAGAACTTATTTAACAGCCAAAAGGAATTGGACGAGGTTCGAGAAGAATTGGTGAAGTATTTTAGGTTTAATTTTCTTATTGTCATAAATTTAATGTATTATTCATTACCGTGTTTAATTTCTTATAGTTTGTAACAATAATTTTTATGTGTTTATGTAAAGTAGATCTATATAAATTAAAGAATGTTGTCATTATAGTGGAGGAAATACTATTTTGAATGTTACAATTTTTGTTTGAAGTTGGATCGATGAAGTTGGATTGAGGAGAGAAATGTTCGTTACCTTATTGTTTAATATTTTTTTGCAATGATGATATGGGACTTGAATAGCTAAAATAAAATATTAGGAAAAATAAAATATTAATAATGAAACAAAACTATTTGTACCGGTTATAAAAGAAAACCGGCACAAATAGTTTTTTTTTTAATTTTAAAAAACACTATTTGTATCGGTTTTTAGTTAAAACCGGTACAAATAATGTGTTATTTGTATCGGTTTTTCTTAAAAACCGATACAAATAGTCTTTTTTTTTAATTAAAAAAATTGCTATTTGTTCCGGTTTTATAGAACCGATACAAATAGTATCCTATTTGTTCCGGTTTTTATAACCGGTACAAATAGTATAGCTATTTGTATCCCCTCTATTTGTACCCTTATAAAACCGGTACAAATAAGGGATAAAAACCGGTACAAATAGGCCTTTTTTCCACTAGTGATTTTGACATTAAAAAAAACTTATGTATTCACTTAAACTGATTTAAAAAACAAACTTCACTTAACTTCTGACTACAACTATATACGTGACTTCTAACTAGAGCTGGCAATCGGACCGATCGGATCGGATTCGGATCGGATCGTTTCAGATCGGACCATTTCGGACTAATTTACTTTCGGACCACTTTCGGACAGGACTGGACCGTTTCAGATTCAGACCAAGTTCGGACCGATGTACTATTCGGACTGGATCGGGTTTCGGATTGAAGTTTCAGACCAAAATCTGATGAGGACCAATTCGGACCGGATCGTTTCAGATCAGCTCATTCTGGGATTGGATCATTTCGGGTCGGATCATTTCAGATCGAAACGTTTCAGCAGTACTTGTTTGATTCTTCAAAAAGATTATTTTTGTAGTTTTGTGTATAATTTTCATATGCATGCTTAACAAAAAAAGTCATTCAAATTCAACGATGTATGATGACAAACATAATAAAATTAAAAGCAAAATAACTTTTTTATACTAGCAGTTCCTTTCATTGGCTACATATTTCGTTTCAGGTAATTCATTTTATTGGTTACATTTTGAATATTTTGATTCATATAAATCCTTTTTATTGATCTTTATTGAAAACATTTATTTTTAAAAATTTACAATGTCATTGTTAATTAATACAATCTTGATTGTGATGATCATTTGTATTGCAGAATACCCAATGTCAGTGATGATATGTTTTTTAATGACATAAGTTGTATTTTTCATGAACTCATTTGTTAGGTAATAACAATTGTATTACAAGCTATTCCCAACAAATATCTTACACCATGAAAAATATTCCCAATAAGCTACAGTGTATAAAAGATTATGTAAACAAAAACGATTTTCATTGGATCGGACGAGTTCAGATCAGTTTGTTTACAGATCAGACATGTTCAAATCGGGTTGTTTTCGGATTGGGACAAGTTCAGATCGGACCTATTCAGATGAGTTTCAGACCAAATGAGGTTCGGATTGGCACGAGTTCGGATTGATTTTGTTTGGATACAAATAATTTTCGTACTAGATGAGGTTTGGATCAGATTGGAATTCAGATCAGTCCTGTTCGAATTCAGACGAGTTCTGGACCATGTGAGATTTGGATCAGGTATTTCGGATCGGGTTTCGGATTGACTTTGTAAGGTCTACTTCTAACAACATGTAATTACATGAGTCTGATTTTCAAAAAGGTTTATCCCTAAAAAATAGTTTTAAAAAAATTCACTTCACTTCTAACTACAAGCAATTCCCATAAAAAAAAATTCCCTAGGTACCCTTGGGGTTGGGCCTAATAGCTAAAATATTTTAATTTTTGTCACTTGCAACAGGTATCATTGGGATCATTGAAAATGACCAGAATGCCATTAATGTTAACTCAGAACTGTTGGGGAATTTAGGATTTGTGTGGATATCAAAGATGTATGAACAAAGTATATTAATCTTCGAGGTGTGTACGTACTCACTATCCTAAAAGTAGTATTTCGACCCTATGTAAGTTCGAGTATCACGAAATCAACTTTTGAGATGTCATACAACGAAGAACAATGAGACTCAAGCTTTCCTTGAGTATCATCCAATGTAATTAAGTATTTTGAGATAATTTAGCTGGATGATGAAAACTTAGAGAGCTTTTACAATAGAAAAAATAGAATGAATACTTGTGTTTTTCATTCTCAATTAACACTCAACTTATAACCATTATTCTGGTCATACCACATACCCTAAGACCATAGGATCATGCTTTGACTAAGAAAACCACAAAAAACCAAGCAGAAGAGCAGTTGATGCAGGCGCGACCAAGGACGGCGCAGGCGCGGCGGGTGTGCTGCTCATTTTCTCTGCTTCGTTGTTGCGGACGAACATTTGGGCGCGGGCACTCCCAAAAATCCCTGTCCGCGACACTTTGATGTCACCTCAAAGCTTTCCATACTTAGTCCATTTTTCCATATTAAATACTTTAGTACATAATATTAGTCCGACAATCATACATACATATAATATTATTTAATTAATTCGACAATTTCCACAAATATTAATTAAATAACCATGAGTATATTCTTAATATTCTAAATAATTCCAACAAGAACTAACGTCGTTAGTTAGCATTTTCAAATCAGGGCTAATTTGTTCGTTTTTTGCAAATTTTGACCTCAAATATGACCCAGAAAAACCTTGAGAGGACAATTTTTTTGACACATAGAATAACACGTACAAATCGAGGCGAATCGTGAGGCTTGAAAAAAATAATTATTTCCATTACCCAAATATTACGGGAGTCTAATTTTATTTTATTTTTTTAAAAAAAATCCCATAACTTCTAACTGGACGTAGTCCATGATAATAAGGCAAGGAAAAAAAGTTATTATTAAATATTGCATGAATGTGATTTTAAAAAAATCACACAACTTCGAAACTGATCATGAGGCAAGAAAAAAATTACTCCCTCCGTAACATAAAACTTTCACCATTTGTCAAATATGGGTGTAACAAAAAACTTTCACCAATTTTTTTTCTTTCCTATTTTGGTAAAAAAAAGTTCACTTATTTACAACTTTGTGATCACCTACCATCATTTATTAACACATTACTTACACCCATTAATAATTCCCACCAATTTCCCAACCACCCATTCAATATTTACAATTACACTACACTGATTCATCATAAATCCCCAACCACCCTTTCATATTCCCCTCATTCATTACCCAACTGCTTCATCATCTTCCAATCATTCATCACAAACCCTAATTTTTCTGTTCTGCTCTTCAAACTTCGCCTCTTCATCCATGGCATCCATCTCTCTTCTCTCTATCCTTCTCTCTTCTCTTCACTTCCTTCATCAACCCTAATTCTCTCTTCTCTCGTGTATTCACTCTTCGTCCATCTCTGTTCGTCCTTCTCTCTTCCATAAACCCTAATTTTCCTATCTTCTTTTCGTCCTTCACTATTCGTCCTTCTCTGCTTCACAAACCCTAAAATTTGAGTTGCTTAGTCATGATCGACATTAGCCCTCTTGAACATGCAGTTGAGGTTGAAGATGACCCAGAAATCAAGGTTGTCCTTCAAGTGGCCTTAGATCTACTTGGATCTGGGTATACTTCGCATTTCACCAGAGTCTATCAAAAAGATTTGCATCATGCTTTAATGGGTCCCAACGAAGGACATGCCGAAAGAGTCCCATAGGGTTATTGTTTGTGGATTGGCTTCCCCTGAGTCCCAAGAAGGTAAAGATGAAATTATGAGAAGGACGGCTATGGTGAAGTCTGTTTCATGGAAGGGTAAGGAAAAAATGAGTCCTATTCGAACCAGGTTAGGTAAAACAACCTTTTTGAGGCGAGAAAGAGGGAAAGGGGTTAAAATCCATGATCCAGGCGAGGAGGAGGAGTTGAAGGTTGATGAGAAGGTTGAGGAGGAGAAGGTGAACAAGGATGTTCAGACGCTGAAGGTGAAAGAGGAAGTTACTGATGTGAAGGATGAGGATATGTTGGATGGTGAGATACAAATAATCAACAAATGGCTCTTTCACTATCTTGTGCGAATGTCTGAGGAGGAGAAGGAAATACTAACCAATTTATGAGATCCGGTCTGTTATGTAGCTAAGTATTGATTCTCGTATTTAATTTATTGTTTCCTAAATGTTTGCTTTTAAATTTGGATAAATTATTTGTGGATTTGTTTAATTTTTAGGGTATATGTGTGCAATCTTTTGATTTTGTTAGTTTTTAGGGTTTTTTTGGGTCTTATGATTTTTTGTTCTGAGTGAGTGTTTATTGTTAAAAATTAGGGTTTTTTTTTTTTTTTTTTTTTTTTTTTTCTGATTTATTGTGTTTTGGTCGTACTTTGGGTGTTTTTTTACTCTCTGAATTTAAGTTGTGTTTTTTTAATTTTATTTAATAATCATTCTTTCCTTTTTTCAAATGATTTTCATATGATTTTTTTAGTGATTTTCCTATGATTTTATATGCTCTTATATGATTTTCGTTTAATTTTTGTAATGATTTTTTTGATTTTATTTTATGTGTGTTTATGTGTGTTTATTTATTTTTGAATATGCTAATAATTTAGGGGCTTTTGTACTGAATAAAAAGGATATTTTTGGGGTCATTATTAATGGTGTGTTATTAATATTCTGGGATTTTAATGTAAGAATTTATCTCAGTTTATTGTTTGTGTTCTTAGTTTTTTTCTTCGAATTGGCTACTGATATTCATTTTGTTGTTTGTTTGTTTTGGCTTGTTTTCTGTCATGGCTGGCTGTGCTTGGATGTTGTTTGGTGTTCTGCTTGGCTTGGCTTTTGTTTCCTGGTGGTGATTATGTTCCTGCTGTGCTTGTGCTTGGCTTATGTTGGATGATGTTGGAAGTGGTTGTTGCTGTGATTTCATATGGTTGTCCATGGAAATGGGAAATGGTTATTGATTGAGTCCAATACATACTTATTGATTGAGTCCCTCATTCCCTAAATGAGTCCCAATACTTATATTACTCCCTTCGTAACAAAAAAACTTTCACCAATAGGGGGAAGCCTATCATGATGAATGATGATGTTAAAAATTTATTTTTTGAAAAAAGGTGGAAAAATTCATTTGACCATCCCAATGATCTTTTGGTAGGGATGTTTTTCTTAAATCAGTGTGTTGTGTGTGGCCCATTGTTGTTGTGTCATGAGTCCCATATGTGTTACATGTGTAGTTATCCAAATGATGAAGGGACTCAATCTCACATGGTATTTGGTTTGTGTTTAGTTGCTCTAGTCCATCATCATCCAAATGATGACTATTGTAGTAGCCTCACAATCCAGAACAATATGTGATGACTAATACCCTGATGGATATAACTGTAAATAAGGTAAATATAGGGCACATGTAAAGTCCTAACTTTAAGATTTTTTCATTGATTAGGAACCAAAAGTATATTTACATCTATTAGTAGTTTGACTGCCTTAGTATACAAAAAAAAAAAAAAAAAACACTAGTGTTCAAGTAACCAAACCTTTCAAGGCTACCTATTCTATACAAAAAGTTGCTTACAATTTGGTGAGTTTGGTTACTTGAGGCAGTCCCAAAAAATTGACTGTAAGGGTCATTGAATGACACACTTACTCCATCCTAGCTTCATATTCTTCTTCTTCATCAGTATCCATTGCATTGCTTGCATCCAAGTAGACATTGAACAATTCCTCAGCATGAAAATATGCATCTATATACTGCTGATCATAGACAGTCCCCCCTGTATTTATTTCAGAACATGTGTTGTCCTGTTCTTCTGTAGCAGAAATCTCATTAAGGTGGGCCACTGCTTCATCTATTATATGTTGCTCTACTTCTATGATTTCTGGCAGTAGACCCAACCTTTCCAATTTTTTCTTCCCTATATGAGGGAGCTTGTAATTATTTCCTCCTTTTACTTTGAGTGCCTCTACCATAACCAACTGCAATGTGATCCATGCATACTTGATTAGAGTAGGATTGAATTCTTCATAAGCTTCATAAACCCTTTCAATAACTTCATCAATGTTTGAGGAAAAGATTGGTACTGTAAGCTTTGAAGTGCTCTGAATAAGCTAAGATCCAAAATGTTAAAATCAGGTGATTGAGGGGGTTGATTGATTAGATGAATATTAAATCCATCTGAGGTTGTTGCTGCTCTGAATTCTGGGTCAGTGTCCTTGATATGTGGCCTAACATTATCTTGTTGTATGGTTATGTCCTTTGACATGAATTTTGGCCACTTTGCTTTAATTGTTGGGATGACTTTGTTGATTAGCATTTCCCTTGTCACTTGTTGATTTACATTTGTGATGCTCTTTGTCTCTAAGGTACCTGCTGGCCTGTTCTTGCTTCTTTTTCTGGCCCTTTCTTGAGTGACAAAGGGAAATATCCCTATCTTCCCATCAAATAGCAGCTCACCTTCATCATTATACAGTGGCCTACAAGTGACCCCCATGAACATTACCTTGATGCTATAGTTTTTAGACTTAGATGTCCTATAGGGGGGGTCAATCTCTTTAGGCAGGAGGTAGAACCTTCTTGTGGTTGGATTCAAGTAGAACCACTTCTCATCTATATGCATAGTGTTCTTCATGTTCACAAATTTTGCCTTTTCATTTGCTGTTGCTGGTTGGATGTGTTGCAAAACCCATTTCAGTCTGTCCACTTTGTTTTTGTCACTAACACTAGGGTGGTTAGGACTTGTGTGTGCTCTAAGTAGGCCTTTTTTGAGTAGTCTGAAAATATGCATATGTGAACACCCAAGGGCAGCAGCATAAGCTCTGTAAGTTCCCCTCTTATGGAGTGGAGCTGACTGTAACCACTCCTCACTGTTTGTGTAAAATGATTTTCTACCGGAATTGCCTTTTTTCCTATTGCTGACATCTATGGCTTCCCCCCTTAATTGTTGTTTCTCTAGCCTCTTAAAAAGTTTAGAAATTGTGCTCTTGTGACATCCTATTTCTTTGGCAAGCTCAGTTTGAACCCCCCATGGCAATCTCCCACCTTGTTTCACCCCCAACATATGGTACACAACCTTAAGTCTTTGACTTTCTGTTAAATCTTTTATTTCTTGCCTAACTAAGTTGTGTTCCCATGTTTCAGATGGAAGAACTGAAGATGCAATGAGTCCTTCCTCCATCAACAACCGGTCAACATCATAGAATCCATCTAACTCTTCATCTTCCATTTTGGTTTTTGTTTTTGGAAGATGAAATCAGTGCAGTGTGTGCTGTGATTAAACTAAACTCTGCTGTAATTAAACTAAACTAAGTGTAGTGTGTGCTGTGATAAAACATTAATTTATTTTTTTTGCTTACCTAAAGTGCTGTTCTGATGGAGGAGAGAACTCTGAATTTTTTTGCTGTAATGAACGAGGGAGGAATGCATTCCCCTCATTGATGTTTATATAGTGTTGTTGGTAGTGTGTAAAGTTGGCTCCCGAATGTTGGTGGGAAATTTTAAAAAAATTTCAGTGAATCTTTTTGGTGGGAAAGTTTGGAATTGCAGAAATTTTTGGTGATTGATTTTGGGAATCACGTGGAGTCCATGGGACCCACTACAATTCTGATTTTTTTTTTGGCTTTTTTTCCTTTTTCCCTCCAATTTATTTGTGGTCCCATTGTTTCTCTTTCTAATTAATTCTCTCTCTTCTATACAATTACAACACAGTTAACTACCTAACAAAAAACGCATTGGAGTCCGTGAAAAGGACAATTGGTGAAAGTTTTTAGTTACGGAGGGAGTATTATTTTCCCCTTAATTCAATAATCGCACTAACCCGCTACAAAAACATCAACAACAATCATCTAAGGTGTTTTCTTTTCAACTTCTTAGACTTGAACTTATAAGACCTAATTTAACTTAGGATTAATTGATTTTAATAATACAACCTTTGAGAGATTCACAACCAATAAACCAACCTTTTGATTATTCAATAATAACCCAACCTTTATACTCAATTTGCTCTCAATGAACCAAATTACTTGCTACTTGTTTAACTGGTTAATTTTTTTTTTTTACAATTCTTTTTTAAATTTTAAGAATTTAATTTTTTTTAATTATTTTTTTGAATTTTTTTATGTTCACCACCCCTGCCAACACCCCTCACCACCATAGCCACCACTGCCACCCTCCCCAACCACCTGAACCCCCGCTATCAGAATCCACCCTATCTACCCCCCGACCCCATCGCCAGCAACAGTCCACTACGAAACAACCACCTCATCACCATCACTTCCACCCTCACCCACCCAAATCGAACCCCCAATCGTATCCCCTCGAACCCCAATCAAACTCCCCACCCCTATCGAACTCCAAACCACCGCACTCCACCCCCTTGAAACCACCCCTAAAACTCCCATGTACGCCTCAAAACTACCAATTAACCCCAAATCTCATCCAAAAATCGCCAATTAACCACCAATGAACCACAAGAAAGACAGGGTGGACAGAGAATCGATGGTGGCATAGCTATCGGCGGGTGAGTGGCTGTCGGCGGGTGGCTTGGTTGTCGGTGGGTGGAAGGTGAGTGGATGAGAGGTAGTAGGAGAGAGAGAGAGAGGGACGGTGCACGGCGATGTTGATGTTTTTGGTGATTAATGAAGGCGGTGGTGATGATGTTGGTGTTGGTAAGTGAAGATGGTGGTGGTGGTGAGTGAAGATGGTGGTGGGCACGTGGGGATGGTGTTGGTGAATGAGGAGGAAGGAAGAGAGAGATAAGGGGGAGTGAGGGAGGAGAGCATTGGGGATTTGTGGAGGGGGTGGGGTTCTTCTTTTTTTTCTGATTTTTTATTTTTTATTTTTTTTAATTTATAATTTTTTAATTATAAATTAAAAGATAATCAATGATTTGTAGACATGTGTCTAGTTTACCTGTTTTTACAGGTTTACACCGTTAAGGTGTACCCAAAAAATTTAGGTATTAAAGGTTGGGTTATTATTAAATAATCAAAAGGTTGGTTTATTGGTTGTGAATCCTCCAAATGTTGTATTATTAAAATTAATTAATCCTTTAACTTATTATTATTAGAGCTTATTAGATTTGATTGGAACTTATTATAACTTATTAGACCTTATTGGAACTTATTAGAACTTATTAGACCTTATTGGAACTCATTAGACATGATTGAACTTATTAGAACTTATTGGAACTCATTAGAACTTATTAAACTTTATTGAAACTTATCAAACCTGATTGGAACGTATTGGAACTTGTTAAACCCGATTAAAACTTATTGGAACTTATTAAACCTGATTGAAAAATAAATTAAAATAATAATTATCCAAAAAAGCAATGTTCTATATATACATTTGAGCATATGTTCTTTTTTTTTATTGTTGAATTACGTTCTAGGATAAAATTAATTTAATTCAATATATCATTCTTATTTTAGAATATAAAAAATTAATTTAAATCAATCTAACTCTAAGTGAGTTTCTTTAAAAAAATTATAAAATAAGAATAATAGAATAAAATTGGTTTATATCGTTGTGTAGGAGTGATTTAAGTTCGTTATTAATTTAATTAATTTTATTTAATTAATAATTAAAAAAAAACCTAAATCTGATTGGAGCTTATTAAACCTAATTAGAACTTACTAGGCCTGAATAGAACTTATTAGTCTTGATTGGAACTTATTAGACCTGATTGAAACTTATTAGTACGTCTGAATTAGAACTTATTAGACCTGATTGAAACTTATTAGACCTGATATAACTTATTAGAACTTATTAAACCTAAAACTTATTTTTTTTAAGGTAAAGAGAACGCACCCTAACTCTAAACCATAAAAACATTCCCATATTTTAAGTACTCCTAAAACACACAACATTCTTTAATCTAATACCATTTAATCTAAAATCCACTCATCATTCTTTAACAACTTAAAACATTGGATTTTTTTGCTTTGAATAATATAACCTATCAACAATTTGCAAAGAATAATACAACCTTCTCTTTATTCGTGAATAATACAACCTTGGCTTCATTTTTGCAACGAATGATACAAAACCGGGTTTTGACTAATAAGACAGGTTAAAGGGACACGTGTCACATTATGATTGGTCCTTGTAATTTTTTTTAAAAAAAAGAAAAATTGCAAAATAAAACCAAAATAATCAAAAAAAAAAATAAAATATTAGAACATTAAAAAAACTATTTTAAATTTTTAAAAAAAAAATTTTGATTTTAATTTGTTTTTATTTTTCTGACTTAAAAAAAATTAAAGATAAAAAAATTAATTTTTTTTTAAAAATTTTGATTTTGATTTTTTTTAACATTTTGATTTTGATAGTGGGGGGTGGGGGGTAAATTATTATTTTTTAAATTTGTTTTAAAAAAATTTTGATTTTAATTTTTTTTAATTTTTCTGACTTAAAAAAATAAAAAATAAAAAAATTAATAATTTTAACCTGAATAGCAGCTTAAAGGTCATTTGTATCATTGGTTGAAAAATTGGGGACAAGGTTGTATTATTCACGAAAAAACGATAGGTTGTATTATTCTTTGCAAATCGTTGAAATGTTGTATTATTCAAAGCAAAAAAATCCTAAAAATTTACCCCTCTTTGTTTTAAAATCATGTAGACTAATTATGGTCTTCTTCTTTTTTAATATCTATATCCATATCTCTATTAATCTATATATAAAGAAGATGTCTTTTTGTTAATAAAATTTACAGGAGCAAAACAACCTTCTCAATTTGCAGAACTTTCATTTTTACCCATAATAATTTTTACCAGTTTCAATGAGTAAATTTGTATTATTAATTAACTATAAAAAACTTGTTGTGTATTCTTGGTTCAAGAAGCCTATTTTATTTTCATACATAAAGAAATATTCAATTTGTGGAAAAGGGTTATCTGTCTTTATTTCCCTTCGTTTCTATGCATCGCACGAGCTAGATACTAGTTACATTAAAAAAAAAAAAAAAAAGGTACATGATTATCTATGCCACATTGGCACCCATATATTAATTTAAATATAATTCTTAATTAGCAAAACAAAAAATCAAGTAGACTAATTTCTTGAAGTCATTTTTTTCAAAAGCCTACTTGAAACATCTTCAAAAATCAAACTGATGAAAAAAGAGAAATAACACAAATCATGAGTAGTTTGGACAGTTTTGTAAGTTGTAACGTCATTAGCCTTTTGGAGTGGGGTTCAAATTATTTGGTTTTGGTTATATACATTTGATTTCTTCGTAATCACTACAACACCCGCAACCTTTTTCAGTTTTTTCAACAAATTTAATTCCCCGGCAATACAGCAGCATCTTAGCAAATTTTGTAACTGTAAACTGTCCCTAGCTAGCTTCTCACGTCACGTGCATTAAACGTGCCCTCAAGCTTTTCTCTCAACACACTTTTCCCCTAAACTAGTTGTCCACGACGTGCGTTGCGTGCCGTGTCCAACATGAATTTTTTTTCGCTATAAATAATCGGTAATTTGTTTGAATTTTAATATGTAATCAGATGGTGTTTAAAATATGTCGAGGACATCTATTTGCCTATTTGGAAAAAAATAATAAACTTTAGAGAATGTGATATTCATGGAGTTAAGTAGATATTCTTTACTTGGCAAAATAATACGAAGTTGCAATTCATTAAGCGAGTAGTTGTAGTTTGGTATAAGCATATGTAGAATTTGTTATATTACAGATAGCAGTTGATGCAATGAAATTAGAAAGAATGACTAATTTTATAGGCAAGTGTTTAAAGAACTTGAGCTTTAATGTTAAAGATTTGAATTTTGTAATCCGAATATAATCATTTTGATATGTGGTATTCAACACAAAAAATTTGAGTAAGGTCAAAAACCACTAAAGTCGTTTATAAAGGCATTGCCACTAACAAGGAGATAGTTGAACAAAGAATAATCAGAGTAATCATCCTTAATTTTAATGTTAAAGATAAAGAGATCCTCTTTAATTGGTTTAAATTAAAATTGAGCAATGTCTTTTTTTTTTGTGTAATTTGTTTTTTTTAAAATTTTTGAATATGCAATCTGAATTTTTTTAAATTAGTTTACAACCTAATCCATAGTTTAAATTAAATGTATCAATATCCGTTTGAGCCTATATCAATGTAAATTGGTGCACATAGTTTAGTTTTAATAGCATATCTTGGAGAGCTCTAATTTATTTTGACCAATTCTAAACTTGAAGTTTGCCCTATTGATAGCATATCTTGGAGAGCTCATTGTTGTTTCCACAAAAGCTATAAAGACAACTCTTTTGTACTAAGTAATTGTGCCACTAAACATGTTAATCAATGTATAAAAAAATACAATATTAGGTGCCAATTTCTAGCCAATCCATAATCCTCTTAATGCATATAAAGTTCCTTGTAATAAAGTAGTGATTTCTGCACACTTTCACCAATGGTTTGAGTCCAGCAAAATGAACGACAGCATCAAATCTGAAGCAAACTGGATGGAAAAAGAGGGGGGGGGGGGTTTACAACTTTAAATGCGTAATAAGCGGTCAATATTAAGATCAAAAATTGCTTTGAAACCTCATATGAAAATGCATATTGAAGGCAAAGTTTTAGAATTCAATAATACCTTACGCCAATAATCTTAATCAAAATAAGATACACTATGAACTAATCAGTAATTTAGTAAAAAGAAGATTGATATTATAAATTCAAGTAATTGTCATACTTTGTATAAGAGAAATTTTTTCCACAGCTGATTTATTCCGAAGATCCATCTGAAGTAATAAGTAAAATTTTGAATTAGTGTTACATAAATAATATTTCAGTTAAGAAAAAAAAATTTGAAACAACACTTTGGGTTTTTTTACAAGCCCTCCAAAACGCCAATCTTTATCATCATAGGTTCCTTAAAAAAAGAAAAAATCACCATAGCTTATGGTTACTGCAAATTTATCGGCATACTTTCCAAATGACCCTTAAAAGTTGATTAACCTAGATTCATATATATTCTACTACTATAATACCCCCATGACATTATTATTAAAAAAAATAGTATAATCAAAGAAATTAAACAAATTTCCTCCTTGAAAATTAAAGAATAGATGAAAGGTCATCAAGAAGCAAAGAAGGATTTAAAGTCCCATGGAACATTTTTCCATTCCTACTGTAACGACCCGGATTTTTGGGCCGTAAAATTTGGTGAGAAATTAAGCCTTAAAGTCCAATATTCTAAATTGGGCCAACAGACTTAATTTAATATTTGATGAAGCTAGCCCAAAACCCCTCTTTCTAACCCTTATAGCCGGCCCCATTAAACAATTTCCTTAAATTGTTTTATTTATTTTCCAACCTTACTTATCATTTCATATCAATTTTGACCATATCCAAAAATCCTATTTTTATTCTCCTATTTTCTCTCCTACATTTTAGGAGATCATAAACACCCTATAACCAACTACCCTAGCCGGCCCCCTTACTAAATTCCCTTTTAATTCTCTCCTAAACTAACTCCTATTATCTAGTAACCCTCCTCCTAAAGTCTAGTAAACTCTTATTTTATTTATATCATAAAACCCCTTTTTTTATCCCTTAATCATTATTTGATCAAACCACAAAACAAACACCACTCTTCTCTCTTTTATACGTCACGGCAACCCCTTACAACCCATCAAAAATTCATCTTCCATCCCTTCCAAATCAATCAAAAGGTAACTAGCTTTTTCACTTAGTATTAGGATCAACCTACATAGGATACTAGATTAGATGGGAGTCATGATACTGTTCTTGTGTTTGTGTGAATGACCGTGTAGTTTAGGGTGAATTAACTTGAATTGCTTTACTTGTATTACTTTATTATAGTTGGTTCTTATATAATCTTGCATTGCTAGACCCATGATTGATAGATGTTAGTAATTAATTCTTGATGCAATTGGATAGATTCTTGAACTATTATTTGCTAAGGGTATGCGTATAATTATATGGTTTTGGAAGCATGAATTCTTATTATTTTTAATGTATATCTTGATGACTAAAGCATGAACCTTAATTTCTTGAACCCATGAATTGTAATAAATGAATAAAGGTTGTGTTTTTATTTCTTGTTTTATGCGTCAACTTGATTTGATGACCAAGATTGAGTCTTGTGTTGTTTCTTGCCTAGCCTTCAACTCTTGATTTAGTTTGTGATGATTATTTATGATTGATTTTGCATGTTGATGAGGTTAATCTTTGATCTTGGATAATTCTTGGGTGGCCGAATGTTTGTGAGGGAGTTGGGTAAATATTTTTTTCTTGATTCTTCTTATTTTGTACTTCATGCGTGAGCCTATGGTATAGCAAGCTTGGGTTTTTACTTTCTTTTATGACTAATCTTGATGATGTTGATTTGTTGATTGCAAAACCTTGGGGCTTCCTTGGAGTCTTACGTGTAGTGATGTGCAAGCTTTGACAATTCTTGTTGTTGTTCATATGTTGGTTATTGGTATAGTAAGTAAGAGTTTTTAATTGATTATAATTGTATAATTTGATGGTTAATCCTTGCGTTGACTATTGTTTTTGGATCTTACCGTGAAGACTTAAGAGTGATTGCATTGTTGATTTTGCTAGTGCCATGTATTATATTTAGTTTCGTAATGCATTTGTAAGTGGTGTAGCATAAGGTTTAATTGATCTTATGATGACCTTGTTGCTGATGTTGAATGTTGATTTTGCATTGATGATTTAACTTGAGCCGTGCATGTAAGTTGACCACCGCTTGATAGTTGTTGTGTTATTTACATATTTTTTTGGAATGTGAGTTTTGTTTTGGTTAAACTAAAGAACTATGCGTGTATTTGAGCTCGTGTGATGATTCGTTTGGTGTTTTTTAGTCTTGTCGAATTGTGTCGTATCGGTTCATCGGTGATGAATCGTGTCGGGGACTTGATTGTTATATCGGTCTTGCGCCGTGTCGGGGACTTGTTTGTTGTATCGGCCTTGCGCCGTGTCCTATCAGTTCATCTGTGATGAATCGTGTCGGGGACTTGCTTGTTGTATCGGCCTTGCGCCGTGTCGGGGACTTGTTTTTTGTATCGGCCTTGCGCCGTGTCGTATCGGTTCATCTGTGATGAATCGTGTCGGGGATTTTACTTGTTGTATCGACCTCGGTCGTGTTGTTTAATTCTTGATGTTGCTGTTGATAAATGAGTTGAATGTTATAATTATGAGTATAGTAATGAGCTTGTTATTGATGAAGTCTTCCGCTGTTGTGATCTCTGTTGTATAATTCTGATATTGATTATTGTCTCATATGTTTGGGTTGTTTCCTGCCTTCTATTTGATTTAATATTTTATGTTGTTTGGTTCCACTGCTAAGTGGAACAGTCTAGTTACTCGCCACTGACGGTGGACCCCCAAATTTATTTTGCAGGTATACAGGATAGAGTTTAGAGTTGAGTTGAGTGTGTGGCAAGCTGATTAGGCACCCGACGTCTTGATGTTATTTTCCTGTTTAATAGCTTTTAGTTTGTAATAAAGGACTCATCTAGTCCATTAATTTTGGAATGATTTTAAAGTTTAATTAATAAAATGATTAAGTTTAGAGCTTCCGCTGTGATTCTTTAATTTATTATTAAAAGTGTTTAATTTTTGTCGACTCATGTTGTTGTTTTCTACGAAAACAACGTTGCCAAAATACGGGTCATTACACCTACATCAAGTTCAGCAATGCAAAAATCCCAAACAATTAATCAGTTTTCCAAACATGATTCAATTCTGTCTACAGAGCCTCAAGGCGTTAGTAGCAATTTAGAAGTGTTTACACCTCAAAATCCGCCAAAAAAATCATTTTCTTTGCCCACCCAATATTCTGACCAAGTTATTCCAAATTCATAGAATACATAACATATAGACACAACTTCTCTAACTAACCCAAATAAAAGACACCACTTCTCTAACTAACCCAAAAAAAAGACACCACTTCTCATAACCTAGTCTATCAGTTTCAGATTAAGAACTGCAAATATATAATCAACTTACCCCAAAGACACCCCTTCTCATTGGACCATTATATTTGATTTCAACATAGATTGTGGCTGTCAAGACAACCAGACAAGATGCATCAACTGCAAGTACTTTGCCCACATCTAGGCGTAATACTGAAACAAAGATGGTTGTCAAGCAATGCTCCATGACAAATTTTAATTCTTATAGACTATGAGTTGGAGTACCTATGCTCATTAGCTATTCCCAAAGCTTTTTTTCACAAGATCAAACAATCATATTTCAATTTATTAGAATAAAACCTAATTTAGTAAGAATTAGTAAATTGGTAAAAGAAATAAATCACTCAATGTTCGCATATCTGAATTAGTAAATTGGTAAGGACTTAGTTAGAATTAGTAAATTGGTAATTAGAAATCAGTCATTTTGTTTCTTCATGAAAGAACAACTCTAGTTTCCTTAACTCATCATATCAGTGAGACCAAATGGAAGAGTATTCAAATGCAAAATGCAGTATAATGAACTAAGATGAAAAAGGGAGAAGGTCATGAAGAAATAGAAGTAAGAAGGGAGCAACTAAGAGTTAAAAATTTAAATTTTAAGAAAACAAGAGTATTAATTAAGACCTAAAATGCAGTATAATGAAAAAAAAAAGGAGAATAAGGTCCCAGAAAGAAAGAGAATGAACAAGGGACCATTTATGCAAAACCAAATAACATGAATACTATAAATATACCTTGTAAAACAAATCTTCAACTTCACTTTCTCTGATATCCTCATGAAGGTTACCAACATACAAAGTCTCTCTAAATGATTGATTAGAGTTCCTGAAAAATGGATACTACCAACACTGTGACTTGCAAAGAAGTTCTAGATAACTAAGCTAATTAATTCGAAACCCTAATATCGTATTGCCCATATGCATAACTGAAATTCTGAGAAAAGGAAATCGAAGCAAAATGGCAATCAACAAAAACCAAAATTAGTAAAAAAAAAAAATTAAAAAAAAATTCAAATTTGGCAATCAAGAAGCTAATGGTCCAGATGCTTGATAGATGAAAAATGGCAATAAAAAATTATTAAAAAAATGAGATTAAAAAATTGTAAGAAAAACCTATAAATTACAATTTGCACAATATTATTCAAACACCAATTCAAAAATCCAACAACTAATAAAAGATTAAAAGAAGGGAATTTTAGGGAAATGGTACCAAAATGCTTGATTTGAACAACCTCAGCCATTTTTTCTGAGGGATGAACTGGGAAGTCATTGAAGCAGTGGAACTTAAGCCAAAAATTCTGTCACTGAAAATTCCAACAACACTGAAGTTGAAATAGAAAATCAAAGTTAATAAAAAATGATATATATTATTCCACAATTTTAAACAAATCGCCCAAAGATATAATGAAAACAAAATCAGAACGTTGATTACCATATTCGTTATTCATCGTAAAGGGGTGAATTAATAAAAGTGATAATTATATCTGTAAAAGGGTGAATTAATAAAAGTGCTAAAGCATGATGTAATACGAGGCTAAATTAAAGGCATTGCATTTTAGGAACCGCTAATATATTATATAATCCAAATATACAACAAAATAGCAATCATGAAAATTTAGATCTAACTTCTCTAATGAAGTAATTAATTACTCTGTATTTTACTAACACAAAAGTAAAGATTAACTCATGATTCCACTTTAGCTGCTAAAGTAATAGAACTGGACAAAAAAACAACTAAAACACCAATTTCCATACACAACACCACCATCTATGGGCTTTAATTTCAAATCTATGCACATCTGATCTATAAGAAATTGACAATAAAGAATGAGAGAATCAAGCAATTTAATTCAGAATTGAAAAATTAAATCAACCAATAAAGGTTATTTCTCAATATGTCAAATAGACCAAAAATTCCTAATATAGAGCAATCACACAAATAAAAATGAATAAGACTAAATTGAAAACCAATAAAAACACACAACTAAAAAACCTAAAAAAATGAAAAATCTAAACACACTAGCTAAAAGCATGAACCTGGCATTGAGTAAGACTAAATTGAAAACCAATAAAAACACAACTAAATAACCTAAAAAAATGAAAAATCTAAACACACGAGCTAAAAGCACGAACCTGGCATTTAGCCAAAAATATGATATGGTGGATTTTCCTTTCCATGCTTTTCTAAAAATTCAATACTAACAACCACAAAAGTTTATCCTTTATGATATTCAATCATGAATAGGTCAGGTTGCAGTTAAATAGGTAGCTTCAACTTATGATCATAAACAAGAAATTACTTCTTCACATGAAATTAAAAGTAGCAAGGGCTCGTTTACATTAGCTGAATAAAGATGAACTGAACTGAATAGAAGTGTATTAATTGAACTAAATAGAGATGAACTGAACTGAATCTGAAGTAAACAAGCCCTAAGTATGTAATTCTAATAAAAATCATGATACACAGGATATGAACAAAAGACAACCCTACTATTCCCTCAAATCAAATACTTCCTAAACACCCAAATCGTGCAAGCAAGAACAACCTATGATGTGGCAATTCAAACAGAAATGATTAATGTTATAATCTTGGCCATAAACAGAAATGATTAATGTTATTATCTTGGCCTAAAACTGGAAAACTTAAAGTTAGAGACATTAGGATGATAGTCCTGACTACTAACTATCAATCACTCAAAGTCAAAAGGCTCATATACGACATATGAGTCGAACAAATTCATTCATAAATTCTCAAAATAATTAGTAATGCAAATTTCATTGCTGATCCTGATAATGGATCAAAGACAACAATTCTATATCAGCTTTCTTGGGAGGTAAGATATGTTTAGCTCAAAAGAAATGCACCAATCTGTAAAATTAAATGGCTTAGTGCATGCTTAATCTTAATTGAATTGAAATTAAGAAGCACCAAATATGATATAATAATAAGGAGCACATATCAAATCAGTCGACATCTTTGTCGTTCTTGGCCTTGTCCAAATTGTATAAAGAGTTGGAAAACTTTATCCCCTAACCTCATATAGACCCATAAAACGTATTAATAAAGGGGCACAAACTAAAAGAAGAAAAGAGATCGAATTAAATTCTAATCAAAACTCAATGGATGACCAAAAGAAGTAAATCGATCTTCACGGTTATTCAAGTTTCTGACAATTTTTTGGAGCAAAACATAAACAAAATGACAGAAAAAAAAACTTGAAGAGATTGAAGAACTACCTTGTTAGAAGGGAAGGAAAATTCTTATAGACTTCTTAGCAAGTCTGCAAGAAAATGTAATCAATTTCAATTACCCTACTATTTCCCTCAAATCAAATACCTAAACACCCAAATTTTCAACCCCAAATCTCATATCCATTGCAAGAAAACTCTATTATACTAATGATAATCGAAATTAAACAAATTTGTGTATAAGCAAACATATAAACTCTAAAAAAATCTTTAAAACAACGTAGAAAAGTCATACATACTATTTCACTCAAATAGCCCTACTATTTTCCTCAAATCAAATACTTAAAACACCCAAATTTTCAACCCCAAATCTCATATCCATTGGAAGAAAACTCTATTATACTAATGATAATCGAAATCAAATAAATTTGTGTATAAGCAAACATATAAACTCTAAAAAAATCTTTAAAAAACAATGTAGAAAAGTCATACCTAATTCTCCTTTACCGTAGAAAGGGCCATTAAAGAAGAATCGATCTGCAAGGCAGAAAAAAATGGGAAAAAAAATACTAAAATTCATTTTGAAATGAAAACCCTAGAATGTAAAATACTAAATCCCACCCAAAAACAAATAAAATGCTAAAATCTTAAACTTAAAACAAATCGAAACCCTAAAGTAAAAAATGAGTTGGGTTTTTTTTTTCATTTTCAGAATGGCAAAAAGAAAAAAAAAAAAACCCAAAACCTTATATCGTGAAAATGGGAAAAAAGGGCCTAAAAAATTATAAGGAAGATGATAATTAACTTACCTAGAAAACGCAATACCACCGTCGCCACAAACACCAACCCCTAAAAAAACAAAAATTGACTTCCGCACTACCGAAAACAAATCTGCACTCCATGTTTTAAATATAAACAAAAATTGATTAATTAGTCTGCATCCCTAGCTAGGTATTTCTTCTGATCTTGATGAAGGATACCCTAGCTGGGTAGCTGTATACCCAGCTAGGGATGCAAACTTGATGTAAACGACCCCTAGCTGGGTAGCTATATACCCGAACAGACTAGTTGGAACCCGAACGCTTTGAACTTGACTTCACCTGGATCTTATGAATAATGACAATCCTCAAAGCTTTTAATCATCTACAAGCTATATTTGGCATGGCAACACCTTGGAAATTCACCAAATAACAGCAAAGCTATCGGGAGAGATTTTTTCAATCCATTTACAATTACCCAATTGCACAATGGATCAGATCGGTTATCTGATGATCTCGAAATAACTTGATTTAATTCAACCACTCTTGCTATTAGCTTCTTGGTTTCCTCCATGTTCTCCATATATTTGACGTTATTGATAATGGCATGAACCGATCTAGGAATAATGCCTTCATTCGTTGCTAGGTTTTGATGCAAACAAGGATAGATTAATCTTTTGTGTCAAAGAGCATATTTATTTTGTGGATACACATTTTTGATGGGAAATTCTAGCCATCGGCCCCACAGTGGGCGCCAAACTGTTTTTGCCAAAAATCGTCAAGATGACAATTTAAGGTTGGAATGGGTGATAGCTAGACTAAGGTACGGAAAATAAATGGTGAAAAATAAAAAAGATAAGACACAAGAGAGTGGTGACGCGGGAAACCCAAGAACAAGGGAAAAAACCGCGGGTGGCTATGAGTCCACCAATCCACTATGATTCGGGCATAAAAGCCGTTTGGTACACGTACAATATCTCGAGTAATACAAACTGAAAATGGCTGAAACTAACTGAGTATCACCCTAGGGGTATGGGCAACATGCCTTGATTTTTTCAAGTACAAACGATAACTGTCGGGTTAGATATGCTAAGCAGAGTATTTCTGGGCAGTGGAGATACGGGTTTGTAATAGGGTTTTTTCTCTTTCTTTTTCTTCCCTCTCTTTGCCTTCTTTGAACACTTATAAAGGCACAAGTATTGTTGACCCTTGCTGTCCACTCTCCTAGAAAATAGGTAAGTGGTTGTTAGTGGTTTGACTTGGTATTGTTTGTTTACTGCTTGCTGGAATGTAGGAGTTTGTTGCTGATATTCCTCCTGGCCTTCTGCTACTATACGCGGGTTGCTTCCTTTTGACTGTTAATGCTTCTTTGTTTGTAGGACGTTAGTTACAACTCAGTTTGAACAAGTCTTCTTGCTTGGATAAGTTTTAGGCATATCCATACTCCATGATCTTTGCAACTACTTCCTTTGACTTGGTTGAGTAAGTGGAGTTAATGGCTCCATTTATTTAGGAGCTAACTCTTTGCACCATTGACCATGCGTAACTTCATAATTCACTTTGAACATCCTTGGTGCTAGTTGATCCGCTTACTGTTCTGCCTGCTGTTCAGCTTACGAACCCGATCCAACTTACGTTCCAGCTTACGCTAAGCTTACGAACCTGATCCAACGTATGTTCCAGCTTACGCTCAACTTATGTACTTGATCCAGCTCACGTTCCAGCTTATGAACCCGATAGCACCATTCGGCTTATCTATCTGTTCCTGCTTATGCTCCTGCTACTCTCGGCATGTCCTTGGCTTAAAACCTGTAACTCTCGGCTTACCAAGCCGAGCCTCGGCTTCCTACCTGTAATCAGGTTAGCTAAAATGCACCATAAAATCCTTGACCCAAACCCATTAATTTCATGTCATGAAATACTTTTAGCTAACCCAAACCCACTATTTTCGTGTCAAAATCCTTGACCCAAACCCATTAATTACATGTCATGTTCGGGTCGTGTTGGCGTGTCAAGTCAATTTTTCACTATAAAATTAATATTCAAGTGTAATTGTGTCGTATCATGTCAACCCGTTTACATAAACGGGTTGAACCCCTTGATCCAAACCCGACCCGTTTAATGAGCGTGTCGTGTCGTATCATGTCAACCCGTTTACTTAATCCTGTCAAATTCTTTAACCCAAACCCACTATTTTCGTATCGTGTCAGTTTTTGCCCGCTCTATCTCCTTGGAGACTAAATGGCTAATTGCCTACACCGCAAGTAGGAGGGTGAGCTCAGTTTGGAATGGACCTACTGACTGGATTTTGATTTTTGAAGCGAGTACATAAATAACATGTACTCCGTATGTTAAAAGCACCTATGGGTGTCAATTCAGTTAATCAGTTCAGTTATGGTTGGACCCAAATGGTTTGGTTGACTTCAGTTCAGTTGACTTCAGTTAATTTTTTTCAAATTAGCCAATACAGTTTTAACTTTTCAGTTTCAGTTCCAAACCAGTTCAGTTATTTTTATTTTTAGTTCAAATCAGTTCAGTTATGGTTTTACCCATACGATTTCAGTTGTTGTCAATTCATTGTGAACGATAGACATAACAGTTCCGATTGTATTCGGTTTACATTATGGTTGGTCTTCGATTTTACCCGTACGATTTCAATTGATGTTAGTTCATTGTGAACGGTTGATATATCGGTTCCGATTGTTTTCATAATTTTTTCAATACTTTTAAGTCATATACTCATATGGATTACAATGATTATCTTATGAAATGGGTCGATTAAATACAATTTTTATCAACTAACTTTAAATTATAACAATATTAAATTTTTATTAATTAGTTTTAAATTACTTCTCCGTAAATGAATTCTTGCAACAAAGGACTTTTCACGTATGTCGAGGAAAAATTTTGAAACTTAATATATCTAATTATGTATTTAAAAAATTATAATCATTAAATAATAAAAAATACAAGTTAAGACGAATCTAATGGGATCCCACATGACTATATTTCTTCTGTATGTACAAGTGACAAATTAAGATCAAAGACTCAAAATGAAAATTGTGAATAATATCAAAAATACATTTGTTGCAAAAATTCATTTATGGAGGAAGTATAACAAATTAACAATTCAATTAACTTTAAATTATAACAATATCAAGTCATTTTGGTTCAGTTGATCAACAATAAATAACAGTTTAGTTAACTAGCAAAACCAAACAATTTATAAGTCATTTCGGTTCAGTTGATCAATAGTTAAAAACAATTAATTAAATTAAATAATAAACTAACAAAACCAAACAATTTACAGTTAATTTCAGTTCAGTTATAGTTCAGTTATGGTTCAGTTATGATCAGTTAAAAACAGTTTTATATAATCAACTTTTTCAGTTCAGTTGATTTCAGTTCATCAATCAGTTCAGTTTCAGTTCAGTTAAGTTCAGTTCATTTTGTTTCAGTTGGAATTTCAGTTATCAGTCATTTGATTCTTGTTTCATTTTATTTCAGTTAAGTTCAGTTCAGTTCAGTTAGGTTAACAGTTGGACCAACAATTACTAACCAAACTGACAGCTCTAAAAGCACCTACAAAATAGTCATTTTTCTGGGTTCTTTGATATTGGGGAACTTAAAAAAAGTGTTAGGTAACACTGTGTCCAATAATAATCCAATATAGTACTATATCGTTTATGGAGAACGTAGTTTAATTTGTAAACCCGGCCTGTTTGAGCTCTTAACAAATAACAATACCCGAGGCATATATTGGATTGTCATTTATATATATATATATATATATATATTGAAGAGGATCAACTAAAAACGTTTTCAACCTAAAAATCTCTATATTAGACACTTAAAGGGGTACACGTGTGATTACTAATGACAATCTTTGTAAATATTAGTAACCTTCGCTAAAAACTATTTGTACCCCTTTACACATCTAATGTACCCCTTTAAACCATTTTCTGTCTGGTTTCAACCATCTTTTGGTTTTTAGTCAATCCTTCCTTATATATATATATATATATATATATATATGTATATATATATTGTCCACTTGGTAATTAATTTATAGTCTTGTTTAATGTTTATAAACAGTTATATCTAACTAGTAATTTGAATATAGGGTTAGTGATTCAGTCAATGCAGGTCAACCACAGTCAATGTCATTGAGGTTTCCCTCTTTGTTTCCCCCAACTTCATAAAGATAATGCTACAATTTGGGACCAAACATTCATACAAGCTCTGCATTAATCTTGGAGTTTTACATAAACTAGCATTTTACATTTGAACACCCATAGTTTTTAACTTGTGAGGTGCTAGCCAAATGAAGGATGAAGTGTACTGTTCATGAGAGAAATCTATGTGCTAATTAAACTGATAATAAATAGTACAATTTTTACGGTGTCAAAAGTATAATATTAATTTAAATTCAATATTTATTATACTGAATAATACATTTTGGCAAAGGCTTATATATCATCATATACGATGTACTCCCTCCGTAACATATTAGTTTATGTCAAATCGTTGCCATTAATATGTTACGGAGGAGTATAGCATTATCATAAAAATATTATAATTGTTGTTTCTAAGTTGGATTCGTATTATGTATATTAGTGGTCAGTAAATGAGTTCTGATATGCCCATAATTGGTAGGGGACATCAATGCTTCCTACTGGGTTCAACATCACATTACATTACAATGCAGCTCGTCATATTAGACAATATTTTATGAAAAAGTATGTATATGTTATATAGGAAAATTATATGCTTTAATCATATTAGAATCATTTAATTAAAACAATATCGAATATAATGTGGTTGCACTATCATATAATAATGTTGTTGCATTGTAATATGATGTGTAAAATTACCAAAACAATTCGGTAGTGGCATTGTTGTACTCTACCGACTATGGGCTTATGGGTAAATATCACATTGGGGATTTGTCTCAAATTTGACAATGTTATGCTATGATTTTATGAATGGGTTGAAGACGCATGCATATATTTTGCGGTTTGACTTATATTAGCCTATATATTAGGCATGGAACCCCGGCCCCTTTGTTCAAAGTAACATTGAAACTTCCAATCCATTGCATTATCTCCTATTAGAGCACCCACAATGCTAACATTTTCATTCCTTCATCACTCTCTCTCTACCACTTTCTCACTCATCTTTTATCTTCCTAAGAAAATTTCCATCATCATCATTACAACCATGACCCAATAAATCACTTCATCCCTCTCTCTCCTACTTTTTAACTCTACCCCACAAGGCTTTCTCTCTCATCCAACTCATCATTTTCCTTTTATTAATTGTGTCTTATTGTAGTTTTAGTTGGATTAGAGCTTGTAATTATTGAAGATTAGAGTTAAATTTATTTTGTTTTACTGTTAAATTTCGGATTAATTTATAATTGTCGGATTAATTTTTAATTTTCGTATTAGTTGTTAATTTTCGGATTAGTTGTTAATTTTTGGATTAGTTGTTAATTTTCGGATTATTTGTTAATTTTCGGATTTGTTGATAATTTTCGAATGAGTTGTTAATTGTGGATTAAATGATTTAATGTCATCGCAATATCAAATTTAACAAATTTACTCGACCAATTCCTAATTAACAATGTAAAAACAAATACATTGAAAGTTAAAAGCCTAAAATAGGAAAAACCCTTTCAAATGAAAGGTAAAAAACCTATAGGCAAAATGTAATCTAAGAAAATTGTCAATTACATTTATTTCATGGATTATCACGTCTTCCATGAACATTCCAAATGTGTTCAATCAAATCGTTTTTCAACCGATAGTGAGTTTGCCTATCACGAACCTCATTTCTCCTAGCTAGATATTGGTTCATGTCGAATGGACGCTCAACTCGATAAGTGAAACTCTCTTCATCCTCTTCAACGGGGGAACTAGTACCAGCTTTTGTTTGCCTCCGCCTCTGCCTTGGGCGTCGCTCCATACGATCTTCAACAAATTCTGTTGGATCTGCATAGCCTTGGTATGTGTCCCTTTCATCCTCCACAATCATATTGTGCATAATAATGCAAGCCATCATTATGTTACTAAGTATTTCCTCATCCCAAGCAAGCGACAGTTTTTTAATGATCGCGAACCTTGCTTGGAGGACTCCAAAGGCACGTTCCACATCTTTTCTGACTGCGGCTTGACGTTCGGCAAACAATCGATGTTTGTCAGTTTGTGGTTGTGTGATTCCTTGAATAAATGCAGCCCAATCTGGGTAGATACCGTCGGTGAGGTAGTAGCACATCTTATAGCGGTGCCCGTTGACTAAAAATTCAGCCGGTGGTGCGCGGCCACTCATAACATCGTCGAAAACCGGGCTTCGATAGAGAACATTTAAGTCATTGCACGACCCTGGTATACCAAAAAAAGCATGCCAAATCCAAAGATCTTGGGAGGCAACCGCTTCAAGGATAATCGATGTTGTGCCACTTCTACCCTGATATTGAGCTTTCCATGCAGCTGGACAATTCTTCCATTCCCAGTGCATGCAATCGATACTACCAATCATCCCTGGAAAACCACGTTCAGAGTTAATATGCAAAAGACGTTGTAAGTCTTCCACGTTGGGCCTTCTAAGATACTAAGCACCAAAATTGCGTATGACCCCCTCCGTGAATCTTTTCAAGCATTGGTTTGCAGTTGAGGCATCGATACGTAAGTACTCATCAGTACAATCAGCTGCAACACCGTATACTAACATTCGAATCGCAGTCGTGAATTTTTGTAGGGGTGACAACCCTAATTTACCCACAGCATCACAACTCTGTTGAAAGAAATGATCAGATGAGGTGACCGCGTCCATGATACGAATGAAAACCTCCTTCCTCATGCGAAATCTCCTTCTAAACACATTGGGCGGATATGTGGGGTTTGGAGCGAAGTAGTCGTTGTATAATAGTTGGTGACCTTCTTCACGATTTCTTTCAATAACACGTCTACGTTGCGGTGGTTTGTTTACCGTGTTGTGTTGGTTTGTGAAGTAGTCAGAAATCATTTCCTCCATGATTTCATAACCTAAGTCATCTAACTCATCCGATTTTGAATCTGATGAACTTGGGTTTCTCGTGGAGTACATTGTTGGAGAGTCTATGTTGGAATTTGTATTTGATGGTTTAAAATTATTGTGGTGTTGTGTCTAGTATATATTGTAAAAGAAATATACGTGCATGCATAAGTATTCAATATCTTGTAGTACATGCATGGTAAACAATGACTAGGCATGCTATTGTGTTGTCATTGTCAAATAAGACATGCATGCAAAGTTAATAGACCATGCAATTGTCAGTTTTCTTTTCTATCTTTATTGCATTATTGGTCCAAATAAGTTTTTCACTGTAAAGTTTCACATGCATGCTGAATTATTGTTCTGTAAAGTTTCAGATGCATGTTGAATTTTTGTTCAAAATAATTATGATTTACCATGCATGTCGCACTGAATAGTTGTAGTGAATTGTAACAATTATGTAGTTTATTGTCTTCGCATACGTTGCTTTACTACGCCTGAAATAGGAAAAACCCTTTCCAATGAAAGGTAAAAACCTATAGGCAAAATATAATCTTAAGCTTAACATACTAACTACTTTGCACCTAATCATCCCCATATAATTCACTAAGCAACTTATCCTTCAACTTCTCCTCTTTTGATGACAAGGGGGGAGGCTTGCTTAGTAGAATCTGCAGCGTATTATGCTTCATTTTCTGCTTCTTAACCTCTAGCCTTTCTCGCCTCAAGTTCATGTCGTTGCCTTTAATATCGGCAAACAGTTGAAGTCTCTCACCAAGTGAATTTGCTGCATCGTCAGAAGTGGAAGGGACACCTTTCCCTTTGCGTTGCTGAGCAGCCTTCGCCTTTGCCTTCTTCACACCATCAGGCCTAACACTCTTGTTGGAGATGACGTCATTGATATCTACGTCATCTCCATCTCGCAATCTCTTCCCACTGCTGTTACTCTCTTTTGCGCTTCCTTCGCCAGTGTTAACATCTACCCCCTTCAAGTTGGTAAATTGTTGAACCTTGGCCTTCCATTTGTCCCCGTGCTCGCACAGTTTCTGCCATGCATGTTCATAGGCGAACTTCTTCCCTTCCTGATCGTGGAAAATGGTCTTCGCAGCTTCAATTATGTTTTTCGATTGCTCACCGGATCGATTGATTCCTTTGGCTTCTTCGTAACAACCTACCCACTTTATGACATCTTTTGACATTCTTCTCCAATGTGTCTGCATCATGTTAAGATTTCTCTCGGGGAGCTCATGTGGCCTACTTGCACGTGCCGCTTCGTACTAGGCAAAAACCTTTTCCCACAATTGCCAGGACTTCTGGTTTGTGCTCATTAACACGTCCGTATAGTGCAACATATAACAAGAAATTAGAGCCTCCTCCTCACGGTGAGACCAAGCCCTCTTGCTCCCTTTACCAGATGCACCACTGCCTCTAGACGTCTTGCGCAGAACTGCCGGTGTAAGGATAGGCTCCTCAGCAGTTGCATCTTCATCATCGTCCTCATTATCTTCCTCAGGAACCCTATCTCTATTACTGCTTCCTTGGTTTGGAGTGGAGCATCATATTGTTCAGTGTTGGGATATTCATAACAACAAAAATTATGAGTTGATAAATTTTGAGTGCTCGGAGTTTGTTCACCGAGATTGACGGCGAACGAAGGGGGGTTCGATAGCAACATTTGGGTGTAGGATTGGTATTCTTCCCATGTGTTGAATGTAGGTGGTTGTTGGGAATTTCCTTGGTTGTAAGGATAGTTACTCATTTTTTTTTCTAATTTTTAGAGAAAGTAAAATGAATTTTGGAAGTTATTTGAAGGTTTTTTAAGTGTAGTTTGCAAGCTTTTTCAAGTGAAGTTTGGAATGTTTTTGTGGTGATGCAAAGGCTGAGGAGTACTGAATATATAGACATTTTTTTGGTAATTTATTTTAATTTTTTTTAGAATTTTAAAATAATTTTAGCAATTTTTTGAATAATTACATAAATAAGAAAATAATTGTTAAAAAGGAGAAATGTAAAAATGTCTCAAAATATAGCAAAATGGGTATCAATTTGTAGATCTCGAAAAGTTATGAATTTTGGTAATTTTTATTATTTTTTTTAATTTTTTTATAAACACAAAATTAAGCGTAAACGATTTATTAATTGTTTGGTTTAATCCAACCGCAGTGACACGTGTCGCGATCCTATTGGACCGCGTCAGCTGCAATTGGGTCAGAGAGTTTATTTGCCACGCACAGCTGGCGTGGGCCCCACTCTTGATGTCGTCTTCATTCTCGTCGTTCCAAGACGACATTGATGATGATTCTGGCCAAGATTTTTTGGGTCTCTTCAATTATCACCATTGCAAGTCATGATTATATAATTCTCCCTAAGACATGACAAATATGGTCAGCATTGTGGGTACTCTGATTGCTTTAAAACTTTTTGCTCCAGATGTCATTGTCCAACTTTAGCTTATTACGCTATTTGAAATTTTGAATAAATAATTTTATTTCTTTAGAGGTATGCCAATAAACAACACATCTAGCCAGGCATTAACTCTTATTTTTAATTAATAAATTTCAATTCTAAGTTTCATATAAGCCCATTTTTAAAAGATTATTATGGAAGGTACAAATTATTGTCTTTTTATTTTATTTTAAAGGTCTCAATTATGTTATGTTTCACACATATATTGACTTGCATGAAGATCGAGGTGTTTAATTTCATTGATATTTTATCAAAAGTGAGTTATAATATATCAATTCAGTTGAATATGACGTATTATGGTTTTATAAGATAGAGAAATATATTGGATGGAATAGTGTTGTGTGTCTTATGAAGGTTATTTGTGTATGTAAAATAATTAAAAATTACAAACTTTTAAAGTTGGTACGTATTCTTACATAAAATAAAAAATAAGTGGTACTTCTAAAGCAAGATAATCTATAGAGTTGTTGCGTATAGAAATAATTTTTGTATCAATTTCAAAATTAATTTCCATTTGTGATACTTTTTTAGATTAAATGGGGCTTAGAAAAAAGGAACAAAGAGAGTAAATAGTTTCATGAATTTAAGACATACTCGGAGTATAATATATATGCTAGCTCTAATTATTATAAACTGTTGTCTGATTTTTATATAGTTGTAGCACTAGGTTCATTCCCGTGCAAAGCACGAAATTATAATAAGAATTTTATTAATAGTTTGGTTAATTGTTACTTTAAAAAATATGACGAATTATGATCATAGTCAAAATCTATTGGTTTCTTTTTTCCTCTTTCGATAATGGTCTTTGTCAATCATAGTTCGGTTAGTTCCTATGAAAGAGTGATTGAATTCCATCGCGTGGTTGTACAAGACAATTGACCCCATAATCAACTAGTCAACTGGTGTAGTAGTACTAAGCTAGTAATAATCTAGGATAGTACTCCCTCCGTAACATAAAAATGGCAACGATTGTTTTTGCACGCATTTTAAGGAAGCGATTTGATGGTGTAAACGATTAAATTAATTAAAAAAAATTGATATTAGTAACTTATATTTATATTCTTACTCGTGTTAAAAACATTTTGATTAATTCATTCGTTTACACTCTTAAATCGTTTCCTCAAAATGCGTGAAAAAATAATTGTTGCCATTTTTATGTTACGGAGGGAGTAGTTAGTATGTCATCGTCTATTTTTCTTTTAATTACAACAAATAATCATCCTCCAACAGTAATGTATACAATCCATACAACATACATTTGTATATAGATAATCAACATTGATCAAAGTAATGTATACAATCAATACAACATAGAGTAAATTATAAAAAAAAAAAATATAATGTCATCAAAAGCGCTTATCTTATATATTGACAAAATCTTTCAAACCACTGACACTTATAAAACATAAATTCTCACAATTTACATAGTCGGTCACAATACTTATTCTATGAGGTTTTTACTTATTCTATTGTTTACAAGATGGTGTGTTGAGACAAATTGAGTTGGGATAGTAATAGACTTACAATAAAATTAGAGCCTAATTTCACAATCATTACCAATTAATAACATTAAAAAAAATAAAAATGCAATCATAAATTATAAATAAAAGGCAAGGAATTTTTTACACAAGAAAAGGTATAGTGAGTGGCCCAAGGCATGGGTCCTACTTCAAAAATACTAAGCTTGCATAGTTGCATTAGGGCTTATTTATTTCAGATTATATTCAATTCAGTTCAGTTCAGTTAATCTCTATTCAGTTCAGTTCATCTCTATTCAGCTAATATAAACGAGCCCTTAGTAGAAGAGATTTGTTGTTAATGAGAATCCAACATGGTATGTATGAATGTGAGACAACGGTCTATCCCTGATAATACAACAGTTCTCAAAAAGCAAATATTGTGGTGGAAATTACATTAATACCCTACAAAGCTACAATAAGTGGGTGTGGTGTGGGTCTACCCAACTTGGCAACTCCCCCCAGAAATTAAATCACATTGAAGTATTGAACTCCACTAGCTAGCTCCAACTTGGTCAAAAGTCTTACCATTCGTTTACTCTTACAAAGCAAAATCAAAATCAAAATCAACATTCAACTCGCTCCTCTTTAAATTCCTAATTAAACCTTGAAACTTCTACCTCTTTCCTTCTTTTTTCTAGTTTATACTTTCTATCAAGCTAATCAACCCACAAACACCCCCAACAAAGAGAAAAATTAATTAAAATGACGAAACTCTCATCAGCAGCCCACCAAGTCCTCCTCCTTGTACCACTCTCCGCCATCCTCCTCCTGGTTTCTCCACCGCTGGCCACCGCACAACCACCGTCAGCCCCATTTCAATGCACCACAACCAGCACGTGTATGGCTCAAGTTGGTTACATCTCCCCCAACACTACCACACTCTCCCACATACAATCAATGTTCCAAGTGAAAACACTAAACTCAATACTTGGAGCCAACAAGCTCCCTGATTCCACCCCTCGAAACCACACCGTTCGGGCCAATACAACGGTCACCATCCCTATCCCTTGCCGCTGCTTCAACGGTGTTGGGATGTCCAACCATGTTCCTAAATACACTGTTGTTAAAGACGATGGCCTCTCTCACATCGCCACTCAGGTTTGTCTCAATTATTTAACCTTTTTTTTTTATTTACCTTTGCTTATTACTCTGTATTTGTTTATATTTATGCTCCAAAAATACTTAGTCTACCCATCCAGCTTGATAAAGTGTTGTGATTAATATTTTAATATTCCTGTTAGTAATGTTCTTTGTGCTCATATGTTTGTGTTGCATGCTATAATTATTCAGAACTTGTGGCTTTGACCCTTTTTAATTTTTTATTGTTAACGAAAAATACAGTTAAATGAGTTCTCAGTTGCGAAATATACTTTCCATACTTTATCCGTTTCAAAATAAATGCAACAATTTTTATTTTAAGAAGTTTTAAAATAATTGCAACGATTTTAATCTTTCATTTAAAAAAAAAAAAAAAAATTCGATCGCTCATATTATCACTTATCCCACTTTCTCTCTCTATACCTTCTACTTTTACAACAAAAAAAATTTTAGGAGTCTGTGTCTCCCCAATTGTTGCGTTTTTTCGAAACGGAGTAAGTACATAATTTTTATAATTTTTTGTTATATATAATTGGAATAATTAAATTAATAGGTACCAACTATTGCACTTTTTATTTTATAAGTACCAACTGTTGATTATTTATCAGCAGCACGAACTATTACATAAAGCTACAATGATAGGTATATGACCTAAATATTGTTGCAACTTATAGGTCATTCATACTTATCGTTGCAACTTTATGTAATAATTCGTGCTGCTGGTGAATAATCAAAATTTAGTACTTATAAAATACAAAATGCAATAATTGGTGCCTATTAATGTAATTATTCCTATATAATTAGATATATTAATTTTGTAGACTATATTTGGAGAGGTGAGAAAAAAAATGGAACAACTTTTTTTAATCCGAAAAAATATTTTTTTAACCAATAAGTTGCGAGTTCGATTATGTCCTTCTCCTTCCCTTTTATTCACAAGCAATGCTAATTGAGTAATCACTAATCATGTGATAACATTCTTACACTAGGTTCTGACCTTTCCATTCTCTAATTTTTTTGCACCATTTCAATATCGGTCAATCAAAATTCTCAGCTTTTTACTCTTTTGTTTAAAACGTTGTGCGTGCCCTTGCTCCTATGATGTAAAGGTACTTTGCAAGTATATACTGGTTCTACAAGATATGCGAAAATTAAGGTGTTAATTCTGTATCATAATATTTGCAACAAATTAATTTTTTAAATATTCATAAATAATAATCTTTGTTGCAAGTTGAGTATCAATACGTGAGTATCTCGTGAGTACTTATAGTTGAAATAATGTACATCACATATTGATACTCGCGAGTTTACATTCAAATTTGTACTAGGATTGATATGTACAGTACTAAGTAAAACGGTCTCTTTTCAGCCTGAGCCAAAAAACCCGACACGTAAATAATGTGTTTTGATTAAAAATCAAAAAAAAGTGTAGACTCTTGACACCATTTCAACTTGAAAATCGGAGGAAAAAAAATTCTACTCAAATTATAAAATTAATTAGATATTAAAAAAAAAATCTAAAAATTGGAAAGATGAACAGGTATTCGGGGGACTGGTGGAGTACCCAAAAATAGCGGCGGCAAATAACATTAAGGATGTAAATCTCATCCACGTAGGAGACCGGTTGTGGATCCCACTTCCTTGCAGCTGTAATGATGTGGACGGACAACAGGTGGTTCATTATGCACACGTGGCAGCAAGCGGTAGTAGTGTGGGCCAGATTGCGGCGGAGTTTGGGACTACTTCGGAGACTTTGATGAGGTTAAATAACATGACCGATCCTAAAAGCCTCCTTGCTGGCCAAGTTCTTGATGTTCCTATCACAGGTAACCTTGTCTCTCTCTTTTCATTATTACCACCAATTTTATTGTTTGCATATTAGCCGATAAAAATAGACACGACACGATAACACGACACGAAATTAGCGAATTTGAGTCAAAGATTTTGACACGATTAAGTAAACGGGTTGACACGACACGACACACTTATTAGGGTCAAGGGTTTCAACCCGTTTTATATAAACGGGTTGACACGACACGACACGATTACACTTGAATATTAATTTTATAGTTAAAAATTGACCTAACACGCTAACACGACCCGAACACAACACGAAATTAACGTGTTTGGGTCAAATACTTTGACACGGTTAAGTAAACGGGTTGACACGACACGACACGTTTATTAAACGGGTCGGGTTTGGGTTAGAGTGTTCAACCCGTTTATGTATGCGGATCGACCCGAAATTGACACAACACGACACGATTGTGAGCTCTATTGCATAATAATCATTATTAAGTTAATGCTTAGTTACTTAACATTCACATCTCTTAAAACATAGAGGACTTGTTTGGTTGATTTTAAAGTATGTGGGAAATATTAAAGTTGTTAATTGTTTGGTTGCTACTAAATTGTAAAAATGGGGGAAGTTAGAATTTATGGAAATTGTGATTTCTCACAAAATGTAGGAATTAATTTACCTACCCCACCTAATTTTCCATGAATTTCAACTTCCCTTATAACTTCTAAACAACATAGGGTAGCGTTTGGAAATGTGGAATTCATTTCAAATTAATGAATTCAATTTCTGAAATTGAAATGTTACAATTGAAATGGCAATTAGTTGTTTGGGTTATTTTAGAATTTGAAATGACATGGTTATGTTAAGTATTTGAAATACACAACATTTGCTTGTTAAGCATTTGGGTTGAGAATTGAGCCAAATCCAATTCAAAATTATTTAACTTCCCAAACATGTAATTTGGCCCAAATCCATCATTTCAAATGAATTGTTTGCATCCAAACATATCATTGTTGAATTCCTAGGAATAAGGGAATTAAATTCCTACAAATTATAAATTCTCATAGAAAATTAATTCTTAATCCAACCAAACAAGCCCATAGATTAATAACTAACTACTTACGTCAATTATCTTACTCAGTTTATTTTTAGCCCACAACCTAAAATAATAAAAGTATTACATTAATGATAAGAGTATAATCAATATTAAATATAAAAGTCGTGAATATTAGTTCATCCTTTTCATATTAATTGCAACACTTTAACCAAAAATCTCCCATATATTTAGTCAAAGTGTTACAACTATTATGAAGCAGATGAATTACAATATAGAGATAGTATAAAAATGATGAGAACATAGGAAACGGATAGATTCGAACGACAAAGGAAAAACACTCTCCCTAATAGTTTCCAGTTTGGATTTTGTAGTCGGAAAAAGGCCTTTGCTTTATGCCCACCCACGGGTTGCAGACGCACGTGGTTTTTTCTTTTTTATTTTTATTTACTTGTATTTACTCCGTATTTTTTTTTAAAATGCTGATAATTGTTGCCAAACTTTCCTGAATTTCGAAAAATGCATGCACAAGAAAACAAACTCATTACGCCATTCCGACTATTTCCGAGTACAAAATTTAAAATCTATAATTCTTTATTGGTTTTACAACGGCAATTTTTATTTATTTATTTATAGTACTTCAATGTTTACTGTTTAGACATATTATATACTCTCTAATTGAGGAAATGATTTTGACACTTTCCAATTTGATTTTGACACTTTTTCCCCTCTCACATGAATAGTAACATTGAGGATTGCCAAAATCAAATTGAGAACTGCCAACCACTCCCCTCTGATGGCCTGGTGATGAAAAAAAATAAGTTAACTCCCACTCTTCCATAAACTTTTGTCTCTTTTGTATAAGAAGCTCCCACAAAAAGTTAGGATATGAAACAAATATTATGAAACAGAGAGAGCTTTACTAAGGGTTACGTTGTGGACTTGTGGTTTTGTATGGACTGAGAACTTCAACTTATAAAATTCAAATGTGAATTTTTTTACCTAAATAATACTAAGGCTTAAAGTATTTACATGTTTGCGTTGGAGTTGAAACTATTTACATGAATAACGTTCACGTAGGCTCAGATTTGAGTTTTTTTTTTTAAAAAAAATTGCAACATCACTATTGACTAAAGTATGTATTTAGTAAATAACGATTTCATTTAAGACTAAAACCAAGTTCGCAACCAAAAAACGCATTCAGCATTTCATTTTTCCTCAAATCATCACACAAGCTGCAGTTTCTTGGTCATAGGGAAGTCTCTATCACCAGTAATGATTTCCTTGTGTAAATCGTTACTGCTGATAGCGACTTCCTTCAAGAAATCGCTACTGTCAATAGCAATTTACCTATGTTTTTTTAAAAAAAAAAAACCAAACCCAACACCAATCCTACATGGACGCTATTCACGTAAATACTTTTGATCCCAACGCAAATTGGTAAATAGTTATGGCCTTAGCATTATTAAGGCAAAAAATTCTTCAAATGTTGCAATAACTAGGAACGAATAGTTTGCTTGATTCAACTAAGACAAAAATATCAAAGGACTTGAATAAAAAGATCATTATAAATTATTATATTAGAAAGATTATTAATTCATGTGACATATAAGGTTAACTATTCACCAACGTGAGACTCCTATCGCAGGTCAACTTGACTGATAGTATTAGAGGGAGAGGAAGGGCCGAAGGGGTGATGAGGTTCGAATTTTGGGTGATGATTTTGGCACTCCTTCTCCTCTCACATGAATATTAAGGGTTAGGAGTTTCAAAATCATTTTTCAAGAATCCTCATTGTGGACATGAATTAAAAAAATCATTATAAATGATCACATTAGAAAATTGGCTACATGTATGGGAAAACACTACAGGTATGCTAAATCAGATATTTGAAAATAATTATTATACACTGAAAACTTGTATGTTGACAAGAATAGAGATATAAATTATGTTGAATTATATGGGGTGTAAATATGGTCAGAAACCTGTTTGACCGACCGTTATTGATCGATACTGAATATGTTTTCGACCGAATTTTTAGTGACCAAATACTGACCGCTACCGAATCCGAATTATACCGAAAACGTTTTCTGACCGCTTTTACGCATACCGAAATTGATCGATACTGAAGCCGTTAAAAACCGAACATGTTTCTTACCTGTTTTTATTATACTGAGACCGATCGTTACCGAACCTGTTTTCAAGCCGAACTTGTTTTATATCTGCCAAAAACCGATTTTTGACCGACCAATTTTGACCGAAATAGTATTGTACCAAAATGTTTTTGACCGAACCGGTTTTGAACCGATCTTATGACCGAAGTTGTCTACCTATTTCCATTCATTGGATTATTTCTACTCTTTATTTATTTTTATATGCAATTTCGCATATGTATGGATCATGCATAACCAAAAGAGCTCTAGCCCGAATTGTTGTGAGCTCAATCTGACATTGGTTTTATCCATCAAATTTTATTCATAAAAAATAATGAAATTAATTTTTAATATAATTTAAGGGTGGGTACCGAAAAACGACTGGATCGATAAGTACCGGATCGAAACCGACCGAATATAACTTGTTATCAAAAAAGACTGGATCGATAAGTACTGGTTCGAAACCGACCAATACCTGTCTAGGAAAATACCAAATTCGACCGGATGCCGAATAAAACCGACCGATACCGAAGGGCTCATATGACCTGTTTTTTATCAACCATTTTTTACCGAACCATTTTTTACCGAAGGGCTCCAATTTCCCTTTTTCTTTTTTGAAAGAATTTCCCTTTTCTTACCCAAAATAAAAAAGAAAAAAAAGTGGGCAAGTTGCGGCTATTGGCAATTTGGTATTGCCCAGTAAAATCAAGGATTCAACTTTTAAGGGCCCAACACTCACATACTTTTAGCAATTTTGGGCCGCTTTCAGTCCTTTCCCTTAAAGATGGCTTGGAGTCTTGTACACATGGATTATATAAGTGTCAAGTCAAGTAGCAAAATCATAAAACTTCACTAGCTATTGGCAAATATGTTAATCTCCATTCATTTTGTTTGTTACGCTTTAATACTACATCCGTTTCTTATTATTTACAACGATGTGACATAAAATAGAGGGGAAAAGTGTCAAATCATTGCAAATAATAAGAAACGGAAGTAGTATATAATTTCTTATATGATGATTTTAAATGTAACAAATAAAGTGAAAAGAATGAGCATTATTTTTTAAATTTTATTTTTAATTGGAAAAGGTAATTAGTTCACAAGCTAACCCATATCAGGATAATGCTATATATAAGCATTTACTACGTAATATAATTTAGTAATACATGACAAAATCAGATATCGTTTAGGTTAATAAATTCTTGATTTGAGTTAATATTTCCTTTTTTGTCACCTTTGAAAATAACCTTTATTGTTGTATGCCTGTATTTAGTATTTTGGTAAATGAAGTTTATTTAAGTGAGTGTTGTAAATTTGTGGGATAATGCAGCATGTAGTTCAAGCGTGAGCAACAAGTCCTCAGATTTCCAATACATGAGAATTGCCAATGGCACGTACGTCTATACCGCCAACAACTGCGTAAAGTGTACTTGTACTCCTGCAAATAACTTCACGTAAGCCGTCTTTTATTTACCTACTAGCTTTCTATGCATGTTATGCGTGTGTATTTTTTGAGTTTAAACGTTACTTAGTAATAAAAATATCAAAATAAAAACTC
This sequence comes from Salicornia ramosissima, assembly GCA_951394345.1. Taxonomy (NCBI): domain Eukaryota; kingdom Viridiplantae; phylum Streptophyta; class Magnoliopsida; order Caryophyllales; family Amaranthaceae; genus Salicornia; species Salicornia ramosissima. The sequence continues at coordinate 45,299,427 of OX596233.1, read as the reverse complement.
TAACTAAGTTGACATCCATTTACAATGGGAAAAAAATGTTGTACTTATAAATAGTAATTAAAAGCACTTTAGTTCGAAGTATAAATAATAAACTTGTCTCTTATAATCACATCCCCCGATTTTAATTAATTTAATCTATGTTATGTGTGATGTAACAATTTTGGCAAAGCCTTTCAAAAAAAAAAAAAAAAAAACACAAATTAATTGAAAGTTTGCATAGAATTCACATCTATTTTGCAATAGTAAAAAATAAGGAAAAAACATACAATTTTTTTTTTTTTACTGGAACAATTATGTTTATTAATGTATTTTAATTTTTACAATAATATATAATCTTAGTTTTTTAAATAAAATTTCATACATGAAAACAAGGAATTGAAAACATGTTTCAGTTTTTTAAAGACTTATGAATTAAAATTATTTACATACCATAACTTTTATAAAAGATTCATATCTTGGAAGATTTAAAGATATATGAAAAAAAAATTAGCTTGATATTTAATAATTATTGCAGTTAACACTTAGTGCCTTAGCATACAACTAAATTAGTAACAAAATTGCACAAACGCAAGATTAGAAAACATATATGCAATATATATAATTATTCGTCAAACTCGATCTTACTCTTCTACATAATTATAAACAAAATAAAAAGTTCATCCATTATACTCTTTCTCTTATCAAATTTATACTATAATAAAAAAAAAGTAAAATATTTGTGTAAAAAATTATATCAATATAGATGTCTACTTGTAGAGAATTCAAAAATATAAATTTTGGTGTTTTTTTTTTTTGAATTATTTTATTTATAATATTTTCATTTTAAAAATACAAAAGCTTTCCTTTTTAATTAATATTGATGTAGTTTGATATTTAGAAATATTTAGGGGATGTTTTAGATTTTTTAAGGGGGACACCATTGCTCCCCCTTCACTTATATAATAGAGATTTATATGCAATTTTTTTTTAAACTTTTTCATTCACATAATTTTGAAGAAAATATAGCTACTTAACATAAAGCAAGTTTTTTTCCGTGAGACTGTCTGAATGGGTAGCTTTTTGCTGAAAAATTGTAATTTTGTAGTATAAAATCATGCTCCTTGTGTCCCAAAAAAAGTTGTTCTACTTAGACCAAAATCATGAGAGTTTTTTTGTTCAATGCAACAGTTTTTTTTAGGACGGAGGGATTAACTAAACTTAACAAAATATGCAAAAAAGTTAACGATTTATGCTTAAAACTTATAAATTTTGCGCTAAAAGTTAACAAGATTTAGTATTTAAAAATAAACACAGATAAAAAAGGGTTGGTTTGTTTGTACGTAGGCTGCAATGTGAACCGTCAGGACTAACAGCGATGAATTGGAAGAAATGTCCAGCAATGGAATGTCCTGATTCGAATTTATCGCTTGGTAACTCTACTACTGAGTCGAACTGCAGAAGCTCTACTTGTGCCTATGCTGGTTATGACTCCGATCGCATCCTCACTACTCTGGCTACCCATAACACTTGTCCTGGTAAATCTTTTCACCTTTATACTCTACATATCTTTTTTTAATTGCTATATTTACTGCACAAGTTTTTTAGAAAAGTACGTGGATTTAATTTAATGATATTTAATGACTTTGTTTAGAGTTTAGGACAAAGTGATTCCTTTTGGAACGAACTGAAAAAATAAAAGTGATAAAAATATACCTTGGGCCAAATCATTCATGCGATTAAGCAAAAAGAAAACAGTTAAACTTGAAGCACATTATTTGCAGTGATTAATTTAATGAGTAAGGTACTTAGTTATAATTTCATGTTATATTGCAATTTCAGAATCCAGTGACGGAGCACCGGAGATTCATCGGAGAAGTTGGAGTTTGGCTGTTGTTTTGGTCTGTCTTCAAGCCATCGTACTTCTGAGATTTCTGTGATTCAAATATACTATCTTTTTGTGTGTTCAATTACATAAAAAGAATTGTCTAGTATTTACATGAGCTCCATTATTGAATAATGTTTTTTTCTTAGGCAAGATAACGTTTTAAAATTTGTTCGGCACTTATTATATTTTTACCGTTTCTCTCATGAGACCATCTATCTCTACAGTCTAAAAACTGTAGTTTTTTTATTGGAAATCTATAGTTTTTTAAATAAGTAGTTAAGTTTTATAATATGTATAAAAAAGTTATGGTTTTATACCCAAAAGTTACAATTTTTAAGCAAAAATTGTTAGTAATGCAAAGGATAAGGTCTTAGAGTTTTATCTATTTTTCCTTGTCCTACATTGATACTTTATTCTTTGCTTATCTTCTTTATATAGGTGGGTATTTCTTCTTGTCCCACATTGAAAGGTGAGTGTGGATCTATCATGTTTATATATAACAACTTACATGTTAGTAGTTAGAGAGCTAGGAATGGGACTCCCCTTGCGCGCCGCCGCCGCCGCCATCCAGCTCGGCTCATGTTGTGACATGTGTGTGGTGGGGCGAGTGTTTTGGATTTGGGCCGTTTATTTTTCGTCGTCAGTTACGACTATTCAACTTCTAGTCGTTTATGACTGTTGTAATTGTTCATAATTGTTCCATGATTCTAGCCCACGAATCAGCTTCTGCATAATTGCTCCTTGATTCTTGCCCACGATTCAGCTCCTATTCAATTCTTTACCGTTTTTTTCCAGCTCCACTACTCCTATATATGTCCTTTCAGTCTGGAAAGAAGACATACATAGAACAAAACACATCTTCATCTTATCATTTACTTCTTATTTTGAGCATAACAAAATTCGAGTTCCAACATCTTTCTCGAGTGCACGAATTACAGAGTGTTGTGTAAAATCTTAGAGAGCAAATGCCATTGTTTTGATTGCACCGTATCGAGGCGAAATTTGCTTCTAAGACAGTGATTCCATCACGTCACAACTTTTTTTCTCATCAGATTTTACAATAGTCTTTCCAACAAAAATTTATCTTATCAGAACGTCAGACAGAAGACTTGTTGTTATATGTTTGGCTTGTTGAGCATTTTGATTCAAATGGCTTATAAAATGATTGAATGTGATTTTTTTTTCCATTTTCATCCCTCGACACTATTATCTGTTTCATGCATGATATTTTATTGAGAATCCTCAATAATGGTGAAATTTGGTCATGTGAAATTACATTATTTCATGATCATGTATATTCAACTTTCAATTAGATCATAATGGTGATTTTGAGATTTTTTTTGGGTAATTTATTGAAGAACGCCTCCCTAGAAAACATTTTTACTTCACATATGATCAATGTATATCCAAGTAAAATCTCCAAACACTATTGATGATTGGCTCATCTCTATTCTTCAAAACATTTCTAAATAATGTCAAACCTGAAGTGTTTGTTTTTTGGCAAGGACATGAAATGTTTTGCTTTGTTCGTCTCAATTAACACTATAAAAATAACATTTTTTTAAATATAAATATATTAACATGTAATTTTAGATATAAGATATTCAAACTAAATACAAATATAGAAATGTGAAAGAAAAATGAGGCGAAAAATTGACCTTTTTTCCCACTCTTTGTATGTGGAAAAATTAATTCTTAACAAATACATAATGTTATTATTCCATATAAAGAAATGGTAGAATATTATATATGGTGGATAATTCTATATAAGGTGTTTATTTGTGTAAACAAATACGGAGTAGGAAATACACAAGAAGGAGCAATTTGTATGTCTGTTGCAGACTGAAGCTTATATGCGGTATAGGCGTATTAGCAATGTGATGGTTGGAGTTCCATAAAGATATTGTTGGGATAAAATTTGATACTATTAATAATTGAAACTTATTTGAAAACCGTAACGTGAAATAATCACTGTTCTAAAATTGATAATGTGAGTTCCATCAAGCAAGACACTACTCATTGATAAGTGATAACAAGCATGTCGTTCAAGGACTTCACTATCTCGATCAAAGCATTCCTTTTAAATTTTATTAATATGTCCTTAATTTTTAATTCTACGTATTTGTATTGTTTCTAAATGTAAATCAAGAATAGAACAGAAAGTAAACAAGAATAGAATGATGTAATATAAGATCAGAAGTTAGTTAGCACAGTACAAACAACCATATTTATAGATTAATTAGACACCTAATACTAACTTAACTAAGGTTAAGTAAGTCAACCTTAGTAATAGTCCTAATACCCCTCCCCAAGCTGGACAAAGAAATCAGTCCAAGCTTGTTACATAAGAAAAGGTGCCTAGCAGAAACCAAGGGTTTTGTTAGTAAATCAGCTACTTGATCTTGTGTTGGAACATGATACACCTGAATAAAGCCTTGCTCTACTTTCTCCCTTATGTAATGCATATCTCTTTTAATATGCTTTGTCTTTTCATGGTACATTGGGTTATTAGCCAAATGTTCTGCAGACAAGTTATCACAGGCAAGAGGGATACGGAGTTGAACTTTGACTCTAAGATCTTCCAACAATCCTGCTGCCCAGGTTAGCTCACTAGCTGTACTAGATAGGCTTCTGTACTCTGGTTCTGTAGAAGACTTGCTCACAGTGGGTTGCTTCTTAGTCTTCCAAGAGACTAGGCTATTACCAAGGCAAACAGCATCAAGGATCTGCTGGTGAAGTTGTAGGACCCCTAATCTGCATCACTGAAAGCAGAGAGTTTGCAGTCAGTGGAGGTAGAGTAGAAAAGCCCATAGTCTGCTTTGCCTTTCAGATACTTCAGGACATGAAGTGCTGCTCTTAGATGAGGAGTTCTGGGATTTTGCATGAATTGAGACAAGTGTTGAGTAGCATATGAAAGGTCTGGTCTTGTGAAATTTAGATATAGCAGTCTCCCTACCATCCTTCTATAGACTTCAGGAGCATCTAACAGTTCACCATCCTCCATATTTAAATTAAGCCCAGCAGGTAAAGGGGCTACTTCTTGGTCACAAGAAGTCATGCCTGCATCCTCCAAAATGTCAGCTATGTACTTTTTCTGAGACAGGAAAGTACCCAAAGTGCTTCTGTTGACTTCAACTCCAAGGAAATAATGCATTTGGCCCAAGTCCTTTATTGTGAACATAACATCTAAATCTTTCTTTACTCTATCTGTAACGACCCGTATTTTAGCAGCGTTGTTTTCGGAGAAAACAACAATACAGATCATTAACATCTATAAACCTTTATTATCAGATTCATTAATTACAGCGGAAGTTCTAAACTTAATTCATATTATTCATTTAATCCATTAAATAATTCAAGATAAATAAGTTTCTAAAGTCCAACAATACTACAAAGTAAAGGAAAGTCCACTAATAAAGATACAAAGGCTAGAAATGATCAACAGCAGAAATAAACTACTAAAATAGCTCGCACACAATCCCAGCCCTTGCGTAACCCAAATCAGTCACCACCTGTACCTGAAAAAGGATGTTGGGGGTCCACAGTCAGTGGTGAGTAATTAGATTGTTATACTTAATCAGTAGAACACAATTAGAAACATAATCATTAGAATAAGTCAATCAAACATACAAACCAATCATCAAAAAACCGTACATAAACCATCTTTCAAGTACGCAGCGGAAAATAATCATAACAACATAATACCCCAATCCTTCTACACTAACTTATTCAGTTCTAGACTTCTTGACATCACTATTGACTCTTTTATTCTATTCCGTTCAGGTGCTAATCCATGACCAGTCATATGCTCGTAAGGGGTCAACCACGAAGATCTACTCCCCCCAACTTTCCTTGCTCATGTCGGGTCAACCACGAAGATCTACTCCCCAAGCACTGGGATCAAGAACTGTCCCGAATCCGAAGATAGGACAGTGGCTTCGACTATACCTATGTTCATGGCACTTGTGCCACTAGATAGGCGGTCACTTCATAGTTAATCATCTTTTCAATTCAATTCAGTTCTGTTCTTGATTCCTTTTCACAATTCAATTCCTTATCAACACAACTTATCATCGATTCAATTCTAACTCGTCTTAACTTGACCCAAAACTCTAAACCCAAATTAGTACCACACGACATTCCCTCTTAACAACAATAATCAAATCATAACCTTAAATAAACTCATAAACCATTTAATAAATCAATAGAATAAACCCATAATCGTATAAACCAACAATCATCAACTGATATTGCTTAAAACAAAATAAAAATCCTATTTTTATCAAAAATCACCATTCGACATTCATATACATAATTGCCAAAATTGACACTTTAATCTAATCAATACAATTATCAACAATCATTCATATGACTTAATATTAAATCATAGAATCATGCTTAGAACATTAAATCATTAATTTAGAACCAAATCAAGAACAAAATCAAACCTTTCTTGAACAGAAACTACACGGCAACTTGGTTGCAAAACAAATTCAAGAATAATTTCAAGAAACCATCATAATACACTTAAATCAAGGATTTAATTCAAGATCATCATAAAAGATTAATTAAAGATCAAGAATATATCATAAAAATCATATTTTTCCATCAAGAAAGCATTCGAATTGCATCATGAACCACTCGGCACTCTACATATAAATATTCAATATTAAATTCATTCATTCTAATATTAACATGAATCATAAACAAGCATGTAATTATATTAAAACAAGTAAATAATTCAATTAAACAACATGGGAACTTATATACATCACACGTCATACTTTATGCTAGGCCAACAATTAATTCAAAACTTATTCTACACAATTCTAAACAATTCTAAGCCTATTCTAAACATGATTAAACGTATTCTAAGAATTATATTGCTAACTTATCCTATTGAATAAGTAAAGCAAATCTAATTACCTAATATTGATGGTGAATGGTTCGATCTTTAAAGGCTAAAGGTTGAACTTTCCTTGATGAAAGTGTTTGAATTGATAAAGTGAAGGAAGTATTTGTGTGGGGAAAAGGAGGAGTTTTTATTTGTAGTTTAGTTTTTATTTGTAGTTTAGGATTAAAATAAGTATAGTTTAGTATTTTAGGTTGAAACAATAAAATAAAACAATTAGATGGAGGATAAAAATTAGATTTTTGGTTGGGGTCAAAATAGATGTGGTTTAGAGTTATTGGTTAGAAAAATATAATAAAACAATTTTAATGGAAGGAGAGAAGGAGTCGTGTGGAATGAATCAACAAGAGGGTAGTTCTCTTCCTAAACTTTAGTAAGGAAGTTAGGATAAAAATCAGATTTTTAGGAAAGGTCAAAGAAATAGATATAAATTACTAGTTTAAGTTGTAAATAGAATAGAATAGAAAATGATAGATAAAAGAAATTAATAAGGGGAGGGGGGGGCGTGGGTTTAACAAGAGAAGGGTTTGGGCTTTGGCCCTATTTGGCAAGACAAGGTAAAAAGTTTGGGCTCGGGTTTGATGATTGGGCTAAAGTAAGGTCAAGGTGAAATAATTAGATTGCTACAGACATATTAATTAAATATTAATTAATTAAATAGTTAATTAATTAATATTTAATTAATTAAGAAAAATTTAAAATATCTCGAAATTTCGGGGTATTACACTATCAATCTGCATTTGAGAAGAGCCTGTAAGTAGAATATCATCTACATAAACAATTAAAATTAAAAATTCATTTTCAAACAATCTAGTAAATAATGAATAGTCTTGTTTTGATTGTTTAAAACCTTATTGAACTAAGAACATTGCAAGTTCTTTGTTCCATTGTCTGAGGGCTTGTTTGAGCCCATAAAAAGATTTTTGTAACTTACACACTTGTCCTTTATGAGCCTTTGTATAGCCAGATGGAGGAAACATATAAACTTCTTCATCCAAATGACCATGCAAGCAAGAAGGCATGGTTTACATCAAGTTGACAAATAGGCCATGCTTTAATGGTTGCAAGACCAGTAACCATTCTGACAGTCGCCAATTTGGCAACAGGAGAGAAGGTCTGATTGAAATCTAGACCCTCCCTTTTTTGATAGCCAGTAGCTACCAATCTAGCTTTGTACCTCTCAATGGTACCATCTGGATTTAATTTTGTTTTAAAAATCCATTTTGATCCAATAGCCTGTTTACCTTTAGGAAGAGTTGTTAAAATCCATGTTTTATTTTCTTCTAAAGCTTTTAGCTCTTCATCCATTGCTTGAACCCATTCTAAGCTATTTTTTGCTTGAGAAAAATTCTTAGGTTCAATTATCTTAGAAGAGTTCACAGCAAAAGACATAGATTGAGACAAGTTAGATTTATTCTGACCTGTGTGAGGAATATAAGGACAGATATACCCATTCAACTTAGTAGATTGTTGAATAGGTCTAGAAGAAACTCTAGTAGAACCAATAGTATTTAATTGAGGAAGGATATTACCTGAGCTTGGTATATCAGACCCCTCAGTGGCAGTAACCTGCAGCCTGCATGGAATCAGAATCAGAAATAGCACTAGCATGCTTAATATTATCAGCATCTTGCTGACTTACCTGATCAGATTGTGTCCTGTGACCAGTATGATCCATAGCAACATTCTGTTTACTCTGATCAGAACTCACATTAACAGAGACAAAATCATCATTATCAAAAACCTAATTAGGATTAGCCATACCTTCAGCCATGGATGAATTACTAACATTCCCTTGATAATTCCCAAAAGACGTACACTAAAGTAGGAATATTAAATGACTTGGGTTCAATATCCTCTTTAAAAGGAAATAATCCCTCATAAAACTTGGAATCTCTTGACAAGAAAATAACTTTCTTTTCAAGATCATATATCTTGTAACCTTTTTGACCACTTGGATAACCAAGAAACAAGCCTTTCCTTGCCCTAGACTCAAATTTGTCTCTATGAACACTATTATTAACAACAAAACATAAACATCCAAATATTCTTAAATTGTCATAGGAAGGTTTAAAACCAAACATTACTTGAATTGGAGTTTGCCAATTAAGAAGTTTTAATTTGTTGGCAACCTATTAATTAAATAGGTAGCTATCAAAACACAATCACCCCAAAATCTTTTAGGAAGTAAAACATGGAACCTAAGAGCTCTAGCTACTTCAAGTAAATGTCTATGTTTCCTTTCAACCCTTCCATTTTGTTGAGGAACACCCACCATTGAAATTTGATGAATAATCCCTTTCTTTGCAAATAAATGCAAACAAGGAGCATTAATAAATTCTGTGCCATTATCATATCTAATAGCCTTAACCTTTTTTTTTAAACTGAGTTTTAACATAATGCAAAAAATCACATAAAGTTTGATAAACCTGTTGCTTATTATGTAACAAAAAAGTCGAAGTGATCCAACTAAAATCATACACTATGATTAAGAAAAATCTTCCACCACTAATAGATAACACTTTATAGGGTCCCCAAAGATCAACATGAATTAAGGCAAACAATTCATCAGCCTTGGAATTACTCACAGAAAAGGAATTTTTATGTAACTTTGCATTATTACAGATTCCACAATCATAAGACTTCAAAGAAGTACACTTACAATCATCTATGTATTTCATTTTAGACAAGGACGCATGCCCTAATCTAGCATGAAATAAATGCACATTATCCTGAACTGTATTACAAGCTAACCTACTTCCCAAAAAATCAACACCAAAACCTTGTTTCACCTCTACATTATTACACTTACCAATTCTACAACTCTCACTGGTAGAATCAGCACTAGGAACTCTTAAAGCTCTCAAACAATATAGCCCTTGAATCTTGGTTCCATTAGCCACTATATTCCTAGATTGGTCCTGAAAAATGCAACCATTTCTAGTGAATACAATCTGCAAGCCAGATTTTTCAGACAATCTCCCAACATAAATCAAATTAGCCCTTGAATCTTGGTTCCATTAGCCACTATATTCCTAGATTGGTCCTGAAAAATGCAACCATTTCTAGTGAATACAATCTGCAAGCCAGATTTTTCAGACAATCTCCCAACATAAATAAAATTATGCTTAAATTCCTCAACTAACAAAACATCATGAATAACAAGTTTTGTTGTCAAAACAACAGAACCACTCCATTGCAAAATCTTGAAATTACCATCTGGTAATCCCACTTTTATTCCTTTAAGTAATTTTCTTTTATTAAACAATAAACTAGCATCATAAACCATATGATCACTAGCTCTAGAATCAATAATCCAAGAAGTATTATCATTAGAAAGAATCATATATACATGCACAGTTGGCATAAGCCATAGCAGAAGCATCTTCAGACTGAGCTCCATTCTTGGTCTGCATTGGTCTAATCACCTCTTGACAAATAGAAGACACTAAACCAACATCAATAATTCTTTCCCCCAGAATCCTCTAGATGAGTATCAGTACATTCCTCAATAGTCAGCCCAACAACATTTGCTGCCAATCTTGGCCTACCACTCCCATTCTTGCCAGCCTTGAGAGTGTTATACCAATCAGGGTAACCAATAACCTTGAAACACTAATCTATAGTATGACCTCTTGCCCTACACACTTCGCACTTCCTATCCATTCTTTCTCTCTACCAATCTCTCTACCCCTGAACTCCATTCCTATACTCACTCTGCAAACTACCTCTATAATCACCATGTATCCCAGTCCTGTACTCACCATTACCAATTCTTAGTTGAGGCACAATACCCCTATGAGCAACTAAGGCACTAGCCTTAAACCCAACATTATTCTCTGCACACACCTCCTTCTGCTTCCCAACCTGCTGCACTATACAAAAAGCCCTATGCATAGTAGTCAGAGGATCCATGGACAAGATATTTGACACCACAGTATCAAACCCACTATTTAAACCCAACAAGAACTGCATCAGCCTATCTTCTTGCTCAATATCAGAGGTAGTCTTTGTAACGACCCGTAATTTAGCAGTGTTGTTTTCGGAGGAAAACAACATTATAGATCTTTGACTTCTAATAACCCTTAAGATCAAATTCATAAACTGCAGCGGAAGCTCTAAACTTAATCATATTATTCAATAAAACTAATAAATAATCCAATATAAATAATAGTCCAAAGTCCATAATTACTACAGAGTAAGGAATAGTCCTCTAATAACAATAAAATATGAGTTAAAACTAATCAATAGGGTCAACTACTAAGCTAACTAGCTCACAATCTCAGCCCATGCGTAGCCTAATTCAGTCACCACCTGTACCTGGAAAAGGATTTTGGGGTCCACAGTCAGTGGTGAGTAATTAGATTGTTCTACTTAATCAGTAGAACACAATTAGAAACATAATCATTAGAGCAGATCAATCAAACAGTCAACATATCATCATGTAATCATACATAAACATCATCAATCAAGTACGCAACGAAAAAACATCATAACAACATAATAAACCAAGACCTTCTATACCAACTCATTCCGTTCTAGACCATTTGACACTTCTATTGACTCTTCTATTCTATTCAGTTCAGGTGCTAATCCGTGACCAGTCATATGCTCGTAAGGGGTCAACCACGAAGATCTACTCCCCCCAACTTTCCTTGCTCATGCCGGGTCAACCACGAAGATCTACTCCCCAAGCACTAGGATCAAGAACTGTCCCGAATCCGAAGATAGGACAGTGGCTTCGACTATACCTATGTTCATGGCACTTGTGCCACTAGATAGGCGGTCACTTCATAGTTAATCATCTTTTCAATTCAATTCTGTTCTGTTCTATTCTTGGTTCCTTTTCACAATTCAATTCCTTATTGACTCAACTTCACTTCTATTCAATTCTAGCTCATCTTAACTTGACCCAAAACTCTATTCCAAATACCATACCACTCTACAATCCCAAAATAATTCAATATCTAATTCGATTCTTTAAATAACATTATAACAATTAAGTAAATCAATTCAATAATCAATAAAACATATAATCTAACAATCATCAATTAATATTGCAAGAAACAAGACAAAAATCCCCTTTTTCATTCATCATACCACTCGACATCTTTATTGAACACAACCAAGAATTATAATTTAATTTAATTCAATACATTTGTCAATAATTAATTATATAAACTTAATATCAAGTCATAAAATTATACTTTAAACAATAAATTATCGAGATTGGACCAAAACAAGAACAAATAAATCCCTATTAGGTACATGATACACACGGCTCCATGGTTCATACTCAACATCAAGATTCAATTCAAGAAACCAACATACTACAATTAATTTCAAGATTAAGATCAAGATTATCATTCAAGGTTCATTAAAGATCAAGATTACGGCATGAAAATCATATTTTTCAACCAAGAACTATTCGAACCAATCATGGAAATACACGGCTCTCATGCATAACATTCAATAATTATTTCGTCAACTTTAATCTAGCAAGATTCATAAGCAAGCATGAACTATACTAAAACAAGTAAAATAATTTAATTATACATTATGAATACATAAATACATCACACGACATTCCCATATACATAACATTAATCACTTCAAGATATTATTTACACAGTTCTAAGCAAACCTAAGCATGATTAATCCTATTCTAATAACTATATTGCTAATCTATCCTATTGAATAAGTAAAGCAATCTAATTACCTTGGATTATGGACGGGGTTCGAATATCTAGCAAGGGGTCACGGTTCTTGGGTGTTTTCTTGAAGTTTCTTTGGTTTCTTGATCAATCTTTAAGGGTTGGAATAATAGGAAAGAATTAGGACTAATTTAATGAATTGATTCTTGAAAGAAAGAGTAATAAAACAATTTTTGATATTGTTTCTACTAGGGTTAGCCGTGTGAAAACAATAGAGAAAAAGGGTTGTTAGTTTCCTAAAATATAGTAGCGAGAAAAGGTAAGTTAGGAGAAAAATAGGATTTTTAGGAAAGGGTCAAATAAATATAGTTTTGTAAATAGAATAAATAGATTAGAATAGATAAAGGAAATTAACTAGGAGGTCGTGAGGTACCAAAGCAAGGGGGTTTGGTGTTTTTCCTAAAATCTAGTAACAAGATAGGAGAGTTGGAATAAAAATAGGGTTTTTAGGAAAAAGGTCAAACAAATATATCAATTAATAAAATTGGTTAAACCAAATAAATAAATTAATTTAAAGGAATGAACAAAGGGGAGGTCGTGTATGAGGGGGAACAATAGGGGGTTTTGACCTCCTAAAATCTAGTAGCAAAAATAGGGAACAAAGATAGGGTTTGTAGGTTTAGTCTAAAATAGATAAAGGCTTTTTAATAATATTAATTAAAACAAAAGAAATTAATTTAAAGAAAAATATAAAATGGGCCGTGAGATAGAAGTAAGGAAAAGAAATAATCAGGCTCGAGTTTTGGCAAGAGAAAATAAAAAGATTCGGGCCAAGATCAAATTAATTAGATTGCTACAACAAATTAATAATTAATTAAATAATAATCAATTAAATAGTTAATTAATTATATATTTAATTAATTATGAAAAATTTTAAAATATCCCGAATTTTCGCGGTATTACAGTCTTAGCATAGGAGCAAGAACATTTTTCATGAACTCCACAAGTGCACACAAGCCTCTTCCTAAGACTACTCATTTCATCCCATAACCTCTTCATCTTACTATAATAAGCCATAACAGTCATATTATCTTGTTTTAAATTGCGTATTTCTTTCTTAAGATGATACACCAAAGGACCATTAGTCTTTCCAAACCTATCTTTAATCTCAGTACAAAGTTCTAAAGCAGTCTCTACATGAGAAAAATCATCTGCTATATCACAAGACATAGAACTAGCTATACAACATCCAACCATATAATCTGCAGTTTTTCACTTTTGGTGCATTTTATCATTCTCAGCAGGTGGTACAATTGTTCCATCAATAAACCCTATCTTATTCTTAGCACCTAAAGATTTAACAATATTCTTACTCCATCTCATGTAATTCGACCCACTAAACTTCACAATTGTTAAAGCATTAGTAGGATTATCAGAATTCGAGACAAAATAGGGATCTACATTACCTGGGTTAGTCGCATTCGACTCACCAAAACTCACATCAGAATTCAATTCAGCCATTGAAGCTTCACTCGAACTTCAACCAAGAAATCACTGCAAATTCTCCAGCTTCAATGGTATAGTTCGAGTGGGTGTTTGAATTAGCTGCAGAATTTGCAGTGATTTGAATTCACTTCATAAATGGTGTTGACACTTGTTGTCTTCCTGCTGGTCCCTGCTGGTTTGAATTCACTTCATAAATGGTGTTGACACTTGTTGTCTTCCTTTTTTTTGGTGTTAGAAGGGTCGGCCTCCATAGCTGAAGCATCTCTCGAGTCTTGATTGTTTTCTTTGGTGATAGTATTTGCTTCCTCGGGCAACTGATTATCGTGTTTCCTCTCTTGGTTTACTTGCTTCTTCCCATTAACATCATTTGGGGTTGTTACTAACCTTATGGTTATAGGGGTGCCACTTTTGGCATCAAGGTATTGGATTGATTTTCATTGCATTACTAGATGGTAATCTCTTTTGGCAATAGAAAGAGAAGAACCCGACCTTCCTCGGTTAGAAAATGGATAATTGGGTTCTGCCATTTTATTAACATCTTTCAAATGTGACATGTTATTAGCATTGGCCACCTTATCATTATGAGTTTCTTCTCCTAACAAGCTCATCTTGTTGATGCAGTCATGGCCAAACTCATGTAGGAACAAAGGGGGACAACTGTCCCCCCCCCCCCAACTTTAAAAAAGAAAAATAGAATATATACATTAAGTGGTATTTTTATAACAAGTAAACAAACTTCGTATAGTGGTAGTTGCACAAACTTCTAGGTAAATCTTTCTTGAATGATCCCAAATTCAAGCCTTGCTCCATACTTCTTTAGCATAGATTTAATTAGTTATATTACAAATGCAAGATTAGAAAATCAAATCGTAATCCATGAATTTTTTTTTGGGATGTTTCTTTTTAATTTACTCACTTCTTACATTTATTCTCCTACATTTAAAATTTTATAATTCCCAAGCGTTTTTTCATACTCTATCTCCTACTTTTGACTAACTTAAATAAAATTATCTTATTTTCTCTTTTCCATACTCTCTCCCTCTTACTTTTTATACAGCTTTTATTCATTATTTTTTTCTGTTATTTCCAATAATTTATTGGTTTTAATGAAAACCTAAGTGTGTAAATTAAAAAAAAAAAAACAGAGGGAGTATAATATTTCAAGAATTTATCAAATAGATAATCTACGGGCGTTGATCGGCTTTCTAAAATATTACTCCATATTAGATTGTTTCTTTTAAAAAATGTATAGTTACAGTATAGTAATACCAATAAAATAAAAAGTAATAGTCTATAATATTTTAAAGGAACCAATAATAGCTTAATAATTATAGGATATGTACATATTAGATGAATTGTTTAGAAGGTTTATCTTATTTTTGTAATTAATTGTTAATAATTACAAAGCCACGCAAGAATATAATTATAAAAAAATGGTTTAGGAGGAATAATAAGGCGGTATATGAAAAATTATAACAACAATCGCTTTAAATTATTGAATTTCGAAAAAGTTTTATCGAATTGTTGAACGCTAATAATTTGTCTCCCCGAGATGAAAATCCTGGGTTTGCCACTAGATGAAGTTGATATGCTCTATCCTATAACTCTTGGGGCAGGGGCCTTGATGTTCATCCCCTTCAATTCTTTCTTGCCTCTTAGTCTTGTGTGGTTGGGCTCTTTTTCTATGTCTAAATCCATACCCATTACAACAGTGGTCTGATTCTGCGCTTGTGGTTTGTCATGCTTAAATAGTTGATTCTTTCCCTTATCTTCTATGAACCTTTGCTTTGGAAGACATCCACCTCTTCTCAACGACCCTATTGGACACCCTTCATGGCCTTGGATATCCTTCTTATGGTGTATGGCCTTTCGGATTTCTTGTAGTTTTTTGTGTGCTTCTTGATTGGATGGTTTAATCTCAACGGCCAACCTCAAATCCCAGGATGCTAATTCTAAATCTCCTAATTCAATAGCTGCCATAGCCCGTCTGAATAAAGCTTTATCATTGTTGGGGTTGAAGTCTAAGACAATGGAGCAAAGTCGACCTACTTGTGCATAATCATTTGTAGTTTAGTTGCTTTTCTCTTTCCGGGCTCTTTGCAAAAAAAAAACAAAAAAAAACAAAAAAAAACCAAAGAGTAGTAGAGTGTACTTTGTTTGTTTGTGGGCAAAACTACTTAAGCCCAAAGAGTCAAAGACCCAAACCCCAATTACACATCAACGATTTCAACTCTCTCTCCCTTTTCTCATTTTGCCATCCCATTAGAAAAAATAATAAAAAAAAAAACCAAATCTGGAGATCTGGTTTCAGAATCCGAATTTTCGGATATCTAGATTACCCAGATAAAAATGTGCGAACTGAAAAACTGGATATCCGGCTTCCATATACCTGAATTGGCCTACCCCTACCCGCAAGCTACAACTAATTGTAGCTTTGTGTGCCACATCATATTTCCAAACTAAAACAAATACAAGTTACAACCTCTTTCAGTAGAAAAGTACAGCTACTTGTGATTTTTTATAAGTTCCGCATTTTTACTTAGCTGTAGCATTAAAGGGGGACAACTTTCCAAAATGAACATGTTGGTTTTTTTCTTTAACTTTAGCAAAGAAATGGAGCCAACTCTTCATTTCAGCTGTAGCTTTCCCTAGCTAAAATCTCCCACAAACCACATGGTTGAGAGCATCTCCACCCATGTCACTTGTAGCTCCAAAGAAACCCAAATTACAAGCAGGTCCTTTATACCACCCGCTAGAGATGCTCTAATACAAACAGTCCAACACACCAATAGTGAAGAAATGATGACTTTGGAATATATTCTTTTCAAGTTACATTTGTTAATCACGATTTAATTTTACTTTTTGACTTTTATCTAATTTTATTAGACTATTTTTTCAACTTTCACAAATCAAATTTCTATTGTACTTCCAATATTTCTAATCAACAAATTAAATCATTTGAACAAATACTTTACATGCCACCTTCTACAAACTTAGGTAACTATCGTGGTTGCCCTATAAATGACAAGAGACTAAAAATAATATTTCTAATAAAACAATCATTTCTACTAAGTTTCAGCTTTAATTTCTAATTAGAAAACAAATTCTCTTTCACAAGCTAGTAGCAAGAGCTCTAATTTACTAGCGAAAACAACTCTTGCCACCAAAGTAAACCATCTAATGCAAAACTTTAGGTTGCTAAAATCTATTACTTTGAAAATGGTCAAAATTTGCAGAAACTTCATTTGTAACAAATTCTCAAATTCAAAGATTTCCAAACTAATAGGGTGGGATAAATTTTGTCGTCCCAAAAAGTTTGGGGATTGGGGTTTAGAAAAGCTAATGTGTATAATGATAGAGTATATAACATATTTCTGGGCCTTAACCAAAAGCCTAAGCTTTTGGTTGAGATGATTTTTTAACATGATATCAGAGCCAACGTGACACAAAGGTCACGGGTTCAAATCTCTCCTCTCTCTCCTTTCTAAGTGGAATTAATTAATTCGTGCCAGGTATGGTGGGGCCTGTGCTGCGTCCACATTTCAAGCCTGCGGTGTGATATAGTATATAACATATTCCTGGACCTTAAGCTTTTGGTTGAGATGGTCCTTTAACAGAAACATTTCCTATTTTCATTTCCAAGGACCGACTGAGCTTCTTGGCAATTAAAAAAGCTTATGAAATTACAACCAATTTTCCGCAAAGGACATAGATAACTAGTAGAAAATGGTAGCTAGCTCAATAAGATTTTGGGAGTAGATTACAGTCCGAAGTAGAAAGTCAATGATTTTATTTCCTAGGGCAAACAAGGATACCAATAAACTAAACTAAACTATCCTAATCCCAACCCAATCCTAACAAATTATATAGAAAATAAGTTATTTTGGGGTGTCTAATTAGTTAGGTAAAATGTTATAATTTTAGTACTGTAAATAGAGCTCACAATCCCTAATACGACACGAACCCGACTCAAATTTACTGACATAAACTCGAAACCGACACGACACTATCCGAAATGACACGAAACTGACTCATTTTGACACAAATGTCCTAGAAAGCTAATATTTTACTTCTATATAACATTTTACATCATTAATGGACGACCCGAAACTGACACAAAAGTTGACATGAACACGACCCATTAACCCTTTTTGCCAGCTCTAACTGTAAAAGGTTATGGAGCTAAAAATACTATCACATAGTAAACAAAAGAACATATCTAATATAAATAAAGGAAATGATAAACATAACTTTAGGAATGAGGAGAAAGTGATAGCTTAATTGGTGGTTGAACTATCCGCCTTTCACCAAGTGGTGAGTAGTTCAATTCTTCATAACACTTTGCTTGAGGATTTCTCCTTTTTCCTCCCCATCAAGTGAAGGGTTGATCAATTATGTTGGTTAGTAACCCCAGTACCAGCTAGTGGCCGATGAATTTCTTAATATATCAATAATCTATATCTATATTTATATCTATATCTATAATCTATAACATAATAAAAAGGAATAAGAAGTTATTGTTCATCTATGAACAGTAACTTGTGTCACGTGCTTTCCATGCTCTGTACATCTCTTCACTTCCCCCCCCCCCCCTCTGCTCCATGTTTCTGATTTACAATGCTCCACGTTGTCTCCTACTTTGCCTCATCTCTTTCTACTTTTCTCTGAACCATCCTACTCTTCTCTTTCTATGTACTGTAATCATTTGCTTCTTTCTTTCTCTATGTTCCTCCTCCATTCTGTTTCTATCTATTAATCTTCTACCGTATCTCCATTAATAACCTTCAAAATTAGCATTAACCCTAGCTCGGTATATCGGTCAATTTCAAATTAAATTCATTGAATTTTTATTTTCTTTTTCTTTGATTTTCTCTTACTCTTTGTTTAATTCCTTTTTCTTTGCTTTGTAATTGTAATTTTTACAGGTGCAAATGGTAAGACTGGATAGGAATGGATTAAACTTTTGCTTTTTTGAGGTATTTTATTTCTTCCGCTTGAAATTAAATTCATTGAATTTTTATTTTCTTTTTCTTTGATTTTCTCGTACTTTTTGTTACTGAATTTTTTAATTTCTTTTTCTTTGCTTTAGAATTGTAATTTTTGCAGGTGCAAATGGTAAGATTGGAAAGAATGGATGAAACTTTGCTTTTTTTTAGGTCTTTTCTTTCTTCCGATTGCAATGTAAGTCTTATTGTTTGTTTTTTTATTCGTATTCTTCAGAATTTTGTTCCTCTATTGAGCAAGCTTGCCTGATATTTTAATTACTTTTGCTTCTTTTGTCTTTGTGAAAATTTATAGAATATTAGTGAACTTTAGTCGCTTTTTCGATTATTTTTATTCGTAGTGTATAACATTAATAGATTTGTTTAGGTCAAATATGTTGTTTGTTCAATGGAATCTCAAAATGGGGTTGATGTAGAGGAATGTAAGGATCATATTATCATTTACAAATGCATTCCCATGCTATTTGTTCCCCTGCTTGTTAAGCAGACATTTCATGTTGAGTGAGTAGTGACTTTGAAGTTTGATTTAGGCCTTGATCAAACTCATTCATGAGTTACTTAATGGTTGTAGGCTAATTTGTTTTAATATGGATGCTAAAAGAGAATTAGAGACCTGAAGCTTGAGCAATTCAGTTCATTTAATTCATGTTATAGTACTGCCTGTATACAGACCTTGTGATTTTCATAAGCTGAATTCAGCAGCTTGCCATTTAGCAGCCATGTTTGGTGTAAATGAAGACCGAAGAGGGGTTATTTATTGCCAAAAATGACGCTACTGGGCTCGTCCAAGAATAGTACCAATGCTGCCTAAAATCCATGTCAAGATGATGGACAGTTAAAGAAAGAGTAAAAGCAAGTAACGAGGTCATGGTAAAGTAATCTCATTTAATCTTTTATATCTTGAGTGCAGTACAATTCAAGTTCTATAAAATCAAGGTTGACAAAGTATGCTTCATGTCCAAGGGAACCTTAATATCTTCTCAAAAAAGCTTGTGATCTCTTCCTAATGGTAATGCAATCCTTTTGAACAACAAATTCACAACACAACCTTGTTTTGAACATGATTATAAAATTCTCTGGCAATAGTTAATTACTTATTAACAAGTTCAATATCACTTTTAGTATTAATATCCAAATTAACCTAATATCATTATTACGATAACCTAATCAATATCCTGATTAATGTACCCGACTACCCGAGCAAAGACTATTTAATCTTCAATTATGTTCTGATTGTGGGGTCATTGGGGCTTCAGGACTTTCAAATTGCATCCTTAATTCAGTCTAGATGTAAAAATATTGAATTAAAATAATAAATAAATTAGAACACTACAAAGAATGGGAATTTGGGCATGAGATGAAAATTAGACCCCTCCAAAAAAGAAATTCAACGAATTTGAGCACAATAACTTCAAATTCAAACAAAAAATCCAAGCCTGGTAACAATGGATCGATTTCAAGTTGGGTTAGCGAGTTATCCCACATTTTCTCACCTCCAAGAGTAGATAGCATGCATCTCACCCTTTCCACTTTGATAGGACTACTTGGATCAAAGAGATGAATCATAAGCTAAATTAATGACACCTTTTATGATGTGATAAAATTATAGGTCTAGCTCCCTAAATGAATATTTTAGAATTATTTGTGGGTTAGAAAAATGTGGAGTAGTGTTCTTAATTAATTTCGAGGCATGCAAAATCATTGTTTTAGTTTGATTGTATCTTCTGTAGTTCTACCACATACATGTTTAGAGGAACTCTTAACAGCAGTGCAAAATGAACAGGCTTGTAATTATGTTAGATACAACCAGCATGCTTTGATTAAAATTTCTTTTTCTGCTTGTGCAGTGGCATTGGAAATGCCTCTTTTCATTCATTTCTATCCGTGCTTTGATGATGTTTGATACTTGATAGTCCCGGTTTTACAAGCTGCAAGTCAATGAAGAATTCTCACAATGGGATGTGTACAAAGATGTGTTGGTGGTAATAGAAATACAGAGAATATAGGTTAATGAGTACATTTTATGGACCAATGAATCCAGTTTTGGTTGACTGAAACAAGAAACAAGCCTTGATTTTATGGACCAATGAGTACATAAGTGCTTATTTAAGTTGAATAAAACGCACCCTTATTATCGACATACAATCTATTGTGTATACGTACTAACTTACAAAAATAATGATCAAGCAACTTCTCAGTACCTCAAAGCGTTGGATAAACGACGTGTTGGACAATTTGATATGATAAGATTTTTCTTATATATTTGATTTGAAAATTTCTGATTTGATATGAATTTTCTAAAAAATAAGCACAATAGTGCTTATTTAAGTTGAATCAAACTCACTTTTATTATCGACATTGTAACGACCCGACTTTTTGAGACATGTCGATTGACAAAGGGAAATCGACAATCGGATCATTACCAACTTAAATAACAATAAATCAGATTAATTGAGTAGATGAATTAACTTTTATTAAATAACCTACCAACTATCCATAACAATCCAATAGCCATAATTACATATAAGGTCTTAAAATACTGTCCCAACATGCTGGGACCATAAAATAAACTAAATAAATGTCATAAATCATAAATCATCTAATTAAACCGTTTAACTAAGTTTCTCAGCTACTCAAACCCATCCACGATAGCCCGTTATTCAGCAGCGTCTTCACCTGAAACTGAGGGGGGGGGGTCCACCGTCAGTGGCGAGTAACTAGGTTGTCCCATTTAATCGAGGGACCACCAAACACATAATAGCATAGAAAAATATCATAAAAACTGTAAAGAATTCAATACATGCTTTACATATAAATACACAAGTTCCGTATAAACGTACGTATATGAATACGTATAGAAGTACGTATAAAATACGTATACAGATACGTATAAAAATACGTATAAATACCCCTGCAGAAATACGGTTAGAATACGTATAATTACGTATAAAATACGTATAATCAACCCTGCAAATACGGTTAGAATACATACCAAATACATACACCATCCGTATAATATACACACACGTTACATATTCGTATAAATTCAGGAAATACACAGCGGAAGACTTACAATACACTAACTTATACTTTATACTATACATCTTCAATCCTTAACTTATACTTAACCCTTCTTAAGTTATATCATTAATAAATCATAATTATATCTTATCATCATAACTTATCATATTCTTATCATCATGACTTATCATATTCTTATCATATCATATCATATCATCATAAATCATATCTTAATCATATCATATCATGTCTTTCTTATCACATTAGATCATAACATATCTTATCATCTTTTGAAATCATCTTATACTTCATCTTATGATTTCATCTTATCAAATCGTATGATCGTAATATAATATCTTTGTTGGACCGGTCACTAATAACTCGTTATGGATCTCGTGTTTCACCATAACTCCCTAGAACATGCCGGGAGGAGCTCGTGTACTCAATCCCATAGCGGATCCCGTGTTTCACCGCTAAGTCTAAGCTATGGCCATAACTTCCTGGTAGCGACTCGCAGATACGGTTACCAGACGACTACATGTTCTAAGGTCAAACTACTCGGGGGAACTCATGTGTTCGTCCCATTGAGTAGTGGTTCTGACTTAACCCACTAATGACTCGTGTATCATACAGGTGGGTGTCCATATTGTATCTTATATCTTCAATTAATTTAATCGTATCATATATTAGGATAATACTAGGTGACCGTAATAGGAAATGAAATGTTCGGAGTCCCAGGAAAGGGAGGTGCGGCACGTATATTGGCCACCTTAAATACCAAGCCTTTCCTAGCCAGAGACCGAAACATAACATGTATAGCTATTACTCTGTTTCCTTTCTTATCCCTAGTAATATCTTATGCAACTTCAATTCTTATAATATACTATTCTTAAAATATATATATACTTATAATCCTATCCTTTCGGATACTAACCTTAATATTACGTCATATACCAATTTGTAACAATATTCGAAAAATATTTATATTAATAGTACTAATATTATTTCGGTCCTCTTAATAATAATACTAATAATATCTTTTTATCCCTTCACTTTACAACTTATCCCTAATAATTATTTTGTCCATAACTTTTATTATTAATTATTTCCTAAATTAATAATAATTCAAAACTAACCAAAATATAATAAAAATCCTATTTTTCCTACTTTCACCACACTCGACATATTATATCAATAATAGCCAAAATTATTCAATTAATTTATATGAATTCAATCATCAAGAATTAAATAATTTAACTAATTAATAAACATAAAAATCATATTTTTCGACAACATTCATCAAGATTAACATAAAAATAATATTTTTAACTCTTCTTTTAATTTCTATACACTTGACAATTAGAAGGTAATAACAAGATTTAATTTTTAATTCAAGATTTATCAATATAATTCAATACTATCAAGATTCATCATAAAAATCATATTTTTAGTTCCCTTTTAATACTTAGGTCACTCGAAAATTCAAGAATGAATAATAGCATATTTTAATAATTCAATTGCCCTATTTTACACAATCTGATTTTTAAAGAATTAAATTAAAAACGACCATCTAAAGATCTCTAAAAATCTGGAAATTTTTATGGGAGCTAAATATGGGTTCAAGGATTAACGTGCATACATTTCGTCTAAAAATAACATCTTTTACTATTTTTAAGTGATTTTATAACTAACCAGTCAGATTAGGCTGAATTCGGTTTCAGAATTTTATTCCATATCAAACGATCTTTAAAAATTACGAAAATTTAACAAAAGCTGTAAAACATTATCACTGACTTCCATATAAAATTTCGTAGCATTCCGAATTGATTAAGTACACTAATAAATTCGTAAACCTATTCTGGACAGTTTTACCGGTTTGAAAGATTAAATTTTTATAAATAATAAACGGACGAATTTTGCCACGAAATAAATCATGGTTAATAATCAAACAGTAAACCAGATACCATGAAAAATTCATCAAGAAATAACAAGATTTGATTGGTAAATAAATTATACAAGATCATACATAAAATCAAGAAAATACATAAAAATCAATCAAGAAATTCATGCTTCATGCTCGACATGTTCATATGAAAACAATATTAAACTTCCTACAATTTTCATGCTTCAATTCCTAATTAACTAT
Organism: Salicornia ramosissima; assembly: GCA_951394345.1. Taxonomy (NCBI): domain Eukaryota; kingdom Viridiplantae; phylum Streptophyta; class Magnoliopsida; order Caryophyllales; family Amaranthaceae; genus Salicornia; species Salicornia ramosissima. The sequence continues at coordinate 45,275,321 of OX596233.1, read as the reverse complement.
GTGAATAGCTACCCGTAGATTAAATAGAAAAGCAAAGTTACCTGGATTCGCTTAATAATTCCAAGGCACGAAAAATTCACTCTTGGTGAATTTTTCTCAAGGGTTTGGCTTTTGAGAGAAAGGAAGAGGAGAGGAGAAAATATGTATTTTAGGGTTTTTGATAACTTAACAATTAGGACCCAAAAGAGGTGATTAGGTCCTATTTATAAGAAAACAAGCAACAAAGAGGGCAAACCCTATTATGTACTTAGGGTTAGCCGTGTACATGGGAGGAGCAAAAAGGGGAGGACTTAGCTAGTTTGTATAGGTTAGAATATTTAAATTAATTAAATTAATTTTATTATCCACAAAATAATAATTAATTAAATAAAAAAAAAAACAAGGTTGGCCCATAAACAAAGCAAGAACCGGCCAAGATTACTAAAAGGAGAGAATTGGGTCTTTGGCCCAATTTGGAAGAAAGGATTGGGTTATAAATAAAAACAGTCCAATTAATATGGCCTTTCGGACTTAGAATTAAAATAAAACATTTAGGAGAAAAGAAAATAAATAAAAGGACGGACTGCGTAACAAATGGATCAAAGGAAACAATTGGGCTCGGGTTTTGGTTAACAAAATAAAAAGAGGCTCAAAAAGTATTAAATTGTTACACAAATAATAATTAATTAAATAATAATCAATTAAATAGTCAATTGATCATATATTTAATCAATAAATAAAAAATTTAAAATATCCCAAATTTTCGGGGTATTACAGACATATAATTTATTGTGTATGATAACTTGCAAAAATACCGCTCAAACAATTTCTCGATATATCAAAACATTAGACAACAACATGTTGGACACAGCGCGCGATGCGCGCCGTGGACAACTAGTAAAAAAAAATGACTTTAGGATATGAAAAAAGAGCCAAAAGTGGTAATATTTGATAAAAATAAGCATTTAGTATATTAATTTATACATAATTTTTTCATAATTCACAAACGGTATTGTTAAATGTAGCTCCTAAATTACTTACTTAAACCCCTTTTGTCAATTTTAACCCTGTCTACACGTGCATTTGTTAGACCGAAAAAAATCCTGACATAGACCATGTTATGCCCTGGCCTAGGTGGGGGGCGCATAACCCATGCGCTCTTGCCTTCCTGACTACGCATTTGGTCTTCAAATGCTCATACATCTTTCGTTTCTCAGCGAAATGGAACATAAAATTAGAACTGGCAAAGTCAATTCGAAACTCGATCCGAAATATCCGATCCGATCCGAACCTCACATGGTCCAAAACCTAACTGAATTCGAACAGGACTGATCTGAATCCAAATGCGATCCGAACTTTATCTGGTCCAAATCTCATCTGAATCCAAACAGGTTCAATCCGAACTCTTCCCAATCCGAATCCCAATCTGATCCGAACCTCATTTGGTCTGAAACTCATCCGAATCTGAACAAGTCCGATCCGAACTCGCCCCTGTTCGAAAACAACCTGATTCGAGCATGTCTGATTTGTAAACAAATCGATCTGAACTCGTCCGATCTATAGAAAATATTTTTTGTGTACATAATCTTTTTTACACGGTAGGTTGTTGGAATATTTTTCATGGTGTAAGATATTTGTTGGAAATAACTTGTAATACAATAGCTATTAGCTAACAAATGAGTTCATGAAAAAATCAAATTATGTCATTAAAAAATAAATATAAAAGTAATTAATTAAAAATGACATTGTAAATTTGTAAAAATAAATATTTTCAATAAAGATCAATTAAAATGATTTATGTAAATCGAAAGATTCAAAATGTAACCAATAAAATGAATCACCTGAATCGAAATATGTAGCCAATAAAAGGAACTACTCGTATAAAAAAGTTATTTTGCTTTTAATTTTAGTATGTTTGTCATCACACATCCTTGAATTTGAACGACTTTTTTAGTTACGCATGCACAAAACTACAAAAGTAATCTTTTTGAAAAATCAAACAACTACCGCTGAAACGTTCCAATCCGAAATGACCCGGTCGGAAATGATCCGATTCGAGATTGATCCGATTTGAAATGATCCGATCCGAATTGGTCCTTATCAAATTTGGTCCGAAACTTCAATCTGAAACCCGATCCGATCCGAATAGTACATCGGTCCGAACTTGGTCCAAATCTGAAACGGTCCGATCTGATCCGAAAGTGGTCCAAAAGTAAACTGGCCCAGAATGGTCCGATCCGAAACGACCCGATTCAAATCCGATTCGAACGGTCCGATTGCCAGGTCTACAGATATTATATCAAATCGAAGCTCTTGGAACAACGAATCTTCTACTATTTCAATCACCTCAAAAGGATTTATATGTAAAAGGTTATGAGTTTTTGAATCAAACCACTATACAAAAACACTTGTAAAATTTTCAATTTATGATTTTAGCGTATGTAATATGTTTTAATTCATTGTTTTTGTGTAATAATATGTTTTATTTTATGATTAATCTTTATATAAAATTAGTTAAAGATTTTAGAATTTGGTCTAATTAGAGAGAGGATGTGTTTTAGAATAATGATAGTTTTGGAATAACAAGAACTTTTGTAAATAACCAGTGTGCCTCCGGGCGTGTTGCGCCCGGAGTCTGATTGAAGTATAACTTGATGAAAATCATATATTAGACATTTTACTTATAAATAAATTTACAAGGAAATATGGGTTTTGAATTCTATGAATATATCAACTTAGGAAAATATTTTACGTAATATATAATAAAAAAATTTAAGATTAATTTTTTGGCGATCAAAGTTGTTACAAATGTTGACAGCTTAAATGTTTGATTAGACTATCAGAAAAAAAAAATTCTAAATGTGAAATTTAAGAGTGAGCACACATGAAACAAATAAACTAAAAATCAGCATACCTTTCATAAATTAAAGCTAGAATAAGGCAACAGCAGCATATACAACAACACACTATGGCATGTTTCATGGAGAGCGGAGGGAATATACCAGTTTAAGGGGATAGTTAAAGATTAAAAGCAACAATCATTAAATTTAACCAACCACCATTACATAATCAAATTTGTATGCAGTTATGCACTATGCTACACAAAGAAATAGAGCAAAGTCGAAGACCATCTGAGTTATGTGTACAAGGGTGTCATCATTAAAACTGGAGCAATTATAGATGTATTACGCAACTTTCGTCTCTCCTCTTCTCCATTAGATGTTCTTATGTCCAACAATTAATACTCCTTCAGTCCCTTATTTTTTTACACCTAAATAATGTTTACATTGTTAATTTGATCACTTTAACTTTTTATAATATCTTAAATGTAAGAAAAAAATATAATCAAATAGAATTTCATTTGATTCAACTCCATTTGAAACTTTTTAACATGTAATTTTTATAATTTTAACACGTATTTAATGACATTTTCATTTAAAATTTGTCAAGGAAGATATGAAAAAAATGTATGGGAGTAATTGATGTTGAATTTTTTTGTCATTGAACTGCATATACATTTTAACCCTTAAAAATTCAGTATTTGCTAATTACAATGACAAAAATTAAAATATACCGAGTTTAGTGTATTTTTCTACTATTAGGTTAGTTGTAATAATGCAATGAGTGTCCCCAAAGTAAGGCTCATTTGTAAAACCAAAACTATATACTTTGAACATCGATACACACAATCCAACACTATTAATATTCCAATGCTAATCCTCACAAAACAACAACAATGGCTTGAGTACATTCTTCTACCTTCATTCTGTTACTTGGTACACCATGTACCTACATATAGATTAAAAAATAAATATTATAATATTAATATGATAATATAAGAAACATACTCATCATATGCTAAACAAATTAAGTTACAACTACTTGCAACATAAAGTCACAACTAATAAAAAAAAATTCTCAGATTTATTCTAAATGTTAAGAACGATTTATTCAGCAAAATTTATGTAAATAGATATTTAGCTTTGCATTCTAAATGTTAATAGCTTCTAGGTATATTGTATCTACTCTATTTGTAAATTTTTCTTTTCAATTACCATAGGCTTTATATTTATATATTTTTGGTATTTTTATGCTCTCTAATTTTAGGATTCTTCAATTACTACCATCGTGTAGCAATTCCTAATAATATTTCTTGCTATTGTTTTGTAGTGTATATGTTTTATCTTTGATCAATAAACAACTTTGATTATTCTAAGTTGGTGCATTATGCAGGGTAAGAAAGGAGTTACTATAGTTGATGGACAACAATATCACAACCATTTTCTAGAGGAAAGAATTTTAGCTCAGGTTCTAGTTGATACGAATCATATTTTATTATGGTTGTATATGATAAGAATGAGTACAACCAAAGGTCTATTCTGCTCTGAAGAACTTTATTTCCACAAAGGAAATCACTGTGTAAATAAAATATCAGAATCTTATCTAAAAAAAGTAAAATCAATCAAATTGAACCAAAGTGATTATTCCAAGAGGTCGTCCACATAGATTTTCCTCTTCCACCCCGCACGGTCGAGAGCCTCGAAAAAAAGATGAATGGCAGACATGGAATTAAAGTAGCATAATTTTTTCTCAAAAAAAAATGTAGCATTATTTGAATCCATCAAATTCTTTGTGAATGCAATGCCAGACATTAATTGACCCCCAACATATGAGATAAGTCTTACTCATCATTTACAGTCTCTTACTTAAGCACCACAAAGGTACCAAATACCTTGATGCCCCAACCAGAAGTAATTAAATAAGAGATAAAAATAGGAGACCAAGATCTAATATCATACCAGTGGCATGCACAACACAATCCTAGCCCCTCGCTTGGTCGAGATAGAGCTTTGACATTGTTTAACACAGGCTTTGCAGGCAAATGAATAGGCCTTGGCCCTTGGGCATGAAGCTAAACATTACAAGACCGAGGCTTAGATGCTCTGGAGTTCATGGTGCATCCATTTATGATCATTCTCTAACCTATCTCAAGAGGTTTAAGTACAAACAAGAAATTTCAAACAATCAAGTAATAAAAAGTATACCTGAGAAAAACTAAAATATCATTGAGAAATGACAAATATGGACAGGTAGTATAACATTAAAAAATTAACCCCAACTAATTCTTCCCTAATCTCAAAGAACCCTAGTTGTGAAGATTCAATTTTAGAACAAAATTAAAGAAAATCAAGTTCGAAATTAGAAAAAGGGGAAAAACACTACCATGTTGTTAAACCCAGCAAGTTTAGCCATGGTGGTACTTACACCACCAGAAATGATGAGGGCACCAACACTCTCCAGTTGTTCTGGCTTCCTGATTTCCACTCATTTCACTCCAATCCTCCTCAATGCTGCACATACAAAAACAAAGCAAACCATTAGCACATAAAAAAGGGCAATTTAATTGTCTTGTTGAATCCATCAACAAAAGTAGAAGCAGTCAATACAAAAGTAGAATCGGTGAATAAAGATTGAAGAAATCAAACTGGGAAAACCTGCTATGAGTTTACTTTGAGAGCTTTTTATCACTGTTCATAGATCTACAAGGCAGTAAAATCGGGAAAAAAAAAAAAAAAATTAAATATGTCAAATTAATATTGGAAAAAACCACATTAAAAAAATTTAATAAATACACCCACATGGCTATTTTTATCTTGTGAATCACCTCGGATCCAAAAACCCAACAGAACTTGTGTACAATATCACAAAATTTAGAGAATGTTTAATCAATCCGAACTTGACCTACAAAGTTTAATTTCTACTCTTTTTTAGTCCTCAATATTCGTCAGGATATATATTTCAATATAATCAATTGTAAATAGCTATATTAGGATTTGACAAGTTTTTTCTAAACATCCTTTGAATCCTTCCAATAATTACCAAAAGGAAGGAGGGTTAATACACTAAACATGTCTAACCACGATCGACCACAAAATTTTGCATCTATATATCATTACCACAGCCTAACTGCAATAACTCAATTCTTATAGTATCTCGCAATTCAATACAAGCTCAAGCTAATGAACACTAATCAACCAAAAATGATACATACCAATATGCGTATAGACAATCTAACATGAAAAAATCACCATCCTTCATTTTGAAATTATTTTTAATGGGCATTAAACTTTTGTCAATATGGTTAGAAACATCTATTGGCATGTTATTATAACCCATAAGACTAAAGCACACCCTTTAGTTGGTACAGAGTTACAAAATCCATCAAAATGAAGCTCTAGGATAACTGATGCTCTAGCCAATGATTCATATGGCAATGAGATACATAATTTTCGGTGCTGAGAATTTATATACAAAAGGCACAATACACTAACACTTACAAGAGGAATAAAATCTCGACACCTACACCAACAATAATTCTCCGAGTGCGGAAGGCAGTATGAATAACTGCATTCTGCTTACAGATCACTACAATACCTTTGTAGATGGATAGTCTACACCTGTTTTTTGGAACTTCCTATAGAGATAAACCCAACAAAGAAATTAACAAAGCCAAGGGTGAGCACCAAATGCTTCGATTCAGTATGAAAAAAAGTAAAATTACAAAAACTGCTAACCAATTTGATTTGCACGATTTCTCCAACACTGAAATCTGGAACATGACGCAACTCCTCTGAAGCCTCAAATGCTCTCTTGTTCAATATCTAAGCAGACAAAATTGCATATTGTAAATTCCTAATTCTTAGCTTAAAAAACCTAAATTTCAAAATATACCAAATCTAAAATTATTGTCATGTTGTCATCCCCTTTGATTAATATCAATCCAGTATTTAATTCCCTCAACCCTTTCACACAAGCATCATTCTTGGCCAATTTACATCATTGCACCAAAATATAAGCTAAAAACACTGTTACAATTGCCTCATGTTTCGTCCAAATTGTTCTACCAAATGAATTAGATTTTAAATACCTAGTTTATGCTATATAACAATTAAAACATGAGTTTTCGATAACACAAGGAAACGTTTTCATAAAATTCAGTAGGAATGAACTAAACTGCATCAAGGTTCAAGAATTATAATGCTAACATATAAATCTTAACAGGAAATCGATGATTCCAGTGCTAACACTAAAATGCAATTTAAATCAACAAAAGAAAAAGGGAATGAAAATATACAACAGTTTTTTAGGCGGAAAGAGTGTTTTCGGAGGCGTTCTTCCTATCAACAATAATAAAGCAATCCCCAATTAAACAAGCTTTCCTTGCCAATGCTGAACAGATTAGTAATGAAAATCCTAAATATCGAAAACCCCCAAATCCGAAACACCTAAAATTTAGAAGCCCTAAATCTAAAACCCTGAAAAATAAAAATCGAGCATCGAAACAATCAACACATTGGGGGTTTTCGAATTGAATGAATAGTAGCAACAATGGTGAAAAAAACCCTAAAATCCAAGAAACGAAAATAGAAAAAAGGGAGTAAAAAATACCAGAACTTGAAAATTTAACCCTAATTGCTTGCAAGAAGTACAAGAAGAGCCACAAAGCAAGAGATTTGTAACTAAAATTAGTTTGAAGAAACATACCTTGAGGTGGTGTTCGAAGAGAAGTAGAGGGGGGAAGAAGCTGACCAGAAGACATCCATTGTAGCAACGTTTGCAAGAGCTCCATGAAGAAGGCAAAAGCTGAGGAAGCAACCGCGTTTTTTTTTTCTTTGGGAAACAGAGGGGGGTGTAAATGAATTAGAGCAGCACGTGAAAGGCAAAAGCACCGTTTTTTATTTCTTTAGGATTTAGGATTTGACGGTTACGTTGTTTTTAGCTGTTACTCAAAAAATTGTTTCTATTTTAGATGGTATAAGAGCACAAGCAACGCTCAACAACCCCTCCCCAAATGCTCTCTCTCTCTCCTTAATTGGGTAAGTCCACCATTGCAACTACACTTGCCCAAATAATAGGAGAAGCATCAAAAGTTGCAGAGATTCCCAACCAAAATATTTGCTGACAATGCTTAAGACAAAAAAAATGTGCTAGACACGGAATCCGTTGGATTGATCAACAAAAAAGTTTCAGCTTTTAATTTTTTTTTTTTGTTTGGACTGATAGAGGCAATTAAGGCATGACAAGTATGCTAGCAAATCGGGTTGATGAGTCAGGTTCAGGTTCGGGTTGTTGGGTTATTAGGTCATGTACTTTCAATCTGAACCCGAGCCATTTAATAAATTGGTTGAGTTTTTGTAATCTAATCTGATCTGAAAATAAACGGGTCAGGTTCAGATCGACCTATTTATTTTTTTACCAAAAATTTCTTTTACAATCTAAAGTATTTACCCTAATTCCCAACAATGAAGAATTTACAATTTCAACAAAGTAGAATATTAAAATCAAATAGATAATAGTTAGGTTACGGTAGCTGAAAGTTTAGTAAAATAGAGCATTCAAAATAGCATGTAGGTTAAAACAACCGCTTAAACTTTAATAAAACAATAATTAATCAGATTAAACGGGTTATAACCAAGTTAGAATTTAAACCTTAACCCAACCTATATAATAATAGGTCGGGTTCGGGTTGACCCTTTCATTAAACGGGTTGAAAATTTCAACCCAACCCATTATTAATGGGTCGAGTTTGGGTCGGAATGGCGGGTTGGGTCACTTTTTGCCGGTCCTAGTTACGGTAGCTGAAAGTTTAGTAAAATAGAGCATTTTGAATTTGTAGTGATTTATATATGCACAACATTACGTTTTTTCATTTTAAAAAAAATGATAGATTATTTTAAAAAAACAAATATACCAAATTTCATTTTTTTCATTGTTTATAAAATGAGCCTAATATTGATACACTGATCTTACAACAAAATTCTTACATAATTTCTCACTTACTTCCCTATCTGTTTATCTTTCCTTAATTATGGATCCCAATATTCATAATTTTGGAAATAACTCAAATTCTCAAGACAACCCACATCTTCCTGAAAATTAACTTGTTCAAAATTTATGAAGCAATCAAAGTAACTCCAGTAATACCCCTTTTGATCCAAATCTCCTGAATAATCCAAATTTTAAGAGGATGATGTAGTATATATTTTTATTATAATCAGAGCCAATATTCAGTAAAACCGAATTTTCATAGCTATAATAATCAAATTTCTTATAATCCTTTTGGTGGTTCGATCCAACATTTCCAATGACTCAACAGTTTGATCTGATCAATATAATATCCATCAACACCAGAAGGAAATGGAAGTAATCATAGAACTCCAGATGAAGAATTGGGCTTATCTCAGCTAGCTAGATGCAAATGATGAGGAGTATAAAATAAGATGAAGCCCTTGTATCATAATATCTAAATTGTGGAGGAGATCCCGAAGTAGGTACATACAGATCAAATAAAAGCTAAATTATGGAGAGAGATCAAGCATGTCGGTCTATGACTGTACTGTGCTCAAAAGAGATCGATATTCGACCAAGTACTAAATTTCTGTAAAAGAACATTGAAAGCAATAAAAAAAATCCATTAGAGCGAGGGCTATTAAACAAGAAGTCAAAACTTTGGTTGGAGTTTATTTAGAAGTGGAGCGCAGTGCTGGAAGTGGTTGGGGTGCTAATTATTATGAGAATATAATATTGCTCATGAGTCGTTGCTCATGGGTTGGAGTACTAAGGCATTTTTGGTCAAAGATGAACACAATTTCCAAAATGGCAAGCTGCTAATCGTGTTTTGGGGTTAGAAAGTGGAGGTAGCTAGCTAGTGCAAGAAGATCAAGTGATGAATCTGATGTTCAAGACCAGATTGGGTAAAACATGCCAAAAGAAAAGGTAAAAACATTACTTACTTCTCCAACACAAAGCTACCATATTACACTAATTAACCCTAATATCTTTTTACTTCCTTAATTACATTCCATGATCACCCTAATATCTTCAACCTCTCTTAATAATATTCTCCTTAGCATCCAAGCAAAAATCATTCCAAAATATGACTATTATTATATATATTTTGATCACCCTAATATTTTCATAATCTTCAAAACCTACCATATTACACTAACCCTAAACACTATAAATACCCCTCCCATCTCATGACACAAATTGCACCAATCCCACAAATCATCTTCCCCCTTCTACTACAATCTCACAAGCACACTCAAAATTCTCTCTTCTTCTCTTTTCTTTTCCACAAATTATTTCTTTTATTTCTGTAGCCTTTATGCCCGGTTCAGCTCAGAGCCAATTTTCGGGCACTTCTGGTCATTTTTAGCAAATTGTTATATCACAACGGATTGTTTCTCTCGAAAAGTTCTTGAGGTTAGGCTCAAGAATCACCGCATTCAGATTCTTATTGAAGAAGTTATGGCCTCTGAAAGTTTCTGGCTACTTTCTAATAAGATTACATCTCATGATTTCCTATCTTTTCTCTTGGCTTTCACCACCACCACTATTGGCGGCAACCACCATGAGCCATATCCAACCACCCTTGTCCACCTAGAAATCCTTCTCCTCTCCTCTTGTTTCGGTTTTTCACTTTTCCTAAAACTACTATTTTTATTATTACATATTATTATTATTGTTACGGTTTAATAAACAAAATTATTTAATGATTTTAAAGTATAAAAACATAAAATTTAAGATATGATTCATGAAAATTAAATATAGTCCATGCACATATAGTGAGTCTTGTTATTTATTTATGTGTAGGGTTTTGATTCATGATTTCTCTTAAGCTTCGTAATAAAGTTTGCTTAGTGAAGATCAAGGTATGTTAAGTGGCTAAATACTTTATTAAAGTGCTTACATGATTTTTATGTGTTTATATGATACATGATATAATTTATGTTCAATTAATTTTGTTTTATGTTAATTTAAAGTTTGATGACAAAATAATTTTATATTTTAGTAGCCTTATATTTTTGTCATGAAATTTCTAGATTTTGGAGATAATATTTATGATTTGAATCATCTTATTATATTTTAAAATAATGTTTTATGGAAAGATTTGAACCTTATTATATTTTGGAAAATAATATCATAGAAAATATTCTATGAAAAGATTTGGAATTACTAAATATTTTAGTGATATATATTGTCATATCGGTCATTTTGAAAGATTAAGGAAATAAGGAATTTTGGAAGGTTACAATTATATAAGTATATTTTCTTTATAATCAACTCTTATTATATTAAAGTTTATTTGTGACCCCACAAGTTTTACAAGCTTATTTATTGTTATGTAATCCCGGGAAAAGGATTTGGTTGATAAGACTATGGACTTTGTATGATCTAGTCTTTCCTCAAGGATAGCCTTTATACAAAAAGATACTAACTTGGGGGGGTCTGCACACTTACGAGAGGAATTGGGGTATAGGAAAATTTTATTTTCAATATTTGAATATTTACATTCAATATTCATGTTTTGGAGTATTTTTGGAAAATGATCACTTTGGATAAATAATTGTTGTCATATAATATGACTTGAGTATTTCAAAAGCGCGCATTTTATTAAATAAAGTTTATTTTGACTTATCTTGCATTTTACGTACTTAACATATTTTGCTAACTCATACTTTATTTTGTTTTGGCTTTACCCTACTTATCATTTATTGATAAGTACTAGGTGTTGATGATCAAAGTGGACTACATGTTGCATCAGGGGCTAGGGCGTCATTCACCTAGATTAGGGTTTTAATTTTATTTTAAGTTATTAAAACATCACATGCATGGAGTCCAAGGGACTCCATTTCCACGACCCTTTTTTTTGCCTTTTCATTTTTTTTTCTTTTATTATTTAATACAATAATAACTACATATTAATACTACTAATTAATGATTTGGGGAGATAACCCAACAAAACTAAATTTGAACAAGATAGACTTGAAAATATCGCCGGGTCGTCAAGCGAGATTGTGAATGAACCAATCATTGTGCGTTTTGACCGATTTAGAAATTTATCAATGGAGCATTATATGGAAAATAATAATGAAGTTTGTGACGCCCAACTTTACTATCACTTGCAAAAGGATTTGGTTCAACACATTTGGAATAATCTAAGAGGATCCGAAAAAGGTTGAAATTTTCAATGTTTTTTAAATGCTTTTGTGTAATATTAATTCACCAAATTCCAATTTTTAAAGTTTATATGCATTCATGTGCAAACATTGAATTTAACTTTGATTAAGATAAATAATTAATATTATTAAAAATTATTTAACTAAATAAAAATTACTCTTGATAGTAAATTAATTTAATAAAAGATAGAGAGCATAAGTGGGATATTTAAAAAGTAGTAAATAAATTGGGAAGGGTAAAAAATAAAGTTAGTGAAAAATGAGGTGGAAGAAAGAGAAAATGAGGTGAAAGAAATTTTGGACAAGCCCAACATTGTTGGTGCTCTAACCTAGGTTGCACGGACAGTTCTAACAAGTGACGTGTCCTGTACCCGACACGTATCGGATACCGACAGTCATTGGCTATTTGAGCCCCTTCCCATAAAGAAAAATACAATGATATGATATGTAATTGTTTGAGATACTTTAGATTTCGACATAGGAAACCGCTTCCTCTGCAAATTCTTTCATACTGAGCCAAGGAGAAAGCCTACTCCAATTAAAGGTATTCACTCTTTCTTCTCTGTTTATCCTCTTTCAATGCTAGGTTTCTTTCTAATTCCCTTTTTTATTTCTATTTCTATTGAGGAATTATGCCCATACCATTTCATTCTTTATTTCAGTAAGCGCTTTGACTGAAATTTCCATTTGAAGTGTTAAATTATGAATTTGATGAATTGATGACTGATTATACGCGACAGTTTATTTCAAGTTCTCCATAAAAAAGCAAGCCAATAGATGTTCATTTAGTTGATGACAATGGCTCATTTGTTCTAATTTTGAAATTTGAATAATGTTCATTAATCATTATAGGTGTGTACCTTTGTCTTTGTATTGTTTTATAGGATAAAGAACAATATTTTGTCAATTTTATAGCGTAACTGAATGTTTAATTTAGCTAATATGCACTATTTTTTCAATTTTTTTCATGGAAAATATTTTATAATGGAAAATACAATTGCAAAACAACTAAACAACTTTTCCATTGTTTAGTACCATGTGAGAAAAATGATAACAAGAATAAGGAAAATGAAAGGGAAAGTAAGGAGGTAGTGTGAGGAGTGTACAAGGGATGTAAGAAAAAGGAAGGAAAATATTTTTTCCCATCATTTTGAAGGGCAGATGGTTTTTCATTATTGTAAGAGATATTTTACTCTCACAGAAAATGGTTTTATCCTACTTTGTAAACAAAACCATGTAAAATTGAAAATAATGGAAATTTCCAGAAAAATGTTTTACCCCTACTAAATGGGGACTATCTATTTTTATATGTTGGTGCAAAAAACTGAAACACTTGGTTTCGCATAGTTTGGGCAGATTGTGAATTCTAGAAGCAAATTGGATTGCAAATTAGGTAACACTTGGTTTGCTTATGAGACAAGATAGCTGGTGAGCTACTTACACCCTACTTGGTCAAAACTCGGTTCGGGTTCAAACTTGATTAGAGATGTTACTAAATTGAGTTGAGCAACTCATTAGTTGATTTGAAAAGCTTACAAGAAGCTTGATTTTTGTACTTGTATGTATAATGTATATATATATATATACACATATTCATATTACCTTAACGGCTCATTTGGTTGCCGGTCATAAATGGTGGTAATGAGAATAAATTTATAACTAAATCTGGAAGGGAAATCAAAATTGATTTCCATGATTGTGCTAGCTTAACTCCAATTTGCCTAATTTTCTTTACAAATATCCATTCCCATCTAATACCACCCTCCCCAATGGTAATGGATGGTAATAGAAAATAAAAAGAAAATTCAACCTTGGGAATGGAATTATGTTTTCCATGGAGATTATGAGGCTCCTCCTTAACAAAATTACACTATAAATTCATTACCATTACCACAATTTATTACCAAAAACCAAATGGGCCGTAAGTGTTCTTAATTTCTTATACTTGTGTAATATCTAAACTCCAAAGGGTTAAAATAATCAAAATTATTAAATTAACTCTGAATTTATATATTTTAGTTTAATATATCTCCATTATTGATTTATTAGAATAATATGAAAGTTGATCAAATATTGATCCCAAAGTATTCACAAGCCCTTTTTTGATTCAAGAATTTTGTGATTAAATTTCTGTTAAATATAATTGTTATAGAAAAATGGAAATTCCCTAGCATTTTGTAGACCTTTTAGGAACTGTGTCGAACTGGAATTGAGTCAAGTTCGAGCTTGATTCAAGCTGAGTTTGAGTTTTAGCTCAATTCAAGTCAAGTTTGAGTGCAATTTGAGTAGAGTTCGAGCTTCAGTTTTGGACTTTCATGTTTGTTTCAAACTTGATTTCTTGAACCCACAAGTTTTTGGGTTAGAGTAGAGCTAGGCAGTTTTCGAGTTTGACTCCCTTCATAATCAACTCTGCCCTCTATGATTGACATTTAATATATGGTATCACCTCCAAAAAGAATACTTTCTCCCACAAAACACTACCTTGACTACTGCCACTACTTAGGGACACCATGCTTCCTTTTCGTAACCAAATTATTCCTTATGAGGGTACCAAATAGTGAACTACCATATACTTTAGCGGTTGGCTACAATCTTAATAATTGGACAAGGGTTGCGAAAAGGAGCCAGTGGGTTTGTGCTGTGAACTGAGGCTTACGGGAGGGGTATTCTTGGCATAATAAGTTGTTACTAGAATTTTATAGAAGGTTCTAGTAAGATTAATTAGACTATTAGAGCGGTGTTATTTCTATAAAATATAGCAAGTTAGAGAGGGAAAAACATGTTGAATGCATTTTGAGAGTAATCACATTGGGACTTGGGAGTGAATAAGCCACTCAAATGCTTGTATTGGGAGAGAATCAAACCTCTCGAATGCTTGATAGTTATCTTATTCAGTGTTTACTTCATCTAATAAAATCATATTCACCACCTTTATCTCCAATTAATCAGTATTTACATCTCTTAGCTTCTACTTTGTTGTTTAAATTTCTGGTCAGAATGTCAGTTCGTAGTAGTTTGATAGATGGTGATAGGGACTTGGGATTATTAGAGAGAGTGTATTAAGATGGTGGGAAATCATTTGTTGAAAGGTATCATTTTAAATTATTTAATAAGTGAAAATATTGTGTAAAATGCAAAATTTCTCTATTTCCCCTTTTCTTTTTTCCAATCATACAAAATTTAGTCTTCCAACTTATCAAGTTTAAATAAATTCAGCAACTTATCATAGTTACCAACGTCTAACTTAGGCTATTCTTAGGTTCTAATTTGTGTTTTATTCATTTTTGGGGGACTTTTTTTGGTTGGGTGGGTGCGGTGATGTGGATTGTTGGTGTTTCATGCGTACTTTTTTATCAACACTTAAGCAGGACACATCTTTTCTCATGCAGCTTGAATTTAAATCTGGTCTTATCATCTAACAGATTCTAGTAAGCTACACTAGTGTTAATGTGGTAGTGCACTAGTGCTTGGTATGCGGAAATATTTTGCTGCTTCAGTATGCTAATATGATTGTTCATTGATCGCTATAAAGGTATATTGACAAATCTTTTTGAAGAATGGTTTGTTGATGGAGTTAACTTTTAATACATTCCAGTGATCTTTTATGTGTATGTAGAAATTTATGGGCTGAGGATATATAGTAAAAGAAGGTATAATGATGACAGCTTCACAACTTTGTGGTGGTAAAATTTCCACAGCATTTGCTAGCACTAGAAGAAGATGGAGCATGACAAGCAAGGAAGCTTGCTCAAATTCCTTGGGCCGATCACACAGTTATTCTTCATTTTCTCGGGCTATTTGGAAGAGCTGTGAGGATGTTTCTGGATGCTGCTATCTGTCTGCTCACAGAAAAAGGTTGTCTCAGGAAGCTATTATTCGTTGCAGAAAGCCTTTTCAGGATGTGACACATAGTTTAGTCAGTTCAGATTGCGACAGTGAACCTTGTGATGTGGAGGAGTCTCATGATTTGGTGACGGATAATTCAGAAGATACTACTTTGGAAAATGATGACAGTGTTAATGGTTTAAGGTTTGAGGTTTCTGGTGCTTCCATTTTGTTATCTATTCACATCAGATTTTGTTTCATTACCTCTCCTTTTATTCTGAATTATACTTTAACATGATATATGTCTTTATCATTTTTTCGTTTTATTCTCTCTTTCTTTCTCCCCTTTTTGTTAGTTGTTTTACAAAAACACCTTTTAACTTCAAGTTTCTCAGCATAGAATAAATGTTTTGTTTTAGTATAGGTTATAGATGTCTTTCTTACCAATAGACATTTTGTTTATAGTAATTGTTATGTTGACATACAGTACTAAACTAGTAATTGTCTTTTTTGGTACTGGCCATCACTGACCTTGCTTTTGTAACGTATTCCATTCAGCAGTGCAAAGCCTTTATGAGAAGTGAGGGCATATATATTACATGTTATAAGCAGATTGAAACCTTTCATGCTCTCTGATAATTTCTTGTCTTATTTTATTGGTGTATAAGCCCCTTGGCAAGTTGGTAGTTCCTTTTGTCTTAGCAGTTTTTTTTTTTTTTTAGTTCACCACTTTCCTATTTTCACTTATAGTAATACAATTTTTTGGGCCCTTCTTAAGGGGATGTGGGTGGCTAGATGACTTTGGTACAACAATTTTTTTTCCGAGTTTTTGTTGATTTAAATAATTAGTGCATTCTGTGTAATTTCTCTTTTTCTTTGCCTTTGATACAAGGATAATTATGCATGCTTTTGTGGACCTTGTGGATACTTCCATCTTATGTGATATATGGGTAAGAAATGATAGCCATTTTTATGATTTTGCAGTGAATCAGTATTTCAGCCTTTAAATGAATTGCCACCTCAGACTATAAAGCGGGAGCTTATAATGCTTTCTTTGCCAGCAGTAGCTAGTCAGGCCATTGATCCTTTGGCACAGCTGATGGAGACAGCTTATATTGGTGTATTAGGTTAGATCCAAAATTTCATGTTCAATATTTCCTTGTTTGTATAATGAAAGTTCGTTGCACTAGAATGTTGGATATGAAAATTGTGACCCAAATCTTATCATTATGTGTGCAGGACCCGTTGAATTGGCATCAGCTGGTGTTTCTATGTCAATCTTTAATATTATTTCGAAGCTATTTAACATGCCACTTCTTAGTGTTGCTACTTCTTTTGTAGCTGAAGATATAGCAAAGTCTTCTTCAGGTTGATGTGAAGATTGTTGTTCTGGACTTCTTTGGCATCAAATTGCTATAATCATGTGATCATTTTGTATTATGCTTTTCTTCTTTAGGCGGTGATGAAGAACCTAAAAGAAAGCAATTATCTTCAGTTTCTACAGCATTATCACTCGCTGTAGGAATTGGCATAGCTGAGGCCTTAGCTTTGCTTTTAGGAACTGGATCGTTCCTCAGTTTAATGGGAGTTTCACCAGTAAGTTAAACCATTTATCATTTGGTTATTGAGGTTGTGATTTTGGTTTTCAAAGGGAATATGAAACTAAAAACTAGCAATAATAATTATCAAACACTCTATCATGTTTACTGGTCATTAACTGATTTATGCTTACCATGTTGCCAATAAAAGTATTGCCTCGGTCATGAGTTAATGCTGAAGTACAATGTACTCACAGGAATCTCCAATGCGAGCACCAGCACAGAGATTTTTGTCGCTTAGAGCTCTTGGTGCCCCTGCAGTTGTACTTTCTTTGACTCTTCAGGGTGTCCTTAGGGGCTTTAAGGACACGAAGACCCCCGTGTTTTGTTTAGGCATGTCTCTAGCAATTCTTTTTAAGGCTCGCCTCCCATCCCCTACCCCATGCAGATATTTACTTCTTTTGATTGTTGTATATTTTCATTCTCTAATTGTTCGCTGCCTTTCCTTATTCCCATACTACCTCCGCCCAGTTTATTTGCTATAATTTCCAAATTGGACACTTCAAATTAATTGCAACAAATGTTTTCTATCCTTAAAAAGTAATTATTTCTCCCTATGTCTCTCCTCATCACAGGCTTGATTCTTTCTATCCATTTCATACTCACAAAAATCTTATCTAGGATTCTACACGCATCCATTTGTTTCAATTAATTTGGGGCGGAGGTATTATATATATTTTTATATATTTATAAAATGCTCATGCGTGTGTTTTGATGATCTATATGCAGGTGTTGCTAATCTTGCAGCAGTTTTCCTCTTTCCTCTCTTTATAAATTATTTTCAGATGGGTGTCACTGGAGCAGCCACTGCTACCGTTGTCTCTCAGTATGCATATCCTTACTGGTGTCTCTTAGTCACCTTGTTTATATTGATTGCTGATGACCAAATTGATTTTTTTTTTTTTTTTTTTGTCTCTAGATACATTGGTAGCTTCATGATGATTTGGCAGCTTAGCAAGAGAGTAGTATTATTACCTCCAAAGTTGGGAGATCTGAAATTTGGGGTTTATTTAAAGTCGGGTGAGTAACACTAATACGTATTAAAATTTTAATGAATAACCCATCCTTTTAAACTCAAATTAGTTTGCTTTAGTTGACCATTGTTTGTAGCTACTTTTGTGTTTGAAGCGAATTTGTTCTGATTGAGCTTTTTATACTAGGCGGTTTTCTTATTGGAAGAACTCTGTCTGTCCTGATAACTACGACAATTGGAACCTCAATGGCTGCTCGTCAAGGTCCCCTAGCTATGGCTGCTCATCAAATCTGTTTGCAAGTTTGGTTAGCTGTATCTCTTCTAACTGATGCTTTGGCTGCATCTGCTCAGGTATAGATTTCTCATTCATCAATTAGGTTCTACATCCATGCTATATTTTTCCTCAGTTATATGTTCAACTTGGAGAAAAGAAAAAGATTGTTAGTATATGAAGTACGGAGTAACTACTAACTAGCAAGTGATGAAATGGAACAAAATTAAGTCTCTGTCTGTTTTGGATGAAAATCATTTTCCCCTCTATTCATTTTCCTTTGTTTTTATAAAGGGAGGAAAATGATTTTCTCAATGGTAGAAAATTTCTCTTAAAAAAGGAAAACCATTTTCCATCTCTAACCAAGTTATGCCACATTTCCACCTTACTCGTTACTTTTGTTTTGTTCTTTTCTCCCATCCTTCAACTCTTTTCCCCCAATATTTTGTTCTCAACTCCCATCTTTCAATCCTTTTTTCTTCTATAGTTCTACCCCCCTTCCCTCTCTCAATATTTTCCTATGGTTAAATAAACAAAGGAAAATATATTTGACAATCATGTTTTCCATTGAAAAAAATGATAATTGTTTTCAACGGAGTTTAAGTAGAAAATGGGCAAACATTTTCGGGTGGAAGAATTAATATCGATAAATTTAGAAACTTGTCAGTATTTCATTAATGACAAACTACTAGCACTGATCAAATGCTGTATGTTACAAGCTCAAGTTCATGCATATAACCAAGCTTTTATTGAAATTTCATTTCAGGCTTTGGTAGCTAGTTCTTTGTCAAGAGGTGATTACAATACAGTGAAAGAGTTAACCAACTTTGTGTTGAAGGTTGGCCACAGTTTTATTTTCTTTCTCTGTTTTACTTAGTTTTGGGCTCAACATCATTTGCTTAATTGCTTTGCTTACTCTTTCTTTCTTTTTAACTCCTCCCGATTTAGTATAGTTAGTGATGACCTTTATTTTATGATCAACATTAATTTACTCTGCTTACTCTTTCTTTCTTCTTAATTCCTCCCAGATTGGTATAATTACCGGTGCCACTTTAGCCCTGATTTTGGGACTATCTTTTGGTTCTTTAGCTAACTTGTTTACAAAGGATTATGCAGTATTGCAGATAGTTAAATCTGGTACTTTGGTAAGCACCAATTTCTCTTATTATTTACACTTGTTAGTTGTTATTAGCTAGCAACATTATGGCATCTCATAATCCCAATATTATTAATGAACAGTTTGTCAGTGCAAGTCAGCCATTTAACTCTTTAGCATTTATCTTTGACGGTCTCCATTATGGTGCTTCAGATTTCCCCTATGCGGCTTATTCCATGGTAAGTGCTAGTACTTTCTTGGTTCAAGATCATTTCCTAGTTTGGTTTACTGATTTTTCTGAATGTCAGATGATGGTAGGGGTGATATCGTCTGCTGTCACGCTCTATGCTTCATCAGTGATGGGCCTTCCTGGTGTATGGCTTGGTTTGACTCTCTTTATGGCCTTGCGCACGGCTGCTGGATTTTTCAGGTGCTTTATGTTATGAATCATGCATTATTGTCTGCATATATTCATGAGCTGGTTATATCAAGTGGTTTCTAGGCATCTCATTTAAAAAAGAAAAAAAGAAAGACATTTTCTGTCACTAGAAGTTTGACTTTTCGCTACTTTGTCCTTGAAATATACTATTTCCGTTTTCATAATGATAGTTACGCTTGGAATCATACGCTATTATATTAAGAACAATGGTAGTGACTAGTGAGATATAATTATATAAAAAATACTAGGTTAGTATCCCGGGCGATGCACGGTTATAAAAGTTTTATATATTATTGTATAACTTTTTAAAATTTATATATTCAAATTTAAAAGAATATATTTTTTTAGCCATAAGTATAAGTTATAGATTAAGATCATGGGATTAAATCCAGGCCGCATCACCGCATCGGGACTGTATTGTAAAGCCTTTTGAGTTTACCGTGACCGAGATATTAGGTCGCAATGGCCGCGAACCATCCGCATTGCCCGCGAATGTACTTTCCCGACAGTTACCGCGATCACGACTGCTACCTCGATCGTGACCGAAACCAAGATTTAAAACCATGATTAAGATATAGCGGCATAAAATTTTGGTGCAAAATTAGATAGAATAAGATAAAGCTTTCAAAACAGTTTATATCAAATAAGGGTATAACGTAATGAGGGTATAACGTATAAATGCATAGTTAAGAAATATTGGATGCACTTGCTTTCAATTTTTCCTCTTAATCTTTGTACGTCTCCATAAACTTTCATCAGAGCCAACCAATTTTATAAGAAACAAATGTTGAGATTTATTGATTTAGAATATAAATGAATATAGTTATGAACATTTATAATGCTAGACGTAGTATTATGTTTTGATAAGTTCATAATTATGCAAAGTTATTTAGCGATTTAGGTCGTTAAACGTTGAAGTATACATAGCAGAAACAGTGGCAGATCGCGAGTCGTGACATGTGCTCGCGACCAGTGAGAACAGATCAAAGTTGCCAAAATAGTCAGAAGCAAGTCATGACTCGCGAGAAGCAAGTCGCGACTCGCGAGGAGGGCTCGCGACTCGCGAGCCTACTGGTTCGTGCTCGCTTCTGTTCGGTTACTTCCCGTTGCGTTGTGTCGTTTGGGGGGTTAACTGCTATGTTATGATAAGTTATAACATAACTTATGATCAGTTTGAGAGAGTAAGAAGTTACATTCATATTCTCAAAACTACTCTTGCAAAAATCTAAGTATTCTCCTCCATTGTTGCAAAAAGATAGACATCAAACTTGTTCTCATTAGGTGATAGTTGAATCTAGGCTTGGTTATCACTGTTCTTGTTGTATCTCGGTGACAGATTCCTTGCAACCCGGCCTACGAATTGGGTAGGAATATTGTTATCAGGAAAGTGTTCTTCGTACACGCCTCAAGAAGTCGGTCATACTAGTACCCATCATACAGGAAATCTCCAACAATCTGATTTTTATATGTTGATGACATGTTGATTTTTGGAACGGATTTGGAACAAGTTGAACTAACCAAATCCTTCCTCTCATCACAGTTCTCCATGAAAGATATGGGGGAAGTGGATGTCATCTTGGGTATAAAAATCAAGAGAGGAAAAGGAAGTCTTATCTTGTCACAATCTCATTACATTGAGAAAATGATCAAGAAGTTCGATGTGAACAATGATTCTCTTGTATCTACACCCATGGATACTAGCGTAAAGTTTGTACCTAATGAAGGTAAAGCGATATCTCAGCTTGAATATGCTAGAGCTATTGGGTGTCTTATGTATGCCATGACATGTACTAGGCCTGACATTGCCTTTGCAGTTGGCAAGTTGAGTAGATATACCAGTAATCCTAGTATGCAACATTGGCAAGGTGTTCGTCGTGTGCTTAAGTACCTAAAGAAAACCATAGATTATGGTTTGACCTACAATGGTATGCCTTCGGTTCTAGAAGGATTTTCAGATGCAAGTTGGATCTCCAATAGAGAAGATCATTCATCCACTAGTGGATGGGTGTTCCTCTTGGGTGGAGGAGCTATTTCTTGGGCTTCCAAGAAACAAACTTGCATTGCAGACTCCACCATGACTTCGGAGTTCATTGCATTGCATTCGGCTGGTAAAGAAGCCGAATGGTTGAGGAATCTCATGTTTGAGATACCTTTGATTTCAAGGCCAATATCTCCTATTGCGATTCATTGTGATAATGATGCAGCTTTGGCAAATGCATATAGTCAAGTTTATAACGGAAAGTCTAGACACATTGGTGTTAGACATAGTTATATTCAAAGCTTAATTAAGGACTGCGTGATCACGGTTGACTATGTGTGGAAAAATATGAATCTGGCGGATTGCTTTACGAAAGCTCTTACTAGGGATTCAGTTAAAAGGATGGCAATCGGGTTGGGATTGAAGCCCCAGAGTAATCACAATTGAGAGGATCTCAACTTGACGCCTAATAAGACGTTAGGTCTCAAGTTCAACGAGATAAATCTTCTTTCTTGATGATTGAGAACTGTTCTTTCATCCTATTCGAGTTCCAGATTGTAACGGTATTAAGACGGTATATTTCAGGTGTGCTAGTGTCACAATAGCATGTTGCTTGAGATATAAGTCTATGTGAGTGCGAGGTTTGGCCGCTTCAAGAAGCTTGTGGGGAGAGCTTTGATGCACTTATGAAAAGATACGAACACATGGCCCAATAATTGTGTTGTTTTAATGAGTTCAGGTAGTGAATCTTGTGCGTATAATATCTTTGAGTTATGATTATGTATTGAAAATAGTTCAATCGTTAACGACACTATTTGGATACAATAACTTGGAATGTGTATTATACTAGGTGGAAGTTCAAGTTTCGTACACTTTCATGTAAGCGTGAGATTGTTTGTAACAATGGAATGGTTTATGTAAAAGTGATTTATATTCTAAATGGGGGAAGAAATGTTGAGATTTATTGATTTAGAATATAAATGAATATAGTTATGAACATTTATAATGCTAGACGTAGTATTATGTTTTGATAAGTTCATAATTATGCAAAGTTATTTAGCGATTTAGGTCGTTAAACGTTGAAGTATACATAGCAGAAACAGTGGCAAATCGCGAGTCGTGACATGTGCTAGCGACCAGTGAGAACAGATCAAAGTTGCCAAAATAGTCAGAAGCAAGTCGCGACTCGCGACCATAGGTCGCGACTCGCGAGGAGGGCTCGCGACTCGCGAGCCTACTGGTTCGTGCTCGCTTCTGTTCGGTTACTTCCCGTTGTGTTGTGTCGTTTGGGGGGTTAACTGCTATGTTATGATAAGTTATAACATAACTTATGATCAGTTTGAGAGAGTAAGAAGTTACATTCATATTCTCAAAACTACTCTTGCAAAAATCTAAGTATTCTCCTCCATTGTTGCAAAAAGATAGACATCAAACTTGTTCTCATTAGGTGATAGTTGAATCTAGGCTTGGTTATCACTGTTCTTGTTGTATCTCGGTGACAGATTCCTTGCAACCCGGCCTACGAATTGGGTAGGAATATTGTTATCAGGAAAGTGTTCTTCGTATACGCCTCAAGAAGTCGGTCATACTAGTACCCATCATACAGGAAATCTCCAACAACAAAAACATATACTTGTATATAAAGTATATAGTATATACCCATTTGAAAATTATGAAATTTGGGGATGATAACAAAGAATTGCGATAAATGCAAAAATTTTAATGGAATTTTGTGCTAAAATAGATAGAATAAAATAAAGCTTTAACAAAAACACCGAAGTAGGTATTTAATAGAAGAGATGATTCTTTATTATTAGAGGTTTCTATTTTTTACCAAGGAAACAATATATCTCATGGTAGAGTGCTAAAGAAGGTTCTAGGTAAAAGTTTTTTGGAGAGAATTTTTTATTAGAAGCTTCTACATGTCTATAGTGGTTTCTATTTTAGTAATTAGTATAGTTTCGTCTTCATAAACTTTCATTAGAGCCAACGAATTTTATAAGAAACAAAAACATATACTTGTATACGAAGTATATACCCATTTGAAATTTATGAAATTTGGGGATGTTAACAAAGAATTGCGATAAATGCAAAAATTTTAGTGGAATTTTGGTGCAAAAATAGATAGAATAAGATAAAGCTTTAACTAAAACACCTAAGTAGGTATTTAATAGAAAAGATGATTCTTAATTGTTAGAGGTTTCTATTTTTTACGAAGGATTGAAGGAAATAA
Organism: Salicornia ramosissima; assembly: GCA_951394345.1. NCBI lineage: Eukaryota > Viridiplantae > Streptophyta > Magnoliopsida > Caryophyllales > Amaranthaceae > Salicornia > Salicornia ramosissima. Next base: position 45,250,906 of record OX596233.1, on the reverse strand, counting down.
TACATCTCATGGTAGACTGCTAAAGAAGCTTCTAGGTAAAAGTTTTTTTTTTGGAGAGAAAATGTTTTTATTAGAAGCTGCCACATGCCCACATGTCTAGTGTTTTCTGTTTTTAGTAATTGGTATAGATTTGAAAGTAGCATGATGTAGTAATCGCAATCTTTTGAGTAATTTGACAATTGATGTTTATCTCTGGGCTGTTTGGTTGGGTGGAATAAGGAAAGGGAAAGGGAAAGGGAAAGGGAACTTAGGCCTTATTTCTGTTAATAGCTATTTTATGGGTTTTTTTTTAGAGGTGGGAATTGGGTCAAGTCGGGTCGGGTTCGTGTTGAATTCCATTCACCCTAACTTGACATGTTTAACATATGGGTCGTGTCAACCTGCTTATTTAAAAGGGTCAAATCCCTCGACCCAAACCAGTTAATAACGAGTCAATTTTGTGTTGGGTAAGTGGGTCATGTGCGTTTTTGTATATTAAGTTGGCAATTACTCAATTAGATTTAATCTTATTTTGTAGTGCCAACACGTTTATTTAAACGGGTTGAAACCCTTAACCCTAATCCGACTGGTTTAATAAACATGTCTTGCTATGTCAACCCTTGTACTTAAACGGGTCAAACCCTTCCACCCAAATCCGTTAATAATAGGTTGATTTTGTGTCAGTTTATGCCGTGTCAAATTTTTCCACATCTAGTTTTTTCCCATTCCTTTCAGCTTTTAACTTTATAGAGTTGCCCTTACATTAGGTTTTGTCTAACATGGGTTTTAGTCTTTTAGATACTCCATTCATCTTCCTCATCACACACCCACAACCACTGCCATTGACCAACAATGACCACCATCACAAACATGTAAAGAACCGAAAACTTCAAAGGTAAAATATGGAAAATTTGATTGAATAACTCAGAAATTGTGATACAAAGATATTGAGCAACTTTAGGTTGCAAATCTCCTAGTGAGTGACTTTAGGTCACCAAACTCCTAAGCCCAAGTCTTTTGTAATTTTTATGGATAATTCCTCTCTTCCTTACTACCTATTATATATACTAATACGCCTTACTCTATTTTGTCCATTTCCTAGTACAAGATTACCTAAAGGCTAATACTCCTAATAGGCCAAAATACAAGAGTAATAAGGACAAATAATAAAAGTAAATAAAACCAAATAAAAATAATAAAATACTGAAAATTAACTTAAGCATTTGGTTCATTACATCACACCCCCCCCTAACAACCACATTGTCCTCAAGGTGGGAAGTAATTGGAGCTACATTCTCGGGCATTGGAATTATGGTCAGCCATGTGATGTGAGAGTGGGGAATGATGATAAAAGAGGCCGGTTTTCGTGGTGAATTGAGATGTAGGAGATGTAGGTTGTAGAAGTTGGGTTAGGGAGATGAATGTTGAGTGAGTGTAGGTTTCTGGACTGCCAAAATGGGTGGGATTATTGGGTTTTGGGAACATGGAGTGGAAATAAGGTGTTGTGTGGGAAAGAATGGTGGGCTGGAATTTTGGAGTGTTGGGTTGGGGAGTGAAGCAATTTGGGCTGTAAATTTGGTGTGTGGGAATAAGCTTGTTAGGGTATTGAGGTTGTAGACCTTTGGAAGGGGTAATGGGCTTACAATTACAAAGCCCATGCTAACTGTTGTAGATATTAGCAGCAAAAGTGAGTTGAATCTGATCTTGCCCTATTTGATATTCTTTCTCCCTTACTTTCTCATTCTTAAGGCAATTTACAAGTTTGCCCTTACTAATATCTTCTAATGTTGGCTTCCCTTGCAAGCCAATCCACTCAGTCAAATAGTACTCCAACCCATCTTCCAGAGTGTTCTCCACTCCACCATTTTTGCTGCCATCTTCCAGGTCAGTCGCTCTGTCCGTCGACCCACTTCTGGCACCGCCACCTGTGCCACCACCGGAACCAGATTCATCAGCACCACTACGCTCAAATTTTCTTCGATGTTGTCCCTTCGCATCTCTTCCTTCACATCCTATGCCGCCACCGTTTAAGGGTCGGGCTCGAAACCCTAGCCCGGCATGCGACTCCGCTTCCCACCCTTGCAGACCTTCGATTGTGGTATGCATCTCAGCCCTGAACTGATCTGGATTGGTCTTTAGGGTTGCGAGCTGTTGGACCTGCGTCACTCGATTTTGGTTCAATCGCTCCTCTCGTTGGTGGTGGTTGGCCTCCCGAGCCTTGGCAAGTCGTTGGTGCATAGATTTCCTCCACTCTTCCATGCTACTTGCAACGGCCCTGGCAACGATCTCTGATATTGAGGGCTCCACCCCTTCTATCTTCGAACTTATCTCAGCCACACTTTCTTCCAAGCTATCCAGCCTCTGCGTGGTGCTCCACGGGGCCATGGATGCTGCCTGCTCTGATACCAAGTGTAAAGAACCGAAAACTTCAAAGGTAAAATATGGAAAATTTGATTAAATAACTTAGAAATTGTGATACAAAGATAGTGAGCCACTTTAGGTTGCAAATCTCCTAGTGAGTGACTTTAGGTCACCAAACTCCTAAGCCCAAGTCTTTTGTAATTTTTCTGGATAATTCCTCTCTTCCTTACTACCTATTATATATACTAATACTCCTTACTCTATTTTGTCCATTTCCTAGTACAAGATTACCTAAAGGCTAATACCCCTAATAGGTGAAAATGCAAGAGTAATAAGGACAAATAATAAAAGTAAATAAAACAAAATTAAAATAATAAAAACTGAAAATTAACTTAAGCATTTGGTTCATTACAAAACATCACATCAAGCTATCAGCCTAACCACAACCACCTCCATCAAAACCCCATCACCACCCGTTGTAGCCTATTCCCACCTCCACCAAAACCCCAATATCACTACCTGTTAACCATTGCCAGTTTCATCAAAACCCCACATCCACTTGCTGCCAACTAGGGGTGCTTATCGAACGAACTGAGACCGAACACTCTCAGGCCCGGCTCGGCTATTTTTTGGCTTGGCTCAGCTCGTAAGCTTGTCGAGCTTGGAATTTTAAAGCTCGGCACGAGTTTGTGAAAAAATTCCTGGCTCGAGCTCAACTCGTGAGCTCGGATCAAGCTCGTGAGCTAGGCTCAAGTTTGTGAGCTCAAGCCAAGCTCCTTTGTTTAAAGATTTCAATTTTACAATATACATGATTACAAGTTTAACAATATACATACCAAAATCTAATAATTCAATGTTATATTAATATAATATAATTGTAATTTATATAATATAATATATTTGTAAAGAAAACTTATTTATCATATTTTATCAATTTAATTAATCGAGTTTGTTTGCAAGCTTTTTGAGTCGAGCTTCATCTAGCTTGGCTCGGCTCGTTTAACTCTCGAGCCCTTTGGCCAAGCCGAACTTTGATCGAGCTTTGACCGAGCCGAGCCCGAACTTTTTACGAACATGTTTGGCTCATTATCGCCCCTAACATCAACCATTCTCATCTCCGTTGAAAACCCATGACCACCACTAAATAAATACAAAATTACAAATCACATCCATAGCCACCACCATCTCAAACACCGGTAAAAAATATGAAAAACAAAAAAAATTGAGGGCTACATACAAACCTCCATTGATGTAATCAAATTAATGGTTAATTAAATTTGACCAATAGAACTTCAGATGTGGAGTTTTGTTGATTGAATTTGATCATCAACAAGATTTTTTTATAGCTTGGAACCTTAGTGGAGAGAGATAGTGGTGTCTTCTACCATGGTTGAGTGTGGAAGAAGTGTTCTGATATTTAAATTGCTTTTGATATTAGTGGTTGAGGAGTAACGAAATCACAAGGTGGATGAACTTTGTATTACTCATCTATTAAACACAAATCAATTTTTTTAAAACCATTTTTTTGCTCTACCATACAAAAGAGGAATTTTAATGATATTCCTTTCCTTACACATGGTTCTCTTGACACATTTCCATTTCCCTTCTTCGAACCAAACAAACCCTAATTATAAAAGATAGTACGGAGTTATTGCATTGGAAAGTAATGTAAGGTAGCATTGGAAAGTAACCTACGGTGGTAATTGCAACCAATGAAGAGATAGTTATAAAAGGAAAGATTCTAACAGTCTGTATGGTGACCAGGACGGGTGAAATGAAATGCTCTAATCGTAAATAATAAATCATGGCAATGAAAATGAATTTAAAGCATAATTTAGATAGGGAAGAAATCTTATAATCTTCATGAAAACATATTCTCATCTTCAAATTTGAATTTTCGTCATGTTTTCCATTGCCACCCATTATTATTTGAAATGGTGGTATTTTGAACATTTGTAAAGAAAAGTAGATAAATTGGAGGTAAGCTAATATACATGGGAATCGATATTGATTTCCTTCCAAAATTTATCTTTGTTACAGTCATTTATAACCGGTTACCAAATGAGCCGTAAATGTAACAAAGAAACACTATAAATGATAAATAGAATACATAACAATTTAACAAATATTGTGAAACGAAGGGATTGCATAACAACAACCAGCTTGCATTGCTTCATGTACTATGGAAAGCTTTTTGTTTTTTGAAATCATAACAACCATCTTGCACTATCGAAAGTTGCAATTTTTGATTTTTATGATATATATACGGAGTGCTTTGTACATGAATTTTAAAATTATTTCATGATTATTTTTCCTTCATATTTCCCCAGAATTCTGTCAAGCAATGGTCCATGGTGGTTTTTGCACAGAGACTCTCAGCAACTTGTGGTACGTAGCTGATCATAATGCTTTAATTGTTTCATTTTGTACTCAGAATTAGCTATGCGTTTACTCTAATTGGCTTTCTATCCTTTCAGGGCATTAATAAACTTCATTCCAATTGAAACGATATGGCCATATGGGCTCAGCAATACTAAGTCAATTGGTACAGACTTTTTAGTTATACTCCGTAAATCTTACAGAGAAGTTTCTCTTTTGTTAGGCTAAAAATTTCTCAGAGATAATTACTGTAAATTCCTTCTGTAAATGGGTTTTTTTTTTTTTTGTTTTTTTTGTTTTTTTGTTTTTTTGTTTTTTTATAATTTTATAATGTGGATAGACACTGCCAAATGGAAATAAATAATCCCACCTTTGTGGCTTTGTGGTGTCTGTTCAAAATAATCTCATATTTTATTTATTTCAAAATAATTTTACCTTTATACCCTATCTTCTCACAATGGACATTTTTACCTAAAATCTGCGAGTGAAGTGCAAACTTGGGTACCAAACTTTGATAAAAGTTGCAAAAAGAGTACCTTCCACTAACACCGTTAAAAATTCCGTTAGTTTCTTTTGTTAATATATAACCTTTGCATTATTATATTAAAAAAATGTGTGTACTGTCACTCAATTCATTTTTTTTCACTTTTTTTTTGTTTCATTGCTTTGTGTTACTCTTGATTTCAGTACAACCCTCATCTTTTCAAATTTTTTCCCTCCAATCTATTTAATAATTTAGGAGACTCTTTGATTGTAAGAGCTCCAAACCCCCAATGGAGACACCAAATTTTTTTAACAATTTTATATTTTAATAAAAAAAAAACTTATGATTAACTAAATAACTAACTTAAAAAGCTACTTCCGCTAAAAAAAAAAATGTAGGAAACTACCTACAAATTAATTATTAATGAATGTAGAAATTATTAAAAATCATATACCAAAATGTAAAATACAAATAACTATTGATTTTTTTGGGTGGGATATTTGTTATTTTTGGGTACTTGCTATAATTTTATTTATTTATTAAATACAAGAATAGCTAATTTTTTTTTACCATCAGATCTTTGCCCATGATTTTGGTGAGTATTAATATTGAATTAGTAATTTTTAGTAGTTTTACGGAAATAATTAGCATTTATAATTAAACGTTCAAAGTTCCTTAAAAAATCAAATACAAAAAGTTAACTTAAAATTTTTTTTTTTTTTAGAGTATCCAAACTGCAACTTTTATAAAAGTTGAGTACTCAACTTTGCTCTTAACTCTAAAATCTGCTAGCAGGTTACCTTATCTATTTTTTTTTCTTCCTTTTATGCCCCTTTAATAATCTGTTTTTTTTTTTTCCTTCCTTCTTCCTCCTCCCTCCATCTTCCTTCTTACTAAAATTAAAGAGGGAATTAAATGCCCATAGCACTCCTCAAACAACACTCCCAAGTCCCAACATCAAAGGCAAATGAAGAAAGATCCAAAGATCAAACAATTCAACCAAAATTCGAAATTGCAGTCCAAATCCAAACAATCTAGGCCAAAGTTCAAACAATTCAGCCAAAATTCAAACAAAGCGTCCAAGGTTCATGAAAGTGCTGTCCAAATTATTAACCGCTAATATTAATAAATTAATTGAGTGATTTCGTTAAGTTCTAACATTAATAAATTAATTGATTGATTTAATTAATTAATACATATTTTCTCCGTTCCATATTAATTGTAGCAGTTTAATCAAAAAGCTCTCATATATTTGGTGAAAGTGTTGCAATTATTATGGAGTGGAGGAAGTAATTTATACATATTTTTTTCTAATTTTAAAAAATTATATTAATTTTTTTTAAAATTTAATTTTATGAAATTATACTAAGTGTAATTTAATTTTAATTTTATTAAGTTTTAATTTAATTAATATTTAAAAATTTCATTATTTTTTGTAATCTTAGAGAAATCATGTAAATAAGTTCGATAAAAAAAAATGGGGTCAGTCGTAAACAGGCAAACAACTTCAGTCGTAAGGTCGGTCAAAAACAGGTTCGGTCAAAAATATTTTGTCAAAAGCAGGTTCGGTATAATACGATCTTTTTCAAAAGGTCAAAAACGGGTTTAGTACGATACGATTTCGATAACGATCGGTCTCGGTATAATAAAAATAGGTCGAGAACGGGTTCGATTTTAAACGAGCTCGGTACCTGTCGGTTTCAGTATGCATAAAATCGATCGGAAATGGTTTCGGTATAATTCGGGTTCAGTAGCGGTATCCGGTCCTAATTATTCGATCAAAAACATGTTCAATATCAGTCGGTAACAGTCAGTCAAACGGTTTTCTAACCACATTTACACCCCTACTTACACCACCATACCGTGGTGTGGGTACGATCATCCGGCAAAGCAATCATCTTCCTCCTTTCTATAAGGCTCGGTCTATGCTTGTTATTGAAGAGGCCGGAATGTCTAAGGAAGCAGCCACCGAATCGGCTATGGTGGCCACTTTTAATGATCAACAACAAAGGGGGTGGCCGAAAACAGAACACCGGTGGTCAAGGTGGGAACTCGTCATTCCTGCAACAACAGCGCGCAACAACATAAAGCTTATCCTTGGGGTTGGTATGGTCACGGTTGGCCCATTCCACCTTGCCCTTTACCAATCCAAGGTTGGGCCAAACCTCCAAAACAGCACCATCCCGACGTTTTGGGCCCAAGATCTCAGCAGGCTTATGTTCAACAACAAGCAACTCCTAATTTTGGACAGCCCATTGATAGAGATTCTACTAGTCAAAGCAAATCATAATATCCTTAAACATTGCTTACCATATATTATAATTGCTATACGTAATATATTATGATGTATATCCTCCATGATATCCTCCCTAATTTACTCTTTAGTTTTGCCATATATCATGCCTAGTATATTCCTTGCTTAGGTGTAAATATCCTCTTATCTTATCATAACAATTGTATATTTATACTACTGTATTTTAATGACGGAATCAATACAATTAAAACCTTCTCAAATATTCTTCTTCATATTATTTTACTATCTTATATGGTATACAGAGCCTAGATCCATATTTGAATTATTATTATTATTATTATTATTTTTTTTTGGCCAACCCTCTTTATCAATGGCTCCTAATGATCAAACTCTTATTCCTAATTCTGCTGATCCCAACACCCCTCTCATCATTGTTTCCCTTTCTCACATACTCAAACTTAATCCAACTACTTACATTTCCCGGAAAACTCAACTTGAAGCCACCCTCCTTGGCTATGACTTACACAAATTTATTGATGGCTCTTATCCTGCGCCTTCTCAAACAATTACAGAAAATGAGAAGACCATTACCAACCCTGCTTATACCACATGGTTCCGTCAAGATAAACTCATCCTTGGCGCCCTTTCCGGAAATCTTTCTAATTTTGTTGTCCCTCTCATATCTCAATGTCCAACTACCTATGATGCATGGCAAACTCTTGCCAAAACTTATGCTAATCCTTCCAAAGGTCATCTTAAACAAATTAAAGATCATGTTCGTAATATCACCAAAGGTACTCGATCTGTTTCCGAATATATGCAAGACATCAAAACTTGCATTGACCAACTATCCTCTCTTGGAAAATCTCTTGATCAGGATGATATTGTAGAAAAAATTCTTGATCAACTCAATGATCTCGAATATGACAACATTATTAATGCTGTCCACAGTCGTGATACTCCTATCACATTTGATGAGTTGCATGAAAAACTCATTAACTACGAACTTTCTCTTAAATACAAACACAAATCTTCCACCACTTTTCCCGCAACCGTAAATTATGGGGCCAAGAGTCAACATCGTTCCTATCACAACCATTCCTCCACTTCTAATAATGTTGGCCTTCTCCCTACTCCTCATACCACCACCACGCACAATTCTCCTCATACCCCACAACTTTTTAAAGGGAAAAGTCAATGGTGTCGTCACCAAGGTCATTATGTCTCTCAATGTTCGATCTTCCGCCAACAATATCCAAATGTCATTTTCCCATCTCAATCCTCCAACCCACCCACTAACACCCATCAAAATCGTTCCAACATGAAAGGATATCAACCATCTTCCGCTCATGCTTATGCTGCTACTACTAATAGTTCTTCTAATGGTTGGCTACTTGATAGTGGTGCTACACATCATGTTGCTCATGATTTAGAAAATATGGCTCTCCATTCCCCTTATGATGGTACAAAGGAGTTGCTAATTGGTGATGGCTCGGGCTTACCTATCTCCAACATTGGTTCGTTTTCACTTTTTACTCCTAATACTAAATTTAATCTTAATCATATTCTTCATGTGCCTTCCGTTTCTCGCAATATTATTTCTATCTCTAAATTTTGCAATGATAATAATACTTCAATCACTTTCTTACCTAATTCTTATCTTGTGAAGGATCTTCGCAGGGGGCAACTCTTCTACAAGGACCAACTAAATCTGGCATCTATGAATGGCATCCCACTAGTCCCGCCGTTCACTCCGTCACTATGACATCTACTACCAATTGGCATCATCGTTTAGGCCATCCTTCTTATTTTATTCTCGGTCATATTAGCAATGCTGTTAATTTAAATATTCCATCATCCACTTCTTTTCATTGTAATTCATGTGATTGCAATAAGAGTCATAAATTACCATTATATCAAAATACTATTACTTCTAATGGTCCACTGGATGTTCTTTATAGTGATGTTTGGACTTCCCCCTCCCTCTCTTATGATGACTACAAGTATTACATAATTTTTGTTGATCATTATTCTAAATATGTATGGTTTTATCCCTTTAAACACAAAAATGATGCCGCTCCCATATTTAACAATTTTAAACTCTTGGTTGAAAAATACTTTAAACACCCCATCATTACGATATTTAGTGATAATGGTGGTGAGTATATTGGTTTAGACTCAACTCTAAAGTCTCATGGCATTACTCATCTCACCTCTCCTCCTCATACGCCCAAACATAATGGTTATTCGGAACGTCGTTATCGTCATATTATTGAAACCGGTCTTTCTCCCCTTACTCACTCGTCTATGCCAAGAAAATATTGGTCCCTTGCTTTTGCTAGCGCTTGCTATTTAATTAATCTTATGCCTACCCCAACTCTTAATCTTCAATCCCCTTATTCTAAGCTTCAAGGTGTAGGGATCGTTTTTACCCGGCCGCCCACGTCACGCGAGTTATTTTGAATGCTCGTTAACGTCGTATGTGAATACAGACTAGTAGGAGTCGCCACCGTGCGTTTTATACGATCCACGGAAACCGAAGAAGTACAGAAAGCCAGGAGCAATCAGCCCCATATGGTCGTGCACCAGAGTGGGTTCGGGGACAGGTTACGGGCCAATCGTGCATTACTTCCGCCCGCCTGTAAGCGGTCTCTACTAGGTCTCTTTTTTGTGGTCAAATTATTATTAATCCCAAATACATAAATATCTCCTTATTATGTCCTTAAAAGTGCGATTTACTAGGCGTGTTCAAATTATTACAATTATGACTAATTTTAGGTGAACACTTTGACTTAGTCCATATTAAACGGTCCCTAATGTCACAATTGTCCAAGGTTACAAAATATATACATGAGATAAAATAAAAATATGTACATGAGACATGAACTAATAAAAAGATCAAGTGAGATAACAAGTGACATAATTAAACAATATGTTACCAAATAAAATCAAGTCAAAATATATCAAATAAAAAAAATAACAAAAATAAAACAAAAGAAACAAAGAAAATCAAGTTATATACAACCACCACTGACCAACCTGGCTTCGGACCAGAAAATCACCTGCAAGAATATTTTTCAAATTTTTTCTAATATTTTTCCATGAAAGTAGACATAACAAGCTCGAAAATGAGTACTCGCACAGATCGTAACTCATTCCCAATAGCTCTGGAAAATTCATCAAAGTTACTGTTCAGAACGAAACCGAGAAAATGAAACAAGGCATAAACATCAAACTAAAACTTACTACAATCATGAATAAACTGGTTGATACTTAAATGAATTATGAAATCAAATGCATATATGATTATAAAGAGATCGAGTCCTCGGAAATTATACCCAAATCGCCGTGGTCGAAACGGAATCGTCAAGGCTTTCGAATCGCTTGTTTTGGGGTTGTTTTTCGGTTCTTATGGCTGGTTGTTCTTGCTTTTGTGGCTGTTGTTTCTTGGGGAAGAAGGGTTAGGGTGTAGGTTTTGCTAGGAATTGTTAGTATGTTGTGGCTTGTTGGTGTCCTGTTAGTGGTAAGGGAAGAGATATATATAGTGGCGTGGAAGGTCCAAGAATAAAACTCAATAAGGAAATGGTGAGGATATGGTGAGTTGTTGATTAATATAAATTGATGCTATGAGATATGCATGGTAGTATATGGGGAAAGATTGGATATGAAGAGATATAGTGAGTTGTAGGTTTATATGGTGTGATATGGGTGATACTATTGTTATTATTATTATTATTATTGTTGTTAGTGCTCTCGCAAGACGAAAGTCAAAGTATTCCTGTCGGGACGGAGGATCACTCAAGAAGTTCTACAATCTTAAGTTACCCTTTTTAACGTCGGTACCTGCAAAACAATGGTTAGTTTTACCTGTCGCCGTGCCCCATGCGGTTTAATCCCTTAGAAGCGCGGATCCTCGGGATGATAGTGGATGAATCGTCGAGTTCCTCCGGATGTGCTTGGATCCTTCGGAGCTATTCCCTTAGGTAAGCATAAACCCTTGGGATAATGAAAAGTCGTACAGGTAGGATCAATCAAGAGTAAGGATAAACTCTTGAAAAGGTGTGCGTGAGTAAGCATAAACTCGCGAGAAAATATGTTTAGGGTGGACATAAACCCGTTGTGTGCCAAGAGTAAGCACAAACTTTTGGTAGAAAATGTGACGAGTCAAGAGTAAGCATAAGATCTTGATAAAAAGGTATGATGTGTGTTTGGGTTAACATAAACCCGTGAGAATAATAATGTGCTGAGAGTTGGCATAAACTCTTAGAGGAAGGAACAAGAGTAAGAATAAACTCTTGCGAGATGAGGGTAAGCATAAACCCATGAGCGAGAATGATGTGATAAGAGTAAGCATAAACTCTTAGGAGGAGAATTAAGAGTAAGTATAAACTCTTGAGATAAGGTTTAATTTGAGGGTAAACATTAACCCATAAGTAAAGTGAATGTATCAAGGGTAGGCATAAACCCGTAGAAAAACATATGTAAGCTTAGGGTAAGCATAAACCCGTAAGCAAAGTAAGTGGATTAAGGGTAAGCATAAACCCTTAGAGAATAATATTTGTAAGCTTAGGGTATGCATAAACCCATAAGAAAAGCAAGTGGATTAAGGGCAGGCATAAACCCATAGAGAAGAATATTTGTAAGCTTAGGGTAAGCATAAACCCATAGCAAAGTGCTTGTGAATTAAGGGTAAGCATAAACCCTTAGCGAAATTTTTGTAAGCTTAGGGTAAGTATAAACCCGTGAGCAAAGTAGGTGAATTAAGGGTAGGCATAAACCCTTAGAAGAACTGTTGTAATATTAGGGTAAGTGGAAACCCTGTGAGAAAAGTGCTTGTGAGTGATGTCGTTGAGGCGAAAAAATGTGTAAGGAAAACATATACATCTGATGAGAAGCCCCCACTTTGACTGAGTCTGGAGAGAAGAATGTTCTTGCAAGACGAAAGTCAAAGTATTCTGGCTGGGGAATTAAGGTAAACCCTGAGAGGAATTAGGGTAAGCATAAACCCGTGAGAAAAGTAAGTGAATTAAGGGTAGGAATAAACCCTCAAAGGAAAGTATTTGTAAACTTAGGGTAAGTATAAACCCTGTGAGAAAAGTACTTGTGAGTGAGGGAAAAGGAAGTGTGTGTCTGATGAGAAGCCCCCACTTTGACTGAGTCTGGGGAGACGAAAGTCAAAGTATGCTAGTCGAGGTTGGGAATACCATGTATGGGTATCAAGAAAGAGCTGTATATAGCAACCCTAACAGACGGGCATGTGCAAAGATATCAAGCTACGCATGGCAACAAGCGAACAATCGCATAAAATGAAAAATGCCATATGACCAAAAAATTCATTCAAGCCAACAATCGCATATAATGACAAATGCCATATGACCAAAAAAATTCACTCAAAAAATTCAACAAAGATGGGCTCTAACCTTGTGTGCTTTGTGCTCTATGATGTGCGTATGTACAGTGTGCGTGATGCTTATGCAAGTATATGAATAATGTATGCATCAAATGATTATGATGAGTGATATGCTTGTGGTGCATGATGCATGATGTGATTGGTGTTTGTGAAATGTAGTGCATATGGGATGATATGTTATGTATGAAAAGGCAATGAATGACCAAGGGGATCGGCCAATAGTATAGTAATTCCTTAAAATGGGGATGGAGCGGTCTTAAGCCCCCAATCAATCAAAGACAAAAGTTTCAATTCAATCATGAGCGAGCCCCCAGCCCGTGGGGTTAATGTGTATGGGAAGGCTATATTTGTGGTAGAGTAGATGGATAGGGAGGCTAACAACATGTGGGGTAAGGATGACATGAATGAGGGTGACGGTTAAGGTTTTTTTTGTGGATTTCAAGTTTGCGGTGAAATAGGTAGGCCCCAGCTAAAGAGTGATGAAGGTGGTTATAGAGAGGTAGGGCAAATTTTGTGAGCCATGGAAGCGAGCCCCCCAACGAGATGTACTGACCTATGGTGGGGTTAGGTGGCTTTTCCTCCTATTGATTGAGTCAAAGTGTCGTTCATGGTTGCCAAAGAATGGTCTAAGGTTCGAAAAAAGTAGAAAGCTTAAAATTTGTGACTTGGGGTTGAAGATGTTGTGGCTAGATATAAGGGTAGGCTAGAGATGTTGGTTCAAAGCTTGAGTCTATGTTGGGATCTTCACTAAAAATACTACTGTCAAATTCTTAGCAAGTCAAACCATTCAGTGGGCCTCATATTATGTTTTGGTCGAACCTCGAAAAGAGGCTTCCTACGTATCCTTTCGGAATCAAGCCATTGTAGTTCTGTGGGCTTGATTTTTGAATTGATTTTTTTTTTTCCTTTTGTTTTGTTTTGTTTTGTTTTTTTTTTTCCCTCGACTTTTGCTTGAATGAGGCTGTTGTCTTTTGTTGCTCCGGACAATGCTTTCAAATGATCTTTGGCATTTAACCCCTTTAGGTGCGAATGAGCCTTGATTACGAGTGCTGCCATTTGATCTCCTGTACTCCATTATGAATTTGAATTGTAATTAAGCTGGGCCTGGGCTTTGATTCTTTAAGGCCATTGCACCATTCTCCAAATATGACTTGCCATTGATCGTTCGAAAGCATGTCCTTGTGAGGTCGTGTGTGAAAGTGATTATTGATATTGCATGTGAGGTCATTGTGTGGAAGTGTAGTGAGGTCAGTGTGTGAAAGTGTCAGTTTTATCCATTGAAGCCGTGTAAGTGATTGGACCTTCATGACATTGCTAATTTGAAACAGAGGATGTGAAAATGTGGCGGGCCATTCGGTGGAGAGTGGAAAGGTCAAAGTGTGTATGACATAGACTCGAGATGGGGAAGTGAAAGGGTCAGTGGGCTAGGATGAAGACTCATTGACTCGATTTAGGAAGGCCGCATGGGTTAGTAACCCATGCCTTGGGATGACTCATTGGGTTAAAGGTAGGGATGCGAGCTTGAGTGGTATAGGCTAGAAATATGGGCTTAAGTGATGGGCATGAGTGAGGTTGGGCTTGAGTGATGTAAGTTTGGGATATGGTCTTGAGTGATGGGCTAGGTATGGGCTTAAGGCTTTTGGGTTTGGATAAGTTCGAGTGAGGCTGTGATGGTATTTAAATGAGGAGAGGTTGGATTGGGCTTGAGGCTTGCTCAAACCTCGTCTATTCTTTGGATTGAAAATGGATTGTTTAGACCGCTTCGAACTGAAAAGAATCAAAACCTTTTATAAACCCCCTTGGTCATTGTACAATCAGGAAATGAATGCAAATGTAGATGTAAATGCATGTCCTAGTGTTGAACCCTAAGTTTTGATGATGACAATATAATCAAATAGAATAGATTTAAGCTAAGGAGAATCAACTAAAAGTAATTTTGGTTGAAATTAAATTTATTTTATCTTTTATTTATTTTATATTTTATGTTATATATTTTTGGAGAATGAATTTGGTAAGTACCTAATTCATATTAAATATATTTCATTTAATATATGCTTGATACTTTATAGAATATATTTATTGAGAATAAAATTAGAGGAGTATCTAATTTTTGGGATAAATATATTTTATATTCTAACTCTTATTTCATATTGATTTATTTTTGAATACTAATCTTGATATGTGGTGCAGGAAAATATTTTTGGTATAATCTTAGTAGGACTTTCGTATTTTATATTTAGGATTGCTCAGATTTAGGTTTATTATTCAAAGTTATTAGTTTCGTGTGTTTTGGTGATTTGTGTCACATTAGGGTAGAATGTTTTTATAATTCAACTTTTTCTCTCTATGTCATACGTATAATTAGGGTTTTGCTGACATGTTAATTCTTGTTAAGTTATTCTAGTAAAATAACAATTAGTTTGGTCTTTGGTCAAATCCCATAATAGTAGGAATAGTTAGTGGTCTTTGTTATTCCTATTGCTATGCGTGTGATTAGGAAAGTTGGAAGTTAGTTTTGAATTTTAAATTAATTAGTTATTCTTTGGTCAATCCACTATTTTAGGGATAGTTAGTGGATGGTTAATTTTTTGTTGGTCATGCGTTAAACTAGGAAGATTAGTTAGTTAGTGGGTCTTGTATTCTCTTTTAGTTTAAACGTTTAGTTAGAAGAAATAGTCAACAGGTTAGTTTGTTATTCAAATGCTAGTGCCTAGTGGGTTGTTAGTTTACTAGGTCATGCAAATGGTTTTTAACAATTATAATTTCTGAGTTTTCTTTTCTTAGTACACGTGTATTAGGGTTAACATAGTTTTATATTAGGGTTTATTTCTTTGTTTTTGCAATTGCTTGGTCAACCATGTTTGTAGGTATTGGATGACGTGGCGCACTCCATCACTCCACTACTTGCACTATACGTTATTTTCTCTCCAAGTAAAGCCATTCGAAGTTCTATATATAGTAAGGACAATCAGAATTTGAAGGACACCACAATCAACCACAAAGAGAGAATTCAGAGATCAAGATTTTCAAGAGAAAAATATTTCTAAGTGTTCTTTGAATTTTCGTCTCATTAGTATTTCAATTGTAATTCATTAGTGATAAAGGGTTGGGTGAGAGAAGAAAAATCGAAAGAGAAATATTTGATTGTAATCAGAAAAAGAAGAAGAGAGAATTCAGATTTCATTTGAAATCTGAGGTGAGACAAAGTCGAACTTTAGTAAGTTCGTAGCATCAGTTCAGGGGGAACTGGTGTTAGGGGGAACAAGTTCCTAGTGGAACGATTGAGAATAGAGAAAGGTCCTATATAGGTTGTAACAGAGTCG
This sequence comes from Salicornia ramosissima, assembly GCA_951394345.1. Classification (NCBI taxonomy): domain Eukaryota; kingdom Viridiplantae; phylum Streptophyta; class Magnoliopsida; order Caryophyllales; family Amaranthaceae; genus Salicornia; species Salicornia ramosissima. The sequence continues at coordinate 45,234,716 of OX596233.1, read as the reverse complement.
TTGGCCTATATTAATAAGAGAAGTCCAAGAGTCAAAATCCCTCGTGGTCAAGGTTTTTTTTCCTAACTGGGCCTAGGAAGTTTTCCTTGTAGGTTAAATCTCTTTGTCTTTATTTCTGTTCATTCTTCCATTTGAGTTTATACTTAAAATTCCGCTAAAAAGTCAAAAACTCCCTCAACTACAATTCACCCCCCCTCTTGTAGTTGTTATTCATATTACATCACCTAGTTTTATGGTCATCCTCCCTAAAATGCATGAATGCAAGGTGCCCTTTCTTTCTTCTTTTTTTTTTACATTTTTTTTATTGATTTTTTTTTTGAATATATATTTTTTTTGAATATTTTTTTTTGAATATTTTTTTTAAGGACACCAAAAGACATGAAATATGCAATGTATGTGAATAGAAGTACTTATATGAGGAGTGGACCTAAGCCCAAATAAAGGAACGACTAAGGTTTTGGGCCGAAACCTATGGTCAAACTAAGGTCAAAGCCTTTATGGACTACATGCAAAGACACTAAGGCCCAACATTGTGAACTATATGAACTAGAAGATGACCATCACTATATGAAGTGTGAGTGAATAGTGAAAATTAAAATGGCTAGAGCCCAAAAAAAAAATAAAAAAAATGCACACATAGTCACACTAATAAGATACAATATGTACAGTCTCTAAAAGGTCAGTCCTGGGTGGTCACGAGGGTTCCATGACTAAAGAGGAACAGAACCGATCTAGTCACTCTTCACATTGAATGTCACACGATTAACAGATCTCTTATTATGATCTCATCGGGCATGAGGATCACGCGCCATGGCTGGGATGGGCCGGTTACGATTATTGAGGTCGGGCACCACAAGTAACCATAATCAAACCCCCCGGGGTCGGTCTCGAGCATAGAACATGCTCATATGAGACAAGGCCCTATAGTGCGGCACCTATTCGTAGGGCCACATGCAATATGCCTAAAAAAATTCGGGAATGATAATAATAAGAACACGAGACTTTTCAAGTTTGTCCACACCACTAAGGAGTGATATTCCCCAGCAGATTCGCCAAACTTTAGGGGTCGTTTTTACCCGGCCGCCTACGTCACGCGAGTTATTTTGAATGCTCGTTAACGTCGTATGTGAATACGGACTAGTAGGAGTCACCACCGTGCGTTTTATACGGTCCACGGACACCGAAGAAGTACCGAAAGCCAGGAGCAATCAACCCCATATGGTCGTGCACCAGAGTATGGGTTTGGGGACAGGTTATGGGCCAATCGTGCATTGGGCCCGGCCGCCTGTAAGCGGTCTCTACTAGGTCTCTTTTTTGTGGTCAAATTATTATTAATCCCGAATACATAAATATCTCCGTATTATGTCCTTAAAAGCGCCATTTACTAGGCGTATTCAAATTATTACAATTATGACTAATTTAAGGTGACCACTTTGACTTAGTCCATATTAAACGGTCCCTAATGTCACAATTGTCCAAAGTTACAAAATATATGTATGAGATAAAATAAAAATATGTACATGAGATCATGAAATAATAAAAAGATCAAGTGAGATAACAAGTGACATAATTAAACAATATGTTACCAAACAAAATCATATTAAATAAAATCAAGTCAAAAAATATCAAATAAAAAAAATAAAAAAAAAATAAAACAAAAGAAACTAAGAAAATCAAGTCATATGCAACCACAACTGACCAACCTGGCTTCGGACCAGAAAATCACCTGCAAGAATATTTTTCAAATTTTTTCTAATATTTTTCCATGAAACTAGACATAACAAGCTCGAAAATGAGTACTTGCACAGATCGTAACTCATTCCCAATAGCTCTGGAAAATTAATCAAAGTTACTGTTCAGAACAAAACTGAGAAAATGAAACAAGGCATAAACATCAAACTAAAACTTACTACAATCATGAATAAACTGATTAATACTTAAATTAATTATGAAATCAAATACATATATTATTATAAAGAGATTGAGTCCTCAGAAATTATACCCAAATCGCCGTGGTCGAAACGGAATCGTCAAGGCTTTCGAATCGCTTGTTTTGGGGTTGTTTTTCGGTTCTTGTGGCTGGTTGTTCTTGCTTTTGTGGCTGTTGTTGCTTGGGGAAGAAGGGTTAGGGTGTAGGTTTTGCTAGGGCTTGTTAGTATGTTGTGGCTTGTTGGTGTCCTGTTATTATTATTATTATTATTATTATTATTATTATTATTATTATTATTAATTGGGCCTTTTCAGAAATCCGGACCAATTGACGACGGGTATATTAAAATCATTGGACCCTTAATTGGGGAAACACTTTTAAGTGTCTACACGTGGTCACAATCCTAATTATTTGAAATTACGTAGTTTTGGATGTCTTTGTTATCCATGGTTACGTCCCTATACTTCAAATAAACTTAAACCTCGTTCTACCCCATGTATTTTTGTTGGTTACTCTTCTACCCAAAGTGCATATTATTGTGTTGATCATACCACAAATAAAATATATGTCTCTCGCCATGTTAAATTCATTGAGCATAACTTTCCTTTTTCTAATTCTTCCATGTCTACTCAACCACAATCTTCTTCTGATACTAATGAATGGTGTGCTCTTAATCTACCTATAATTACTACAACTACACAAACATATTCTATAATATTACAAAATAATGATTCCCCACCCACCTTTTCTATTATATCACAAAACCAACAAGCTTCACCAACTAATCCTTCCTATACATCTACGCATGATACTTCTACAACATCCAAAAGTCAATCTTTCTTGCCTCCTGTTGATGTTACTACTCACTCAAATACCCAACTTGATAATTCATCTACTCCTGCTTCCCTCCCCTCGAGTCCTCCGCAAGAAAATTCTAACTTTAATTCCTCACAATCTACTTCCTCCCCTTCTCCTCCACCCTTGTCTCGCCCTCAACCGCCGGTGACTCGCCTTAAAAACAATGTATATAAACCTCTTACAAAAATGAATCTCCATGTTTCTTTTCAGCCCTCTTCCTTAGAGCCCACAACTATCACTCAAGCTCTCAAAAATCCTATTTGGCGTGACGCTATGCAAATAGAGTATAATGCATTGATCAATAATCACACATGGGACCTTGTCCCTTCTTCTCCATCTCAAAATCTTATTGATTGCAAATGGGTCATTCGGACTAAGTATAACCCTGACGGTTCCATTGATCATCACAAGGCACGCCTTGTTGCTAAAGGGTTCCATCAACGTCCGGGGTTAGATTACAGTGAAACCTTTAGTCCGGTTGTCAAACCCGCAACAGTTCGTACTATTCTTTCTCTAGCTGTCACAAATGGGTGGTCTCTTCGACAAGTTGACATTAACAATGCTTTTCTCCAAGGTACTCTTACGGAAGAAGTGCTCATGGTTCAACCACCTGGGTTTGTCAGTCAATCACATCCAAGTCATGTGTGTAAGCTTCATCAAGCCCTGTATGGTCTTAAACAAGCTCCTCGAGCTTGGTATAATGAGCTCAAATCTTATCTTTTACATCTTGGTTTCAAAAATTCAATCTCTGATACTTCCCTGTTCATATTTAAACACAATCATGAAATAATATATCTACTTGTCTATGTTGATGATATTATCATCACTGGTTCTAACTCCACTCTTCTAAACACATTCATCTCTAAATTTTCTTCTCGTTTTTCACTAAAAGATCTTGGTACCCTCTCCTATTTTCTTGGAGTAGAAGTACTACCTCATTCTCAAGGCATTTATCTTAGTCAACACAAATATATTCTTTACCTTCTAAATCGTGCTCACATGACCAATGCTAAGTCCATACCTACACCAATGGCCACTCATCCTCATCTTACTTCTCAAACTGGCACCCCTCTTAAAAATCCAACCGAGTACCGCGCTCTTGTGGGAAGCCTACAATATCTTTCTCTAACTAGACTTGATATCTCCTTTGTTGTAAACAGGTTAAGTCAATATATGCATAAACCAACTGAAGATCATTGGGCTGCTTTAAAACGGCTGTTATGCTATCTTGCGGGCACTACCACACATGGTTTACTACTGCGTCGTGACTCGCCTAACACTAACCTCCATGCTTTTACAGATGCAAATTGGGCGGGAGACAAAGATGATTACATTTCTACAACTGGTTACATTGTTTATTTGGGTCGAAATACTATCTCTTGGAGCTCTCGAAAATATTGATCAACAGTAAATGAAGAGAGAAAGAATGAAAATATTATCGATTGTACTGAATGAGAGAACAAATTGTATCGAATCAAAAACAAGCAGAGAGCAGTAGCATATATATAGCTACAGTATTAACTAACTCTAACAAACTTAGTTAGGACTAATTAATACACTTATTACCAAAACTACCCTTAGTATGTCCAATACCCCCCCTCAAGTTGGGGATGTATACATACCCAACTTGCCAAGTAATACATTAAATTGAGGAGAAGGCAATATTTTAGTAAATACATCTGCAATTTGGGACTGTGTAGGCAAATATGACAGCTGAATCAGACCTTCAAGAACCTTGTCCCTAGTGAAATGGCAATCTATTTCTATGTGCTTGGTTCGTTCATGAAAGACCGGATTTTTAGCTATATGGAGAGCAGATTGACTATCACTATGTAGTGTAATAGGCCTGAGATCAGTCACTCCTAACTCATCAAGAAGCCTTACTAACCATGTCACTTCTGAAGCTGCACAAGCCATTGCCCTATACTCTGACTCTGCTGAGGACCTTGACACTGTAGATTGTTTCTTAGACTTCCAAGTGATAGGTGACTGTCCTAGCATGACCACATAACCTGTAATTGACCTCCTCGTATCTGCACATGCTGCCCAATCAGCATCACTAAAGGCTTGCAACTTCAATTCTGATGAACCTTTCAACAAAATCCCTTGTCTAGCAGTTGCTGCCACATATCTCAATGTGTGTTGAAGTGCATGAAGATGTGCAGAAGTTGGAGCTTGCATGAACTGGCTCAAAGACTGAACTGCAAAAGAAAGATCTGGTCTGGTGTTAGTTAAGAAGTTCAATTTCCCAACTAACATTCTGTATTTTTCTGGTGAGGGCAGAGCAGAGCCTTGATCAGCTTGCAACTTCTGATTTAAAGGCAGAGGAGTGCTTGCCTTTTTAGATAGATCCAAGTCACATGCTTTGAGTAAGTCCCTGGTAAACTTGTTTTGACTTAGCAGAAAACCATCTTGAACTTTATCTACTTCCAAACCTAGAAAGTAGTGTAATTCTCCCAAATCTTTGATACTAAATGCTTGATGTAAGTGTTGTTTTAAGTTTTCTAAAGTAGAAAAATCTGAGCCTGTGAGCAGAATGTCATCTACATAAACAGCTGCAATACTCATGTGATAGTTATCTTTCTTTACAAAGAGGCTATAATCATTTTTGGACTGTTTAAAACCTTGAGAAGCCATAGTTGCAGTGAGCTTAGCAAACCACTGTCTTGAAGCTTGTTTTAGACCATAGAGGGACTTGGTTAACATGCATACTTGATTGAGTGGATTTGGCACACCTTCAGGTACTTTCATGTACACCTCCTCATCCAAGTCTCCATGTAGGAAAGCATTATTGACATCCAATTGGAACACTTGCCATTTTCTTGCTGCAGCTATGGCTAATAAAGCTCTTATAGTGCTCATCTTAACAACTGGAGAAAAGGTTTCAGAATAATCTACACCATGTTGTTGTCTATACCCTTGTGCTACTAGCCTAGCCTTACACCTTTCTAGACTGCCATCAGATTTCAACTTCACCTTGTACACCCACTTAGCCCCAATTGGCTTTTTACCAGAAGGCAGATCAGTCAAGAACCAAGTATGATTAGCATGCAAAGCTTGTATTTCCTTATTCATTGCCTCAATCCAACATTGTTGTTTACTTGCTTCCAAATAGTTTTCAGGTTCTTTAAGTTCACAAACTTGGGCTATAAAGGATTTATGATTAGAAGAAAAAGAATTATATTGGACCAAATTACACCAATGTTGTGAAGTAGCATTATAACAATGATAGGCATTAAGATAAGAGGGAGGACGATGAAATCTTGTGGATTTTCGGACTGGTTCATAAGCTGAACTGTTTGTGGGGAAATAAGAGGCTAAGTCAACTACTAATGATGGAGCATTAGCAGTGGAAGGGATATGAGCATCAGAACTTTGAGAGGCTAAAATAGAATCTGCACTCTGATTTTCTACAGAGGAATTTGTAGGGGAATCAGAAACAATATTGAAATTATGTCCTGAATTATGAGAAGTAGAAATAGGAGAAGCATTTGAGCTTATGTTAGAATTAGAAGTGTCTTGACACTCCAAATGAGTAGAAATAGAAGTAGTATCAGCATCATTAACTACATTTGTAGAGTGAATTGGATCACAATTAGGATCCAAAGAAGTAACAGTTGGTAAATAAATGTCAAACAAATAAGAATTTTCAGAATTAGATTTTTTAAGAAATAATTGGAAAGGGAAATGTTTTTCATAAAACTTTAAATTTCTTGAAACATGCAACCTTCTAGTTGCTAAATCCAAAACCAAATACCCTTTTTGAGTCAAAGAATAACCAAGAAAAACAGAGGGAGAAGCCCTTGGTGCCAATTTATGCCTATGTGTTTTTGAAGTATTTACATAACATAAACAACCAAAAGCCCTTAAAACACCCAAATCAGGTTTATAACCATATAACTTTTCAAAAGGAGATAAATTTTGCAAAACTCTTAGAGGCATCCTATTGATAATGTAGGTTGCACTTTTAACACACTCTCCCCAATATTTATCAGGCACTCTAGATTGCAAGTATAAGGCTCTAGTGGTTTCTAACAAATGCCTGTGTTTTCTTTCCACAACCCCATTCTGTTCTGGGGTATCACTACAACTTGTTTGATGTAAAATACCAAAAATCTCATAAAATTTAATAATGGCACCTTCACATAGCTCTTTAGCATTGTCAGACCTTAAACACTTAATACTCAAATTAAATTGATTCTTGACAAAATTAGCAAAGTTATGAAGAACAGAAACAACATCACTTTTATATTTCATTAAATGAATCCAAGTAAAACGAGTAAAATCATCCACTATTGTCAAGAACATAGTACATCCTGAATGAGTATTAAATCTCAAAGGACCCCAAGTATCTACATGAATTATTTCAAATGGCCTAGTAGTCTTAATACTACTTAAAGAAAAAGGAAGTTTATGTTGCCTTGCTTGAGGACAAATTTGACAAATATTATTTTGTAAACAAGATTGTGTGTCAAAACTAGGATTAACATGTTTCATCTTATCAAAAGGCATATGACCTAACCTCAAATGCCAAAGTTTGACATCATCTAGAAAAGAAGAACAAGCAAGAAACTCATTTTTATTAGTAACAGAAACTTCTTGTTGCTCTTCCCTTGCAACCTTATAAAGTCCTGATGTTAACTCACCAAGAAGAATTGATTTCCCTGTCTGTGAAGAATGAACAAAACACTTGTCAAGAGTAAAATGCAACTCACAATTCAAATTCTTGCAAAGTTTATGCACTGAGATCAAATTGAACTTGAAATCAGGCACAAACATAACATGATCTAAAACAATGTCATCATTTAACTTCACAGTTCCAATGCATTTTATAGGAATTCTACTACCATCAGGAATAGTAATATAATCATTTAAACCACTTGCAAGAACATGATATGAAGTAAAATATGCAAGATTAGAGCACATATGATCTGAGGCTCCACTATCCAACAACCACTGTGACCCTGAACTAGAATGTAAACAAAGGTTACCTGACATCATAGCATAACCTGAACCAGCAAGCATAGCATGTCCTGCTCCAGCTGAATTATCAAAGACTCCTCCAGAATGTTCAGCCTGCTCTTGTGCCTTCATATATTCCATGAACTGTCCATATTGCTCAGAAGAAATTGCAACTGAATCACTACTATCTTCCTGTTCTGTACAAGCAGCAGCTGCAACCCTCTTGTTTTTATTCAAATCAGAAGGGTAACCATTCAACTTATAACACCTATCCACAGTATGATTAGACATTTTGCAATGTGTGCAAAATAAAGATGAACCATTCTTGTTATTCTTTCTGTAATCACCCTGCCTCTGATTATTATTTGTGTAATTGCCATTGTTATTCCCTGTATAACTCTTATTGCCAGTATCACCCCTAGAATAACCACTTGTTTGATTATACCTAGGAAATCTTTGATCAGAAAAATTAACCCTTCTCCTATCTGCATAAAATGCCAAACTATCTTGCTGCACACTAGCCACCCCAGAAACCATCTTATGGCTCTCTTCTTGGGAAAAAATTCTGTAAGCCTCAGTAACATTAGGAGTAGGCTTCATCATCAGTATATTCCCTCTAATAGTGGAATAATCATCCTTCAATTTCATCATAAATTGAATTAACATTTTCCTCTCCTGCCTTAATTGATTTTTCTGAGAGGCATTACAAGTACACCCAGCACAATTACACACATGAATAGGGTCAGCCTCTTCTAAGGCATCCCAGACAGATTTAATAGCTGTAAAATACTCAGCAATTGAATCAGTCCCTTGAGTAATAGACGCTAATTTTTGTTCTAAAGAAAACAACTCAGTTAAAGCTACAAATCCAAATCTAGTTTCCAAATTGTTCCAAATATCTACTGCAGATTTAAAAAACATAATACTTTGAGAGATTGTTCCATCAAGATTGTTGATTAACCATGTCGAAACTAAGTCATTACACCTCTCCCACGCGTCGAATTCTGCATTACCTTCTGCTGGCTTGACAATCTTGCCATTAATGAACCCCAGCTTGTTCCTTGCTGAAAGTGACAATTTCATTGCCCTTTTCCAGTTTGCAAACCCTGTGCCATTGAATTTAGTGGACACCAATTGTGTGGAATTTGCATCGGAGGGATGAATATAATATTTGCTTGTTGGGTCTTGATTCAATGGTAAATTCAAAGTTGTTGCAGCCATTGAAAGAATTAAAGAAAGAAAATATTCAATTGAATTCCAATTGTAGAATTAATCTCAAAAAACAAAGAAATGCTAAGTAATCAATTGTAAAGATTACAAAAAAAAAACCCTCAGTGAGGCTCTGATACCATATTGATCAACAGTAAATGAAGAGAGAAAGAATGAAAATATTATCGATTGTACTGAATGAGAGAACAAATTGTATCGAATCAAAAACAAGCAGAGAGCAGTAGCATATATATAGCTACAGTATTAACTAACTCTAACAAACTTAGTTAGGACTAATTAATACACTTATTACCAAAACTACCCTTAGTATGTCCAATAGAAAACAACATACTCTTGCTCGCTCCTCTACAGAAGCCGAGTACCACGCTGTTGCTGCCACAACTGCCGAAATTTTATGGGTTCAAAATTTACTTCATGAGCTTGGCTATTGCCCTCAAATCCCACCAGTACTTTATTGTGATAATATGGGAGATACATTTGTTACTGCAAATCCAAAGTTCCATTCTAAAATGAAGCATTTAGCTCTTGATTACCATTTTGTTCGTGAGAATGTTCAAAGTAAGAAGCTACGTGTCTCGTACATTTCCGGCAATGAACAACTTGCCAACGCTCTCACCAAACCGCTTGCTCGTACTCGTTTTCATGAACTCATGTCCAAGATTGGTCTCACTTCTAGATCGCCCATCTTGCGGGGGCATGATAGAGATTCTACTAGTCAAAGCAAATCATAATATCCTTAAACATTGCTTACCATATATTATAATTGCTATACGTAATATATTATGATGTATATCCTCCATGATATCCTCCCTAATTTACTCTTTAGTTTTGCCATATATCATGCCTAGTATATTCCTTGCTTAGGTGTAAATATCCTCTTATCTTATCATAACAATTGTATATTTATACTACTGTATTTTAATGACGGAATCAATACAATTAAAACCTTCTCAAATATTCTTCTTCATATTATTTTACTATCTTATACCCATGTCATATACTCCTACAGATGGTACATGGACACTGTGGCTACATCTCACATGACCTCCTCTACAAGTACTCTCTCGTCTTATTTTAATTTGAGCAATCATCCTAATAATAATAATATTGTGGTTTGTTTTGGTCATACAGAGCTGGGCATGGGCCGGGCCAGCACGCGGGCCAACTCGGCACGGCACGATTTGGGCCGGGCATGGCACGAGCCCGCTATGAGCACGACACGGTACAAAAGCACGACTAGTGGGTCGTGGGCCACCCATGGACAATATTTTAAAAGTTTGGCACGAACCCGACACGAGCACGACGGGTTGGCCCGCACGTTGGGACGCTCATTTTGGTTAAAAATTCATAATATATAAAAATTAGTATAAGGCACGATGGCACGGCACAAGTTGGTCGGCACGGCACGTGGGCTGGGCCGTGCACGTGCCTTATATTTTATAACTTGGCACGAGTCCGGCACGGCACAAACTTTTCTTGGCCTGTTATAGGCACGGCACGTTGTGGCACGAGGCACGCAGGCTTGGCACGTGGGCCGTCCTGGCACGGCCCGTGCCCACCTTTAGTCATACTATTCCCATTATTGGCTATGATCACACTAAATTATCTCCTATGACCATACTAAAATATACTTTGTATACACTATATTTAACAAGTTCAAATTAGGCTTGTTAGTTTTATTTGATGAATTTTTTAAAACATGAACTCAAATCAAACAATAAGTTTAGATTAGAAAATAATAAAATAAAAAATAGCCTAAGAACTGACTTGCAATCTTTAGGGTATTTTTTTCCTTAATCATTGCTTCTTCATAAACTTATCTTGTTGGGGCATATAGTAAAATTTCCTCCAATAATTGCGTGTGTTTCTTAATAATCGATCAGAATTAGAATGCTGTTTTAAGACAGTGATATTTGGGCTAATTAGGTTGGTAATGATTGATTAATCAGTTCACATGGAGATTTAAAGGGGGTTTGGCAATTTATCAGACAAAATGTTCTGATTGGTATGGTTTGCAGTAAGTAGTGTTCAGAGTGAGAGTACATGGTAAGTTAACAATAAAGACAATGTTTTGTGGAAGAATTGGCCAGTAATGTGTGGTGTCATGTGTCACCTAATCCAAGCTTGCATTATTTTGCGGGGAATTATTTTGTGGTTCTAATTTCCAAACTACCGCTCCCACCTTTCACATGACAAGTAAATGCCTAGGGGAGGGAGTTTCTACTTTCTTGAAAAAAAAAAAAAAAAAAAAAACTCTCAATTCATTTCGAATATGACCCTAGTTTGATCTTTCTTAAATCTGAAAAATAAAAATTGGTATCCGACTCTTTCTAAAAAATTCGACTCTGATTTGGAGTCTGGTCGAAGTCGAATGTTGGAAAAAATTTGACAAATTAATCCGACTCCGATATATAGTGAGATTTTTTTTTTCTAAGTTGTGTTTAATTAAATTTTTATAGTTTTATATGAATTATTTAGTAGTAATTATATATTTTATTAAATATAATATCTAATTTTATATTAATAATATAAAGTAATTTTAATATAATATTAGACATTTGTTTAGGGATGATAATTTATTAGTACGTCCGGGTTCAACCCTAGTCTAACCCGATCCGCAAGAAAAAATTTGATTTAAATCCCAAAAATAAAAAATACGCAACTAACTATCCACCTAAAAAATCCATCTCCGGCTAGTGTCGGGTCGGAGTCGGTTTGTACATAATCCGATCCAAATCCGACCCGTTTCCATTTTTAATTGCCCGCACTTTTTTTTTTTAACTTGGTAAGGAAAGTATAATAGCTCAATGACTGAACAAGGGTTACTACCTGTAGAAGTGTACAATTATTTTTTATAATGAGGGGCAAGGAAATAAGGTAAAGTTTCTTAGATAAGGAATGACCGAATGAGGTTCGATCTTTCACTACTTGGATGAGAGACGTATTAGCTTACCACCATACTACTATTACATATATCCTTGTATCGTCATATATGCTATATAAGGCTATTCATATTTTAGGGTTTGTTTGGTAAGACAAAGTTTTTCTAAATTTTTTATTTTTGCCCATCTTATATTGTTTGGTATTGGCCTGAAATTTATGTGGAAACTTCGTTGAGAAATTTGATTAAAATGATTGAAAAACCATTATCGTTGCAACCAAACAATGGAGATTTTTGATGAAATGTGTTGTCTCCTTTGTAAATATTTTCCAAGCAAGATCATTTTCAATTGAAAATATTTTACAGCCTACCAATCAAGAGAAGCCAACATTATTTTTTTAAATTTTTTTTTAATAAGATAATGTGATGGAATACAAGAGTTAGGTAGCCCTTCTAACCAGGGTAGTACCTACTCGATCCTCCTCAACAATATTGAAAAGTTGAGAAGGGGGAGTACAAGAAATTATTACAGTTGACAAAATTAAATGGCCAACATTGGCAATCCAATTGGCAGCCCGATTACCTTCACGATACAAATGTGAAATATTATAAGACGAAAAATAAGCTAGTAGAGTCTGTATCTCAGTGATAATAAATGAGACTAATCTTCTAGGAGGGACAGTGTAGACAGTTGACACTATTTATAGCTATAACATTATGTAATTGTTTGGTAGACTCAAACAAGGAAATATACGAAGTAATTTCATGAAGACTTGAACTTCCTACAAAATGTATGATTCCTCCGCGTATGTAAGTGAGAATTTGCTCTAGAATTTCCGGTTCTATTCAACCAAACAACTTTCAAATCAACCAAACCTTTAGAAATCTTTATAGAGGATGTTTTGTATAAAATTTAAAAATGGAAATGAAATTGAAAAAAATAAAAAAATAAATATTAATATTAATTGATACTATTATTTGTTGTTTGGAATAATTAAGAAAATGGAATGAAAAAAATTAAAAAGAAAATAATTTTGTTTTTACAAAGCTGAGAAGGATCGTGACAACAGATTCTATTAAAAAAATGACATATGCTACCAATATCTCATATCAAACAGAGAAGCAATAGGTAACGAAAATATTAATCTGATTCCATTTCCATCACTAAAAAAAATATACAAACATACTCGCTCTTAGTCTCTAACTGAATGACCATTTATTATAATCCGTCTGTAACGCATTAATTAATAACAACAATTTATTTTTGTACACATATTAGGGAAACGATTTATTTAAGGGTTTAATAGACGAACAAATTAATCAAAATGGTTCAATACGATTGAGTTCATAAGTTACTAATATTAAAATTATTTTTGATGAATTTGTTCGTTTACACCTTTACACAACTTTACTAAAATGCATGCAAAATGAATTGTTGTCATTAATGCGTTACAGATGGAGTAATTGTAACGACCCGGAATTTAGCAGCGTTGTTTTTGGAGGAAAACAACATTACAGATCTTTAACTTCTAAAAACCTTTAAGATCAAATTCATAAACTGCAGCGGAAGCTCTAAAATTAATCATATTACTCATTAAAACTATTAAATAATCCAAAATAGTTAATAATCCAAAGTCCCTTATTAATACAAAATAAAGAATAGTCCACTAAAAATAATAGAACATGGGCTAAAACTAGACATCAGGGTCAACTACTAAGCTGGCAAGCTCACAATCCCAGCCCATGCGCAGCCCAATTCAGTCACCACCTGTACCTGGAAAAAGATGTTGGGGGTCCACAGTCAGTGGTGAGTAATTAGATTGTTCTACTTAATCAGTAGAACACAATTAGAAACATAATCATTGGAATAAGTCAATCAAACAGACAAACCAAACATCAAGAAATCATATATAAACATAATCATCAAGTACGCAGCGGAAAACAATCATAACAATCCTCATAACTACAACCTTCTATACTAACTTACTCCGTTCTAGACTTCTTGACACCACTATTGACTCTTCAGTTCTATTCAGTTCAGGTGCTAATCCGTGACCAGTCATATGATCGTAAGGGGTCAACCACGAAGATCTACTCCCCCCAACTTTCCTTGCTCATGCCGGGTCAACCACGAAGATCTACTCCCCAAGTACTGGGATCAAGAACTGTCCCGAATCCGAAGATAGGGCAGTGGCTTCGACTAAACCTATGTTCATGGCACGTGTGTCACTAGATAGGTGGTCACTTCATAGTTAATCATCTTTTCAATTTAATTCTGTTCTGTTTTTGATTTCCTTTTCACAATTCAATTCCTTATTGACTCAACTTCACTTCTATTCAACTCTAGCTCTTCTTAACTTAACCCAAAACTCTAAACCCAAAATAGTACCACACGACATTCTTCCTTAATAAACCAATAATCATCAACAGAAATTGCTTAAAATAAAATAAAAATCATATTTTTATCATTCAACATCACACAGCATTCTTGCCCATAAATACCAAAACTTACACTTCAATTGCTCAAATACAATTAACAATAATTAATCACATAAACATAATAATAAATCATAACATAACACTTTAATCAATAAATCATCAAACTTGTACCAAAACAAGACAAAGTCAATGCTTTTAAAACCTTAAAATACACGACCTTCATGGTCTAACACAACATCAAGATCTTATTCAAGAAACCATCATAGAATGCCTAAATCAAAGATTCAATTCAAGATTTACATAAAAGATTAATTAAAGATCAAGAAAATAACATAAAAATCATATTTTTCCTCAAAGAAACATTCGAATATCATCATGTCACACTCGGCATTTTTCATAACACAACCATAAATAATTCTAAATAATTCAACATCAATTTCATATGATTCTAAACCTATTCTAAACATGATCAATCATATTCTAATAATCATATTGCTAATCTATCCTATTGATTAAGTAAAGCAGATCTAATTACCTTTGATTATGGATGGGGTTTGAATATTTCAAGGTTTCTTGGATTTATTTTGAGGTTTATTTGGGGTTTCTTTATGGTTCTTGATCAATCTTTAAGGGGTTGGAACAATATAAAAGGTTTAGGAACAATTTAATGATTGATCTTGGAAGGAAAAGATAATAAAAAAATTTGGTTGTTACTCCTTAGGGTTGCCGTGTGAAATAGGAAATAATAGGGAGGATTTTGACTTCCTAAAATCTAGTAACAAGAATAGGAAGGGTTGGAATAAAAATAGGTTTTAAGGAAAGGGTCAAACAGATAGATTAACTAATAAAAATTGATTAAACAAATTAAATGAATTAAATAAAAAGGAAAGAGCCAAGGGGCCGTGAATCTCTATGAATAAAAGTGGGGTTTTTATTTTGTATTTTTTATTTGTAGTTTAGTTTTTATTTGTAGTTTGGAAAAAATAAAATAAAAACAAAGGGGTAATGATCCCTAAAATCTAGTAGGGAGAATAGGTAAGCAAGGAATAGGGTTTTAGGCTTAGTTACAAAATAGATAAAGGTTTAATAATAATATTGATTAAAAGAAATGAAAGAAATTAATTAAAGAAAAGGATGAAGGAGTGGGTCGTGAGATACAAAGAACAAAGGAAATAATTGGGCTCGGGTTTTGGCAAGATGAAATTAAAGTTCGGGCCATGATCAAAATAATTAGACTGCTACAATTAAATTAATAATTAATTAAATAATAATCAATTAAATAGTCAATTAATTATATATTTAATTAATTATGAAAATTTTAAAATATCTCGAAATTTCGGGGTATTACAGTAATAGTAATGCTATAATCATATTACAAACAATTTGGATCATATGCCCTTGAGTTTAGATGGAATTCAGATGACTCGGGTCATGTTCGGTAATGCTTTGTGCCTAATGCTTAGGGTTCGGCTAGCATACTACCATTGATTAACTAACTACTTCCTCTGTTTTCAAATAGATGCAACAAAGACATTTTTTATATCTCAAAAAAATTACCATGTCTTTTGTTGCATCTATTAAAAAAAGGAGGAAGTACATTAATGTAATTTCCAAAAGGTTAATCTAGGCAATAGCTTGGTTCACTTGCATATTAATATTATATCATGTGCTTAGCCCACAACACATGCTTCTTTTGAGGCTGGTCTTTTGTAATTCACTTTCATTGCCTACTACTACTTAAGCCCTTTTTTAATACTTATTTTCTTTCATCTCAACCCTTACTAAGTCTAAAATTTAGTATAAGTTGGTTCAATTTAGCTTCATTCATTTCAAAAGAAAATGGTTTTAGCCCCTTTTTTCAATACTGGATTTTTGAAATTCCAATTTAATTTAATTCGGTTCAATTTGGTTTCTGATAAATTTAGGATTTAGTTTAATTCAGTTCAGTTCAAAAAAATTCAATTTAATTACGTTCAGTTCATTCAATTTGGATCAAAGTATCTATGTGGTACAGTGCCTTATTTTCTCATGAGTTGTATACTTGTATCGTGCTTCAAGCTAACCCGACTAAATATATCTATACTCAGGGCCGTCCATAAGGAGGAGCAAGAAGACCAATAGCACAAGGCTCCTAATTTCATAGGGCCCCCAATTCAATTAAAGCCCAAAGTTAAAAAAAAAAGTAAACAATGAATAAAAAGAGAAAATTGCATTGTAACCTCCGTCCTATACTCCTATATACTCTAGCTATTCAATTACTCTTGCTTGAAAAAGGCAATAGACATTTAATACCTTCTAATTACTTCTTATCCCTCTTCCAAATTTAATTTTCATTATCCAAACTTTCCAAATTCCTATCTCAATTCATTAATTTTCTTATTTACCAAAAAAAAATCAGTTTTCATCTCTCCTTTTTATTAGTGTTATTAGATAAAGGTTAGGGCTTCTAACCTTTCTGTTCTCTTTAGTCTACTGTAGCCTATATATAGGTATATTACTTTAGTACTGTCAATTTCATGTTTTGCAATAATACTCGACAATATCATTTCATTTTGGATTTCACTTTGCTCTTGCCTTCATGGTATCAGAGCCTTACCCAATTCTTGGGTTTTGATTCTTGAATTTTTCGTTCTGCCTCCATTCTCCATTTTCGTCTTTTCCTTCGATTCTGTTGTTCATCTCTGCTATCCGATTCTGTTGTTCGACTGGGTTGCTCGTTTCTCTTCAGTTCTGTTGCTACGAAGGGTTTAGGTCTTCAGTTCTTTCAATTGGGCAGTTCGATTGGGGTGTTCGACTGTGCTTGGAGCTATGGCAGCCTCTTCTACTGCTGATTCAGAACTTCACGATGCTTCAGTTCAAGGTATTACTGACCCTTTATTTGTAGCAACCTCTGATAATCCAGCCTCTGCTATAACTAAGGTAGTCTTTAATGGCACCAATTATATGCGATGGAGTAGAAATGTGGTTAGGTGTTTAGGTGCCAAGAACAAATTAGGTCTAATTGATGGGTCTATTAAACAACCTAAACCAACTAATAAAGATTTCACTAAATGGAAAAGGGCAGACTATATGGTTGGGTCTTGGATTTTGAATTCTATATCTAATGAACTTGCTGAGGATTTTGATTATGCTGAGACCTCAGTTGAATTGTGGACTGATATTAAGGAACGATTTGGCCAAATTAATGGTCCTTTAGTGTTTCAATTAAAGAAAGAAATAGCTAATTTGAAGCAAGAAAATCCATCTTTAATTGCTTACTTTGGAAAAATGAAAAGATTGTGGGATGAATTATCTAGTCTAAGAAAGAAACCTATATGTTCTTGTGCAATTCTTGATAAATGTTCTTGTGGTTATGTCAAAACTGGGAGTGAAATTGAACAAGAAGATAGGCTTATGCAATTTCTTATGGGGTTAAACAGTGGGTTTGACAATTAGTAACTAATATACTGTCCATGGATCCTCTACCTTCTATGCATACAGCCTATTCAATTGTTTTACAAGTGGAAAAACAAAAAGAAGTTAGTGGTCTAAATAATGAACTACCTGAATCAAGTGCTTTAACTGTGACATATAGACCTGACTATGGTAGTACTAGGAGTTATAACAATAATAATAGGAATATAAGTCAAGGAAAAAGAGACTGGAGGAAGGAAAAGTTGGAGAGGAAATGTGATGTTTGCAAAGCAAGAGGTCATAATACTGATCAATGTTTCAAGGTAATTGGATACCCAGAATGGTATCATACTTTGAAAGCTGGGAAGCATGGTGCTAACAAGACAGGGTTGGCTGCTAATGTTACTATTGAAGAAATTGATTTTGATAGCCCCTTGGATGACAATGATAGTGATGCTACTAACACTAAAATGGTATCATCCATTTGCAAAGAAGTGATCAAGGTTATGAAAGGCAAGAACAATAATCAATCTGAAGCTTCTGGTGTGGCTTATGCCAACTCTGCAGGTTTGTCTCTAAATACTTCCTCTATGTTTAATGTTTCTGATAATACTTTATGGATTATAGACTCAGGTGCCAGTGATCACATGGTATTTGATTCTAAATTGTTGCATAATAAAAGGAAATTAAAAAGGTGTATAAGAGTAGGTTTGCCTGATGGAAATCACAAGTTAGTTGAATGGTCTGGTACAGTTCATGTAATGACCCAGATTTTATCGGTATTTTTGCCGGTATTTATGTGTATTTATGTTTGTTTATGTGCTAGTTCAAATTTATTTTTTTTGAACTATTTAATTTAAATTTTATGTGAATAATTTCGATTTAATCGAAATGTTTATTTCTTAGTTTTTATTATTTATGTTGTTTATTATTTAATTAATTAGAATTTTTATTATTTAATTTTTCTAATTAATTATTTAATATTTTGGGCTAAATCAATTTGTGCATGATTAATCATGCGGTTTTCGCAAATTAGCCCAATGGATCACGAGAGCCCATTTTGAGCCCAATCAAGGCCCTTGGCCGGTTTTTACAAGGCAAGCCATGCCTTGCCACTTGCTTTGTGTTCACACTACTCCCACTTCTATAAATAGAGGGGATTAGTAAGCCTTAAGAACATTTTTGCCCACTTTGCCATTTAATACTCTTGCCATCCAATTTAAACACCAAAAACTCTCTTCACTACTCCCTTGCTTCACGCCATTTTTGGGTGATTGAAGCCATCAAATTGTTCATCCATCTTTCCAATCCTAAACTTAAAGATTCAACTTCTATTGATCTTTAAGTGCCTAAACACAATCCTAAACACGTGCATTTCATTCAAGATCACTTGTTCGGGTTGGTTTTGGGTCTTGTTCGTGTTCGTGATCAAGTGGGTGATCGTGTGGTGGCTCGTGTGAGGGGGTCGTGCTGCAGTGTTCGTGGTGGTGCAGTGGTGCTCGTGTGCCGTGCGGTGGTGCAGTGACTGGGCAGCAGCCGTGCAGTAGCTGTGCGTGGTGGTGGTGCACCGTGCAAGGCCGTGGACAGCCGTGTGTTGTGGGTTCGTGTTGCTCGAATTCCGGGCTGTATTCTTGTGTTGTTTTGGTGTGTAATCTTCAATAAGGTAACATACTAACTCAACTTAATTGGTATACCTTGTTTATAGTATAGATTAAATGCATGTTTAGGATGATTGTTGATGATTGTTCATGATTTTATGTATGATTTTATAATCTGAATTTTTATGTGTTTACATGATGATTTAGTGATGGTTTCTCATGATTTTAATATTGATTAGATATTGTTATATGATCATGATTAATGTGTTGAAGTTTGATGAATTTTGGATGAGTTTAAGTGGAATTTTCGAATAGATTGAGTTGTTATGCGTGTAGTATGTATGATTGGATGAGTTCTTGGTTGAAGATCTTGAATCTTGATTGAGTTCTTGATTGAAGATCTTGAATCTTGAATGAGTTCTTTATGAGTTCTTTATGAGTTCTTTGAGTTATTTATGAGTTCTTGATGAGTTTTTATGAGTTCTTGATTGAATCTTGTAAGTTAAAGAAAATGGTTTAAATAGTAAAGAAAGTTAAAGATTAGGATTGAGTCGATTAAAGAATGAATAAAGATTAATGATTAATGATTGGTTGGACTCAAGAATAAGGCTAGAGGCAGTTCTTGAGAATAACTTCGATAATTTAACTAGTTAAATTCAAGAATCAAGGCTAGAGGCAATTCTTGAATTTGATTTAGTTATGTTGGGTAATTAAACGAATAATATGATGAAAATGAGTAAATGAATTAATTAAGTTAGCTTGATTTCATTTCTAGACGCCCTGAACTTAGAGTAAGATTCTTAGTTTTCGGGTTAAGACGTTGCCCCTAATCCATCCGCGGTATTGGGTTAGTTGGAGTCATACTATGCGATCTTTGTGAATTCCAGTAAGATTGGTTTCACGGGACATGGATTTCCAGTAAGATTGGTTTCATGGGGTTTGGGAGTAAGATTCTCAAATCCGAACATAGTAGAAAGTTCGAGCGCATAAGATGCGTTCGTACGAGCACAGTCCGGTCTAGAATACGAATGATTGCGCCAAAGATAGTTGATTAGGTTGGTTTGAGTCGAGTTCACGTTTTGGGTTGTTCTCGTACTTTGTTTAATGATGTTGATAGTTTGATTTATGCTATGTACATGTGCGTTCCCATTAGGGTGAGTCAGTTATGTTACTCGCCACTGATGGTGGACCGTTGTTGTATTTTTCAGGTATTTCGGATGATGATGCTCTTGCCTAGTTTTGGGTTGGGCGAGCGGCGTTTTGCTTAAGTTGTCTGTTGTATTTACTTTTGTTCGTAGTATTAGAATTGATAGTATTGTTTAGTAGTTGTTTCGGATTTATGGACTCGTATATGTTGTATAAGACTCTGACATGTGGTTAGAGTTGTTTTGTATTTTTTTTTATTAGTTACTTTTGACTTTTGGACTTAGTTTGTACAAATTGTGGGTAATTGTACGTTTGTGGTTTATTAATAATAATCCGAGGAATTAGTTTTATTTCTTAGGTTTCGAGTTGTAGTTTCTAACTACTCGACTCGTCGGTTTCTTCCGCGCCGATTTAAGCGAGTCGGGTCGTTACAGTTCACATTAGTCCTAGTCTTATATTACATGATGTTTTGTTGGTTGAAGAATTCAAGCACAATCTATTGTCTGCAAGTAGACTTGTTGACAAGGCTAACTTGCAGGTAATAATTACCAAAACTGGTTGTGTTTTACAGGACCATTGTAAAGTTGTTGTAGCTAAAGGACAGAAGGTGCAAGGCCTCTATTTTTTGAGAACTTGTGATGTGGGTGAACATGCTAGTGTTAATAATGCTTGTAATAATGTAGATGTTAAAAAGAACTTTGTGAATTTTCTAGGAAATAAAAGTACTGTTAATAAGAGTGATGATAGGGTTCATTTGATTCATGCTAGATTAGGACATTTATCTCTTTCCAAAATGAAATACATTGAAGATTGTCATTGTTCTAGCTTGAATTCTTATGATTGTAGTATATGTACTAGTGCAAAGATGCATAAGTTGTCTTTTCCTATGAGTACTTCTAGGGCTGATACCCTGTTTGGCATTGTTCATATGGATTTATGGGGGCCTTATAAGGTTCAATCAATAAGTGGTGTTAGATATTTTCTAACTGTTTTAGATGATCATACTAGAGTTACTTGGACTTTCTTATTACATAACAAGCAACAAGTTTTACAAGTTATAATTGATTTTATAGCCTATGTTAAAACTCAATTTAATAAGAAAATAAAAGTTATTAGAAGTGATAATGGCACAGAATTCTTGAATGAACCTTGCCTAAATTTTTTTGCTAAAAAGGGTATACTTCACCAAAAATCTATGGTAGGTGTTCCACAATAAAATGGACGAGTGAAAAGAAAACATAGGCATTTACTTGAAGTAGCAAGGGCCTTAAGGTTTCATGCTTCTTTAGCAAAAAGATTTTGGGGGATTGTGTTTTGACAACCACATATCTAATAAATAGGATGCCTACAAAACTTTTGAAGTGGAAGACACCTTTCCAGATTATGTTTAACACTAAACCAACTTACACCCATCTTAGGATTTTTGGATGTTTGTGTTTTGCTGTTAATGGTGATAAGACTAGAGATAAACTTGATTCTAGGGCTAGAAAAGGTATTTTTCTTGGCTATCCCAGTGGTCAAAAGGGCTATAAAATCTATGATCTCAACAAGAAAATTGTGTTTATGTCTAGAGATGTGAAGTTCTATGAGCATATCTTCCCTTTTCAAGAAGATAAGAAAGACATGGAAGTCTTGAATACTTCTTTAATTTCTTTAGGCACTAATGAAAGAAATGAGTTAAAGAATGTCTGTCCTAACAACAACATTCATGGTGTTACTCAATTGGATAGAAATGCTAATAATATTAATGATGATATTTTCCATATCAATGATTTTGGTGAAAATAGTACTAATCATGGTGCAGGGCAGCATACTACTACAACTACTGCTGATATTGATATGTTATTAGATAATGACTTTGCTCAACATAGTATGTCTAGTACTAACTCCACTGCAGGACATTCCTCTAAGCATTCTGCTCCTCAGACAGAGTATTCTGTTCCTCAGACAGACTCTACTGATCTGAACTGGGTTATTCCAGAGTCTGTTGGTAGACAACAGATCAATACTTCTTCAGGTAAATTCACTCCTATAAATTCTGAACTACAAAGCATGCTTCATGTTGATAATTATTCTAATATTCAGAATATTAATTCAGATTGTGGAGTTAAGACTAATACTAGAGTTGTTAAACCTCCTCCTAAACTAAATGATTATGAATGTGCCTATATGCCTCATAAAAACACTGCATGTCCTGAGTCCTCTGAGTCTAATTCTTTTGCTGTGGATTCTTCTTATAGTCCTGATCCTAAAAATTATAGGCAAGCTAAAACTAGTAAAGAATGGATTAATGCTATGAACTCAGAAATTCAAGCTCTAGAATCTAATAATACTTGGACTTTAACTGATTTACCTATAGGAAAAAATGCAATTGGTTCAAAATGGATTTTTAAAACCAAACTTAATCCAGATGGTACCATTGAAAGATATAAAGCTAGACTAGTTGCCACTGGTTATCAACAAAAAGAGGGTCAAGATTTCAATCAGACTTTTTCCCCTGTTGCTAAACTTGCCACAGTTAGAATTATTACTGCTTTAGCCACTACAAAAGGGTGGCCAATTTTTCAAATGGATGTGAATAATGCTTTTCTTCATGGCCACCTAGATGAAGAAGTTTATATGCTTCCCCCTTCAGGGTATACTAAAGCTAACATTGGTCAAGTTTGCTAATTAGAGAAATCTTTATATGGCTTAAAACAAGCCCCTAGACAATGGAATAAGGAGCTAAAAAAATTTCTAATATCACATGGTTTTGCACAATCTAAGCAAGATTATTCCTTGTTTACTAGAGAATTAAATAATGAATTTTTAATTTTGCTTGTTTGTGTAGATGATATCTTAGTGACTGGATCTTCTCAAAGTCAGATACACAAAGTGAAAGCAGATCTTGATCAAATGTTCACAATTAAAGACTTGGGCCAAATGCATTATTTCCTTGGTGTTGAAGTTTATAGAAATACTCAAGGCACATTTTTATCTCAAAGAAAGTATATCCTGGATATTCTAAATGATGCTGGGATGAGTACCTGCACTTCTGTTGCTACTACTCCCTTACCTTCTGGCCTAAAACTTTCACTACACAAAGGAGACTTGATTGACAAACCTGAAGTTTTTAGAAGGATTGTGGGCAGGCTTCTCTATCTCAATTTCACAAGACCTGATCTGTCCTATGCCACTCAGCATCTTTCTCAGTTCATGCAACATCCAAGGGTTCCTCATTTGAGGGAAGCTCTCCACATCTTGAAATATCTCAAGGGCACAACAGATCTTGGTTTGTTCTACTCTGTTACTACTGATATGGCTATTTCAGCCTTTAGTGACTCTGATTGGGGATCCTGCTCCTTCTCCAGCAGATCATTGAGCACGTATGCAGTCTTCTTGGGTCAGAATTTGGTCTCTTGGAAGACCAAGAAGCAACCAACAGTCAGCAAATCTTCCACCGAAGCAGAATATAGGAACTTATCTAGTGCTGCTAGTGAAGTGTCATGGGTAGAGGGGCTTCTACAAGACTTGAAAGTTCAGGTTCAATTTCCTATTTCCCTAGCCTGTGATAATATCTCTGCTCAACATCTTGCTAATAACCCCATGTTTCACGAAAAGACTAAACAAATCAAGCGAGATATGCATTACATTCGAGAGCAAGTGGAACAAGGTTTTCTTTGTGTTCATCATGTTAGCTCAACAGATCAAGTGGCTGATATTCTTACTAAAACACTTGTTTCTAATAGGCATAGTTTTTTATGTAACAAGCTTGGCTTAAGATGTGTGTCAAGCTTGGGGGGAAGGTATTAGTGTTATTAGATAAAGGTTAGGGCTTCTAACCTTTCTCTTCTCTTTAGTCTACTGTAGCCTATATATAGGTATATTACTTTAGTACTGTCAATTCCATGTTTTGCAATAATACTCGATAATATCATTTCATTTTGGATTTCACTTTGCTCTTGCCTTCACTTTTCCAATTTTCAATGGAAAAAATAAATTTTCAACTTTTACATTCACTACTTATATTTATGATGTATAAAACGGCTAATTTCACCATATATAAATATAAAACGGTTAATTTCAACAACTTTTACATTCACTACTTATATTTATGCTGTATTATAATTTTATCCATTAGGGTCCCATTTATATAATCAGAACAGGGCCTCAAAATTTTATGGAACAGCCCTGTCTATACTTAGGAAAGTCTAGTACAAAAAAAAAATTAAAACGATATGAAAGAAAAGTTAAAATAAAATTTAAAAAACCCAACCTGTATCAACTATCAATGCCATAACTAAGTACAAATAAAATTATTTTAGCTTGAGTTATTAAAAAATTAAGATAAAGCTAACTAATTTTATCCCATACCATATCAATAGTCTCTTAGTTATGATATATAATATAAAGATCCATTTCAACTCTCATTCGCTCTTTTTTAAGCTCCCGTTCAATGCAGAACTCCTTACTTGGAGTGACTTCCTTTGAGAAAAAAATGTTGTGTAATTATGATTAGTCACGTCTATATTGAATCTTTTCTTTTCATTTTAGACTCTTACGGCCCGTTTGGTAGCCGGTTATAAATCAGGATAATGGGAATGAATTTATAACTAAATTTAGAAGGAAAAACAAAATTCATTTCCATGGTGGTGCTACCTTAGCTCCAATTTATCTAATTTTCTTCACAAATATCCATTCCCATCAAATACTACCCTCCCCAATGGTAATGGTTGGAAATAAAAAATGAGAAGAAAATTGAAGTTTGGGAATGAATTTTTTTTTTTCATGGAGATTGTAAGGTTTCTGCCTAACAAAATTATACTATAAATTCATTACCATTACTACAATTTATTACTAACAATCAAACGGGCCGTTAGTTCCATTACATTAACATAACAATATAATCAATCTATAGTTGCTATTATAGTGCCATGCAATAGACCCCTATGGCCCTATTAATTCTCCCACTTATTGGAAGATCAAAAGTTTACACTAATGTAACAAACAAACAAACAAACAAACAAACAAATTAAAGGGGAAGCTATATGCATGTTACAAATCAAACAAATTTTAGTGCTCCACTCTTTTGTGATTCAAACAGTACACTTGGTTAGTTAGCAAAGTAATCTAAATTAGGCATTGTCTCGATCTTTGTCTTGGTTCAACTTGTGATCTGAGTTGTGATGCATGTTTGTCATTCATTATGCTCTATAATATGACAAAGTGATTAAAAAAAAAGATATTTTTTCAACTAATTCTTGGAATATCTATCACTAAAAAATGGTGGTTGGTGGTAATGAAAAAATAGTGTAAGCAACAAAAATATTATGTTTTTATCAAATAATATTTTAATAACAGTAATGATATACACACACATGCATGCATAGAGAGAAAGATAAATAGGAAGGATCCATTGAAGACTTAGCAAAAATTGGAATTCTAAAAGATAATAAAGAGTTACATCGTATAATCATATGTAACATTTGAGTCTTCATCAATTTGCAATTGTACAATGCTTTATTTTATATGTTTGTCATTATCCATGGTAACAAACAAAATGAAACTGATGGAGTATAAAATATTATTAAAAACTATACCAGTATTTATATAAAATTAAAATAATATATATTTTAAAACTACTTAAAACAACTACATACATACACACAAATAAGTGAATAACACACACTAATAAAATTAAAACTCCAAATCCTTTTTAATATAGAGTAGTAGATTATTCAACGTCAAAAGTCCAATTTTGAGGGTTGGAACTTATAAAACATAATTCGTGGCATTTTGACAATTTTATGATAGATCTTCCTTTTTAACTATTGGTAGTTTAGATATTCATGATTAAGGGGGTGTTTGGTATAGATTGAGGAGAGGAAATGGAAAGGAAACAATTTAGGTGGGGAAAGGGTAAAGGTTTACGTTACCTCTGTTGATTGTTTGGTTTGCTAATAAAATGAAAACAATTATAACTGTTTCCCTTTCCTTTTGTTTGGTTATCTTATAAACTGGAAATGGAATTATTTGTCTATTTCCTAGACCAAAGCATGATACCAAGATTTTTTCAGCAGATACCATTTTTTTTTTTTTGAGCAAAGTAAGAAATGTTATATATCAGCTTTAAACTATCATTACTCTTAGGAAATGCTTTCATTCACACAACTCGAAATACAAAGATGCCAAGCTTCATATCAATAGCTTCATACTGAGCTTTAAAGACAACTAGTTCAGCTACCAAAAAAAAAAATTATTAGCAGCAACTTAACAGCAAAACAGTCACTTGGAGTAGCTTAGCAAATTAGCAACTTGTGAACACCAATATAACAACCCAACATCACCATTACAGCAAACTAGTAGCACCATCACAGCAACCCAGTAGCAACATCACAGCAAAGAACAACAACTTGTGAACACAACAGTACCTAACAGCACAAATACAACATAGGAACTATCAAACAGCAACTCAACATCTTAGCCCAAAAAAACTACTTTTTTTTAGAAGATCTATGATATATTGTTTCTTCATGTTCAGTGGTGCTTGATAAAATATCCGAAGCTTATGTTCTTCTGCCATTAAAATTGTAGCCGCTTCTAAAGCTTCAGAAGGAGAAATTCCTTCTAACTTCATAACTTCTTCTAAAACTTGATTCACTTTGTCATCCAATTTTTGCTCCCTTTCTTCGGCTTTAGACCAAGCATAAGCCATAGTACCAAGATTTATATTTATGTTTTCAAAAATTCTTCCAAATTGATCAGAAACATTATGGAGGATGCTACCAACTCATCTGTGCCAATCTTCTTACCTAAGCTCTTCAAATCCATCTTGTTTTTTCCTTTTTCCTTAGAATCTTTTGCCTTTGCTCTTTTAGGAGTACGATGATTATCATCCTCTATCTTAATCGAATGCTTTCCATAATGAGTTGTAGATTAAGTTGAATCTACATCATCGTCTTCATCAATATCAATGTTCAATGCATGATTAGCAATCTCTTGATCCATATCTTCAAAGACTCCAACAAATGACTCACTTGCTTCTCCAGTGGCTTTATCCTTTGCATAAATTTCTGCAAGTGTATCATAGTGAACAAATGGCACTCCAAATAGCCCCTTGGCTTTCTTATGAGTCTACCATAAATAAGAAAAGATACAACGAATTAGTAAATTGAGTAAATATTAGAACTATATGCTGCTACTAAGAAAGACGTGCCAAATTTACCTTCGCCCATTCATCGAACATTGTCTTCTCTGCCTGTAACATTTTCTTTTCGGCATCCCACCCAAATCCAGAGGTAGATAGCATCTCAGCTAATGCACTGTATTTCTCCGACCAATGCACTGTATTTCTCCGACCAATGCTTGATCCTTGACTCAATGTGTGGGTCCGCTTTCAAGCCACTATTAGGAAGCAAACGCTTGATCATCTCTTCAAGTTATTCATAAAGCCATTCTTGCTCTCACTTCTCCACTTAGGATCGAAAGCTAACTCATGTAAACATTTTATTAGTATCGCATCTTCATCATATGTCCAAAACCTCTTATTTCTTCCCCTTCCGCGGTTGTTTCCCTCTCCACTACCTTGACTAGCCTCCATTCTGTTTCACCATATAAAACATCATTACCACAATAACAAATCAAATCAAAAACATCAAATTTAACACATTAACATCAAGATAAAACCAAATTAAAAAAAAAGGCTTACATTTAACGAATAGACATGAATTATTAGATATGTCTACCTCTTGCTCTCCAACCATTAAACATGTCTTGTGCTAATGTATTCCTAAAGTTAGTCCAATGATCCGAAGTTGAAATACTTGTAATAAACTCAATCTCGTCATCGGAATCAGAATCAGTATCGGATTCACTTACTTCACCTTCCTCTATGTCATCCGTAGGCATCACTTTTCTAATTAAATTATGTAATAAACAACAAGCCATCACAATATGACCTTGAGTTCTTATGGGAAAAAATGAAAGACTTCTAAGTATACTCCATCTCCCTTTAAGTAAACCAAAACATCTCTCAATTACATTCCGTGCCCTAGCATGCTTCATATTGTAGTATTCTTCAGCACTTTCAGGTTGGCGATCCGTCCACTCTTTTAAGTGATATCTTTGCCCTCTATATGGGGCTAAAAAGCCCTCACAATTAGTGTACCCTGCATCAACCAAGTAATAATTACCTTCAATGTTGCCAAACAAAATGATTATTTTAACTATAAAAAATTAATCACAATTATTTTCTCACATAATATGAATTTCATTTACCTCGAGGTACCCTAAAACCATTTGGCCTAGAGAGAGCATTGTGAAGGACCCGCACATCATGGGCCGAGCCTTCCCAACCCGGAAGAACATAAATAAATTGCATATTTGGTGCACAAACACCCAATACATTAATATCAATCGTACCCTTCCTTGTTCTATACTTTTCTCGTTCTTTTGATGGAACATTTACCTTAATGTAAGTCCCATCTAATGCTCCTAAACAATTCTACAAAAGTGGGAAATAAAATATCTTATTTATAAACAAAAAATGAAGGCCAAGGAAAAAATTAGAGATAAATAAAAGGAAACCAATACCTTGAAAGGTTTCCACCTTTCATCTTCACAATCATCATGTATTGGAAAAGGCTTGTAAAGTAATTCTTCGTGCATCTTGAGGATAGCCCTTAGACACAAGTGAAATTGTCGGCTCACGGTTTCTCCACTTCTAAAGAAGTAATATATGTCCTATGGACCTATTCTTTTTGTGGTGAGCCAAAGTGTATAAAAACATAGCAACTATCTCTTTAAGAGACATATTTTTTGTCCCAGTTAAACCTCCAATATCTCTAAGCATCTCGCAAATAATATTGAAGGTACGTCTATTGACACGAAGCTCACTCTTGCACTTTACATCACTCTCTTTATATAATTCACTCAAGATTAATAAACGCAATAATTTTTTATTTCTTTTTCTATCCCTCACTTGAACACCCCTAATTGTAGCAACACTCATCGTATACCAAACCCAATACATCATGAAAACAATAACAACCATCACAATAACTAATTGAAGTTGTTTTAGCTGTCGTTTTCTCCCTATAGAAAGCATAAGGCGTGCCATTGTGAAACCTAATAAAAAATAGTTCAAAACATATAAGAAAACTCAATTAAAAATTATAAAAAAATAGAAATAATCAAGCAACAATATAATTAATATAATTATTTAACTACAATAAACAAATCATAAATGAAAATTTATTAAAAAGAACCAAAATAGAGCTGAAAGTTCAATTACCCAAATCAAAGAAAATGTTCGAATACCCAGCTAAGGTTCGAACAACTTCGTAAATGGCGATTTAACCACAAATGTTCATCCAGAATAAAAATCAGCACAAAATTATACAGCAACAATACAGATATACAGCAGCCCAGCAACACAAATACAACAACCCAATAACACAAATACAGCAACTCAGTAACTAGGGTTAGATTATACTCAGTAACTAGAGTACATCTTGGCTTACTGCAGTAAAAAAAGTTTTCAGATCTCCTACCAAATCATCTCCTAAGAAAAACTGTAAGAGAAGAGAAGAATATACCCAAGAAGATGAAGAAGATACAAAGGTAGGTGTTCATTTTTTAAGCTTCTAATTTCTTAATTTATTTATTTTTGGTTTAATAAGAACTGACTGAAAACAGAGAAATGCAGGTGAAATATATATATATATATAAGTTTCAGATCTACTTTTTTTTTTAGAATTAAATTTGTAAATTGTTCAGGTCATCATTTAACAATCATTGATCACTGCTTTAAGAAGCTATGAACAATTGATTGTGAAATTACGTTTTTGGCTGAAAAATCATGCAGCTGTTAGATTTCAAGAAATAATACCAGCGTATTTGGCTAGAGAGTAATCAGAAGAGAAATGCGTTGCTTCTACATACGAACCCTAAATTCGACTTGTTCAAGCTTACAAATTTGAAAATCATACAACTAGGGTTAGATTATATAACACAAACAATCAATTACTAAAATAAATCAAATAAAAAGCTGATACGGACTTTACCGATTCAAGATTTGATGAAGTGTTGATGAATTTGACTTACAAATTCTAAAATCTGAGCAGATTTTGCACCTAAGCGAGATACGAAGAGAGAGAAAGGGTGAGAAAAATGAATTTTGAAGCCATAGATGAAAGTTTGAGAAATATCTCAATATACGAATTTGAGAGTTGTATTTTGGGTTTGAGGAAAGGAAATGGAATATGTTTCCACTGATTTTGGACCAGAAATAATTTGGAGGTAAGGATTACCTTTAGGTAATGTTAATTGTTACCTGACCCATTAAACAAACAAACATTAATGGATATGAGTAAATGAATCCATTTCCTGGGCCCAAAACAGATATACCAAACAGGCCCTAAGAATCAAACCACAAAACAAATGAATAAAAGTGAAATTAATCGCCATTATAAAACTCCCACTAAAAAATTACATAAAAAAGGG
Organism: Salicornia ramosissima; assembly: GCA_951394345.1. Taxonomy (NCBI): domain Eukaryota; kingdom Viridiplantae; phylum Streptophyta; class Magnoliopsida; order Caryophyllales; family Amaranthaceae; genus Salicornia; species Salicornia ramosissima. The sequence continues at coordinate 45,203,797 of OX596233.1, read as the reverse complement.
AATCAAGAATTAATATATATAATAACAGCAATCATCCCAAATGCTAATTATTCTATTCTATTTATAATGACCTTTATTTTTGTTTTGTTTTTTAGTCTTTTTTGGCGTTACATGAGCTAAATAATTAAACTTCCAATTTCTTGGAGTCCAAACAAACTCATAAAGTAAGTGAATCCTGTCATCTTATGCAATGGACAAACCATATCTCACTTTCCAAACAAAACAAATTAATTAATACCACTTTATATTCGCTTAGTTTTGAAAACAGAGATTAAGATGCAAAATTGTGTTAGTTCTATGATACGTGTCATTTAGAGAATATATATGCACTCCATAATTTTATTTTTTTTTCACATTGATTTTTTGGTACTGTTTATTAATAACTATATATGACTTTCTAATTTTATACTTATACTGATATTGATTGTTGGGCCGGTTGTCCCAACACTCGTCAGTCTACTTTTGGATATTGTGTTTTCTAGGTGATAATCTCATCTTTTGGTCATCGTCGATCTAAGCGTCAAGCTACAATTTCCCACTCTAGTGCCGAGACTGAGTACAGGGCCGGGGTGTCGCTAATGTGGTCGCTGAAACGTGTTGCCTCCATAATCTTATAGTTGAGCTTTGATGCCCTCTTAAATTACTCGAGGTGCTTTTATTGTATATTGTGATAATGTTTATGCTGGTTGTCAAGTAATCTGGTCCAACATCAACACATGTTGAGTTGGATACATACTTTAATTTAATTGTGAACAAGTAGGTCTTGGTCGTGTTGAAATCTCTCATGTGCCCTCGTCCAATCAATATGCCGATATCTTCACTAAACACTAAATTTTTTTAATGAATGAAGACAAGAAGAATTACAACCAATAATAGGCTCGATAGATATGTGTATTTTAATATATAGAGTTTTTATAATTTTTGTTGAACGTTCTAAAGAAATTTTCATTATTTTGAAACCAAACGAATATGATTTTTTTAATATTAGAAAAAAAAAAAAAAAGAGTGCTACTAAATTAAAAGTAGTCTTTTTTTTTTTTTTTTTTTGGGCAAAAGGACAATAATAGAGTAGTCTTGTTTTGTTCTAAAAAAGTATCCTTAAAGCTTGTCCACTTTCACCCACTATGAAATTTAGACTTTCTTTATCAAATTTTTATTTTCAGTCCCCTTGATCGTCAACTAATTACTTTTAGGATCAATTGGACAATTATCTCAAATATTATTTTTAATCTCCAAGGTAATTAAAAGTGTAAACTAATAATTGAAGCTTCAGATTGTGTTTTATGTTTTATCACTTCTTTGGGCTTAAATTCACTTTGAAAAATAAAAAAAGTGAATGTCAAAATATTTCACATTTATCATGCGAAATCTGATCACATGTCAAAGTAGAATATCTAGTCTTACAAATGTCCCCTAAAGTCTATCTTGCACCTAGTCCTCAATGTCAAATCTATTAGAGCATCTGCAATGTATAACTAATCCAAAGTTTCTCTCTTTTCATCTCCATGTTATACCGCCAAATCAGAGGCAGTGTTCGTGGCTCAGTGGGAGCTACGCCTGAGTTTTTGGGCCGTGCCCCGGATTCGAGTCCGTACCCCAGTATTTGCTGGGATTTTCCCTTCTCCCTTATACTGTCATCCTGAGATAGGACATATAAGGGCCCACTCGTATACCTTTCCGTCCAAAAAAAAAAAAATGTTATACCGCCAAATTTTCTATGAAGTTTATCTCACTTTTTATTTTCTTTATCTTATACCCTCCCCAACATTATACAATGCTAGACCTGCCCAAAATATCATAGTACATTAAAATTATCTATTCACCTGTCAGCAAGTGAGAGACACTACAAGTTGGAAGGGGGCGGCCCTAAAACCTCAACCCTCCCCTCCCCCCCCCCCCCAAAAAAAAAAAAAAGGTGGTACGGACATTGCATTAAGCCTTCAACCTCATAACGATCCCGGGTCTAAGTCATGGGAGACGGAATGTTGTGCAACTACATTAAGCCTTCAACCTCATAAAGATCTAATTTATGGTACGTACACTGTCGACGCTGTTGATTAATATTGGATGATTCTAGTGTAGTCTTATGACTACTGACTACCATAGTGGATGGCTAAGATCGCACAAATTTTGATTTATTTTTGATTCATAAATCTAATTTAAAATCCTTTTTAAAAATTGTTTAATTAGATCTATTATTTTAGGAAAAAAAAAATTAATTTCTGACTTTAGAAAAAATGAAAAATTATTTTCCTAAAAAAAAAAAAAAAACTAATTGAATTATTTTATAAAAGGATTTTTAATTAGATTTAGTAATTAAAAATAAATCAAAAATCGTACAATCCTAACTATCCATTATGCTAGTCGCTCGGTAGTCATCAGATTATACTAGAATTTTCAATTAATATTGCTCCAAACGTGTATTCTCCACGCACACATAGAAAAAAGCGAGCTTTCTACTATATCTGGATCTCCAATTAGACGTATCAATTAAAAAAATGTTTAAACTTCATAAAAAGTTTCAAAGTAAAAAGCAAATTTAATTTACAAGTGCAAGATTTGATTGAATAACGACATATATTATTAAATATTAAGCACAACTCTACATCATAAATTTATATTTGTTTGCATAATGCAATCATACATATTATTATTATTATTATTATTATTATTATTATTATTATTATTACTATGGGATATATATATATATATTCTTATATTATTTATAATAATAACTTTCGTTCTGACAAAATGTGTAAATCCAATATGTATAATGCAAGTAAACTTCAGATTAGAGAACAAGAATTAAGAAGAAATCAAAGAATTTTATTATTGATTGAATGTGTGAAAAATACACACTATGAGAAACAGAGAAGAACTACTTGTTAAAGTAGAGTAAGGAAAAGTAATGTACTAAGAAAAGACAGAATCTAAAAAAGAATAATACAATTGTTATTATCTTAAGAAGGAAAGGGAGAAAGAGCCCTTATATATAAACAACAGAAGAGAAAGAAAGAAAAAATAAAGAAGAATAACTAACTCTAACTAAAATAACTAATTTAAGCTAAAACTAACTAACTTATTTTAATATTCTCAACACCCCCCTCAAGTTGGAATGTGGTAACATACCAAGCTTGGTCAAAAGACTATTAAATTGAGCAGAGGGGAGAATCTTAGTGAAAACATCAGCCAGTTGTGAAGATGTAGGTAAGCTGAATTAACCCTTCAAGTACCTTTTCCCTTGTAAAATGACAATCAATAGCTATATGTTTGGTCCTTTCATGAAAGACAGGGTTCTTAGCAATGTGTATAGCTGATTGATTGTCACAATGAAGGGTTATAGGTTGTAATACTTCAATGCCTAAGTCAGAAAGCAGCCTGACCATCCATGTAATTTCTGCAGCAGCACTTGCCATGGCTCTATACTCAGATTCTGAGGAGCTCCTAGATACTGTAGGCTATTTCTTGGACTTCCAGCTGATGGGAGAATGCCCCAACTGCAATATGTACCCTGAAACAGATCTCCTGGAATCCAAGCAAGATGCCCAATCTGAGTCTAAGAAGGCTTGAAGAGTTAAGGAAATATCTCCAGATAAAAGAATGCCCTGTCCTGTAGTAGCAGCAACATAATTTATGGTGTGATGTAGAGCTTCAAGATGAGGTGTCCTAGGAGCTTACATATATTGACTTAGGTGTCTACACCCCCCCCCCCTCTTTGCCTTCTTTGAACACTTATATAGGCATATAGTACAATTGATCCATGCTGCCCACTCTCCTAGAAAATAGGTAGCTGGTTTACTAGTGGTTTGACTTGATATTCTTTGTTTACTGCTTGCTGAAATGTAGGAGTTTGTTGCTTATATTCCTCCAACCGCTTACATCTTCATTTAAATGACTCCTTCCTTATTTGTGGGAACATGGGGTGACTTTTGACATATTCCTTGTTAAATAAGGGCTTCCTTGATATTAGGAACTATCTCTTGGACTCTTTGACCATGCATAACTTCTGGAATATACTTTGAACATTGTAGGCGCTAGCTGATCCACTTACTGTTCTGCCTGCTGTTCAGCTTACGAACCCGAACCAGCTTACCCTCAGCTTACGAACCTGATCCAACTTATGTTCCAGCTTACGCTCAGCTTATGTACTTGATCCAGCTCATGTTCCAACTTATGAACCCGATACCTAGCACCATTCGGCTTATGTATCTGTTCCTGCTTATGCTCCTGCTACTCCCGGCATGTCCTTGGCTAATAACCTGTAACTCTCGGCTCACCAAGCTGAGCCTCGGCTTCCTACCTGTAATCAGGTTAGCTAAAATGCACCTTAACATTCACAATGGAATACGTTGAAGCTAAAGTCAATCCTTCCTCTTTGGATTGTTTTTGAAATCTAAATAATCCAATTCCCTACAAATTCTGTCGCAACCGGTTATATATTAGGCGACCTTCCTCAAATGTTAAGTTTACTACAGAAGCGAACACAACTTGAAATGATTCTACTTCGTAATAAAGTCTCATTTCATTGAACATGGATAGTTCACGTCCTGCCAAAAATCATAATTTTTCTTTGGAAAAAAAAATTAGACTGAAATCATGTTGTGATTCCCCAATACCGTTCCTTCCATAATTACTACTCGAAAAGCACAAATCCATCCTTTTTAGGACATTGATACACCTATCCGGTGGATAGTCTACCTATTACTAATAGGGACATTAAAATATTATTAAACTTATGAGTTGGATCCCACATTTCCACTACTAACATTAACCACAACACTTTATTAGTTGTGGGTAATCAATCCGGTGGGTAGACTAAGTTTTTTCCCTTTGTTCATTTACCTAAAAGTTGTTTAATTAATTAAATGACCATGATTAAAGTTGTTTAGTTAATTAAATGACCATGATTGGCAAAATCCATCTTTGTTCTATTAAATATAATATCATGGACAACATTTTTAAAATTTAGTATGAGTCGACGGGGTGACCCGCTAACTAGGTGACACGCTCATTATGAGCAAAAATCCACAAAACATAAAAAAAATAAAAAATTATAACTTTGGCTTTCTTTTTCTAAACTTTGCACAATCCCAATGCAACATGGCATGACTTTATCTTGACCCGTTCTAGGTACGACCTATCAGGACACAGGCCTTCCCGGCAAGGCACGTGTCAACCTTTAGCTGTAACTTGTAAGTTTATATATGTTAAAATTATCTAGGATTATAAAATGTAACCTGAATTCTAAGCATCATTATAACCTGAATTTCCTTATACGAAAATTTTTGAGGTGAAAAAAAATTCAAAATTTTGAAGAGTTGTTGAGAACCGGTGAGAGTTACAATAAAACATGGAAAATTATAATAAAAGATGATTCATTAGAACAAAAGAAAAAAAAAATCTAGATTTTACAATGTAGGTCCTATATTTTGAGGCTATGAGTATAAGCTCACCTTGTGCATGCTAATAGGGTCCCTAATACAAGACACTTACAATACCAATTTATTGTAGAAAATGATATTAGCATTCTCCAAATTGATATTGACACTCAACATTATGAGTAGACTATTAAACAGTAATAATCTCACATTAATAAGGACCAATATTTGGAGTATTAATATCACTACCATTTATTATAGCTTGATCCCTAGTTGTAAGGCATAACAAATTAACAATCATAATCCAAGTAAACATAATGCATTAAAAAGAAATCTATGCTTGTTTTGAATGTTGTGGAACATGTGTTGACTGTTGATGACCTGGTGTGTATGCCCGACCCACTTACAATTTACAAACATGATTTAATTGGATGTTTAAATTAATTATTCACCTAAATCCAATTAATTTGTCAGTCAGTAAACAAGTGCCGTTTTTTTTGTTCTCTAGTTATTGTCATTATTACTTTACTTTGCTAGTTTGATGGACCAATAATGATTCCAAACATTGTGGAACATTAAAACTACATGCAGTAATATGGAGCCAAAACGTGACTATTTTCCTACCTAACCACTAACTCGATACGGTCAAGTGGTCAACCAATTGGACAACGATGTCTATGATCAATTGATCATTGATCAACCCTTTTTGTAAAGTTTATTTTCTTTTAATAATTTTACACTCCATTTGTTTCACTTTGTTTGTTACGTCTGTGTTCCGCCCTTGCTTAGTTTGATCAATGGAGCAAACTCTTTAAGGTGGTCCTCGTGGTGGTTCCTGCACACTAGGAACACAGTGAGCTAACCCCGGGATTATTTTCGGGGAAAGACCCTCCGATACTTAAGTCAGCAAGGGGATTCAATCCAAAGAAAGAGAGAGAAAGAGAGAGAGAGAGTAGAAGAGTGTATGAGAATTAGAATGTACCTAAATGAGGTGCATCCATCCTCTATTTATAGAGGTGGATTTTGGTAGACGGCGGTACCCAGAGGTACATGTGTCATGCTGGGGTTGGCTGATGCCAACCCTGGAATCTTAGTTAGTTACAATTCTGAGTGGGGGCATGGATGACCGCCACGTGTACGATTCCCCTTGAATAAGTTAGTTAGTTTTTTAGGTTGTGGGCCCAGGTACTCAAGTGGTGCCTTGAGTGGTGCCACGTGTAAGTTGGGACCAGACCTCCGCCGTCTCTGGACAAGTTGTTATTCTGTATACTCCGGCAGAGGTTTTAAGTCCTGTTGGTCCTTGGATGTCGTCCTGGGACATGACGGCACCTCATTACTCCGGCAGCTTAGGAGTGTTTCGAATGGGTATGGTCATGCCGGTGTACCGGCCCGGTATGCCCCCATACAGTCTGGAAGTTTTTGTAAAAGAAAATTAGCCAAAATGTAACAAATAAAGTGAAACGAAGAGAGTAAGAATCATTTAAATTTTCACTACAATTATTCAATGATGTAGATACAAAACTATCTATTAAAATACAGTAAAAAAAAACTAATCATATGATGACTACAATAACTTTCTCTGAAGAAACTATTTGATAGAGTATATAACATATTCATGTGCCCTAACTATCAACTTAAGTTTTTGGTTTAGATGGTCCATTAACATGGTATCAAGAGTCAACATGACGCAAAGGTCACGGGTTCACATCTCTCCTCCCTCCCTTCTAAGCGGAATTAACGGGTCCGTGACCCTTGCATCACCCGTTGGCTTTGATTTCCGTCCATTTTATTTAATTTGTTCTACTCGATCGCGAGCACTAACACAACCACGAACGAAGCCCCTACCATGGTGGAGACATCTAGCTGGAACGCCCCAACCATGACAAAGGCATCCCATTTGGATGCACTAGCTTTAAGAAAAATTCTAGACCCCCTTGATCGGCGCCGTCTGTGGTTGTGGGGTTGGTCGTGATTAGGTGTCATCATTTACGTGTTTATTGTTGAGATAATCAGGGCGGTTGAACTGATTTTTTATGTCAATAGTAAATTTGTCATTTTACGCAAAAATTTAAGCACCGTTTAGTAACAGTGGGATGTACTCTTACAATTTTAAATAACACTCCACTTGAATCCTGATGAATACTCCATTTTGAATAATATTCTAGAATCTATACATAACATTTTTTTCCTTTGGAGAAAAGTTAAACATTTAAAACATCAAGATCTCTTCCTCTCGAAGAAAAATCCTGATTTATCTAAAGTTAAGAAACAAGTGAACTCTTCCTCAAAAAAAGAAACAAGTGAACTCTGCATCCAAAAAAGGATCGATATGGATGTGCGTGGGGTTCAATGTTCGAGGGACGCAATATAATCTGCAGATTTGTTGGCTTCCCTAAAGACGTGAGTAGAAGAGTGGCCGTAAAGTCTCGGAGGATGGAGCGAATATCAACCATAAGCAGCTGGATTTTCCAAGGATATCTAAATTTACCCTGCAAAACACGGATAACTATTAGATTATCACCTTCAATAAAAATGGTGGTCAGATTATATTGCCTAGCTAATAAAATATCATTCCAGAGGGTCGTGGCCTCAGCAACAAGGGGAGAAGCATTGCTCAAAAAGAAGGCTCGGGCTACAATGCAAGTACTAGCTAGTGATCCATACGGATAATACTTGCAGACGTAGAATTACTAGCAGCGGAACCATCAAAACTTAATTTAATCGTACCAATTGCCCATAATAACATGTTAAGATTGCATAAGAATTAATTGTTCACTGAAGTTATTCAACTTTGCCATTTTCACATCTAAACCATAAAATAATATAAAATAAAAAGTAGAGGAATAAAATGCTAAACACAAGTATTGAAAACCTTTTCAATAAATTATCTAACATATTATTCAATCATATCTTCTTTTTTCTTAGCAACGATCATATAGATCTTATTATGTAAATAAATTCATTGAATTTATTTGTGAAAATAATATGGAGTACTCCCTTTTTTTTATTATTTAAAATTGGCTTTCTTTTTTGATATGGGGTTTTAAAATTTTTCCACTTCCTACATTAGCAAAATGTATTAAAGTTTTATTCTAGTAAAAATTATACCAATTAGATACAAAAGGAAAGGAACTTTGTGGTAGCATAAACATAAAAATTGAAAGCCCCTTCATGGGTCCGCGTTAATTGAAAAGTACAAGATAGGTCGAAAGTTCAAGTGACCAAGATGGAAGTTGTGGGATGCTCACAATTTCACAAGGTCACTAACTCACAACTCAAAAATTTGAAATGGAATAGTCCATCGACCCTCATAATTAATTATATATGGTACCATGTGTGATGGCGATGGTCCGGGGTTCCACTTTGGGAACAAAAAATTGGTCCGACTCTAGACGTATAGGGACACTAGCCTTTTGTGCACACTATACGTGCGTGTTATTTTAGTTTGAAATATGGAAGGGAGTCAAACAAATCAGAACCAAAAGTTTTTATAATTTAACATCCATTTTGCGATAGAAGAAAATTGATGCACTTACAAATAGTAATTAAAATTATGTTATTAAAAATGTAAATAATAATATTGCTTTTTATGCACGATATGATTCTAGTGATATTTTTGGTATAATTGTTATTTATTAATTAAAAAAATAACACAAATGAAGGTTTATATCTAAGTTTACACTTTTTTTTGCAATAATAAGAAAATAAAAAAAAGACGTATAAATTTCTAGAGACGCGTATTTTAATTCTTACAATAATCTTAGTTTTTTCATAATAAATTATGGAAAATTAAAAAATAAAAAGTGGATTTTATTTTATTTTATTTTTTTTACAGATGTAATGAATTAAAATTATTTTCTCACCTATGACTTTTACAAATTAAGATTCAGCTATCAAGGGTTTGAAAGAACTAAGAAAAAAATTAGTTGATAATTAATAATTAATGAAGTTAATACTTAACAATTAACAACTTAAACAATTAAATTAGTAGCGCAAAAGCAAGATGAAAAAAGAGATATGTAGTTCAAAATGAGTAGCAAATTAATTGAAAAGATCAGAGAGAAAAATTTCAATATACATTAATTAAATTCTCACTTCATGACATAATCGTGAACAAACCTATTCTTTTTTCTCCCTAGCTAGATAATTATGAACAAAAGAAAACTTCCTCCCCTATGCTTTCTTTCATATCAAACTCCCACTATAATCTACTTCGTAATAAAGTAAAAAAATAAATTATGTAACAAAACTATATCAATATGGATGTCTATTATAAAAAAAAAAGCATGTCTATTGTAGAGAATTTAAAAATATAGATTTTTATGTTTTATTTTATTTTATTTTTTTGAATTATATATTTAATAATATTTTCATTTTAAAATTCTTTTTCTTTTTTAAAACTTTCCTTATTGATGTCATTAGTTTTAATAGTAATATTATTTGAATTTCTAAAACTTGTTAGGGGTAAAGAAGACATTTAATGGGGGGACACCATCCTCAACCCCCCCTTCCCTTATATAATAAAGATTAGCCTTATGTGCACGCTATGCGTGCTTTAATGTATGAATACCTTACATAATGTTTGTATACATTATTGATGAGCTTGTTAAAAATAAGATTATGATTGTTTAATTGAATAAAATTTAATTTCATCTGCTAAACTATCTCTGGTCAAAATTTCACTGTAATTAAAAGATAAAAATTTAATGTGAAAAGCTATATAAATATGAGTGTCCATTTATAAAAAATTCAAAAATATTAATTTGCTTCTTTTATTTATTTTTGTAAATTATTAATTATGTGATATTTTCATTTAGAAAGATAAAAAAAATTTGTTATATTTTATGGGGATAAATAATTATTTTCTCTTTGATTAATAATTCCTTATTTGTTATTGATTGATTGAATTTAATTTATATTTTAATTATCTTTATTTCATAAGTAAGGGAAGATCGGTATTTTAGACATTTTTATATATTAGAGATTTATACTAATTAAAAAAATTGTGTAAAAAAGTATACCAATATGGGCATCTAATTGTAGAGAATTTAAAAATATGAATTTTGGTGTTTGTATTTTATTTATTTGAATTATATATTTTGTAATATTTTCATTTTAAAAAATAAAAAACTTTCCTTTTTAGTTAATATTATATAATTTGAGTATTTAGAAATTTTTTGAAGGGTAGTTTAGACTTTTTGAGGGAGGACACAATGGCTCTCCCCTTAGCTTATATAATAGAGATTATGATCCGTGTTAAACGAGAAATGATAAAAATTGAGAAAGTAAAATTCCACACACAAACTAATACTCTCTCCTTAACATATTACTAGCAACATTTTCTATTTTTGGTTGTAACATAATACTAGCAACATTTTTTCCTAATTTCATTCTATTCTATTTTTGGCAACAAAAAATAATAAATTTACATTATTACCCTTATTCATAATAATTAACACAATACTAACACAAGTAGGTCCCACAATATTTTCCCCACCTTTTTTTTTATCTACTTTTCTCTCTCTTACTTTTATCATTATTATACCACTTAATACCACAATTACCTTATTTCAACTAGGACTCTGTGCTAGTTCGATTGTTGCTAGTAATTCGTTACGGAGGGAGTATATATTAGACAGGAATTAATAAACGGAGTGAGCACGGATCGGATATTCAATTCGATATTCAGTTTTGGGTCGAAAATTCTAAAATCTGGATATACGAATCCAATCTGAAATTTTCGAATATCCAATATCGAATTTTGTTTGGATCGAATACTTTCGGATATCAAGATATGTTTATTCAACATTTTAATTTGATATTTGGATATCCGAAATATCCGATATCCGAATATCTAATATACCAAAAAAATTATATTTTTTTATTCAAATTATTACAAAGTATGTAGTTTATTTGGATATCTGAATATCTGAAAAATAACCAATATCCGAGTATAAAAAATATGTAAGTTTTTTTATCTTTTATTTGAAACTAAGTGTACGTGGTCCCTACATACACTATATGTAAAAGCCAATGAATTTTGAATAGTGAATACAAAACATACATTTAGTGTATCCATTACTACTTGATCGATTCAGTTTGTGTTCATCATTTGTAGGCATTTGATTAGTATTAGACAGTACAATAAATAACCGAAGCTATATATTATCTTGATGAACCTTTTTTTGTCCAACTTTTTCCAAAACATGTTTCCTATCATGAAAAAATTCAATGCACATACGGGATATTTGAAGTAATTCCTTCATGTTACATGATAACCTTTTTGTAATATTAACAATGTTCTTCTAAACAAGGGAAGATTGTTGATCAGCATATAAAGTGTTACGTGGTATATCCGACATAGAGATAACTATCTATTATCGCTCCTCTACGATACAGAAAATTATAAAAGTAGTTGTAACTTGTAAGTTGTAACTTTTAATAAACTGTTGGAGTGTTGGACATAGTTAATTAATTTAACAATAATGCGTCTTTCTTCGCTTCATCTATGAATAGAAAATCATAAAAATTGATATGGACAAGCTTTGATCGATTGTACGTAAAATTTTATTCTTAATTAAAATCAATACTTTAACTAATTAATTCAACTAATTAACATATATCAAATGTACATGCATACATGTAGTTAGAAAGAATAATGTGATTCAAATAATAACGTACAATTGTTCTTGTATTTTAATTGCTAAAAAGTTGTCTTGTATTAGCAAAACTAAAAAGTACACAATTTCTTCATTTTATTATCGACCTTGTTTGACTATACTAATGCACATAATTAATTATGTATTGATACAACTATTAAAAAAATGTTCTAACAATATTCATTGAAAGAATCAAACAAGATTCTACATGGTTTTTTTTCTTATACATGACCCACAATTTAGATAAACTTGTATAATTATAAAATATATGTAAGACGACACAAAACTAAATCAATGATAAGATAGGGGAAGAACGAAATACAAAACTCAAGAAGTTTAAGTGAATTTTTTTTTTCTTTGGCTATCAATGTCTTTAATAATGTATCAAACTGTCAATTAAAAAAAAAAAACAAAAAAAACTCAATATTCTTGAATTTTTGAATATCAAGCAGTCTGACGAAATAATAATATTAGAGGACTCTCAAAGTATTCAATATTCAATATTTTTGAATCATACAATATATGCGTATTTGCGTAACCTTATCGGAACCACTAGGGAAAAAATTTAGTCTTAAATAAAAATTGAGACGTGAATTAGGCGTATTCATGTGGTGTAGTGCTAGTATTATGTGCTTGGTGTTGGGTTCCTTTTGTTTGATTTCCTCTTTGAGCTTATTTTCTGGGGTTCAATTCTTCTGTCATGCGATTTGCTGGATTCATTTTTCCTTTTGGAAAAATGATAATTCTAGGCGATAATTTCTTGATTTGTGACAACAAAAATTACTGTGCTCTTTGAATTTTGCTTAATCTAAATGTCCAATTGTTGTCCTACTTTTTTGAGTAATATAATTCCTCTCTAATTTAATTTTACCTTTCATAACTATCTTTTACTCCTTCCATTTGCCTAGTTTCTCAAATAGGTGAATAAATTTCATGCCTAACGTAGCAAATATCGTATACTGAATTACACCTATGTGGTGTAACTTTCTTTCCTCAAGATAACTGAATAAGCCCTCAGTTTTTTAAGGAAAAGTTGTCCATAACCGCATGACTTTTAGGCACGATGCAAGAAACAACATGATCTATACACTACTAGAAAAGATGCTATTTTCGATGGGAATTCTCGTAGCAAAAATGTGATTCCGTTGTACAAAAGGGGGTTGCAAATGATTTTATCCGTTGTAAAAATATGACCCTGTCGCAGATAAGGGGGTCGCAAATGATTTTTCCTGTCGCAATCCCGTCATAAACGAGTCATTGCTAATAGAGTTTGGGTTAGGTATTAGGTAAATTTTAACGATAGACTCAAAAACCATCACAAAAGATCTACGTTTGCGACAGGATTTAGGTTCGTCATTAATGTGTACCCGTCGTTAATGGACTAATTTTTTTATAGTGATACCGGGTGCGAAAGGCGGCACAACATTGTAAAAAGGGTAGGTTCATGATGTAGCATAAATGATGCCTTAGTGCACAAGGTTATGATGTCCTTTGCATAAGGTCATGCTAGCGGCCCTTTGCACCCTTTGCACTCTTGGAAATTGTTAAAACAATTTTTTTTTCTTCCAGTTGTCGAAACGTGCGCAACTTTGGTTCAACTAGGCTATCTCCAATGACACATTTTTCCTCATTCTCTACGGTCTCCATCACTACGACCTTGGTCAAGGTATTCGTCACCTGACTTCCATTATCCTCTAATGATCCCTCCTACATACTTTCGATTTCATTTGATGAGACACTACTTGTTTCATCCCGACTCAATGAGTCACACTCGTCCATCATAGCTATAACACTATTCTTACACATATCACTGCTCGACTGTGTTGTACAACATTCATTCTTTCTCTCCTTATTTACCTTCAAAAAATTTGGATACATCTCATATGTGGATGTTCTTGAGTTTAAAGCTAAACCCCATTAACATTTTCATACACTAGCCAATGGTTATGAACAAGACCCTACACATTAACCCATTTCTCTATCACCTCTAGGTTGCGAGGCTCACAAATTAAAGTATACCTATCTGTTATATACTTGTTTTGGGATAAATAAGTACATTTCTTTTTTTATTTCTTCATATAATAATAATAATAATAATAACTCAGGGAAACGTGCTAGCAGCAAGAATTGAAATATGTATACGTGGCCCGTGAAAAAGGCTTTGCAGCTTATCACTTATGTGCAGCGCAACCACTGCGGAATAAGATGATGATTTATTTATCAATTCATGCAACGAAAATGATTTAACCTTTCACTTTAGATCGATAATTTTAAAAAGAAGAAAAAAAATAATTTTTTCCTGAGTCCCCTCTCTATAAATTATTGTATAAACACGTTTCGAGTTTAACAAAAAAATTCCGATAAGAACATAAAATTTCAAATAGGATCAGAATAACTAAACAAGGGGCTTGTTTACTTCAGATTATATTCAGTTCAGTTCAGTTCAGTTCAGTTCATCTCTATTTAGTTAAATTAATACACTTCTATTCAGTTCAGTTCATCTCTATTTAGTTCAATTAATACACTTCTATTCAGTTCAGTTCAGTTCAGTTCAGTTCAGTTCAATTCAGTTCAGCTCAGTTCAGTTCAATTCAGTGATTACAAGTATAGGTCCATTGATAAAAAGTAGGCCTCTTTTTATAGCGACTGACCATAAAACATCAAACTTATAAATCCCAATGGTCAAATGTTCTCGTCATGTTTGATACCCCCTCCGTCCCATTTTACTTGCTACATTTCGTTTTGGAACAAATTTTTATGCAAATTAATTTTCATGCGGGTCCACCATTGGTAAAGGTAAGTTGAAGAAAAAGATTGGCATAAAGAAGATAAAAATGACAAAAAAGAGGGTAAAAATGTAAAATATGTGTGGGACCCATAGACTATAAAAGCAAATGTAGCAAGTATTTTGAGACATCCAAATAAGGAAATTGTAGAAAGTAATTTGGGACATATGGAGTATCAAAATGGTAACTTGGTGCTTTTTTTTTTATAAAGAAATGCAAAAAGACTAGTTGACACTTTAGAAGAAAATTAAACTATAAAAGAAATAAAGAGTCAATTGTGGGAACTAGGAAGGCAGGCGCTGTAACTCAAGTTGAATCCCATTTAGGGTCTCATTAGAGAATCTGTGGTGTATAATTAAACTACTACTTTTATTGGTCTCCAAATACTGTTTATGTTTTTGGAGTTTTTATTTGCCTACATAAATTTAGAATTTGAAGTGACGGCAACTTTGTAATTTTTTCAAAGAGATTATGACAGAGGATGGTGGAGACAAAATGCCTATAATAAGGTTTGAACCCAACCATCTTCAGGTCCTTTGGATAAAATGTGGCTGGGGTGAACATTACTTTGATTGCCACTCTGTTGACCTCAAATATATATTTTGTATGTGGCATTTGCTAACAACACAACACAACACACTAATAATAATAATAATAAAAAAGAGAAGTAATAGTGTCTGACTCGTCTGACAGTAATATTACTGTCACATTACTGTCAGACGAGTCCAACTGGAGCTGGACACATATTGTTAAATCTGGAGACATATTTTTTTAAACCTGGACACATATTTGTAGACCTAGACACATATTTGTAACCTTGGTGAAAACTTGTTAAACCTGGACACATATTGATAAACCTGAACATATATTGTTAAACCTGAACATATATTATTAAACTTGGACAAATATTTGTGAACCTGGTAAAACTTGTTAAACCTGGACACATATTGTTAAACCTAGACACATGTTTGTTAACCCTGGACACATATTATTAAACCTGGACACATATTATTAAACCTGGACACATATTTGTAAACCTGGTGAAAACTTTTTAAACCTGGTGAAAAATTGTTAGGCCTGAACACATATTTTTAAAACTTGACACATATTTGTAAACCTGGTCACATATTTGTAAACCTGGTGAAAACTTGTTAAACTTGGTGAAAATTTGTTAGACCTGTACACATATTGTTAATTAAACCTGGACACATTATTAAACCTGAACACATGTTGTTAAACCTGGACACATATTATTAAACGTAACATAGATACATATTGTTAAACCTGAACATATATTATTAAACCTGGATACATATTTGTAAACCTGGTGAAAATGTGTTAAACCTGGTGAGAATTTGTTAGACCTGGACACATATTGTTAAACCTAGACACATAGTTGTTCAACCTGGACACATATTGCATGTTAAATCTGAAACCTATTTTTAAACATGGACACCAATTTGTAAACCTGGACATATATTGTTTAATCTGGACACATATTGTTAAACATGGATACATTTTGAAACTAACCTGAACAAATATAACCTGGACACATTTTTTGGCATTTTGAGGCCTTTAGAGGCCTCATTTGGCATTTTTCCTTGACCAAATTCCCTTCACTAATAATAATGGCTATATTGGGTCAACCGTCTGACGGTCAGACGGTCTGACCCAATACTTTCACTAATAATAATAATAACACCAATAACATTAATAATAAAGAAGTGTGGGCCCAAATAGTATTTCGGCGGCCCACTATTTTCTTATATATTCTTTATACTATTGATATAATAATAATAATGATGATGATGATGATGATGATGATGATGATAATGATAATAATAATAATGATGATGATGATGATGATGATGATGATGATGATGATGATGATGATGATGATGATGATGATGATGATGATGATGATGATGATGATGATGATGATGATGATGATGATGATGATGATGATGATGATAATAATAATAATAATAAACGAAAGCCATAAAAAATGTAATAATAAATGAAGAAGAAGAAAAAAAAGGGATCATACATATGCATATTCCGATTCATTTGATAAAAACAGAGACTCAAATCTTCTATCCCATCTATTATGTCCCATTTGTGTTACACTCATTTTGATTGATTTGAGTAATTATATGGCCCACGTTTTAAAATTTCAAAATCAAAAATTGTTTTTTCAACCAATTAAACTTAGTGGGACACAATAAGTGGGATGAAAGATGTTTTTTCCCAAAAACACAAGGGTTAAACTTCACTAGCTAATTTCAAAGATAAATTATCCATCACTTATTTAAAAATTAAGACCATTACAGTTATGGCTCATAGTGCTTATTTTTCTTGAACTTTAGCTTTCTAAAACAACTATTTTCTTGATGAGGATAAGGTTTTTTTTTTTTTTTTTTTGAGAGAAAGACTTGATGAGGATAAGTTACTTGACACTTCATTTGTAAATTTGACCTACATATTTTATCTCCAAGAGAAAACTATCACAATTAGATTTTGAACTTTTCACAGCTAAATGATGATGAAAAAGGATTAGTTTTTTTTTTTTTTATTTATTTATTTTTTTTAATAAAAAGAAAAAAAAAAACCTTTGATAGTTGTAAATATGAAATTAAAATTGTATATATATATATAACTCGTATAATTAATGGTAGGTATTTTTCAACTATGAAAATGGAATTACAAATAAAATTACAAGATATGTAACAAATTACGTAAGAGTACTACAATAAAATTTAGAAGAAATTATTAATTTCATAGTGTTAGTTCAAAAATTGAAAAAGGTTGATATTTATTCAATAATCATGCTTGGTATTTGATGTGTTCTACTGCATGGTTGAAGAGAATGAAGTTGAAGTTCATATATGGTCGAACACTTGCTTGGTTAACTTTCATTCTTTTTATGTACAAGTCGTTGTGCTAGACCTTTAATTTTCTCAATGGAGTAGTGATTTAATTGAAATATATAGTACAACCGTAGCACCAGATCGGACCGCAACTTAATAGATTGTGTCGGATTGAACATATTCTATATCGGGAGTTCAAGACCATAACGAAAATTTAGAGAATGCCGATTATTCGAATTGAATTTAGCAATAAAATGATCTGTATAGAAATTGAATTAAAGTGAATTTAGCAATAAAATAATCTGAATAGAAATTGAAAATAGTCCAATTGAAAATAGTCGATTTGAATTTAGCTACAACTATATCTTTAACTTTTAAAAACTAACAAAATTCAACAAATCAAAACAAATGACACACACTCGTACACAAAATAGTGGGACACACACTCTGTGTGAATGGACACAACTCCACAAAAGTTCAACATTATAGATGGGATATGATAATCTAAGTTATTGGGTATTGTGCCTCAAAGCTAACAAACATACACTCATATATATTAGGAACAAAATATTGTGCATATCGTAATATTTTTCAAATATATGGCAATGCATACGTTTTCAATTTATTGTGTGCAGGAAATTATAAGTTGATTCAGAAAGTAAATAATATTTTTAGTTAACATTCATTTTTATTGGTTAATTAAGATTTAGTATGTGTCACCACTTTCTCTTTAGAAAAATATCATATCATTGGATAATATAATCTAGAAAACACCCACAAATAAAGAATATAAGAAATATTTTTTACATAACATGTATAGCATAAAAAATAAAAAAAATAAAAAAAAATTCAATTTCCTAAATAAATTCACTTTAAAAGAAGAATTAAAAAATACTTGGCAAAAAATATGTAAACACCATAATAAACCATACGCTATACATTGCATCTCTAATAATTACCTAAACCATACTAAATCTCTAATATGGTTATCATATCATACGTAAGTTTCCTATTATCTACAATATATAGATTGATCATGCCATTATTATTTAATTTAATTAAATTTACAAAATTTGCCACTATGTCGTTTCCTACTAGAAAATACAAGTGCTTGAACAGTGCAATTTTTAGTGCTATTTATAAATACATACATTTGCACTCCTTCATCTTTTTGTTCATCTAGAATATCAAGATGAACTCTTGCTTCTTTTTACGCAATAAATTACTCCAATACTATAAAAACTATTTCCCCCAAAAAACATTTTTCATTGCTTGTTACAATTCACTCATGAAAAACTTAATAACACCATTGTTTCGCTACACAATCTTTCTTATAAATCGGCCATTTTCACTCCATCTTTGTTATCTTCTTCTTATTTCGTGTGCTGGTTTCTTGTCTTTAAAGATCTCAAAGACAAGAACCTACGAAAACCCTAAAAATATCGATCTTTTTTTCACCTCTATTTCAGCTGCTACCGCTTCGAGCATGACTACTATTGAAATGGAGTTATTCTCTAATGACCAATTAATAGTTATCACTATTCTAATGCTCTTAGGAGGTGAAGTCTTCACCTCCATGCTCGGTCTCCATCTTCGAAGGTTCGACTTTCCATCCATCCAAAACCCAAAATTAGATAACTCACGCATCACTGATGACTCTACTGAATTAGGTATAATCAACCCGCCGATTTTCTGTCATGCTAATAATAATAACAACGACGACGATAACAATAATAATAATAATAATAATAATAATAATAATAATAATAATAATAATAATAATTTTGGTACTACATTTCTTTCAATGAAATATAATAAGAAGAATTCAATAAAATTACTAGGGTATATAATATTAATATACATAATAATAATCCATTTATTAGGTTCAACTTTAGTAACCATGTACATGAGCCTAACTCCAAGTGCTCACAATTTAGTTAACAAAAAAGGATTTGTATTACACACATTTTCCTTCTTCATAGTAGTTTCAACCTTTTCAAGTTGTGGATTTGCACCTACAAATGAGAACATGGTAATCTTTAAAAAGAACAATCCTAGCCTCCTCTTGATTCTACTTCCTTACACATTCTTCGGAAATTCGATGTTTCCGATATTCTTAAGATTAATAATATGGAGTTTAGAGAGGTTTACAAAGAAGAAAGAGTTTCATTACATGTTAAATAATTACAAGGAATTAGGGTATAATCACTTAATTTCAAGTAAAAAATGTTGGTTTTTGGGGAGCACTATAATTGGATTATGGGTGTTACAAATTTTGGTGTTTTGTGGTGTGGAATGGAGCTCTGGAATTATGGATGGAATGAAATTGTACGAAAAGTTTGTGAGCTTATTATTTCAAACCGCAAATACAAGGCATAGTGGAGAATCCGTTTTTGATGTTTCTCAACTTTCTGATGCGATTTTGGTGTTGTTCATTATCATGATGTGAGTAAAGTTCTTTTCTTTTTTGTATTCTTAACTACTTGCTAATTTAATTTCATTTAATTTTTCATGGATTATCTATAATTTTCATGAAGTTAATTAAATTGTTGTTTGATTTAATACAACAACCTTAATAATTTGAGTGAGTTTGTTGGCCGGGATGAAGTGTATATAAATGTTGGACTTTTTAAGGAAAGGGTTATAATACACTCCATCTTACACAACTGATTGTCTTTTCTATGAGTGTCCGGTACATGAACGTTCATTAAGATATATACTCATAAATTTTAGTACCTACTCCGATGGCTCCGTATTATTTTGTTAGTCAGTAGGAATGTTGTGTGGATATTAAAGAATCGATAAAAAGTAGAAGATTCCTTTAACTTGTATTTTTAATGTGAAAGTACTAAATAAAAGCAATGGAAAGAGAATAAAACTGCTAAATGAAGAGAGACAAAAAAGTGATATTCAGCTATTTTCTGAATCAAGTATATTTGAAATAGGAGAAATAATAAATAATATAATTAGGGTGTGTCTCGTGTATGATTTGAAAAAAGTAAGGATTGTCATAAAATAAAGTAGAGTAGGTTTTAGAAACTTTTTTTTACTAGAAATAGAAAAGATTCTAAATTGTTGTAATATTTTACGACATTTTGTGACCTTTTTAAAAAATCTTATTAATTTGCGTGATTGATAGGGTATAGCAAGTGGGACCTACTTTGGACGGGGCAATATGAAAATGGTGTAAACGTGAAATCATTCTATAAGTATATGTTATTTGTATTTATATTAACTTATTTGAATTTATCTTTTCAATATGAGAAAAGCTAACAAGAGCCCTATAGATGCTTTTTAAGGTAACAAAAATAGAATTTTAAAGTCAAATAAACATTAACTACACCGATTAATGTATAATTTTTACGTGAATCAATTCAAAATAAAAATCATTTTGGAAATTATTTTCAATCTTTATTGCCCTGGAGTACTCATTAGTAAGATCCTTTTAATATAATAAAAATAAAAATGATATACATATCCTTTTAAGAGGCTTAAAATGGAAATAAAATATATAAAAAAAAAACATTTATTACACTAAATGAAGTGTGATTTAATCATTTAATCAAGAATTCTCAAATTGTTTTCACTATAAGAAAATACAATTAGTGCTTAATTATATGTTGCTCTTAGAGTGTTACATATAACATTACACTTAAAAAAATGAGATGGATAAAACCTTAGCTTATGAACATGCATGTGTTTAAGGAGGATTAACAGTTCTTTCGTTGATTTAGTCAGAAAATGAAAGAAAAGGAAATGTATCCAAATTTCCATAGTAAAGTGAGGCCAAATATATGAAGGAAAATAATCTCCAACCACGAACTTAACAGAAATTAGGAAATGAGTGGAAAACATGAAACAAACATATCATATCAGCTTCATAGCGACCACTGTTGCTGACAAATTATTCATACGTGGTCAACATTAATGCATGGTGCATGTTACACGAACTTTTTTTTCATATATATATATATATATATATATATAGGAATCCACCAGCTCACTATAGCTGGTACTGGATTACTGGATTATTAACCCTGAACAATTGATCACTTGCACGTAAAGGGGAGGGTAAAGGGGGGAAATAATCATGCAATGGGTTATGAGGAAT
Source organism: Salicornia ramosissima (assembly GCA_951394345.1). Lineage (NCBI taxonomy): Eukaryota > Viridiplantae > Streptophyta > Magnoliopsida > Caryophyllales > Amaranthaceae > Salicornia > Salicornia ramosissima. Next base: position 45,181,996 of record OX596233.1, on the reverse strand, counting down.
TAAATCCCTCGCCACTTGTGCGAAGGGTGGATAGCTCAACCACCAAGCTATCTCTTGTAAAGTGGATTTGATCTCCCCCGTACATGGCAGGCGCAGTCCAAGTCCGTTTATCATGGTATCAGAGCCCAATTGGATCTGTTCTGATCTGGGCCAACGATTCCGGACAAATCACATGTGATGGTGATTGTTGAGTCCGTGTTCATCCACACGTGAGTTGTCCTACATTAAAAATAGTTTAGTATTAAGGGGGAGAGTATTGTGGTGATCAATCCTATATTGAACAAATAATAAAGCCGTCTCTACTTTATATAATTAAGGTGTGACACTCCTTATATTATTACCATATGATTTTAAGGTGGAATCTCATTGGTCTTGTATAGTGGATTTGCTCTCCCGGATGACGGGTGCGGCTCAGACTCGTTTGTCACTATCACTTACTCCTCATGTTACACGAACCCTTGAACACTCTCTACCTTAATTTCACCTGAATTTCCTTGAGAATCCAATACAACAAGGCACCTTTTTTGGGTGCACTATACATGAACTTTCTTAAAGTTATTAAACTTGTTTAACTTTTTTTAATGGAGAAATTAATTTATTTGAACTTATTAAATTTGATTAAAATTTATTGAATTAGACTACCTAATTAGCACTATTCTAAGAAACGAATCAACCTTATTACACCTTATTAGAGTTGATTAAACCATATTGAACAAATTAAATGTGATTAGCATACTATTCTAAGGGGATGATATATGCATTCTTGAGGACTATATATAAGCATATACTAGACTTTCTAAAATAGAAAAAAAAATTAAAAATACATGAAAAAATTACGTATAAATCGGTGTAACAAAAAATTATGGAGTATTTTCTCAAGTCCTTAAACATAGACATAAGGACTATACTTTTTTTTTTTTAAAGAAAAAATAAAAACAAAAGAGAACTCACCTTTATGTGAATGTATAACATTTTCCTTTTTTAAAACAAGTTAGAAAGAGAAATCACCCCAAAACTTAAATTTGTGACCATTTCATAACTGGCTAGTGGGCGCAAAGCATGTGAGGCTGCTTCACTTTCTCCATTTATACATTAATATCAATCATTTATGTTTATAGCTACATCTTGTTCAATCTTTTTCACCTTTGATAGTTCCCTTATTGGACAATCATTCTTCCTGTTGCCACAACAAATCTACAACAATGATGAATTCGAGTTGGATCAGTGGATCAAACTCCACCTTGTGATTTTTGGATCGTTGTTGGGTCAATCCTCGCCAGCTTTGTAGTTCCATGATAAGAGTTGTGCGTTGAGGTCCAATGTATCTTATCGTGTAAGAGAGGTATAGTTTAGTGAAGTTGAGAGATACGAAGAATTGATAGAGCATAAAGCCAATTCATAGGCTTCGATCGTTAGTTTAAGTTTTTTGTTGAAATGAATTTTAGACATGGTATCAGAGCTAACAATTCAAGAAGGTAACGAATTAGATAACATCTATCCTTTCTATCAAAGTGGAATATTTAACACTCGGTACATGCTGTATCCACATTTCAAGCCCAACAGACACTTGTGCGAGGGGCATAATAGAGTATAAATTAAATTTATGGACTTCAACTGTCAGCTTATGGTTTTGGTTAAAATGATACTTTAATTGAGAAATAATGGATAATTTTAGTGTGAATTTCAAAGAAAAAACGTTTAAAACAAGGGGCTTCATAAGGCACAAACTGCACGCAACAACTATTATTAATCGGGTTATTCGATTAGGCTGATTCAGCATTGTGGGTTAGGCTGGGTCATGGAATGGGTTAGTACGGTGGCCGGAGTTTATGTGTTCAGGGAAGGGATATTGGCAACATTATATTATTAGAGCATGTTTATTTAATATCTCATATCAAACATTTCATTACGTATTGTTTGATATGAGATATTGGTAAGAAATGTCCTTTTCTTATGGAAATTATTACAACTATTTTGTTACCATTTTCAACTTTGTGAAAACAAAATCATTTCCTCTTTAAGGGGACGTTCTCTTCAACTTATTCTACCTGATCTGACCTTACTTGACCTAAATAAACCTATTAAAACTACCTTGATTATAACTTATTCGATCTGACCTGACCTGACCTGATCAAACCTGATAAGTTCTGAGACCTGATAAAAAAATAAAATTGAAGGGACTTGTTTCATTCAATTCCATTTTTATAACTATACCAAATAACAAATATTGATGTCGTTTAATATTAGCCTTTTTCCTTTCTAATCTGCTTTTATTCTATTAAAATTTATACCAAACTCCCTCTTAGGCTACATGAGCTTGTATATTGGGTTGTTTGGGTCGAATTATAATGGTACCACTACAAAAAATGTGTTCAAGAAAGACAAATTAAAATTGTCCTATTTGATACAAAATTTGTCTTCTTAGGTTATAATGACAATTTTAGTATTGCCCTCATGTTGCCCTTGTAACCCCGTTGTATTAGGTTTCAAAGCCAATTTTAGATGTTTTGCCCTCTTTGATTCAATTCAAAAAGGGCAAACAAAATTTCCTTCATTGATCATCAACAAAGGCAATACATTTTGCTTTCCTTGATTTAAACACTTTATTTATTGTCAAATAGGGCAAAGTTTCAAAAGTCTAAGAGGGCAAAATAATCATATTGTCTTCATAGTTAATATCAATGAGTGCAAAAATAATTGCCCTTGTAGGCATCATTAAGTAAAGCAATACTCATATTGCCCTCTTTAATCATGATAAATTGCCCTCATTATGTGAATTTCTTGTAGTGTACGAGTCTGAGTCTGGTCTTATTCAATTCCATTTTTATAACTATACCAAATAACAAATATTGATGTCGTTTAATATTAGCCTTTTTCCTTTCTAATCTGCTTTTATTCTATTAAAATTTATACCAAACTCCCTCTTAGGCTACATGAGCTTGTATATTGGGTTGTTTGGGTCGAATTATAATGGTACCACTACAAAAAATGTGTTCAAGAAAGACAATTAAAATTGTCCTATTTGATACAAAATTTGTCTTCTTAGGTTATAATGACAATTTTAGTATTGCCCTCATGTTGCCCTTGTAACCCCGTTGTATTAGGTTTCAAAGCCAATTTTAGATGTTTTGCCCTCTTTGATTCAATTCAAAAAGGGCAAACAAAATTGTCTTCATTGATCATCAACAAAGGCAATACATTTTGCTTTCTTTGATTTAAATACTTTATTTATTGTCAAATAAGGCAAAGTTTCAAAAGTCTAAGAGGGCAAAATAATCATATTGTCTTCATAGTTAATATCAATGAGTGCAAAAATAATTGCCCTTGTAGGCATCATTAAGTAAAGCAATACTTATATTGCCCTCTTTAATCATGATAAATTGCCCTCATTATGTGAATTTCTTGTAGTGTACGAGTCAGAGTCTGGTCTTCAAAGCTCCAACACATGAATACCTTTGTTTGTTTTTGGGTCCAAGCTGTGTATGGTACCACATCTAGTCATCTAATTGTCATCTTTATTTATTACATACTTTATCAAGGATCTATCAATTTTAATATTTCCAACAGGTTTACCAAGTTATAACAATATCTATTTGCATAATTGTTTATTCAATGAAAATCATTGATAACTTGAAATTAAAGCAATTATTGCCATTGACTTAAAAAAAATCAATGAGAAACCAATTTAAATTAAGTTACATTTCTTTTTCTCCAATTAAAATTAGTCTAAATTACTTCTCTATCTTTTTTACTCACTAGATTCTAGTGTGCATAAATTGCATAATATTTTAGGACGGAGAAATGTGTAGAGCATGTGATGAATATTTCTTAATACGATAAAAAAAAGAGAGAATTTATAGACATTTCCTCCGTCTTATTTAAAATAAAAAAAAATGGAGTCAAAAATAAAAAATAAAATTGAAACATAATCAAACTCGTTTTACAAAAGTTGTGAAAAAAAAAAACTAAAGGAAAAAACACTTTTTAGAGGTGTACCACTTTTTGTATATAAATAAGAAAATTGGAATACATTTTACCAAACATGTGGGACCAAAAAAAAATAAGCAAAGATTGTAATATTGTCTTTTAGCTTTGTAATTAAAGAAAAAAGTATGTTTAATGATGTATTTAAAAGTAAATCTATATCGTGTCTTTTAAAAACGAACTGCATCAAACTTTTTCTGACACCTAAAAAGATAAATAATAGCAATCTATGAGGAATAAAAGATCTGAAATGCACCATAAATTGGAAAGCATAGCACGTTATGTGGGCCCCACATTCCAAAAAGAGATTGCAAAAATTAACTTGAGTAGATTTTTTTTTTTTTTTTTTTGCTATTTATACAATAACATAGAATGAGCTTTAAAGGGTGTTTGGCAAATAGAGTTTTGGGGTATTTTTAGAGGGTTGAACGACTTTCATAGGTTTGGCAAAGTCAAACCTCTAAATGTGGTGTTTGGTAAAGAGATTTTGGTAAGAGAGTTTTGGGACCAAAACCCCCTTTTTCAAAACGTTGGGTATATCAACTTTTTGCTCAGAGTTTTGCAAATCTTCAATTTTAATGACCACATTGCCCATTATTAATACAATGCAAACAAGGTAAATACAGATCTATACTATTCTAAAAACAAATCCTTAAAAACTAATTTAAACTTGTAATTGTTTTTTCTGAAACAATATAAACCTGTATTATAGCTAACTAAAATTCAAACAAAAAAAGAAAAAAAAAAGAAATTGTGTTGAGTAGAAGAGTAGGTGGTGTTGAGATTGGACCTATTTCAACCAATTATATACCACTTCAATAGTTCAATTATATCTATCTCACTTACTCAAGAATCATGAGTTGCAAAATTCTTGATGGTGGGTGGTTGTTAACATTTTTGTTGATGGTGGTAAATAATGGTAGAAACTAGAAAGTGGTGGTAGTGGGGAGGGAGAAGATGGTAGTAGAGAGAGAGAAATGCTACTGATGTAGTGAGTGGAGAAAGAAAATTGTATGTTGTGTGGTGCGTGAGGAGTGGGGAGAGAGCAGTGGTGTGGGTTAATTGTGTGAATTACTTTTAATTAAGGGTAGTTAAAGCATGGTTTAACAAGGGTATTTAAGTCTTTTCATATCATACAATAATTATCATATTTTATCAAACAGCTATGTTTTACCAAACACATGCATAAACAGCAGTCAAATCCACTGTATGAAAAAGTTAAAACTCTAACAGCAAGCTCTAAACCCTATCCGCTAAACTCTAAACTCTATTTGCCAAACAGGCCTTAATTTGTGATTTCTCTAAAGAATATTATGACTTACGATGACAATGTCCATGAATTGGGGTGAGGATTTAGCATTGGTGAGGATTGATGTTGTGTGTTGATTTTTCGTGCTACTGTATCAAAAGTCGATCCGTAAGTTTTTTTTTAATTTTTATTTTCATAATGCATGTATGAGTGGTATTAAGTCTTAAACTAGACTTATTGCTGGTCACTTAACTTAATTTGATCGACAATCATATTTGAAAGGAAAATAACAAGAGTAGTTACAAATACGTGTTATATGGTTTGAACCCAACACCTCAGATGTGCCATTCCAGAGACTTTACCCAATAACCTCGAAAAGTGTATTGCTTTTTTTTTTTTTGGCAACAAGTGTATTGCCTATGGGCTATGGGTAGTGGCTAGTTGGCTACAATAAGTAACTCTGCATTAGACAATCAACGAGGTGTACGGTATCATGGTATAGAAAGTTCCATAAAAAGTGAGTATAAAACTCCAAAATCCACCACATAAAATAACTTATTAAGTGCAGCGCTAGGCGCTACACGCTGCTCTTGCTATCCTCACTCTCCACAAAATATCCGTGGAACCCATCACCACCTATATTGATATTCTGAACCTCTATCTAATATGGAGTACTCCTATTAATAATATTTCCACTTTTTTTAATAGTCGCAAGAAATGAAAATATTTGTAAGAGATAAAAAATTGTTTGTTGCAACTAATCGATCGAAAACGGAGTTAGTCCAAGACCTTGTTTTGTTTCAAAAAGAACTATAGCAAAAAATCATAATTAATTACACTAATGGCTGGTCTTTTATCAAGTTGTTTTTATAAAGGATTAACTTCTATTGAGGTGGCACGAAATGTTGTTTTATCTTATTTGTAATTAAATTTTGCCAACGACTAATTTTATTCCTTAACATTTGGTCAATACCAGCATGAGATTTTTGTAGGAGGAGTCATAAAATAGGGTATAAAGATAATTGTTTAAATTGATATTATGTTTTTTTGTCCCAAATTTTTACTATCTTTGTCCCAAATTAATTACTTTTTTTATCATACTCTCTCCGTCCCATTTTACTTGCTATATTCCATTTTGGAACAAATTTTTATGCAGACCAATTTTTATGTGGGCCCACCATTGGTAAAGTTAAGTGGAAGAAATTGATTGGTTTAAAGATGATAAAAATGACACAAAAGAGGGTAAAAATGTAAAATATATGTGGGGTCCATAGACTATAAAAGAAAATCTAGCAAGTATTTTGGGACATCCAAATAAGGAAATTGTAGCAAGTAATTTGGGATAGAGGGAGTACTTTTTTTATGGGTTCCAAAAAAAGTTTTTACACAGTCACTTTTTTTAACAAGTTTAATTATTTTTGTTAAGTTAAATAATTTTAGACACGTTTTTATTTTTTGAAACTAAGTTTAATGTTGTCATATCATCATATCACCCCTTAATCAAATTCTCACTTTTTTTTTTTAATTAAAAAAGTTGTTAATTCATAGTGTTTTACTAGCAAACAATTTAACATAATATATCGTTGAAATTAATTGTAGGTATCTTCCACCATACTTTTCATTCCTACCAATTGGGGAACAGGAACAAGAAGCACTAACTGGTGGCGAAGAAAATACAAGTATGAAAATGCAGAACAAAAAGAATATCATAGAGAATATTCTCTTCTCTCAACCATGCTATTTGGTCATTTTTGTCATAATTATATGCATCACGGAAAGAAACAAATTGAAGGAAGACCCTCTCAATTTCTCCGTTCTAAATATAATCTTTGAAGTTATAAGGTATGTCTTGAATTCAATCTCACTTAATTTTCTGGCTAAATTAAAAAATCAAATGCTTCACCAAAAAGGGATGGAGGGTAAGTCTCTCACTTGACCGTCTGAACTAGGGGGTATTCAACTTGGCCTGCTATGTGATCTTACATATTCGATTAGTTTTTTTTTTTTTTTTTTTTTCCAAATTTACATCGGAAATTCAAAATTTTGGATATCTAATATATTTGATTTGTTTTAAAGTTTTAGCTTAGAATCTGGATTTTTTTTTTCAAATATTTAGGATAAAAAATTCAAAATTTCTAGATATTTTGGATGTTATCCAGCTTTCTCGAATATTTCAATTTTCAATCATATATTTAATTTTTTAGATATTTTAGATTAGATATCTAGATATTTTTTATAAAAAATTTTAAAAATACGAAAAAAAAAAATATTTTTGCAAAAAATAACAAATTAAATTCAATATTTTGGATAAAAAATTTCAAACATCCAAACCTAAAATTTAGAATTAAATAAATGTTTATTTCGAATAAAAGCGGATATTCGAAATGAACAATTTGTTTTGATGAGGTAGTGTCACAAAAGAATTCTTAAAAATGCATAAAAATTAGGAAATATAAGGTGAAAGACTAAAAGTTCAATGATATGAACACTTTAGTTTAACTTGATGAGATAGTGTTACAAGAGATTTTTTTTAAAGTATTAATGATAATTATAGTAATAATAATATAGGGGTGCATTCTATTCAACTTATTAGACCCGAAATATATGAACTTATTTTAATATGAATGAAAATTATTGGACTTAGTGGACCTTATTAGCCTTGTTTATATAAATAATTGGACCTTGTTATCACTTTGGACTTGATGGAACTTTATTGAACTTATTACACCTTATTAGATGTTATTTGGACTCATCTGAACTGAAACCTTTTGTTTTAAGGTGAAGAAAATGAATCCTAATACAAACTCTAGTAAGTCTGCAAAGATTTGTTGTTACATTTTTAAATAATATTAATAATAATTATTTTTTACCAAAATAATAATAATAATAATAATAATAATAAAAAATTTTGTCAAAGGACCATCGATCTCAACAAAAATCTTATGTTGATGATTGAAGCCTAATGTTTGTGTTACATATACTTTAATACTCCCCCTCATATGTATGAAACATTATTTGAGCTTAAATGAATGCAAGACCAACCACAATTGACCCTGATTAATTCCCCTTTATGAAGATGGAGTGGATGAGATTTTAACCCGTGACCTCTGTGTTACGTTGACTATGATATACACTTTATATATCATTAAAAAAGCACCTCCACCAAAAGATAAAATTGATAAGTTAACATTGTATAGATAAGTTAAAAGAATATTTGAAAGTATAATATATTTGTTATAACTTAAGTATAAATTGTATTTGAAAGCGTGGATTTAAAAATATTGATAGAGTATATAACATATTCCTAGTCCCTAATTATTAATTTAAGATTTTGGTTGAGATAGTCCTTTAACATGGCATCAGAGCCAACGTGACGTAAATGTCACGGGTTCAAATCTCTCCTCCTTTTTCCTAACTGTAATTAATTCGCACCGGGTATGATGGGACATGTGTTGCGTCCACATTTCAAGCCCAAAGAGCCTTTCATATGGGGGGTGATAGATTATATAACATATTCTTTCTAATATCAAAGGAATTGAAGATTAGAAGAATTATAAAGGATGAAGGAATTAATTATAGGAAAAATTGTCTAAAACTACCAAATAAATGTTGACTTTTGAAAAATACTACCAACTAAAATAAAGTTGTTATAAAACTACCTAATATATCATTTTTGACCTGGTTGCACTACCACTTTCCATGTTTTTTTTTTCATTTTCCCGATGTTATGGCCAATCACTATTGATTTCCCTCTATTTCTTTTTCCAAAAATGTTCGATTACCCTCTATCTCTAACTAACTCTTTTCTTTTAATATATATCAGAATGTTAACCTATGAAATGAATCAAAATTACCCGCTTTTTCTTCAATCGAACTTTCTTTAATCCTATTTTTTCCATTGAAGCTTGAGTATGTTTAGCAATTGAGGGAAATCAAGTAGTTTTAGGGAAAAAATTGTAGAGAAATCAAATTGGTGGGTCATAAAATCAAAAAAATTAAAAAAATACGGAAAGTGGCAGTGTTACCAGGTAGAAAATAATGTAGGAAAAAATCATATGAATAATCCCAACTATTGGAGGTCTTCCAATATTAATCCCAACTATAGGTTATTACACTATAATCCAAACTAAGGGGGCAGTTTTATGATATTAGTCCATACTAATTTTCGACTGGCTCCGATTTCCTTCGTAAAAAGAGGGGAAGGTATAATCAAGTATAATAAATAAGAAAAGAGGAAAGATAATGAATAATTTATGAATTGGTGACCGATTACAATAAGTTAAATAAGTTAATGGACTAATATCATAAAACAACCCCCAAAGTTTGGATTATACTGTAATAACTAATAGTTGGGATTAATATTGTAAGACGTCCAATAGTTGGGATTATTTATATGAATTTTTCCAATAATGTGTTAGGTAGTTTTATAACAACTTTTTTTTAGTTGGTAGTATTTTTCAAAAGTCGGCATTTATTTGATAGTTTTGAACAATTTTTCCTTAATTATAATTTTTTTTTTTTTCTGGTGAAATGATATTTTGTGTTCTGATATTGATAATAACAGTTCATACTTCGTATTATATGGAGTAATATATTTTTTCATCATTCTATCTTCAATTCCTTCACTCCACATATTAGAGACACTAACATTTACCTCTTTTTTGTATACTAATGGAAAATGTTATATGTAGCCTTTACACTTCCATATAAAAAAATTAAAAAAAATTGAGAAGAATTAATCATTAATTACATTAATTTACACATGATTTTATTACAAAATCCTAAATATTTATATCATTTTTAGAAATGTCTTTATTTTTATATGTAACCCTTAGAGATATATGATAGAGTATCGAACATATTTATGGATTTCAACTATATATTAGCTTAAGCTTTTGGTTGAGATGATCCTTTAAAGGATAAGATAATAGTTGAGTCCCAAGCATATATTATAGGGATTTTTTGCTTTGAATAATACAATCTTTCACTACAAGAAAATTGAGTTTTAACAATAGGGGTTTATCTGTTGGTATAACCTTTGTTGCTAAAACTATTACCAACAGATATTTGAGATTTGTTGGTAAAATGTGGTAATACCAACAGATATTTGAGTTTCACCAACAGATACAATGTCTGTTGGTATTTCCAGCTTTTTCACCAACAGTGAATCTGTTGGTATTACCATCGTTTACCAACAAATGTAAGCATTTGTCGGTAAATATCTGTTGTTAAAACTCAATTTTCTTGTAGTGTTTCAACGATTTGCAAAGAATAATACAACCTATCGTTTTTTCGTGAATAATACAACCTTGTCCTCAATTTTGCAACCAATGATACAGATGACCTTTAACCTGCTATTCAGGTTAAAACTATTAATTTTAAATTTTTTTTCTTTTTTAAGTCAGAAAAATGAAAAAAAAAATCAAAATCAATTTTTTTTTTTTAAAAAAATTTTAAAAAATAAATGATGGAGTATCGAACATATTTATGGATTTCAACTATATATTAGCTTAAGCTTTTGGTTGAGATTATCCTTTAAAGGATCATCTCAACCAAAAGGTTAAGATAATAGTTGAGTCCCAAGCATATATTATAGGGATTTTTTGCTTTGAATAATACAATCTTTCAACGATTTGCAAAGAATAATACAACCTATCGTTTTTTCGTGAATAATACAACCTTGTCCTCAATTTTGCAACCAATGATACAGATGACCTTTAACCTGCTATTCAGGTTAAAACTATTAATTTTAATTTTTTTTATTTTTTAAGTCAGAAAAATGAAAAAAAAAATCAAAATCAAATTTTTTTTTTTAAATTTAAAAAAATAAATTACCCCCCCCACTATCAAAATCAAAATTATAAAAAAAATAATAATTTTTTTTATTTTTATTTTTTTTAAGTCAGTAAAAATAAAAAAAATTAAAATCAAAATCAAAATTTTAAAAAAAAAATTAAAAAAAATATATATTTTTAATTTTCTGATATCTTTAATAATTTTTTTGATTTTATTTTGCAATTTTTCTATTTTTTTCTTTTTTTTTAAAAAAAAATTACAAGGACCAATCATAACGTGACACGTGTCCCTTTAACCTGTTTCATAAGTCAAAAACCGGTTTTGTATCATTCGTTGCAAAAATGACGCCAAAGTTGTATTATTCACGAATAAAAAGAGGGTTGTATTATTCTTTGCAAATCGTTGAAAGGTTGTATTATTCAAAGCAAAAAACCCTATATTATATACTCTATCAATATATAATCCGTGTGTAGTATATTCTATGGAGTATAATATAATTAGTACATTATCCCTCCTATGTATTTTATATTAAAAACAATAAGTAGTCGTGACTCATGAATTTTGTAATTCAACATTTTCCTTGGCTTTATATCAACAATAATCAGGAAAAAACAAAAATCAAGTGGCCAACGGAGATATCAATATCAAATAATCTACTCCCTCTGTATAAGTTTATTCGGAACAATTGAGAATATATGAGAGAGGTAAAATATTCATTGTTGTAGATAAACAAATCCAGAGCGAGTAGCACCATATATATGATGTTACATTTGGATGGATGCATTTTTTAATTTTTTTGTAGAAAACAATCTAATTACTTTTCTTTAGCATTTTTGTACTATAACAGCCGTCATTGACATGTATGATGGATTTTTATTTGCACGAGCTAATTACTTATGCACATTGTCAAATAGGCCAGGGCTGCAACCGCCACCGGATTAATTCACTTCACAAAATTAAGGAATTCTACCTTAAAATCGTATGATAATAAAAGTAGTATTTCTTTAGTCTTTTAGAGTAGACATAATTTAAAATTTTCTTCAATGTAAGATACACATTTCAATACCGTCTTAAATCATTATTTATGAGACACTCAATAGTGATATGTGGATTCTGTGTTCATGGGCTCAAAATCGTCCATGAAATATGAGTTTTCCATAATCATAGCCAAAAGAGTTCTAGTCCATTTCACAAGACAATGAAATACGCTCACTTGTTGGTTCTTGATGACTCAACACACATCAAGTGGTTGTCCAACATAACCCTACAATATCACTTCAATTAATATTGTAGTATCCAAAATGATTATAGTTTTTACACCTCAACTGCATCTGCATTAGAGCTGACAATCGTGTCGTGTTAATTTTGGGTTGACCCGCATACATAAACGGGTTGAATCTTCTAACACAAACCCGACCCGTTTAATAAGCGTATTGTGTCGTGTTAATCCGTTTACTTAAACGTGTCAAAGTCCTTCACCCAAACCTGTTAATTTCGTGTTGTGTTCGGGTCGTGTTAGCGTGTTAGGTGAAATTTTCACTATAAAATTAATATTCAAGTGTAATCGTGTCGTGTCGTGTCAACCCGTTTATATAAACGGGTTGAACCCCTTGACCCAAACCCGACCCGTTTAATAAGCGTGTCGTGTCGTGTCGTGTCGTGTCAACCCGTTTACTTAATCGTGTCAAAATCTTTGACCCAAATTCGTTTATTTCGTGTCGTGTTCGTATCGTGTTATCGTGTCGTGTCAATTTTTGCGGCTCTAATCTGCGTAGTTTAAAACTATGTGGGCCCAAGGCTGTTTGGCTCAAAACTATAATCGTGTATCATCCATTCGCTAAAAAATGAAAAAAAAACTAATACAAAAATATTTAACATATAAAAACAATTGGGTACGTTGTCAAATTGGTCACAACAACATTGCCCGCTATGCGTTTGGAAGTGACAAATAGTGAACTTCTAAACCTATTCACTATTTTACTTAGTATTGTTTGCATTTTGACAATTTTGTCTTTACTCCTAAACTTTCCATCTCTCTCACTAAGTTGAACTTTACAGGACACACTTTCTTTATTATAGAACGTACTTCGACAACCACATTAAGCGTATGAAAAATATTAGATCCGCCACGGACAACGCCCCAAAAGTCATGCCATTCTAAAAAAGAGTGGGCGCATATAAAAAAAACCGTCTGACCTAGGCGGGGGCAACTAAATAAAACATGCACTCTCACCTAGACAGGGCGCCTAAACTCACCCCATTGAATTTTAAGTATTTAATCATTTAAAAGTAAAAATTATAGTATTAATATTAATAAGACTAAAATGAATATATAAACACTTAAACACAGCAGTGACGCTGGAGTCAACCTCACATTCTCAAAACGTTACGTTCAATTTTCATGAACAGTAAATTTCTTCCCCTAATAACAATCATACAATGTCACTGTGATATTTATGTGACGGAAACCAGAAATTGAATTGAGGGCCCAATATAATGTAGCACGTACATGGATAATTTATTTATGTATTAATTGAATTTGTATGCAGTGCCTATGGGAATGTGGGATTGTCAACAGGCTATAGTTGTAAGCGACGGCTAAAGACAATGGAAATGTGCGAAGACAAGTGGTATGGATTTTGTGGGAAATGGAGTAATGCAGGAAAATTTGTTCTTATTATAGTCATGTTTTTTGGAAGACTTAAGAGCTTTCACATTTATGGTGGTAATGCATGGAAAATTATTTCCTAATAATAACTGTATTTTGTAATATAATATACTTCCTCCGCTGTATAATAGTTGCAACATTTTGATCAAATATGTGAGAGCTTTTTGTTCAAAGTATTGTAATTAATATGGAGCGGAGGAAGTAATTAACGATATGGTAGTTTTACATTTGTGTACATATCCTTGTGTAATATTAAACTTGTGACTGAGATTAGCAGACACTATATTTGGACCGATGTGTGACCGATTTTTTAGGGTCAATTGTTAGGTTCAAGTTATAAATTTTGTATCTATTTTCTATCCTCAGATTATGATAGTTAATTTGGAATTAAAATAAAAATTAAAAAATATTATTCTGATAAGAAATGAAAAAATCTTGACTCTTACTTTTCATAGAGGGTCTCCATTATTTCGACTTCAATAATTCCATCTATCTCTTTCTCTCGTTCCCAACTATTTCGTTTTTGGGCATGATTATAATCCATCCCTTCTATAATCTTATTTGTATCTTCATTCATGTCACAAAATTAATTAATACAACATACATACATGCTTGACCATTCACTCTCCTCAAATGTAATAGACGAAACTTAACAATATAATCTATGTGAAAAATGTGTTTTTTTTTTTTTTTTTATATTGTTAAATGTAATTTGCTCTAGGAATGCATAAATACACTTGAAAAAAATATTTAAAATGTAAAAAAGAAAATGGACTCAAACTCGGACCAGGCCGAAAATTTTCGGTCTGATCTTCGAGTCAAAAACGTTCATGATAATGATCAACCGTTTCAACCTGTTTGAATCGAGTTATGTCCGATCGATCGGTCCGATTTTTGCTGGTGAACACCCATAATCCTATGATTATTGGATCAAATAATTAATGATAGGTTACATTCTAATCAAAGATAGTGATTTTTAGGATATTTACTTTTTCCAGGAGAATTAAAAAAAACAACTTATTTTTATTTTTTTTGTAGGGATATTAACAACTTGTTTGGTAGATATGATATGAAGGGGGAAAAAATAGGAAGGAAATGTTTTAGTTTCTATGTATGTTTAATTTAGTTTAACATTAAAATTTGAAATGAAAGATTTTAAACAAATCTTTAAGTTTTCTTTTCTCCTAGAACTCAAGAAATTTGAGAAGAAAGAAAAATTTAAACGAAACACTAGAAACTAAAAGGATTTTTTAAAAATAACCCCCATCAACTTAGGGTATTTTTGTCAAAACCTCCAAGATCTCCAATAATTAAAAACAACCCCCAAGAACTTCAAAATCCTTTTATTAAACCCCAAAAATCTCCAAACGTTAACAAAATCACCTCCAAAAGCTAACACCATTAATTTTTTTTGTTAAAAGCCGTTAACTTTAACTGTTAGTGGGGTGGGGCCCACATAAATATTCTCATTATCATTATTATTGTTATTATATATATATTTTTATCACCCATAAATTATTATTATATTATTATTATATCAACCTCATCAACAACAATCAGCATCTTCATCAAGCCATCAACCACTTACAACATCGACAACACCAACTTCTACATTAAAAAAAAACAAATAAAAAATAAATCAAGCCATCTTCATCAACCCCAACAACAACATCGACAACAACAAAGAAGCAGCAGCAGCGATGCAACCCACCATCCCCAAGCCACTGCGTCTTCAGCCACTACACCGAACCACCATCGAGCATCCAACAACCTTCGATATCGTTGCGCAGCACATCTTCATTATGTCCTTCGATTCCCACCCAACCTAGATCTCAACCTCACGCCGACCACCAAAAACCCACTCAAAACCCCACCCGAAACCACTCCAAATCCCACCCAACCCCACTCGAAACCATTTTTGAACATTAAATGGGCAAATTTGAGCAGAATTTTGAAAATTGGATTGGGGAAGAACTTAGGGTTTGAAATTCTTTGAACAAAAAAAATTGAATTCAACACCAAAATAACAATTGAATATGTAAATTTGCAATTCGAATATAGAGAAATCAAAGCCCTCAATGAATTTAATGAAACCCTTAATCATTTTTATCTTTCTTTTGATTTTTATTGCTCTTTGAATTTGGGGTTTCTCTTCAAATTTGGGGTTTTGATTATTGTTTTGATGAAGATGATGATGGTGGTGGTTGGGGGGTTTCGATGAAGATAAAGATGATGGTGGTTGGGTGGTTTCGATGAAGAGGAAGATGAAGATGAAGATGGTGGTTGGGTGGTGAAGTGCGTTGATGATGATGTGATGAAATAAAGTAAAATTGATGATGATAAATTGATAATAATTAAAATGGAAAAAAAAAAGAAATTATTTATAAAAAATGTGGACCCTACCCCACGAACAGTTAAAGTTAACGGTTTTTAACAAAAAATTTAACGATGTAAGCTTTTGGGGGTGATTTTGTTAACGTTTGGAGATTTTGGGGGTTTAATAAAAGGATTTTGAAGTTCTTGGGGTTGTTTTTAATTATTGGAGATCTTGGGGGTTTTGACAAAAGTATCGTAAGTTGCTGGGGATCATTATTAAAAAATCCAAACTAAAAATAAAATACTTTCTTTTTTGTTCTTTTCTTTTACATTCTCTTCCTTCAAAAATGAACCAAACATGTTGTAAATGAGGGTCAAAATATTGGATAGTTACTATTTGAACCTAAAGTAAAATTATAGGAATAATATTATTTTGTTGTTATTTTCCTTATTTCTTATTCCTCTATTTTGTATACTTAGTTGG
Organism: Salicornia ramosissima; assembly: GCA_951394345.1. Lineage (NCBI taxonomy): Eukaryota > Viridiplantae > Streptophyta > Magnoliopsida > Caryophyllales > Amaranthaceae > Salicornia > Salicornia ramosissima. The sequence continues at coordinate 45,165,499 of OX596233.1, read as the reverse complement.
CCTATATATAGTGCCATTGTCCTTTGTACAGATATAACAATATACAGAATATAATTTTGTTTGGTTTTGGTTGTTACTATTGTAACAAACCATTGAGCATTAGCTCTATTCATTTCTTTCTCTCTTGCATATTTTGGTTCTGACTTGAATATTTCTGCACAGGATAGGGCTGAACAGAGCATTTCAATCATGCTATGTCTGTTCTGCCTAGACATTCAGTTCCAAATATTAGTACTCAAGATTTGGATGAGAATACTATCACTATACACTCTTCTCCAACATTGTCTAAATCTTCTAGAATATTAAAGTCCTACAAAATTAAAGGATTTTCAAAGTTCTTATAAGCCTCACAGATCTGATCCTGACTCCCTAGATTATGATTCTTCCTCATTTACTGTGAATTCTAATATTGAGCCAAAGAATTATAAACAAGCTAAATGCTTTCCACAATGGGTTGAGGCTATGAACAATGAATTGACTACTCTAGAATATAATGACACCTGGGATTTAACTTGGTTACCTAATGGTAAAAGAGCTATTGGCTCAAAATGGGTTTATAAAACTAAACTAAGACCTGATGGGTCAATTGAGAGACACAAAGCTAGATTAGTTGCTATTGGTTATCAACAAATTGAGGGAGAGGATTATAATCAAACCTTTTCACCAGTGGCTAAACTTGTCACGGTTAGAGCTGTTATTGCTATTGCTGTTATGAAAGGATGGAGTTTACATCAACTAGATGTAAACAATGCCTTTTTACATGGATTTTTAGATGATGAGGTTTACATGGCCCCTCCTCCTGGTTACACTAAGGGATTAAATGGTCAGGTATGTAAGCTTAAAAAATCTATATATGGCTTGAAGCAAACTTCAAGACAATGGAACAAAGAGTTGAAAAAATTACTTTTCAGTTAAGGTTTTATTCAATCCACTCAGGATTATTCTCTTTTTACTAGAACTAAAGAAAATCAATTTTGTTGTTATCCTTGTGTATGTAGATGATATGATGATTACAGGGACTTGTGACAAGCAAATTTCACATATTAAGGTGGCTTTGGATAAGGCTTTCACTATCAAGGATTTGGGAGAGCTTAATTATTTTCTAGGGATTGAAATCATTAGATGCAAGCAAGGAATCTTTCTATCTCAAAAGAAATATGCTAGTGACATACTTGATGATTGCAATATAAAGGACTTTGGTGTTGCTACTGCCCCTTTACCTTCTAGTCTGAAACTTTCCATAGATATAAGGGATTTATTGCAAGAACCTGATATTTATAGGAAGTTAATTGGTAAACTTCTGTACTTGGGTATGACCAGGCCTGATTTGTCATATAGCATACAACATTTAAGCCAATTCATGCATACTCCTAGAGCCCCTCATCTTAGGGCTGCTATTCATATACTTAAATACATTAAGGGTATTGTTGATTATGGTCTATTATATCAGTTTGATCCTATCCCATCTTTGATAGCTTATAGTGATGCTAATTGGAGCTCTTGCCAAATTTCAAGTAGGTCCCTAAGTTCTTATGCTATATTTTTTGGTAAGAGTCTTGTTTCTTGGAAAACCAAGAAGCAAAACACATTGAGTAAGAGCTCAGCAGAAGCTGAGTATATGAGTATGTCTAGTTCAGCTAGTGAGATTGTTTGGCTAGAGGGTTTGCTTCAAGATTTAGGCATTTCTGTTCCTTTCCCCATCCCACTTTGTTGTGATAACATGTCTGTAGAAATGCTTGCTCAAAATCCTAAATTTCATGAAAGGACTAAGCATATAAAGAGGGATGCTCATTATATTAGAGAACAGGTTGACTCTGGTTTTATTTCTACTAAACATGTGCCAAGTCATCTTCAACTTGCTGATTTACTCACTAAGCCTCTTGGAAGTTTGCAGCATCATTCTCTTTGTGTCAAGTTTGACATTATTTCAGCTTCCAAGCTTGAAGGGGGAGTATAGGAATAATATTATTTTGTTGTTATTTTCCTTATTTCTTATTCCTCTATTTTGTATACTTAGTTGGCCTATATATAGTGCCTTTGTCCTTTGTACAGATATAACAATATACATAATATAATTTTGTTTGGTTTTGGTTGTTACTATTTTTTTTTAAAAGGTAAGGTAAACGGGTTGGCCCAACGCTTGTCCTATCTTAGGGGTACCAAGGCTCGATCCCGGGTCTTGCCCAAGGAAAGGAAACCTGCTCCCAACTGAGCTAGGCTTCAATTCGTTGGTTTTGGTTGTTACTATTGTAGCAAACCATTAAGCATTAGCTCTATTCATTTATTTCTCTCTCTTGCATATTTTCAAAAATCAATAAGATCTAGAAGTGTCTACTCTCCTTATTGGCTTCTAGTCCAATAATTGATCACCTGCAAATACAAAAAAATAAATAAATAAAATACCAATACCAATACCAAAATCGTACACTGGCCCAACGCATCAAGAATCTTATCACTGGTAGAGGCGTCCACAAACTGGTTTTTGTCCAGAATTTGAACTGAAATCATATTGTTTTGGACTAGATTAGACTAGACCGAGCCGGGCGATGATTTCGGTGTGGTCCTCGACCCATTACAAATTAAATTGAGATTCCTTTCAACCGATTCAAACATAAAAAAATTCGGTCTAAACTGGAATTTTAATATTATTATTTATATAATCTTATGTATATTTTATAAAGTAAAAAACTTGGTCTAGAAATTTGTTCCGATTCTAATATAGTCAATTTTGGAGTAGTGCACAACCTAATTACAAAACTATTGAGTTAACATTATTTGCACAATTACATGGAGTCCCCTAGGGGCCAATACAATAGGCCAGTCCACCTGCCCCCTTGGAGGGGCTTGAGAGTTTTATTATCCACTAATCCAACTCGATCTCTTTTCTCTCTAACCATCAATTTTGCACTGATGGTCCGTTTGGTAGTCAGTTATAAATGAAGGTGTTGGGCCTTAGGTCCCTTCCTATGTGGAGAAACCTATTTTAGTTGATTAATCTTTTGTGGGTAAATTAGTAAATTTGGCCCATTAATTATTTTGCTTCTCAAGGAAGCTTTTGGCTGACTTCTTATAAGGAAGTTGGAAGGGTCTTGGAAGATAGGTGTGTGAGAAAAATCAGAATAGAGAGAGCCACAAAAAGAGCAGCCCCTATTCACGTTTTCTGGTGAGCAGCCTCCGAAAACAACTCCGATCGAAGCCCTTTTGTGGTCTGATTTTGCTCAAATTTTGACAGCACGTTGGGGACATCTTGGGCTTCATTATGGACGGTGTGATCGTGTATATGTGCTCTGGTTTGTGAGAATTTGCTGCTGTAATCAGTTCTGTTTTTCTGGTCAGATTTCACCTTTTCATTCTTCCTTGTTTTGCTCTCTATGATCATTGTTATTGGGTAATTTGTATACCCACTTTTGGACTTGGTTTTGGTGATTGTTACCAACATTTTAATCATAATAAGAGCTTTTGGGTGGACTCCCTTATCGTCCCGTGGTTTTTACTCTTCACACCGAAGGGGTTTTCCACGTAAAAATTCGTGTGTTCTTGTTTATCGTTTTTGAATCATCTTATTGTTTCTTGCTACGATTATTTTTGTTTGTGTTGGTATATACTTCTGGTTGTTGATTGATTTGGAGATAAAACAGTTCCTTGGGTTCGGTTTGCGACTTCTTGCAATCTAGGATCACTAGAGTTTGGTTGTCGCTTGTTTTTGTTCCACTTTGGGGTGTCGTTATTCCCATCATTCTGGTATCAGAGCCGTGTTTTGTTTGTTCTTTTCTCCATGGATTCCAGTAATATCAACACTAGTAGAATGGTTAGTTTGAATGGTACTAACTATCATTTGTGGAAACGGAAGATGCAAGATCTTTTGTATGTCAAAAGTTGGCATTTACCTGTCTTTGCATCCGAGAAACCGTCAGGTAAGACTGATGACCATTGGAAATTTGTGCATCAGCAAGTTTGTGGGTTTATTCGTCAATGGGTAGATGATAACGTGTTAAATCACATTAATGATGAAGTTGATGCTAAGGCCGTTTGGACGAAACTTGGATCCCTTTATGTTAGTAAGTCTGGTAACAACAAGTTATATTTAATCAAACAATTGTTGGGCTTGAAGTATGTTGAGAGCAAGGCAATGAATGATCATTTGAATGATTTTCATGGCATTATTCAGCAATTGTCTGCCATGGAAGTCAAGTTTGATGATGAAGTTCAGGGACTCTTACTGCTTGGTACTCTTCCTGATTCTTGGGATACTTTTAGAATGACACTTTGTAACTCTGCTCCAGGAGGAAAGGTTACTTTGGATCTTGCCAAAGTTGGTGTGTTAAATGAGGAGATGAGAAAGAAATCTTAGGGTGTGTCATCGTCATCCGAAGAAGCATATGTTATTGAAAATAGGGGCAGAGGTAGAAGCAGAGGTCCGGGTCCAAATGGTAGAGGCAAAAGTCGAAGCAAGTCTCGGGGAAGAAAGAATTTCAAGTGCAATTACTGTGACAAAATGGGACACCTTGAAAAGTACTGCTTCAAGTTGAAAAGGGACAACAAAAGTGGTAAGAACAAGCAAGAAAAGATGCCGAATAAAAATGATCAAGAAGGAGAAAGTCGACCAGCAACTGCCACTGTTGATGATCTTATCGTAGTTCATGATGAGAATTCTATGAACCTTGCTAGATATGATACTTGTTGGGTAATCGACAGTGATGCCTCACTTCATGTCACTTCTAGGAAGGATTTTTTCACATCTTATACTCCAGGTGACTATGGTGTATTGAAGATGGGTAATGATGGTTTGGCTCAAGTTGTAGGGGTTGGAGATGTTTGTTTGGTGACTGACCTTGGAGCAAGATTGGTGCTCAAGAATGTTTGACATGTCCCGGATATTCGTTTAAACTTAATCTCCACCGGTAAGCTCGATGATGAAGGCTACTGCAACATTTTTCAGAGTGGCAATTGGAAACTCACTAAAGGCAATCTGGTGCTTGCTCGTGGGAAGAAACACACTAGCCTCTATATGTTGCAAGCTACAATCTCCACTGATGGTGTGAATGTAGTAGATGATGATCCTGCAAAGTTGTGGCACAAAAGACTTGGCCATATGAGTGAAAGGGGCTAAGTTGCTTGATCAAGAAAGATGTTCTACCTAGCTTGAAGAGTGCGAAATTAGAAAAGTGTTCTTACTGAATGGCTGGTAAGCAGACTAGAGTCTCTTTTAAGAGACATCCTCCATCTAGAAAATCAGGTTTGCTTGATCTAGTCCATTCGGATGTTTGCGGTCCTTTGAAAGTCAAGACTTTTAGTGGTGCACTTTATTTTGTAACTTTTATTGATGATTGTTCAAGAAAGTTGTGGGTTTATGCTTTGAAAACTAAAGATCAGGTGCTTGATGTCTTTAAACAATTTCAATCTTTGGTTGAAAGGCAAACTGGAAAGAAGTTAAAGTGCATCCGTTCTGACAATGGTGGTGAATATCTTGGGCCGCTTGATGATTATTGCAAGTCACAGGGCATAAGACATCAGAGAACAACGAAGAAGACTCCTCAGTTGAATGGTGTGGCTGAGAGAATGAACAGAACCTTATTAGAGAGAATGGTGTGCATGCTTTCAGAGGCTAAGTTACCGAAGCACTTTTGGGGTGAAGCTTTGTATACTGCTACCCATGTGATTAATTTGTCTCCTTGTGTTCCACTTGATGGCGATGTTCCAGATAAGGTTTGGTTTGGCAAGGAGGTTTCCTACAATCATTTGCGTGTCTTCGGGTGTAAGGCGTATGTACATGTTCCTAAAGATGAAAGATTGAAGCTGGATTCTAAGACTCGACAATGCATCTTTGTAGGCTATGGTTATGATGAGTTTGGCTACAGGTTTTATGATCTTGTAGATAAGAAACTGATTCGCAGCAGGGATGTAGTTTTTGTTGAAAATCAAACTCTTGAAGATCTTCGGAAGGGTCAAGAGTCTACATCTGATAGTGATCGTGATTTGGTTGATTTGGAGTTGCCACCTTTAACTCCTACATCAACACAAGCCAACGAACAGATTCAAGATGATGTTCATAACACACCTGATTTTAATGATGATGATGCTGCTATTGAAGATGAAGAAGAAGATCACAATGGTTTTGGGCATCATGATACTCCAGATGAGCAACCTTCATCACCTAGAAGGTCCACGAGAGATCGACGTCCTTCTTCTAGGTACCCTTCTAGTGACTATGTTCTTCTAACTGACGGGGGAGAACCTGAGTCTTTTGAGGAAGCAATGGATGGTGATGATAAGAAGCATTGGATAGATGCAATGAAAGATGAGATGAAGTCATCACATGATAATCATACTTATGATCTGGTGAAGCTTCCAAGGGGTAAGAAAGTTTTGAAAATCGTTGGATCTACAAATTGAAGCAAGATGGAAATTCAAACAAGCCACGATACAAAGATAGAATTGTTGTGAAAGGTTCCAATCAAAAGAAAGGAGTAGACTTTGAAGAGATTTTTGCACCGGTTGTCAAGGTGTCTTCCATTAGAGTTGTTCTTGGTATTGCTGCTGGTCTTGATCTGGAGGTCGAGCAATTAGATGTGAAGACTGCTTTTCTTCACGGTGACCTCGAAGAAGACATTTACATGGAGCAACCAGAGGGCTTTAAGGTCATTGGAAAAGAAGAGTATGTGTGCAAATTGAAGAAGAGCTTGTATGGCCTGAAACAAGCTCCGAGGCAATGGTATCGCAAGTTTGACTCCTTCATGGGGGGAGCAAGGCTACAAGAAAACTTCATGTGATCATTGTGTTTTCTTGAAGCGTATTTCTGACAATGATTTTATCATTTTGCTACTCTATGTTGATGACATGCTCATTGTGGGGCAAAATGTGGCTAGAATTGTCAGTTTGAAGCAATAGTTGAGTAAGACTTTCTCTATGAAAGATGTAATGACCCAGATTTTATTGGTATTTTTGCCGATAATTATGCGTATTTTTGTGTGTTTCTGTGTTAGTTCAAATTTATTGTTGAACTATTTATTTTATTTTATGTGAATAATTTCGATTTAATTCGAATTATGTTATTTGCAGCTGTTATTATTTATTTTAATTATTATTTAATTAATTAGAATTTTTATTTATTTAATTTTCTAATTAGTTATTTAATATTTTGGGCTAAATTGATTTGTGCATGATTAATCATGCGGTTTTTGCAAATTAGCCCAATTGATCACGAGAACCCATTTTTAGGCCCATTTGTCTCTCTTGGCCGGTTTTCTTAAGTGGCATGGCAAGGATTTGCCACTTGCCTTGTGTTCATACCTTAACTCACTCTATAAATAGATGAGTTAGTAAGGCTTAAACCTCATTTTGCCATCTTTGCCAATTTAAACACTTGCCATCAAAAGATCAAACACAAAAACACCTCCACTTTGTTCACCACTTTCACGCCATTTTTGGCTAGTAAACCCACCAAATTGTTCATCCATCTTTTGAATCCCAAACTTAAAGATTCAAACTCTATTGATCTTTAAGTACCTAAACACAATCTTAAACACAATTAGTTCATACAAGATCACTAGTTCGGGTTGGTTTTGGGTCTTGTTCGTGTTCGTGATCAAGTGGGTGATCGTGTGGTGGCTCGTGTGAGGGGCCGTGCTGCAGTGTTCGTGGCTGTGCTCGTGGTGGTGCAGTGGTGCTCGTGTGCCGTGCGGTGGTGCCGTGACTAGGCAGCAGCCGTGTAGTAGCTGTGCGTGGTGGTGGTGCACCGTGCAAGGCCGTGGACAGCCGTGTGTTGTGGGTCCGTGTTGTTCGAGTTCCGGGCTGCATTTGTGTGTTGATTTTGTGTGTAATCTTCAATAAGGTAACATACTTTCTCAACCTTGTTGGCATACTATGATTATAGTATAGATTAAATGCATGTATGGGTTATTTGATGAAGTTTATTCATGATTTTATGTATTAATTCTAATCTGATTTTGATGTGGTTTTCATGATATTTTGATGATGGTCTGATGATTTAATGATTGAATATATGTTGTTTGATGATCATGATTATTATGTCAAAGTTTGATGAATTTTGGATGAGTTTAAGTTGAAGTTTTCGAATGAATCATGATGTTATGCGTGTGATGATTATGTTGGATGAGTTCTTGATTGAGATCTTGAATCTTGATTAAGTTCTTGATTGAAGATCTTGATTCTTGAATGAGTTCTTTATGAGTTCTTTATGAGTTGTTTGAGTTCTTTATGAGTTCTTGATGAGTCTTTATGAGTTCTTGGTTGAATCTTGAAAGTTAAAGAAAATGGTTTAAAAGATAAAGAGAGTTAAAGATTGTGCCTAATATGATTAATGAATGGTTAAAGTTTGATGAATTATGGTTGGTTAGGCTCAAGATCAAGGTGTTAAGGCAATCTTGAGTATAACTTCGATGTCTTAACTAGTTATTTTCAAGAATCAAGGCATTGAGGCAATTCTTGAATATAATTTAGTTAGGTTGAGATAATAACATGATTAAAATGATTAAAGATTTAATTAAAGATTAGCTTGATTTCATTTTTAGACGCCTGATACTTTGAGTAAGATTCATTGTATTTGGGTTAAGACGTTGCCCCTATTCCATCCGCGGTATTGGGATAGTTGGAGTCATACTATGTGATCTTTGTGAATTTCCAGTAAGATTGGTTTCACGGGACATGGATTTCCAGTAAGATTGGTTTCATGGGGTTTGGGAGTAAGATTCTCAAATCCGAGCATAGTAGAAAGTTCGAATGCGTAAGATGCGTTCGTACGAGCACAGTCCGGTCTAGAATATGATTGATTGCGCCAAAGATAGTTGATTAGGTTGGTTTGAGTCGAGTTCACGTGTAGGTTGATCTTGTACTCTGGTTTATTGAGTTGATGTCGTCTATTTGATTTATGCTATGTGCATGTGTATTCCCATTAGGGTGAGTCAGTTATGTTACTCGCCACTGATGGTGGACTGTTGTATATTTTTCAGGTATTTCTGATGATGATACTCTTGCTTAGCTTTGGGTTGGGCGAGCGACGTTTACTATTTCTGTTATTTGATGTATTTTCTATTTCTGTTGTTTATAGATAGTATTGGCGTATTATATAGACTTTATACGTTATTGTTGGACTCTTTATACGTTGTTTAGACTCTGACATGTGGTTGGAGTTACTCGTATTTTTAGTATTTTTAGTTTGATTTTTGGACTAGTATGTACAAACTTGTGGGTATTTGTACTTTGTGGTTTAATAATAATATTTGAGGAATTAGTTTTTATTTCTTAAGTATTTTGAGTTGTAGTTTATAACAATTCGACTCGTCGGTTTCTTCCGCGCCGATTTAAGCGAGTCGGGTCGTTACAAAAGAACTCGGGCCAGCAAAGCATATCTTGGGTATGAGAATTATTCGTGATCGAAAGGCTCAAAGATTGTGGTTGTCACAAGAAGCATATATTCAAAAGGTGCTTCAGCGATTTCATATGGAGAAAGCAAAGCCTGTGAGTACTCCTCTTGCGATGCATTTTAAACTGAGTACTCAACAATGTCCTTCCACCACTGAAGAGAAGGAAGTTATGATGCATGTTCCCTATGCTTCAGCCATGGGTAGTCTGATGTATGCCATGGTTTGCACGAGGCCCGATATAGCTCATGCAGTTGGTTTGGTTAGTCGATTTCTCTCTAATCCAGGAAAAAAGCATTGGAATGCAGTTAAGTGGATTATGAGATACATTCGAGACACAACTAGTATGAAGCTCAGTTTTGGTTGTGACAAGCCTGTTCTAATTGGTTATTCAGATTCCGATATGGCTGGTGATATTGACTCAAGAAAGTCTACATTAGGTTATTTGGTCACTTTTGCAGGGGGAGCTGTTTCTTGGCAATCGAGGCTACAAAAATGTGTAGCTCTATCCACTACTGAATCTGAATTCATTGCAGCGACAGAGGCATGCAAGGAATTGCTTTGGATGAAGCGTTTTGTCCAACAAATTGGTTTTACTCAAGAGAGGTATGTGTAATATTGTGACAGTCAAAGTGCAATTCATTTGGCTAAGAATTCCACTTTTCATGCCAGGCCGAAGCATATCGATGTGAGGTATCATTGGATACGTGATGTTCTTGATGCTAAGTTCCTTGAGCTTGACAAGATTCACACGGATGTTAATGGTTAAGATATGATGACTAAAGCGTTGCCAAGGGGCAAGTTTGAGACTTGTCGTTCGATTGCCGGAATGGCGGCAATCACCTCCACATAGTTGGAAGGGGGGCATTTGTTGGGCCTTAGGTCCCTTCCTATGTGGAGAAACCTATTTTAGTTGATTAATCTTTTGTGGGTAAATTAGTAAATTTGGCCCATTAATTATTTTGCTTCTCAAGGAAGCTTTTGGCTGACTTCTTATAAGGAAGTTGGAAGGGTCTTGGAAGATAGGTGTGTGAGAAAAATCAGAATAGAGAGAGCCACAAAAAGAGCAGCCCCTATTCACGTTTTCTGGTGAGCAGCCTCCGAAAACACCTCCGATCGAAGGCCGTTTGTGGTCCGATTTTGTTCAAATTTTGATACCACGTTGGGGACATCTTGGGCTTCATTGTGGACGGTGTGATCGTGTATATGTGCTCTGGTTTGTGAGAATTTTCTGCTATAATCAGTTCTGTTTTTCTGGTCAGATTTCACCTTTTCATTCTTCCTTGTTTTGCTCTCTATGATCATTGTTGTTGGGTAATTTGTATACCCACTTTTGGACTTGGTTTTGGTGATTTTTACCAACCTTTTAATCATAATAAGAGCTTTTGGGTGGACTCCCTTATCGTCCCGTGGTTTTTACTGTTCACACCGAAGGGGTTTTCCACGTAAAAATTTGTGTGTTCTTATTTATCGTTTTTGAATCATCTTATTGTTTCTTGCTGCGATTATTTCTGTTTGTGTTGGTATATACTTCTGGTTGTTGATTGATTTGGAGATAAAACAGTTCCTTGGGTTCGGTTTGCGACTTCTTGCAATCTAGGATCACTAGAGTTTTGTTTTCGCTTGTTTTTTTTCCGCTTTGGGGTGTCGTTATTCCCATCAGAAGGTAATGGGAATGAATTTATAACTAAATTTGGAAAAAATATCAAAATTCATTCCCATGGTTGTACTAGCTTAACTTCAATTTATCTATTTTTTTTTTCACAAATATACATTCTCATCTAATACCATCCTTCCACATGGTAATGGAAAATAAATAAAATATTCAAGTTTGGGAATGAAAAATATGTTTTCAATGGCGATTTAAAATTTTTTTCTTAGCAAATTACACTTTAAATCCATTACCATTACCATAATTCATTACCAATAACTAAACAGACAGTGAGCATAGATTACAAATTTTCTGATAAATGATAAGTAAGGTTATTTTATTATATTCATTATGCCAAGCACACCTCTCTAGATTAAGGGTGGGCCTAGATTAAGTGTCCTTAACTTTGAAGCACTCATTTATTATCTCTTATGCTTCATCTGCTAGCTAGAAGATTCAAGATGCATGATCTTCGATAAAATATCAAAAGCAAATAATTAAACAATTGAATAAATAAAGAAAATATCTAGTAACATTAAATTACATTACAATACTATTGTGGTATAGCATAGCGTATTGTCATTGATGTTAGTGCTATATCCTGTTTGGTCTCCAGTGCATGCATTACTAGTTACTACTAAAAATATGGGTCCTTTGAACTTGACATTAGTTTTTTTGTTAATATAAAAGCAAGTGGCCACTGGCGCCTGGCGCCTCCCATCTAGTGGTTTCCACCATCCTCGATCTAAATTCCTTGATTGGCATGTTTTGATCGACATTAATTTAATATTATTTCATCAAATGAGTTAGTTGTTTGCTAGCCTATTGGTTATAAATAGCTAGTGGTGTTCCGGCCTCGCTCGAGCTTGTTGATGAGATTGGTTGTCTAAGGTGGTTCTTGTGCACAAGAGAGACACGGTGAGCTAACTTCGAGGTTGTTTTCGGAGAAAGAAACTCTGTTACTTAAGTCAGCAAGGATGTTTTTAGGGAGAGAAAGAGTAGAAGAATATAGAGTAGGGAGTATATGAATGAATACCTTTGCATGGTGCATTCATCATCTATGTATAGGGGATGAATGCTGGTAGACGGCGGTGCTTTTATGCACACGTGTCATTCATGCTATTATTGGTTGATGACAATACCGGCATCTAGTTTGTTACGTACTTGGGTGGATGCTTGGATGGGTGCCACTTGTATGGTCTAACCAACTTTAGTTGGTCAATTTGTTAGGGAGTGGGGCCCAGGTGTTTGAATGATGTCTTGGATGGTGCCAGCTTGGGTCCAAACTACTGGCATCTTAAGATGCTTCCTCGTCCTTTCTGAACGACGGCGTTTGTCTGTGGACACCTTCTCATAGCAGGCTGTCCTCAATTACTCCGGCAGGAAGCAACCTTGGGGTGCTTTGAATGAGTATGGTCCTGCCGGTGTATCGGTAGGCCCCCATACAAGTGGTGATATAAATAAATTTTATATTTGAATTTGGAAAACAAATAATCAATATTTCGGTCCCATGATGGTACTAGCTTAGTTTGAACTTCTCTAATTTTCTTAACAAATATTTCCTACACTATAAAAGTGATTTTTAAATATGTATGAATAATTTTTAATTTTACGTCATAAATGTATACATTGAAAATTCCAAGAGAGTGTAATCAAGAATGTCTTACACATTTAAGTGAATATTTTTTGTTACATGAGAAGATAATAGGTGCAATGATGCGGAACAAATTGGAAACCAAGTGTCAAATCAGAACAGATCAGATCAGAACAGATCAAATCAGATCAGACAAACTCAAATCAGATCAGATCAGACCAGACCAGATCAGATCAGATCAGACATTATTACTCTTTATTATTATTATTATTTTTATTATTATTATTATTATTATTATTATTATTATTATTATTATTATTAATAATTTCGAGCATCGTTTTTCCGCTCGACATTTTCCGACGACGGTTTTCGAACGAGTTTTCCGACGATGGTTTTCGGGCTGACTTTTCCGACGACCGTTTTCGGACTGACTTTTCCGGCGGTGATTATTCGGCCGACTTTTCCGGCGGTGATTATTCGGCTGACTTTTCCGCCAACGATTTTCAAGCCGAGTTTTTCGGCGACGATTTTCGGGACGACTTTTTCGACAATGGTTTTCGGACTGACTTTTCCGGCGGTAATTATTCGGCCGACTTTTCCGACGACGATTTTCAGGCCGAGTTTTTCGGCGACGGTTTTCGGATTGACTTTTCCGACGACGGTTTTCGGACTGACTTTTCCGACGACGGTTTTCGGACTGAATTTTCCGGCGGTGATTATTCGGCCGACTTTTCCGGTGAAGATTTTCAGGCCGAGTTTTTCGGCGACGGTTTTCGGACTGACTTTTCCGACGATGATCATTCGGCCAACTTTTCCAACGACGGTTTTCAGGCCGAGTTTTTCGACGATGGTTTTCGAAATGACTTTTCCGGCGGTGATTATTCGGTCGACTTTTTCGGTGACGGTTTGGTCAAAATTTTCGGCGGTGATTATTACTACTACTACTATTATTATTATTAGTATTAGTAGTAATATTATTATTAGTATTAATATTATTATTTGAAGTTTTGGAGTGAGATTGAATGAAGAGGTGAAATGAAATGGGCTATCATAATAATAATTATAATATTAATAATTATAATAATAATAATTATATTAATTATTAATAATAATAATAATTATTATTATTATTTTAGTAAATATAATCATGTATTTCTCATCAAAAAATAAGTATTACAATTATAAAAATAAAAATATAAAAAAAATAAAAATAAAAAAATAAAAATAAAAATAAAAATAAAAATAAAAATAAAAATAATAAAAATAAAATAAAATTAAAATAAAATTAAAATTAAAAAAAATAACAATAAAAATAAAATTAAAAATAAAATTAAAAATAAAAAATAAAAATAAAAATAAAAATAAAAAAATAAAATAAAAATAAAAATAAAAATAAAAATAAAAATAAAAATAAAAATAAAAATAAAAATAAAAATAAAAATTAAAATTAAAATAAAAATTAAAATAAAAAATAAAATAAAAAATAAAATAAAAATAAAAATAAAAATAAAAAAAAAAATAATTCAAATCAGATCAGATCAGTTCAGATCAGATCAGATCAGATCAGACAAACTCAAATCAGATCAGATCAGACAAACTCAAATCAGATCAGATCAGATCAGATCAGACCAGATCAGTCGTAAAGAACAGAGCCAAAGTCTCCACTTGCCATTCTTCTTCCCCACAACGACTACATTGGCTAACCATTCTGGATACTTTATTTTCCTGATTTTTCCTGCTTCCAAAAGTTTAGCTAGTTCTTCATTTATGATTTTGTTCCTCTCTGGTGCGAATTTCCTCCTTTTCTGCTTCACTGGTTTCATACTTGGGTCTACGTTCAGCTTGTGAGTAATAATTTCAGGACTGATTCCGACCATATCTTCGTGTGACCAAGCAAAGCAATCTGGGTTCCGCTTCAGAAAATGGATTATGGCTTCTTTCTGGGGCATGGTGAGGGTGGCACCAATTAGAACTTTACGCTCTGGTTGTGAGGGGTCCAGCTCCACTTCGTCCAATAGCATCTCTTCTGGTACAATTGGGGCCAGACTCTGCTGTAATGGCTATGCTAACTGCTTCTTTGGTTTCAAACTGCTGCTGTAACATTCCCTGGCTGCTTTTCTTTCTCCCTTGATTTCTTGAATCCCCCATGGTGTTGGGAATTTCACTACCTGGTGGAAGGTTGACGGCACCGCTTTCATCTTGTGTATCCATGGTGTTCCGAGTATGATGTTGTAAGCTGACGGGCAATCCACTGCGTTGAAGATGTTTGAGGTGTTTATTCCTCCTGCCCAGGTATGCAGTGTTACTTCACCAATTGTTTGCATTGTTTCTTCGCTAAATCCTACCAGGGTCTTGGTATTCTTCACCACGTCTGCTTCCCCTAACCCCATGGCTTCCAATGCGTCCATGAAGATGATGTTTGTCGTGCTTCCTCCATCCACTAGGACTCGTTTGGTTAAGAAGTTGCTGACATGCAGGGAGATTATCAAACAGTCATGGTGCTCTGTTGTTTCCAGGTTCTCTGCTTCGAAGCTGACCGACATCTCTAGTAACTTCTTCCCTGCTTCGTGTAGTGGCCTTCTGCTTACGCTCGACATTGGCCCAGTTTCTCTGGCTACTCTTTTAGCTGCAGAATATGTTAGTCAACATAAATCAGAACCTCCTATTATGGAATTGATTACCTTTCCGGATGGCGGTGGTGGTGGCGGTCCCTCTGATTAGTTAATTACTGCTTCTTTCGCCTGCGTCAGGTGGTCTAGATGTCCCTTCTTGTACAACCAAGCTACCTCTTTTTTCAACTGGAAGCATTCCCTAGTCACGTGTCCAAGGTCTTGGTGATAGCTGCACCATTTTGATTTGTCTTTTTCTGAGTCTTGTCTGTTACTTTTCTTGGGCCACCTCACCTTCTCACCTACTCGCCTTAGGGCTTCCACTGTACCTTCTGCGTCTGTATTGAACTGGTACGAGGATAGGCTAGGGTAATCCACATGTTTTCTGGTTGAGCTCGAGTTACCTGCAGCAGCCAAAACAGAGTAGTCAGTTGTTGATTGATTCGGAGTAGTAGAGTTTACCTGATCAGGTTCCCTTTTGGGATAGGGCTGATGTCTCCAAGTTCTTCTTTGCTGCTTCCTAGGTTCAGGTCCTCCAACTCGTGGTGTTTCATCTTCTTCGAAACGGATCTCTGCCATGGCTTTTCGCCTTACGTCCTCGAAATTTGTGGCTGGGTACCTGGTCAGTTCCTGGTACAACTTGGAAGCAGGAGGAAGTCCTCTTCTGAAGGCCTCTACACAGGTTCGAGCATCAACATCTGGTATCTTGATCATCTACTTGCTGAAACGGTCTAAGTAGTCTCGGGTTGATTCTCGTTGGCGTTGGGCAATGCGGTATAGGTCACTAGAGTGTTTCTCGAGTGCTTTGCTACTGGAGAATTGGTTGCAGAATTTGGTAGCTAGGGTGGTGAAGTCGGGGACAGATCCTGCTTTCAGGTTAATGAGCCATTGCAAGGCGGGTCCGTTTAGGGTGCTCCCAAAGGTTTTGCAGAGGGTTGCGTTTAGTTTGTTGGTGGGTATTGGGAGGTACATCATTTTTTTGACGATAATGGTTCACGTGGTTCAGGGGGTCTGTGGTTCCATCATAAAGGTCGTGCCAAGAGGGTATATTGATCTTTTTTGGAGGTAGTTTCCACTCACTAATAGAAAAATCTCCTATTAGTATCGTTTTTTTAGCTTATTAGTATCGTTTTTCACACGATACTAATAGAGGCGTTAGTAATAGAGAATTTTATTAGTATCGTTTGTGAAAAACGATAGTAATACATACTATTAGTATTGTTTTTATTAAAAAACGATAGTAATAGAGAGTATTACTATCGTTTTTTAATAAAAACGATACTAATAGAGGATCCATTAGTATCGTTTTTTACTAAAAACGATAGTAATAGACTCCATATATATAATACTAATATTTTTTTAATTTAAATTTATATTTGATTTTTGGGCCAAATATATATATATATATATGCATTCTTTTGGCATTATCTGCAGCCCTGTTCAATTCTTTATAATGTACAACAATATAATATTTTTTTAATTAATTAAAATTTTTAAACGATACATATATAATAGAAGTTCGATGTATATATTCATATAAAATATAATTTACAAGAACGTTGGATACGATCGATGTTTACGAAGTAACTATAAATAAAATGTATAAATAATGTGCTACTAATACAAATTTCATTTAATTAGGATCGGACAATAAGAAATTTAGCCTGAAGAACCTCGCCCATTGCTCGCGAACCTCATCCAACTCTCCTTTGGTATATGGGGCAGATCTTCGAATGTAGTCCTTCAAAATCAAAGATTGAAAAAAAAAACATATAAGTAATGTTATAGACGCCATCTTGCTTAGACTTTTAGGGCCACAATATTTGCAAACTAAAAAAAAAGATGTTCTGTTGTAGATCTACCTAAGCTATGATGGGCAAATGAAAGATAATTTGCACTAAATTAAAATTAGAGTAATCTTAGCTTAAAACCTAATTTGCTACTGTTTTTAAGGTTTATCCATGTTTTATAGCATTCATGAAACATTAAATGACTTATTTGCATGTGTTTAGCAGAAAATAGGGTGTTTTGAACAAATACAAGGCAAACACAGTTATTTTAGCTATTTTTGGGGTTTTCATGGCAATTTTCCTACCAACCAACCTATATCCTGCTTTTAAGGTTTATCCATGTTCTATATCAATCTTGTAAGCATTAAGTGACTTATTTGCATGTGTTTGTGCGGAAATATGACGTTTTGGAACAAAAACACGACAAATATGACATTTTTTTATGGTGTTTTCGTTTCCATATTCCTACCAATTAACATATATACTGTTTTAAGGTTTATCTAAGTTCTATATCATTCGTGCAATCATTAAATGACTTATTCGCATGTGTTTGGGCGAAAATAGGGCGTTTTAGAACAAAATCAAGGCATATAAGTCATTTTGGCTAGTTTTTAGTGTTTTCGTTCCCATGTTCCTACCAATCAACCTATATACTGTTTTTATGGTTATCCATGTTCGGTATTATTCATGTAAGCACTAAATGACTTATTTGCATCTATTTGGGCGAGAATAGGTCATTTTGGAACAAAAATAAGGCATATAGGTCATTTTTGGTAAGATTTTGGTGTTTTCGTTCCCATGTTCCTACCAATTAACATATATATTGTTTTTAAGTTTTATCCATGTTCAATATCATTCTTGTAAATATTAAATGACTTATATGCATGTGTTTGGGCAAAAATATGGCATTTTGGAACAAAAAAAATAAGCATAGGTCATTTTTGGCTAGTTTTTAGGTGTTTTAGTTCCCATTTTCCTAGCAATCAATATATATATATATATTGTTTTTAAGGTTTATCCATGTTCTATATTATTCTTGTAAGCAATAAATGACTTATTTGCATGTGTTTGGGGTAAGATATGGCGTTTTGGAACAAAAACAAGGAGCATAGGTTACATGTTTATTAATTATTAGAGTGACGCGATTGGGATCTCATGCCACAACTACGCCCCCGTTTAAGAATCTAATCATTTACCATGTCAATGGGCACCCATCCCCCATTCATGGTCGACATAGTTAGATTTAGATCCTTGAGACGGCCCACGCAAGCGACAGTGAGATTGTGTAAAGCGATAAGCAAGAGTGTTTAAAATTAAAATCATGTGATTGGTCACATGTTTATTAATTATTAGAGTGACGCGATTGCGATCTCATGCCACAACTACGCCCCCGTTTAAGAATCTAATCATTTACCATTCCAATCGGCACCCATCCCCCATTTATGATCGACATAGTTAGATTTAGATCCTTGAGACGGCCCACGCAAGCGACAGTGAGATTATGTAAAGCGATAAACAAGAGTGTTTAAAATTAAAATCATGTGATTGGTTACATGTTTATTAATTATTAGAGTGACGCGATTGCGATCTCATGCCACAACTACGCCCCCGTTTAAGAATCTAATCATTTACCATGTCAATGGGCACCCATCCCCGATTCATGATCGACATAGTTAGATTTAGATCCTTGAGACGGCCCACGCAAGCGACAGTGAGATTGTATAAAGCGATAACCAAGAGTGTTTAAAATTAGAAGCAAGTGATTGGTTACATTGATTTAAGCAAAAGCAAAGCAAAGAAAGCAAGTGAAACAAAAGGAACAAAACCAAAACCAAAGTAAAACAAAAACAAAATAAAACAGGAGTAATTCAAAAGAAATCAAAACAAATCAAGAGAATCGAACCACAAGGCAAGCAAATTAGGCACATAGTTCCAAAAATCATCAAATAAGGTTGTGGCACAACGCCATCAACCATCCAGTGTCCTCAAGTCGGGAACCTCTTGCCCCTAACAAAGCAAATATCCTCAAACTATCGTCTCAATCCTATATCTAATCCTAAAAGACTAAGCAACCAAGAAATAAAAGGGGAGTTGGAAAGAACTCACCGAGGCATCACCATCTTCAAATGTTTACCCGCTCCATCATAATTGATTCTAGCATAAATAAAAAAACAAAAACCAATAAGGACATGGGATTAAAACATAAAGCACCAAAATAACATAGAATTTCATTACCCGACTAAAATCATGAGAGCAAGCTTCTACCACCTCTAGCAAATGTGTCCTTCACCTTTTTTTGTATACTAAAGCACAAATTAGAGGGGGAAAGGGGGCAAAACGTAAACAAAATTATTAAAGCACAAATTATTAGCCATGATTCAAACTTAAGAAAATAATAGTTCCCAAAAGCTTGTCGCAGGCAACCTAGCAACGACCATAGCAATAAGGAAGCAACCTCATATACAATAGCTCATTTCTATGGTTGAATTTAATATATGGATGTAAATCATAGCTCTTTTATTCATATCATGTTAGGCAAATATTGACTCTTCATTATGCTCTCAATAAGGTAAAATCGGAAAACTAAACTTGGCATAGAATATGTAAAAACAAACTAAACAACGAAATGTTGATAATTATAATAAACAAGAAATCAATTAACAGACAAATTTCCAACAATTTTAATTCACATAATTGGTAACAACAACAAAAAAATGTATAAAATTAGTCATGATAGTTAGCCGTAAATTTGATTTCTAAGACCACAATGTGTATTATTAAAAAGTTCATGTGAAAATTGAATTACTCGACACCACATAGAAAAATTGAAAGTACAAGGCTACCAAATAGAATTTCCTTACTAATTATCATTCAAGCATTTTGACAAACACCTTGTGGGCATGAACTAGTAGTGTGATTTTTCACATAAAGAACATAATAATAGTGAATCTAAAGCATTACCATTAAAATTCAACCACAAATAAACAATAATAATCACATATTGAAACTAGTTGAATAATATAACAACTTGTTTAAATGAAATGAAAAAAAAAACCAGAAGCAAACAGGTCGAACCTTCGAGTAAACAGAAGCAAACAGCGAGCAGTAGCAGTGGAACCCAGTAGCCCTCCAACCTTCGAGCAGTAGCAGCGCAGTCGAACTAGGTCGAACCTTCGAGGAGCAGTAGTCGAACCAGGTCGAACGTGGAGTAGTGGCAGTCGAGCAGAACCAGTCCAACGTCGAGCAGTAGCAGTCGAGTAGAAGCCGTTCGTCGACAAGCACAACCACGGAGGAAGAAGCAGCGGTGGTGACGATTCTCAGTGGTGGTGCTGTGCGTGGGTGTCGAAGGAAAGAGGGGTAGAAAGCTAGGGTTGTTGGGTTTTGGTGAGAGTATTTGGGGGTTTTGGTTTTAGTAATTTTAATTTGGCTGTGTGTATGTTTTTGGCTGTGTGTATGTTTTTGTCGAGCCAACTTTTTTTAAAAAAAAAAAAACTTTCATTGCTATCGTTTTTAATAAAAACGATAGTAATATATGCACTATTAGTATCGTTTTTATTAAAAACGATACTAATAATGTTTCTATTACTATCTTTTTGGTAAAAACGATACTAATATATCATTATTACTATCGTTTTTATTAAAAATGATACTAATAATTTCTCTATTACTATCCTTTTTACCAAAACTGATACAATTATAGCATTATTACTATCGTTTTTCAAATGAACGATACTATTGGGGCGATACTAATAGACAATTTTCTACTAGTGACTATCTCGACAGTGAAGGGGCTATGTGAGTATAGCTTCTGCTTCTCGAACATGTCGTGTTCGTGAGAACCAGAAGACCTGGACATCATTTTCTTCATCTCTTTGTACTGCTTTTTTATGTTTCGTATGTCTCTGGGGGTTAGGTTCACTCCTTGATCATCTCGATCATCTTCTTCATGGGGTGTGTTGAAGCCTTCGTCGTCTTCTGGTACTTTTTCTTCGTCGTCTTCTCCGTCTGAATTGCCATCCAGATTGAGAACGGGGATGCTGTCGGTTCTGAATTTCTTCTTGTTTTTGGGAATGTTGCTTTTCACGGACTCTAGTTCCTTTTGCAGGGAAGCTACGGTTTCGTCTTTGGCTTTGGCTGCTTCAATGACCACTCTCAGTTGTTCCTGGGTTTCTCTCAGGGCTTGGGACATTGCTTCGATTTGCTTTGCGTTTGCTACTTGGCTTGATGTCTTGGGAGCCATAATCTGCTTTTAGACAAAAGAAAAAATGAAAAATAATATGCGTATTTTTGGGCTTTTTGTGGCGAGTAGGTGTATACTCCTTTTTTTTTTTTTTCGAGTGAACAATCAAGCTAGGACCCCACGGTGGGCGCCAAATTGTTTATGCGAAATCCCTACTCAGGTATGAGACTAAGCTAGTACCAACCACAGCTGGATTGTGACAAGTCGAATATATGCTATTTGGGATGTACGAATGGAAAAACGTAAAAATGCGAATCAAAGTGAAAATAGGGACGGGGGTAACATGAGAGGATGATGACGCAGAAACCTCAAAACAGAGGAAAAACTACGGGTAGCTTTGAGTCTACCAATCCACTATATTAATATTTTTTGTGATTACAATGATTGCGATGGTAAAATGTAAGCTCGAATGCGAATGAAACTATGAGTATTTTTTCAGTGCAGTGCGTAGGTTGATGATGAGCAATAATAATCTGGCCTTTTACAACTGATTTTTCTCTTATTTCACTAACTAATTCGCCAAGCTAGTCGTTCCATTAAATGAGGAACAACCTCCTAATTTCTTGGGATGCGTGAGACCAAGTGGGGTGGACTTCTTCACGCCACGTCAACACACACCTATTCCTCATGCAAACTGGCATTGACTTGTTCCTTCACTTTGAATTTAAACTTGTCTCGTCTTCTAGATCCTTCTGATGCTAACCTGCACTTCTGCTTCTTAGCTTGACTTGCTTCTCGTCTTTCAACCTGTACTTAGATTAGGTAAAATTGACCATAACAGTTATGAAGTAAACAGCTACCAAAAAGGTTTAGCCAAATCTCAGAATTCGAGAATACTCACTACATCAGAATTTGTTACTCCTTAGGCCTAATTAGTTGGGCAAGAGTGCCAACTTATATATTGTTGCTTAATTAGCTAATTGTTCTACCCGAAAAACATATCAACCATATTCTAATGTTTCGGAAGTTGGGTTAAAGTTGTACAAATGCACTCGTATTTATTTAAATTGAGTCGTTATAAATACTATTGGAGATTAGCTGTTTTACTTCATATATAGCTAGAATGTTATAGTTCATTAGTTCCTACTATTAGGTATGAAATTAAAATTAAATAAACAGCCACATGGAGCGATTATATTATTGTTAGGCATTAATGTATGAATGTGGTCAATCAATAAAATTGCAACTAGCATAGTACCTGTGTTAATGTGTGATGTACGGCTTAAAAATCTTAATATTAACTTTGTAAATAGTAATGTAAAGATTTATATAATTCACTAATTATGTGAATATTTAATTTTCTTATAAAAAATAAATGATTTAAATCTTAGATAGTACGATATCATCAATAATATAGTTGGAAACTAAATCTTACTCTATCACTACCGCACATACAAGAAAGTAAGTGTGAGTTCATTCACATTCAATTTATAAAAAAATATGCAAAAAAAAAAAACAAGTTCATTTTTTTAAAATGTATTTTATGACAAATTTTCCTAATGTTAAAAAAAAATTTCATATACTCTGTATATATTTCATGAAAGTCAATAGAAATTCAATTATACCCATGATTATAAAAGATAGATTGTTTTAAATAATACTGACTATTACATATTTTCATAAAAAGTGAAAATTAAAAAAAAAAATTATCAACTACCTACTCTGTCCTACACTATTCTTTTACTTACCTTAATTTTTTAAGTGTCAAACTTTTTAATCTTCATCTTTACCAATCTCCCACGAAAAACACAGTTTGCCCCCATTTTATTAGTGGGTAGTTCATAACTTGCTAATTCACATTTTTAATCACATATACACTTCTAAGACATTTGGTATTCATGGTTATTTTCTAATATAAGTGCTCGTGCAATGATATAGTACACAATTCTTACAAAACGATGATCGTAACAAAATTTTAAATGATTAATGATATTTTTTAGTAATATTTTGATTGAAATTCAATTCAATAATAGTTATGCTTAATATAATTTAAAAAAATCAAAACCAATGAAATATATGAAATAAAAGATTACTATATTTTTTTCTTCAAATTATTGTAATATATGGATAGGAATTTTTTTTTTAAAAAAATTGTGCGAAAAGTCAACAAAATCAAGAACAAAAAATTAAATATTGTGTAAGGTGATACATTAAATTTAATATAAAATGGTTAAATATAAGTTAACATGAATAATTGTTTTTTGCTAACTTCAATATTGTGTAAGGTGGTACATCAAATTTAATATAAAATGGTTAAATTTAACCTGCAATGATAGTCATCAAATGTTAGTCATTAATTTTTAAAAGATGATAAACGATAATAAAATTACTTTTATATACATTATGAGTTTGTTTTAATGAAATAGTACGAACTAATGTGCTAATAAAAATAGTAGTTAAACAATTTATGGTGAAGTTAAACAGTTTATGGTGAACTACTTTTATGGTGAACTGTTTAACTGTTTACGGTGAACAATTAAACAATTTAACTGTTAAACACTTGTTCACCATAAACTATTTAACTGTTTAACTGTTCATCATAAATTGTTTATGTTAAACTACTTTTATGGTTTATGGTGAACAATTAAAGTAGTTTAACAGTTTATATATGGTTAACTGTGTATGTTAAAGTAGTTTATGGTTAACTGTTTATGGTGAACTGTAACGACCCGTATTTTAGAGCAACAACGTTAGCGGTGATAACGTCGTAAATAGGTAGTTATCAATCAATTTAATAGCAATAATATGACTAAAACTCGTGGAAAAAGGTATTTATTAATAATAACGTTAAAACCCAAATGTTATAAGGAATTAATTCCAATTAACCAAACTAAAACCGAGTATTACAACTCAGGTAAGAACTAAAACTACTAAAAACAGGAACAGTAAATAGGAGCCTAGAACACTCGTCCGACTCTCATCTCAAATCTAAACATCATTCCGCTCACCTGCAAAATGAAAATGGGGGGTCCACCGTCAGTGGCGAGTAACTAGACTGTCCTACTAAGAAGTAGAACTAAACCACATAACATAACAGGTTAGAAACACATGAAGCAATACGTACAACAACGCTCATAATAGTCATTCAAAACAATATCAGAGATACGCATCGGATCACAACTTCATCAATTCAACGAACATAATAGAAACATATCATAACCATCATAGATCACATTCACGCTTCACAAGTTCAATCATAAACCAACAACAAGACTCCGGTCGGTCTACAACCGATAACACAATATGACCATCAAACAAAAAAAATTGCCCCGCTTAGTTCATCACTGATGAACCGATAGACCCGCTTAGTTTATCACAGATAAATCGATAGACACAACGCGCTCGGTCTTCAAACGATAGACACAACATAACCATCAAACAAACAAACATGCCCCGCTCAGTTCATCACTGATGAACCGATAGACCCGCCCAGTTTATCACAGATAAACCGATAGACACAACTCGCTCGGTCTTCAACCGATAGACACAACATGACTCGACAAAGACTCCAAGGACGCCATTCACATTCATATTACAAGCTCATCACGCAATTCACACGCATCATCATGAAAACAATTCTTCATACAATTGCTTATAACAAGATCAAGGTCATTAAAGATTCAGACCTCAACAATGATCCTACACGCACAAGATCAATGAAAATCGCCTACTTGATAATAAGACTACACGCCTAGAACAATAAGATCAAACTAAGAACTTTTCACCATGCTTCGAAATTCATAAGAATAACATAGATCATCATTAACTTAAAAAGATTAAACAAGATTCAAGTTAAAGATCCAATCTTGATCATGAATCCAAGATTGGCGCATGAAACCAAAAGAAAAATCCTACTATTATAATAATAATCATTTTGAGGTTTTGTTTTCATTTTTAGTAAGTTTGTTTGTTAGATCGACAATTCGACTCGTCGGTTTCTTCCACGCCAGTTTAAGCGAGTCGGGTCGTCACAATTAAACAATTATGAAATTGTTCCTACTATTTCATGGCCTAAAACTATTTCATTGTTGCTAATAAAAATGACAATTTATGGTTGAAATAGGTGAACCATCATTGCATCAGGAGGAGGAATTGGAAGAGGCTTACTTACCCTTCAAGTGCTCCTTGGCAACGTGTTAGTTCAATGTATACTCAAGAAGGGGGGGTTGAATTGAGTATGTGTGTTTTTTCAATCGTTTTCAAGTTTTGTTTATGCTTTTGTGAGAACAACGAGAGAACAGTAAGTAAAGAGTAAGGACACAAAGATTTAATGAGGTTCGGCTTCTAAACAAGCCTACGTCCTCCACTCTCTCACCAATATTATTAATCAACTCAGAATAATAACAAGGTTACACACTCAATTAAATGCTACAACTATGTAACACTTAATTCCCCAATTGTTAACTCTAACAGTTCACTCAGTGTTCACAGAACACTCCCCAACCACTTCCCTCTAAGTGGTTCAAATATTACAAACTTAAATCTCCGTAAGTTTTTCTCTTAAAGATGGATATGGAGATAGTTTTGGACTAAGGATAGACTCTCAGAAAATATTACTTGGTTTTATTTGGAGAGCAAAAGTCTTCTAGGGTTTTTTGCAAAGATTGTTTATATAGACAAGGAAAACCGTTCCCTAGAAGTGTGCTGGAAGCTCCCCTAAATTGTGCAAAAGGATCAGCTGACACAAGTGTACAGTGACCTGTTCCAGACCTTTGTGTCTTACCACTGTTTGCAGCGGTTAATACCCAAAAGTTCAACAAGTACATTGCATTTAATGAGCTGATTTTGCAAATCAGTTTAGCAGATTTCCAAAGTACAAGTGATCCAAATTTTTCAAATAAATTTTCAAAAATGATTTTGAACTCGAAAATCTGTACGGATCACGTGCGTAATACTGAGGTCTGTTCCCACAGTGGTCTCAGTACTACTAAGTTTACGTCTGGTGAAGGGAACTGTTCCAAGCTTGTTCTGTGCCTGTTCTTAGCTTGTTCTTGGGCTGTTCTCTTTACTAGATGTAAACTTAAGGTCTTTTTGCTCTTTACTTAAAAACAATAAGAATATTTTCCTAAGCCTATTTTACATGAAGATCCTAGAAATATAAAAATAAAAAGGCTCCAAGCTCTTGGCTTCTGATCTTCAAGTATTTCAAGGTCTTCATGATTGCCTTGATGAGTCCTCACTTGATTCAACCTGTTCATATACAATTATACATAGATATCAAGTATAGAGGACTGGTTTGTCATCATTCAAATCAAACATGGTTCAACAATTTCCCCCTATTTGATGATGACAAACCATGAAGTTCCCCCTGAGAACAGTAACCAATTATTTCAAAATAAAATGACTGTTCAGAGGAACTGGTCTTGCACTGTGCATGTAGTCAGATTCATAATCTCAGAGAATAAAAAATATACAGCAGACTAAAGCACAATTAGACTGATTACAATGGTCAGTCACTCATCACATTACTCAATTTATTATTGAGTTTCAGCATTAGACCTGTAACCTGCAAGACTTATCAGTTATCAAATGTAGCAAGAGAAATTTCAATTTCACTTAGAAGAATTTCTTCCAGTTGGGATGGATAGGGGCACTTGATCTGAATTCAAGATACTCCTAGGCAAAAAGTTGGGCCATCTCTTAACAAGGTCTGAACCTTGCTCAAGTTGCTACACTTGATACTAGGAACTTCACCTGTCCTATTCCCCCTTTTGGCATCATCAAATGACAAAAACAATCACAGCATAAAAATTAGGAGAAGGCAACAAGTAAAGTCATAAGCATAATATACACACAGCATTCTAGAGATGCTGTCCCAAATGTGAGTACCTGCAACTCACAATCCCAAACTGTTCAAGTGCACACAGAAGTTAATAAAATATACAGACCAGGACCATTCTGCAGAGAAATTGTTTAGCAGAAATGGTCAAAAACTAAAGGTAGCAATTGTTCAGAGAAACCAGAGTAATTGTTTAGAGAAACTAGAGAAAGGAAAGTTTGAGATCAATGTTAGTAGGGAAGGGGGTAGGCTAAGAAGAAGTGGAGTCAGCATCATCATCAGAATCCTCACTAGAATCCTCATTCTCATCTTCTTCACTCTGCTCCTGCTGCTTCTTCTTGACTTGGGCTATAATGGGAACTGGTCTCTTGGTGGTCTTGGGCTTGAAGCTGGAAGAGGAGGCAAGCTTTTCTTCATGGGAGTCCAGTCGTGCTGTTATGTTCTTTATAGAACCATCCAGAGAAGTGCATAGAGCATTGACACTAGCCATCATCTGTTGCAGTAATTCCCCATGTGTCTGCACCTGTTTGGACAGTGACCCAGTAGCTTCCTCAGACCTGGAACTGCTTGTCCTTCTGGCCCCTGTGACCCTGTCTTCATCCCTCATTTTGAGCATGCCTCCCTCAAAGGTCATCCCCTTCTGACCTAGAATCTGGTTGGTGAGGACAGACATTTTCTTGACCTCACCTTTCAGATGAACCTTTCTACTTTGGAAAACCAAAGTAAGCCAGGCTCCATATGGTAGAGAGTGGTTGGACCTTTCCAAAATGCTAACCATGTGAGCTAGCATCAGACCAGGGAGACTCAACTTAATTTTCTCATATAGACAATAAATAATCACAGCATCCATCTTCCTAACATCCATTCTGCCCTGAGCCCTGGGGAGTACTATCTTAGAAGCAACTGTATGGAACAGCCTCATTACTGGTTCCCTTAATTGGCCAATAACATAGCCAGCACCATCAGTTGGAGAACCAGTAAAGAGAGTGGTCTGTATGTGTTCTGTACTGACCTCAGGAATAGTTGGCCAGTTGTCCTTGGAATAATCACAGAACCCACCCCTTGGTACACCTAGTACCTCCCCTAGACTCTTCTTTGAAAGAGTGATGTCGATCCCCTCGACCTCACTCCAGACTTTCCCCTTCTCTAACTTCCCCAATTTAGAGTAAAATTCTTCAACACAAGTTTCAAAAACATTAAGCCTCTTATCAAACAGCCCTTCCCAGCCCTGGTACTCTATGGCCTCCTTAAACTCCTCTAAAAATGGTTGACTCATCCAAGACATAGGACATGAAAAACCAAATAAGACACCCCTACCACTTAGTTCATACAGTGGTTCAGAAGTGGTCTTACCTTTCTTCTTGGCAGGAGTTTTGTCAGAGGTAGAGGCAGCTTTCCTCTTCTTTTCTGTTGGGAGCTTGGTTGCAGACTTGAGACTTTCTGAGGCTTTATCCTTCTTGGCAACACTCTTCACCCTTTTCTTCTTTTCATCCTTCTTTTCCTCAGGAACCACTTCAGCAGATTCCTTCTTGATTTCTTCCTTACAGACCCTTGTCCTCAAGGGCCTGGTTCTTTTTCCTGGTTCCTTTTCTCCTTGTACAACACCGGTGATCTCGACATCTATATCCTGAACATTGGTGTTATCATCCTTCTTTTCCATCTCTTCCTTTTCAACTTCCTTCTCTTCAGTGCTTGGCACTGGTTTCTGTGTGGTCTGTGGTGATGATGTGGGTGATTTTTCTGATGGTGGAGAGGGTAATGGGGTTGTTTCTTTTTGTGGTGGAGATGATGGTGGAGTTGTGAATTTTAGTGGTGACTGTGGGGGAGGAGTTTTGGCTTCTGTGGGAGATGGTGGTTTTAGTGGAGGTGAAGATTTTGTAGGCTGTGACGAGTGTTGTTTGGGTGATGGAGAGGATGATTTCTTAGATGGTGATGGTGTTTTCTGAGGTTGAGGTGGTGGTGATGATTTAGGGCTTGGTGGAGGAGTAGATTTCTCATCGGGCTTGCATGTGCCTTTAGACTCAGCAATTGTTTCTGTTGTGGTTTGATCCTTGATTTTTTCTTCCTTTTCTTCTGTGTGGTGGTGTACAGCAACCACTACATTTTCTGATTCTATCTTAGCCTTAGAGGGTGTGAAATTTGGAGATTGGCTTAACCCACGACTTTTCTTCCTTGCAGCCTTGCTTTTCTTTCTTCCCATTTTGATTAGATTTGCAAAGTTGATGAAGGAGAGAGAAAGAAGCCGAATTTGAATTCTTAAAGAGGATTTTGATGATGGTGCTTAGGATTTGAGAGAAAGGATTACTTTTGAGAGAGAAAGAGACAGTTAGAGAGAAATCAATGTGATAAAATGAATTAAAATGGAGAAAACCGGCAGTTATTCGAACAAATAAAGTAGAAGTAACTTCTACACTGTTCACAACGGTCATGTGTCAGAACACTTAACTCCTCAATTTCAAAATCGAGAATTCAGCAGTAACCGATATAACCGATGTAGGGAACTGGTCTTACGATGGTCTGACGCTGATCTGTATAAATTAAAAACTTTAATGCAACTTACAATTAGGCAACTTAGAGATACCACACATTGGAACAGCATTAGCATAAGAATTTTGAGACCACTTGCATCAATGACATTTAAGAGTTAACCAGCCCTGCTTATTTACACTAATGATCATAAAGTCAAACATAGCCAAAAAGTGAAAGATAAGTCCTAAGGAACTAGGATCTAATCCTTACCATACCAAGTAATGTGCGGAGTTTGACAAACACTTCCCTGCTCAGGGGTTTAGTGAAAATATCAGCCAATTGTTCTTCAGATCTGCAAAATTCAAGATTCACATTTCCTTTTTCAACATTGTCTCTGAGAAAATGATGTCTGATTTCAATATGTTTGGTTTTAGAGTGTTGGACAGGATTTTTTGAAATGTTTATAGCACTGGTGTTATCACACAATATGGGAACACTTCCGGAACAGACCCCAAAATCCTTAAGTTGTGTCTTTATCCAAAGCAATTGAGCACAGCACAAAGCAGCAGCTATGTACTCTGATTCAGCTGTGGATAATGCCACTGAATTTTGTTTCTTAGATCCCCATGAAATGAGACAAGAACCTAAGAAGTGAGCCATTCCTGAAGTGCTCTTCCTGTCCACACTAAAACCAGCATAATCAGCATCAGTGTATCCTAAAAGATCAAAATTGCTTCCCTTTGGATACCATAAGCATATGTCCTCAGTACCACTTAGGTACCTAAAAATTCTCTTAACAGCTTTTAGATGAGACTCTTTTGGGTTGCTTTGAAATCTTGCACACAGCCCAACTGAGAACACTATGTCTGGTCTACTAGCTGTTAAGTAGAGAAGTGAGCCAATCATACCTCTGTATAGCTTATCCTCAACATCCTTTCCTTTCTCATCTAGGCTCAGTTTAGAAGAGGTAGGAATAGGTGTGTCATAGGACTTGCTATCTTGCAGACCATATCTCTTGAGCAGCTCCTTGAGATACTTCTGTTGATGAATCATGATTCCATCATCCACTTGCTTGATTTGAAGCCCTAGGAAGAAACCAAGCTCTCCCATCATGCTCATCTCAAATTCACTTTTCATTAGGTCTGCAAACTCATCACACAAAACAGAATTAGTAGCCCCAAACAAAATATCATCAACATATACCTGGACCACTAACAGATCTGTTCCCCTTTTCTTTAAGAATAGAGTTTTGTCCACTGAACCTCTCTCATAATGATTTTCAATAAGAAAGCTAGAGAGTCTCTCATACCAAGCACGAGGGGCTTGTTTGAGGCCATAAAGAGCTTTGTCTAACTTATAGACATGATCTGGACAAACTCTATCCTCAAAGCCAGGGGGCTGTTCCACATATACATCTTCTTTCAAATAACCATTTAGAAAAGCAGTTTTAACATCCATTTGAAAGAGTTTAAAGTTCATGTGGGCAGCAAATGCAATCAAAATTCTTATTGCCTCAAGCCTGGCTACTGGAGCAAAGGTCTCATCATAGTCTATTCCCTCTTGTTGGTTAAACCCTTGAACCACTAGCCTGGCCTTGTTTCTGACTATGGTACCTGAGTCATCCATTTTGTTTCTGAAGACCCATTTGGTTCCAATAACTGACATCTCATTGGTTCTTGGTTCAAGATGCCAAACCTGATTTCTTTCAAACTGGTTCAACTCATCTTGCATGGCCAAGATCCAATCAGGATCAGTTAGAGCAATCTTATAGTCAGTTGGTTCTATGTGAGATAAGAAGGAGAAATAAGCGCAGAAGTTCTTCCAAACAGAATTTCTAGTTTGGACTCCTTTTGATAAATCACTGATGATTTGATCAGAAGGATGAGAGCTTCTTTGCTTAAACATACTCTTTCTTACAATATTTAAGTCACCTAAGTTAGAACCAATGTCTGTACTGGTTCCCCCTATTTCATTTTCATTTTGAGAGGGTGGACCAGTTTCTTCAGTGTTCTCTCCCACTTCATCTTCAGATGGATGGGCAGGAGAGTCACTAAGTTCAACAACCTGTTCAGCATTTCCCTCTGCTGCACCAGACTCATTGTTGTTTTCAGGAGGAGTTTGAGGGTCTGGTTCAGCAGTGTTCTCTAGTTCAGCTCCAGTGAAATTTGTCATTCCAATATTAAAGCCTTCATCATCATCTACCTGCAAAGGCTTGTTGAACATGTTAGTTTCATCAAACAATACATGGATACTCTCTTCAACACACAAGGTTCTTTTGTTGAAAACTTTATATGCCTTGCTATGAGGAGAATACCCTATAAAAACAGCTTCATCACTCCTGGGATCGAACTTGTCCAAACTGGTCTTACCATTGTTGTGTACAAAACACTTACAACCAAATATCCTTAAGTGTTCAATGTTTGGTTTTCGACCCCTTAGAAGTTCATAAGGTGTTTTTCTTAGTATTGGTCTTAGCATAACCCTATTGAGTATGTAGCAGGATGTACTCACAGCATCAGCCCAAAATTTCTTGGACAGACCACTCTCTAGAAGCATGGTTCTAGCCATTTCTTCTAGAGTGCGATTCTTTCTTTCAACAACTCCATTTTGTTGTGGAGTTCTGGGGGCTGAGAAGTTGTGAGAAACACCATGCTCCATACAATAGGTTATGAAGCCAGCATTGTCAAATTCTGACCCATGATCAGATCTGATGGATGCTAACTGATGATTGATCTTGTTCTGGACTTGTTTCACTAGTATTTCAAATTCATTAAAAGTTTCATCTTTGTATTTCAAGAATATGGTCCAAGTGAAACGAGAGTAATCATCAACTAAGACAAATACATAACTAAAGCCATTTCTACTTTGTACACGCATAGGTCCACATAAATCCATGTGTACAAGTTCAAATGGTCTAGAGGAACTGACCACTTTCTTTGGTTTAAAAGATGATCTTACATGCTTGCACTTTGCACACTCTTGGCAGAGCTGGTCTGCCACATATTTGATGTTAGGTAAACCTAATACCAATTCTTGTGTTCTCAACTTGTTGAGCAAAGTGAAGCTAACATGTCCTAATCTTTTATGCCAAAGCCATTGGTCATCCTCCACAACACTAAGGCAGAGGGCACTGTTCTGTGGAAGTTGATTTAAGTATGTAATATACACATTGTTATGCCTTGTTCCTTCACAGACCAGTTCCCCTGTCTTAGAGTTCACTATGTGACAAGTGTTTGATTCAAAATTCACTTTATTTCCCTTGTCACATAGTTGAGATATGCTCAAAAGGTTATGTTTCAAACCTTCTACATAGTAAACATTGTCAATTGCTTGGGAGAGTGACTTACCAACCTTACCTACTCCTTTGATAAGTCCTTTGCTATTGTCACCAAATGTCACGTGCCCTCCCTTGAATGCAGTGAGTGAAAGGAATTGTTCTTTATCCCCGGACATGTGTCTTGAGCAACCACTGTCCAAATACCAATATGGCTTTCCTTTCACTCGCACCTGCACAAGCAAACTAAAGGTTAGTTTTAGGAACCCAGACCAGCTTGGGTTCCTTGTTCTTTGAAACATTTTCAACCTTGACCTTCCTAACCCACACTTGTTGGGTGTAGACTTTATTTTTCTTGTCATGTTTCTTTTTGGTGAAACATTTGTTAGCAACATGACCACTTTTACCACAATAGGTACAAACATGCATATCCTTGGCAAATATATACTTGCCTTTCTTGAATTCATCCAACCACGTGTTTTCTCTGCCAAGAACAGTTGTAGAACTAGATCCAGAATACCCTAAACCAAACCTTTGAGAATTTCCAGGTTGGGATTTGAGGATGTTTAGGGTTTTCTGAGCATCTAACATTTTGTTCATTTGGTTCATACAATCTGTTAGCTTATTTTCCTTGTTCTCAAGCCTCTTAAGTTGAACTTCATTTTGTTTCTCGAAAGATTTTAAGTCAATTCTAGTCTTTTGAAGTTCATCTTGTAGTCTTGAGACCAGGGAGGGATCTGGTTCGTTACTGGTCTTCTTGAGGTTTTCTTGTTTTAGCAAGATGAGTTCAGCCTCGAGATCACATATCTTGGCTGTGCACTCATCATGTAAAACATCCAAAACCTCATCAAAGGCAGTGGGAGAACCAGTCTCTTCAGAACTCTTGAGCTCACTATGTTCCTTGTGTAAATCTTCAAGTTTTTTAATTAAATGGTCATATGCAAGTATGACATCAGATTTACTCAAGGTACATGTGTCTTTTAGCAGTTCAAAGTTTGAATTATGTGTGATAAATTTCTTGAGCTCATTAAACCCCTTTTCAATTTTTTCAAAAAGTTCATCCTCTTTAGGAACTGGTTTGGAGTTTAGTGTCTCAAGTTCCATTTTATGCTGATCTTCTGTTATTTCAAGCTCAGAAATTTTTTCTTTAAGTTCTTCACAAATAAGCTCAAGTTCAGCAGATCTAGCACCACATATTTCATACTCTCAAACTGTTTCTTTTAATTTCTTTTTGTTGTTCTGATAAGCAGACCCAACACTAATGCATTGATCAATAGTGAATTCAAGATAGTCAAGTAGTTCATCTCTATCTAGATTATGCATGTTTGCCTTTAAATCATTAAAACATACCTGGTTGTCATCTGAAGTGCTTCCACCAGCCATGAGACAGAGAACTTCTTCTTTTTGCAAACAGACTTCAGACTGGTCTGTACATGTGAAAGCAGTTAAGCATAGATTTGCTTCTTCTTCTTCTTCATCATTTTCTGATTCTGAATCTCCCCATACTGCAGCTAGCATAGCTCTTTTAAAAACCTTCTTCTCAGCCAGGACTCCAGGATTTCCCTTGGGATTTTTCCATGTTGGACACTCCTTGATTCTGTGCCCCATTTCCCCACATTTAAAGCAACCAGCATTGGAACTGGTTTTCCTGAATTGTCCAGAACTGTTCCTTCCTTTTACAAACTTACCCTTGGACTTTGTCCTAAGGTATTTTTCAAACCTTCTGGCCATGAGACTTATATCATCTTCATCTTCCTCAGATTCCTCTGCTTTAAGGACCATTTCCTTGTTTTTTGAGCTAGATTCAGCCTTTGAATCTACCAACATCTCATGAGTCATCAAGGAACCAATAAGTTGTTCTAGAGATAGTGAGGACAGATCCTTTGCTTCTTGTATGGCTGTAACCTTGGGCATCCACTTCCCTGATAAGCTTCTCAACATTTTCCTCACCAACTCTTCACTTGAGAAGGTCTTTCCCAATGACTTTAGTTCATTTACAATGGTCATGAACCTTGTAAACATGTCCTTTATATTTTCATCTCTAGTCATTTCAAAGACTTCATATTTTGACATAAGCATGTCAATTTTTGACCTTCTCACCTCATAGTTGCCTTCATATGCAAGCTCTAGTGTATCCCATATTTCCTTTGCAGAAGAACAAGCTAGAATTCGATTTACCTCACATTCTGCAATTCCTTGTTGGACAAGTGACATTGCCTTTGCATTTTTCTCCAGCTTCTTGTAGTCTTCACTTGTGTACTCTTCTTCTGTCTTTGGAACCATGAGCCCTTCCTGACTCTTCTTGTGGATGGACGTGGGTCCATTTTTGACGATCATCCAGCACTCATAATCTATCCCAATGATAAGATTTTTCATGCAATTTTTCCACCAAGAGTAGTTAGTGCCATTGAACTTGGGGAGTCTTGAACTGTTTGATTCTTGAGTAGACATCTTCTTGCTCCTCTAGGTAGTTAACCTTTTGAGAAGTTAGGCTCTGATACCAATTGTTAGTTCAATGTATACTCAAGAAGGGGGGTTGAATTGAGTATGTGTGTTTTTTCAATCGTTTTCAAGTTTTGTTTATGCTTTTGTGAGAACAACGAGAGAACAGTAAGTAAAGAGTAAGGACACAAAGATTTAACGAGGTTCGGCTTCTAAAAAAGCCTACGTCCTCCACTCTCTCACCAATATTATTAATCAACTCAGAATAATAACAAGGTTACACACTCAATTAAATGCTACAACTATGTAACACTTAATTCCCCAACTGTTAACTCTAACAGTTCACTCAGTGTTCACAGAACACTCCCCAACCACTTCCCTCTAAGTGGTTCAAATATTACAAACTTAAATCTCCGTAAGTTTTTCTCTTAAAGATGGATATGGAGATAGTTTTGGACTAAGGATAGACTCTCAGAAAATATTACTTGGTTTTCTTTGGAGAGCAAAAGTCTTCTAGGGTTTTTTGCAAAGATTGTTTATATAGACAAGGAAAACCGTTCCCTAGAAGTGTGCTGGAAGCTCCCCTAAATTGTGCAAAAGGATCAGCTGACACAAGTGTACAGTTACCTGTTCCAGACCTTTGTGTCTTACCACTGTTTGCAGCGGTTAATACCCAAAAGTTCAACAAGTACATTGCATTTAATGAGCTGATTTTGCAAATCAATTTAGC
The DNA here is from genome assembly GCA_951394345.1 of Salicornia ramosissima. Taxonomy (NCBI): domain Eukaryota; kingdom Viridiplantae; phylum Streptophyta; class Magnoliopsida; order Caryophyllales; family Amaranthaceae; genus Salicornia; species Salicornia ramosissima. The sequence goes on along the minus strand of OX596233.1, from coordinate 45,129,541 downwards.
AGATTTCCAAAGTACAAGTGATCCAAATTTTTCAAATAAATTTTCAAAAATGATTTTGAACTCGAAAATCTGTACGGATCACGTGCGTAATACTGAGGTCTGTTCCCACAGTGGTCTCAGTACTACTAAGTTTACGTCTGGTGAAGGGAACTGTTCCAAGCTTGTTCTGTGCCTGTTCTTAGCTTGTTCTTGGGCTGTTCTCTTTACTAGATGTAAACTTAAGGTCTTTTTGCTCTTTACTTAAAAACAATAAGAATATTTTCCTAAGCCTATTTTACATGAAGATCCTAGAAATATAAAACTAAAAAGGCTCCAAGCTCTTGGCTTCTGATCTTCAAGTATTTCAAGGTCTTCATGATTGCCTTGATGAGTCCTCACTTGATTCAACCTGTTCATATACAATTATACATAGATATCAAGTATAGAGGATTGGTTTGTCATCATTCAAATCAAACATGGTTCAACACAACGGAAGCAAATATGGAAACTGAAGGAAATTATGAAACAAGGCTTTAAGGGAAGTAACTGGCTCCATCACCCTAAGGGTTACACAGTTGCTAGTGCCTATAGATGGCTCAGAGATGAATGAAGGGGAAGAGGTTCATTGGGCCACTGCTGCTATTTTCTTGGATTTGAAACCTTTAATTCTTGGAGAATATCCATTAACCTTGAAGCAACGTTCAAGGCTATGGCTAGGATTCCTGTAGACTAAGTACAAACAATTTCTCCTTAAGGGTAGAGGATCCTCCCTGTGGTTTCTTTTGATTTGCATAAAATACAATAGGATGAGCAGCTTGTTGATTCATATTAGATATCTCTCTGTGTCGTTCCTCCCGCACAAAGAGCCTATATGTATGAGAAGCATGTTGTAGAGGTTGCATCATCAACAAATTACCTCTAACATGAGAGAAATGCTCATGTAGATTCAGTTAGAGATTTTCAGAATTTAGGGTAACTAGTATGACAAAACACATGAGGCGTGCCCGGGGCACTATCCTGAAAACAATATTTCCACCCAATTCGTAGGCCGGGTTACAGGAAATTTGTCAACAAGATACAACAAGAAAACACTAGAAACTAAGCCTAGTATAATCTCTACAAAATGAAGGAAGGATTTGTATGTCTAAACTTCTTTGTAAAGATGGAGAGAAAACTAAGTGTATGCAAGAGAGGAAATGAATATGAGAGTAACTTCATGCAATGTGTTTTCATTTCAGATTATCCAAAATGCACATCAGTTGCCTCGAACCGACACAACGCGATGGGAAAAATCCAAGCAGAACTGACGCCAACCGTCAGGCTCGCGAGTCGCGAGTCACGGTTCGCGCGTCGCGATTTGCTTCTGTCTCTTTTTGGCACTTTTTGCACTTCAGTCTATTTTCGCTTGTCACGACTCATGATTTTCCACTGTACTTGCTGTACTTACCTCAACGTCTAACGACTTACATCGCTAAATAACTTTGCATAATTACGAACTTCAAACACATAATACTACGTCTAGTATTATTAATATTCATAATTATATACATTTATATTCTAAATCAATAAATCTCAACAAATTCATCATGAACTGAAGCAGATGCTTCTCCTGCTGCTATTGGTAGATGCTTTGAGTGAGATTACATGTACACTTTTTACATGTACAGGTTGGTAGTGGATTAACATAAGCCATCCCATCCCATATCACCTTTATTTTAGTATAGAATCCAACAACACTCATTATTGTTCCTTGAGTGAGATCTCCTAGTTGTTGCTCTGGAAAATATAACTGACTTCCAGAAGCACAGCCAAAACGATCTTGCAAATCCTTCAAAATTTAAGTTGCATCACTGAAAATCTGAAATATAGCTCACTTTTTGCAATAGAGCTATTATGATTGAAAATGATCCAGGAAATGATGAGATCATTACAATGAGTGTAAGCTGGATACTCAGAATGAGTGTTGGAAGGTCAAGGCAATTCACCTGTAACAAGTTTGAGTTGGTTCTTAGAGAGAGAGCAATGAGAATGGAATGCTTCTAGTATGCGACGCATTTCCATTGAATTTTACTGAAACAAGCTGTTGAGAAGTGTGATCAGAAGGATGGATATAGTAAATACTCGTAGGATCATAATTAAGAGCCAATGTTGATTGATTATGAGGTGGAGTATACAAATACTGTACAAATATACATAGTGTAATAACCACTAAGTAATATACTCCATTAAAATTTGGTTAAAGTTATTTGAACCGGCCTATTTAAATTTATTATATGTTATGCTTAGTGGCCGTTTGGTTGTCAAAGGGGAAAGAGAATCACATTAGGAATATGAATGAGGAAGAAAGGAAAACAAAATTGTTAGATTTAATGAGTTCTTTGTTAAAAAAAAATAAACCACCCACCACCACCACCAAAACCACCCTCCCCAACCCTTCATCGGCTCCACGTCAACCTCCTCCCCTCCCCCACCCCTCGTCGGAGCCACGAGATCCCCCTCCCCTCCCCCCACCTCTCGAAATCCTAACCCTAACCATCCAAGTTAAAAAACAACTCCACCAACCCCACCACCTCCACCACCCCCGAAACCACTCCAGCCCAGGTCGCCACCCCTCGCCGTCCAAACTCGCCCCTTCGCTGGCCCCCTTACAGCTCCCAACCACCCCCACACACGGTTTTTGAACTAGGGTGGTTTTGGTGCGTGGGGGATGGTTGGGGGGTTGTAAGGGCGTTGGCGAAGGGGCGGGTATGGGCCGCGACGGGTGGCGGCCTTGGCTGGGGCGGTTTCGGGGGTTGTGGAGGTGGGTGTGGGTTATTTTTGAACTTGGGTGGTTAGGGTTAGGATTAGGGTTTTGAGGGTGGTTGGGGAGGTTGGGCCGCCAGTGATGGGTGGGGCTGGGACCTGGGAGGCGGCGGCGCCGATGACGGGTGGGGCTGGTTGGCAATGACGTCGACGAGGGGTGGGGGAGGGGAGGTGGGTGGTTATGGTGGTTGGTGGGGTGGTTGGGTGGAAGGCGGGGAAGGGGAATGCAAAAGATAGAGGGGGAGGAGGGTTTAAGAAAGTGTTAGAATAGGGGGAATGGGAATGAAAAAAATGGTCTAACAAACACAATCAAAGGGAATGAGGGTTGTCGATTCCCATTCCCTTTATTTATTACCCCCAGCCAAACATACCCTTATTCTAATCTATCTAAATTTAATATTTTTGCTATATTAGAGAATAGGATGCGCTGTAAAAACCATTCTAAATCTTTGAATAAGGAGTATAGTATAAAATTATATTCATAGGTTTCAGATATTTTTATTCTTCTACGAAAATAAATGATATAACTTCTCAATAATGATGCTTGAGTATCAAATAACAGTCCAAAATATTTGGAAATGTCCAAGTAGGTTCCTGAGTATTCAATCGTTTGTCAACAATAATATTATGCTTTGATATTTTCTTAATACATACTATTCTACGTATAAGACTATAAGATAAGAGTAATGCTAGCTAGGAGCAATTGTATAGTGACAAAAGTTTAATTATTTACACCCAATATTAAAATATATTCTGATTATCATATGCAAAAAGTGATGTTTTAAAATTGTGTTTAGAGCTGAGTGGTCCTCATGATCTATAAAAATATAACTCTTATATCGTTGGAAATGGTTTTATTGTTTAAAATGAGTGTTTGAGGATCGACTCTATTACAGTGCATGTCACAAAAGGTTATACATCCTCAAAGTGCAAGGTTCAACTCTTATCAATAATAAATCCACCCTCCCCGAACCTCCTGCAATACCAACCTAGCATTCATTGAGATAGGATCGAAAAGGTTGGGGTCCAATATGACCTTTCTTAGCTTTAAAAAAATACCTCCTTCACTTCATATTAGTTGCAACAATTTGACCAAATATGTGAGAGCTTTTTGGTCAAAGTGTTGTAATTAATATAGAGTGGAGGAAATATATACAATATATAGATTTTCAAAATTCTCACATTTTATTGTCAGCAAAAATAATTAACTATTAGAGGTCTCCCAATATTAATCCTAAGTATCAATTATTATAGCATACTTCAAAATTTGGGGGTTGTTTGATGATATTAGTCCATTGACTTAGTTAACATATAGTAACCGATTATGTACTATTTTAAAAAATAATCATTATCTTCCCCATTTCCCTATTTATTTTACTTAAATATTTCTTTCTCCATTTCTACGAAGAAATTCGGAGCCGGCCATAAGTTCATATGGACTAATATCATAAAACACTCCAAAGTTTGGATTATACTGTAATAAACGATAGTTCGAATTAATATTGAAAGACCTCCAATAATTGGGATTATTCATATGAAATTTTCTTTTGAATATCATTTTTAATACCCTTTATTTTGATAGCATACAATTATACTAAAAGTAGAAAGGTAATGAACAAGTTAGATCAAAACTAGTTATAATTCATATTTTGGCTACCCCAACACCACTCTCTACCTTACACGTATAAAATTTACATCATTATGAAATTAATGACGTGGTGGACCGGAAGCTAAGGAGTACTACTAATTTGACCTCCCTTGGTTCTCCCTTCCCTCTAAGTCATTCTCCCACAAGATCTAGAGAAATCAAAGAGATCCTTTACATTTCTCATCAATTTAGCCACATACATAGAATTTTATTTATTTATGTAATAATTATTTATTTAAGATTTTTTTTAGTAGAAAGGACAATTATTTCATCATTATTTACACATTCTCTTTTAGATAATTACTGTCATCCTTCATTGGACATCGATCAATAATGCACAAAACGTTGCCCCACTTGCTCGTCGATAATTCTACACGGTGTTCACTCGTCTCTCTCCTTGCCTTTATACAATGCCAACTTAGGTGGACATAATTTTCTTGTCTAGTACTCCTCATTTATTTATATTAATATACACATTTCACCTTCTTTTTTATAGTTAATGTTGAGACAATTTTTTTAAGATTTATATTGTTAAAGGACCAACTCAACAAAAAAACTTAAGCTGAAAGTTGAGATACATGAATATGTTATATACTCTATCATTTCTTCTCACATGAAATGCCTTTTGGACTTAATATGTTGACACAATACAGGCCCCCATCATATCTAGCGTGAATGAATTCCACTTAGAAGACAAAGGGAGGAGAGATCTGAACTCGTGACCACTGCGTCACGTTGGCTCTGATACTATTTTAGATGATCATCTCAACCAATTAAAAGCTTAAGCTGATAGTTGAGGCCCATGAATATTTTATATATACTCTAGCAAATATCATTAATGATGTACATATAAAATTATATATTAAAAAACTACAATTAAAGTCGAATCCAACGGACCCCTCATGGCTATATTTTTTTCCTTGTATAAAAAGTACTAACAATAGTAAAAGTAAACTTTATTCACAGTATCAAAAGATCAAATTGCATAAACTAAATTAAAACAAAGGTAAAAGTCACTACTATATATAAGTGTATTAGTTGGTTTTCTTAATGCTATGCAAGCTCCAAAATATATATGTATACAACAACTCAACTTTCGCCCTAAAAAAATAGGGGAAAAATGAGTAATCATAGAGAATTATTATTATTATTATTATTATTATTATTATAATAATAATAATAATAATTTTTTAAATAATTTTCATACACAAATCCAAAAAATGCAACTCCAACAAGATCTCCAAAAAATGATGGAAGAATACATAGCCTTTGTGCTAGAAACTTCAGACAAAATCAAAGTATTCTTCCAAAAAAGAGTGTCACCATTTTTAAGTCATAGTTTTGAGTACTTACTATTTCAAATAAGCCCATATTGGCATCACTTGTTCTACTACATACTAGTATCCCTTCTTGGGTACATCTCACTAAAGGGCACTAACCAAAGATATTACTCACCATCATCATCATCATCATCATCATCATCATCATCATCATCATCATCATCATCACCACCACCACCATCATCATCATCATACAATACCAAAAAACCATTCTATGACAAAAAACACCATAACCTTGATCTATTATTCACAGCAGTATCAGCCACAACCATATCAAGCATGTCCACAATAGAAATGGAGAATTTCTCAAATCCACAACTCATGGTGATCATAATACTCATGTTTTCAGGAGGAGAGGTTTTCCTCTCACTTTTGGGCCTTCAAATAAGAAAACTCAAACACAAAAAAAGGGCCCGAACCCATGTACTTGACCCGAGACCCGTTTCGGAGGAAGAAGGTATGAAGTACAAATCATTAAGGGTATTAAACCATTTAGTACTAGGGTACCTTCTAGTATTCCACATAATAGGGTATAGTTTACTATCACTATACATAAGTGTAGAATCAAGTGCAGGAAATGTGTTAACAAGAAAAAAACTAGAACTTCATTTATTTTCAATATTCACAACAGTATCAACATTCTCAAATTGTGGATTTATCCCAACAAATGAAAACATGATAGTTTTTAAGAGAAATTCAGGGCTATTATTAATACTAATACCTCAAATTTTGCTTGGGAATAAGCTATACCCTTGTGGGTTAAGACTAGTAATATGGGTACTTGAGAGATTTACCAAGAAAGAAGAGTATAGTTACTTGTTGAAGAATCATAAAGGGTTAGGTTATGGGCTATTGACATCAAATGATAAAGCTATTCTTTTAGGGATTACTTCAATTGGGTTGGTTGTGGTTCAATTTGTGGTGTTTTCAATATTAGAGTGGAATTCATTGGTATTGGAAGGTCTTAGCTTTTACCAGAAGTTTGTGGGTTCTCTATTTCAAACTGTGAATTCAAGGCATAGTGGAGAATCTATTATGGATGTTTCACAAGTGTCACCTGCAACTATGCTCCTCTTTGTTGTCATGATGTGAGTCTCTTCTTCCTGGCCTTATTACTCTTTTTTAATTTTCTCCTTAGCTTCTTATGTATGTATGTGCTTCATTCTGTGGTCCATCATGTCATGTCTCTTATTTAGCTTCTTCCCTTTTTTTATTTTTTTTTTTTTTATTTAAGGTTATTTTTATTGTTGCAAATCGTGCGACGGAATAACTTTTCATTTGAAAAATGTTACTTTTGAGTATAAAATAATCAGCTTAACTAGTTATGTCCTCTGCGTGTTCTAAAAAAATTGTTTCATTCACTTGTGGATGAAATTTAATCTGGGGCCTTGTGGGTGAAATTTAAGGTGGGGTTAGGTTTTTTGTCGTGTAGTTAGAAATTAAATGTGGGTAATGTTAGTGGGTAATTTAATGGGTATGTAATGGTATAAATGTATATTTTAATTTAGTGTGAAACATATTACTAAAAATAAGAATGAAAAAGCTAAATAGAGAAAGTATTTTAGGACAAAGGGAGTAAAAAGTTAAATATATATTGTATGGTGGAAAGTTACAGGTGTTTTTATACTTAAAAGTTAGGTTAGACTGTCAAACAAGTATTTTTTTTTTTATGCCCTACAGTTTATAAATCATTATTATTTCGTAAAAAGATACTGATGATTCAATTGGATGAGGGTTATAGATGACGATAATGATGATGTAGTGTGTATACCATCAGCCATAAAATAATTCATATCTTTTCATCAAATACTATGAATATGGAAATTTTATATCGTATAGTTTAATTAATCATTATTCAGTGAAAAAGATACTACAATGATTCTTTATTAGTTAATCTGTGTAGGAACGACTATGAACTCCTACCTCTAAACTTTATTTTGTGTTATTTTTTGGTTGAATGTTTATTATCATTTATTACTATTTTTGGTGGTGACTCCGTAATATGTTACTATGAATACAAAAATTTCCATATACATTATATACATATGGGTTCACTAGCTAGTCACTACCATTACCATTATTGTCATAAAGAGTATAAGGTTTAAGTTTAGATAGTGAAAATTCATAGTGTAATGAAATAGATTTGAGGTTAGAAAGCACAGATAATTCATTAAGGCAACTAAACATGCATTGGATATATAGACATGATTTAGCATACCCGTTGCTCTACTCCAATCTATCCTTTTCAAACCAGCGTGTATCTTATATCCATTTTATATCCATCATCTTTTTTCATTCCGATATCCATGTAAATTACATTCAAGGTTGAGGATTTGCTTCATTATCAAAACTAGTGAAATCAGGAACAAAAAACCTAGAATATTTTGCGTCTTAATGCTTATCGTGTGATCTATTTCTTATCCTTCTCTTTACCTACAAGTTACGATGTTTAGACAAACTCTATTAATCAGTATCTTTATCTCTCCTATCATTACATACACCTTTATTTCTGAATAAAATATATGAAATACATTCATCACTTGACTTAACAGCAGGCAAGTTGACCAATCGTGACCTTATATAGCACATCATTGTAGTTTTCTACAAACCGTCATTACTATTATTCAATTCAATCACACTTTCGCTTCAAAACAAATTATTATAATTGCCAAATCAACTGAAAGTAAAATAAATAAAAAGTGGAGTATGAGATTGCGGTTGTTAGAAAGCAAGTTTCTAGAATGCTAAAATAGCAAAGTTTTATATTAAATAAATGGTGTTAAGTATAGTTGCAAAGATATTGGATTATTGATATTCTAATCTAATCTAATCATCCACTTAATTATCGTGCCAAGCTAGGTGGGATGCTCCTACTGTTTCCTTGCTAATTATTTGCTATCAATCACATCGTACTCATATCATTAAACCTAAATACTCCATCCGTAACATAAAGATTTCAACAATTGTTTTTTCACGCATTTTGAAGAAGCAATTTGACGGTGTAAACAATCAAGTTAATCAAAATAATTTTGATAGTAGTAACTTATAATCACATTCTTGCTTGTATTGAAACAATTTTGATTAATTTCGTTGTTTAGACTTTTAAATCGATTCCTTAAAATGCGTGCAAAAACAAATATCGAAATCTTTATGTTACGGAAGGAGTACTTTTTTCACACGTTATTATAATTTTTTTTGTATGAATTATAATTAATTATATAAGTTTGATTGATCTGATGAATATGAATTGTGGGCCCCACAGTATTACAACAACAAAATAAATAAAAATTACGTGCCACGGTTTCACGGAAACCATACATGCATGAAAATAATGAAATGTTGTTTTCTATTATCCTTTAAATAAAAAGAAAAAACAATATCAAGGAAAAGTTGCTTTTTCTACTTACGTAGTTTCTTTGTCAAGAAAATACAATGGACATAAATACAAGACCTGGCCTTTTTTTTATTTATTAGTAGAGACAATTTGTATAAGTACAAGATAAGTTGATTTTTGAAGATTCAATCATTAAATTAAATAACCTTTAATAAGTAGTGTGATATCTATGAGGAAAAACAAAAAAAAATCTAGGGTTTGTTTTAAAAAGTCCGACACTCTTTTCGATTTAGCAATTTTTAAAAAGTTTGATACAATTTGAATTTTTTTATAAGTAAATATTTTTAAATATTATTTTATTATAGTTGAGACAACTTTACATGGTATGATTTCAACAATTTTTCCCACCTTTTCTACTCCTTAACAGTTTTCATCTTTGAAAAATCAAAGTTTTATATTTTTTCCAATAGAAGATTCTATTTTAAACTCCACTTTTTACTTATTTTTTAAAATCACTCAGATTTTAAGTGTATCAAAAAAAAAATATGGAGGAAGTATAAAATGTCTTAGATTAACTTTACATTTGGAGTTTATATAGAACGAAGAATAATTGTTATACTCCGTAAATAAATAAATAAATAACGAAAAGATAGCTATAAAAAAGGTGTTACATGAACCCAAAAAAAGTATATTCTTTTGTTTTACTCATTTGATGTGAAATTTAAAACAAAATTTTCAAAAAATGATATCAAAATCCACATGGTAAAAATAATACACTTAACAATTTTCTTTTTTTTAAAAAAAAAAAAAAAACTATCATGATTTGAGGAATATTATGAGAGAAATAGGGGTTGATTATTTAATAATAAAATATTTTATTACAAAAGTAAAATTGGATAAAACATAATTGATGAAATATAATAAATTTAGAAACAATTATAAGGAGACAAGAATATTACAAGAGGCAGCAGCAACTTGATCTAGGATAAATAAAAGAAGAGTAACAAAAGAAGAAAAAGAGGTACACGTGCACGGTGCACCTTTTTTCTTTCTTATTTGTTTTAGTGGGTGTATAAACTACTATATGACTGTCTTGATATCAAAATCCTAAAATTTAATTACATATGTCAAGTTAATGCACTTGGTGTAGTTAGCAATAATTTTACCTATGACTTTGAGGTCACAAGCTCGATTCCAAAGGACTTCATTTTATCTACCTAAAAAAACGATGTTCATCAACATAGGATTAAAATAGTCAAACCATTATCCCTAAAGCATGGAATAATCCATTCTTATCACCTAATTAAACCACTCTAAAGCCACCACCATAATAATCAACTGTAAACCACAAAACTGCCAGTAATCAACCTCGATCTAAAACGTACCTAGATCACAACAACCACCTTCACAACAGTTGAGTTTTCTCGTAGAATTGGATTCTTATGGTGGTAGGTAGTTTTCGAGGGTTGCTAGATGGTGAATTAGTTGTTTGAGGTGGTGGAATTATCGAGAGCATCATGTATTTACTAATTAAACCTCAAAAGTACCATGTGAAATCGTAAATATGTAGTAGGGGTACAACATAGAAAATTGAATACCTTAGACACCACACCTGTTATTAAAAAAAACCCAAATTGTTTTTTTTTTTTTTTTCTCATCAAATATATATAGTCGTGTACGTCAAGAAGTATATTAGTAAAATACATGAAACAAGGAGGAATATGAGCTCGTGTAGAATACAAAAAATATTAAATAAGCCCCTCCTGATTGCCACATGATAGCACGTTCTACAGGGCAACCCAAAACTATATAAGACTAAAATGTATGGCTACTCTCTCTCACACATAACACATTATTATCTGTCATTTGAAGAGGACCACTTGATATTTCTTTGTTGCATGTATTGATTGAATGAATTAAGTAGTATTCTTAGAAGTGATTCATTTCTATGTATTTGACCCCACCCTATGACCTACTTCCAAGGTATATATATATATATATATATATATATATATATATATATATATATATATATATATATATATATATATATATATATATATATATATTAGTACTTATTACTAAGCTATTATTACCTTAGCATTTTTCTCACCCATTCATTTTCATTTAATTAATTTGGTTAGTGTTTTTCCAAATTAAGAAACCACTTTTGGATTTATTTGGGGGTGGGGACTTTCTATTATTATCCATAACTAGGTAGTATTACTCATCAAGCCAAACTATATATGATTTGCTTAATTTAATAATATTTTTCTATATTCTAAACTACTTTTGAATTAGGTAATCTTTATTGATTAATTTAAGTGCATGTGTTTTATTTTGAATATGACCTTTACTTAATTACATTTTTTATGTTAGTCATTTACCAAATTTTATGTTTGTCAGAATAGGCTTAAAATGACGCGTGTACTAGAATAAAAACTAAAGTTGTGTTCATATTACAATTTACTTAACCTCTACACTTTGTTTGAAAAAAAGGACGAAAAGAATAACCTTAATTATATTCTCCGTCTCTTTCTCTAGTTAACTTTTGGAGATATTTAATCTTTCTATTGACAACAATATATTTTAGGTATGCATTTAAATATAATACTTTTTGCATTTTATCAATATTGGATGAACGTACAAAATAGTACATCGGTGGGTGGTCGATTAACATACAGTAAGCCTTCTGTTATACCGTTTGACGGTCTGACAAAGTAATTTTTTTACATAAATTATAACTTTTTAATTTTTATACATAATTTTCAAAAAAATTATACATCAATATATAAATTTTTGTATTAAAAGGTTGCAGGTTTTTTACCTAATAAAAGTTCTGCCAGGCCGTCAAACAGTCTAACATAAAATTTACTAATTAGCATATTACAGCCTGATATCATCCAACATTTTGAAATTTCTAATCAAAACCTATTTGATTTATGTAACTTGTTGGAATTAGATTCACCTCTGAAATATTCAATCCACTCCAAATTGTTCATTGTATTTTTTGACTTCTAGTGATCTTGTATGACATATTTTCATTCCGAATTAATACTCAAATTTGCCCTTTTATGATGAAGTACGTGGAACTTGATTTATGCTTCTACAATAATGTTCTAAGTTAATCTTGGTGAAAGATTTAAGGTGTATTATCTTCAACTTATTAGACCTGATTTGCCCTTATTTTGTGAGAGGAGTTGTCATTAGTAAACCTAACCTGACCTGACCTGATAAGTCTGAAATAAGTTGAAAAAATTACACCCTTATAGGACATAGTAAATGTGAATCATGATTTACATACATCATATAGTAAAAAATAAACATTCCAAATTTACTCTACTAATGAATACTAAGAATAGGCCAGAGTTCTGAGTTAATCTTGGTGAGATACAATTTTGTCTCACAATCAGGGGCATATAAGTACGTACCTCCATGCAAATATAAGAGTATTTCGAAAATTTATTTGCAACAAAATTACAATTGTGATATATATTTTGTGAGATACAATTATGTGATTAACTGGAAGAAGAATAATAATGGAGGTGATGCATAAATTCGCAGGTATCTTCCATCACAAACGACATTCGTACCAATCCGCTATGATAAAGAATCAACATTAATAATAGAGGAGAAGAGTAGCCACCGAAGCAAAAGGCAAAAGAGTGCTTTGGTTGAGAATCTTAAATTCTCTCCTCTATCTTACTTGGCCATCTCTATCATGCTTATTTGCATCACAGAAAGCAGATTTTTAAGAGACGATCCTCTTAATTTTAGCGTTTTCAACATTATTGTCGAAGTTGTAAGGTATTCCCATATATCCTCTTTTTTTTTTTATATATCTCTTGTCTATCAAATCAATTCAAGCTTACCATTTAATTTTAGCGTTTGATTTTTCATGATTTCATTCTCATTAATTGCACTAGATTATTGGATCAAGCATAAGCATCACTCCCCACTTTTTCTTTATTTGTTACGTCCTATCGACTCTATAAAGTGAAAATTTAGGGAGAAAAAAAAAAGAACAAAATGATTAGTACAATCTACAATATTTGGGATTTGATTGGTGTTTTAATTAGTGGGGTTGATTGTAATGAAAATTCGAATATCCAATCCAATTTCTCAAGTTTGGATCGAATTGGATCAATTTTGGTTACATTTTTTTTATATGAAAAAAAAAAAAAAAAAACATTTAGAAAAAATAAAATGACTTTCTAGATTAAATGGTGTGCAATGATTCATAGTATTTGTCATATATTATATAATTGTATGCATGAGTTGATTTGTGGAATAGATAGAAGTAGCATACTTAGGTTACCTGCAAACTCCAATAATGAGACAATTTTTTTTTAAATAGATATTGAAAAATAAGACCAATTAGGCAACTAGTAGTCTAGTACAACAATCAAGGAGAAGATAATGGCAACAAGACAAAGAAGCTAACAAAAATGTTAGTTAGTCAAATGTATTCATCAACATGGCTAATCAAAATCTAATAATTGCTAGGTTCCCAATACCTAAAATACAAATTTTGTGGTGAGACAGTATCATCATTTTGACCACGATATAAAACATTACAAAAAACACTCAGTATGTATAATACCCGTTAACTTTTTATATACTCAGTCAGTAACATATTAATGGCAACAATTTGACATAAAGTAGAGAAAAAAAATTTAATAGTTGGAATTAATATGTTACGGAAGTAGTGTTTTCAATAACTTTTTACGAAATTTCTATAACTTTGTAATAGTTACGCAAAAACAATATAAAAAGTTATTGTATATGTATATCTAATGTCTGTTAACCTTTTAGTACGTATGTAACTTTTTTCGGTTAGACGGTTTGATTAGAGACTTGCTGTAATTAAATTGTAAATAGAAATAATGCAAGAATGAAATTATATATATTGATTCATTGATGGATTGGACCTTAAAAATGTAATATGGTTGGTTGCAGTGCATATGGGAACGTTGGATTCTCAATGGGGTATAGTTGTAAACAAAGACTAGAAACAAACAAGCCTTGTGAAGATAGATACTTTGGATTTGCAGGTCGATGGAGTTGGCAAGGGAAGTTTATTCTCATTTTGGTCATGCTTTTTGGAAGGCTTAAGAGATTTCATTTCAATTCTGGCAAAGCTTGGAAACTTTCTCTCTAAATTCTTTTTTTTGGTTTTCTTAACCCAATTATTAAAAAAAAATGAAAATGAAAAGAAAAAAAAAATTGTTTTGTTTTGTTTTGTTTTGTTTTTGAGAATGTTGTTAGTGGCTCTCCAAATATATGGTCAATGTAATTTGGATGGCACTTCCCAAAAGCAAAAGAGAATGGAATTGTATATATATGAAAAAAAGGGAAGGGAAAAAAAAGGGAAAAAAATTGTTTTGGTCCAAGTTTTTTGTAGGTATAATTGTGTGTGTGTGTATGTGGCATCTAACTTTTTTTTCTTTTTCTTTTTTTTTTTTTGTGTTTTGATAGGAGGTGCGAGGTCAATGCAACATAGACAAATATCGAGTAATATAATTGATCTAGTGGTAAAGATTTGTCTCTCCCAACATTATTAAAGTTGTGGGAACAAATTCCATTAGAGATATTATTGCTCTTAAAATCTTCACATACATAAAATTCATCCAGGTAACTTTGGTTAGTCTATGAATGAAATGAATTAGATCGAGTTTGGGTATAAAAGTCAGCACCACTTTAACGAGGCGTTGTACTCGATGACATCAATTTATGTTGTTGCGGACACACCTAAAGATGTCATTGGCACAAAATTTATCGGTTTAACTTCTTAGCAATAGTATGATGAAGCTAACGCTAAAAAATATAGCTGATAAAAAAAAAATCTTTTTTAAATGAATATGATTATTTGAGAATTTTGTAAAACCAATAAAAAAATTAAAATTTACCGCTCAACTTGAGTATGTTGGACTCGTTCATATACTAAAATTATTTTGAACCTAATTTTTGGAAAATTGACTATAAGAAATCCAAACTTCTATATGTGTGCTTCATAACACAACTTCAAGAATTGGCTACAAACATCACCAACATTAACCTCCACAATCTTCCATTGTCCAAAAAAGAGTTAACTAAAAATTCAAAAGAAAAAAAAAAATGCTTTCAATGTTTTATGAAGGAAATAAGTCAATTTATTAAGTTAAAGTTAAGATTAAATTTTCATTTCAATCAATTCTTTTTAAAAAATATGATATTTTTAGATGGAGTATTCAATAAGGATGATTCATCTTTGAAAATTGACGTATCATTTTGCATAAAATATCTCAAATATCATACAATTGATAGCAAATTTTCGACTCTTGAGGATGGATGTCTTAATTAGCACATATTGTTACAATTTTCGATTGTGTAGTCAATTTTCCAAACTTCTTTTGGCTTTTTGTTTAACTAACCAATGGGCTTTAATGTCCTTTGTAAGAAAACTTTTTAACAAAAAATGACTAAATGAGTACAACGCACTAAAATTGAAGTTTTAATCAAGATGGAGAAAGTTGCATTGGGTTAGGTTAACCCTATTCTTTTAAACTTAATTTCTAAAATTTCAATTCAGTAAAATTCAATTAGTTCAACTCCCAAGGTATCAAATTAAAGGTTAAGTTTAATTTAGTTCAATTCATTTTATATTAATTCAATCCAAAAAAAAACAGAGTCTAACCAAATCCCCCACTAACTCACAATTGATAGGACTATTGACATACAAATCTACCCTTTTTTTTTTTGTCATGAATTCGTATTCTACTCATTCCAAGTAGCACAATTGCATAATTACAATGTGAAATCCGTCAAATACTTGCCATGATGCCGACTCTCGGATAACAGGTCTAGTGGTTGAATCCATATGTGTATCACAATTTATTTTATTATTATATAAAAAAAAAAAAAAAAAAAAATATTCTTGCATAACATTATTTTTGTATAATCGTTCGAACATGTTAGGAGGAACTATAGATTGGTGTACATATGTGGAAGTCAGCTAATTCTATGGAGAAAAGAGTAATGGAAGCAATAATCAAAGGAAGAGCTCGATGGAGGCCATGCCACATTGTCGTGAGACAAGCAATTCAGAGTGTTTAGATCGATAGATCCTACGACCAAGGGACAACCATGCAATAAAATGGCCGTCACATTAATAGTAGTATATGCTAGAAAATTAATATTAACTTCTATTTGAAGGAATAATACTTTTGCTACAATTTGGCCTTTTTTTCAAACTCAACCCTTAATTTTATATTATTCACAATATTATTGTACATAGTTAGGTTTTTCATCGTCTAGCATTTGGAAAAAATACTTTTACTCTCTTCATTTCACTTTGTTTCTTATAGTTTGACCTATTTTCTCTTATAAAAAAATTTCAAATATAACATACTGAATGAAATGTGGAAAGTATAGTAGTTTGTAATCCAAGTTCTATAAGTTATTCACTTGTTCTTAGAGGTATCATCTACGAAACAATACGTTTAAATTGTTTATGAAGTAGTGTCATAATAGAATAACTCTAATTGTTCTTTTTATCTTTTGATTTCCGCCGTATGGTTGACACCCTTTGTGAAGTATTTTTCTTTGTGTTGTTCATCTAGGAAAGTATATATATATATATATATATTGATTTTTGTGTAAATATATTCCAATCTGGTGACTATTTTTAGGTAATAAAGTGTGTAAACTTTTAGAAGAATACCTCAATTTTGTGTACTTATCACTCTATCAAATAATACATGGCGGCATTAAAGGAATGACTAAAGCTATTAATGTACAACCAATAGGAAAGAGACACCAATTTTACAGAAAAGAATAAAAGCAACTAAAGAAAACAAAACAAAGAAATATCCATCAGAACAAAAACAAATTTTGTTGTCTAAGCCCAAACCAATAAACAGCCCAAAAGCACTTTAATTCTAGGGGTGCGAAAAAAAATCTCATCACCGTTAATCGCGTAACCGTTACTTTTTAACGTTTAATTTACTGAATTGTTAATTTTTAACAGTTATCGAACCGCTAATATTTAACAGTTACGATTACGTTTCGTGACATTCGAAAACGGTTAACATTAAAAAAAAAAAGGTTAATCCCAATTTCCAAATGGTGTATTATTTTTTTAATTAGAAGCCCAATGTCCGTGCCCAATGCCCATACATACCCATTGCCTATGCGTAAGAATAACGAAGTAAGTCATAATCATCATTACATAGTTTCATCTTCTACCATTTGACTCATTTAGGCGTATTGACCTAGGAAGACATAAATATACATATTGGGATTTGATTTTGGCTACAGAGCTTAGCCCAAATAATCAAGAGGTCATTAAGAGATTAGAGGAAGTCAAAAAGCCTTATTTTGAGAAATAAGTCAATTAATCAAACCCAAGATGACTTTTCTTAAAGGAGTAGGTTTAGGCCTTCCACGTTATAAGAAGTCTAGTGATAACCTGGAAAAGGAACAAACCATTGTTGAAGAAGAATCTCAAGGAATGGTCCTAGTCATAGTTAAGGAAGAAGGTGGAGGAAAGGAAAATGAGAAGGGATGTTTGACTTCTACATACGAACTGCAAGAACTCTAACAGCCCGTTTGGTTGTTGGTAATAAATTGTGGTAATGGTAATAGATTTAAAAGTGTAATTTGTTAAAGAAAAACTTCGTAATTCCCATGGAAAACATTTATTTCATTCCCAAATTTGAAATTTCTTCTTATTTTTCATTACCATCAATTAGCATGTGGAAGGGTGGTGACGGTGACGTGATATCTCGTGCCCTGTGCTTTCTCAATTTGGCTTCTCGACCACTTTTAAAAATAAGGCAAGAAGGAAATTTTGTGAGGTTAAAACTCATAGTTCTACCGCAACTCTAGTGCAATGTAACAAGAGATTGAAGCTTTTAAATAAACAGAGTGTTATTTTTTCCCCATCTAATTTGGATCGATCGTGATTGCAAGTTGGAAATTGGCAAGAAAAGAAAACGTATTTTTCTCCTTCTAATGGAATTATCTAGTAATGTGAAGAAGTAGTTTCCTCCCCATGTTTGTTGGTCTGATCAATGTACTTTTGGTTTGGTTTGTTGTAGTAATGTTCGTAAAACTTGTAGTAAAGTGCCTAGAATCGTTGAAAAGTAATTCTCATTTTTCACTTTTTCAACGACTTCTTTAATTTCTTGATTTTGATCATAGAGATTAAAGAATCGTTTTTCAGTATCTTCTCTCAAGGTATGTAACCAAGCTGAATGTTCCTTGCTAACTTCCAAGGCTTCTTCAGCTTGAGTTCTTTTTGTGCAAACATCTTTATAATCATCTAGGGTTTCAACTAATAGATTAACAAGTTCATCTTTGTTCATATTATTCAATTCCCTTTTAACAGTATCAAGATTTACCTCGGTGAGTCTTTGTTCCTCATGACTAGCCATAAGACAAAGGTGTGCTGTCTCCTCTTCTGGTTGAATTTCCTCTCCATCGGAATCGGATTCACCCCAAGCAACAATCATAGCCTTTCTTATGTCACCTTTGGTGAAGTGCCTTTGTTGTTCTTTGCCTTTATAGCTTGTTTGTTCCTTTGATTTACCTTTGCCTTTCTCGATCTCCCATTGTGGGCACTCCTTACCAACAAAGCTGCCTTTTTCATCATCAGAATCAGATTCTTCTTGTTCCTCGGCCTTCAGTGCCAGTGCCTTGTTCCTCGAACCATCCAATTCTTGAGTTCCCAAATGCAACTCGTGAGTCATCAGGGAACCCGCAAGTTGTTCTAGGTTAAACTTTGTGAAGTCCTTTGTCTCTTGTAAAGCTGTCACCTTAGCCATCCAACGTTCTTCCTGTGGAAGGCTTCGGAGTACCTTTCGTACCTGTTCCTCTGGAGACACATTCTTACCAAGAGACTCCAATTCATTAATAATGTTGGAAAAGCGAGTGATCATGTCCTGAATTGACTCTTTTGGTTTCATTTGAAATAGTTCATATTTTTGCATTAACAAGTCAATTTTGGACCTCTTCACTTCTCTTGTCCCTTCATGGGTAATTTCAAGAAGTTCCCACATTTGTTTTGCGGTCTTGCATCCCATGACACGATTGTGTTCATGAGGTCCAAGACCACAATGTAACAACTTTTTAGCTAAGTTGTTCATTTCCATTTTTTCATAATCTTCTTTATCAAATTTAGACAAAGGTTTAGGAACAGTCTCACCTAATTCATTTTTCATTGTTACCTCAAAATCTCCGAGTTCAATCACCCGCCATACCTGGTAATTCTCCGCCTTGATAAATATCTCCATTCGATTCTTCCAGTATGGGTAGTATTTTCCGTTGAACATCGGAGGTCGTTGGGTAAAATAACCCTCGTCAAGTTTATCTACCGTCGTATTCATTTTTGAAGGAACAACTCCTCAGGGTTGCCTGAAATCTGGAGGAACCTGCTCTGATACCACTTGTTGTAATTAGGAACAACTACAAGAGGGGGGGTGAATTGTAGTTGTAGACGGTTAGAGTACTTTTTTGCGGAACTAAAAATAAACTTGAAACTGACGAGGAACACAGAAAGATAAAGAGAGACACAATAGAATTTTAACCTACGAGGAAAACTTCCTGGGCCCTAACAAGAAGAAAAAACCTCGACCCCAAAGGATTTTGACTCTATTCTCTTATTCTCAACAAAAGGCCAAGACACTTTACAATATTATTCTCTTCAAGTTCCTCTACGAACTTGTTCCCCTTCACCTGTCCCCCCTGAACACGTGATTGTGTCTACTCTCTTATCTTTCTCAAGTCTCACTCAAATTCTACTTGGAAAAATATAATTTTTATCTCTCCCCAACTTAGATGAAGAAGAAATAACAATTCTCTATTAAGACAAGGAACTTGAACTGGAAACTTGTTAACAGACTTTAAGAAATTTAAATATGAACTTATGAATGCAAAGACTGACACTCCTAACTTATGACTGGCGTGTGATATTTATAATGAAATGAAGAAGTGAAGAAGTGGTGTTTGTAAAATACAATCCCACGTTTCCCACTAATTATGCACCAAGTATTTTGACTTAGAAACTAACTACCTAAGACTTTGTTTAACGTGCAAATTTACTCCTAAAATACTGGATCACTCCTAACATAATGCTTACTGTAAAACCCACTAGCTAAATTCTAGTATGCATGACTAGCACATAGTAACAAACTATACCTAGAACCATGCAACACTCCACTAACTAATGCATTTCACGTAAAACAACCTCAAATAACCCACTAAAAACTAACTCCTACAAACTAGGACTTCATTTTAAACGTAAAGACTAAGTTTTTAATCAATTAATTAGTTTAAACCACTTAAATAATTAACTCATGACCCAACATATTCTACTAAAACTAACGACACATGCCATTTTAGGTTTAATTAAATTAATTATTAAGTTCTCTTAATTAATTTAATTTTTCCAAGTTCCCAATTTTATTTTCCTTGTCTTAGTACAAATCAACCTAAAAATATAAAAATACTTATAGATTAATCTGCTTTTCCGAACCATGCTTCTGAAATGCAACTTGGACATCTTAATCGTTAATTGAATAAGCCTTCAATTTTCTCCCACAAGAAATATTCTAAATCACACTTAATAAACATGGTTAAAATATAATGTTTGCAATTTTTGTCATCATCAAAACTTGAAATACAACACCATTGGTGAGGGTGGTATTTGATAGGAATGGATATTTGTGAAGAAAATTAGATAAATTGGGGCTAAGGTAACGTAGCACCACCATAGGAATGAATTTTGACTTCCTTTCCAAATTTACTTATAAATTCATTCCCATTACCATGATTTATAACCTGCTGCCAAAGGGGCCGTAAGTTCCCAAATTAAACTCATTTCACATTCGCACAACAACCACATCGTCGAGCAACATCTACACCTCCAGCGAAGCATCTAGCTAGTCCTCCGCCAACTAACAATCATGAAACAAGTTGTACTCCGCATTTATGAACAAAATGATAATGGCTCAAAATCAAGATGAAGAAACAATGCAATTTAATATTCTTTTCAGAATTCTATGTAAGATGAGACTTGAGATAGCTTAGGTGTTGTTAACGGTTTGGTTACGGTTACAAAAATTCAGTAACCATTATAACGGTTAACCGTACCGTTTAGCCTAAACGGTTCGGTTAAAATTTATGCTCATCTCTTTAACTTTTAATTTGTGTTTCAGTTCCTTTCTTCTTTTTAACAAACATAAACATTTCCTTCTTAGTATTTAATTTTATTTCATGTTATTAGGAAAGAGGTAGTGCGATAAATTCATACAATATTATGCCTGGTTCCATTCCACCTTCCATTGTTCTACCAATGGATCTCATTTACATATTTATATCTATGTTAATCTATACCTTATATTAAAATAAGAGTTAGTACATCATTTTATCTTCCAAAGTTCATAGCCAAATTATCTCTCTTCAAATTATTGTCAATGATGGCCGGACAAAAATAAAAAATTAAACAAAGTTGGTAATAAGAACTAAACAATAACTAATGCATGCGTCAAAAACTTTATGATTGTTTTGAAATTATTCATTTTTTATTATAAAAAACTACAGTATATAATTTCAAATCACTTAATTACATTACTCTATTTCTAAAAGTTCAACCCATTTTCATTTTACACTTTTGTCAATTCATAAAGGAACTTCCAAATCTTGATCTTTTCAAGCTTAATCTTTCTCAACCAACTTAACATGTAGAGCATTGCTGAATCCCAAAATTGGAGTTCGAACAATTTCTCCGCCTTTAATTTTCTTCCATCTGTTCATTGTTAATCGTCAAATAGGTAAAAATAACGAACTCAATATTGCTTGAAAAATAATGTAAAAGAAAAAATATGTAATAATAATAATAATTCAGATCAGAAAATTTCAGATTAGATCGATAAGTTAGAAAAGTGCAAAACATATCACATCAGAAAAGTTTAGATCAGATCAAAATATTTCAAATTAGATTAGAAAAGTTGAAATGGATCGAACACAACCTAACTAGATGTAAAAGCATTAGAAATACTATATGTAAGAGCAACATTAACTATGAAAAAAGGTTTGGTTGAACAAACCATTTTAAAACTGTTGAAGAATAGACCTTCCAAATTCACCACATGCAAGTGTCCCATATTGAAAGATTAAAGAGATGATGACTAATATATAAGGTTTGGTGGGAACTCCTTATATTACCAATTGATTTTATAATAGAACCTATCAAACTTGTGTATGGTCAAACTCTATTTGTTGCGGGTAAGACCCAGACCCGTATTTAACAAAAACACACTTAATCATGGAAAAATAAAAGGTTTGGCATGAACAATTGTGAGAATGTTTGGTATGGGCATGTGGATGTGAGATAATAAACATATATACAATTTTTTTTTTTTTTAATGGTTATATCTAAAAAAATACTTCAAAAAAATAAAATAAAATGACCAAAGTTTAGATTCTAAGATTCTCTACATGTAGATACCCATTATGATAGTTTATTTACATATAAAATTTATACTTTTTCTAAACATTTTAGTGATGAACTTTTTAAAATGGTTTATAGAGAAGAAGAGTAATTAATAACAGATTAATTTGGTGGTGTGGATGAGAGATAAAATGTGATAGTAACACATGAATTGAAACTCTTTTTTTATGGCTAATGGTACTCTAAGCAAGGTACTCCATATTATTTAATTTACCTGTAATTAGTGACCAGGACATGAAGAAAGATGGTCAATAAGACCTTAGCAAACTCTGCTCCAGCACATTGTCTGGTCCCTCCTCCGAATGGCATAAAGTTTTTTGCTATAACATCAGCCTCCATTTCCTGCTAATTCATTCATTACGTGAATAAAAGATTTCTAATTTTCTATGCAAATTAAATCTCCAAAGGAAAAGGGAAAAAAGGACAAAAATTTAGAAATTTTGTTAACACGAGTGGTGAGGTACTGAACAATAGTTGCACTACCACCATTGATCCTAAAGGACATGAGTTTGAATCCTCGTACCAGTAACAAGCTGATGGCTTTCTTACCAAATCAAAAAGAAAAAAAAAACAAAAAATAATGGAAATTTTGCAAATTTAAGTTAGAAAGAGTATTTTTTCAATTCTTAATTACAAGTCACAACTAAGAGCATGTTTGATATTATTATATTTTCGTTGGAAATGGAATGAAATTAGTATTTTTCCTTGGCTATTGTTTGATATAAAATATTGACAACACATGTCATTTCTTAATGGGAGCAATTACCACCATTTTGTTACGATTTGCAACCTTATCCTTTTGAAAACACAACCATTTCATCGCTAATTTGTAACATCAGCCTCCATTTTCTGTTGATTCAGTCATTACGTGAATAAAAGATTTCTAGTTTTCTATGCAAATTAAATTTCCAAAGGAAAAGGGAAAAAAGGACAAAAATTTAGAAATTTTGTTAACACGAGGGGTGAGGTATTGAACAATACAATAGTTTCACTACCATTGTTGTTCGTAAAGGACATGAGTTTGAATCCTCGTACCAGTAACAAGCTGATGGCTTTCTTACCAAATCAAAAAGGAAAAAAACTGAAAATTTTGCAAATAAAAGCATTGTATTTTCCAATACATTATTCTCCGCATTATATAGATAAAATTAAGTTAGCAAGAGTCTTGTCATTTGTCACAAGTCGCAAATAAGAGCATATTTGATATTAATTTTTTTGTTGTTCTTGGAAATGGAATGAAATGTGCATTTTGCTTAGGTATTGTGTGATATAAAATATTGATAACACAAGCTATTTCCTAGTCGAAGCAATCACCACTATTTTGTTACTCTTTGCAACCTTAGGTTGTGAAAACACAACCATTTCATCACTAATTTGTTTCTATTTCGCTTTTTGAATTACACCAAACAACAAATAATGATATATATATAATTTAATATTACCCTTCCCATTTATAATTTGTTTCTATTCCTAAGTTTATAGCAAACACTCTGCTTTAAATGAACATGAACAAACCTTCCAGCGCCATGGGTTGAAGGTAAGAGGATCTTTGTATATGTTAGGGTTATATTGACATGCAGAGGTGACCAGCATAATAGTCCATCCTGCTGGAATTGTATATCCTGCATGCATAAATATATAGGGTCCGTTTACTAGAGCGAAAAATGATTTCCCTGAAAACAGTTTTCCTATTTTATATCGTTTACTTTGGATGAAAAAATAAAATGTAAAACTTTGGGTGAAAACTCATTTTACATCCTGTTGGAAACATTTTCCTCCAAATTTGGGAGTAAAACTTGTTTTCCGTGCAAGTAAACAATGGAAAATTTATATGAAAACGAGTTTTCTAATGTAAAATGTTTTTCATGGAAAATCATTTTACATCGAAAATGTTTTACACCAAAGTAAACGGACTCATAATTCATGTATTTTGTAATAACCACTCAAGTAATTAGGTCAAGTAAAATCCTACAAAATTTTGAAAAAGAGTTCATAACAAATTTTATTACTCCCTCAATCCCATTTTAATTACTACATTAACTTTTGACACGGTTTTTTTGGCAAGCTAATTTCACGTGGGAGCCCACTGTCGGACGTGTAATTAGAAGAAAATAAGGATTAAAATTATTGGTACTTAATTAACATGTTTTGAAAGCAAAATGACAAAAAAAAGGTAAAAATGTAAAATGTATGTGGACCCATAGACTTTAAAAATAAATATAGCAAATATTTTAGGACAACCAAATAAAGAAATTGTAGCAAGTTATATGGGACGAAGGGACTGAGCGAGTATATATGTACTATTTATTTGGATGTCTTTCAATGTTTTCCTGAGTAATCCAAGAGAAACATTTCCAAGTCTCAAAGATTCATTAATCACTTGAAGGCTGAAGGTCATTGATTTCACTTCACTCCAACTCAAAGGAGAATCAGCACTTTCTCTACTCTTAAGAATTCTCTCATGCTCAGCCTGAACAATAGTCACATACAGATCAGTCACAATTATGCAAGCTTAGCTTTCTAATACATTTTTTTTTTGTTCAGCAGGTTTGAGCTAAGCTTATTTTTTCTGATTTAATCTGCTCCAAACTTATTAATTGATTTGAACAAACTTTGACCTTTATACACACCGATTCATAACCAAAAAAAAAATCAAATGAGATCTCATTATATTTGTATTAATGTCTACTTTCTAAAAGTGTAGTTATTATAACATCTTTCATGATGAAATTAAAGATATTTTAATAATGAAAAAACCCAAAAAAAAAAAATTGTAAGAAATGACGAAAAGTCGAAAACGTTTCTTTTTTTTATTTGATCTGAAAAAAGTAATAAAGTCAACTAAAACAAAGGCTTAATTATCCTCTCAGAAATCAAATGTAAAACTAATAATTACCTCTAGTTCCTCCAAGACATGAGGATTTTCTGACAAGAACTTGAGGATCAAAGTTAAAGTCATGGAAGTTGATTCAGAACTAGCAAAGAGGAGTCCAAACATAATTTGTAGGATAAAGTCCTCAGTCAAGAATTTATGGGTGTCAAGGTCCCTCAGGGCATCATCTAGAAAATCCCCTTGACTTGTCTCTGGTGAACCACCAACCCTCTCTTTAAGATAGGTCCTCATCATATCCATCACTTCCCCATGGCTCTGTTCATAAATACAACATTTCATAATAACATCAATTTTCAGTATGTTTTTAAGTTGGAATTTTACTAGCAATAAAATTTTGACTCATTTTGGTGCGTTCTCTTCACCTAATTTTTATAAAACTAAGGTGTTGTTTGATTGGGGACATATATATGATTTCCTAGAAAATATTCAAATCGTTTTGTATCTGGTTGACAAAAAAAATATCAAAGAGCATGGCAATTACTATTCCCTCATAGCATATAACTCACCTAGCTAATTCTTCTATATTGAATTATATATTTCCTATTAAATAAAAATTCCTACACTGTCATAAAAAATAAAATAAAATAAATAAAAAAAAAACCAATTTTCTAGCTAGGAAATTAATAAAGGACACTATTTCCCATGAAATATGAATTTCTACTATAACTAATTAATTTCTCATGCGAACCAAAAGAAGCTTATTAAAGTGGTTTCTTTTTGTTGTGCAGGTGTGATGTAATTCATTGAGAGTGCTTTTAGGGATTCATTATTATATAAATATCATCCTAGATCAAACTAATTTAATATAATATAGGCATGGTAGAATAGGACATATATACCTTTAAACAAGCATGGTATGTAGTGCCAGGGATGTTCAATGGAAACGAGAATAAGCCTTGCGAAATGTGGGTAAATTTCTTCCCTAATTTCTCCTTGCTTCGGTTCGAATCATAACCAAAGAGTTGGTTGGCCACAAACTCTACCGTCATCTTCACTCTAAAAAAAAAGTTAAACCGATTCATAGAATATAATAAGTACATAATAAATTAGATATGTTGAAATTAATGAAAAAATAATCAAACACAACCCAAAAGAAAAAGGAAGAAAATGTACATTTAAAGCGGCTTGTTTGATATCAAGGGACTCTTGAGACGACCATCCATGTAAGGTGTTACGAACCAAAGTTTGGAGTTGAGGGAGCAAGTTATCCTTAAGGTTTTCGGAGCCGAAATGTGTTAAAGTAAGGGTCCTAAGATATTTATGAACAAGACCCATAGCACTAGTTCTATCTTCACCTTCTTGTCCAAAGAGCTTAGAAAATGTGTCTAAGTACCACATTTCAACATCCTTCCTTCTTGTTGTACAATGTAACGATTAAAACACATATCAGCCGACATCACTACCGCCCTTCCAACTAGTCGAGTTTGGAAAATTGGTCCACACCTAGTATGAATGTTATATTAATTAGAATCATTGAAATATTTGTTAAAGGCTATTTTTTTACTTTAAAATGTGTTTTATCACATTATTAGTTTGCTATTCTAGAATTTCCTTATCCAAACTATTTTCTATCATTTGCTTGTAGAACTTGAAAATTATAATTCTAACACAATGTACTCCCTCTTTCCCTTTTTAAATGCGAGTGATTTTTAAAGTTGTAGTTGGTATATGTGGGCCATAGTATCAAAAGTAGTAAGTGTAAATTTATAGGTGTAATATCAAAAATAGTAAAAGTAGAATTAATTAATGTTATGTTAAGGGAATATGTGTAATTTTATAGGCGCGTCATAATATCAAAAGTAATAAAAAGTGGTAATGGAGCATTTATTTTGGCACAAACAAAAAAGGAAAATGAAGCATTTATTTTGGGACGGAAGGGGGTATTTTTTTAGTTGACTATTATTTGAGCTTTAAAAACAGGGATTTTACAATTGCACTTTAATTTGTCATCATAGTAACAAAACCAAACAAAATGGATAAAAGCATGAATTAATAGACAATTGTGTGGAATATGTTATCAATTATTTTTCTAATTAACCACAAATTTACATGTCACATGGAAAAACCAAGATTATAATTTAAAGTCATTACCATTGTCCACTATGCAAGTTCATATAAAAGTAATGAATTTTTTATATATATAATTCATGACACAAATGACACTTTGTATTTTTCGTGATGTTTTAATTTCGTGACATGGATGCTTTAATTTAATTTCTTTTATAATTTGATCAATTTATGTATTTCTATCATATAAGTCAAAGGAGAGCTATGGTGTCCCCCATAAATGGGTTATATATATATATGTCATTAACTCAAAAGAATTATGAATTGACCATGAAAAAAAATTATGAGTTAAAAATATATTTTATTTGTGCTTCAATCAATTAAAAATTAATTTCTTAATTAATTCAATTAAAAAGGTAATATTGCCTTTATAAAATTCAATTTCAACGTGTATTTGTATCATAAATTGATTGCCATCTCAAGATTATTATATAAAACATTATCATAAGGGTGCGTTTGATTCGTCTGAAATTTTCTGATATGATCTTTGGTGAAATTTAATTGTGCATTATTGTAAATGTAAATTATTATTAATATAGTATTGTTTAAAATAGAAATAAAAATAGTAATAAAAATAAAAAATTAAAATAAATAAAATTAAATTAAAATGGAAAAAATAAATAAAATAAATAAATAGAAATAAAATAATAAAATTAAAATTAAAATACATGTAAAAAAATAAAAATAAAAATAAAAATAAGCACTTAATTGGTATTTTCTGATCTAATCTAATCTGATTTTTTCTGATCTGATCTAATCTGATTTTTTCTGATCTGATCTGATATTTTCTAATATGATCTGAATTTTTCTGATCTGGTCTGATCTGATCTAAATTTTCTGAAAATAAGCACATGAGTGCTTATATAAGTTGAATTAAACACATCCTAAGTGACGTAAGTGTATCAATTTTGAATCATTTTAAGGACTCATAATATCAATATTTTTTTCATTAATTTATTCCATTGTATACCTTTTTTTAAAAAAAAAAATAAATTATGTGTCTACATCTAAAAATATAACAATATATTTTCTAGAGACGCCTCATATGTGTGGAACATATCACACCCATACTAATGTTGTCAATCATACCGATCAGGGCAATGAGTCAATGACCATCACATTTTTTTTTAAAGGAAAGGTAGACAGGGAAAGTTAGGTTGTCTTCCTCTCGAAAATACAACCCAACTTGTCAGCAATTAAGAAAAAAGAGAACTTGGCATCCATAAACGGGTCAATATCAATGTGCGCAGGGGTCCAGTGCCCGAGAGACGCGATGTAGTCAGCGGATTTATTAGCTTCACGATAAATATGAGAAGAGGACGTAGAGGAGAAATCTTGAAGGATGCAACGAATATCAGACATTAAAATTTGGATCTTCCAAGGGCATCTGAATTTATCCTGCAAAACATTAATAACAGTTAGATTATTATCACCCTCGATAAAAATAGAAGAGTAACCTAACTCACGAGCTAAGAGAAGACCATTGCGGAGAGCCATGGCTTCGGCAACTAGAGGGGAAGTATTGCCAAGAGGGAACGAGCGAGCAGCAAGGCAGGCCCCTTGGTGGTTTCTAAGAACAACCCCAGCGGCTGCTGAAGGACCTTTAGAAGAGCCATCGAAATTTAACTTGATTGTGCCGAGAGGAGGAGGGAACCAGCAGACCCAATGAAATGAAGGAGAAGGAGTCGAGATAGGAGAAGACCATTGAATGGAGGCGAGGGAATCGATAGATAAGCGAGCCTTCCATTCATTGAAATACGAGAAAGCACGAGAGAATATGGCAACTGAAGAAAAGGGAGAATTATTGAAAACTAACCTGTTTCTACCTTTCCAAATACTCCAGAGGACATGAAGGAACTTGACCAGGGAAGGATAGTGGGATGAACGAAGATGCAGGAGAAGAGTAGGAAGCAAAAACATGTTGGAGAGGGGAGCTAGCCAACGAATACCTTGGCAATGAGACCAGACCGGGACCACGTTAGGATAATGAAGGAAAAGGTGATCTTGGGATTCTTCCTAAGCTTGACAGAGAGGGCAAATAGGAGAAATAGGGATACCCCGAGTAACGAGATTTTATCGGACTTGTAAGCCGTTATGCAAGCATTGCCAAATAAAAATTTGGAGTTTTGGGTTGATATCTAATTTCCAAATCCAGTCAAAGTCCCACTTAGGGGAATAAGCAGGAATGTCATGGGCTAACCAAGTAGCGGATTTGACAGTAAATGAACCATCTGACGAGAATCCCCAACAAGGCTCATCAGGGATGGGAGAAGAAGGGAGCGGAATACCGAAAATAATATCGACTATCGGCTGAGGAACTAGAGTAGAAAGTAACGAAGTATCCCAGTTCGCGTTATTAATAACCTGATCAACAGTAATATCAGGATGAGGCACGGACTGGACCGACATTTGAAGATGCTCTAAAAGACTAACGTTGCAGAAGAGGGCGGATGTGAAGAATTTGCTTCCAAATCCAAGAGTCAGAGGGAGGAGGGCGATACTGGAAAAAGGAAGCGGTACGAAGATACTTAGCTGAGACGGAACGAACCCAAATGTTATCAGGTTGGGTAAGGATTTTCCAACCCAATTTACACAAAAAGGCTTTATTGACTGCACCTTCTTTACGGAGTCCTAGACCCCCCAAAGACTTGGGGCGACAAATTTTATCCCAAGAAACCATTGGGAGACCTGGCTTGTCTGGGCTTTGCTTCCAGAAAAAGGAACGGTTGATACGATCTAAAGAATTCGTAGTGGAAACAGGGAGGCGTGCGGAGGACATAGCAAAGGCTGGAAGGGCCTCAAGGTTACTTTGGATCAGGATTGATTTACCAGCCTTAGAGAGCCATTGGGCTGACCAAACATTAAGCTTAGCATCTGCCTGTTGAAGGAGATGAGAAAAGTTCGTTTTGGAAAAAACGGAAGAATTGGTAAAAACACCTAGGTAACGGCCAAGGAATTGCTTCGGGGTCATATTAAAGATAGCTGCTAACGAACGTTTACGGGAATTGTCAACCTTATTAGAGAACACAATAGAAGATTTGCTAAAATTAATGAGCTGGCCAGATAGGTTCATAAATTCATTGAGATGAGCCTGGATTTGAAGGCAACCGGATTGCGAAGCTTTACAGAATAAGAGACTATCTTCGGCGAATAGGAGGCAGGGAAGAATTGGAGCTGAAGGAGAAATCTGGATGCCAATAGGAGACCGGGGAGCCATGGCCTCCGAAGCTAGCTTACGGGAAAGAACTTCCATACAAATGATAAATAGGCAGGGAGAAAGGGGGTCTCCTTGACAAATAATGCCCTGTGAAGGGAAAATGAGGCTAGAAGTTTGACCATTGATAGACGGGGAGAATGAGACCGAAGTAACACATGCTCTAATCCAAGAAACCCAAGTCTGATTAAAACCGAAGCTGTGAAGCGTGGCCCACAGGAAGTCCCATTCCAGGCGGTCATAGGCCTTTTCCATATCCAGTTTTAGAGCGACCCAACCTTTAGAACTTTTGGACTTGCTAAATAAATTGAGGATTTCATGAGCTAAAAGGATATTATCCTGAATGGCTCGGTCAGGGGCAAATGCATTCTGGTAAGGACTAATAATTTTGGCTAAAAAGGGTTTTAAACGGTTAACTAATAGCTTAGCAATGTATTTATAGATCGTGGTACACAAGCTGATCGGTCGATAGTGGGCTGTACGGGAGGGGTTATCACATTTGGGGATGAGAGTCAAAATAGTGTGGTTTATTTGCCGGAGGAGAATGCCATTATGGAAAAACCCTCTTACAGCTGCGCAGAGATCATACGCAATAATGTCCCAATAGGTGTGGAAAAATTTGGGGCCAAACCCATCGATATATATTTCTTCCATCTCCGTATTTATCTATTTTTAAGTTTTATGCTTTCTCTTTTTCAACTATTATTTATAAATTTACACTTGTCATTATATGCTACAAAATTGAATTTTAATGTTTTGTATGACTTTGTATTTTTAGTTTCTTTTTTATACAATATCTTATTATAGTTTGACTAGCATTATTTTATAGATTGTTATTATTTTATTTAAAGATAAATTTATTAATTAATACTAATTTTGTAAAGCTTTGATTTTTGGGCTAACAATAAAATTTTATTGTGAGGCATGCATAGTGTTGTGCATACAAGGTTGTATAATTAAAGAATTAAAAATATATTATATAAACTATTTTAAAGCAAAGCAATGTTTCTTCTATAGTAACATTAATGTTAACTTAGTTACAAACTTTTTACTTTTAGTTTGGTTTACTACTACAGAGTAACATACACTAAGACATAATAAAAGGCTAGTAAACATATATTAAAAATAAGGAAAAATTTATACATAGCCCTTAAGGCTACATATAAGAAATTAAAGGAAGAAGCTTGAGACAAAAATTAAGCATTAATTACATTGATTTATGCGTTATATATGTTGTCATTATTTCCAAGTTTATAATCCATCTGTCCCCATTTTTTAGTTAACTTTTGACTTTTTTCTCTCATAAAAAGATTTCAAAAGTATAACTAACAAAAAGAAGTTAACCGGAGGAAGACCCTTTAAATAAATGTTTATAATTGTCTAGTTAAAAAACCTCACCCAAATCTAGACAATTAATACATAAATTTGAGATTTATATAAATAATCTTATGTACTATTACCTCCATTTTAGATGTGTGTCCCATTTAAAAATTTTGGTATAAGGGGGGATAAACATTAATTTTGAAAATTTTAATTTAAAAAAAAAATATCATATGAAATTTTATTAGATTCATGTTTATGCATAGTTTTTTAAATACAACTTTTGTAATTTTTATTAGAACAAGTGGAGGATATAAATCTATCTGATCTATATCTATTATTAAAAGGCGTTTCTTTACCAAGAATTTTCCACATGTCATTATTAGAAGCTTTGTATGAGTGATTAATGCATACATGATAAAATATTATAGAAATATAGTTCTTACAAGGAATCGAACTTGAAACCTCAAATTTCCAATACTACATGCACTACGACTTCTCTATATTAGGATTGATATTTTAATTATAACATGCATGTAATAAATGATAATTTTGATATAATAGAGTAAAATTTATTAATAATAGTTCCAGTCATGAAATTGACAAAGAATAACATGTTGTTAATAGTTATAGACATGTCGTTGTCATATTGTTGTGGACACACTGAATTTAATACCAATGTACCAGTGTTGTATTAAAATTTATTTGTACAAATAGTACATGTAACAAACATTTTAAAATGAATTGAGTACCTTTGAATTCTTGTTTTAATGAAAGAAGGAAAAGATCTAGAGAGTAATTAGGTTGGAAGAGCTGAAGGGTCTCTCCAATGAAAGGGAAACCTTTAGAACCTGGAGGCATAACCACTTGACTGGCTGTTGGATTTCTTCTTTTCAAATACATGAACAAAATTGTTACTATTGTTGCAACACAGAAACTCATTATTAACCACATTTTTTGGGTTTCAACTCTTTTTTTATTGGATCGGAGAAAAAGATATTTTACCAAAATAAATTGTTATATGAGGATTAAATGTAGTGAGATCGACAAAGGAAAATCCCAACAAGAATAGAGAGTAGTAATTTTGATGGTGGAATTAAATTGTTACAAGGATTTTGAATAAAAATTAATTGAATTTTTGAATGCAAAAGCACAATTTGAATAAAATCTTAGCCCATTAATACAAATTAATATCAATGTGAAAAGAATCCATTAGGATTTAGATGGAAAAAAATCATATATATATATATATATATATATATATATATCCAGTAGGTAAATAACTCCCTAGTAATAAATAAATAAAATATATTTTTATTTGATTGAGTTGGATTCCACTTTACAAGTGAGTCATCTACCCACTTAATTGATACATGTAATTAATTCCACAGCTACTTACCTTATTTCAAGTACTAGCCTTCTATGCACGCTTTGTGTGCAATGGTATGTTAGATATATCTATTAATTAATCTGTTTAAACAAACTTTATATAATAAAAAAAAAATTCCTTTCAAACTTTAATCTGTTTCACCATTCAAAGGAGTGGCACGCTTTGGTCAAAAGGGGAAACTCCGACCGAAATTCGTGGGACCTTACGAGATACTGGAACGAGTTGGGCAGGTGGCATATCGGTTGGCATTACAACCTAGTCTGTCTAATGTTCACGATGTGTTCCATGTTTCCCAGCTAAGGAAATATGTACATGATCCTACCCACATCATCCCAGTGGAGTCGGCCACGTTTGAGCCGAATCTGACTTTCGAGGAGCGACCCGTCCAGATCTTGGATCGGGAAGTGAGGATCCTCCGGCGTAAGCAAGTCCAGCTCGTCAAGGTGTTGTGGAGAAATCAACACCATGAGGAGGCAACTTGGGAGACAGAGGCGTCCATGAGGCAGAAGTACCCGGAGCTGTTTGAGGGTGAACAATCTCCTTTGCTTTAAATTTCGGGACGAAATTTCTTTAAGGAGGGGAGGTTGTAACGACCCAAATTTATCGGTATTTCTATCGTTGATTTATTTTAGTATTTATGTGATTTTTATGTATGGTCCGAATTTATTTGGACTATTATTTATTGATTATTTGCTTATTTTGATTTGTTTTATTCAATGAATTATTATTTATTATTTATTTTATTATTATTTAATTAATTAGAATTTTTAGTATTTAATTTTCTAATTAGTTAATTAATGTTGTTGGGCCAACTCGATTTAGGCATGATTAAACATGCAAGAGTGAAATTAGCCCAATTATTTATCGAAAGCCCAATTTGGCCCATTTCCCTAGCCTTGGCTGGTTCCCCCCTATGATTAGTGGCCTAAATGTGCCACTTGTTTCATGTTCACACCTTAACTAACTTCTATATATAGAAGAGTTAGTAAGGCTTAAACTTCATTTGCCCATTTAAACACTTTGCTCATCAAATCAAAAGCCAAACACACTCTCCATTTTGCCATAGTCCACACGCCATTTTTTGGCTCCTCAAATCCAACAATTTGTTCATCATCCATCCAAACCCAAAACTTAAATATTCAACCTCTATTGATCTTTAAGTATCAAAACACAAACTAAACCCCAATTGTTTCAATCAAGATCACTAGTACGGGTTGGTTTCCGGGCTTGGTTCGTGTGGTGGTGCTGTGTGGAAGCCGTGCACGAGTGGTGGTTCGTGTGGTGAACCATGCAGCAGGGGCCGTGTGAAGACGGTGGTCTCGTGGTGGTTCGAGTGAAGCCGTGTGAGGCCGTGCGTGTTGCTGCGTGGTTGGGGCCGTGTGGTTACGTTTCCGGGCAGCAAGATTTTGGTTATTTTCGTGTTTATATTTCATAAGGTAACATACTATCCAAATCCTAGTAGGTATACTATGATTCATAGGGTAGATTAAGTGATTAGATTAGACCGGAATTGATGAATTTGGCCTATGTTATGCGTGAATGTGAGCTGGTTTGGGGGTGATTTTTTATGTTATTCTTATCTTGAATCTATGATTTACATGATCGGTTATGATAATTTTATGTTGGTTGATGAAATTTTGATACATATAAGTTTATGAAATTGTTGTTGAATTTTGATATATGATGCGTGATTTTTATGATAATAATGAGGATGATTTCTTTATGAGTTTTTGAATCTTGATTGAGTTCTTGATTAAGTTCTTTATGAGTCTTGGATGAGTTCTTTATAAGTTTTGATAGTTCTTTATGAGTTCTTGGTCAAGTCTTGAAAGTTAAAGGAAATTAAAGAAAGTTAAAGGAAATTAAAGAAAGTTAAAGAAATGTAAAGAATGATATATGAGGTTCCAAGATTTGTTGATTTACATGTTATTCTTGAGTCAAGGCGTAAGATGCAACTTAAGATTAACTAAGAATGTAAATTTCGGTTAAAGATTAGCTTGATTTTACTATTAGACGCCTAATCTTAGAGTAAGATTCTAAGAATTGGGTTAAGACGTTGCCCCTATCCTATCCGCGGTATTGGGATAGTTGGAGATCTTACTATGTCGTCTCTTGATATACACATTAGACTTATAATTCCTTGAATCAGTCACAAAAGCCACAAGTTCATTAGTATGGCCAACAACAAATTGAAAAAACTCTCTATGAGATTCTTCTTGAGCAAAAAATCTATACGCCTCAAAAATCTTAGGAATTAAATGGAGACATCATCAAAACATTACTCCTAATGTTATTGTACTGATCACCTAGCTTCATCATGAAATGCAAAACTTGATGTTGTTGATCTCTCTCTAGGACTCGTTTTGTAAGACTGTAAGTGCATTTATTATAATTACAAAAAGGAATTGGATCTACTTCATTTAATTCATCCCAAATTGTCTTATGTAAAATTCAGACACATACATAGCATTCTGAGTTGATTCAAACAATTTTCGCTGCAAATGAAAGAATCTTGTCATTGAAGGATAGCCAAACCGATCTTGAAGGTCTTTCCACATAGAAAATGCAGATTCGAAAAAGAGAACACTCTTACCAAGTTTTGGATCAAGATTGTATAGTAACCATCTCCTAACAAGATCGTTACATCTCTGCCAAGCCTGATGTTCATCTTGATGAGTTGTTCCATCAGGTTCTTTGATTGCACCATTAACAAAGCCAATTTTGTTCTTAGCTGAAAGAGAAATAAGCATCGATTGCTTCCAATCTTCGAAATTCGCTCCATCTTAAAAGAAACCAATTGAAGTGAATTAGCATCACTAGGATGAATATAATAGATGATGTTCGTGTTTAGATTTAGATTTGGAGAAGATGTCGCCATTGAAGGTGCAGCGCAGCCATTGAAGATCGAAAAAATTTTGTTTAGAATTTTTGTGTTTTTTAGAAATCAACAAAGTTATGGCTCTGATACCATAATGAAGTTTGAGAAATCAAAGAATTAGAGAAAGAATTGATTGGAAGAATTAGATTTTCATCGAATTAACACACTGCCTTACAATGAGAAGGTTATTGATATTTATACAAGAAATAGGACAACTGTCCTAACTAACTAACAAACTAACAGAACAAAAAATACAACTTAAAATATACTTTTAACTACTACCCTCTCCAATAGACAATAACAATACCGTTATTGGTTTCTTACTTCGAAACCATCAGGGCGCAATGCTCAGCTTTGGAGCCATGAAACTGCACGATTCCAAGTCAATTCATTTTGCGGAAGCTCTGGCTTTGAGATAAGGTTTAAAAAAATGCTATTGCCCTTAATGTTAAAAACATTCATATCGAAGGTGACAATCTTGCTGCCATTATTGCAATCAGACGTATCTGGCAAATCACTTTGGAAATCCACAGCCTAATTCAAGATTCGTTGCTTGATCTTTCTAAATTTGATCATGTTGTCATTATTCACACTTTCAGAGAAGGAAATCGAGCGGCAGATTACTTAGCTAATTAAGGCCATAATTGCTAGAATATGACATATTGGCTTTCTCCGTTTGATAATGATTTCTCCTTAATTGTCCGAAAGGACACCTTAATTAGGTTGGCTCTAACCTAGGAGCTAACCGGTTTTTCTTTCCTATTAAAATAAATAGAGAACATACCGAATTTTGTAATTTAGATTTTTTGAGAATTTGATATATATTACAATGGGTAGTAATGGAGGAAAAGAAGTGAAAGCTGAAGAGTGGGAGAGGAAGTTTAAAGTAAGGAATGTAGGAAGGTGGTGTGATAGATTAATCTAATAAAAAACAGGGTTCACCATAACTCCTCATACTTCTAATGGGGAGAGCTGGAGATTGGAGAGGTCAATGGCTTTATTATGTTATGCTTGCTTGTTTTAGTTATCTGCTTTGTTTGTCATTTACTTTCACCTCCTTTGTGAGGATTTTAATATATTTGCTCTTCTTTTTCCAATAATAAAAAACAGGTGTCACTTGGAGAGGAAAAGGAAAAGAATGAATGAGGGAGTGCCATTTGTATTTTTAAGGGTGCGTTTTTATATGTTAGGATTAGATTAGATATGAAAAATTAAGCAAACACAAATAAACATACATTTTCGTACATTTTTTTCTGCTTATTGCAAGTGTATGCTCTTTCAAAAATAAATAATTTCAAAAAATTGTCTAATGCGGTAACGCCACAACTTAAAGTTGAACAAAATAGAATTTTTCTGAAAAATAAAACCTCAATAATTTTTCTAAAAAATTAACTAATTCTCCACCATAATTGTCCGTCGTCAGTATTGTCACACCATCCTTAACAGGAACACCCAAAAAAACACCAAACATAAATCTCCTCTTTTGCCTATTTTTGGAGGAGAATAGTATTTCTATATATATATATATATATTAACAACGAGCGAGTTAACAAAATGGTTGCTGTGGTGTAGTGGTTATCACGTCAGTCTTACACACTGAAGGTCCCCAGTTCGATCCTGGGCAGCAACATCTTATTTCTTTATTTTTGCCAACTCTAACAATTCTTTACCGTCCTCAGTAATTTTAGCTAGGGCTGCTCATTCGGATCGATCCGATGATCCGAAATTTTTTTTCCTTCTTCTCATTTTTATGATTAAATATCCATATTCCTTTAATATAAAAAAATAGAATATGATAGATTGATAGACAATTAGACATATAGTCTCATACATCCATACAGGAAAAAAATTTAAGCAATAGTGGAAGAAAATTAAAAAAATATAGAAGAGAAAAAAAAAATCAAACAAAAATCAATAATTTAAAAAAAAAAAATTTCAACCCCCAAAACAATTGACTTACTGTCAAATGGAATCCTTGAAGTACTTTAAATTAAGACCAAATCGCAACTTCTTATTCTTATTTTACCAAAAAAATATTTTGCATCACTGTCAAAGAAGAATAAAAAATGGACAAGAATGCAGTTACAATGGCGTTGGACAGGCAGCATCGGGCAGCACCGTCAAACATCGATCGTCGAGCAGGCGTAGTTGAGAAGGCGATGAAGTGCCGATTTGGGCCGACGTCTGGTACGGTGTTGAGATGGGCTATGAATCTACAATATCAAATTAGCAGGTAAGAGGAGAAGTACCGGAATATCGGACGATGGATTCTTTATCGCAGTGCCTGACGACGGAAGCTTGCCGGAGTGATGAGAGTTTGAAGTGAGGACAATACAGAGAGGGAAGAGAGGCAACTGAGATAAGAGATTGAGAGTTATTATTATTATTTTTTAATGAAAAAAAGCCCAAAAAAAAACCCATAATTTTTCGGATCGGATATCCGAAAATCCAAATTTCGTGATCCGTATCCGATCCGAAAATTTTTCGGATAGTTCGGATCGGATATCCGAAATTTTTTTAATTAAAAATATCCGCTTTTTCGGATCGGGTCAGTCGGATCGCGGATCGGATCACTCGGATCGGATCACTTTGAATAGCCTTAATTTTAGCCTTTAGGCATCACCAAGATGCATGGGTTAAGTGTTCAACAAATGAAGGTCCAAATTTTGTTTATGATAAGTAATTTTTGTGTTTTGTCACCAATTGAGTTTTAAGGAAATACCCCGGATATAAATTTTTTTTCTTAAAATTAATCAAATGCATTCCTAGTTTATTTATTAGGCAGTTGTAACTCGTAAGTAGTAGCAAGTCTGCAATGAGAATTAATTAATGTACTATAAATGGGTTGTTGGTGCGCATGCAATATTTTTTATTTTTTTTTTGGTGAAAGAGAGGGGCCAAGCCCCAAAAGAAGAACAAAGGAACAGAAAAATAAAAGGAACAAAAACAGAATAGCAAAGAAAAAATAAAGACAAAAAGAAAAAAGAAAGAAAGGAAAACAAACTAAAAGACTAAACTACACCCTCATCACAGGCACTAATCGAGGGATAGAGTAGCCACTCAAATCCTCCACAATGATACTTCTTAGAGCTCTGGGAATAGCTCCGAAAATCACCATCTTCTGAGATGAATCCACCCCAAAATTAGCGAGCCAATCTGCAGCCCTATTAGCTTCCCGATAACAGTGTTGAACCTTCACTTGCCATTCTGGTCTAAAGATGAGAGTTCTGCATTTTTTGATGATATGAGTAAAGGGAGAGTTGTTTGGGCAGGGTTCCAACAACATGTGAATTACTGCTTCTGAATCCACCCTAAGCTCGATACGTCGGTGGCCCCCATTCCATGCTATAGCAAGGCCACGAAGGACCCCTAGAAGTTCAGCTTTAGTGTTTGAGCAAATACCACAATTGGTAGCATAAGTTTCATGAATTTCTCCATTACATCCTCTAATTAGGCCTCCTGCACCTGCCTTTCCCGGGTTACCTCTTGAAGCCCCGTCAGTGTTTAAAGAGACCCAATCCTCTTGTGGGTAAACCCATCTTACCAAGATTTCTTCTCGATGTTTCCATTTATCGTCCCCCTGTAAAGGATTTTCATCAAGAGCACGGTTGATGTCCCCCACTCTAGTTAGAATGAAGGCCATTTGATCAATGGGGATATCAGGATTTTCTTTAAAGACCCTGTCGTTTCTCCATCGCCATAGCCACCAGCAAGTAACTGCAAAAATTTTTGATGTGTGATCTGAGGTTAGAGAATTTCCTTCTTCCAGGTTGTTGAAGATCCACTCCTTTACACTCACATTATCAAGAATAAGTTCATCCCTCTAACCCAACTTGCGCCATACTAGCCTTGCTGCTGGGCAGAACCTCAGAATATGATCTATGGTTTCTTCAAGCGAGTCACAAACCCCACATCGCGGGTCATTGGTTAATTTCCTCATAAAACGATTTGAGTTGGACATTAACCTGTCATGGGAGGCTAACCATAGAAACATTCTGATTCTCTGGGGGACCTGAGCTCTCCATATCCTTTTCCAAGCTTCACCTCGCTCTATGTCCTGAGTATCCCGGGCTCTCATAATTTTGATGGCTGATTTCATGGTGAATCCTCCTGAGGGTGATCCATTCCAGTATATTTCATCTTGGGCATCATTATCTTCAATAACTTCATGTGAGGCTATTTTTGCTAAAATTTCTTCATCCAAAAAATCAGCAAAATATTTGACCCTCCACCCATAATTGGAATCCCAGCACTCATTAACTGTCCAATTAAGGACCTCAGGGGGTGGGGTAGGGTCTGCAACTTCTTTTAGAGTAAAATTGCCTACCCATTGATGTTTCCAAAATAAGATATTATTCCCTTTTCCTACTACCATGTTGCGACCTTTCTTGAGTATATCAATATTTTCAATGATATCACGCCAAGCATTGGAGGCTACACTTCGGTTGCTAAACATGTCTATATCGCATCTTCCCTCACAGTATTTGTTGCGTAAGACACGGGACCACAGGGAGTCAGGTTCTGTTAGAACCCTCCACCCCAACTTAGTGAGAAATGCTGCATTAGCCTGTCTCATTGATCGAAGACCCAATCCACCCTCTTCTCGAGACTTAGTCACTTTTTCCCAGGTCACAAGGTGAATATTTTATGAGATCCATCACTGCCCCAAAGAAAGACACGTGTCCTTTTATCAATGTCATCGCAAACAGATTTCGGGAGTTTGGTAGTTTGCATTGTGTAATACGGAATTGAAGAGATACAAGCTTGAGCTAAAGTGTTTCTTCCTGCTAATGAGAGGGTTTTAGATTTCCATCCTGAAAGTTTGGAGTTAATCCTGTCTATGAGGTGTTGGTATTTCAATTTTGAAGTTTTCCCATTAATGGTGGGGACTGCAAGATAGACTCCCAAGTCATCTGTGCAATCCATCTTCAAATAGCGACTCACTGCCCCTTTGATGTCTCCTGAGGTATTATCAGAGAAAAAAACACATGATTTCTCTAAGCTTACTTTACTTCCTGAGGCTTTACAGAACCTATTGAGGCGGTCCATGACACACTTGGCTTGGTCAAGAGAAGCTTCGCCAAAGAGAATTAAATCATCCGCAAAGGCCAAGTGAGAAATATTCGGCCCCCTTCGGCTAGCGCGGCCTGCTTTCCATCCCCCTATGCGAACCTCATGTTCAATGAGTTGAGCCAATCGTTCCATACAAATGACATATAAGTAAGGAGAAAGAGGATCTCCTTGCTGAATTCCCCGGGTTGGGGTGAAGCATGCAATATGTAACATTTGCATTTTATTCGAAATGAAATTAAATATAAATAAAAGCATACAAGGAGATCAAATCTGATGCCTTCAATAAGTGTATGAGTGCCTAAATAAATTAAATTAAAGCTCATGTTAGAAAATTGAAATGTCATTCATTCTGCAAATTTAAAGAGGTACCATGTTAATGAGAAATTAAAAAATAAAAAATAAAAATCATTCATTCAAATTTATATACACTAAGAAGTGTATATAAACACAAACTATTACTCCTTTTCCACTAATCTTAAGGTCTAAATCTAGGCTATATTTTTTTTTTACCCCAAACACAAACTATTACTAATACTAAGGCTGTTTTTAGTTCGTTCGAAATTTTCTAATCTGATCTAAATTACTTTTTTTGAAATAATACTCCTAATCTGATCCGATTTGAAACTTTCTGACCTAATTTTTTAATAAGCACTGAAGTTTTAAATAAGTTGAACTGAACAAAACCTAAAACAAAAAAGAGTTCTAGCTTGCTACCCTTTCCAATTCTGTTCCTCAGTGAAGAATAATCCTCTCAAAATCAACGTTGTTATTGAAGTCAATGAAATGTTTGTGTAACAAATTAAATGGGGAGAATCCCAAACCTAAAAGAATGCAAAATTTTGGTACATTATCTATGTCAAAGAATATCCCATGCCCAAAAAATAATATCAAAAAAAGAAACAAAATTGGCAAGGAAGAGACTTCTCTCCCTAAAGAATTATGTTGCAACGAATATGACGAAAACCATATGCAATGTGACAAAGAAAAGATGAGCAGAACATCAATCCAGGTTAGCTATAACGGCATCAACGACTTCTTGAGTAGTACAATCACCACCTAGATCCTTTGTAGTGATGACACCCTCTTCGATGACATGCTTCACTGCAGTCTCCAATCGATCTGCAAAGGACGGGAACTGGAGGTGCCTCAACATCATGGCTGATGAAAGAAGCAGAGCCACCGGGTTTGCTTTCTTCTGCTCCACCATTTCTGGCTTCCCTACATTTCCTGCTGATGCACCTTGCTCGAATATGGCATAATCTGGACCAACATTGCCTGAAATGAAATTCACCAACTTATGAGATGCTCAGCAGTTTGGAAATGCTATTATCAA
Source organism: Salicornia ramosissima (assembly GCA_951394345.1). Taxonomy (NCBI): domain Eukaryota; kingdom Viridiplantae; phylum Streptophyta; class Magnoliopsida; order Caryophyllales; family Amaranthaceae; genus Salicornia; species Salicornia ramosissima. The sequence goes on along the minus strand of OX596233.1, from coordinate 45,086,778 downwards.
TGAGTTTAGTTTAATCTAAGAACTATAGTATGAAGTATAAAAAAGTAGCAAGCTAGATATTAAATATCTTTGCATTTCCGGAAAATTTGTTTAAAATAAGTTAACCTTTTGTTGATCTGCTCAAAATAAGTCATACTTTTGATTAGGTATGAATAATAAGTTAACCTTGTATCTGCGATTGCTATACATATGTTAAATCACAACGTGGTCCTATAAAGAATGTGACACGTGCCATGATATCAGCATCATTAACTTGTTTAAAGCAAAAGCAGATACAAGTTTAACTTATAGTTAACCGAAAGCTTAACTTAGTTTAGGAGACCGGCCAAAGATTAACTTGTTTTAGACAAAATTTACAATTTCCATAATACGGAGTATTTTTCACAAGGTGGTAATAATCGAACCTAAGTGTTAGTTAATTAGCCTAAATCATTAGGATGAACAAGTTGAATGAGGAAGATAAAAATGAACAAAGATGAAGTTGCAAAGGAAGAAGGGCAATACCGCCTGGCATGACCCCAGTTCCTCCAGCAATACCGGCAGCAACATTTGACACAAGATTACCATACAGATTAGGTGTAACCTGTCATAAACAATACTGTATTAATAAGCATCTGTCATTAAACTTGTAATATAGCTGCCAAATACTGTACTAATTTCAGAATCTCATACAAGAATATGAATAGTGTGTTTATATCCCATGAATATTGGCCAGCAAAACCAAAGGTGGAGTCACGAGGAAAGATTACATACCATCACATCGAATTGCTCAGGCTTGGACACGAGCTGCATGCAGCAGTTGTCCACAATAACCTCGTTATACTCGATGGTAGGATACAGTGCTGCAATCTCCCGGCAAGATTCTAAGAAAAGCCCGTCTGCAAGTTTCATGATGTTGGCTTTATGCACAGCAGTCACTTTCTTTCTGTTGTTCAAGTAAGCATATTCGAATGCATATTTTGCAATACGTTCAGAGCAGAACTTTGTTATCACCTAGTACATTTTTATAAAAAAAAAAAAAATCTTCAGGATCTGATTAAAAGTATACAAAATGGACTTTAACCCATAAAAGGAAATAATGAAACAATGAACATTCATTGTGTGCTGAAACAATGAACATTTACCGAAAAAGGAAAACATGAAGTGGTGCTTTGATAAAGGAACGAGCAGAATTTCTACACAAGCATAATTTCATATGCTTTAATCAAAGATTCCAGTAAACTATATCTAAAGGAATTGCCAGAGTGAGCATATTAAAGGATACATAAACCATGTGAAAATCAATGAATTCACATTGCAACTATTTGTTGGAAGTGCACACATTGGATACTGCAAGAAAGATGCAATAGAAAGAGGTCTATAATACAATTAACTAAACAGATGGAGAAATGCAATAGTATATATGCAGCTAAGATATCCAAATCCATGCTATATATCTTTTGGAATTTTCACCCAAGTTATTCCATATTACATCCTAGACTCCTAGTTATCAACTCTGTTTCAGCAACCTGTAAAATAAGGCTACATAGAGAAAGTCAATGCCCATAAATTTTTCAATAGAAAACACTTAATTTCCAGACTTGGAACAACCATATCGAAACCTACACATAGAGATAGGAACCCATGTCCCATGAATCAAAATGATTTCACCTGAAGACATTTAGCAACAATAAATGCAGGCTCAAAATCAAGTTTACAAATTACAACCCAGAAGAGTTCTAAGAGCTCAGCTCAACAACATTTCCACACTCATTGCCTTTACTAAACCTTACAATACAACTATACAAGACTGTTGCAATATTTGAAAACTCACTACTCTGCCAGGCAGGACCATTACAAATGAAAGAGACGGTACAAACTATCCTACAAAGAATGGATATGAAAGGAACTTGATACTTTGTTCCTCCCACTAATCACGATGGGCTATGGACATCCTTCAAAACTCTCAAATTCAAATCCAAGTTCATTAAGGATGCATTCTCTTCACCTTAAAAAAAAAGTGTTTGATCAGGTCAATAAGGTTTGATCAGGTCAAATCAGGTGCGATAAATCCAATTGTTTCTTATAGTCAAGGCTAATCAAATCCAATCAGTTCAACAAGTTCAATTAGTTCTAATAAGTTGAAGATAACGCACCCTGAACGGACATATCAATAAAAATAACAATACTTACGAAATGGACATATGTTATGCTCCTAGTTTTCACCGAGTTGGGGATGGGGTCAAAAACATATATAGGTACAGGGACGAAAAATGGCAAATCTCAAAGTTGACAACGGGATGGCATGTGTATTAAGCGAAGTATTTATGGTACTGTCATACAGAGACAAATCAATTACGGAGCTCAAATGAAGTACCCATGCTACATAGTTATGTTGCATTGTCTATATGCAACCTCAAATCACCCCAAATCAAGTAAGAAACCAACATATTATCTTAGCCAACAAAATCTTAAATGAGAAATTAAGCCTGGCATTGTTAAAAGCAGTTCAGTTGAACCTTTTGCTATCAAAACTTAACTCTTCATGACAGCTATACTGTTTGTTCTGCTCTCTATTTTCCCCAAACAGACCCTACTGTACAACAAACAGATCCAAAGAAAACCTGTGGCTGTGCCTTGAAAAGTAAATTCCTTCTTAATGTACTGAAGTTTACAAACACATTATCCAAGATTTGACTTGTTGAAGAAAAAATACATTCAGGCAAATAAAAAAAATTGTTTTATTACAAGTAGATTAACCAAACATCACTTTCATTTAAAGATCTTTAAACCTCAGTTGTAGCAGGTTATCCAATGCCTTTCTAACCAAGTGTATGTCTAGAAGAAAAGGCCTTAATGCACTACAAGAGTTAAACTATCACCCTAACTGTCTTCATCTTTTTCCTTCTCTTTATAGCTGAGATGTAACAACCAAGTCTCACACACTCATGACAACCTCCACCAGCTTAGTGAGTTTCACTAGACATCCCAATTGTGTCTTATTGATCAAGAGTATAACATTAAGCAGCTTCTAGCAACAGAGTTGAACTTTGACCTCCATCTAAATTTAACAAGCACTTACATAACAGTAACAGTAAAGTTAATAACCTGACAGGCCCACAATAAAACTCTAAAAGGAAATCTTAAACCCAATTTCAAATTTTCATAGTGTTTTGTTCTTGTTCTCTTTATAATTCTCTGTTTTCAGTGCAATAAGTTTTAGATATAAATACACATACACCCTTGTGATATAAAAGAAGCTAAAAGTAGAAAAATATGAAACATACACCCGTCGCAGAAAATGGGGCCGCAAATGATTTTTCCCGTCGCAAATGAGTCAATTTTAATAAAGTTTAGGTTCGGTATTAGGTGAATTTTAACGACAGGCTCAAAAACTGTCATAAAAGATCTACATTTGCGACGAGATTTAGGCCCGTCATTAATGGATAAATTTTTTTGTAGAGTTAGGTCACTTACAAGCTATAGGAGGTTCCATAATAAAACCAATTGGTGATAGGAAGAGTAATTTCTAAACTTATAAGTTAGTTTAGTCTCATCTTCCGATGTGGGACAATCACTAGTGCACCATGTGGGTTCAACAAATTTTCTAATACTCTAATTTTTGTTAAAGAGTATTATGATACATAGATAGTACTTTGTCAATTCTAAATAGCAACACATAGCTTCACAAACCTTGCAAAATGCATGCATGAGACACAATGGTAAGAAACCTCAACACTAACCCATTAAAGCAAATTTTACACACATAATTCGACAACAAAAAGGCAACAAACAAACCAATAATCAAACCAGAAAATAAACAATCAAATCAAACAAAACAAAAAACAAAACCAAAAGCATTAAAAATCCAAAAAATCAAAAATACCTTAAGACTTTCAACAACACCAGGAACAACTTCATGTTCCAACCCAGCATATTCCCCTTCAGTATTCTCCCTAATAACAACAATGTCAACGTTCTTATGCCTAGTAGGAAGGCCTTCAACATTAATACAATGAACAAGAGAAGCAAAAAGATCAAGTTCTTTTCTAAGATGAACATTCAAAGAACTGACACCACCACCAACGGGAGTCATCAAACCACCCTTAATACAAACTTTATTTTCGCGTATCGATTCAAGAACACCTTCTGGAATCTTCCTCATATCTCCATGAACATCGTATTTCTGGAAAATTACCGGGGCATGCATTGCATCCATTACTTGTTCTACTGCGCCTGTCACCAATGGTCCGATACCGTCGCCTGGGATAAGCGTCACAGTTCGTGTTGCGCCATCGCCAGGGCGAGGCATGTATGTCACAGATCGTGTGCACCATTTAAAGGAAGTTGGTTTTGATGGTGTTATCAATTGTTTTAGGATTTTAAGGGATTGTTTCTGAGCCATTTTTTGTTATGTTTTTGTTGTTTGATTTGATCCAATTTTAATTTGGGGGTGGAATTTTATATGTTGATGATTGATGAATGAATCAAAAAGACGGAGGGAGGAAAGAGAAACAAATCAGAGAATGAGAAGGGAATGTAATATTATAATCCCAAGCTGACGACTAAAAATGTTTATTACCAAGCACAACATAACATGTGTTTATTAAGCTTAGCTCTGTTCTTTTAACCTACAAGTTTTTTTTTAATTTTTATTTACCATTTGAAAAATACACATTTTTTTAATATGGAATAAGTCAATTAGCCTAATTTATTAAACACATGTATCTGAAAAATACGCATTTTTTAATATGGAATAGGTCAATGAGGTTTGAACCAAAGACCTCATATATGACGTTAACCAGATTTAACTACAAGGCTAAGATTAATAGCGCACATGATGAGTTGACAGCTACAACAAAAATCTATACGGAATACGTTGGTTTAAAAAATACATTATGCAATATGCATGTTTGAGAAATAGATATTATTAAATACTTTGATAATTAAGAAATTTTTATTAAATTTTCAATATCATATGGAATACTTTAATTTAATTATTACAATAAAAAAAATCTTTCAAAAACATATTTAAACATGAAAAAAATGGATGAATCTAGAGGTGAAATATGTATTAAAAAAATAATGTCAAAATAAAGTATAGTATTCAGTGACGGGTGTAATAGAAGTATCAATATCATATAAGTATATAATACATGTAAGTTAGTGCCAACCCAAAAATTTTAGCGGTCCTAATCTCTTATAAAAAAAAATAGGCCTTTATATTATTTAAATTAAGGCTTTTTTTGAAAAACTATCTTAGTTAAACCACACTTTGTGAGAAACTACTTTATTTACAAAATTATGTGGAAAAACTAACTTTTTATCCATTTCGTTGTTGACCAGTACCACTTATCAATTTCAGGCGTTGACGTCAATTTTCAGTCAATAAAATGTCATGTGTAGGGGGCACATGCTTAGTTTTTACTAAATCACACATATTTTTTGCCTATCACTGATTTTTTTTATTTTTGTGCATATTTTACTAAATCTTTCCATAAAAATTGGTAAAAGGTGAAAATAAGAAATAGGTAAAAATAGGTGTGATTCAATAAAATAGAATAATAAAAAAAAAACTAAGCATGTGCAGGGCACATGATATTTTATTAACTGAAAAGTTAAAGTCAACGCCTGAAAGTGGTGAGGGGTAATGATAAAAAACGAAATGGATAAGAAAATGTAGTTTTTCACAAAATTTTGTTAAATAATTTAGTTTTTCGCAAAATGTAATGTAACTAAGGTAGTTTTTTCACAATTTTTTTAAAATAAGGTAGTTTCTTGCAAAATGTAGTGTAAATGTACTTTTGGAAAAATAAAATCCTTTAAATTTACATTAAAGATATATTTTAGATAATAACATATAATTTTAATAAACAAAAATTTTAAATTCTAAAATTATGATTATATAAAAAGTAATAACATATAAATATTTTTTTAATTTAATACATTAAATATATATTTTACGTACGTGTTGGCTTTAAATTTTATATTATTCAAATGTTACATTTTCGCACGCATTTGCAAGGATTCCTTATTATCCCCCTTACAGATGCGTGTGTTGGCTAAAATTAGGTCGGATGACCTACAGTAGGACCCGGTTCCAAGGCCTAGTAACCCACACATTATCCTATTAAAAAAATTCAAAAGCAATCATCCTATAAAAAAAAGTAGTTTTTTTACTTGACCAATGTTTGAATTCATATAAAAACATATTTTTAAAATCTATTGTCAATTATAAAATAAATTAATATTTCAATGAGTGGTTTAATTTCCACATGCCATTGAATTTATTTTGGATTATTTGCTTTGAATAATCCAACCTTTCAACTTTTGGTAATGAATAATCCAACTTTTGCATTATTAGCAAATAATCCAACCTTTGTATGCATTTTCCAAAAAATAAACTTTAACCTGCTATAGCAGGTCACTTATGATATTAGTTCGGTATTTTTATTTTTTCCTTTTATTTTATTTCATTTACCTCCCTCTCTCTCTCCTAACCTACCAATACTAAAAACCCTCTTCCCTCCATTACAAAACCCAAGCCACCATTCTTGTCTCCCTCTCTCGCACAAAATGCAACTGAACTGGACAATATCCACCACCTAGACCTTAGAACACCACTCCCTTTCAACCCCATCAACCAAACCCCATCACCCATAACCACCTTCAAATATCAGAACACCACTCCCTAAACCCTAAACCCAAAACCAACCTTCACCCACCTTCACCCACCTCGCCCTTTTGAACAGAGCCACAACATTGCCTCACTCGCCCATCAACGAACAACAATCCTTCGACCACCTCGCCCGCTCGCCTCAACAACACCAACTCGGCTTACCAAAATTGCTGCAATTATATGTTAGTAAACACCAACATTACCTCACACCACCTTTGAAATTGCAATTTGTTTCAAAATTCAAGCTTCAAAATTCTCACAATTATAAACCCTAGATTTTGCCCCAAATTGATTTGTTGGATGTCAAATGGTGATTTAATTTTCCAGTTAATAAAAAGTGTTTAAATTCATAGAATTGATACATAGATGAAGTTCATTGAAGCTAGATAATTTGAAGATAAGGAGGAAGGAGGAAGGAGGAAGGAGGAAGAAGGAAAATGGAGTAAGAAATGAAATGGCTGGAAAAGGGGTATAAGAAGGAGGAAGGAGGTTTACAGGAATTACAGGTGAGTGACCTATTGTAGGAGGTTAATCTCTATTTTTGGGAAAGTACATACAAAAGTTGGATTATTTGCTAATAATTCAAAGGTTAGATTATTCGTTACTAAAAGTTGAAAGATTGGATTATTCAAAGCAAATAATCCATTTATTTTTTAAAAATGAAGTTTTTTTTATCATAACTTATTGATAAATAAACGAATCAATAAATTTTAAAGTTGTATTTTTGTTTCGTTGATAAACTTTGAGTGTTTTACCAAAATAATGTTGGGAGTAAAAGTATTTACCAAAATATTACCAATGAAAAAATAATTACGAAAATATTGTCCACGTAGGACAGAGAGTGTTTTTGTGTTTTTTTTAATTATTTGCAGCTAAATCGCTATCTAAAATAGTGATTTTTATTCCATATAGCGATTTTCCCTGTAACTTAAAGCTACACAACTTTGGTCATTGGTCTCTATAACAAAGGCATTGTTTGGTTTTTTTTTTATCTCTACAATATTTAGGGCACAATAATAAATAAAAAAAAATAAGCATCTGGAATAGCAATTTATGTTGCGTAAACAAATTAAAAATAAGGCTGACGTGAACAATATTGCATAGAAAAAGAGGAAATATGTAAAACTAAAAATAGGAAATAGGTAAAAAAATAGGTGTGATTTAGTAAAAAAAATAAATAACTAAATAAGCATGTGCCCTGCATATGGCATTTTATTGACAGAAAAGTTGAAATCAACGCCTGAATGTGATGAATGGTAGTGGTCAACAACGAAATGGGTAAAAAAATGTAGTTTTCACAAAATTTTGTAAATAAGGTAGTTTCTAGCAAAATATGGTGTACCTAAGATAGTTTTGGAAAAAAAAAATCCTATATTTTAAGCAATATAATATATCTTGTTAATGTCACGGTTGGGAGCTTTATATGAATTCAATTATATATTTGTGAATTTCAAACTCTATGGTATACCAATGAATTTGTTAAATTTCAAGGGCTGGAGTGAGAATTTTCCTTTAATTGATTGTATTGTGTCGTAGTTGGGAATAACACGCTAGCTTTGCCCAGGAATTTGGGGGAGGGAATTTATCATTGGTAAAAATCAAAACTTATGCATAATCAAGGATACAATCATACAAGGGTAACCTACAGTGCATTAGTGTCAGTGCACTACAGCTCAATCCTCAATTCAATAGATTTTATTATTATTATTGTTGTTGTTGTTGTTGTTGTTAGTTGTTTTTGTTGTTGGCGTTGTTGTTGTTGTTGTTATTATTATAATAAAAAAATCAAACAAAAACTTACAAAGTCAAATAAATTGCAAGAAGTTAGTGGGGAGCCGAGATATAATCTGGGCTCCCACCCTTCTAGCTATAGCAAACTCGAGCCTGCTGAAGATGTGAGCAGCAGCGCGAGTTTCTATATCTTGAGTTCTATCGAACACCTGCACCCGTTTCATCAATGCCACAACTCCCTTCCCTAGTTCCCATAACGAAGAAAAGGAGAAAGGTAGAAAATCATACCAAATTGCCCTACAACGAGCCTTATACTTGTCCCGCTTCTACTGAGCTGCAACCAACACGACCCAACCAGGCACAAAGTCATATAACCCGGATTGTGTCAAAGGAGAAGACCCCGTCAAGTCAACGCAAACATCCAAACACAATAGTCTTGGAGACCCTCTAAGAAACAAGCTCACCACAGAAAGATGGTTTTGTATTAACTAGACCACTAAGCAACTTAACACCACGCACTGGCTGAGCAATATCATTGGGAAGACACCTATGTTCTGGCTACGTGGGTCCTCTGTCGGCCAGTAAACCTCTGTTTTCTCAACATTAACGTGGAGGCCAAAAAGATGTCCCTCCACCAAGATCAAATCCAGAACTTGCCCTACTACCAAGGTGTCACCAATGATTGTGCCGTCATCTAAATACCAAGCCTACAGACATAAGTTAAAAGTGTCCCTAATCCAACATACCAATGGATGCAAAACCAAAGCAAATTAAAAGGCAATGGGTCAAGAGGGTCCCCCTGCTGCACCCCTTGACATGACATAAAGTGTGATCCCCGTAATACAACTTGGCTGGAGACGTGTAACAGAATTCAACCCATCGTGAAAGAGATGGAGAACGAAGTCGAACCTCACACAACATAGATGAACAATCAACCAAGTTAAAAGCATTCTGGAAATCCACAAGCAACATAGAAATGCCAACATTGGCGCCACAAACCTCGACCAAATGATTAACAACATGACAAAATTGTTTCACCATCCGCTAGCACTCCAAACACCAAACTGCATCCCATCAAAATAGGTCCCCAAAGACGAACCGACCATAGCACCACCAACCTTAGAAACCAAGAACCGCCAAACAGTACCAACAGCTATATGCCGATTTGATAATCCCACCACCTGGTTTAATAAGTGGTGTAAGTGGAGCACTAGCAATATACACACCCAACTAAGCATGACATTTCCCAGCCAGAAAGAAATTAACCACCTACGAAATAGAGTCCATCAAATCATCTGAGACAGCAACTGCTGCACCACTCAAACAATACATAAGGTGTTGAGAACACAAACCATCTCTGCCGGATGACGTACCATGTGGGTACCTCCTAATCTGATCTAATATAACAGCAGGAGTAAAAATAAGGCGATTACCAATTGGAATATCCGGTATGGTAGGAGGTGAAAAGGAAGGGTTTTTATCCCATAAAATTGCAAGAGTAGCATCATTATGAGGGGCAACCCCTAAAGACAAAAGAACCCTAATAACTGCAGTAGCATAGTGTCCATCACAAATATTTCTCTTGCACTGTTTAATATTATGCTCGGCCAAATTCTCATCCTCTGCAGCTTCTGACAATGGTGGAGACACATCAGTCAACGTGTAGTCCTGCACAAGTTGCACAAAATCACCAGGCTCACCCCCAAGAATGAATTGCATTAGAGATACTCATGCCGTTGTCGCTTGACGGTCGAAGTAAACTCACTGTTGCTCCTCGACAAAAAGGTTTTAAGGACACAGAGAGGCAACACAAGCAATTGAACCCAGCAAGAAATGCCATCAGGCTTACCGACCACCTTATCAAGCGTGCTCTTTAAAACCCGAGAAAAACCAAAATGACACCTAGGAGGGATAGATTTCACCGTACGTAACCTTTTCGAAAGTAAACTGTCGAGGAGAACAACATTAAAAGCAAAATGATGTATTATTATTATTCTAAACTATTGTACTACCTTTTTTTTAATACCATGCCTTTTCTTTTTATGTCTATCGAGATAAAAGTTCAAGGCTTAACATCTCAGTCACATAACTAGTTTTTATGCTTTATACGTGTAATAATATATAGTTATTGTAACGACCCGACTCGCTTAAATCGGCGCGGAAGAAACCGACGAGTCGAGTAGTTAGAAACTACAACTCAAAATACTTAAGAAATAAAACTAATTCCTCAAATATTATTATTAAACCACAAAAGTACAAATACCCACAAGTTTGTACATAAACTAGTCCAAAAGTCAAACTAAAAACACTAAAATACAAGTAACTCCAACCACGCGTCAGAGTCTAAAACAACGTATGAAAGTCCATACAATCAACGTATAAAGTCTAAATAATACGCCAATACTATCTAAAACAACAGAAAACAGTGAATACAACAGATAACAGAAATAGTAAACGTCGTTCGCCCAACCCAAAGCTAAGCAAGAGTATCGTCATCAGAAATACCTGAAAAATATACAACAGTCCACCATCAGTGGCGAGTAACATAACTGACTCACCCTAATGGGAATACACATGCACATAGCATAAATCAAATAAACAATATCGAATCAATAAACCAGAGTACAAGATCAACCCAAATATGAACTCGACCCAAACCAACCTAGTCAACTATCTTTGGCGCAATCATTCATATTCTAGACCGGACTGTGCTCGTACGAACGCATCTTACGCATTCGAACTTTCTACTACGCTTGGATTTGAGAATCTTACTCCCAAACCCCATGAAACCAATCTTACTGGAAATCCATGTCCCGTGAAACCAATCTTACTGGAAATTCACAAAGATCACATAGTATGACTCCAACTATCCCAATACCGCGGATGGAATAGGGGCAACGTCTTAACCCAAATACAATGAATCTTACTCAAAGTATCAGGCGTCTAAAAATGAAATCAAGCTAATCTTTAATTAAATCTTTTAATCATCTTAATCATATTATTCATTTAATTATCTCAACTTAACTAAATTACGATCAAGAATTGCCCCAATGCCTTGATTCTTGAAGATAACTAGTTAAATTATCGAAGTTATTCTCAAGAACTGCCTCTAGCCTTAATCTTGAGTCTAACCAAGCATAATCCAACATTCAATAATCATTCTTTAATCATTTTAGACACTTTCTTTAACTTTCTTTATCATTTAAACCATTTTCTTTAATTTTCAAGATTCACCCACGAACTCATAAAGAACTCAAAGAACTCATAAAGAACTCATTCAAGATTCAAGATCTTCAATCAAGAACTCAATCAAGATTCAAGAACTCAATCAAGAACTCATCCAACATAATCATCACACGCATATCATCATGATTCATTCGAAAACTTCAACTTAAACTCATCCAAAATTTATCAAATAACCCATACATGCATTTAATCTATACTATAAACATAGTATACCAAAAAGGTTGAGAAAGCATGTTACCTTATTGAAGATAACACACAAAATCAATACAAAAAGCTGCCCGGAAAGTCGAGCCACACGACCACACAAACCCGGCACGGCCACGGCAACACCACGCACGAACACGGCTCTGCCACAGCAACCACCACGCACGGCCGCTGCTGCACGGCTGTTATGCACGGCCGCTGCTGCACGGCTGTTATGCACGGCCACCACCACGGACCACCTTGATCAAAACGGTCCACCACACGAACCCACTCGAACCACACGGCCCCCACACGAACACGATCAAACCAAACCCGAACCAACGATCTTGATTGAAACAATTGGGTTTAGATTGTGTTTAGGATACTTAAAGATCAATAGGATATGAATCTTTAAGTTTTGGGTTAAGAAATTGATGAACACTTTGATGGGACCAAAGTGCCAAAAATGGCGTGAGGCAAGAGAGCAAATGAGAGGGAGTTGTGTTTGATTATGACGGCAAATGCAATTGATGGCAAAAATGAGCAAAAGCCTTACTAACTCCTCTATATATAGAGTTAGTTAAGGTGTGAACACAAGGCAAGTGGCAAGCCTTGCCATGCCACTTAAGAAAACCGGCCAAGGGGGTAAATGGGCCTAAAAATGGGCTCTCGTGATCAATTGGGCCAATTTGCGAAAACCGCATAATTAATCATGCATAAATCAATTTAGCCCAAAATATTAAATAACTAATTAGAAAATTAAATAAAAATTCTAATTAATTAAATAATAAATAACATAAATAATAAAACTGAAAATAAAATAATTCGAACTAAATCGAAATTATTCACGTAAAATAAAATAAATAGTTCAAAAATAAATTTGAACTAACACAACAACATACATAAATACACATAATTCATCGGCAAAAATACCAATAAAAATCTGGGTCATTACAGTTATGTGGGATCCATTGGGTTCGTCACGATGTGTACTTTATTAAAATATAATTTTAGTATTTTTTAGTAAAACATAACTAAAGACATGCATTAAGACTATGCATTATGCATTGACAAGCGTGAAACGTTCGTTGCAAGAATTATGGGACGAATGAAGTATTAAAAATAAATCTAACAATAACAACAAACATCCCACATGACTATTTCAAATAAGGGTAATGTTAAATGTAGCACTTAGAGATATATATAATCATTGAATATATTTCTTAAAATGAAAAGTATTTAGAAATTAATGACAAATTTGCACATCAATTGAGGCAATAAATGTTTAATTCAACAATTGTTTCCATTTTAAGCTTCTTATATGTAGTCATGTATAAGGCTATATATATCATTTTCCTTTAAATAATGAACTATTCCGCTTTAAAAACAACTTGATTGGTGTTTGATTAACATAATTATAAATAGAAACTGAAAATACAAGTGGCATAAAGAAACTTTCAACTTATATAATCTATACAATATATTAAAAGGTGCGCGAAGCACCAGTTATGCGACACGTAAGCTGACACATAACCGACACACAAGCATCATCTCTCGCCTGAGTTCCGCCACATATGCAATAGTTCCATGTAGGATTTTAGTTTGGGTGTTTAATTATTAAAAAAAAAATGTTCATAGTGAGGTTCAAACTCGAGAATATAACACATTAATAGTATACACTTACCAACTCACCCAACATTCATTATTATCTCAAATTCCACTATTTTAAAACTTATTGTTTTATTGTTCGAGTATACTTAATGTAGAGGTGATCGTGGGCCGGGCCGGTGCATAAAAATCAAGCCCATAAAGCGGGTCAGGTTTGGGCCGGGCTTAGTTCGGGCCCAAATTTCTTAGCCAAAGCCTAAAAATTTAGTGCGGGCTTTTCGGGCTTTTTCGGGCCGGGCCTAAAAAAGAAACCAAAAAGTCTAATTTTAAATGTCCAAGTCCCGCACGAAAAAATAAAAAAATCAGGCCGGGCTAGGCCCAAATTCGGGCCTAATTTTCATGTCCAAAGCCCGCAAAAAAGCGGGCCGGGTCGGACCGGGCCACTTTTGATCAGCTCTAACTTAATGTTAGTTTATTATATAACAATAAATTTAATAAATTTCTAGATCCTTTTTTTTTTAGGCGTAAACAAAAGAGACAATATTACTATTAATAAGGCAAAAGCTGGCCGTTGGATAAGATTTAATAATAATACTTACCTTCCATGATAACTATTTGACAAAAAAATTAAATTTAAATCACTAATCCATACTAATTATTCATATTATTGTTCCTATAAAAAAATATTAATATTATTGTTACAAGTTTTACCATCATTATGAAATATCTTTTGTCATATTTAAATCAAGGGAAACAATGGTAGTAAGAACAACAACACCAATAACAATACTTTTTTTATTTTACAAATATTTTTTAAATTCAAAAGACTCGCACAAATTTCTTCAAAAGGAAAAATGATGTGCATTTTTTTCATTTCAAATATTATGTAATTACTCGCCACAACACAACGTTACAATTATTAATTATGCCATGTAATCTATACTCTTCTTCTAAAACACATTTTCTAAGCACTTGAACCCATAATCCCTTAATTAAGTACAAAAGCCTTAAGTACAAAAGTCACAACTTAACCACTAATCCATATTAATTTCATTATTAATTATTCCATAAAGAAGTATTATAAATTTCATTGTTAAAAATTTTTGTTGCCTTTGTTTTCTGGACTTGAGTCTCAAAATAAAGAAACGTAGTTTATCATTCGATCAAATTAATGATGATGATACTTCCTTTGTTTCTTTTAAACGCATGAAAGGGGTATTTTTTTGTGAAATACAAAATATTCGTTTGTTGTGTTCAAAACGAAACGGATGAAGCCATGATGATGATGATAACCAATTTTCAATACGTTAGTGAAAGTATCAAGTTCCATATTGTACTATCTTTTAAAATTTCATTCGGTATTTTACAACACTCATTATACTATATTACTTTCAAATCATAAAAAATATTGAAGATGATGAAAAAATGTATGACCCGGGGCAACGCCCGGGCCTAAATACTAATTCGTATAGAAAAGTTGAATACAAGATAGCCTTAATTTATAAATAGATACTCCCTTCGTCCCAATTTAGTTTCTACATTCACTTTTTCACATTTTTCGAGACACGGCTTTAAATAAAAATTAGTTTTTGAACCCGTGCAAAGCACATGTTATTTTTAAAAAAAAATATCAAAAATTAATTTTAAAAAATGATATAGAATTCTATTATTGTATTTTATTTTTTAATATTTACACCAATCAACAAATGATCACCATGAGAATTCTCAAGTTGACTTCAAAAATAATGTACAAAACATTAGAAATCCGAGAGAGTATGATAATTGATGAATAGGTAATCAAAAGGGCTATAATGACATTTGGCAAAAAAAGTTCCTGTTTTAAATATTGGAATATAGATATCTTGAAGTACACATAACAAAAAATTATAAAAATTATATAATTGAAAAATACATATTAAAACGA
Organism: Salicornia ramosissima; assembly: GCA_951394345.1. Classification (NCBI taxonomy): domain Eukaryota; kingdom Viridiplantae; phylum Streptophyta; class Magnoliopsida; order Caryophyllales; family Amaranthaceae; genus Salicornia; species Salicornia ramosissima. The sequence continues at coordinate 45,071,428 of OX596233.1, read as the reverse complement.
AAATTAAATCCATCATACCTATGTTTTTCCTTAAGCATGTAAAACCAAAAACAATCATTTTCCTTAAGCATGTAAAACCAAAAACAATCAAAGATCACATGTGAATAATACTACAAGTCAAAATATAACAATTAAATTGAGACAAAGAGAATAATAATTAGTCAATTAGACCTGATGGTGACAAGGTTTTCTTCAGTATAGCAAGGATACCATACCATGGTCCAGCCTTTGGGAGAGTGATGGATATGAAATAGGACCTGATCTCACCTGATTAAGCCTCAATTCAGTTCAGAAATCTACTTTGGCAGGCATGACAGCAGAAAAGCCAACCTGTTTCTAAGTAAAGTTTTCAAGTTTCAACAATAGCATGCAACTCCAATTCTAACAACCCTTAACTAAGTTTCAATCAATGGAGCAGGTACAAGAAGAGCAGCAGCATCCTACATTACAGAGCTACATGCAGTCTGCAGTATTGCACAATCTCTGCAAAACACACTAGTGTCGGAGTGCAGACATTTTTCAAATATAATGAGAATTACAATGAAAGTTGCAAGAAGGTAAGCATTGCAACAAATAACTTGAAAACAAGAAACCACACTGAAACACGCACGCAAACACATAATATATGACGGAACTTCATAAAGATGCAAAATTCAAACAGAACAGCCTTTAAAGCTAGAAATCATATTCAAGCAATCAGATTGTAAAGAATACAAGAATAACATCAGTGAGTATGTAGAAAATGTAATGACGTAATCTATCAATACTCAAGATATACCAAAATATAATGAAAATGAGCAATGTTGAGATCAATCTACTCACTTTTACAGACTATGAGCTGTATTCTTATAACGGGAAATTCCTAGTATCTAAAATTTAGATGTGTAAAACACATCTAAAATGGCAATTGTTGTAAATAAATTCAACATATCACTGCATTCAATTACGGAAGGGACTTCAGAATTCAGACAATCCTTTGTACTCTCAGCTTCTTGTTCAATGTCCCTTCCCTGGCAAAGGATGAGATGGATGGAAACCAAGTCAGCCAATTATAAGAAAAGCAGATTAACTACTCATATACAGTACATGTTAATGGGCTGAAGGAACAACGTTAGCTCCCAATCCCATCTTTTTCCCCAGCAAGGCGAGTTGCTCAACAAACTCAGCTCCAGTGAGAATCTCTGTTGTTCCATAAATGATATGCTTGGCTGGCTGCTGATTGGACGCAAGCTCTTGTAGGCTTGCATATTCCATGTAGTTTCCACCCCCAATCATGAACACGATAGCCTCTTTAAATGGTCCTTTGAGATGGCTACCAGAACTAGACTTCGGAGCTCGAGGATCAAACAGCAGGTAAGAGTCGACCTCAGGGTTAGGTCTACCTTCCATCAAAGCATCAACTATCCTTGCCAATGCCAGCTGCCGGTCACCTGACAAAAGATTTTTCATACCAGCAGCCAGAAGATTCCCAGCCCAGTCAACTATGTTGCTTCTGCTTGCAGAACCAACAGAAGTTAAAGGAACATTTAAAGACTTGATCTTTTTCACATACTGGAATGCACTAGTATCAACCTCAGCTTCCCTCAGTGTTGTTTCCACCATTTCGGCTTCAGATTGTGGAACAGTCTCTAGGGAAATAAGATACATAATAGCAAACCGAAGTTTATCCATCTTGGACCCCTTCCCTTTAAGCACACCCATCAACTCATTCCAATCAATACTCCCCTTAACCATCATATCATACTCTTTCTTAGCATAAGAATCGAGTGACCTCTCCTTGATCTCACCGAGCAACACAGTTGCAATATTTGTGTGCTTGTCAATCACTTGCTTACGCTCTGTCAACTCAGGCAATGAATTAACCGCACTCATCAAATGTTTTGTGTTCCCAATCAGATCTGTCCCATCAAACTCCGCCCCACTTGTACCCCCAGTCCTCCGATTCACCTCATCCACATCTTTCTTATATTTGTTTAACTGATTCTCAATCTCAACTGCAACCTCCGGAAACTCCAACCCTCCATTCGCAACCCAAAACGTGTCTGAGCCATCCAGCTCAAATGACTTCATACCACCCTTCTCACCTTGCACATTCACCCTATTAAGCCTCATCCCAAGGACATCATGAACAAGCGGCTTATACCTGAAATCATGTTGAATCCCCATAGCCAACTCAAAATTCCTATCAAACAAACACAAAAGTGGCCTCTGAAAAGAGGAGGCAAAATTTCCACCCTCACTAAACAAATTATTCTTAGCCAACAAATGGTCCCTAACTCTCTGATCCAAGGCTGAAGCCACCATTTCGGCGGCTCCACCCTGCGAGCACCGTATAATCGGTACCACAGACAATGTAGCCAAAACACAGAACAGGCCATCAACAATTTTCTCAATAATTTCCTCAATTTCCCTCTGCTCAGCTTTGGGATCATTCAATTGGACGTAACAATTACTATATGCAAGTGAAAACAAATTATCCTCCAAAGTAACAAAATCCAAGTACTGATCGTGTACCTTAGAAACCCTAGAGACTGAATCATTCGATTTCAGAAGCCCAGATGCAAGATCCTCGAGCAAAGTTCGAGGGATTGAGGACGAGAAATTGAGATGAAACGCATCGTATAAAGGAACAGCAGCATCTGAAACGATTCGTTGAACATTCGAAGAAGTTGGACGAATAAAGTATACTGCAGGAACATCAGGAATAGGCTTTCGAGGTTTATCGATGAGGAAGAAGAGAGTGACGCCATGTTTACGCAAGTCTTTGACGTGAATTAGAGGAGAGAGGATGTCTTGCGAAGATTTATCGTAGATCAAGATCTTGTATACCTCTTCGTTTGCCATTCCTGTTGATGAGTTCACTGGTTGATTGAGATTCAACATCCTGATTATGCATTCTGCAAGAAAAAAAAAATGAAATTTGAAAAGAGGATTAGTGAAATTAGATTGAATTATACAAATGAGTTTGGAATTTTTAGGGTTTTTTTTGTTGTCATCTGAGGAGTTTGTATTACCTGTTTGTTTTTGGCGAAGATTGAGAGACATTGTCAGCGATTTGAGGACGAATGAGCTTTGAAGTGTTAATGGAGGTTGCAGAAATGGCAGATTGTGATGAGCAGATGATGGAACCTGAGCTTGATCAAATGAGGAAGAACCGGGGATTTTCCTTTAGTTTACCAAACAGAAAAATGTCACCGCCAAAAATGATAGCACTAATAGCAGTGGAGCATTTTTTTTTTGGTGAGAGGCGCATAGAATTAAATACTACCTCCCTTCCCAAAAAAAACGCAACAATTATCGTGACACGAATTCCTATACATTTTTTTTATTGTGGGTAATTAGAAAAAGTGATGGGTAGTTGATTAAAATAAATGGAGAGAAAAGTGGGAACAATTGAATGAGTTGTGAGAGAGGGTGAGGACAATTAAAGAATTTGAAAGAGAAAGTGTGTGGACAAATAAAGAATTAGTAAGGGTATTTATGTCTTTTAAGTAGCAATAGTTTACTATATAAGGAAAATAAAAATTTGTTGCATTTATTTTGAAACATCCAAAAATTGGAAATTGTTGCTAGAGATGTCAACGAGCTGAGCCGATTAGTAACCTGTTCGAGCTAGGCTTGATTAGTATTTATCGAGCTCGAGCATAACCGAGCTTTCAAAAACCTTGTTCGAGCTTGGCTCGTTTAATTTTTTCATGTTCGAGCTCGGCTCGAGCTTGCTCGTTTACGTATTCGAGCTCGAGCTTAAGCTAAGATAACTCATTAATAAACGAGCTTTGTATATGTTTAAACGAGCTTTGTACATATTGTGATATTAATTTATAATTTTAATCTTTTCTCAAGCATAAGTAATACAAGAAATATAAATTATAGCCCTAAATTTAATTTGGTTAAGACTCAAGAAAATGCAAGTAAAATCAGGGTAATGGACTAATAGTTACTTATGGATATTGGATAGCATAATTTCAGAAAGAGATAAATTATAGCCTAAAATTTAGCTCATATAAATGGGAAAACATATATTTTTGAAATATAAATATAAATGATGCATACTATAAATAAATATATTTTAAAATTTGAATTATATAAACGAGTTTTTAACGAGCTTTCTAACGATTACGAACGAGCTTTTAACGAACGTGAACGAGCTGTTCGCGAGCCTTAACGAGCCGAGTACAACTTTGTTCGAGTAAAGCTCGTTTATTAATCGAGCTTGAAAATTTTGCTCGGACTCGTTTTATTTATATTCAAACGAGCTTTGACCGAGCTTGTTCACGAGCTGTTCACGAGTGTATCGGCTCGTTGACGTCCCTAATTGTTGCGTTTTTTTGGAACGGAGGAAGTACTACATTCGTTTCGAAAAAAACGCAACAAATTGGATGGCACGGACTCCTAGTTTATTTTTTGTTGCGAGAGTAAAAATGATAGAAAGAGAAAATAGGGTATGTGATGATGAGAGAGATAGGAAAAAAAGATTTACAAAAATAGAATGATTAAAATTGTTGCATTTATTTTGAAATTTCCTAAAATAGAAATTGTTGCGTTTATTTCGAAACGGAGGAAGTATAAGAACCCGTCGTACAAACTACTCACTCCATAACCTAAAGATTTCAACCGTTTCTAAATATGGATGTAACAAAAAGATTTCAACTATTTTTTTATTCTTTTTATTTTTGGTAAAAAAAAAAGTTCACAAAATCTTGCCATTAGTCAAAACTTAATTACTTAATTACAATCTAATACCAAACCTCATTAACATTAGTTACTCTCATAAAAAATTATAACACCTACCCCTATTCCCACCCACCACCAATCCCTCCCACCCTCAGCAAGTTCGAACCACCACCACCACCACCAGAACCGCCACCACCAGCATCGAATCCTCCACTACCAACACCGACAGCTCCACTGCACAACCTAACACGCCCACCTAGAACTGCAAACACCTAATTCGACCACCCAGAACCCTAGAAAAGAATCCATCTCTAATCTTTACCACCACCAGGACAACAGGGTCGAAACCACCACCACGAGTGCCGAAATTTCCTCCACATCCCCGAAAACTCCACTGCACCACCTAACCCGACCACCAAGAACTCGATTGATGGGTTCGATTGGATTCGAACAGGTTCAATTAATTGGCTAATGGTTCGATTGTTTTGCCGGAGCAGGGTTTCAAACAGGTTTGATTGATTCGGTTGATTGGTTCGATTAGTTGATTGGGTTCGATTAGTTTGATTGGGTTCGATTAATTGGCCGAGAACGGGTTCGATTGATTGGGTCACGGAGGATTGGGTCGATGGCCGGGCACAGTGGTGGTGGTGACTGATGATTGGCTGGGAAAGGTGGTGTTGATGGTGAAGTGGTGGTGGTGAATGGTGATTGGCTGGGAAAGGTGGTGTTGATGGTATTGTGGTGGTGGTGAATGGTCTTAGAGTTTTAGGGTGGTTTAGGGCTAATTAGTGGTTTGGTTTAGTGTCATATTAATGTCTAAAACTTGTATTATGAAATTTTTTCCTAGGAGTCTGTGCACGGTACAATTGTTGAAATCTTTAGGTTACGGATGGAGTATTATATTTAATAGTTAATACAATTATTTTCATAATGTTTAAAACAAAAGCTAGGGGGATTAGGGATTAGATTGATTACATTAACCAAATTGCTACTAGTTTTGTTTCTTTTCACAATTTCATCTACTAAGGCATTCTCCTCACGCATCAAATACCGAATCTGGAAGCTCCTGAATTGCTCCCACTTTTCAATTCCCTACAAGAATTAACCACAGTCGAATATATGCTTTGAAAACTGACATGTTTAGCAATAAGATCCTTCGCATTCTTGCAATCCGTAAAAAGTAAAATATTGTCCAAATTGAGCTGCTGACAGAAGGTTAAAGATGCACAGATGCTTACGATTTCTGCATGAAGGGCGTCATGAGCAAAGGCCCTTTTTTTTGGAATCCTTTGATCCAACGTCCCTTGGGATCCCTGATAACTCCTCCTATGTTGCATGGATTATTGACAGAAAAGAAAGAGGCATCAACATGTACCTGTAGATACCTAATTCTAGCACCTCAGTTAGCTCCCAACGTTCTATCATGAATGTACCCTGTTGCACAAGTTCGGTCTTAAGCTAGTATGTCAAAATGTCATCTTTTTACCCCTCTCATACCACTCTCACACCATTTATAAGCATTTTAGAGGCTCACGACTCGTTTTAGGATTTTTCGGACATTTTTTAGGATTTTTATTAATTTATTTTTTTTATTTTTCATGCATATTTATTTTATAAGGGCATTTTAGTCACTTTCCATTGCATCAAATAATTTTCCTAGGTTAATTGCATTTTTCTAGATTTTTTGGTAATTTTTCAATAATGTTATGAGTTTTTATCTATTTTCTATGAATTTTTGAAACATTTTCCATTCTTAGGGGCATTTTAGTAATTTTACACCTGCATCGACCACTTTTTCTCCACTTTTCACTCATTTATATTTTTCTAGAATTTTTCCATATTTTTTGGCATTTTTAGCGTATTTTTTGAAAATCGTCCAAAAAACCTGAAAACGGTCCAGATTAGCCCGGATTATTCCGGAACCTCGCGAAATCTCCCGGAATCTCAAATATTACGTAATCATAATGATCTCCGTAATCGTATCGTAATCGCATAAAAATCTCGGAGAATCACGCGCAAAATAAGCAAAAAAAAGACCCGGATACAGCCTGGACCTGCGCCTAGACGCAGGTCCATATTACAGGACCTGCGACTAGACGCAGGTCACAAATACAGACCTGCATCTAGATGCAGGTCACAAATATTGACCTGCGCCTAAGCGCAGGTATGGTGCTCTTCGGGTTCGATTTTTGCCTCTGTTTGCCTATAAATACGTCCTCGTCCGACTTTTCAAAACACACAAACACGACAAAGACAACATTCTGACTTCTATTCTCTCTCTACTATTCATTCTCTCTGTCAAAATCAATTCAAAACTCTGTCAAAATCAATTTAAAACTCATTCAAAATCAATTCAAAACTCTGTCAAAATCAATTCTAAACCCTGTCACTTGGCATTTGGCGTGCTAATCTCAAAGCCGTAATTGACCGCCGCACACTCCAGTACACATTTCTGAGACCCTTTTCTATTCAATGTCAATATACTTTTTTTTTTTTTATTATTTTCATTTTTATTTATGACATGCGTTATCATGATAATATGTGATTTTTGCTATTCTGTTCACGCAGATCTATGTTTCGTTTCATGTATTTTTTTTTTAATTTATAAATCATGTCGCCTTTAATTTTTTGCATTTTTCATGTCATCTCCATGTATATTTTCATGCTTTTTCTTAATCCGTGAATTTTATGCTTTTTTCTATGTAGTTGTTTTTTTATTTTTTTTATTTTGATTTTCTAATTGCATGGGATTCGAGGTGCGTTCGCGCTTTCATTTTCACTTTTTCGTGCCAACGCTGTGTTGAACTTTTTTTAGTTTTATGTGAACTGAACCTTGATTTTATTCGGACTTTTGGACTCATTCTAGTATTTTAATATTGACTAATTCCAAAGTGGTCACAAAATAATTTTAGGCTAATTTGTGCATTAATCTGAACCGACTTAGTAATTCGTAAATTAGGACTAAAATTTAGTTATCTCTGTTGCTCTGAAATTGAACAATGGTCTTACAAAAGAGACCTAGTAGAGATCGCTTGCAGGCGGGTGGGCCCAATGTATGATTGGCTCGTAACCTGTCCTCGAACCCATACTCTGGTGCACGACCATATGGGACCGATTGCTCCTGACTTTCGGTACTTCTTCGGTGTCCGTGGACCGTATAAACGCACGGTGACGACTCCTACTAGTCCGTATTCACGTACGACGTTAACGAGCATTCAAATCAACTCGTGACGTAGGAGGCCGGGTAAAAACGACCCCTACAGTTTGGCGACTCTGCTTACTAAAATATTACTAAAACCCGTTACTATTACGAAATTGTCGGGTAATATTCGTTTTAAAACTATACAAATTGAATTACGAAATTCCCGGCCGTTTTTACTAAAACCCGTTAATGAGAATTTTAAAACTATAGGCTACATCAAAGAAATTGCAAGATTGGGATATGGTTCATTGAAATTATTCTTTGATGTCTATATGTAATATTGATCTTATTCACTTACTAATTACTAACGCCGTTGTTATTCTCATAAATTTCGTTACAATAGTTCTATAAACTCAAATAACACATAACCCAATCTTATTTGGACTGAATAGACTAACATAAAACGAACTCCTTGACCCGCATGGGCCCGATATATGTATTTTTCCACATGAATAGATCCAAACTAGATCTCGAATTGTAATTGTAATAAATAATAAGATCAATCTAACATTGGTTTTTGGCTCAAACATAATGAAACTAATTTTTAATTTAGTTTAGGGGTGGGCTTATATAATTATTCGCTCCTAAATTCTTAGCGAAAAATTCTGGTCCAACTAACCCGAAATATCAAAATCCGATCCGATGTTTTGAATTGACCGATTGTATTGTGAACGATCGTTTAAGATTGATAGGTTACAACATACATTTGACCGCAACCGACTGATTCTAACTTGCATACCGATTTTGACCGATCGATTATGACCTGCATACCGATTTTGACCCGTATACCGGTTACGACCTATAAAAAACCGATTTTGACCGACCTAATGTGACTTGTTACCGAAAAATGACCGGATCAGTAAATATCAGACCGAAACCGATCGACACATATCTAGAAAAATACCAAATTCAACCGGATATCGTTACCGACCGATACCGAAAGGACTCATACAACCTGTTTTTTACCAACCGATTTTTGACCGAACAAGTTTTAAAACCGACATGTGGCCGATCGTATTGGAATTTGGAAACATCAAGTGAGTGAGAAGCATGGCACCATCATCTTCATCATTGTTGAAGAACAAATACTGGATTCTCAGACATGGCAAGAGCATCCCTAATGAGAAAGGCCTCATTGTTTCCTCTCTGGTTCTTTCCCTTTTCCTCTCCTCTTTAACCCCACATTTTGTTTTTGTTTTTGTTTGTTCACTCATGTTGCTCAATTTTTCTTCCATTTCCAAAACACAAACGCTTAATTACATGAAGTACCACCAAGCTTTGATTCTTGCTTCTTTCAGTTCTCCCTCGCATCGCCTTGTTATTCCTACATTGCGGAATTTGCGTAATTTTTCTTTTGATTTGTTTTCCATTTCCCCCTTTTTTCGAATCAACCTAATTTCCCCGTATTTCAACTTGATTTTCCTGCCCTTTTCATCAAATTTTTTTTTTTTTTTTTTGTAAAATTAGAAGAACAAGTAATAAAAGCAGCTAAGGACTTAGATTTTTCTTTTTAAAATTTATCATCGACGACTATATATAGAGCAAAGGAGATCCGAAATCTTTAAAAATCCTTTACTGTAGAAATTTTGCATGTTAATGTAGTAACAATTTATGTTGCATTGTTCAAGAGGTTAATTTTGTTATTTATGGCTTATTTGATTGTGTTTCTGCATTTGCTAACTACTGAAGCATGTATTGCATCACAGGAAAATGGCACACTTCCAGAGTATCAGTTAGCTGATGTTGGGGTTAAACAAGCGCAGTTAGCTGGGGAGAAATTCCAAAAGGTAGTTCTTTTTCGTGTCCTATGCTTTATGAAATTAAGAAGTGTGTGCTGTACTGCTGTGTTGATTCTTAGAAGTCTGGTTAAATATTTGATGGCATTGTAGTGTTGTTCCAACTTGTAAACAAATCGATGGATTCTGCATCAAAATATGAGAGATGGAATCTGAAAAAATGGTAAACAATAGCAAGGTTAAATGTACAAGATGAACATAAGAGAAGGCATCAAGTAAATAAGTAATTATGCCTGATTCTGTTGCGGAAATCTCGAGCAACATTGCCACATCAACCTTTATTTCAATCATAGTCGCGACAATGGTAACAGTACATTCGCGGGCAATGCGGATGGTGCGCGACTGTTGCGGCGTAATATCTCGGTCGCGGTAAGCTCAAAAAGCTTTACAATGCGGTCGCAATGCAGTGATGTGGCCTTGATTTAATACCATGCATATTTTGAGCAAAACACAACTAAGCAAACCTTTAACTAATGGTAAAACGGAAGCTTATCAAATAGAATTTCAAAAGGTTTCTTCTGTCTGAGAAAAGGAGTAGGAATCTCTTATTTTGATGAAATTGACAATGGTTAGAATTAGGCCTGTTTAATGGGGCGGGGGCCCATTTAAAACCCTGGCCCGACCCATTAAAAAGTTTGTGATCCAACCCTTTTTAGAAATGGGGCGGGTCCTAATAGGGTCAACAATTTAATGGGCCTAAGCGGGTCAGGGCGGGCTTTTAAAGGGTCAAAAAAATTACAGTGAATTGCGGGCCCTTTAACTTTTGATACTGCTAAAAAAAATCTCTGCCCAACCATTTGCTTAAAAAATAAATCTCTTCTCATAAAAAAAAACCCAAATTCTCTTTCGAAGTTGAAAAACAATCGCCTCTTTCATTGTTCCATTGAAGCAGAGCTCGACTTTATCATTTATCAAACTACCGAAACTGCACAATTAAGGTAATATTTTTCTAAGTTTTTGTTTTTATTTCGATTTTTGATACAAATCTAGTTTAGTTTCTCCAATCTCCCTGTTGTTCGAATGGTTGGGTTGGGTTTGTGGTACGAATCTGGTAATTTCCTAAGCATTTTTCTAAGCATTTTCGATTTTGATTTCTAAGTTTGCTACTCCCTCCGTCCCTTAAAGATTGCCCCATATTGATTTTTGCTACTGTTTATTTGGTAATTTTGACTCTCTATAATTTTATACATGTAAGGAAAAATGTAGTCAAATGGGATCTCGTTTGATTCGGCTCAATGTGTACTTTTTAAATATGTAATGCTTATAATTTTTTTATTATATTTATCTCAAGATATTTTCATTTAAAGACGTGTCTCGAGAGATGCGAAAAAAAGTCAATGGTGCAATCTTTTAGGGACGGAGGGAGTATTATTATATTGAACATACCCACGCTGTTGCTACTTGCTAGTTGATTTTTTTTTGTTCACTGGAAGGTTTTGTTTGTTTGTTTTTGAAATATTATATTGAACATGCCCTCTCTTCTTCAATAGTTGATTTGTTGGTTTGTTTTTGCTGCTGCAATCCTCACTACTAATATGGGTTGGGTCGGGTAAAATAGGGTCTGACCCGGCCCAGCCCATTAAAAATTGTGTGAAGCCTGGCCCGACCCCACCCGACCCGTTTAATATCTGACCCGCCCTGCCCCTGACCCGCCCCATTGAACAGGACTAATTAGAATGTATTTGAGGAGCTTTAACAACCTTTAACGGATGTTTATGCTTCCCCTCAATCCTACCATTTTGATGAGCACCCTAATAATGCTTCTTTGATGTGCAATTCTCTTTGGTATGTAAACAAATTCAAACATCTACCCTTAACAACCTTGATACTACATGGTCCTAATCCTAGTACTAAACTGAATTTCGACCATTGCTCACCTAGTGATAGTATGAAGTATGAACGACTTGAGTCTTATTGCTCTATACCTATACCTAGATTCAAATGAAATAGTTCAAACTTCTTCAAAACCTTATTACAACTTTTGGGAAAAGGATACTTATGGGTTAGCTCTGATTCTCCAAATACAAACTTCACATAGAAACTAGACATTGCGTTTCAATCAGAATGAAGTATGTAATTTATCCTGATAACAGAGGCATGCTTTAAAGCTTAATCTAGCATGGACTAGTTAAAATTCGGAAAATCTACCTTTTGACTAGAATTAGCAGCCTCATTTTGGTTCGTAGAATTAACAATTATTATTATCAGTTTTAACATTATTATTGCGGCAAAATTGGCCTCAAACCCTCAACAACACCAACTTTGACTTGGGTACACCAAGCAGTACGAACTTTAATGGGTGCACATAGCAGCATGGACTTTGATGTTGTGTGCAAACTTAGTTTTAAAAAGCGCGCTTCGGGCGTGACTAGGCGCAAGGCTCTTCCAGGCTTGGGAGAGTGGGTTTTTTTTTCAGGCGAGGCGTGCCCACCTACAAGAGGCTCACGGAAGCATGCCTCCGCGCTTTTTGGCAAGTAGCTTAGATCTGAGTTATGGGTGTGATGCAATAGACAAAATGAGAAGCAACTTTGTCAATCTTATTTTCCATATATGCACTGTTGAGTCTCACATGGTTGAAGATTTTGTGCTTTGCTTCTTGCAGTTTGCCCTCTATCTTGTCCACCTTCTTTGTTAAGTCATCCAGTTTCCCCACTGTGTCTGAACCATTAGCTCCTTAAGTTATTTTATCTCCAACCCCAGGCTACCCCCATAAAGTGCAGTAAGTCTTAGGGCAAGTTCATCTTTAGGAGACACCGGTTCTCTATCTCACAAGATGGTGTCCTTGTCTGATGGAAGAGCCAGTTCTCTTCTTTCTTCCTTTGGGTCATCACCTAAGTCAATGCACAGAATTGCCTCTCCTTCAGCTGTTTTGTGAACCATAGAGGCAAGTTTCCCACCCCTCCTCAAGGTTTTTTCTTCTTTTCCATCATCCACTTCCTTTTCTTTACAACTTTTCCACCCTCAATTTTGGCACACTCAACCCCAAGCACCAATTTCACCAAAACACCATTTTCTAGCATAAGGCTATGTCATTCAAGCATATCTTTGTCCAACACATTTTCTTTTTCAAGTTTAAATGTTGGTGTGGCGCGTAGAGGGACTTTGCAATTTTTAAAAACCAAGGTGAGCAAATTCCCATATCCAACAACTAGATTATGTTGAATACAATGAGTGAGGTGAGTGATCATTAAAGCAGAAAAGTTTATGGGTATGTTTGTAATCATGCAGAACATGAGGGATAGATCCATCAAATTAGCTGTGGCTCTTTTTTGAGGTCTGGGGATGAGAAGTCTTTGTACAAATGGAGCACTAATTTGTGAAGAGGACTGAGAATTTTTGGTCTAAAGTGTGGTCAGTGGTTTGGCCTCCAAAGAAAGCTAGTATTTCATCAGTTTTCACACCTTCAATGTTTAATTTTGCCTTTCCCTTAACATATTCTTTATAAACAGTTTTAAATACATCTATTAATCTATCTAAGCAAACAAAAAAAAGTTATTTGTTCGAAAAATTAAAAAAACTGTCAAATTCACACTCATTCATATAATCAAAAGCAAACTTTTTCCCCTTTAATTCGGTCATTCCACAACAATGAAAAAAAGAAAAGTTTTATTTACCACATTTTATTGGCTGTCAAATTTCTATGATAATCAAAGAGTAAATTTTTTATTTGATGAACTGTATCAATATGAATGTCTATTTATAAAGAATTTAAAAATATGAATTTTGATATTTTTGTTTTATTTTTTCGAATTTTATGTTTTGTACTATTTTCATTTTAAAAAGTTTAAAAATTGTAATTACTTTCCTTAATAATTAGGAGTGATGCAAATTGAAATTTTAGAAAGTTTTGAGGGGTAGCATTGACTTTTCGAGGGGGGACACCATGGCTCCCCCCTTGCCTTATATAATAGAGATAAACAGTTTTAAGGACACCAAACGAACTACTTAAGTTGTCGGTTAGGAGAGGGAGAGAGAGAAAGAGTAATGGGTGTGAGTAATGAGAGAGGTTAAATGTTGGAGTGAATGAAATGAGTAATCAGTAGGTTTAGGTGTTCTTTTCTCAAAGAAAATGGTGGTTCAGATTGTTCTTAATTTAAGCTATCTTCTTGCACACACTTCCTTGTTATTTGCACTGCATTTACTCATTGTATTTTCCCTCCTATTTTGCTGGTTCATTTTATTGTTAACTTAATGGGCTAACAAGGGAAATTTTGAACGTTAAAAAGACAAAAAAAAAAAAAAAAAGAAAAGAAAGGAAAGTGGGAAGTTACAAAAAATTAGCCTTTTTATTGTTAGAGAAAAATAGAAAGAAAAAAAAAAACTGAAAAAATGAGTTAAAGGAGTCCTTAGAAAAAGAAAAGTTAGAATTTTGTGAGAGAGAATGAATAACTAGAGAAATCAATGAACTCTTGTATTTTTACTTTACTATTGACTAAAGTGAAAAATTTATGCAGACTCATAATTTTCACAATATCACTAAACACAATTATTGGACTTGTTTGTGTGCTGCAGCCTGCTGCTATGTTTAATGTGATTCAAGTTTTTAGATGTTTGGAGAATGTGCATTTGCATCAGTCTATGCAAATAGGCAGATTGTATTTTTAGTAGCTATACTTGTGTGGGCTCTTCCTTGTTCCTTCCAGCTTTAAACATGATTCTGGGATTGGGAAGGTGGGTGTTCCTGTTTCAATGGTCTGAAAACAATGTGTTTCAATCTCTTACAAGCTTGGTCATAAAGTGCAGGAGTTGAAGGAGGCTAATATTCCATTGGAAAACACTCGCATATGCTACTCTCCTTTTGCTAGAACAGCTCACACTGCTAAAGTGGTTGCATCTGTTTTGGATTTTCCATTTGAAGGTAGCCAATGCAAGGTAAAATTCTATAAATGTAACACCTCCAATTTCTTACCCTTTATAAAATACTAGGTCAGCCCCGTGCGTTGCACGGTTTAGATAATATTTTTTTGGTAATTTTAATTTCAAAAGGGTAATTATTATTCTGTATGTACAAAATATGAATTTATAAATCTTATTAATTTTAAAGAAAAAATTTATCAACATTGGAACTTGTGCAAGAATATAAATTACGCAGAAAAAAGGACATCATCAATTAGTTTTTTTTTTGACAGTTGGATAGAATTTATTCATAAATAGCCATACGGCATCTACATCGAATATGAATACATAATTCAAGAAGATCTAAAATGCGGAAACAAAATTTACATCTAATACAACTAAATAAAAGCATACTTGAGCACAACTCCTGGAGGATGGATTCAATAATGAAACACCTCGTTAATTTCGATGTCTGCGCATCTTTACGGACGGAGATCTTCACAACCTGCTCTATAATTGTCTTGAATGGAGAAATTCTAACACATATTATATCTTCTTGGACCATCATCATCTTCCCAACAGATTCAAACCTAACACATGAAAACAATAACACAAAAATGCCATAAAGACAGAACACACAAAACACCAAAAAGAGGACCGAAAACTCTCATAAAGAGAGACTCACTTATTGACAAAAAAGCAACTCAAAAATTGCATAAACAACAAAATAAGGTGGAGATTTGGGGCTTACCATGGAAATTTTCATCCATAGCAGCCCCTAATTTGTTTTAGTTTTTATTTTTTGAGTTAGGGTTTTGGGAAGAGAGGAGAGGAGAAAAGAATAGGTTTTTTTTCCCCTTAATTTTAGTAAATGTTATTTTAGTATCATCAATTAGTTTTGGAGGGATTTTTTTTAATGACAAAATGACACATGTACAATGATGACTCAAGCAATGTTTTATTTTAGTATATGCTCCGTACTATAGATCTGCGGAAGCTAAATCATGAGATTAGAGGTATTACCACCACATCTAAGATGATAATTCATAACCCTAAATGCAAAGCTAAAATAATCCACTAACTAGCAATTAAGTAATATCCTATGATTACAAATCTACCACTCCCTCCGTTCTTTTTTGTTTGTCTTGTTTCCCGAAATGGAATTCCTAAATGTTTGTCTTGTTTGGAATCCTTTTTATTTTTAACTTCAACTAAATTTAATAAATGTTTACCCATTATCTAAATTATTCCTCAAAATTCACTTTCCAACACACATTTATTATCTTTTCCTATTATACTAAATAAAAAATTGCACAACTCTTTTTTCAAGTAGGAACCTTATTATAATATTTACCTCTCATAATTAAAGATTCATTTTCCTTAATTCTCTCTGATTCCAAACAAAACAAACAAAAGAGAACGGAGGGAGTAATCAATATACCCAAGTAAAAACTTTAGCTTTATTATTACAATTTAACTCAATACATTCTTACTAGCCAAATTGTCTTTTAATCTTACTATATTAATATTCATGAACAAGCCTAAGGTGAGCAAACTCTCAACCTTACATACTTGAAAATATGTATAGAAAAATATACAATAAGAACCCAAATATACAAAGAGAACACAAATTATAGATATTAATCCTTAAACTTTTGTCTCGGTAAGTGTGAAAAATAGAGGTGTAACAATAATATAATAAAAAAAGAGGGAGTAAGCTCCATAGATTTTGAGGTCTATGAGGATATTAAAGTATAGTCCCAATCTCCAAGAAATACAAATGAGGAAATGGAAGAAAGTTTATTCAAGAGGTTTACCCTGATCATATTTCTTTCATTGCCGTGTGTCAGTGTTTCCCGTGTTTGGGATACATATTTGAACTGTTCAAGTAAGAAGATCATGACACACTTTTAAACATGATAAGTCAATGTAGTTATTTTAGATACGAGCTTAGGATATTTTTGGTGAGAACTTAGTTATGGTTTTATTTTTATTTATTATTTATTTTAAATTTTTATGCTTGATTGAACAAGGTTGAGCCGTTAAATATTATTTTTGATGTTTATTTTTATTCTAAAATGGAAACTAGGTTGGTGAATTTGTAAAATGTAATAACTTTATTATTTTATTTTGGGTTAAACTATTAACCTAACCCTAGGTAGAATTAGAGTATCTAAGTAGAGAATAAACACTAGACAGTATTAAAAAACACATTTCTTTATGGTTGGATGGAGAAATAACACTGAAACCCATATCTAATAAGAATGATTGAAGGCATAAATATAATTTACTATGTAGAAAGAGTTTGAGAGCGATGCCAAGTGCTTAGTGATGAAGTTCTTAGAGGATATAATGATTTTAATATAGCTGCCATAAGATTTGATGTCTTATTTGAAGCCATACCTGATCTAAAGCCATGGGTACCCATCACGCTTAAGTGTTGTGTCATTTTTACTGGAGATGCTCATTCAACAAAGTATAGGTATAAAAGCTGCATGGTATATTAGCATAGATTATATGAAGGGAAAATTGGTAGAGGCTTATACTAAATGTGGGCATGACCATGAGGATTCAATTTTTGAGAATATTAGTCTAGAGTCCAATGTACCAAGAGGTGAAATTGAGGAAGCCTAAGAGGAAGCCTAACTTAAAAAAAAAAAGAAAAAAGAGGAAGCCTAACTTAGGTAAGAGGAAGGGAATTAGTAGAATCATCTAATGAAGCCATTCAACATAAGCCTCTACCAACTTTCCCTTTATATAGTTATGGTAATATACCATGAATCATGCACCTTGATACCTATACTTTTGCTTGATTGGTACCCATGGTTTTATTTTAGGTAGGGAGGACATCAAATCTTCTAGCGGCTATATTTAAATCATTATATTCTCCAAGAATTTCTTCACCAAACACTTAACACTGCTCTTGAACTCTTTCTACATAATTCAATATATCTTTGCAATACATCATTTTTTCATTAAATATGTTCTAAGTGGCGCTTCACCATCCTATAATTAATAAATGATTTGGTTATTATAATTGGGTCTTTATACCCAACTTAGATAGTCTAATTAATCTACCTAGGTTTAGGTTAATAGTTTGATCCAAAATCTTGCCCATAAATTATTGTAAGGTATAGATTAAATTAATGAAGTCATTACATTCTACAAATTCATCAACCAAGTTTTCATTTCAAAATCAAAATAAACAATCCAAGAAATATTTACATGCTCCATCATGTTCAATCATGAATAACTCATAAAAGAAAATAATCATAACGAAACATTATACTAAGCTCCTCTCCAAATAAGTACATTGACCTATCATGTTTAAAAGTGTATCATGATCTTCTTACTTCAAACAATTCAAATATGTATCCTGAACACATGGCATACTGATAGTGAAAGAGATATCCTCACAAAAAATCTCATGAATTCCTGAATTTCCAAACATTTCCTCATGCAACTGTTGCAGTTTGGGGGTCTATTTTAATATCTTCAATAAACCTCATAATCTGCCAATCCTATCCCATAGTTAGCTTCTAAATAGTTTGTCTAAATTTCTTTTCCTTGCATCTAATACTCAAATTCATCCATCATCATATTGTAGTTGGGTAGGTAACGTATACTAGCCATCTATGTAAAAATAAACAGATTACTACGACTTAAGACAACCAAAAAGATAAATTAAATTACACATAAAGTGCCTCACAAGCTCACCATTGTTTTTCAAGTTTTAGACCTAATTCATTTCTTTTATTAACCTAAAATATTTTTATAAGGATTTTTTTATTTAACCCCCAACATGTATCCAAGTTTTTGAAATAACCTCCAGTAACTTTTTTTTTATTTTATTAAACCCCCAAAATGTTGCAAAACGTTTTGATTGCACCCCCGAAAGCAAACTCCGTTAAAAAGATGCCGTTATGTGGGGCCCACTTACCCGTTTTCTATCTTAAAACACTTTGAAATTACTAAAATTCCCTTGCTAATTATAATTACCTTCTAATATATGATCCATTATACCTTTTCAATCCTCCATCTACCATCTCATTGTTTGATAATTCATCAAATCATCACTTAAACACTCATCATTATCCATCTCATTGTTTGATAATTCAAATTGGGGGTTCGTTCGAAGAATTTTAGGTGGTGGTTTGAATTAGGGGTTATGGGTGGTGTGGTTTAGGGTAGTGGAAGAGGGTGGTGCCGTGGTGGAGGTGTGGTGGGAAGATTGATGATCATGGTGGAAATTATTGGTGGTGGGTGGTGTTAATGCTGGATTGATGAATGGTGATGATTTTATTGATGAATGCTTAACGATGATTCTTAATTATCGATTGATAATCATGGTGATGTTGTTGAACGAAGAAGATAGATGATGGTACTCTTGATGAAGAGATAAACATGTAATTAATAGGGAAAATGGGTAAGTGGGCCTCACATAACGACTTTTATTTAACGGAGTTTGCTTTCGGGGGTGCAATCAAAACGTTTTGCAACATCATGGGGGTTTAATAAAATAAAAAAAGTTACTAGGGGTTATTTAAAAAACTAGGATACATGTTGGGGGTTAAATAAAAAAAATCCTTTTTATAACTATGGCTTCGATACCAACTTAATACAAGACTCAAATATTTTATTGTTGTTAAACACTAATGTACTTCATTAGATTATATTCTCAAATAACTATGTTTCTAGAATAATATTTTATTAACTTCTATACAAACCATTTTATACACCTATTACATTTCCTTGAGTACATATAATATTCTTAAGTAATCTTTGATTTCTGAAATTGTATTTATCAACTTTCATTTACTTTTTTGAAATGATCTGGGAGTATATGAATCATTTATTTAGGTTGAGCCCAATCCAATAGATCAAACTAAACAACTTCTAGGATTCACTTACAGTACTCTGTGTACGCCCCTGTAATTTGTTTGCTCCTCAATTCCTCATTGTTCCTCAATTTTGCTTGATTTCCAGTCGTGTGAGCAATTGATGAAAATCCTTATTCCTTGACGTTCAAACCATGGAAAACAAACTCGCCTAGTCCATTATAGGACAGCCAACAACCTTTCTATAACATATTTTTGACGTGTCATTCCGGAAATCCTGCTATATAATGGCAAAATAAAAATCATATCCTGCTTGCCACTTTTTCCATTTTTTAATGCAAACTTGTTGTGTTAGCATATTTTATCCAGCTAAATCTGTTATTTTATAAATATCGGCCAAAATCATGTTTATTGAAACATGATATTTTGATAGATTTGGTGATATAATGATGAAATAATACTGCTTAGACTAAAATTTACGTATATCGTGAACCGTTTGATATCCTTTACAAGCCGCTTTTGTGACAGCATGAATGTTACCATGATCGCGATCTCTTCCACAATCTTTTTCCTTGGTTCAAATATAAACGCAGGGGACAAACTTTGGATAAAGCTAGTCCTATCGGTTTGTTTAAAATTTGGATAAAGCAATAGCAAGTCTTGTATTTTTTTAAAAAAAGTTTGCAACAGTAGCTCTTGAATTTAATCCTGAAATTAGCATTGACAATATGTTCATGCCACATAGATAGGTTTCTGTTGTTGGCATATCAATTGCATATGACTTACTTTGCTTACAGTCTTCACGCTTCACATGTCTTATCCTTGCTAATTCACAAAATTGACTTGGTAGCGAAACTGACTCTTTGATTGAGTTGCAAAACTTATGTTTTCGACACTGCCCTTCTTCACTTTCTTCCTTTTTGTAGCTGTTTAGTGACCCTTTTATTTTTTCTAATATATTTTACATAGGTGATTGAAGGTCTCCGGGAACGTTATTTTGGTCCTTCATATGAACTTTCATCTCATGATCGAGTAAGTTTCAGTCCCTAGCTCTTCATACAGGACCTTTGACACCTCAGCACTCTTCATGAACTGATGGTTTGGATCTTATGTGCTTTTGTTTTTCTTCTTTAGGGAAATGGAAGAAAAAAAATGTGTTTTGGATATTGGTTAGGAGGGGGATTGAGTGTTCTAGTTGTGGCTGAAGGATATCTTACAAAGAAATGCATCCTTTTCTGCAGAGCCTGTACTGATTTAATACTCTAGTAATAAGATAGAACTGAATGAAACTGGTTCTATATTTTCTTTCTTTATCATGAAAATTGAAAAAAAGATTTTATGGCTCATTGAAAGGATGCCGAGCAAAGAATCCATTCCTGGTATTTCCATAGTTAAGGAACAGGTACCTATCCGTGTTATCGGTGCACATCATTGTATGGACTATATTTGAGAAGGAGATCTTTTTTGCCAAAAAGCTACTGGCTTGAGCTGATATAAAACCTTAAACCTTTTTAATTCTTTCCTTGAACCATTTGAGTTATGACTACAACTGTATACAATTATATTAGTGATTGTCCTTTAGAAATCTGGTATGCCTCGCTGTAGGATTTATGATTCCTGCCACGTGCAACATAGGGGTACACAACAACCAGTGATAGTTTCAGGCAGTTTTATAACCAATTCTTTTGGCAGGCAATTGTTTTAGTTATAAGGGGTAAGTCCAAAAATTCTAGAACCATCTCCTTTAGTTTCTTACGATTCGCTAACAGTGATTATATGCTATCAGTATCCAGATATATGGGCACTTGATGAGAAAGATCCATTTGAGCGGCCAGAAGAAGGCGGGGAAAGTGTTGCTGATGTTGTTTCACGACTAGTGAAGGCCGTGGAGCAAATAGAGACTTCATTTGAAGGGTACTCTCACAAAACACCTGTTTGTTATTACTGAGATATACTTGCCTATTTTATTAGTTGCCTATTTTATTTATTTATTTTTACATGGGAAGACGTACTAAACCCCTATTCGTCACTCCTCTCACAGTCTGACATTGACCCGGGGGTTAGGGGAGGGGATTTGTTATTACTGAGAATCAATCTTTGCACCTCGAGGATACGAGAATGACCTAGTGCTACAGCACTGGAGCTCGATCCTGTACAATACTTGCCTAATACTGTAGTTGTTTATGACTTTATGTATATGTTCGAGAACCATGACTATGCAGTCTTCACTTTGTCTGATCCATTGACATTTTCTTTCCAAAAATAAGCTAATTATTTGACAGCAATATTTGCATCCATGCAGGTGTGCTATATTGATCGTCAGTCATGGTGACCCTCTCCAAATGTTTCAGACGATTTTCAGTGCTGCTAAAGAGCTAAGCGAACCCAGTTGCAGTATTTTTTTTTCAAAATTAGAAGCCGTTAAAGTTCCCTCTATCTTGTCAAAGCATCGGAATTTTTCACTGGAAACTGGTGAACTGCGAGCAGTGGTTTGATTTTTGAAACTCTAGCTCTTTGTTCATTAACATTGAGTTACCTTTGATATTCTTTTGACTGCTATTTTTTTTTCACCCAGTTTCTATTAAATTGGGATCTTTCATAGGAAAACTTGATTTGAATATACTTTATATATTTCAGAATATATATATATATACCTTGCAAAAAGTGAATTTTTTTTTATTAGTTGCCTTGTATACCTATAGTTTTTGAGTTTTTGCTGCCACATATTGAAAGTTGTCAAGTACTTCATGTATTCTTGTGTTCCATCAAGTGCACAATTGGCATTTTAATTGGTCAAAATCAGGGAATTCTCTTTATATTGATGCTTTGTTCTAGAACAAAGGTTGAAGTTATTTGTTAGACTTATCAAATCTGACCTGAATTGCAAAATGACCTGTAATTAACCTGCTACCCGACCCATTTCAACCTAAAAAGAACTCGACTTGATCTGATCCACACACACTCGTGACCTGAACATAACCCGTAATTAAGACACCCAAACCCAAACCGTAATCGACCCACATTCACCCTAAACCCAAGTCACACATGTATTCGAAACACCCAAACTCAACCCTCACCCAACCTGAAAGACCCCCATACCCAAATACACCCGATTCATACCCAACCCGAATGAATGCAATTGACTTTGCATACAATCTAGGGGTGAGCATAATTTTGCAAAACTCCTAATCAAAGAAATATCTGCCTCGATTTAAAACGTAACAACAGAATAAAAGGTTTGAAATTCAATAGATGGATCAAATTTCGAATTTTTAACTAAATACCAAATCGAATTTTAAAAAATTGGATAATCAAATTCTAAGAATTTAAAACCAGATTCCTGGATCTTCTAAATCGGATCCTAATAAAAAATATAGGATCCTAAACAAAACTAATATCGAAATTTTTGGATCGGTTCAATCTTGTATATGAAAATCCCCACACTGCTAATACAAATATACAGTCTAGATATCATTGTTCATCGCTCTAATATGCAATGGCCTGATTCGTAATTGATTCGACTCGAATAGATTTGATCCGAAACCGATCCAACCTAAAATGGACACAACCCGATAACGACCTGACATGCAATGAACCCGTTTCAACCCGCATTTAACCCGACCTAATCAAATCTGACCCAAATGATAATGACCCATAGTTGACCTGAAATGAACTCGACTTGCACCCGGGACCATCTCGATCCAATCAAAACATGACCCGACCCAAATCCCATTCGAAAATCAAGGAGTTGCCACCCACAATGATCCGACCCGCAATGACCCGATCGGAACTCGACCCAAACTTTCATTTTGGCACCTGTCATTTACTACCTAGGTTTATCTTATTTGGTATGTTCTTTTATCTTATTTTTGCCTAGGTTTAGGGTTAAAATGTGGGATTTGTGGGAGATTTTTAAAAGGTGGGATTAAATGATTAATATGAGAAGACGTGTGAAAGATCGGATTATTGCAGTGAATTTTTCCTATGAAAAATCAAGCGGAAAATACATTAAATCTATATGCTTTCTCCATACTAATTGATCTAGTACGAGTGATAAATACAAATATAATTGGATTATCTATTTCACGAATTTCACCGCCTTTACTAGTTGTTGTCATTATCATTACTTTTCTTGTTATTAATTTCATTATTACTACTATTATTATTAATGTTGTTATTAGTTTTGTTTACTATAATAATAATAACTATTATTATTATTATTATTATTATTATTATTATTATTATAAAAACTAAAAGTCAAAATGTCTACAAGAAGTTAGTGGGAAGCCTAAATACTATCTGAGCCCCCACTCCCCTAGCTACATTAAAGCTAATACGAGTGAAGATGTGAGCAGCAGCACGCGCACCAATATCATGCGCCCTAGAAAACATCTGAATCCGCTTCAGCAGTGCAACAACATCCTCCTCGAATTCGCCAAAAGTAGAGAAAGAGAAAGGAAGGAAACCATACCTCAGAGCAGCACATCGATCTGCATACTTACACCATTTGCGAGAAGCCGCATCCTGCACAACACGACCAGTCACAAAATCAGCCATACCGGACTGAGTCAAAGGTGAAGACCCTGTCAAATCCACACAAACATCTCGACCATGGTCCCATGAGTAAAGAAGCAAATCCGTAGGACGAAGACCCCCGATCTCTGTGCTCAACCCAATATCAACCTCTTTACCAGCAGAAATCCCCGAGCGATTGCAGATATCAACAAGAGTGTCCCGCACAATATTATGACGATGCTTGACACCCACCATCCCAGTACACGACACAGCATGATCTCCGAAGATGTCACCCTCAAAAACCCTCGAACAAGCAGAACAAGGTCCGGAAGCTGAAAACAAAGGAACACCCAACCTGTAGCAGAGCACGCATCGATACGTCTTACCATTCATAGCCTGGCCCAACCCTGAGATCGGAACCACCCTAAGCCAATCAGAAGTATGATCCCGTTGCTGCGATTTCCAAAGAGCAACCTGTCGTGGAGATAATGAGAATGTGGCCTCAACAGTCTGAGCAACCTTTGAGAAATATTTATCTGCCAGTTTTTTCATGAGTTTGGGGGCAACATTCTCACTAGGATTACCAAGAAAGTCAACATCCACAAAAGCATTAAGTAGACCCAATGCATCAGCAAAGGCAGGACCAGGATCAACAACACCAGCACAGCAGAGAAGCTTAAGCTGCAACCCAGCAGACTGCAACCGCGATGCTACAAACGCATAATGCAGAACATCCGCAACAGAATAGACACCTAACCCACCAAAAGCAAAGGGTAAAGTGGCGAGCCTCCATTGCCAATCTCCAAAGCCCGGGCCAGTTGCAGTGACGATACGCTCCAAAGAAGAACGAAGGGCAACATCAAACTTCTGCCGTGCAGCCTCAAAGAGGCGAGGAGGACAAGTCCGCATCGCAAAGTAAAGTTTCGAAACCCCAATGCAGGCACGAAGAAGTAACAACTCACACTGCGGATCTTCAAGCCGAGCCACCGCATTCATAAGCGCAATAGTCTTATACACCCGTCCCACCACAAGCTCCCTGCTAAAATCAGAATCTGCACTAACTGGCCCACCAAGTAGTTTAACACCCTTTAGAGGCCGAGCAATGTTGGGCGAGCAATAGTCTTATTATTATTATTATTATTATTATTACTACTACTACTACTACTACTAAGGCACTAAAATAAGGTGAAATTATATTTACTTATCTGATCTGATTTGATCTAGTCTGATATGATCTAATCTATAATAAGTAATATGCACGGTGTTTAAATAATGGATATCAAACAAGGTCTTAGTAACTCTAAAAGTAATCACAAAAAAGAAAAAAACCCTCCCAGTTTTCAACCAAGCCTTAAAAAAGATATACTTCCTCCATGGTGAAAAAGGGATAGAGGGCGTAACTACTAAATTATAATAGATACTAGAAAAATAGAGTAGAGATTGATACAAACACACATAGATTTATATAGTGCTGACAATGTTTCGACTATGTCTACAGGTGGAGAAGAAGAGAAATTTTATTGATCTTGAGAAATTTCTAAATATAATGATAGTCTAGGATTATAGAGATTAGAAGTATATAAAGACCTCCTAATAAAGAAAAAAAAACCCAAACTTTTTTTATAAAAACTAAACCTACATAACGGATACGTAAAGGTTGGGAGGGAGACCCGTCATGGAATTTTGAAGGGGTCATAACTCATAAATAAGATTTAACACACAACCTAAGTAACTAACTATCAAATTAACGTTGTAACGTTACCTATAATTACATACCTATGCAAAATCCTAACCAATAAAGGGCTCTTTGAATTGGACTTGTCTCGCTTAACTCGTCAATTAGTGACTCTCCCCGATATCTTAACCGGAAAACCATAACTAATAAAAAATATATAAAATATGAACCAAAAACTATAATTATTAGGTTTAAATCATACTACGTAGTTATTATCCAAAAACTAGATAGTTAAGGGGTGTTTGATATGTGATTAGTAAATTTAATGGATTGAAAACAAATAAGGGGTAAAGGGTAATGCATAGACTATAATAATGTTGCACTTACTAGTTGTTTGGTAATATTAAAGAAACGTTACTGCCATTTGAAAACAATATGTAATTGTTCTCTAGATGTAAAAATGATAATTTTTTTTGGTAAAATATAAAATAAATTAAAAAGATTTTGAAAGTTAAAATTTTATATTAAAGTATTTTAAACTTAAGAAAAATAAGTAAAAGATTAAATGATTTGACAGAGTATGATTTGGTGTTCGTTTGTTAGGATGTAAAATTGTTTCGGATGAAAATGGTTTTTCAAAGAACCTTTTTCACGAAGAACCTTTTACATTGAAAATTTCGTTTTTCACAAAGGTTTCCATTGTTTGGTTGCATGTAATTTTTTTTTTCCATTTTAAGCATTTTTCATTGTTTGGTTGAACTGAAAATTAATTACTTCAATTGTGATGGAAAATGTTTTCCTTCATTTGTGATATAAAAATGTTTTCCTTCTAATTTAGGGGAAAAATATTTTCAATAAGATGAAAAATGATTTTCCACCCTAAGTTACATTGAAATATTTTACTCCAAATCAAACAATGTAAAATAAAAAAGCAGTTTTCAGACAAAACATTTTACCTAACGGATCCTTGGTGAGATGGCGTTTTAACCATACGGAAATTTTATGGAATGATTGTCTCAAATTAAAATTATGTAGCACAAGATATGAATACCATTGATATGAACCAAAGGCACCTCTTTAAAAAAAAAATAATAAATAAATAGATAACTGGTTAGCTAGGATACTCTATTACTCTCCCTTACATGAAAGTCCCTTTGGGCTTGAAATGTGGATGCAGCACAAGCCCTATCATATCCGATGCGAATTAATTCCACTTAGAATGGAGAGGGAGGAGAGATTTGAACCTGTGACATGTGTGTTACGTTGGCTCTGATACTATGTTAGATAATCATCTCAACTAAGTGATCGTTTGGTTGTAAAAGGGGAAAGAGAATTAGTTTAGAAATGGGAATGAGGGAGAATGGAAAGTAAAATTGTTGTTTTCGGATATTTCAGATATTTCGGGTCAAAAATCCTTGTTTTCGGATATTTCAGATCAGATATCCGGGTTTTTATCAAAAATTTTGCGCAGGTAACCGGATTTTTCGGATCTTTAAAACACAAAAAAAAAATAATAATTATGGAAAATCTCGGATCGGAAATTCTCGGATATGACATTTCGGATCGGATCGATCCGATTGAACACCCCTCACCTGCAACACCCATAAGATTGGTTTAAGAGGATTTGATAAGCTACTCATGTCAACAAAATGCATCTTCTTTTTAGGCATCTCATATGCTAAGGTACTCCACGGTTAAGTGTGCTCAGTTGGGAGTAGTGTTAGGATGGGTGACCTCCTGGAAAGTTTCTTAGGGTGCGTATGACAGTATGAGTGAGGACAAAATGCGTCCCAACCACCGACTGCATGCCACTACCACCACCAGGGCTAGGTTTGAGGGACAATCAAAGGGAATGAGGTACTTGTTTCCCATTCCCTTTGATGAATACCCCAAACCAAACGCACCCTAAAAACTTAAGCTGATAGTTGAGGTCCAGAAATATATTATATACTCTATCAAAAATTATGATGATAATAAGTTAAAAAAAAAAGAATTCATTTGTTCTCTTTTAATTGCAACATTTTTAATTATGATGACAGTACAGGAGTTGAGGTATGGCCTGATGGTAAGCCCCCCACGTCCCATGAACAAGGTCAAGGTCATGGGTTCGACCCCTTACCTCAACATTATGCTGGGTATCAGTCAATGAACTGGTGTTTTCCTCATCTAATAAAAAATTTGCAACATGCAGTAATATCATTAAATTTTAAATTGAGCAAGAAAAATTATAAGATGAGCAAAAGTACCATTGGATGTACCATATAAATCCTTATGTATATAAGAATATCTATTAAACATGTGGTTGGATACATGTATAGTCTGAATGTATATCTTCAACATATCAATTCTTTTTTTAATAAATAACTTCTAATCATATATAATTAAAGTTAATGGTCAATGTTATGCATTAGTAAGTTTAAAAGTCAAAATGTAACAATTAAAAGTTAACAGATTTAAGATATTTAAAATGACAGCTTTATTATCTTAAAAATTGTTAGTTGATTTAAACGAAAATATTAATCAATTATAATAACTAAAGCACCAACAAAAATAAAAACTACGGAGTACTATTTTTGTTTAAAAGCCTAAAAAAGTACTCCCCTTGTCCCATAAAAAAATGCTCCAAATGCTTTTGAGGTCATTTTTAAAAAAGTATAAATTTTGTTGTCATATAGTGGTTGAAAAATATATTTTTTTTAAGGAAGTACATTTTTGAGGTATAAATGTAATTTTTTTGTGGGCCATATGACCAAAAGTGGCAAAAAAGTATTAATGAAACGTTTATTTTTAGATGGAAGAATATATTGCAATTAATATGGAATAACAAAAGTATTAAATAATCATGTTATATAAGTCAAGGTAGTTGTACTGAAGTGCCCAAAAGTCTAGTATATGACAATGTTTTGTTTCTTTGGAGCTGTTGGCTTTTCCAGTTGTGTTTTGGAAGTTTAGGTCTTGAACTTGCATTGAGATCTTTTTAATTTTTGATAATAATTCTTGGATTATTAATTAGTTAGAGAAGTAATTCAAGTTAGTCTATTTCATAAAGCTAACTTGTAGCATTAGATCATGATTTAACTGCATTGCATTACATATTTGCATTTACATCACATCACATCATAAAGAAAGCGCTTGCTTATATATATGCATGTCAATGTCATGTAGTTCTAAATGCTGGTGAAATATAGATGAGGAGTTGAACTATCAACTATGCACAACTAACCTTTTCCACTTAACTTCATCCAACTAAGGTTATTTATCTCTTTTAGGGCCTGTTCACTTAAACTTATCATAAGTTCAGTTCAGTTCAGTTCAGTTCAGTTCAGTTCAGTTCAGTTCAGTTCAGTTCAGTTCAGTTCAGTTCAATTTTGTTCAGTTCAGTTCAGTTCAGTTCAGTTCAGTTCAGTTCAGTTCAGTTCAGTTCTGACATTTTCCTTCATTATGTTAATTAGTTTGTTAATTTTGTTAATTTTGTTTTCTATTCTTTGCACAAACTAAGCTACAAGTTACAATGTTGACATTGTATTAATATTTAATATTTATTTTGTAACTCTAATATTTATTGTGTTCTAATATTGTGTTATAATATTTAATATTCACATTTTATCATTAAAATTTGCGAGAAAATAATAATTAAGAATAATAAAATTTATTGTAACTATAAGCTACAAGAATAGTAATAATAATAATTTTAATGATAGTAATAATAATTATAATAAAACTAATAATAATAATATTGATATTAATATGATTCTAATAAGATTTACAATAATATTTTTTTTACATCTACTAGTCTCCATAATCTACTAATTTTATTACATCGACTAATTTTTTATATTTACTAGTCTTCATAGTCGGTTAGTTCATCATCATCATCTTGGTCTTCTCCATCAACATCCTCCGGTTCCGGGATATTTGCCTGAATTGACTCCCATATTTGATTATCCTCCGATGATGTCACCGATCTATTTATTCTCCGATGTTCTATTTTTTTTTTTAAATCTTAATTTATTAATTTATTTTTTTTTTAAAAAAAAAAGCAAGAAAGAGAGATGAGGATGTGAGAGGAGGCGGCCAAATGAGGATATGTGATGAGATTTTAGGTAAGAAGTTATTATTATTATTAATATTTGTTTTTTTTTTTTGAAACATTAATTAGGTAAAAAGGGTTGAATAGTCAAATCCACAAGTAACAATACAAAATTACCCTACAAAAACAAGTTTAAAAAAAAAATAACAAAATGAACGTTGACAGTAGTAACTACCATTAATCATTATTATTTTAAGATATATAATAATTAATTCATTACCCATTACTTAATTAACCTACAAATAATACTAATTAATATTACAAATCACTAATCCAAATCTTAAATCACTCTATTTATTCAGTTCAGTTCAGTTCAGTTCAGTTCAGTTCAGTTCAGTTCAGTTTTGTTTTGTTCAGTTTTGTTCAGTTCAATTCAGTTCAGTTCAGTTCAGTTCAGTTCAGTTCAGTTCAGTTCAGTTCAGTTCAGTCAGATTCAGTTTAAGTGAACAGGCCCTTATAAATACATGTAATGGCTCAAAGTACAATATATATCTTAACCAGTCTTAAATATTTCTTTGATTTTGAACTAGTAGTTAATAAATTCATTGTTTGATTGTTTTCTTTGAAACATGGGTTCCCGCTGTGGCTTGCTTCTTTTCAGTATGCTACTCATCGCTTGCGTGATGAGTAGCATGACATTGCCGGTTGTGGGTCGTCGCCTTCTAGAAGCATCCTTGCCCGAGCATCCTAATAAACCTGAAGTGCATGATCTTCCTCCTAAGCCTACTTTGCCAGAGCTCCCAAAGCCTACCTTGCCTGAGGTTCCTAAGCCTACCATTCCGGAAGTACCAAACCCCGAGTTGCCTAAACCCAAGATGCCAACACTTCCAAAACCAACCGTACCAGAGGTTCCTAAGCCTAGTGTGCACGAAGCACCTAAGCCTGCCAAGCATGAACTGCCGAAGCCTACTCTACCTAAGATGCCCGAGTTACCAAAGCCTGAAATGCCCAAACCCATGGTGCCTGAAATCCCTAAACCAACAATTCCTGAAATGCCTAAGCCCAAGTTGCCTAAGCTACCAAAACCTAAGGTTCATGAAATGCCAAAGTCGCGATCTGCAGTGCCCGAGGTTCCAAAACCTAAGATTCCTGAAATTCCCAAGCCTACATTCCCCGAGGTGCCAAAACCTAAGATTCCTGAAATGCCCAAGCTTACAGTGCCCGAGGCTCCAAAACCTAAGATTCCTGAAATTCCCAAGCCTACATTCCCCGAGGTGCCAAAACCTAAGATTCCTGAAATGCCCAAGCTTACAGTGCCCGAGGTGCCAAAACCTAAGATTCCTGAAATGCCCAAGCCTACGTTGCCCGAGGTACCAAAACCTAAGATTCCTGAAATGCCCAAGCCTACATTACCCGAGGTACCAAAACCTAAGATTCCCGAAATGCCCAAGCCTACGTTGCCCGAGGTGCCAAAACCTAAGATTCCTGAAATGCCCAAGCCTACATTACCCGAGGTACCAAAACCTAAGATTCCTGAAATGCCCAAGCCTACATTGCCCGAGTTGCCAAAACCTAAAATGCCTGAAGTGCCCAAGCCTACTCTGCCCGAGCTGCCAAAGCCCAAAATGCCTGAGTTGCCCAAGCCCACTGTGCCTGAGGTGACCAAACCAAAATTGCCCGAAATGCCTAAACCCATTATGCCTGAGTTGCCTAAGCCAACAACACCTGATCATGAACTCCCTAAACCTGATACTGCAGGAAAACCTTGAAGGATTCATTAGCTTGCATCAATTGCCCGGGAGTCCATGAGTATAGTATTGATTAATTACATACAAATGTTTTGTGCCTTGTTATTTTTTGTTTTCTTATTAATTATTATACTGTGTTAGTTTGTGTATGTGATCATTCATTCTTTTGAATTTTGGCTTTTGAGCCTTGTACATTTTTCCAATCAGCCAATCTGGTAGATTATATATAATAATATTTGCATTATTTGTTAGCTTTTATGTTTTGATTGAATTAGGATGGGCTTTAACTCAGTTTATAGCTTTGATTATTATTTATTTCTTTGGTCCATATTAATGCTTTCACTTTTGTTTTATGACATATTTGGACTATATTTTTGCTTTTGTACCTCCCCCTTGAAACATTCGCAAGAGCAATTAACTTATTCGCGCTCACATCTTCCACATATTTTATTTTACCGCCCGTTTAATAGCCGGTACTAAATGATTGTAATGGGAATAAATTTATAACTAAATTTGCAAGGAAAATCAAAAACCGTTCCATAGCGGTGCTAGCTTAGCTCCAATTCATCTAATTTTCTTCACAAATATCCATTCTCATCAAATATCACCCTCCCCAATGGTAATGGATGAGAATAAAAAATGAGAAGAAAATTGAAGCTTGGGAATGAAAATTGTTTTCCACGGAGATTACAAGGTTCATTCTTAACAAAATTACAATATAAATTCATTACCATTACCACAATTTATTACCAATAACCAAACGGGCCGTTAGGGTTATTGCAGTGGTATACATTGGTTTTAGCATATTTCAAGTGGTACACAATACATAGAGTTTTAAAAAATCGCAGAAATATACTTAGGTTGCTAATCTAATTTAATTAACACCTCTAATGATTATGGTAGGTGTAAGAAGTTAATCTAGTGCCAATATTGTAATAGATGGACCTGGGATCACACAACTTTCTGTGGTCCTGCGCCTCGAACGCGTGAAATAAGGAAAACACAGAGTCTCTCACCATAAACCCTATAAGTATTCACGCAGTAAAAGAATGATGTTCACACATGTATGTACAAATATTCATCACATACTCTCTAAAATGTCACATTTTGAAGGGACTGTTAGAATGTGACCTGTAAACTTATGATTTATAATGTTCACCAACGTATACATATATATATATATATATATATATATTAGGTTATTATTTGCTGGAATGCAGAATATTTATACTTATCGGATCATAGAGTTGTTCATCACCATTAGTTGTTACATAAAACAACTCAGAAGTTTCGGCTCCCCTTACAACAACTTATTCATTACTACTTTCACAATATTCACTGCCATAATTAGAAATGTTCACCAATTTAAACAACAATATTCACCAGTTAAATCATAAATGTTCACAACATTTACATATCACTAATTAAATATATATAAATATTTATCACATACAACACAAATGTTCACCCAAAAACTGCAATATTCACCATAATTAGAAATATTCACCAGTTTAAACAACAATATTCATTAGTTAAATAATAAATGTTCACAACACTTACAAATCACCAACTAAATCTAAATATTCACCACATACCACACAAATGTTCATAAGAAGAAAACCTTTTGAATAAACTGATGAATATTTTTGGAGCAGATAAACAAGATGAGAATAACATATTAAATTTTAAAAATTTGATCAATAACAAAGAAAATAGAGTAGATTTAATCATCAAAAATTTTTATACACTTGGAATCAGATCATTAGCCAAAAAGGTCCGCTCGGGACTCAGGACCACAAACAATTGACTGGTCCGCTCTAACTAATAATTTGCGGTATTCTTTGTTTAATATATAAACTTTTCCCCAAAATAAACTAACTATAGTTAATTAAGGGTTGATTAGTGGTGGTTAATTAGCCGAAAACAACCATTATTTATTGAAATATATTAGTATCAACCTTAGTGTATTTTTGGAATTTCTTAAAATTAAGCTATACAACTAAAAATATGATAATATCCGGATATACCACTAGAAAAATCTTTTATTTTATAACAAATAATTATCACACTTTTGTTGAAAGGGCCTCACCATAAACTTCTATGAAAAAACTATCGAGCTGACATTGTCTATAGAAACAGGGAAATCCCCATGTACGTACCCATGGGCTGGTGAGGTTCACCACATCTTCCTCATATACATGTTGTGTTATTCTGTTATGGCATGGTGTGCATTGTGGGACAATAATTCAAAAATAAAGGCTGTTTTTTTTTCCTATTTTGATATTATCCGTTTGTTTATTTCAAATTATCAGCTAATATCAGTCCCATCAGAAGTTGTTCAGTTTGGTAAGCGGCAAACATTTGTAATTTGTAAAAAAACAAATCACATGCGCGGATAAGATATCTGTTTGAATGCTGTTTATATGTTTTATTTTCATTGGAACTCAAAGTTGCAACATTATTATGTTGGATAAAAATCCAAAGGTCTCCCATAACTATTTATATTATTATCGTAATAGTCACAACTTTTGTCATTTTAAGCTATAACACAATATCTGTAATAAATATGTTTTTTTTTTATTATTATTTTAGTATAAAAATTATATGTGTGTAGCCTTTTATTTTCTTATATTTTTAACTTTTGTTGTGAGTTCAATTAATTATTCGATTTTCACTTTATCTTTCTCTTTAAATCCATTGTTTACTTAGTACTTCCTCCGTAACGAATTACTAGCAACATTCATATTAGCACGGACTCCTAGATGAAATAGGTTAATTGTGATATTAGGTGGTATAATGATAAAAGTAAGAGAGAAAATGTTGTAAATTTGTAATTGCACGGACTCCTAGATAAAAGTAATGGTAATATTGTAAATTTGTTGATTTTTTTTTTCCAAAAATGGAATAAAATGAAATTGAAAAAAATAGTTGCTAGTATTTTGTTACAACCAAATAAGGAAAATGTTGCTAGTAATTCGTTACAGAGGGAGTAGTACGTAACATATAATTATGTAGCGAGTATTACGATACGAAGGTAATATTTTAAGTTAAACCAATATTATCCATTTATTAGGTAATTGATTATTATTCAAGATTCAAGTGCATAAGAAAGTAATAAAAATTACCAAACCAAATCCAGTTCAAAATGTATAGTTAATTGACTAAGGCCCTGTTCTTTTGGACTTAAAAGCTACATTAATCAGATCAGATCAGATCAGAACAGATCAGATCAGATCAGACAAAATCAAATCAGATCAGATCAGATCAGATTAGATCAGATCAGATCAGATCAGATCAGACATTATTACTCTTTATTATTATTATTATTATTATTATTATTATTATTATTTTATTATTATTATTATTATTATTATTATTATTATTATTATTATTATTATTATTATTATTATTATTATTAATTTCGAGCATCGTTTTTCCACCCGACATTTTCCGACGACGATTTTCGAACGAGTTTTCCGGCGACGATTTTCGGGCCGACTTTTCCAACGACTGTTTTCGGACTGAATTTTCCGGCGGTGATTATTCGGTCGGCTTTTCCGGCGGTGATTATTCGGCTGACTTTTCCGCTGACGATTTTTCAAGCCGAGTTTTTCGGCAACGATTTTCGGGACGACTTTTTCGACAACGGTTTTCGGACTGACTTTTCCGGTGGTGATTATTCGGCCGACTTTTCCGGCGACGATTTTCAGGCCAAGTTTTTTGGCAACGGTTTTTGGGATGACTTTTCCGACGACGGTTTTCGGACTGAATTTTCCGGCGGTGATTATTCGGCCGACTTTTCCGGCGACGATTTTCAGGCCGAGTTTTTCGACGACGGTTTTCGGACTGGCTTTTCCGGCGATGATCATTCGGCCAACTTTTCCAGCGACGGTTTTCAGGCCAAGTTTTTCGGCGACGGTTTTCGGAATGACTTTTCCGGCGGTGATTATTCGGTCGACTTTTTAGGTGACGGTTTGGTCAAAATTTTCGGCGGTGATTATTACTACTACTATTATTATTAGTAGTAGTAGTATTATTATTAGTATTAATATTATTATTTGAAGTTTTGAAGTTTTGGAGTGAGATTGAATGAAGAGGTGAAATGAAATGGGCTATCATAATAATAATTATAATATTAATAATTATAATAATAATTATTATATTAATTATTAATCATAATAATAATAATTATTATTATTTTAGTAAATATAATCATGTATAACATTTCTCATTAAAAAATAAGTATTACAATTATAAAAAATTAAAATAAAAAAAAATAAATAAATAAAAGTAAAATAAAAGTAAAATAAAAATAAAATAAAAATAAAAATAAAAATAAAAATAAAAATAAAAATAAAAATAAAAATAAAAATAAAAATAAAAATAAAAATAAAAATAAAAATAAAAATAAAAATAAAAATAAAAATAAAAATAAAAATAAAAATAAAAATAAAAATAAAAATAAAAATAAAAATAAAAATAAAAATAAAAATAAAAATAAAAATAAAAATAAAAATAAAAATAAAAATAAAAATAAAAATAAAAATAAAAATAAAAATAAAAATAAAAATAAAAATAAAACTAAAACTAAAACTAAAAATAAAAATAAAAATAAAAATAAAAATAAAAATAAAAACAAAAATAAAAATAAAAATAAAAATAAAAATAAAAATAAAAATAAAAATAAAAATAAAAATAAAAAAATTCAGATCAGATCAGTTCAGATCAGATCAGATCAGATCAGATTAGATCAGATCAGATCAGATCAAACCAGATCAGTCCTAAAGAACAGAGCCTAATCAACATGATTCAACAATCAACCAAACACACATCATTTCATCGAAGTAATCTACATCTACACATCTACATCTACATCTACACTAGTATATTATAACTCCCACCCAAACACACACATAACACATCACTCCCTTTTCCTCAAATCATCCATTTTCCTCTCAATGACACATCGTTATCAGACCTGGTTATTGGACAGGGTAGTCCAATGACATGCGGTTAGGATCAAGATTATAGGGTCTTTACTGGACATGGCCTTTAATGGACAAGGCATTATCGATCAGGGCCGATATGGGGCTAAAAATAATAGCCTAATAAAATTTTCAAAAATATAGTTTTGACAAAAATAATTACATTAATATATTCGTATACATTTATTTTAACTATTGGCTACCTTAAATTTTATCTATATTTAAAATTTTAATGGCCCAACCGCTAGCGACCCGCTAATGACCCGCGACCCGCTTTGGCCCGACCCTCTATTGATCCTTTTTAGTCGATCCTGACCTTGACCCGACCCGCACCGGCCTGATCCTGACCCGCCCCGACCCGCCCAATAACCAGGTCTAATTGTTATCCATCAATGAAAGAGATCAGAGGAATTACAAGAGGTATTTTCACCATATTAAATTTTAATTTTCTATATGTGTTTAATTTATTGATCTCAATCATAAACAATTGTGAAATCATTGTGCTCATCCCACGTTCCCTCCAAACCTAGCTTTTTTAAAGGCTTGATTTCAAGTCTTTTGAAAATAAAAAGTCAAAATAATTATTTAATTTAGTTTAATTGATTTTGTTTATTAATTTTTTTTTTTGATCTTTTTTTCAAGAGAACATAGTTTGATCTAACAATCAAAAAATTTAGTTATTGAAGGTTAAAGTTCGGAAATTTATTTTCCTTTGAATTGTTTGAGTTGCATTTTCTCATATCAATACATTGAAATTATTATTTTTTTATCAATGCCCAACCACGCCACAATGGAGAGTGAATAGTAAAACTTGAGATCCATCAATACTTCATTTTGACTATATATGGAGTTTTCTTTTTAAAATTTTTATTTTACCATTTGTACACACTCATTGTTAAAAGTTAATTAGATACATAATATAAACGTTTATACATATTTCTTTCTTTTATTAATGTTGTCACTTTATTATGGAATTTTAAAATGCTAATAACTTACAAACTTTTTATTAGAGCTTAAGTTTAAAATAATGATTATTTTGAACTATTAATTATTGTTTTCTTACGATAAATTGTATTGATCTTACAACTATAACAACGATACAAAAAAGATTAGACAAAATATTATTAGACTATTACTAGACAAAAATCTCGTGCAATGCACGGGCTAAAGACTAGTTATATATTAAAACACAATCATGCATCCAATGGGATTCTTTTAATTTTATCAACATTTATTAATGGAAAAAATCTAAAAGTTTAATTCATTATAACCTCTTTTTTAATTTTATCAAAATAAGGCCTTGTTCTTTTCATGGGTTTGTAATCCGTATCCATTCTATTCACTAGTCCTTGTAGTTAGGTTTTCCAACCCGCTTTATGTCTTATTTCAGTTTAATCAAATAATAAAGAATATTTAAAATAAAAAATCATTTTCCTTACAGTAAAACAATTGAAAGTCTTTCATCATAAAATCTTTTCCATGAATAATTGAAAATATTTTACGCTTTTCATATAGAATCTAAAAGAAACAAAATAAAGTGTAACATAAATTTTAAAATAACCCAAATTAAAAAGGATAACATCTATAACATTTTGAATCAGGTGAAGTATTACTCATCAATAACAATGACAATGATAAGTACAATGGGTTAAACTATGGTATATGCACAACCTCTTACACCTAATACGTCCATTGACGATGTTTAACTTTCATATGTTATAAATATCCCTCATTCACCTAGATCATATATTATAAACTCCTCATCTTATACACTAGCTTAATTATTAGCTCCCACTTCAAACAAACAAACCATGGGTTCTCCAACTCACTTGTTTCTATTCTCCCTTATTCTCATTGCTTGCATAAGTAGTGTCACAATCCCCATGGCATCAGCTTGTCGCTACCTCCTAGATAATCTTTCTAATGATAATAAGTTGGAGGTGCCTACACTTCCCATACCTAATCTCCCTATTCCTACCGTGCCTGGAGTCCCTATTGTTCCTATCGTGCCTGGAGTTCCAAAACCTACTATTCCGGTACCAGGTACTAGTCTCCCAGGTATTCCTAAAGTGGATATCCCTACAGTCCCTATACCTAATCTCCCTATCCCTACGGTGCCTGGAATTCCAAAACCTATTATTCCGGTACCTGATCCTGGCGTCCCAAGTCTTCCTTAATTGGAGGTACCCACGCTCTCCTTGCCCAAGCTTCCTATATATATATATGCCCGCAATGCCCGAACTTCCAAACCCTACAATATCTCAAATTTCATATTGTTATAGCGCAGTCGTATTATATTGCAACTATATGTATGAATGTAATATATCTAATGTGAAGATGTATGCCTATATACTTTTGTACTTCAATTTAGTTTTTTGTTTGTGTTTTGCTTTTTAATATTTGATTATATTTTAATGTAAGTAATTTATCATTTTGATCATTATATTGTACTTTATATATATAAATTTTACTCTTGTTGCATGTTGTATTTTGGATGATTTTTATTTTCTCATGTAAATACACCAAAGTTGACATCAAGTATACTAATGAGTGTACGTGTTAGATAGTAAAATAGTATTTCGATGGACTTTCGTGTGTACATGTTTTAAACTAACATGGGCTTTGATAATTGATCAAAATGATGCTTTCAAATATATTGGCTATTGAAAATTGATTAACACCTAAAAACACACGTGAGATTTAAGCAACAAAGTAAAGCACCTGATTTTTTTCATTCTATATTAATTTATAGACAAAATCAAAGTCGATTTCGTAATATTCTTGATGGTTTTATTTGAATCCGTTGCTTGATTACACTTAATGATAGGCCAATAGCATCCACCTCTGATGCTTAAGTCATAAATTATTGGATTGAAAAGGATTTAGAGAGTTTATTAGAATATAATAATAAAAAAAAGATACCTAACATAACTAATAAGCCTTTTATAGGCGTACTTTACTTGGCTAGGGTTTTTAGATAGTTCATCAACAGCTGTCATATAGGCATGTGCGCATGGCCCGTGGACACGTGTCATTGTTTATCAGTGTGTGTGTATATTCCATGTATGCCGCGCTTCACAATTATTTTTAGGTTTAGGATTTTCTAAGTATTTGGGATTACCTGTGATAGAATGCGGTACAGTATTTCATGCGTGGTAATTCTTTGCTTACAATAAAAGGAGTGCTGTCATCAGTTGTATAGCTGCAAACCGAATATAATACTCTCGAAGTAAGATCATATCATATGTTCTCCTTTTGTTAGAGAATCATCTCGCCCTAAAGTTTAAGCTGACTTAATAGGTTAAGCTGATAGTTGA
Source organism: Salicornia ramosissima (assembly GCA_951394345.1). Taxonomy (NCBI): domain Eukaryota; kingdom Viridiplantae; phylum Streptophyta; class Magnoliopsida; order Caryophyllales; family Amaranthaceae; genus Salicornia; species Salicornia ramosissima. The sequence continues at coordinate 45,031,812 of OX596233.1, read as the reverse complement.
GGCCCATGAATATGTTATATAATCTATCACTCTCCCTCACATGAAAGACTCTTTGGACTTGAAATGTGGACGTAACATAGGTCCCATCATACGATTCATACCTAGCACAAATTAATTATTTATGTCACGTTGGCTCTGATACCATGTTGAAGATCATCTCAACCAAAAGCTTAAACTGATAGTTGAAGCCTAGAAATATGTTATATACTCTATCATCGTCCTTTCTTCTCATATTTCTTAATAGTTTATTTATTTTCTTCCAAACTTTATTTTCCATATAATTATGATGTTGCTAATGTGATATACACAATTAGCTTTAATTACTATATCCGTATCATAATACTTGCAAGTTGCAATGAACTATTTTTTATATACTCATAATACTTACAAGTTGCAACAAATAATACAATTTGTTACGAGTATTATGATATGGATGTAGTATAAGAAGTTGCTCACTTTGGTAAACGGTAACTTTTGTATGCAACCAAAATCCACATGCTGGGATATGGTATGTATAAGAAAGTGTTTTGTTTTTTTGTTCAAATGTTCTTGATATGTTTTGTTTTCATAGGAAGTTGCAACATTATTATTCTGGATAACATCCAAAAGTTCTCCTATAGCTAATTAAATTATTGTAATCCCTATTATTTCTATGTCAGCTATAGTAATGGATCATTAGTCAATTGCATAAGAAAGTAACAAAAACTCCCATCAATCCATGTGTATGATATTCCATATAATTCTCAATAACTTGACATTGATAATACACAATTGATTGGGTTAAACTATGGATAACCTCTTACACCTAATATATAGATCCACTGTTAATCTAATCACATATACCCCTCATTCCCCAAAGCTTATTTGTTGGATTATCCTTTAAAGTCACTTGTTTCTCTTTACTATAATTTAAGATTGAATAAGGTAGTGGTATTTGTTTGTTATTATTATTTGAATTAGTATTATTAGCAATATATTTCGTAGATATGTATGTTAGTGGGTCATGTTCCCACTTTTCTTTTGCTGTTTTAGTTTGTGTTCGTATTGTGCTTGTATTGCCCATATAAAGGCCTTATATTTATGGAATTAATGTAATTAAGTAAATTATTTTTTTACCTTAATAAAACTTCAATTACCATATCCTGATCAAATACTAGTAGATCACAAAGCACGCCTTTCACTATATTTCCCTGTTTTTATACTAGTTAGCTATCACTTTGAGCCATGGGTTCCTTTCACTAGATCTTCCTAAGTTAGAGGTGCCTACACTTTCCTCGCCTAATCTCCCAAACCCTATCATGCCTGGAGTTCCTAACTTACAATTCCAGTACCAGGTTGTGGCCTCTTAGATCCACCTATGTTGGTGGCACAAAAAATCCCTTTATCTGAGCTCCCTAACCCTGTCGTTCCTGGGATTTTTTTTTTGGAGAAAATCGTTCCTGGGATTTCAAAACCTACAATTCGGGGTCGTGGTCTCTTAGATCATCCTAAGTTGGAGGTGCCTACAATAACCCCCTTTCCAATCTCCCTAACCCTACTATGTCTGGATATTCTAAACCTACTATCCAGATACCAGGTCGTGGCCTATTAGATCTTCCTAAATTAAATTGGAAATGTCGACCACCCCTTTGCATGCCTAAACTTCCTAATCCCATTGTGTCCGGAATTCCTAAACCTACAATTCCAGTACCAAGTCGTGGCCTTCTAGATTTACCTAAGTTGGACATACCAACGCTCCCCTTGCCAGAGCTTCCTATGCCAACAGTGCCTTAAACTTCCAAAACCCACAATACCTCAAATTCCCATAATACGATTGCCAATGCTGATAGTTTAGTGTTGGACTTAAGATTTTGTTTCTGTTATTGTTTTCGTTTATTTATCTATTTTTTTTCATTTAGAATATAATTTTGAGGCACATATGTATTGTGTATTCAATTCATCATGCATTTTGAGCCTTGTAATTAAATATGGTACCCTAGTTTTTATGTTATATATATATATATATATCAATAATATATTATTAGAAGTATTTATAGTTAGAATATGTAACAAACTTGTAACAAACTTTATACTTCTTTAACTAATTAACTAACCCCTAATACCCCCTCAAGTTGGGACATGTATACATTCCCAACTTGGAAAGCAAAGTACTAAATTGTGGAGAAGGCAAAATCTTTGTAAAAACATCAGTTAACTGAGATTTAGTAGGCATGTAAGTGAGTTGCAAAAGACCTTCAAGAACCTTGTCTCTAGTGAAATGACAATCTATCTCTATATGCTTGGTTCTTTCATGGAAAACTGGGTTCTTGGCTATGTGAAGTGCTGACTGACTGTCACAATGTAAGGTGACAGGAGTAAGATTTGAAGCACCCAATTCTTCCAACAATCTAATGAGCCAAGTTACCTCAGATGCAGCAGAGGCCATTACCCTATACTCTGATTCCGCAGAAGATCTAGAGACTGTGTTCTGCTTCTTTGACTTCCAAGTAATAGGTGAATTGCCAAGCATCAATATATAACCTGTTATTGATCTTCTTGTGTCAACACAAGCTGCTGAATCTGAGTCACTAAATGCTTGTAATTGCAAATCAGTAGAGCCTTGAAGCAAAATACCTTGCCCTGCTGTATGAGCAACATACCTGATTATGTGTTATAAAGCTGAATAATGTACATCAGTAGGTGATTAAATAATCTGACTGAGAGTTTGGACTGCAAAAGTTAGATCTGGCCTTGTGCTAGTTAAAAAATTTAACTTGCCTACAAGAGTTCTATAAACCTCAGGATCAGAAAGTAAGTTGCCTTGTCCTGCTTGAAGCTTCAAATGAAGAGGCAATGGGGTAGCTGCTTTCTTTGAAAAATCAAAATTGCAGCCATTTAATAACTCTTTTGTAAACTTATTTTGACTTAGCAAGAAACCATCTTGAATTTTGTCAACTTCTAAACCAAGAAAATAATGTAAAAGACCTAAATCTTTTATGCTGAAGGTGTTATGCAAATGTGTTTTAAGTTGCTGAATTTCTGTCATAGCAGTTTCTGTGAGTATGATATCATCTACATAAACTGCTGCTACTGTAATATCTTCCCCTACCTTCTTAATGAAAAGACTATAATCATTCTTAGATTGCTTATACCCTTGGGATATCAAGGTTTCAACAAGCCTTGCAAACCATTGTCTTGAGGCTTGTTTTAAGCCATACAATGATTTAATTAATTTTGTTAATCTGCATACCTTATTCTCAGGATTAGGAACTCCCTCTGGCACTCTCATGTATACTTCTTCATTCAGATTTCCATGAAGAAATGCATTATTCACATCCAATTGATATACATCCCACTTCCTTGCTGCTGCTACAGTCAGTATACATCTAATAGTACTCATCTTGATCACAGGAGAAAAAGTTTCAGAGTAATCTATGCCTTGCCTTTGTCTAAACCCCTGAGCTACCAATTAATCTGGCCTTGCATCTTTCAAGGCTGCCATCAGACTTCAATTTAACCTTATACACCCATTTAGAACCTATTGGCTTTTTACCTTTTGGAAGATCAGTCAAATACCAAGTTTTATTATTATGCAAGGCTTCCAACTCTTTATCCATTCCTTCAACCCAACATTGATGCCTGCTTGCCTCTAAATAATTCCGAGGTTCTTTCAACTGACAAACTTGAGAAATGAGGCTTTATGTGTAGGGAAAAAGATGAATATTGAACCAAATTACACCAATGATTGCTTTGGACATTATAACATTGATAAGCATTGAGGTATGAAGGAGGATAATGAGGTCTACTTCACCTTCTAAACCCTTCAGAAGGGAAAAAGGAACTTGAATCCACCATAAGTGGTAAGGATTCTGTATCAAATGTTCATAGAATCTGATTGTGAAGCTAAGGTTGGGATTCTGAATAAGGAGGTAAAGAAGAAATAGGCTGAGATGTTCTGACCAATGATACATGGTTCGAAAGTCGATTCGATACGGGGTACGAGTACGGGTACGGGGTACGCTACTAGTAGTGATTTTGGTTCGTTGGGTACATTTTTTATTTTAATTTTATTTATTTTTAAATTTCAGAAATCAAAGTAGTAAATATAAAATTTAAAACATAAAATTTCATTGATTATTTTCATTATAATAATAATAGGAAAATTTGCCAAGAATAAGCCAACCTTTGGTCGGTTCGCTCAAAATAAGTCAACCTTTCGATTAACTCAGAATAATCCAACCTTTGTAGGGCATCCGCTTTAAATGAGTCAAAACCTGTTGTAACCGGTTATTAAGGTTAATTGTGACACGTGTCAGCGTGCGATTTGTCATTTTTTATAATAATAATTATTGAGGAATTTTAAATAATAAATTATTATTAAAAAAATTATAAAAAAAGGAAAAAAAAAATTAATAACCGGTTTTTATTAAAAAAAATTATACAAAATTATAAAAAAAATTATAAAAAAATTTAAAAAAGGAAAAAAAAATTAATAACCGGATTTTAATAAAAAATTTAATAAATAAAATTATAAAAAAAATATTAAAAAAGGAAAAAAAATTATTAAAAAATTAATAACCAGTTTTTAATAAAAAAAAATTAAAAAAAATTTTAAAAAAATTATTAAAAAAAAGGAAAAAAAAAGGTACACGGGTTCAGTTTTTTTTTTTTAAAAAGTTATAATTATTAGATTTTTTTAAATTAATCATATAATAATTCCTAATTGATTATGGGCGAATCAAATTTAGACACGTGTCACAATTAACCTTAATAACCGGTTGCAAGTCACTTGACTCATTTAAAGCGGATGCCCTACAAAGGTTGGATTATTCCATAATAAACAAAAAGGTTAGATTATTATAAGCGAACAGGCTAAAGGTTGGATTATTCTAAGCAATTTTTCCAATTAATAATAATAATAATATATTATTATTATTATTATTACTACTACTACTATTATTATTACTACTACTATTATTATTACTACTATTATTGTTATTGTCATTATCACTGGTACTAGATAAAAAGATAAAAATAATTCTTTAAAAAAATTAAACTTATACCCACAATTCACCATAAAGGCTGAACTACTTGTATGTGGGTAATTAAAAGAGGGGAAAAATGAGTGATGGACAGCTGGCCCACGTGGTCCCCTCTCCCAAAATATAGTAGGTCAAAAATTCAAAAGTAAAATACTGTATATGAAAGTGATGGACAGCTAGCCCATTATTTATTTCTCATGCGATTAAAAAAGTAAAAATACAAAGCCTTTTTCTGAGTTTTCTCTTTCACTTTCTTCACCTGCTCCACCGCCATGTTTACCCACAAAAAGCTTCGAAAAAAATGGCGAAAAACGTTTACAATTCAATCAATTCGCCTCCTCCACCGTACTGGTTCGCGACTCCGAGCGACTTGGCACGCGATTGCACCGAGTTCGGGCACGACCGATCTGAGTCGCCGGTCGGAGGGTCGTACTGCGAACTGGGTATATTGGTTCGACTCAGAATTATCTGTAGGTGTTTCATTTGCTATATGAGGAACAAGAGAATCTGAGATGGAATTTGAATTGGAAGAAGTAGAAGAAGTATTTGGGAAAGATGATGCTGATGTTGTATCAGCTCCATGAGAAAAAACTCCAAATGAGTCACAACATGGATCCAAAGAAGTAATAGTTGGTAAATAAATGTCAAAAATATGTGAAGTAGGCTTTGAATTTTTTAAATACAATTGAAATGGAAAGTGTTTTTCATGAAATTTAACATTTCTTGAAACATAAATTTTATTTGACTCTAAATCCATAACCAAATATCCTTTTGTGTTACTGGATAACCAAGAAAAATAGGAGTAGCTCTAGGAGCAAATTTATGTCTATGCACCTTTGAAGTAGATACATAGCATAGACAACCAAATGCCTTAAATGACATAAATCTGGACTTTTATTATAAAGCTGTTCAAAAGGAGAATTGTTATTCAAAATCTTTAAAGGCTTTCTATTTATTAGATAAGTAGCACATTTAATACATTCTCCCCAAAATTTTTCAGGAACTCTAGATTGCTTATACAATGTTCTAGCAGTTTATAACAAATGCCTATGTTTTCTTTCTACTACACCATTTTGCTCAGGTGTATCACTACAAATGGTTTGATGAAAAATACCAAATTGAGCATACAACTTTTTAATTGGTCCTTCACAAAATTCTTTTGCATTGTCTGATCTTAAACATTTAATCTGAAAATTAAACTGATTTTGAATATAATTTGCAAAATTGTATAAGATCTCAACAAAATCTGTTTTATGCTTCATCAAATGAACCCAAGTAAATCTTGTAAAATCATCTACTATTGTAAAAAACATAGTACAACCAGTATGACTTCTAAACCTCAAGGGCCCCCAAGTGTCAATATGAATCAACTCAAAAGGCCTTGTGGTCTTAGAACTACTAATAAGAAAAGGCAATTTAGTTTGCTTTGCCTTAGGGAATATTTGACAAATGCTATCTTTTAAACAAGAATGAACATCAAAATCTTTTATTACAAATTTCATTTGATGAAAAGGCATATGCCCTAGCCTAAGATGCCAAAGCTTTGCATCCTCAATAGCAGTAAAACAAGAAGAACTTTTATTTGCAATTCTATGAGAAACGAACTCTGATTTTGAAAATTTGTATAAACCTGCAACAAGTTTACCAAGAAGCGTGGCACTCCCTTTCTGAGATTCAATAAAACACCTGTCATGAGAAAATTTAGAGTGCATTTTAATAAATCTTTACACAATTATGAACTGATATCAAATTAAACTTGAATGAAATCAGGAACATGTAAAACCTGTTCCAATATAATATCATCAGTCAATTTAACAGTTCCGATATGCTTAATACCAATCTTAGTCCCATCAAGGATAGTAATATAATGATTCCCTGCATTGCTAGTAGCATAATATGAAGAAAAACAAGCAAGATCAAAGCAAATATGGTCAGAAGCACCACTTTCAAGCAACCATTCTGTATTAGAACACGAATAAAGACAGAATTTACCTGCCAACATAGCATGGCCTGTTGTTCCTCCTGCCTCAAATACAGAACCAGTGTGCTGAGCCTGATCTTGACTCTTCATGTACTCCATAAACTGACCATAATGTGAAGCATAAACTGCTACTGTACTATCTTGACTATGCTCATCATCCCCTGTGATTGAGTCCACATGAGCTGCTGCAGCAACCCTTTTACCCTTGTTCCAATCACTAGGATAACCATGTAACTTGAAACACCTTTCTGTAAGATGACCTGACATCTTGCAATGTGTACAGAACATAGAACTCTTATCTCGCCTTTGATCATAAGAATTTCTATCATGCCTCTTATATGGATTAAATCTTGAATTTCCACTTGTAAAGCTCTTCTGTGCATAAGGCTTCTGATCATAAGACTTCTTCTTGTCAGCATAAAAAGCCAAAGAATCCTGGGTTGTTGGTTGAAAAACTTCTCTATGACTCTCTTCTTGTGCAAAGATCCTGTATGCCTCAGTCACTTGTGGCACTGGCTTCAACATAAGCACATTACCTCTAATAGTTGAAAAATCTTCTTTGAACTTCATCATGAATTGCAACAACATTTGTCATTGTTGTCTTTGTTGAATTCTTTTTGTCACATCACATTTACACATCTTACAAGTTATTGTAAATCTTATTGTATTAATCTATATAAGATCCGGACATTAAATTATTGTACACTCGATGTGTATATAAGAATTTGCGAGTTTAACAAGGTGTTTAGGTTGGAGGAACTAGAAATTAAATTGTCATGCATAAATGAGTATATAACAAGTTTTGCTTACTTATCGGATAAGGTGACTGCATATATAATAAGTAAATTGGTTCGTACATTTAATTTCATGGTAAATAAACTTCCAATTGAACGATGCTGTATTTTCCATATTTTAGGTCCCTTAAATGTCTATTTATGCAAATTAGTAATTTTTAGTTGAACCAAGAAATTAAACATAGTAATTTTTTATTAAAAAAAACTAAGGATGAATCAATATATTTGCAATTGGCTAAATAAATTAGTAGCTCTGGTTGGTATTTTTAGTATTGTTAGCCTAAATACCATAATAAAAATTTTGGATTAGTTAAACAGGTAAGCAAAATACTTGTATAGTTCTATATATCTCATAATGCAAATTTTCAATATTAGTAGATCCAAATATAACTGTATTACATACACAAGTCAACAAAATATATATCATATAAATTTGGAAAAAAAAAAAAAAATCAAAAAGAGCCCACCTACCAATATATCCAAATTCATGTAATTGTCATACCATATATTTTTTTTCCTAAGTGCAGGTATAATATTGTTGAGGAGTTGAACTATGCACAATCACTTTGACCTAAACCAATGTAGCTACACTTATAAATACCCATAACCACAAAAGGAACTTCATATCCTAAGCAGTCAGAAACAACCACCTTCTAAATATTTATAATAAGTTGTTTCACTCATTGTTTTATTACTTAATTATTAGCTTAATTGTGTGTGTGCTTCAACTTCTATTTTCAGGCACATAACCATGGGTTCTCGCTTGTTCATAATGAGTATGATGCTCATTGCTTGTGTCATGAGTGCCGTGACAATGCCAGTTGCAGCTCGTCGCCTTCTAGAAGCTCCTGTACCGGACCATCCTAAGGCGGAGTTGCCAAAGCCTGAAATGCCTCAACAACCCAAGATGCCTGAAATACCCAAGCCAACATTGCCCGAGCTTCCTAAGCCCAAGATGCCTAAAATTCCTGAGTTCCCTAAGCCCAAGATGCCCGAAATGCCCGAGCTCCCTAAGCCCAAGATGCCTGAAATGCCGGAGCTCCCTATGCCCAAGAAGCCCGAAATGCCCGAGATCCCGAAGCCCAAGAAGCCCGAAATGCCCGAGCTCCCTAAGCCCAAGATGCCCGAAATGCCAGAGCTTCCTAAGCCCAAAAAGCCTGAAATGCCCGAGCTCCCTAAGCCCAAGAAGCCTGAAATGCCCGAGCTCCCTAAGCCCGAAAAGCCTGAAATGCCCGAGCTCCCTAAGCCCAAAAAGCCTGAAATGCTCGAGCTCCCTAAGCCCAAGAAGCCTGAAATGCCCGAGCTCCCTAAGCCCAAGAAGCCTGAAATGCCCGAGCTCCCTAAGCCCAAGAAGCCTGAAATGCCCGAGCTCCCTAAGCCCAAAAAGCCTGAAATGCCCGAGCTCCCTAAGCCCAAGATGCCTGAAATGCCCGAGCTCCCTAAGCCTAAGAAGCCTGAAATGCCCGAGCTCCCAAAGCCGAAGAAGCCTGAAATGCCCGAGCTCCCTAAGCCCAAGAAGCCCGAAATGCCCGAGACCCCGAAACCCGAGAAGCCCGAAATGCCCGACCTCCCTAAGCCTAAGATGCCTGAAATTCCCGAGCTACCAAAGCCCAAGATGCCAGAAATACCCAAACCTACACTGCCAGAGCTACCAAAGCCTAAGATGCCTGAAATTCCGAAGCCTAAATTACCAGAGCTGCCAAAGACTGAAAAGCCGAAGCCCACAGTTCCCGAGCAGCCTAAACCTACAGTACCTGAACACCCCTAAACCCACTGCTAATTCAAGCTTCCTTCGCCCACAGTAGTGCCTGAGCTACTAATTCCACAATTCCTCAAATTCCATATATAATAATACTATTGCCAATAATATTACCATTATACAACCATTCCATTTATAAATTGCGACTACATGGATCGGACCATGCAGTGATGTATCTAATGTTGGACTTAAGATTTTGTTTTTGTCTTTGTTTTTGTCTTTGTTTTTGTTTTTTTTGTTTCTTTTTTTCTATTATTTGATACAGATGTATTGTGTGTTCAATTCATCATCTTGAGCCTTGTACTTTAATATGTAATCCTTGGTTTAATACATAGATATGTTGCACTTTCTTGGGATAAATAATACATAACAGTATATTTTAATATTTTGTTATTTTTTTTTGTTTAAGATACCTAATCTTCTAGGTCATTATAGATAGCTTGATTGTTGCTAGCTACAGCCTACAAATATTTGGGAGAAGCACAAACAATGGTAAAGCTCTCAAAGAAGTTCTATACTATGCATGCACTTTCTATGGAGAAGCAGTAATTGTTGACCAAAAGATTAATTTTCATTGATCCTGAATAAGATTTGTGAATTTGCATAGCCCTTGTAATGATTGATCCATCATGATTTCTAATAATAAATTCCATTGGCTGTACAACCATTAAAAATACTTAGTTTCATCAAAATTCAGTTTGAAATATGCTACTGCAATACTTAGCTTTGACCATTAATATCTACAACTATGTATAATTAATTAAGTAAAAGTTATTTAACAAGACGAATCAAATGATGAGACACATTTTCATTATTTTTTTATGTGTAAATTGTAAATTTTGGTTAGACTGAAAAGATGAATAGTTTAAAAATAAAATTGTTGCACATAAATTAAAACTGAAGTACTAGTTATATGTATGAATAAGATCATGTGAAAAACAATTAAAAGGGGCGCGTATGATGTTGAAAAGGGGTATTCGTGGGTAATTGATGACATTTGTTTCTAAATATTGACAATTTAGGTTCAAGAAATGCTTGCACCTGGCCCATATATATATATATAGAGGAAGAATTGGCTAAAAATCAAAAGATGGTTGAAAATCAGACATAAAATGGTTTAAAGGGGTACATTAAATGTTTAAAGGGGTACAAATGGTTTTTAGCGAAAGTTACTAATATTTACAAAGATTGTCATTAGTAATCACACGTGTACCCCTTTAAGTGTTTAATGTAGAGGTTTTTAGGTTGAAAACGTTTTTAGTTGATCCTCATATATATATATATATATATATATATACAGGATCATGTAAAAACCTTATAAGAAGTTAAAAACCTAAAAACTAAATATCCTAGCCATTGATTTTTTTTTAGCCCATCATAACCGTCGATTTAATTTTACAAAAAATCAGAGAAAAAATATCTGTTTTTTTTAATGTACTCACTTCACTTTTCACACTTGCCGATGCAAAATTTTGAAGATTAATATCTTTAATTGTGTGTTTGTAAAAATTATAAAACCTAGATATTAAAAAACTACATGTTGAAACGAATCCAACGAGACCCCACATGACTATGTTTTATCTTATGTATAAATCACAAACGATAGTCAAAGTAGACTTTGTGAATAGTAACAAAGTCAAACTGAGTAAACTTTAAAAAAACGAAGGTAGTACAATTAAGGTATACATGTTAATATTATAGGGGTACATGTTAATTTAAGGAGGTACATATTAATTTCCAGATAATTCTAATCTTACATACTAAATTAAGGGGGTACATGTTAATAATAAAAGGGTACATGCAATGATAAGGTACATACAAAATCAACCACAAAGAACTGCACTTAAAAAAATTCGAACTTTATAAAAAAATGCACAAAAACATACTAAATTAAGGGGTACATGTTAATAATAAAGGGGTACATGCAAAGATACAAGGGTACATACAAAATCAAACACGAAAAACTGCACTTAAAAATAATTCGAATTTTCCAAAAAAAATGCATAGAAACATACTAAAATAAGAGAGTACATGTTAATAATAAATGGGTACATGCAAAGATACAAGGGTACATACAAAATCAAACACGAATAATTGCACTTTAAAAAAAAATTGAACTTTATAAAAAAATGCACAAAAACATACTAAATTAAGGGGTACATGCAAATATATATACAAGGGTACATACAAAATCAAACACGAAGAACTACACTATAAAAAAAAAAATCGAACTTTATTAAAAAAAATGCACAAAAACATATCAAATTAAGGGGGTGAATGTAAATAATAAAGGGGTACATGCAAAGATACAAGGGTACATACAAAATCAAATATGAAGAACTACACATTAAAAAAAAAAATCAAACTTTATTAAAAAAATGCACAAAAACCTATATTGTTGCTTAAAATTTGCGTGAAATATGTGAAATTAGCGTGAATGAACTGGTTCAATCAAGTAGTTTTTATAAAAACCTGGCCGAAACTTTTTTTTAAAAAAAAAATGGTAACTTTGGGTGGTTACTGGTTAGTGTTTTTTACCCGAAAATTAATCATAACCCTTGATTTACATCTAACGGTCATAACTAAAAGTTTTTAATTTTCAACTTAACATAGGTTTTTAGCAGATCCTGACTATATATATATATATATATATATATATATATATATATATATATATATATATATAATATGTGCCCTTTAAACTTAGTATGTGTCCCTTTAAATTGCTAAAAACTTTGAAAACCAAATAAAAATAATATATTTGACGTTTAAAAAGTTATATATTTTGGTTCAAAAAGTATGTGTAACCTTTTATCTTTATATTTTTCCTTTTAAAATTAATATATGTACCCCTTTAAATTGGTGAAAACTTTGCAAACCAAATAATAAGAGTATATTTGACGTTTAAAAAGATACATATTTTGGTTCAAAAAATACGCGTAACCTTATATCTTTATATTTTTCCTTTTAAAATTAATATATATGTACCCTTTTGTTTGATTTTCACAATTTTTATGGTTTTCATATGATTGTGTACCCCATTATATATATGTGGTAGTATATATATATAGTAGTATTTCTTAGTTACAAACAATTGCAATTAAAATTAGGCAAAAGAAAACGAGCGCCCCGGGGTGTTAAATAAAAAAGGTAAAGGTGGAAATAATAGATTATAACAAATATTAATTACACTGATTATAACAAACATTAATTACACTGATTGATGTGTAATTTTGGCATGTATTTCAAATTATTACCACTGTAGAAAATGTAAAAAAAAAAACTTATTTAGTGACATCTAGCGACTCTAAACATTCATTAGCATTATTGTTAAAAAAATAAGGTTTTAATAAGTTATTGGGTGTACACTAAGGGCTTGTTTACTTCATATTATATTCAGTTCAGTTCAGTTCATCTCTATTTAGTTCAATTAATTCACTTCTATTCAGTTCAGTTCAGTTCAGTTCAGTTCAGTTCAGTTCAGTTCAGTTCAGTTCAATTCAGTTCAGTTCAGTTCAGCTCTATTCAGCTAATATAAACGAGCCCTAAATTAACATGCAACAATTAAAAATTCAAAAGTTACCCCTTAATAAATTTATTAATTTTATGGCCTACGTACAACATTTACAAAATTATAAGTATATTTATTCTCCTTCTGTCCTGAATTAACTGCTCCATTAGGGTTTAGGGTGTGATTTAAGTTGGGAGCCACTTTTTGTGGTATGTAAGTAAGGGTAAAAGTGTAAAGTTGTAATTAAAAGTAGATAAAAAGTTGTGGATATTAAATGGTAAGTAAGTGTATTAATGTGAAGTTGTATGTGAGTCATTTATCCAAAAAAACAAAAAAAGAAATGAGACATTTATTTTGGGACAGATGAAACAAGGAAAATGCCGTAGAGCTGATCAAACGTGGTCTAGCCTGACCCAGCCCTTTTTTTGCGGGCTTTGGACATGAAAATTAGGCCCAAACTTGGGCCCGGCCCAACCCGATTTTTTTTTAACAGGCCTTGGACATTTAAAATTAGACTGTTTGGTTACTTTTGTAGGCCCGGCCCAAAAAGCCCGAAAAGCCCGTCAAGCTCGTACTAAACTTTCGGGCTTTGGCTAAGAAATTTAGGCCCGAACTAAACCCGGCCCGACCCATGATCACTTTATTTTAGTACGGAAGGAGTATATATTAGATAGACATATGAAATAGTTGCAACAACAAATGGATATTTTTTTATTTGTGAGAGATAAAAAATTCATTTGTTACAAATATTAAAAAAGGAGGAAGTAGATCAAAATATAACTGCATTACATCATAATTCATGTCATTGTCATACTATGTTTTTTCCCTAAATGTAGATATAATATAGCTGAGGAGTTGAACTATGCACAACCTATTTGACCTAAACCAGTCCAGCTACACCTTGTATCTCACCTATAAATACATTATCTATCCATAATCACAAAAGGAACATCACATCCTAATTAGCAAAAAACATCTTTCTAATCTTTCAATTAAGTTGTTTCACTCGTTGTTTATTTAATTGTGTTCTTCAACTTCTATTTTCACATAACCATGGGTTCTCGCTTGTTGGTATTTAGTATGATGCTCATTGCTTGTGTCACGAGTACTCATGTGACAATGCCCGTTGTAGCTCGTCGCCTTCTAGAAGCTCCTATACCGGAGCATCCTAAGGCGGAGGTGCCTAAGCCGGAAATGCCTCAACTTCCCAAACCTACAATACCCGAACTCCCAAAACCTAGTCTCCCTGAAATCCCCAAACCTAAGATGCCTGAAATCCCCAAGCCCGCATTGCCGGAGCTTTCTAAGCCTAAGATGCCTGAAATGCCGGAGCTCCCTAAGCCCAAGATGCCTGAAATGCCCGAGCTTCCTAAGCCCAAGACGCCAGAAATGCCAGAGCTCCCTAAGCCTAAGATGCCTGAAATTCCCGAGCTACCAAAGCCCAAGTTGCCTGAGATGCATGACTTGCCCAAGCCCAAAATGCCTGAAGTACCAAAACCTAAGATGCCAGAAATGCCTAAGCCTACGGTTCCAGAGCTGCCAAAGCCTAAAATGCCTGAAATTCCCAAGCCTACATTACCCGAGTTGCCAAAGACTGAAATGCCGAAGCCCACAGTTCCTGAGAAGCCTAAACCTACAGTGCCTGAACACCCCTAAGCTCATTATCTCAAGGAAACTTCAGATCATATGGTAGCTACAATTTACTAAATACGTAGTAGCTACTTATACAAGAATTTGTTGAATGTTTTGTGATCTTATTTGATATTTTTTTTTTTTTTTTTTTTTGCAATGGAAGAGGTGTTGTTTGTTTGGAGATTTTATTATATTTAATTTGTGTATGATTTTCATTTTTTTCAGCCTTGTACTATTTTTGAAGGTTTTTTTTAGCTTTGTACTTGTTGATTGGTAATAAATTGGCAACTTTAATTTGGTATTACTGCATGGATTGTTTTTATTTAAAAAAATAAATAATTATTATTGGACAAACTTTACTCACATTCCAATTCGTATGCACCATGATCGACAGTTCCACACCCTTTTTTCATGATTTGATCATAGTAATAACTAGATAATACTCATGCGATGCACGGTTTAATTTTCTTATAATCTAATATTTGAGAACAAATGTAATGATAATAATGAAAGTCCACAATTTCTTTCTTAGAAAATAATGTGAATGTGTAAGTTACATGATATGAATATCAGAAAATTTCAAAATATGTAATGCTATGTTTGGATACAAACATTTAATTTGAAATGATGGATTTGGGCCAAATTACATGTTTGGCAAGTTAAATAATTTAGAATTGGATTTGGTTCAATTCCTAACCCAAATGCTTAACAAGCAAATGTTGTGTATTTCAAATACTTAATATAACCATGTCATTTCAAATTCTAAAATAACTCAAACAAATAATTGTCATTTGAATTGTAACATTTCAATTTCAGAAATCGAATTCATTAATTTGAAATGAATTCCACTTATCCAAACGCTACCTAAAAGTGCTATAATATAACATCGTAATAAGCTTAATTAATTAAAAATAATAATTTTTTAATAGGTCCGTTTGAGCCTTGTATTGAGGTTTTTGGGCATTGATTGACTATAGTTGTATTAAATTTTATGAGATGTTAAATTTCAAAATAATGTACTATGTGCAAATTTTTGAGTCATATTATTTTTTTTTTAAAAAATTGTAAGATATTTTTGTTGGCAACCGATATTTTTTATAAACTTGTCTTAATGTTATTAGATTTTAGTCCTAAGTTAGTCACTAATACTCTTAAAAAAAGTTAGTTAATTATTATATATTGTTGTATCTACATTATAAATTTATAAGACTGTTATAAGCCACTATACAATTTTTTTGGGACCATATTGCTTCTGAAGTAAGAAACAAATTAAGAGAAAGAAATAAAAAAAAGGAATATGTTGAGTTCATAATAATAATAAAAAAAAGAAGTAAAAGTTGAGTTCACTACCTTCTTCTTGGATAGATCACAGAACAATTCTAAGTCGTTAAGGAGAGAAATAAAGAGAAGCAAATTCTTATATATGTTATGTTCTTTTAAAAAATATTGAAACTTCCTCTTCCACCACTGTCATACCGATGTATTTTTTGCTCTTCCAATTAAATGAAGCACTTTAAAGACCCGATGTATCTTCTATTTCGATTATCCCCGATTTGCGTTCCTGATTCGCCTCGATATGCACGCATTAATTTATGTGTGAAAAAATTGTCCTTCCAAGGTTTTACGGGTCATTTTAGTCCTTAAGGATCAGATTTGATGTTGAAATTTGTAAATAACTACCCGATTAGCCCCGATTTACGTTTCCGATTTGCCTCAATTTGTGCATTAATCTATGTGTCCAAAAAAAATCTCTCCCAAGGTTTTCGGGTCATTTTAATCCTTATGGATCAGATTTGAGGTCGAAATTTGTAAAAAAACGACTCGATCAGCCCCGATCTGCGTTCCCTATTCAATTTGCATGCATTAATCTATGTGTAAACAAATTTCCCTCTCTACGGACCATTTTAACCCTTAAGGATCAGGTTTGAGGTTGAAATTTGCAAAAACAAAAAAAGACCCGGTTAGCCCCGATTTGTTTTACGACTCGCTTCGATTTGGGCACATTAATTTATGTGTAAAAAAATTGTTCTCTCAAGGTTTTACGGGTCGTTTTTACCCTTCAGGATCAGATTCAAGGGTCAAAATTTATTTAAAAAAAACGACCCAGTTTGCATTTTCGATTCACCTCGATCTGCGGTATTAATCTATGTGTAAAAAATCAAATGAGACCTTAGACCTCACATGATTATATAATATTTTTTATATATAATATATATATATAGGTTTGGGTTCTGGTGAGAAATTTATTATCGTGAGAAATGTAAGAAGAGATAAATACATCAAGTATAACCTAGAGGTACATTGATTAACAACTATAGGTACATTCAAAATATGCTATAAATACATTGAGTAAAAATACGTTGACATTATGCTATAGATACATTAACTCCAAACTATAGTAGGAATAAGATGGGAAAAATCAAATTTAATCTTAGCCCTTCATTTGTTGATCAAAGGGTTGTGTTTGCTTTTCACCCTTCTCACCAAAACTAGATTTCTCATATGAGTCTACTTGTATATAGAGAAGTTTTTGAAGAGCAATATAAATATGTCATATGTGTGTGTTGAATCTATTGATTGATTAAAAAGGGTATAAAATTATTCCTTATGTCCAACCTAACTCTTACGTACGGATGATCAAATAAAGAGCCATACGAAAAACCAAGTTCACCTTGGCATGGACATTGCCCACCTTGCCCCTTAATTAAAAGTTTGGGGGTTAGAATCTTAACCCTTGGGAATGAAAAGAGACTCTTATGACGGGATAAATCACTGTTGAAAACCTGAACCCAATTATATAGTGAATTTTGAGAATTATAAAAAGTTTATTTGATTTATGAGCTTTTGCAATCGTAATGAAGTTCAAGATTAAGGAAGTTAATTCTAACATTTTGTGAGACCTACATAAAGTTGGTTTGGGATAATTCTAGTGTAGTCATATAACTATTGACTACCGTAGTTGATGGTTAGAATAGCACGATTTTTATTTATTTTTAATTACTAAATCTAATTTAAAATCCTTTTTTAAATACTATAATTATATTTCTTATTTTAGGAAAAGAATTTTTTATTTTTTTAGAATAAAACTGATTTTAGGAAAAATCATAAATTATTTTCCTAAAATAAAAATCTAATTAATGTACTTTAAACAAGATTTTAAATTAGATTTAGCAATAAAAATAAATAAAAAATCGTGCAATCCTAACCAGTAACCATCCACTACGGTATTTAGTAGTCATAAGAGTACACTGGAATCACTACAAAAAAACTCACACAACGAGGGCAACTTATCATGATTAAAGAGAGCAATATGAGCATTGTTTTACTTAATGATGTCTACAAGGGCAATTATTTTTGCACTCATTGATATTAACAATGAAGACTGATTATTTTGCCCCCTTAAAGTTTTGAAACTTTGCCCTATTAGACAACCAATAAAGTGTTTAAATCAATGAAAGCAAAATGTATTCTCTTTATTGATGATCAATGAAGGCAATTTTGTTTACCCTTTTTGAATTGAATCAAAGAGGGCAAAACATCTAAAATTGGCTTTAAAATCTAATACAACGGGGTTACAAGGGCAACATAAGGGTAATGCTAAGATTGTCATTATAACCTAAGAAGAGAAATTTTGTATCAAATAGGGCAATTTTAATTGTCCTTATTAAACACATTTTTTGTAGTGAATTTTCAGTTGGTTTGAGATAAAAATTTTAGTTTCTTCTAGCTAGCTAAATTATTTTTAGTAGTTGTGGGATACGTCTTCAAATTGGTTATGACATCCTATTATGAGTAAGCAATTTTTTTAGTAGGGTACGTACGTCTTCAACTATACCTCATATTTTAACTTCTCAATATTATTTGACCATGTTCTTTTAGATTAAATTAATATGAAATTGAATTGAATTGAATTAATTTTTTCAAAACTGAACTAAACTAAATACTAAACTCATTGAGAGTTGATATGAAGTGAACTACTGAACAAAAAGTTTAGAAATGAAGTTTAATTTAAAAGAACAGGGTCTTTATAGATCACAATTCCATTGCTACCTCCATATCGCAATATTCATAATGCAACTTATGAAATTTTAGACTGTAAAATAATATTTACAACAAATATTTATTTCACTGTATTTAGTAAAAAAATTATCCATGTATAGCTTTTTTTAGCTCTACTTTTGTTGTTGGCCCAATTAATTATTCATTTTTCACTCTATATCTCTTTTTAAATCCTTTTTTTACCTAACAATTCATCGTATCGTTTTCTTTTTTTTCGCCTATATATATAATACGTACTATATCTATATGAGCGCAGTTGAGTATATAGCTGAGGAGTTGAACTATGCATAACCTGCCTTACCTAAATCCAACCAACTACTCGTTGTATCACACCTATATATACTCCTAACCATAAAAAGGTACATCAAAATTATATCATTAACAGTTAGAAACACTTCTCTGAATCATTTAAACAAGTTATTATATACATTATTTAATTTTCTCGTTATATTTATCTTTTCTGTGCTTAATTAAATTATCTCGATCAGAAACATGGGTTCTCGTTTATTGGTACTTAGTATGATGCTCATTGCTTGTGTCATGAGCACTGCGACAATGCCCGTTGCAGCTCGTCGCCTTCTAGAAGCTCCTATGGCGGCAGAGGAGCATCCTAAGGCGGAGCTGCCAAAGCCGGAAATGCCTCAACTTCCCAAACCTGTCCTGCCCGAATTGCCCAAGCCTATTTTACCTGAGCTACCGAAACCCAAAATGCCTGAAATCCCCAAGCCTAAATTGCCTGAGATACCTAAGCCTAAGATGCCTGAAATACCCGAGCTACCAAAGCCCAAGATGCCTGAAATGCCCGAGCTGCCCAAGCCCAAAATGCCTGAAGTGCATGAGCTCCCAAACACCAAGGTGCCTAAAATGCCTGAATTGCCCGAGGTACCAAAGCCCAAGATGCCTGAAATCCCTAAGCCCAAATTGCCCGAGATACCTAAGCCTAAGATGCCTGAAATGCCCGAGCTACCAAAGCCCAAGATGCCTGAAATCCCAAAACCCAAATTGCCCGAGATACCTAAGCCTAAGATGCCTGAAATGCCAGAACTGCCCAAGCCCAAGATGCCTGAAATGCCCGAGCTGCCCAAGCCCAAGATGCCTGAAATGCCAAAACCCGCAGTTCCAGAGCTGCCTAAACCTACCACACCTGAGCACCCATAAGCCCACTATCCCAGTCAAACCTTGATGCAAACCCTATACATAGTCATACTACAGTATTCAGTTGCTGCCTATACATGAATTTGTTATATTTATAATGATAAATCAATGTTTTGTATTCTTATTTTAATTTAGTTTCTTTTTTTATACCTTTTTCTGGTGGGGAAGAAGGGGTCTTCGACTCTTCTCTTTGTTTCAGAAATTGCATTGTGTAATTTAATCTTTTTTTTTTTGCCAAGTCTTGTACTTTGATTGAAAACACTCGTATAATATCATAATGCAACTTCAATTTCGTTTTACTGAATATTTTTATCTGTTTTTTTTTTTAAAAAAAAAAAGAAAGGAACTTACCTAAAGCAACTTCAATTGGTAATACAGTATAACTTTTACCCATATCGACAGCCTTGTTTTAATCTATATATGATCAGTGGTGAATCTAATAATTTTGCTTAGGACGGACTGTACTCATAAATTTTGACTGAGAATTAGGTGAAAATGTTAAAAAAAAAAATTAATTAACCTTAAATCAATTTGAACAAAACTCCTAATCATAAAATTTGAATCTAACCTTTATTAGAATATGAAATGAGATAAACAAATGTGCACGCAAAACGAACTAAGCTAACACAATTTTAACAATCCTATTTATATTGTAAAGTATATATTTATTTCAAATAGTTGACATGGGGTGGGTCATGGCTTAGGTAAGCAAATGCCTAGGCCGGCCTAAATCCGCCCCTGTCTATAATCCAAATTCACAATAATATATCTGATAAGTGGTAAAATTGTATGTATATATACTCACCTTCTGGAAAATTGAACCAAAGCCTATAAATAATTTGGTAAAGGACCTCTGGTGTATGTAGTTATCAACTTGACGCCTGCATCTTTCCAACTATGTCCTTATTTTAAAATTTACCTTCTCTCTCACTCCTATCTCTACAACTTCTATATTTCTCTTTAACTATTTTACCAGCTAGCCACCAATAAGCACTACTCCGACCACTAGAAATAATGGAGCAGCGGCACCGCCAGATGTAAACGAACTTAAGATATTGGTGGAGCACATATATCCACCCTTTTGAGCACACAAGTGACATTGAGTCCAACAACACCCTAACATTCTACTATATCTACTGATCTGCAATATATGATGATTATAGTCTAGACGACATGAGATCTCAAAATTAACCCTTGAGGTTTAAAATACCCCCAAAATTTTAACTGAACACATAAATGGAAACATGCAAAAACCTATTATAATTAGTATATTATGGTAGAGAAGAATTCCAAGCTATAATGGTACCATACACTAAACATAAATTTTTTGAAAATTTTGACAAAAATAAGTCAAACTTTGATCGGTCTTCCATAAATAAGCCAAACTTTTAAAATTCCATTAATAAGTCAACCTTTGCAACATGCATGTCAGCCAAATTTAGGTTAGCGAATTGTATTTACCACCACCTCGACCCACCGAAATCGACCTCTACCCCCACATGTCTTGCTTATCCTTCATGGATCACCTTTTTTTTTATTTCACGGTTCATTGGTGTGTGTAAACAAAATTTTATGACCTAAATTTGGCTGACATGATGCAAAGGTTAGCTTATCTTTGGAATTTCAAAAGTTTGACTTATTTATGGAAGACCGGCCAAAGTTTGGCTTATTTTTGTCAAAATTTCCAATTTTTTAAACCTAATGTAGCAATTCACTATATTAGAAAATATTCAAAAAGTTGTGTTATGAAACAAAGTGACAAAAATGTTAGTTAATTAAATGTATTTTTTTCTTTTTTTAACTGCAAATAAAACGAGGAGACAGTGCAAAAATTTATGAGGAAAGCAAAGTCATGCACCCTAAACATTATTAGTGAATGTCTGAAAGGTGATTAAATTGCTGAAATTTGGACTTAGGGGGCGTTATGCTATTGAAATTATTCATAGCGGTTGTTTTCCACCACAATTTTTTTTATAGAAGGTAGTTTTCCACAAAAAATGTTGTTACAAAAAGTATTATTAAAAACTAGAGTGAACCGGTGCAAATGCACCGATTAATTTAATAGAAATTTTAGAAGAAACATGCATACATTATTTTAAAAAAATTATCATAAAATATAAAATTAAATTGTGAACTTTACACCAATCCATATAAATAAGATGACACTTTGATCATTATTATTTTATTATAATTTTTTTTTTCATTTGTCTATAGTCAAATTTAGTTATTGTGGGTGATTACGACTTATAATTTGACGTGTCAATTGAAGGGTGCGATTCAGAATAGATCGGACCATTTCGAATTCGGGTGTACTTAGAATTATTGTATAAATCAGATCGGATGAGATTTCTGATTGGGACCCTTTCAGACCCAATTGTTCCGGATCAAACCGTTTTGGATAGTGATGATTTTTTATTACAGTTTCAGATCGAATGGGTTAGGATTTCGGACGATATTACGGGTTTGTCATTTCGGACCGAAATTGGATTTCATGTATTTCGGGTAGGGCCGGGTCAGGTTTCGGATGATATAGTTATAATAGGTGTGGTTTGGGGATTAATTGTGAAGACATTACTATATCATTAATATAATTTTTTTTTGTATCTATTATATAATTTAAAAACATAAATTAATGAGAGGCCTCCAAACCCCCAATGGAGGCCTCTCATTAATCTACCTTTTATTTTTTTTTAAACAAATTATGTAAGTTTTTTTAATTTTGTACAGTGTTATAAGTTTTTAATGTTATTATTTTATAGGTAATTTCTTAATTGTTTTAAGTATAGGTAATTTCTTAATATTATTTTTAGGAGAGGTAGTTTCTTAATTAATTTATTTAAAAAAAAAATATTTTTTAAAAAATAGAAAATTTAAAAATTATTAAAAAAAATTGTGGTGGCTTCATATTGTCATATATTTAATGATATTTTTTAAATATAATATGGTTAAGAAATGTAATAAATTTACAGAATTCGTTATAAATTTACTAATGTGTAAAAAATTTAATTTTGTACAGTGTTATAAGTTTTTAATGTTATTATTTTATAGGTAATTTCTTAATTTTTTTAGTATATTTTTTAGGGGAGGTAGTTTCCTAATTAAGTTAGTTATCAAAAAGTGTTTTTTTAAAAATAGAAAATTAAAAAAATTGTTAAGAAATTGTGGGGGCTCAATTGGGGGTTTGGAGGCTTGTGGGTAAAATTGATTCTTAGATTATATAATAGATAGATACTTTAGTACTAATTTTTAAATAATTTGATATTATACATACTCGGTGCATTTGCACCGCTTCACTCTAGTTTTAGTAATTAGTAGATTTGATTGGTTATGGTAGTTACTGCTTTTTGATAATTGAAAAAATAAGGGATTTTGGAGGGATTGCATGAGAAAAAATTAAAAAATTTGTTAAAAAATTGTGGGGGCTCAATTGGGGGTTTGGAGGCTTGTGGGTAAAATTGATTCTTAAATTATATAATAGATAGATACTTTAGTACTAATTTTTAAATAATTTGATATTATACATACTCGGTGCATTTGCACCGTTTCACTATAGTTTTAGTAGATTTGATTGGTTATGGTAGTTACTGCTTTTTGAATTCAAAAAAATAAGGGATTTTGGAGGGATTGCATGAGAATCCTCCATTGGGAGTTTGGAGGTCTCTCATGTCAAATTGATTTTTAAATTATAATGTGAAGACATTACTGTATCATTAATATAATTTTTTTTTTTTGTATTTTAGTAGATTTGATTGGTTATGGTAGTTACCTCCCAAATCCCAAATGGAGGCTTCTCATGCAATACCTCTTAAATCACCACATTTTAAATATAACTAGTTTTAACCTTGTGTCTTGCAAGGGATTTTATTTGACTTCTAAATTGACTACGTAAGAGAAAAATAATAATGTTTACCATAAATATATAAGAAATATCTATTCATATACACAATGTATATTAAAAAAATAAAGAAATTAAACATGCATATAACTAAGAGTATTTACTCGGTAAATAAGAGTTTAAAAAATTAAAAGTATACATTTAATATTAAATTAAGATATGAAAAAAGTTATGAATTAAAAAACCAGCCAATGTAAGAAAGTTAAAGAGATTAGAAACATGATTAGGTAATTTATCATTAAATTTCTTATTTTATTTATTATTATTGTGGCAGTCATCCTCAACTGATTGCAGGAAGATAAAGGATAATCAATAATGAAGGGGAGCGACGATTGAGGAGCAAGGAACTGAAATGAAGAGTCATGCAAATGAAAAAGTAACGTACAAGTTTTAATTAAGATGAGATTAATGGGTGGGTTGATGAATAAGTGAGTGGGGTGACGTATCATGACGAGGAGGGCTAAAAGGTGGACACGTGGCAATAGAACATCCGGTTTTAAATATTTAAGTTTAGATAATAAAAAATGATAACCACCTACAAACTAACAAAATTTACTTTTATTTCAAAAAAAAACGTTAATAATTCAATGAAGTCTTAACGTTTAAAATACACTTTTTATAACCACTATTCATCATCACAATAATAAATTAAACTTTACTATATGGAACTACAAAAAATAATGATAAAAAAATATGGCTGTCAAACAATATCAACAAAAATTCCCTATGTTAAGATAAACTTATTTAATACATACATAATTAGTCAAATGTAACATTGGATTAATATTCTTATTTGACCATTCAAATAAAAAAAAAAATAGACAGAATACAATCTATCTATAACTATTAGTTAGTTATTATACTAAATAAAATAAAAACCGCTGACATCAGCATTTGCCACATGTCACTTCCACATTAAAAAAAATTTCCTCCAAACTTTCATTTGACTTTTTTTTTCTTTTTAAAAACGTACTCATTTTTTTTTCCAATATTCTCTTTTCCAAGTTTTTTCTCTATATATTATTGAGAAGTTGATACTTAGGATCCATTTCATTCGTCAGAAATTTTTATATCTGATCTGAACATAACTTTTCTGATTTTATCTTATCTAAACTTTTCTGATCTGATTTGAACTTTTCTAATTTTAACTAATCTTATTTGATATTTTTTGTAGTTTTTTTAATAGTTATTTTAACTTTTCCGGTATGATCTGAATTTTTCAGATACTATCTTATCTGGTCTGAATTATTTTATCTGATCTAAAATTTTCTAAAATAAGTATTATATGTCTATATTTCTTAATAAGTTGAATCAAACATACCCTTATTTGTGCTTAAATATAAATATTTGTTTTTAGTTTCAACTTATTAATAAGAATATTCAATCATACTAACATTTTCCTAAGTTAAAGTTGTTGCACTAATCTTTTTTAAATCAAGTATATATATACTTTAATTACAATGAAATTAAAATTATACAAGTGTAATAAAAATGTAATATTTTTGTCAAGATTGTAAATTTCAAGTGTAAGCTTGCTACTACTCCGAAATGCTGATGTAATTTCAAATAAAAAAAAAAACTTGCTAGAATAAAATGGAAACTACTAACAATAATAATATTTATCTATACATAATTACATATGAGCATTGCTGTTCATTTTACATAATTTCGACTTTTTCCTACAAATTATAGATTATCATTATTAAAATAAATTTTAACAATTATTTTTTTTAAATCGTGCATCCGCACAGTTGCTAACCTAGTGAATGAATATAAAGTATTTACCCCTAAAACTTAAATAGAAAGAATAAAATGAATGAGTATAAAGTATTTACCCCTAACACTTATGAGTCAGATGAAATAACTTCCGGAAACTATAATAACTATTCATTATCCATCATTAATTATATATAATCTACAATATAATTTATTATCTACAACAAAATTCATAAAGGTCATAAAAGAAAATTATGTTAACTATTTTCATCCCAATTAACTGCAATATCTTAACCATATATATTAACCAAAAGACAATAAATAAAATGACATTTCATATATATACTTATCGGGATAAGACAAAATATACCCTTGATTTGTTTTAAAAAATAATTTAAGCTTGTTATCATAAAATTCTAAATTTATCCGGAACATTTACACAGGTTCACCCTAGCATCACTTAATTATCAAATCCAATTCGAAAATGTGATACAAGTTTTACCTTCAATGCCTCATAGATATGGCAATGCGTCTTGGACCCGACCTAGACCTGCAAGGACCCAACCCATTTATAAGGGTCTGGATCTAAGTTTTTTAGACCCAATGGGTCTGGGTCGGGTCTGAGTCTAGGTAACGATGGGTAAGGTTAGATCTGGGTCTGGGTCTGGGTCCAAATATGTGAGACCCAGACCCGATCTAGACCCTACCTTTGGATCCATTTATATAAAATTAATAAAAATTAAAAATATGTCCTAAATTTTTATGTTTTAATTTGACATCATTTGTCCTCTAATCTTTATTTTTTCTATTTATAGTTTTCTAATCTCTAACTTAATACTTATTTTTTAAAGTATTTTACAATTTATTTTTGTTATTTGACTTATTTTATGCATTTTATGCATTATTATTAATTTTTCCTTTTTTGGGTTGAAATAATCTATTACATTGATTGTATGTAACTAAAATAAAACGAAACAATTTAGTAGATACAAAACGGTGATTAAAATCTTAAAATTAAAAAGACCCATCTATGACCCACTAAGGACCCGTGGACTCGCTAGACCAAGTGAATCTGGGTATGGGTTTAAAAATTCAAGACCCAGTGGGTCTGGATCCGGTCTGGGTCTATATAAAATAAATGGGTTTGGGTCTAGGAGGACCCGACCCAGACCCGCCCCATTGCCATCTCTAATGCCTCAAACACTAGTCGTAGATATTTAGACATGTGCTGGGTACATTTTAATCTTCACATACGTGATACTTCTAAATCTACAAATTGATATTCGCACTCCATGTCTTTAATATAAATGCGCCTTTATATTGCTTTTATATGAAAAATGAGGAGTGCGGATATCAATTTGTGGGGTGCAGATATCACTTTCCCTAAATCACTATTGAAAAACTGTTTTTGCCTTGTCAAAAAAATAAATAAATAAATATATAAGTAAACATAACAAAACAAAAAACCAAGGGTCGTTCGTTATCCTTTTGGTTTTCTGTTTTTTTTTAAACTATAATAATATATCTCATATTTTTGAATGATAAACTCTTAGCTGGTAAATGCATTTAGCGGTTTTTGAATGAATGTTATAATTATCGTTTCGTGCAACGCAATTATTGTCATGTGTAACACAATTATGATCCTAAGGGTGTTGTTTATTATCCACCTACTATTTTGGCTTCACTTGTACGCGGGACCAAATTCATTTATTTCTGACACAAATGGAGCAAATTAATTGGATATGAAGCTTCTAAATGCATATAGTAGATAAGAGTGGAGACTTATTCCAGAGCTTACACCACCCAATATATATATGAGGGAATACACTTGGAGCAACCAAAGAAAGGCACCTACCCTACATCATGTGACCTTTATTAAATGGCACATGATCTTAGGAAGATTAAATTGGACAAGAATAGAAACAAAGGCCCAGTCAGCCCAAAAGGCCAAAAAAAAGAGTCATAGCTTGATTTCGGTCCTAAGACCTACTCCATCCGCAAGCTACAACAACTTGTAGCTTTGTGTGCCGCATCATATTTCCAAACTACATCATCTCCAATAGAAAAATACAATTACTTATTTTTTTAGGTCCCACATTTCACCACCATATCAACAATTTTTTATAAATGTAAATATGTGATACAAAAAACATATGTGGGACTCACATGAAGATTGAAAAAGCTTATTTCTTTGTGGAGTAACTTAGCTGCCACAAGATACAACTCATATTTCACTCCACCAAGAAAGCTACTAGCTACAACTTTATTAAAATTGCAAGCAGGTCCCTAAACTCCACTAGTGGAGTTGCTCTAATGATTTGTTTACACCATTTTTATCCTTCCTACACTGCATTTGTTCTATTCCTGCTCATAGTATGAGATGTGTAGAAAAGTAATAGATAAATAGATGATATTCTGGTTTTTTTTTTTCTTTTGTTTAAATTTGTTTTCACTGTAAATTAATCAAAGAACTATTGTAAATAATCGAGCTTCTAAAAACTTTGTCCGAGTTTAACTAGTTTAATTTTTTCATGTTAGAGTTTAGGTCAAGCTTCCTCATTTAATTCGAGCCCGCGCTATGTTATAAACGACCATATATATAAATGAGCTTGTATATATTGTTTTCTTAATTACTAATTTTAGCCTTTGGCCAGCACAAGTAATATTCTCTCCGTATCGGTTTATCTGCAACATTTCTAAATATGGATGTCACACATTAACTACAATAATTTAAATCTTTCTAAATTTGATAAAATTTTAGATCTAAAATGACAGAAATACCCCTAACTTTAAAACTTTAACAAACATATAATAGCCTCCTAAATTTTACACATGCATTCTACAAAAGTATTTTACACATCATTTTTTTTCTCTCTCTTACTTTACCCTTCAATCTTCTCTTAACCTTAATTTAAGATAAAATCCCTAGAGAACCGTACTAATTACTCATTTGTTGCAATTAAACCAATACGGAGAGAGTATAAAATATGAAATTTTAAAATTATAATACAAAGTATGATATTATTTCAAATTTGTAACCAATACAAAGTATGGTATCTAAATGATACGTGTTATAAATAACTATATTTTAAAATTCGAAGTATAAACGAGTATAAATGAAATGATTATGAACGAGCTTATTAATGAACTTGAACGAGCTGTTCGCGAGCCTTAATAAGTCGAGTACTACCTTGTTCGAGTAAAGCTTGTTTATTAACCGAGCTTGAAAATTTTACTCGGACTCGTTTATTTTTATATGAACAAGCTTTGATCGGATTTGTTCGCAAGCTATTCACGAGTGTATCGGCTCATTGATTTCCCTACGTGTGGGCCTACATGTATAATTCTATATGTATAAACACTATCTAAAATTTTGCCCATAAAGTGATCAATTAAGTAATTTGGTTTATTGGGCTTGTGAGGTATTTTAAATAAAAATTAAATGGACTAATATGTGTATATATCCGTTATAGTCTCTTAATTATTTCATGATGGCCAAAATAATAAGAGACATTGAAAACCCCATATATATACAGCAGTACAACACTAGGGTTATGGTCCTAGGGTTATTCTCTTTGAATATTTCATCATCAAGACAATGCTAAGGGTTCATAAAGAATTGGAAGATCGAACCATCACATGCAATTTCTCGGTCAATCATCTACTATGGATCAAGTTAGGCTTTAACAATTCTCTTCACCTAGCTATAGCTATTAACTGATGTGAAGTTTTATGATCTATAATTAGGGTTTAATCCCAATATGAGTGTCCCACATTGGAGATTAAAGACGAAAAAATGAACCAACTTATATGTTTAAGAGTTACTCTTTCCGCCCATTACCAATTTACTTTGGGAAGGAACCTCTGTAGACTTATAACTGTTTAAGTGATCAAACTCTTCTCCTCTATATGAGTAAGTCTCCACTCTTAGCTGCTATATGCAGTTAGCAGTTTGGAGACCAATTATATTGCTTCATTTGTGTCAGAAATAAATGGAGGTGGTCCAACGTACAAGTAAAGTCAAAACAGTACGTGAACAATAAACGACACCCTTGGGACAATAATTGTGTTACACAGGATAATAATTGCTTTGCACAGGACAATAATTAAGACATTTATTCAAAAACCGCTAAATGCATATAGCAGCTAATAGTTTATCATTCCTCCCTCTATATTGGGTTGCTTAGACACATTTGATGTAAATTAATTTCCCTTTTTTCTAGCTTATAATTCGAACTTCATGCATTTTCATTACAAAGCAAGGCAGGCGATAACGTTGTTCAATATTTCATTATAATCTACATTACTTTAACTTGTTACTATTAATTTCATAACAACCCATTTTCCCCAGGGAAAAAAAATTTAAAAAAATTATAAAAAAAAAAAAAAACGAGTCCTGATTTGTTTTTTTTTTTTTTTTAATTCTAATTGCATGGTGTAATAGAATGAAAGTCAATAGTATCTGGAAAAAACAAACAACAAATAATAAGTTTTTCAAAGATGAACATATAAAGTGGTTGAAAAAAAAAGAAAACTTGCTTTTTTATTTTTCTCCAGATTTAGTAGTTGGGAAGAAATAATTAACATAATAATTCTTCATAGTTCCTGCCTAATATGACATGTGGAAGTCATACATGCAATACACAATTGATACTCAATTTATAAATAAATAAGAAATTAATATCTAAGTTAAAATAGTCAAATTTTTCTAATAATGTAGATGAAGATGTTAAACAATTTCGACCTATCCTTACCAACCCTTTCTTGTGTTTCTTTGCTCAATTCTCAACTTCTCATCTATAAATAGCATCTTTAGTGACATGCATCATATAATTAAAACTCTCATATTTATTTGATAAATATATCTTAATTCTCTTATTATTATAAGGTTAGGATTAATTCATTTGTTCACTACGTACTATCATTGAGTTCTGCCTTGTTCTTTTTACATACCATGGCTCGGCAAAACTCATTTTTTGTGTTATCTATAATGTTGTTTGCTACTTGCTTCTTGTTAGGTAGCAATGCAAAATTGGTTGCTTCTCGCCGTCTTTTGGAAACTCCTCATGAGGAGGTTGCTCCAAAGCCTGAGACGCAAAAAGTGCCAGAGTTGCCTAAGCCTACCTTGCATGAGCTCCCGAAGCCTGTGGTTCCGGAACTTCCGAAACCTGAAATACCAAAGGTGCCTAAGCCTGAAATACCAAAAATACCTGAAATACCTAAGCCTAAAGTACCAAAAATGCCAGAATTGCCCAAACCCACAATTCCAGAGCTTCCTAAGCCTAATGTACCAGAACTTCCGAAACCCACACCACCTGAAGTGCCAAAACATGAGGCACCAAAAAAGCCTGAGTTGCCTAAGTTAACTACACCAGAGCTGCCTAAGCCCACTGAACCTGAAGTGCCAAAGCCCACTGAACCTGAAGTGCCCAAAAAGCCCAAATTACCTGAATTGCCTAAGCCCAAACTTCCAGAAATGCCAAAGCCAGAGGTGCCAAAAATGCCTGAATTGCCTACGCTCAAAACCCCAAAACTCCCAAAGCCTGAATTACCCCAACTGCCAGAAATTCCAAAGCCCGAGGAACCAAAGGAGCACGGAGAGATGCCTAAGCCTGAAATTCCGAAACCTGAGGCACCAAAGGAGATGCCTAAGCCTGAAATGCCAAAACAGAAGCACGAAGAGATGCCCAAGCCTGAAATGCCAAAACCCGAAGCACCAAAAGAGCATGAGGAGATGCCTAAGTCTGAATTACCAAAACCCGAAGCACCAAAGAAGCATGAGGAGATGCCTAAGCCTGAGATACCAAAACCTGAAGTGCCAAAAGAGCACGAAGAGATGCCTAAGCCTGAAATGCCAAAACCCGAGGCACCAAAAGAGCATGAGGAGATGCCCAAGCCTGAAATGCCAAAAGAGAAGCATGAAGAGATGCCTAAGCCAGAATTGCCAAAACCTGAGGCACCAAAAGAGCATGAGGAGATGCCTAAGCCTGAATTACCAAAACCCGAGGCACCAAAGAAGCATGAGGAGATGCCTAAACCTGAAGTGCCAAAAGAGCACGATGAGATGCCTAAGCCTGAAATGCCAAAATCCGAGGCACCAAAAGAGCATGAGACACTTGAGCACTGAACCGACAATACCTGAATGGATTGCTCGAGCTCCTCAACCATTGGTCATGTCTAGTGTCTCCACAATTACATAAATACATGTGTCCCTATAATTAATATTTGTTCCTCCATATTTTTACTAGTATAGTTTTATATTGTGTTTTTATAATTCCTTTTGAAGGATGATACTATTGGTTTCTTCTTGTATTTTGACGTCATATATATTCGAATAGTGGCGTTTAATAGTATAATTTTAAATTAAATAATAAAAAAAAATTTTGTATTGCTATTGAGAATTTATTTATGTACTTTTGTTTTGTCATTATGAATTTGCATGCATGCATACGGCCTCCTTTCTTATATATCTTTGCTTTTTGGCATTTACTAGCGACAGTTAGTGTAAATATGAAAGTGCCTAATGAGACAGGATATCCAACTCAAAAAATGGCACTCTTAGGGTACGTTCTCTTCACCTTAAAAAAAATAAGCTTAATGTTTAATATGTTCAGATAAGTTCTAATAAGCTATATATCAGGTCTAATGAGTTATAATCAGGCTTAATAAGTTCTAATCATGCCTAATAAGTTTTTATAAGTTCTAATAAGCTCTAATCAGGTCTAATATGTTTTAATCAGGTTAAGGTTTTAATTAGATAAAATTAATTAAATTAATAATTAACTTAAATCACTCCTACACACTATAAATTAATTTTATTATATCATTCTTATTTTATAATTTTTTTAGAGAAACCCACTCCGAGTTAGATTGAATTAAATTAATTGTTTTTAATTATAAAATAAGAATGATAGATTTAAAATAATTCTGAATTCTAGTTATAATTAAAATTAAATAAAATTCCCTTGAATAATTCGTGATAAAGCATAACATGTAAGTCAATTCATGATATTAATTAGTGTTGTAGTACTAATGAAACATAAAGATCCACATCGATACATTGCTTCATATTCATCATCGGAGTACATATTTTCACCTTCAGTATCATTTTTTTCATCGAGTACATTCTCTTCACATACAACTTGCCATATTTCATTTGTAATATTTGTACGAATAGCTTTCATTGTCTTTAGTTGTTCACAATCAGTTAAATTTATATCAGGTTTTTATTTTATTTTATTATTTTTATTATTTTATTTTAACAACTTGCGAAATTGAAATCCCCAAATCATGTAAACGAATAAAATTATTATTTTTATTTTATTTTATTTTTCAATCAGGTTTAATAAGTTCCAATCGGTTTTAATAAGTTCCAAAAAGGTCTTATAAGTTCTAATAAATTTCAATCAGATCTAATTAGTTTCAATAAAGTCTAATGAATTCAAATTATGTCTAATAATATAAGTTAAATCAGGTCTGATAAGTTTAAATAAATTCATGTCTAATAAGTTGAAAAAAACACAACCTTAATGACTAATGAGTAAATTACGGGTAATAAATTCAAGATCTAACAAAATTAAAACAATAAATTATGGCCACTAATTGAAGAATGGAAATGAAGTATGGGAAGAAACCCTATAATAACAATTTAGTTTTCTCCCAAAAACGATGAAAAATCTCAATCACTTATTCTTTGCATCGTTAGAAGACACTAGCACTAGTACCTTTGCAATGATGCAATAAAATAATTTATATAAATTTGATGAGGCCATGAGTTTGAATAATTTCACCCGCCGTAAGTGTTTGAGAATATAATAATAATAATAATAATAATAATAATAATAATAATAATAATAATGAACAAAAGAGGAGTGTAATCAATAATAAGGGAGTTCATATATCACCATCCAAAAATAAGGCTGGATATATGAAATATCTCAGTATATGACATGCATCTTCTTCAAAAATGATTGGTGACATTTGACATACTCTCTTTGTCTTTTTCACTTCTACATTCTTCTTTGTTAGGGTATATGAGCGTAGCGGAAACGTAAATAAATCGAGAAATTAATCGAATATAAAATATGCAAGATAAACAATAAAAAGACGCACAATATTTAACGTGGGAAAAATCCTCAATAGAGGCAAAAACCCACGGACGACGAGCACCAAAATTCCACTATATAAAATATTAGAGTACAAGATAGACCCTAAATATTAGGGTAGAAAAATTACAATGAAACTCTCACAATACAACTCTCAAAGGAGTATGTAAACAAAAGGGAATAGTGGAATAAGGAGGAGAGTATTTAAGAGTGGTTTGGTAGTAGAAAGGCTACTTTGATGTGGAAGGCTTGAGAGTATTTTGTGAATGCTTTTTGGAGAATATTTTTTTGTGGATGGATTGGAGGTAGAGTGTCATCCTCTATTTATAGGTGAAGATGGTAGGGTGATGTAGGTGGTAGAATAATCTAGAGAGGAAAGATCTAGAATGGAGAAATCTAGAGTGAGGGGGGTCTAGAATAGAAATATCTAGACAAGAATAGTCTAGATAGAACACTCTAGATTAATAAGGGTGATGATAGAATAATCATCACAACATTCTAGAATATTCATTCACCTTAGAAAGTATGTAGGATTGGGCCTTAAGATTTGGGCCACTCCAACAATCTCCACCTTGGACCAAATCTTTGGGCAACTCGTCGTCGAAGCCTGAGCCCACTAAGTCCAAACAATGATCGAACTTAGTGGTAGGAAGTGGCTTGGTAAGCATGTCTGCTGGATTTTCGGAAGTGTGAACCTTCTTTACCACAATTTCACCCTCAGCAATTGTATCTCTGACATAGTGATATTTGACTGAAACGTGCTTGGTCTTGGAATGATATGCATCATTCTTAGTGAGGAAGATAGCACTCTGGCTATCAGAGAATACCACAGTGACTCCTTGTGGTATACCAAGATCCGTGACAAGACCACGCAACCATGTAGCCTCCTTTATACCTTCAGTTGCTGCAACATACTCTGCTTCGGTTGTGGAGAGAGCAGCAATCGGTTGTAATTGAGCTTTCCAACTGATTGCTCCAGAACAAAGTGTGAAGATATAGCCGGAGAGAGACCTTCGACGGTCGAGATCACCACCATAGTCAGAGTCGACAAACCCAACAACGTCAGTAGATTTTGTCGAGTGCTTATCAAAGACCAACCCCAGATCTGTAGTACCATTTAGGTAACGAAATATCCATTTAATAGCATCCCAATGCTCCTTTCCAGGGTTGTGCATATACCTGCTTACCAAGCTTACTACATGTGCTAAATCTGGTCTAGTACAGACCATAGCATACATGAGACTTCCGACTGCACTAGCATATGGAATGCTAGACATTTTCTCTATATCTTCCTCTGTTTGAGGACAATATGCAGATGATAGTTTGAAATGAGCAGCAAGAGGTGTAGAAACGGACTTACAGTTCCTCATGCCAAATTTGTCAAGGATTTTCTCAATGTATTTCTTCTGAGTTAGAAATAATTTCCCAGCTTGTCGGTCCCTGTGTATCTCCATGCCAAGAATTTTCTTTGCTGCACCAAGATCCTTCATCTCGAACTCCTTGTTAAGTTGAGACTTCAATTTATCAATCAATGACTTGTCACGAGATGCTATGAGCATATCATCTACATATAGCAACAGATAGATATAAACTCCACCATATTTTCGGAAGTAGACGCAGTGATCATACTGACTGCGTATGTAGCCTTGTTTACTCATGAATGAGTCAAAGCGCTTGTACCACTGCCGCGGAGCTTGCTTGAGACCGTACAAGGATTTCTTTAAGCGACAAACATGGTTTTCCTTTCCAGGAACAATAAATCCCTCGGGTTGCTTCATGTAAATTTCTTCTTCAAGATCTCCATGCAGAAAAGCAGTTTTGACATCGAGTTGTTCTAACTCCATGTCAAACATAGCAACTATTGCAAGAAGGACTCGAATAGAGGTATGACGAACAACGGGAGAAAAAATCTCATTAAAGTCAATGCCTTCTCTTTGATTGCATCCTTTGACTACGAGACGAGCCTTCCATCTTGCAGGTTCAACACCGGGGATTCCTTCCTTCTGCTTGTAGATCCATTTGCATGTGAGCGGCTTTCGACCTTGAGGAAGCTCAACTAGGTCCCAAGTCTCATTCTTGTGGAGACTCTCAATCTCCTCGTTCATTGCCACAAGCCATTTAGAAGAATTCAGACATGTGATGGCCTCTGAGTAAGATGATGGCTCAACTCCGGTTGGAGTTTCTTCTGCAACTGATAATGCATAAGCAAGAACATATTCATCGTCCTTGTATTTTGAGGATTTTATAATTGGCCTCTTTGAACGATCCCTTGTGAGATTGTAACCAGCTTGCTGCTGAGAACTTTGAGGCTGGCTTGAAGCAGTGGTAGCTGGAGCATCATCATCATGATGTATGTCTTGGCTAGACTGTGGACTTGAAGGAGATTCAACCTCCATGCTTGGAGATTGACTACTAGTTTCCCACTCCACCTTCTCACCAGTTCCATCCTGATCTATGTTGGGAGAAACAACAACATCCGAACCAGAGGATTTTATCATAGCATTTTCGTTAAAGGTAACATCTCGACTAAGAATGATTTTCTTAGATTCGAGACACCACAATCTGTAACCTTTAGATTCAGAGGAATAGCCAACGAAAATGCATTTTACAGCTCTAGGAGCTAATTTTCCGTCATTAACATGAGCATAAGCGGTACAACCAAAAACTTTAAGAGGAGAATAGTTAACTGTTGTACCTGACCACACTTCCTCTGGTATTTTGAAGTCAATCGAAGAGTGCGGGGAGCGGTTGACAACATATGCAGCTGTGGAGAGAGCTTCTGTCCATAAATCACGGCGATGCCACAGTCTAGCATTTGAGATCATGCAGCGAGCTCTCTCAAGAAGAGTTCTATTCATCCGTTCTGCAACACCGTTTTGTTGAGGCTTGTAAGGTAATGTCTTATGCCTTCCAATACCTGCTTGAGAGCAGAACTCTTCAAATTCCTTTTCGCAGAACTCCAAACCTCGATCTGTCCTTAGCTTCTTAACTTTCTTCCCAGTCTGGTTCTCAACTAGAGATTTCCACCTTTTGAAAGTGGTAAATGCCTCATTTTTTTGCTGTAAGAAATATGTCCAGACCTTGCGGGAGAAGTCATCGATGATGGTCATCATGTAGCGTTTGCCATTGTAAGAGTTAACCCTTGATGGTCCCCACAGATCAGAGTGAACATAGTCAAGAATACCCTTCGTTCGATGAGTACGTAGCTGTGGAGAAGCTTACTTTCTTTTGCTTCCCATAAACACAATGTTCACAAAATGGCAGCTTGCCCGTTCCAGGTGAACCAAGGAGACCACGTTTGCTCAGGATTTCCATGCCCTTTTCACTCATGTGGCCAAGGCGCATATGCCACACTTGAGTGTGATCGGAATCAGAAATTGAAGATGAGACAGCGACTTCACCTGTCACTGTATGTCCTTCTAGGACATAAAGGCTGCCACGTTTGTTGGCTTTCATGACCACCAGGGCACCTTTAGAGACCTTCAAAACTCCACCTTGAGCTGAGAATTTGTACCCAAGAGAATCCAGGGTACCCAAAGAAATCAGATTGCGTTTTAAGTCAGGAACATGACGAACCTTTGTTAAGGTCCTGACAACGCCATCATGAGACTTGATTTTGATTGAACCAATACCAACAGCCTTGCAGGAAATATCATTTCCTAACAAGATAGTACCACAATCGACAGATTCATATGTGGTAAACCAGTCCCTATGAGGACAAACATGATAGGTACAACCAGAATCAAGAATCCATTCATTGAAACTCCTCTTTTCGGAGATTGCAAGTAACACTGAGTCACTTTCGAAATCAGTGTCAACAACTCTAGCTTCGGCAGAATTTTGAGGTAGCTTTGATTTCTCTTCTTTCTCCTTTTTATTCTTTAACTTGTAGCAATCTGAGACTTCATGCCCTGTTTTCTTACAATAACGACATGTGACATTCTGTTTTCGTCCCCTCGATTTTGATCGAAAATTTTTCTTATGTGTATTTTTCTTTTCACGAGATCTCCCTCTTACATTTAATCCCTCGGCTTTGTCTTCCGAATGAACTTCAAGGTCAAATTTTTCTTTTGAGAGTAAATTTGATTTTACATCTTCAAAAGAAAGAGAATCATTGGAGCCATATAGCATGATTTCCTTGAAGTGCTTGTAAGAGGGAGGTAAGGAGACGATTAATAGGACAGCTTTATCTTCATCCTCAATTTTGACATCCAAGTTTTCAAGATCGATAAGAATAGAATTAAATTCATTGAGATGGGTTTGGAGAGAAGTACCTTCAGCCATACGAATTGTGTAGAGTCGTTCCTTCAAGCGAAGCTTGTTTGCTAGGCTTTTGGTCATGTAAAGAGACTCAAGCTTCGTCCATAAAGCAGCGGTAGTCTTTTCGTGTATGACCTCGCGTAACACCTCCTTCGTTAAGCATAGTTGGATTGCCGACATGGCTTTTTCGTCCAACTCCTGCCATTGCTCATCGGACATGGTTGAAGGCTTCCTATCGAGAGCCCTTTTTAATCCGTTCTGAACAAGAACGGCTTGCATCTGAACCTTCCAGATGCTAAAGCTTATCTTGCCATCAAATTTCTCGATGTCGAATTTTGTAACAGTCGACATTGTCAACCTGGCTCGGATACCACTTGTTAGGGTATATGAGCGTAGCGGAAACGTAAATAAATCGAGAAATTAATCGAATATAAAATATGCAAGATAAACAATAAAAAGACGCACAATATTTAACGTGGGAAAAATCCTCAATAGAGGCAAAAACCCACGGACGACGAGCACCAAAATTCCACTATATAAAATATTAGAGTACAAGATAGACCCTAAATATTAGGGTAGAAAAATTACAATG
Source organism: Salicornia ramosissima (assembly GCA_951394345.1). NCBI lineage: Eukaryota > Viridiplantae > Streptophyta > Magnoliopsida > Caryophyllales > Amaranthaceae > Salicornia > Salicornia ramosissima. Next base: position 44,993,332 of record OX596233.1, on the reverse strand, counting down.
AAACTCTCACAATACAACTCTCAAAGGAGTATGTAAACAAAAGGGAATAGTGGAATAAGGAGGAGAGTATTTAAGAGTGGTTTGGTAGTAGAAAGGCTACTTTGATGTGGAAGGCTTGAGAGTATTTTGTGAATGCTTTTTGGAGAATATTTTTTTGTGGATGGATTGGAGGTAGAGTGTCATCCTCTATTTATAGGTGAAGATGGTAGGGTGATGTAGGTGGTAGAATAATCTAGAGAGGAAAGATCTAGAATGGAGAAATCTAGAGTGAGGGGGGTCTAGAATAGAAATATCTAGACAAGAATAGTCTAGATAGAACACTCTAGATTAATAAGGGTGATGATAGAATAATCATCACAACATTCTAGAATATTCATTCACCTTAGAAAGTATGTAGGATTGGGCCTTAAGATTTGGGCCACTCCAACATTCTTATTTGAGTGTTTTAATTTACTTGCTACATTTCTTTTTGTGGAATGTTGGGCTCACTTAATTTCTACTTATTTTAATTATTCTTATTTTTGTCATTTACTCTCTTTATTAAATCTATTTAACCCCATTATTTTTGTCTTCTTCTTCCTAAATACATATACGTTCTAATGGTCACTATCACTTCATATGTTTCTCCAAAAATTTGTGCCAATAAGAATACAACAAGTAATTAAAGATAAAGGGAATATTACAGATCATCCATTTTCATTCATTGTTCATAATTAATTAGTTTGGAGACGCCTTTCGAAAAAAATGTACAATTTTAATATCTTTATAGAGACTAAGCAATTAAACAAAAGTGAAATGCTTTGCCAAAAAAAATAATAAAATAAAACAAAACAAAAGTGAAAGTATTAGGTCAACAAATGTACGCTTACTTTCACTTTTATCAACTCTCAATTTGTATTGGAGTGATTTTATAGAAAGCTTAGCTTGTTGGAGAGAATAATGGGGAATTGAACTATGGTCATGATCTGATCATTGTTATGATCCAAAGTGAGGGGGGAAACTAAATCATTGGACATTTGGCAGGTGTTGGGAGGAAGAGAAGGAAATTATGGAATTCATTTAAGTGATAGCTAGAAAGGAAAACCTCCATAAGGGAAGTGGAAGAAAATAATACCAAAGTTTGATGTAGATGGAATCAAGAGAAAGTATATAATGGGTTATGATGAGAATGAAGTCATAGCCTAGTGGTTAGGGCTTCAGAATTCCAGGCTACGAGGTCCTGGGTTCGATTCTTATCGCACGCATTTGCGAGGATTCCTTATTACCCCCTTACAGATGCGTGTGTTGGCTAAAATTGGGCCGGGTGGCCTGCAGTAGGGCCTGATTCCAAGGCCTAATATCCCACACATTATCCTAAAAAAATATTTATATATAGTGGGTTATGATAAAGAAGTGGCAAAAATTGTCCAATCTAAAATTGTAAAATTATCTTTTGCGCTTTAAAATAAAGACAAATAAAAACTTAAAAATGTTAGATCATGAGTTATTTGGTTATTAACATTATAAAGTCCGTTATTATATAACACCCTTTATCAAACTTATTTGATAATCTTATATTATTATTATAACATATATTAGCTATAATCAAATATCATAAATGGTTATAAAAATTATATTAGCTAATTTTAGTTAGAGAAGGTATTGTGTCAGACTGGTCTGACAGTAATGTTTCTGTCAGACCAGTCACCTAGACCTGGACACATATGGTTGAATCTGGACTCATATGTGTTTAATCTGGACACATGTTGTTAAACCTGGACATGTATTGGTAGACCTGGTTACATATTTGTAAACCTTGACATAAATTTGTAACCCTGGAAACATATTTGTAAACCTGGGCATATTATTGAACCTGGACACATATGGTTGAACCTGGACACAGAATGTTAAACTTGGACATAATGTTAAACCTAATAACATAATGTTGGACCTGGATACATATTGTTGAACCTGGACACATATTGTTAAACCTGGACACATATTGTTAAACCTGGACACATATTGTTGAACCTGGACACATATTGTTTAACATGGACAAACCTGAACAAAACTGGACAAACTTGGACAAACCTGGAAAAATGTAGACAAACCTGGACAAATATGAACAAACCTGGACTAATGTTGACAAACATGGATAAATCTGGATAAATCTGGACATACCTGGACAAACCTGAACTAATGTTGACAAACTTGGACAAATGTGGACAAACCTGGACATATGTACACAAACCTGGAAAAGTCTAGACAAACATGGACATATCTGAACAAATATGAACACACTTGGACAAACCTGGATACATATTGTTAACCTGGAAACATTTGTAAACATGGACACATATTGTTTAATGTGGACACATATTGTAAAATATGGACACATTTTGTAACGAACATGGACAAAATATAACCTGGATACGTTTTTTGCATTTTGAGGCCTTTAGAGGCCTCGTTTGGAGATTTCCGGTGGCCAAATAAAATCGATCAATTTCGATATATTATAAGCCCCGTTCCGACACCCGAGCGCAAAGTTATAGCATCCTGAAGTTTTACACTATTCTAAGTAGGTTGTATGGGCAGCCGTCTGACCAGATTGTCTGTTCAGACCGTCTGACCCAATACTTTCACTTTTAGTTATTATAAGACTTTAATAACCAACATATATCTTATAACAAGTTAGCTTTATATCTCTCCTGTTGGAGGGTCTTAAATGGAGAGTGGGGAATGGGTCTAGTATTAAGGTTTGGGATGAGAATTGGTTGTCGGGACTAGGGAATGATGCAAGACCTACACCTGTAGTGGGGATGGATATTGATATGCGAGTTAGTGAGCTCATTGACTTTGAGGATGGATGTTGGAATGTTGAGAAGGTTAAGACTAATTTTGTGGAGGGGGAATGGCGAAGGGTTTTAGATATTCCACTATCTCAAGATTGGAGGGGTGATTCTATGTTTTGGTGGCCGACTAAGGATGAATGTTATACGGTAAAATCTGGATGTTGGCTCGCTCTTATTGGCCATTGACATCTTTGGGCTCCCAACTATGGGTCAAGTGGAGAGGAAATATGGAAGCCGGTTTGGGGTTTGGATGGTCCTCCAAAGTTGAAGCACTTTTTGTGGAGGGCTTGTAAGGGTACGTACTCTTGGGGTTATGGATAGACTTCACTTTCGTCATGTGGTTAATGATCCGAGGTGTGTGGGTTGCAGTGGGGGGAATGGAGACAATCCATCATGCTTTATTTTCTTGTGTTCATGCTATGAAAATTTGGGAGGGTAGCAGGTTTGGTGAGCAATTGGGTGAAGCCCCTAACTTGTCGGTGTCTGATTTGTTGGTGTGGATGGCGGGGAAGTTGTCGAAGGCGGATTTTCTTCACTTTGTCACTCTAGTGTTGGCGACGTGGCAACGTAGGAATAAGAGGGTGTTTGATAGGGAGGAGCCTGATGTTGGTAGGGTGGTGGAGGGATGGACAAATTTTGTGCAAGACCACAAAAAATATGCGGCAAGAGTCTTCCACAGTTTTTCCGGGCGAATGGGTGTATAAAATGTTCTGTCTCAGGATTTAGCCTTATGATGTAGTATAAAATATTTTGTCACACAGCTCAATCCCAAACATTTATATATTATTTGAACTCATAGTTTATTTGATTTATCATGATAGCTATAGTTTAGCATACTAGGTTTGGTTTAATGTGAGTATTTAGCCAATATAACTTTAGCAAATAATTAAATGTTAACTAAACCCTGTGTATTGTTTTATACAAACATCAAACCAAAACGTCTTTAATTAATTATATAAAACAATCGATTACTTCTTGGCTTTGGCATATAAATAAATAAATCTTGCAAAATATATAAGAAATATTGCCGTAAAACAAGGAAATCCAATAACTTTGTCCACCACAGAAACTTTAAACATCTATATCTATACCGATAATATTAAAACTCTCCCCCAATCTATCCTATATTTTTCTCTCCCAATTAACTCTTCATCTTTGCTCGACACATGTCATCTCTCCCTCTCAACTCTTAATCTTTGTTTTCTTATATCAACTTGCCAAGTGTACTTCTTCTTCAAATCCCATTTGCCATTCATTATCATCTAAACTTTTTAGTTGTTGTAGTGTAACTTCATTCATCTTTCTATTTCCTAATTATTTCTTTCAGTTACAATTTTACAATTATTAATTATGTCTCCTCTCGCTCAATTTTAATTAGATTTTTTAAATCCATTTTCCCTTTTTCTATATACAAAACGATAAAAAAACTGCTAAAATATTATTAATCATTTTTACTTGCAATATTTTTAGTAGGATTGTTTTCATTTCTCTTTCTCATTAATTAGTTTTCAATAATATTTATTTATTTTTCTTAATATTTTTGCCAATAACATACTATGTTTTGAGATCGAAGGATGCTTAAAATTATTGTTACAATGTTCTTGGTGATATTGTTTTCATTTCTCTTTCTCATTAATTAGTTTTCAATAATATTTATTTGTTTTTCTAGCTTAATCATTTTTGTCAATAACATAATCTGATTTGAGAAGGATGCTTAAAATGAGAGGGTGGAAAATTGATGGTTCATAAAATTTGTAATATATGTGCATTTTGTTAAATGTGAATGTACATTAAAAAAAATCAAATTGAAAAAATTTCAAGAAAAAGTGGGAAAAATATGCACATAGATATATATTCATTTTTAAACATGAATGTGCATTAAAAAATTCAACTTGAAAAACGTTTTCCAGAAGAAAAAAAAAGTGAAAAAAAATTAACATATGCACATTGATTGACCTCTTAAAAAAATAATATCATTCACCTCTTAAAAATCATCAAAGATATTACACGTAGCAAATAACCATCATTGATATTAAAAAACAAGTTATTATTTTCTTGAAAAAAAAAAAGTTGCTTTTGCCTTCTTATTTTTCTCACGTTTAGTCGTTATCATTTTTTACCTCATTCTATTTAATACTTTCAAAATTATATACAATATAAAGTACAATTAAAAATATCCTTCGTGTTTTGCACGGGTCCAAAAAACTAGTTGTCAATATATAAGCTAACTTTCATTGTTTGATCACATCAGATATATTGGGTCAAAAACAAAATTCAAAGGAGTACCATGAGAAAATAGGCAAAACTTTCTTGGGTTTATTTCTCTGAGTATTTCAGCTGACAAAATATTTGAAATAATCAAACCATGAATTTGAAATAATAATTACTCAAACTCAAGCCAATCTTGTAAGCAATTAACTAAATCTCAACTAAATCATTTTCGCTTCAATTGACGTAACATGACTTGATTGAACCAAACTGTCAAAAGTGAATTTATTTGAAATAAGCACATAAGTGTTTATTTAAGTTGAATCAAACACACCATAATAGTTATAATAAAGTAAAGTATAATAAGTTATAATCAGATCATGTCTAATAAGTTTTAATCAGGTCAGGTTACTAGCATAGCACTCGTGCGATGCATGGCTTACAAAGATATGATAGACATGAAAAATGTAATCCAGTTCAATTTAGTTCAGCGCATATAAACAATTCATATAAGCTCGATTCAAATTAGTTCATATTACGTGGGAACTGGGAAGTTTATAAATTTTCACTCACATTTTCCGCCAAACTTTTAGAAACTAGGGTTAAGACGGCTTAATATATAAATCATTGCACAAAAGTACCCCGTACGACAAATTTTAATCATTTTGTTGCCCGTTCAACCTGTAAGAATTCAGAAATTTATTGCGCCCAATACAATAATAATGTTGTTGACTAATATCCTATACAATAAACATTGTATAGGAATATTATTATTAGTTATTTCCTTATTTCTCTTTCTTCCAATCTTTTTGTTTCCATTGTTACCTTGTTAAATAGGAGGTTTACCAGTCCTTTGTGACACCATTGCACTGCTCTCCATCGTGTTTTCTTGATTTATCTCCATTTTCTTCTCAACCTTTTGAGCAATTGCAAAAGCATGATTAATGGAAGGCAATGGCTCCATGGTTATGACATTCGTGACAACATTATCATAGCCACTGTTTAATCCAAGTAGGAATTGCATGCATTTTTCTTCCTCTTCAAAATCAGCCAATTTCTTGAACAAACCACAGGTGCAATTCTTCATAGCTCCACAGGTGCATGTAGGCATTTGACAAAGATCCTTCAGCAGATCCCAAAGTTTCTTGAGGTTGCTGAAATAATTCAATAAAGAAAGATTCTCCTGCTTCAAATTCTCAATATCTTTCTTTAATTGATAAATGAGAGTACCATTGCTTGTACCAAATCTTTCCTTGAGCTCATTCCACAACTGAATAGAAGTAGCAACAGACTCGAAATCCTCTGCAATCTCTCCATTCATTGAACTCAAGATCCAACAGATCACCATGTAATCTGCAATTTTCCATTTCTCAAAATTTTCATCCGTTTCTTTGGGCTCCTTAATAGCACCATTAATAAAACCTTCTTTATTTTTAGCTCCAAGTGCTCTCCTCACAGCACGACTCCACCTACTATAATTGTTTCCATTAAAGAGTACCTTCACCAAAGAATTGCTAGTGTTGTCTGAATTTGAAATGAAGTATGGATCTATATAATTTGAGGAAGGATTAGAAACTGTAGAAATTGGTTGAGTAATATCCGCCATTAAAGAGTGATTGAAAAGCTTCGATTATCGAAGAGAAAACAACAATCTCGAATTGAGATTTACTCGCTCTGATACCATGAAAATATGTAAGAGAGAGAGAGGAAGAATAGAGCTAATGCTCATTAGTTTGTTACAACAGTAACAACCCAAAACAAAATTGTATTATGAATGTTCACTATTGTACAAATTAGGACAAAAGGCTCTATATATAGGCCAACTATAATACAAAATAGAGAAAAAGAAATAAGGAAATAACTAATAATAATATTCCTATACATTGAATGAATTAGAGATGAAAATATGCATAAATCTTAAAAATTAAAATGTGGAATTCTTACAAAAGGAATATTAAAATATGTCTAATATCTTTTGTCAAACATAAAACTGTACTAAACCATAAGAGGTTTCAAAAAACTTATATAGTACAACATTAAACTATATTTATGAAGAAATAAGAAGAAATTCAGAGAGAATGAGTGAGATGAAAACAAAACGAATCTTATTAAAGTGTTCAAAGTATATGAAATTGAGAGTTAAGTACAAAGAAGAAAGCTTTGCCTTATGTAGAGAAAGGGAAGAGCAGAAACCACCCAAAGCTAATAAACTAACTCTAAACTAAAGACTAGAATTCTAATACTCCCCTTCCAAGCTTGAATAAATACAACAAGCTTGAAACAGTAGGGAAAAAAAAAACAGAACAGGACAGAAAAGAAATAAAAGAGAAAAAAAAATAACAGAACAGCTAAGAAGGATGCTGTCCTATTGCAGGAGGGTTGAATGACAGCAGACCAAGCTTTGAGCAGAGGGGAAAATGCCTTGTTGAAGTTAGGGGTTTTGTAAAGACATCTGTAAGCTGATCTTGAGTGCCAATATGTTGAACATGAAGAAATCCAGCCTCCACTTGCTCTCTGATGTAGTGAGCATCCCTCCTCATATGTTTGGTTTTTTCATGAAACATGGGATTCTTGGCCAAGTGCTCTGCAGATTTATTATCACAAAATATAGTGATGGGTTGAGGAATATGAACCTGAAGATCATACAGAACACCTTGTATCTAAGTGACTTCACTGGCAGTGCTAGATAGACTTCTGTATTCAGCCTCAGTGGAGGATTTGCTTACTGTGGGCTGCTTCTTTTGTCTTCCATGAAATTAAATTAGAACCAAGGAAAATAGCATAAGAGCTGAGAGACCTACTAGTAAAAGTGCAGCTACCCCAATTAGAATCTGAATAAGCTGTCAATTGAAGAGTAGCAGAAGCAGAGTAGTAAAGACCATAATTCTGAGTGCCTTTTAAATATCTAAGAACATGTATGGCTGCTCTGAAATGAGGAGCTCTTGGACTCTACATGAATTGGGAAAGATGTTGAACTGAGTAGCAAAGATCTGGCCTGGTGAAAGTCAGGTAGATCAGCCTGCCTATTATCCTTCTGTAGGAAGTGGGATTTGGAATAAGCTCTCCCTCCTCAGTTGAGAGTTTTGAACCTGTAGGAAATGGGGCAACATCAGGCTCACAATGTAATACCCCGAAATTTTGGGATATTTTAAAATTTTCTTAATTAATTAATTATATAATTAATTATTTAATTGATTATTATTTAATTAATTATTAAATTAGTTGTAGCAATCTAATTATTTTATCCTGGCCCGAACCTTTTCCCCTTGTCATGTTAAGACCCAAGCCCAATTTCTTTCTCTTTCCCCTACACCTCAAGGCCCCCTCTTAACCTTTTTTTTAACCAATATTATTAATTCTTATATCTATTTTGATCTTTTATTTAAAAATCCTATTTTTATCCCAACCTCTCCTATCTTGACTACTAGACTTTAGGAAACCATAAAACCTCTTCCAACCCATATATTACACAGCCAAAAAGGGAGAAAAAGAACAACAACATCAAATTCTTCAATTGTCTTTCTTCCAAAATCAATCACAAAGAAACACCTAAACACCTTTCATTCAATCATCAACCAAGATTGGAACAAGAAATCAAAGAAACTTCAAGAAAACCGTGTGGCCTTGAGTATTTTCGAACTTTCTCTTTTCCTTTGATAGGTAATTAGATTGCTTTATTTAATCTGTAGGATATGTTAGTTATATAATTTTTAGAATAGGATTGATCATGTTTAGAATAGGTTTAGAATTGCTTAGAATTTTGTAGAATATATTTTGAATTAGTTGTTGGCATGTTATAGTGAATGTCGAGTGGCCTTACACAATTCCATGATATTTTTGTTGAATTATTTACTTGTTTATTTATAATTCCATGCTTGTTTTATGATTCTTGCTAGATTTGTAACGACCCGACTTTTTAGCTTGTCGATTTACGAAGGGAAATCGACATTTGGATCATTACTTAATCATATTAAACAATAAATCAACAAATAAATGGGAGAAATTATCCTTTATTAATATAACTGCTTAAAACCGTAATAAATCCAATAATTGTTATTACATCCAAAAGTCTAGAATTACTGTCCCAACATGCTGGGATCATGTTATAAACTAAATAAAGGTTTATACTGTTCTGGAAAATACTAGAAACTTTAAATAAAGACTAAATCTCTCAAGCCCATCCGGCGAAGCCCGCTCTATTCTGCTGCAACATCTCCTGAAACTGAGGGGGGGTCCACCGTCAGTGGCGAGTAACTAGGCTGTCCCATTTAATCGAGGGACCACCAAACACATAATATCATAGAAGATATCATAAAAACTGTAAAAGATTTAATACATGCTTTACACAAAGATACACAAATTCCGTATATACGTACGTATAATAATACGTATAAAATACGTATACAAATACGTATAAAAATACGTATAAATACCCCTGCAGAAATACGGTTAGAATACGTATGATTACGTATATAAATACGTACGTTCAACCCTGCAAATACGGTTAGAATACATACCAAATACATTCCACATCCGTATAATTATACATACACATACATGCTCATAAATTCAGGAAATACACAGCGGAAGACTTACAATATACTAACTTATACTTTATGCTATACATCTTCAATCCTTAACTTATTCTTAACCCTTCTTAAATTATATCATTAATAAATCATAATTATATCTTATCATCATAACTTATCATATTCTTATCATCATGACTTATCATATTCTTATCATATCATATCATATCATCATAAATCATATTCTTATCTTATGATTTCATCTTATCAAATCGTATGATCGTAATATAATATCTTTGTTGGACCGGTCACTAATAACTCGTTATGGATCTCGTGTTTCACCATAACTCCCTAGAACATGCCGGGAGGAGCTCGTGTACTCAATCCCATAGCGGATCCCGTGTTTCACCGCTAAGTCTAAGCTATGGCCATAACTTCCTGGTAGCGACTCGCAGATACGGTTACCAGACGACTACATGTTCTAAGGTCAAACTACTCGGGGGAACTCATGTGTTCGTCCCATTGAGTAGTGGTTCTGACTTAACCCACTAATGACTCGTGTATCATACAGGTGGGTGTCCATATTGTATCTTATATCTTCAATTAATTTAATCGTATCATATATTAGGATAATACTAGGTGACCGTAATAGGAAATGAAATGTTCGGAGTCCCAGGAAAGGGAGGTGCGGCACGTATATTGGCCACCTTAAATACCAAGCCTTTCCTAGCCAGAGACCGAAACATAACATGTATAGCTATTACTCTGTTTCCTTTCTTATCCCTAGTAATATCTTATGCAACTTCAATTCTTATAATATACTATTCTTAAAATATATATATACTTATAATCCTATCCTTTCGGATACTAACCTTAATATTACGTCGTATACCAATTTGTAACAATATTCGAAAAATATTTATATTAATAGTACTAATATTATTTCGGTCCTCTTAATAATAATACTAATAATATCTTTTTATCCCTTCACTTTACAACTTATCCCTAATAATTATTTTGTCCATAACTTTTATTATTAATTATTTCCTAAATTAATAATAATTCAAAACTAACCAAAATATAATAAAAATCCTATTTTTCCTACTTTCACCACACTCGACATTTTATATCAATAATAGCCAAAATTATTCAATTAATTTATATGAATTCAATCATCAAGAATTAAATAATTTAACTAATTAATAAACATAAAAATCATATTTTTCGACAACATTCATCAAGATTAACATAAAAATAATATTTTTAACTCTTCTTTTAATTTCTATACACTTGACAATTAGAAGGTAATAACAAGATTTAATTTTTAATTCAAGATTTATCAATATAATTCAATACTATCAAGATTCATCATAAAAATCATATTTTTAGTTCCCTTTTAATACTTAGGTCACTCGAAAATTCAATAATTAATAATAGCATATTTTAATAATTCAATTGCCCTATTTTGTACAATCTGATTTTTAAAGAATTAAATTAAAAACGACCATCTAAAGATCTCTAAAAATCTGGAAATTTTTATGGGAGCTAAATATGGGTTCAAGGATTTACGTGCATAAATTTCGTCTAAAAATAACATCTTTTACTATTTTTAAGTGATTTTATAACTAACCAGTCAGATTAGGCTGAATTCGGTTTCAGAATTTTATGCCATATCAAACGATCTTTAAAAATTACGAAAATTTAACACAAGCTGTAAAACATTATCACTGACTTCCATATAAAAATTTCGTAGCATTCCTAATTGATTAAGTACACTAATAAATTCGTAAACCTATTCTGGACAGTTTTACCGGTTTGAAAGATTAAATTTTTATAAATAATAAACGGACGAATTTTGCCACGAAATAAATCATGGTTAATAATCAAACAGTAAACCAGATACCATGAAAAATTCATCAAGAAATAACAAGATTTGATTGGTAAATAAATTATACAAGATCATACATAAAATCAAGAAAATACATAAAAATCAATCAAGAAATTCATGCTTCATGCTCGACATGTTCATATGAAAACAATATTAAACTTCCTACAATTTTCATGCTTCAATTCCTAATTAACTATGTGTTTTTCTACCCATAGATTAAAGGAGAAAGCGAAGTTACCTGAAATCGCTTAAAAATTCCAAGGAAGATCTTCACCAAAAAAAAAATGGTGAAGGGCACGGTTCTTTGAGAGGGGGAAGAAGGAGAAAAGTTGTATTTTATTTCTTAGGGTTTAGGTGCAAATAGCAAATAGGACCCAAATGAAGTAAAGGGGTCCTATATAAAGAAAAAATAAAAAAAAATAAAATAAAAAAAAAACAACAAACAACCCTAGCAAAGAGCTAGGTTGCCGTGAAAGTGCAAACAAAGGGGGAAGTTTGTTGTTGGTCATCAACAACATTTGACTAAGTAATTTGATTAATTCAAATTAATTAAATTAGTTAATTATCCATAATAATAATTAACATAAATCTAATTAAAACAAAAATACATTTGGCCCAAAATGGAAGGAAACCCGGCCATCAAAAGAAAAGGAAAGGAAATTGGGTCTTTGGCCCAATTTTGGAAGAGAAAAGGTTGGGCTAAAAAAATAACACAGTCCAATTTTAATGGGCCTTTTGGACTAAAACTGAATAAATAACATTAACAACCGCGAATTTTCTGGCCCAAAATTCCGGGTCGTTACAAGATTAAATTGATGAAATTAATTATTGAACTAATCTTGAATGTTGATTGAATGTGTGCCGAGTGATTCCCCACTTGTTCGAATGTTTTTGAGAATAAAAACTTGATTTTTATGTTGGAATCTTGATCTTTAATTAATCTTTGATGATAATCTTGAATTATTAATTAATCTTGAATTTACTCTTTAATATGATCATGTTATTGCTAATTCTTGAATTTATTCTTGATAATTGTTTAGCCTTGAAAAGCCATGTAGTATATGTGTGTTAAAGAATTGATTTTGATCTTGTTTTGGTCCAAGTTTGATGATTTAATGTTTAAAGTATAATTTTATGATTTATCATTAAGTTTATATGATTAATTATTGATAATTGTGTTTAATTAAATTGAAGTGTAAATTTTGGTTGCTTGCTTCAAGAATGTCGAGTGGTGTAGTGTTATAAAAGGAGGATTTTTTATCATGTTTTGAGTAATATTTGTTGATAATTGTTAGTTTATATGATTATTTGTTTAATTAATTGATTGATTGAATTGTTTATATGATTATTGTAAAGAATTGAATTAATTATTGTTTTATATAGTGAATGTTGTGTGAGTTGAGTTTTAGATTAGAGTTATGAGTCAAGTTAAGTTGGACTAGAATTGATTAGAAGTCAAGTTGTGTCAATAAAGGATTGAACTGTGAACTAGAATTGAGAACAGAATTGTAATAAAGAAATGATGATTAATTATGAAGTGACCGCCTATCTAGTGGCTAAAGTGCCATGAACATATGTCCTATCTTCGGATTTGGGACAGTTTTCCAAAACTTGATGAATTTGAGTATGTGGTGCCAAATATAGTTGTAGAAATTTTTGAAATCCTCCAAATAACAAGAATGAGCACCCAAACGATCCAATTGAAGGCAAGAACGAAAATCCCCAAATTTCTAGAGTTTATACGAAAACCCTAGAATTTTCGTGAAAATGGGGGGTTTTTTTTGGATTTTGAAGTTAAAAAGTTATTTTAGAGTGTTTTTTATGGAGAAATTGAAAGAAAAATGAGATGAGAATGTGTTTTAATGGAGGTTTGTAGCAAGGAGGAAGAAGGAGAAGAAGAGAGAGAAAATCGCGAGTGAGAAGTGTGAAAGAAGTGAAGTCGCGGTTTTCTCAGATCTGAAATTATAAAGTGCTGCTGCATCAGGTCGCGAGTCGCGAGACGCTACCGACCCTTTTCCCCAAAACTTCACAGTTTGCTCTTTTTTTTCTAGAGAACAATCGCAAGGTGCGACCTTTGCTCGCGAGTCGCGACCAGTGCTCGCAAGTCGCAATTTGTTACTGCCCCAATTTGCATACTTCACACGTTCCTCATTTTTTTTACACTAACTTTTCGCGACCCGCGACCCAACCTAGTGACTCACGATTCGTCTCTGCCTGAACCAATCATTTTTTTTAGTTTCCACATACGTTCACCGAGGTCGCTTGACGGGATTCTTGCTCGAACCTCTAGTAAACCATCACCTATATAAAAAACAAAAAACACACGACATTAAAAGGTTCTAACTAAAAATCAAGAAAAATTACTATAATAAAGCTCGGGTTGCCTCCCGAGAAGCTCCATTTATTTAACGTCGTTGTCACGACACACCCATTTATTTAACGTCGTTGGCACGACAGTGCATCTCCGGTGAACTTACTCATACAACGGATCCTCTAAGCTTCGCTCACGCTTCCATTATTCACGGATTGAAAACCCTGATGATATATTTTCAAGCGTTGGCCATTCACTTTGAATGCCTTGGAAGTAGCCTCACTTGATATCTCCACTACCCCATGAGGGTACACCTTTTTCACCACAAACAGTCCAACCCAGCGTGACTGTAACTGTAATACCCCAAAATTTAGGGCCAGAAATTTTCGCGGGTTATTAATGTTATTTTTCTATTCTTAGTCCAAAAGGCCCATTTGAATTGGACTGTTTTATTTTATTTCTCTCTCTTTTATCTCAAATTGGGCCAATGACCCAATTTTTCCCCTCTCCCTTATGACCTGGCCGGCCCCTCCTTCCTTTTTGGGCCAATGTTACTTCTTTTGTTTAATTTAATTATTTAAATAATTTGAACTTAGTCTTTTGAACTGAAAAGACAAGATACTCAAGGACGCCCTTTTTGATGATACACGAGTCATCAGATCGGGTTAAGTCGATGCCACTGCCCCATGGGATGAATACACGAGTTCACCCGGGCAGTTCTGGGTCTTAAAATATGTAGTCGTCTAAGTAGTAGTACACGAGCTGCTATTTAGGAGTTATGGCCATAGCTTAGGCTTAGTGGTGCGCACGGGATCCACTACGGGCTGAATACACGAGTTCACCCCGGCATGTTTTAGGAAAGTTGTGGTGCACACGGGATGCACTACGAGCGATATGACCGGTCCGATAAGAAGGTTAAAAGATGGGTTTAAGGGTAAAATATGGTAAATAAGTATTTCACGGGAAGGGATATGTGCTTATGTGTATTTTCGTGTTTATATGCAATGATTTGGTATTATTAAGTCTTCCGCTGCGTACGTCTAGTAAGTCTGTATTTTATTTATGTAATACTGTGTATGTATGTTGTACGTATTTGTATCTGTATTGTATACGTATTTTGTATGTATTTTCTAACCGTATTTTGTAGGTATTGTATACGTATTGTATACGTATTGTATACGTATTTTATACGTATTTTTGTACATACATTGTACGTATTTCGTATGTATTTTTATGCGTATTTTTCTACGTATCTTTGTACGTATTTCGTATGTATTTTTATACGTATTTTTCTACGTATTTTTGTACGTATTTCGTATCTATTTTTGTACGTATTTCGTATGTATTTTTGTACGTATTACGCATGTATTTTTGTACGTTTTCCTCGTTTGATTCTATGCTATTATATGGATAACGGTCCCTCATTTAAGCGGGACAGCCTAGTTACTCGCCACTAACGGTGGACCCCCCCCATTTCAGGTGACGATGCTGAGGTTTAGATTGGGTTTGCGATGGCTCGGGATGTGTGTTTTAGAGTTGATTAGAATAACCGTAGTTATTTGGAGTTATTTCTTTTATTCATTAGTTAGCTGTTCCCAGCCTGTTGGGAAAGAGTTCTTTTCATTATGTAATTTAAGTATTTGTTTAGAGACTTTTGGGATTATTATTTCAGCTTTTAAGCAATAAAAGGAATTTTAGACTTTATTTATATTATTATTGTTAAGTTTTATGATAGTAATGATCCAAATGTCGATTTCCTCCGTAAATCGACAGCCTAGAAAAGTCGGGTCGTTACAGTAACTTACCCGGAAACAATCTCAGTCGTGATTGGAACAGAAGGACTTTCTGTCCTTCCTCAAAGTCCTTTCTCATTATCATTTTGTCATGCCATGCCTTTGTCTTTGCTTTGTAGATCGCGACATTCTCATAGGACTCGTTCCTTATCTCCTCCAGCTCAGAAATTTGCAACTTCTGATGCCAACCAGCTTTATCAAGATTCATGTTAAAACTCTTCACCGCCCATAGTGCTCGAGCTCGACCGGAAGATGGCAAGGCTTCTCAAACACCAATCGTGTATGGAGACATTCCGATTGGAGTTTTGTAAGCAGTATGGTATGCCCATAGTGCGTCATCGAGCCTCAAACTCCAAGCTTTCCTATCGGATTGACTGTCTTCTCCAGAATAGATTACACCTCTCTGTTGGACACTTCAACTTGTCCATTGCTCTATCGATGATACGCAGTAGATGTCTTATGCGTAACATTGTATTTCTTCAGCAAAGCTCCAATGGTTTAATTACAGAAATGAGTTCCCTTATCGCTGATCAATGCTCTTGGAATGCCAAACCTGGAAAATATGTTAGCTTTGATAAAATCTGCAACCACTTTTGAGTCATTAGTTCTAGTGGGCTTTGCTTCCACCCACTTTGAAACATAATCCACAGCAAGCAATATATATATATAACCGAAAGAGGTTGGAAACGGCCCCATAAAGTCCATTCCCCAAACATCAAAAATCTCACAGAATAAGATTGAGTTTTGCGGAATTTCATTCTTTTGGGATATATTCCCAACTCTTTAGCAGTTATCACAAGATTTAAAGAAAAAATATGCATCCTTATTCAATGAAGGCCAATAAAATCCAAAATCCATTACCTTGCGCGCTGTTCTTTAGGTCCCAAAGTGACCTCCACAAGCATATGAGTGTCAAAAAGTAAGAATAGAAGTCACCTCATTATCTGAAATACATCTCAAATATAGTGCTTCGAATCACTTCGAAGTTTATCACGTTGGGCCTTTGAAAAATGGTGCGGAAACTGACCCGATACAAGGTAATTCACCATATCAGCATACCACGGATGCAAGTCACTGAGAGCGAACAACCGCTCATCAGGAAATTCATCCCTAATAGGCTCCTTTTCAGAACTCGATTCCAAGACATGAGACGACACCAACCTACTCAAGTAATCAACCACCAAGTTCTCGATACCCTTCTTGTCTTTCACCTCAATATCAAACTCACTTAAGAGCAAGATCCATCTAATATATCTCGGCTTGTCATCTTTCTTCGTCATCAAGTAACGAAGAGTTGCATGGTCCGTATACACAATAACTTTTGTACCAAGCAAGTAAGAATGAAATTTTTCTAAAGAAAATACCACCGCCAACAACTCTTTTTCAGTTGTCGAATAATTGCGCTGAGCTTTATTTAGAGTCATCGAGGCGTAGTATATGCCATGAGGTGCTCTCCCCACCCTTTGACCTAGTACCACTCCGACGGCAAATTTACTGGTATCACACATGATCTCAAAGGGAAGAGACCAATCGGGGGGCTGAATAATCGGGCTGAAACGAGCATCCCCTTTAAAGAATCGAAGGCTCTCTGGCACTCGTCCCCTACTACAAACTCGACATCTTTTTGCAATAGCTTGCACAACGGAGTAGCTATCTTCGAAAAGTCTTTGATAAACCTGCGATAAAAACCTGCATGTCCTAAAAAAGAACGCACATCACGCACATTAGTAGGGCAAGGCAGAGACTTTATAGTATCAATCTTAGCTTTGTCTACCTGCATACCCTTAGCTGAAACAACAAGACCTAACACAATACCTTGTTCGACCATAAAATGGCATTTTTCAGAATTTAACACAAGGTTAGTATCAATACATCTTTTAAGCACTAGTGTCAGGTGGTGTAAACAACTATCAAAAGTGTCTCCATGGACAGTGAAATCATCCATGAAGACCTCTATAAAATGTTCAACGAACTCAAAAAATATACTTACCATGCACCATTGAAAGGAGGCAGGAGCATTGCACAGGCAATCGTCCAACCTATCGCATCTTTGTGCTCTTTGAGGACCTCAATGAGCTGACTCTCCTGTTCCTTGGTGAGTTGACTCGAAATCAAAACCGGCAATGCATTTTTGTCACCAAGGAAAGCATACTTCAAGTTATCGGGTAAAGCTTTCAGTTTCACAGTCGGTGCCTGCAAAATAGATGGCAAAAGCTTTGTGCTAGGCACAATAAGTGGTATAGGCTCCCAATGAGGAGGAACAAGTGGTAGTTTGGAATGGTCATCTAATACCTGCATTAGTTCCTGCAAGTTAGCGCTCAAAACATATTCAATTTTATCATCATCAAAAGAATGTTCTAAGGCCACATGAAGATCATCATTGTTATCCATATAAAAAGCATGTTGAGCTGCTATATCAATCGTATCAACAGAATAGCACGAATGAGTTCCATTATGCACATCGATCTTAGTCTTAGCAGTTTTCAAAAATTGTTGCCCTAACAAAATAGGGGCCGCATGCTTGTTATGTTCCATTTCAATCACATAAAAGTTAGCTGGAAAAATCAATTGCCCTACTTTAACTAACACGTCCTCCACTATCCCCTTAGGGTAAGCATTGGAAAGGTCAGCTAACTGAATAACTACACCTGTCTCATATAATGAACCTAGCTTCAAGGACTTAAACAAAGAGTATGGAATCACATTTATCGAAGCCCCTAAGTCTAGCATAGCTTTTTGATACATAGTATCACCTAATAGTACAGGGTATAGTAAACATTCCAGGATCACTGCATTTAGGAGGCAGTTTACTCTGGAACATAACAGACACATGTTCGCTAACTTTCACTTTTTCAATTCCTTAGAGTCTTTGTTTTCTTTTAGCAGTGCATAATTCTTTCAAAAATTTTGCATACCTAGAAAATTTGTTTCAAAGCATTTAAAAGTGGAATGTTTACCTCACACTTACGAAAGATCTCGTAGATGTCCTTATTGCTCTCCGATCGCCTTCTGTCTTTCAATGCCTCAGGAAACAGTGGAATAGGCTCGTATGAAGGAAACTGTGGGCTTTTGCTCTTCACCTCGCTTGGAGGTGGTATGACATCAGTATCGGGCACTGGCTCACGAGCTATGATCTCAGTTTCGAGCTCTTGGTCTGGAAGTATTGTCTTCTCATTGCCTTGAATCTCCTTGCCACTCCTCAATGTGATAGAACTAGCATTAGCAGGCCTAGGATTAAGTTCCGTTTGAGATGGTAGCTTACTTGAATCTCTAGCCTCTAGTCTTGTAATCGCCCAAGAAATCTGACTCATTTGGCCTTCCAAGTTCTTTATGCTCGATCTAGTTTCTTCTTGAAATTGTATCATGTTACCTTGCATGGAAGTAACATTCTTTGTCAAGGCATTGATCATGTCCTTAGTCGACATGCTAGAACTCGGAACTTGGCCTTGAGGCCTCTGAAATGGTTGTTGGGGTCGATTGTATGGTTGTTGTTGTGGTTGTTGATATTGATGTTGTTGTGGATATTTTTGATTCTATTGCTGATACTGGTTCCCCTGAGCATTGGCATACCTCATATTCGGATGATCTTTCCAACCCGAATTAAAAGTATTGGAGTATGGGTCATATCTCTTTTGCACTCCTTGACCTTGGAAACCATTAGCTTTCACTTCTTCGCTATCTTCTTCTTGTAAATGGGGGCAAGAATCAGTAGGATGGTCGGAGGCACAAATCTCACAAAATTTCACATATTGAACTTTGCTTTTCGTCATAAGTTCTTGCATCATCGAGGTTAGAGTCTACATTTGATCCTCAAGTTTCAGGACACCGGAACAAGAACACCGTTCGCTTTGCCTCGCATGGTTAGACCATCCATTGAACTGCCTAGAGCCATCAGCCAACTCTTCAATGAGAACCCGAGCAGAAGCTGGAGTCTTATTTGTGAACAACCCCCCGCTAGCGGCATTGACCATTCGCCCATCTTCATCAGAAAGACCATTATAGAAGTATAGAATGAGATCTTCCTCTGAATATCCATGATACGGACAACTGGCACATAATCTTTTAAACCTTTCCCAGTATTCATAGAAAGACTCATCACTCATTGCTCGATGTTATTGATTTCTTTCTTCGGAGTGGATTATTTAGAAGCTGGAAAGAACTTCTCTAAGAACCGACTCTTCATCGCACCCCTTGTTAAAATGCAATTGGGAGGAAGATAGTACAACCAATCTTTGGCCCCGTCCTTTAAAGAAAAAGGAAATGCCCTCAGCTTTATCTGCTCTTTTAACCCCATTAGGTTTCATACTTGTGCTCACAACATGAAATTCAGACAAATGCTTGTTCGGATCCTCTCGACTCAACCCATGAAAGGATGGTAGAAAATGTATCAACCCTGACTTCAACTCAAATGTAGTGCCCTGATCAAGATTCGGAAATGTAATGCACAAGGGTTGTTGATCCAAGTTTGGAGAAGCGAGCTCCTTCAAAGTTCGATGTTCGGGTGCAGCCATGGAGTCTACCTCACTTTCAAGAAAGAAAGGCAACACTCGAAAGTTGTCTCGAAATTCCTTACGCAACCTGAAAAAAGTTAATTCCAAATCCAAATCGAACTGCAAAGGTTCTTGGTATGCACCATATACAAAGAAAAGCAGTAAAATTACTCAATCTTAATACCAATTACATAAGTAACACAGAGGTCCCCGGCAACGGCGCAAAAATTTGGCAGACCCTAGTCGTATGTGTGACGACCCGACTCGCTTAAACCGCCGCGGAAGAAATCGACGAGTCGAATAGTCAGAACTAACAAACTAAAATACTTAAAATTTAAAAACAAACCTCAAAATGATTATATTTACTAAACCAAAAGTACAATTACCCACAAGATTGTACACAACTAATCCCAAAAGTCAAACTACTACTACTAACATACGTAACTCCAAATACATGTCAGAGTTATAGTAAAGTATATAAGTACTACCACTAAAGTATGTAGCTAGAAAACATCGAAACATAACAATATAATATCTAGGTAATATCGACATTCGCCCAACCCAATGCTAAGCAAGGACCTCATCATCAGAATTGCCTGAAAAACAACAACAGTCCAGCGTCAGTGGCCAGTAACATAACTGTCACACCCTAACAGGAATACACATGAACATAGCATAAATCAAATAACCCAAATCATAATATCAAATCATACGAATAATAGCAAATAATCATACTTGACTCGACAACTTAACCAATCTTTACTTTGGCGCAATGATTCGCATACTAGACCGGACTACGCACGTATGAACGCATCTTACACATTCGAACTTTCTACTATGTTAGGACTGAGAATCTTAGTCCCAAATCCCGTGAAACCAATCTTACTGGAAATCCACATCCGAAGACAACATAGTAAGACCACCAACTATCCCAATACCGCGGATAGGATAGGGGCAACGTCTTAACCCAAAAACATAGAATCTTACTCTACGATTTAGGCGTCTAATAGCGAAATCAAGCTAATCTTTAAAATCTTTAATTCCTTAATCCGAAGTTTACATTCTTAGTTACTTTTTAAGTTGCATCTTACGCCTTGACTCAAGAAATAACATGTAAACCAAACATCTTACAACATCTTATCACTTTCTTTAACCTTTTCTTTAACTTCCTTTAACTTTAAAGACTCAATCAAGAACTCATAAAGAACTTTAAAGAACCCAACAAGAACTCAAAGAACTCATCAAGAACTCGTCCAAGATTTAAGATCTTCAATCATGAACTCAATCAAGATTCAAGAACTTCAACCAAGAACTCATTCAAGAATCAAGAACTCATGCATAAATACTCAAACTACACGCATAACTCAATCAATTCAACACATGAAATCACCATCTTCCTAGCATCCAAAATTCATCAAACTTGAACAAGATTAACATAAAATTAATACTAACATAATCAATCATAGAATCATCATAATAAACCCTAAAATCATCAGAAAACCACTTTAAAATAAGATTTACATTTCATACACATAAACATGTCAAAACTTCAACATGAACTAATCTATGCATTTAATCTATACTATGAAACATAGTATACCAAATTAAGTTGAGAAAGCATGTTACCTTATCAAAGAATACACACAAAATCAACACAAATCGCAGCCCGGAAACTCGAACCACACGGCTCCCACGAACTGCACACACACGGCACACACGCACGGATGGCTGCACGAACACCACACGGCCACCACCCAGCTGCACGGTCCGCGAACACGGCACGAGCACCACCTGCACCACCGCCTCTTGCACAGCCCCAACACGGCCCTTGCACGGCACCACCACGGACACCACACGGCCACCTCAAGGACACCACTCGAACAACCCACACGAACAAGATCCCCAAACCAAACCCGAACTAGTAATCTTGAATGCAAATTATGTGGTTTAGTTTGTGTTTTGGTATTTAAAGATCAATAGAAGTTGAATCTTTAAATTTGGATTTGAAAAGATGAAGAACAAAATTTGGTGAGTGATGAGCCAAAAATGGCGTGAGATTAGGAGAGCAAATGGGAATGTGTTTTGGCTAATGATTTGATGAGCAAGTGATTAAATGGCAAAAGGATTCTTAAGCCTTACTAACTCTCCTATATATAGAGGTTAGTTAAGGTGTGAATGAATGGCAAGTGGCAATTAGGCCACTAATCACCAAGGGGCCGGTTTTAATGAAGCCAAAATGGGCCAAATTGGGCTCTCGTGACCCATTGAGCTAATTTACAAAAATTGCATGACTAATCATGCTTTAATCTATTTAGCCCAAAAATATTAAATAATTAATTAGAAAATTAAATAATAAAAATTCTAAGTAATTAAATAATAATTAAAATAAATAATAACTAATCAAAATAAAATAATTCGAATTTAATCGAAATTGTTCAAATAAAATAAAAGAAATACTTCAAAAATAAATTTTGAACCATACATAAAATCACATAAACATACATAAATACACAACATATTTATCTATAAAATCAGGGCTGTTACAACCTCCCCTCTTTAAACAAATTTCGTCCCGAAATTTAAGGCAAAGGAGATCGCTCACCCTCCAACAATTCTGGGTACTTTCTGCCTCTTGGACGCCTCTGTCTCCCAAGTCGCCTCCTCATGGTGTTGATTTCTCCACAACACCTTAACGAGCTGGACTTGCTTACGCCGAAGGGTCCTCACTTCCCGATCCATGATCTGGACGGGTCGCTCCTCAAAAGTCAGATTCGGCTCAAACGTGGCCGATTCCACTGGAATAATGTGGGTAGGATCATGTACATATTTCCTTAGCTGGGAAACATGGAATACGTCATGTACATTAGACAAACTAGGTGGTAATGCCAATCGATATGCCACCTCCCCAACTCGTTCCAGTATCTCGTAAGGTTCCACATATTTCGGTTGGAGTTTCCCCTTTTGACCAAAGCGTGCCACTCCTTTGAACGGTGAAACCTTAAGCAAGACTTTGTCACCTACCTCGAAAGCCAGCGGTCTACGTCGATTATCGGCATACGATTTCTGACGACTTTGAGCGGCCTGCATCTTAGACCGGATGACTCGGACCTTCTCGATAGTATCGCGTACCATCTCAGGTCCTAAAGCCACAGAATCACTAATATCATTCCAACATATAGGACTCCGACATTTCCTGCCATACAGGACCTCGTACGGAGCCATCTCGATGCTGGAGTGATAGCTACTATTATAGGAGAACTCTATCAAACAGAGCATGCGTACCCAAGACTGATGGTACTCCAGCGTACATGCTCGAAGCATATCCTCTAAATTCTGGATGATCATCTCAGTCTGACCATCGGTCGCCGCATGAAAAGCGGTGCTCAACTTCAGCTTAGTCCCAAAGGCTTCCTGAACTGATTTCCAGAAACGAGACAGAAATCTCGGATCTCGATCAGAAACGATCTCCCTCGGAACTCCGTGAAGTCGGATAATATCCTGAGTATACGCCTCTGCTAGACGCTCCATAGACCAGGTCATCTTCATCGGAATGAATCTAGCGACCTTGGTCAACCTATCCACTATGACCCAAATAGCATTCAAGCCATTACAAGTGGGTAAGCTAACCACAAAGTCCATAGATAACGACTCAAACTTCCAGGTCGGAATAGGTAGTGGCTGCAACAGACCTCCTGGTCTCTGATGCTCGATTTTACCCTTCTGACAGACTAAACATCGAGCTACGAACTCTGCTACATCCCTCTTCATCTTAGGCCACCAGAACTGGCCCTTGAGGTCCTGGTATAACTTGTTACCTCCAGGATAAACAGAGTAGGGCGAGTTATGTGCCTCAGACATAATTCTGTTCCTAAGATCAGAACAGTCCGGTACACACCACCTCCCTCGGAATCGCAGACTACCATCGGAAGGGATCTCGAAACCTACGGCTTTGCCTTGCCCCAGAGCCTCTCGAATCCTTGCTAACTGTGGGTTATTCTACTGACCCTCGCGCAATTCCTGAATAAAATCAGGCTCAGCAGTCATAGATGTCAGACGAAGTCTGACGGAACTACGGCTTCTACTGAAGCTCAAGCGATGCTTACGACTCAGTGCATCTGCGACTAAGTTCGCCTTGCCCTCGCAATAGTTAAGCGTCAGGTCGTAGTCCTTAATCAGTTCAAGCCATCACCTCTGCCTCATATTGAGGTCTTTCTGAGTAAAGATGTACTTGAGGCTCTTGTGGTCCGTGAATACTCTACACGAACCACCATAGAGGTAGTGCCTCGAGATTTTGAGCGCGAATACTACAGCCGCTAACTCCAAGTCATGCGTAGGATAGTTACGCTCGTGCACCTTCAATTGTCTCGATGCGTAAGTGATGACCTTCCCGCCTTGCATGAGCACACATCCTAGGCCACTCTTCGAAGCATCACTATAGACCTCGAAGTCCTCCTCCTCATTCGGAAGGGTAAGAATAGGAGCAGAGACTAATCTCTGTTTCAATTACTGGAATGCTTGCTCGCAAGCCTCCTTCCAAACGAAGCGGACCTGCTTCTGTAGGAGACTAGACATCGGCCTAGCAATCTTGGAGAAGTCCTGGACGAATCGTCGATAGTATCCGACCAATCCCAGAAAACTACGAACCTCCGCCACATTTTTCGGGCTACTCCAATCAACTACAGCCTGAATCTTAGCCGGGTCTACCTTAATGCCATCCTTACTAATCACGTGACCCAGAAATGCTACTTCACGAAGCCAGAACTCACACTTGGAGAGTTTCGCGAACCACTTATGACTACGTAATATCTCAAGTACCATCCGGAGATGTTCCGCATGCTCAGACTCATCTCTCGAATAGACTAAGATATCGTCTATAAATACTACGATGCAATTATCGAGTAAGTGGTGAAATGTCCGGTTCATCTGGTCCATGAACACGGCTGGTGCATTAGTGAGGCTAAAGGGCATCACCTTGAACTCGTAGTGGTCGTATCTAATACGAAAAGCAGTTTTCGGAATGTCTTCTTTCTTAACTGGAATCTGATGATATCCAGATCGAAGATCTATCTTTGAAAACACTCCTGCTCCTCGCAACTGATCGAACAGGTCCCCAATCCTAGGCAACGGGTACTTATTCTTGATAGTTACCCGATTCAACTCTCGGTAGTCTATGCACAGGCGCATACTATCGTCTTTATTCTTCA
The DNA here is from genome assembly GCA_951394345.1 of Salicornia ramosissima. Taxonomy (NCBI): domain Eukaryota; kingdom Viridiplantae; phylum Streptophyta; class Magnoliopsida; order Caryophyllales; family Amaranthaceae; genus Salicornia; species Salicornia ramosissima. Next base: position 44,968,078 of record OX596233.1, on the reverse strand, counting down.
CGAAGAGCACAGGTGCTCCCCATGGAGAAAAGCTCGGCCTAATGAAGCCCTTATCGATCAAATCCTGGAGTTGCGTTTTTTACTCTTGCAACTCCGATGGTGCCATGGTGCCTTCGAAATCGGCGCTGTCCCGGGTGCTAAGTCGATATGAAACTCGACGTCGCGCTAGGGTGGAACTCCTGGTAGCTTATCAGGAAATACGTCTCTGAAATCCCTCGCTACAGGTATATTGTCCAACAGACGCTCCTCTGTCAAGTCCCTTACCTGACATGGATACACCATATCGCCCTTCTGGCGATGCTTTCTCATTTTCAAGGAAGAGATTACCTTTACTCCTTTCTTAAGGACGAACCCAGAGTAGGTAACTCGGTTACCCTGAAGTCCTCGGAATGTCACTGACTTATCTCGGCAACGAATGATCGCTCGATACCTCGACAGCCAGTCCATACCAAGTATTACGTCGAACTCCATCAGCGGGAACTCCTTCAGATCAGACGTCGCTTGCTCCCCAGCTATCACGATAGGCACTCCTCGGAACTCGCCTTGACAAATAAAATCCTCTCCGGAAGGGAGAGTTATAACTGAACTAACAGTAAAGCTGCCATGAAGATTAGACGTCGAGGCAAAACTACTAGCAATAAAAGAGACAGTAGCACCAGAATCAAACAACACTAAAGCTAACACACCAGAAACAAGAAATCTACCTGATACGACGTCAGGCTGAACCTCGGCCTCCGCCTCGGTGATACAGTAGACTCGGTTCTTCACCGGAGTCTTCGTCGGTGCCGGAAGCTGCTTAACTTCAGTGTCTGGCTTCCTCTCGGGGCATACTGACGCCTTATGGCCTTCCTTTCTGCAGATAAAACACGCTATGGGCGAACCGTCACACCGCTTCCCTGGATGGAAGTCTCGGCCGCATCCTTTGCACTTCGAGCCGTCGGAACCCCTATGCGAACTCGTGTTCGGAGGGGTACTGCTAGGAGCACTAAATCGGGGCTTCTTAAAAGAAGTTGTCGTCGCCGGAACCTGAGCTCTCTTCCTGCTCGCATCCTCCTCAGCCGTCGATGCCTGAATCTCGAGTGCTACCTCGTAAGCCTGCTGAAACGTCGTCGCTCCACTACTGATCACGTGAACGCAAATCCTCGGATCTAGCTTTTTGATGTAGCGCTTGACCCGGTCCTTCTTTGACGGAACCACAGACGTAGCAAACCTCGATAACTCCGTAAAATTATCGGTACAGGCCTGGACGGTCATCTTATCCTGTGTAAGAGTAAGAAACTCCTCCTGTTTCTGCTACCGCAACTCGTCGGGGTAGAAACGCTCCTGGATCTTATCGATGAACTCGATCCACGACATCGAATGTAATGGCAAGCAAGCGTCCTTAGCTAACGTCCACCAGTTATCGGCCTCTCCACGTAGATAATAAGCGGCGATCTGCACCTTCTCGTGCTCGGGGCAAAACGTCGTGTCGAAGAGCTTCCCCATCTCGCGGATCCAGCTCTCCAGAATAGTGGGGTCGGCAAACCCATCGTAATTCGGAGGTCGATGACGTGCGATACGGTCGAACGTCGACTGCGTACTCGGCGTATGACGACTATGGTGCGCCAACGTAAGGATCGCCTCCTCGAGTGCCCGCAACCTCTGTCCTCCAGTACTCAACCGGTGAGGTGTGGACATGCTGCAACGCATCACAACAAAAAGACATACCAAAATAACAATGTCAGTCATATATCCCCACCACAGTCAAGTACACAAAATAAAGAGAGAAAAAAGAAAATAGAAAAGATCTTATCCCGGTCTTTCTACCCAACTCTTCTCCCTTTACTAAAACTTAAATTTGGTTTTATCACTCGGGAATAGTAAAGCTCTCAACTCCCGGGTTTAACTAAAATCCTAAAACTTCACTTAAAACCTGTTCGGCTCTGATACCAACTGTGACGACCCGACTCGCTTAAATCGGCGCAGAAGAAACCGACGAGTCGAATAGTCAGAACTAACAAAATAAAATACTTAAAATTTAAAAACAAACCTCAAAATGATGATATTTACTAAACCAAAAGTACAATTACCCACAAGATTGTACACAACTAATCCCAAAAGTCAAACTACTACTATTAACATACGTAACTCCAAATACATGTCAGAGTTATAGTAAAGTACATAAGTACTACCACTAAAGTATGTAGCTAGAAAACATCGAAACATAATAATATAATATCTAGGTAATATTGGCACTCGCCCAACCCAATGCTAAGCAAGGACCTCATCATCAGAATTAACTGAAAAACAACAACAGTCCACCGTCAGTGGCGAGTAACATAACTGTCTCACCCTAACGGGAATACACATGAAAATAGCATAAATCAAATAACCCAAATCATAATATCAAATCATACGAATAATAGCAAATAATCATACTTGACTCGACAACTTAACCAATCTTTACTTTGGCGCAATCATTCGCATACTAGACCGGACTACGCACGTACGAACGCATCTTACGCATTCGAACTTTCTATTATGTTAGGACTGAGAATCTTACTCCCAAATCCCGTGAAACCCATCTTACTGGAAATCCACATTCGAAGACAACATAGTAAGACCACCAACTATCCCAATACTGCGGATAGGATAGGGGCAACGTCTTAACCCAAAAACATAGAATCTTACTCTACGATTTAGGCGTCTAATAGCGAAATCAAGCTAATCTTTAAAATCTTTAATTCCTTTTTTTTTTGGAAAAGGGTAAGAAAATTTTATATCATCATCACAAAAACAACATACAACACATAACTAGGCCACAAGGCCTACAACAAAGTCAAAACAATACAGCTTAGGGCCAAAATAAAAATACATCAGGACAGGCTATTCAACCATCTACGCATAGGGGCAGTAGTTTTCTTAGGAAGTGTATGCTTGATCCTCAACAAGCTTTCTTCATTGGACTGCAGCACCAACTTTGCAGGCACCATCAACACATGATCCCATACACACCTGTTCCTCTGTAACCATATACCATACATCAGTCTGGCTATAATGGCACCAGCCACACCCCTCTTGAATCTGGAAAACTGTTACAGACTGGTAAGACAGCACTCAGGCCCCCTGAAGTCACAACCATCCCTGATGCAAGCAGGAAGACCTTGAATACATTTCTTCCTATAAGGACATTCATAGAACAGATGAGTAATGGTTTCCTCCTGCCCCCCACATACTGCACATTCTTTCCCCATAGAAGGAATAAACTGAGCTAGAAAGCTTCTTGTTCTGAGTCTCCCCCACATAATCATCCACAGAATGACCCTAGTCTTAGGGATGTTGAACCTGTGCCATACCCAATCAGCCCACCTCACTTCAGTGCCTGCAGGTCTAAGCCAATGATAGGCAGTAGCTACTGTGTACCCATGAGGGTGATGCAGCCAGGTGTTTGATCTAAAACCCTGTTTCAAGGCCTCCTTAACCTTCCATATTTGCTTCCATTGCCAAGAGGCATTACTTGGGCAAGGCGTTCTCTTCCAATTCCTCCCCTTGATATAGTGGTGGTTCACCCATTTGAGCCATAGGCTTTTATTTTTATTGGCTATATCCCAAACATATTTCCCCATGGCAGCTAGATTCCAAGTATGACAATCAATAATACCAAGGCCACCTTGATTTTTTGGCCTGCAAACAAAATCCCAAGCAATAGGGGGGATCCTTGAAGCTATAGCCTTACCATCCCACAAGAAGTTCCTGCATATTGTCATCACCCCATCCACCACCTTTTTAGGAAGGATAAAGATGTTAGCCTAATATGATTGAATAGAGATAATGACAGCATTGATCAGCATGACTCTAGCAGAATAGGACATGGTTTTCAGACCCCACTTCCTAATTTTCTGCACAATTTTATCAATAAGAATTTGGCAATCTAGATTAGACATCTTTCTTGAGCCAATACTGATGCCTAAGTACTTGAAAGGGAGTACCCCTTCCTTGAAACCAGTGGAGTCCAAGATATTCCTCTTCATTCTTTCAGCAGCATTGCAAAAGTAAATGTTGGACTTGCCATTATTAGCAGCTAGGCCTGAGGTAGCAGCAAAGGTGGCCACAGCTCTAAGGATCAGCCTAACAGAGTCCTCATCACCCCCACAACACACAATCAGGTCATCAGCAAAAGCAAGGTGTGTCAGTTTGACACCCCTGCATCTAGGATGGAACTTGAAAGAAGAGTGCTTAGAGGTAGCTTCCAACAACCTAGTGAGGTATTCCATACAAATCACAAATAAGAGAGGGGATAAAGGGTCACCTTGCCTCAACCCTCTTTTACCTTCAAAGAAACCACAACTTTCCCCATTAATCATTAAGGAATAAGAAGGGGAAGACACACAAGCCATTATTAAATTCAAGAAGTGACTAGGGAATTTAAGAGTAATTAGCATATCCTTAAGGAAGTTCCAATCTACAGAATCATAAGCTTTCCTTATGTCAATTTTCAGGATAGTACCTGGGGGAGAGCTTTTCCTATTATACCTGGCTATCAAGTCTTGCACAATGCATATGTTATGCATAATTCTCCTACCCTGAATGAAACCAAACTGGTTAGGACCTACCAGAAGAGGCAGAATTTTCCTCAATCTGGCACACAACAGCTTAGAGATAATTTTGTAAATCAAGTTGCAACAAGAAATTGGCCTAAAGTCCATCACAGTCTCTAGGAAGTCCCCTTTTGGAATCAAGACCAGCTTAGTGCAGTTAATCTCCTTCAGAATGGCTCCTGAGCAGAAAAAGTCCTGAATTGCAGTACACACATCCTCACCTACTACATCCCATGAGGCCTTGAAGAAAGAGCTATTAAAACCATCAGGCCCTGAGGCCTTGGACCCCGGAATAGAGAACACAACCTTTTTGATTTCTTCATGAGTAACAGAAGCTTCCAAGATCTCACTCATTCCTTCATCCACCATAGGACCACACATCACCATCTCCACATCAACCCCTAGGCTTGTTTCCCCCACCTCACCCAACAAGAGCTTATAATAATCAAGGAAAGCCCCAGCTACATTTTCATTACCCTCACACCAAACACCCTTCACATCCTTGATTCTTACTACTCTCCTACTATGCTGCTGGGTCTTTAGGCTCTGATGAAAGAACCTCGAATTTTCATCCCCCATGGTAATCCATTTGAGCTTGCACCTCTGACTCATCAACTTAAAATAGGCATCCCTCTTGTGTATGACCTCCCCGATCAGCAGATGTTCTGCATTGATTAAATCCACAGTAGGGCTTTGCTGAATTTCATATTGGAGCTCCATCAACTTCTGCAAACCCTCCCTATACTGCACCCCAATCTCAGAAAATTCAGCCTTATGAAGGCTCTTTAAGGCAGTATTAACTTGGTTCAGTTTCACACAAGGTTTGTACATGCTTGTTCCTCTCACAAGACCTCCCCAAGCATCCTTAATTAATTTATTATAACTTGGATTAGTGGTCCACATATCACAGAAAGCAAAACTCCTGCCCTTACCCTTGTGTTGATCAGAAAATTTAATGATCATGGGGCAATGATCAAAGAGAATTTCAGGGTGGAAGTATACAAAAGACTTAGCAAATTGCATAACCCACTCCTCATTAACCAAAGCTCTATCAATTCTAGAAAAAACCCTATCAACACCTTGCTACTTATTTGACCAAGTGAACTTAGCCCCTACCCCATAAAGGTCATGCAGGCCACAATCATCTACACAATCTCTAAACTGAGTGATCTCAGCAAGGGTAACTGGGCTTCCAATTCTGTCCTCCAAATTCAGAGGGGTATTGAAATCCCCACTCACCAGCCAAGGCTCATGTACTTTTTCCCCAAACTTCCTCAAGCTTTCCCAAAGGGGCAGCCTGTTATCCTTGTTATTAAAAGCATATACAAAAGAACATAAAAAGGAGTAGTCAAAAGTCTTATGTCGAATTCTGGTATGAATGACCTGAGTATGAGACCCTAAGATATCAACATCAAACATGTCACTCAACCAAGCAATTAAAATCCTCCCCCCTCCTATCACATTAAAATTGGTATGTACACACCAACCCCCAAAAACTCTAGTGTAGGCATCACCAAAGCTCTTGAGTTTCAACTTAGTTTCCACTAAACACACCAACCCATATTTATTACTCACCATAAAGTTCCTGATCTCATTCTGCTTGGAGACACTATTCATCCCCCTAACATTCCAAATCAATAGGTTTTCCATCCCCATCAAAATCACAGTTAATGTGGAATTCTCCTACAGATATCCCATTATCCAAACCCAGGCAATCAAAAGAGTTTTGCAAATGGGTATTAACAGGACTGACAACAGCTCTCCTTCCAGCAGAAGCCAACTCATCACTTCTACCCACCACAAGCTCTTTATGTGTCAAATGGTCCTTTTCCCTAGTCAGAACATCATGCTTCACAGGACTATTTTCCCCAGCTGTGAGTTCATCCTCAATCTTGTTCCCAGGTACCTCCACATTCTGCACAGAGACCTTAGTGGCCTTAGGTCTCCACTCCATCCTAGGTTTTCCAACCCTACAATTCTGTACATTAAGACCCAAATCACCCCATTTACTGCACATCTCAGGTTTCCACTCATATTTTACATCCTGAAACACTAAATCCCCCCTTTCATTCACAAATTCAATAGATTCAGGGAAAGTGCCCTTAAGATCCATTTCCACCAGGTATCTAGCATAGGCAATTTTCTCTCTATTCTTAGTAGCAAAGTCCGGATTCAAAGGATTTCCAGTTAAACCAACAATCTTTACCAAGCAATTTCCCCCCCAAAACTTCAAAGGCAGAGATGGCAATTGAATCCATATAGGTGCCTTAGAAACATCAACATCATCAAGGTCCATTCCATCCACCCATTGCTTAAGGAATAGGGGATGGCTGTCAAACATCAAGGTCGACCCAGATAAGGCTTTCTCCTTAGCTTCCACATTCAAGAAACGAATAAGAAACTTTCCCCTAGCTACAGGCAAGACCTTATCTATGTTCTTTTATCCCCAAACACGAGTACAAAAACCCTCAAAAGTTTTGACATGTGGGTTTTTCCCCAAAATTACAGCTAGCACACTCATTTTCCAATATTCAATTTCATCCTCCACATCATCATAAGATAAATGCAGTTTAGGTTTGTCATCATTCAAGGCATTAGGATCAGAATTCACCTGTCCTCCATTGTCATCCATAAGCCCAGGTTCCATCATCCATTGGTCCAGTTTAGACTTCCTACGCGACCCATGAAAAAGTTCCTCCATAGACATCTCAGGTGAAAGCATACAATCATTAATCATCTCATCCTCCAAGTTCAAAGAAGGAATCGAGATATGGGCAAATGACCTCGTCTTCGTCCTAATCTCAGGAGTTCCATTCTTTGAAGCAATAGAATTGTCAAGGTTCAAGAAATGTTCCAACAGCTCTCTTGACTCCTCCCCCTTGCTCGCACTCTTCCCCTTTTTCTTCCTCGCCATGGCAGAGAAACCCAGGTTCCAGGTCGAGAGAGAGAGAGAGTTGAGGGTTACCAGGTAGAATTTGCCTAAAAAAAATGTAACTTTGTATATATTTCAGATCTTCAATTTTTTTACAAAACTAAAAATCTTTAATTCCTTAATCCGAAGTTTACATTCTTAGTTACTTCTTAAGTTGCATCTTACGCCTTGACTCAAGAAATAACATGTAAACCAAACATCTTACAACATCTTATCACTTTCTTTAACCTTTTCTTTAACTTCCTTTAACTTTAAAGACTCAATCAAGAACATATAAAGAACCTTAAAAAACCCATCAAGAACTCAAAGAACTCATCAAGAACTCGTCCAAGATTTAAGATCTTCAATCAAGAACTCAATCAAGATTCAAGAACTTCAACCAAGAACTCATGCATACATACTCAAACTACACGCATAACTCAATCAATTCAACACATGAAATCACCATCTTCCTAGCATCCAAAATTCATCAAACTTGAACAAGATTAACATAAAATTAATACTAACATAATCAATCATAGAATCATCATAATAAACCCTAAAATCATCATAAAACCATTTAAAAATCAGATTTACTTTTCATACACATAAACATGTCAAAACGTCAAGATGAACTAATCTATGCATTTAATCTATACTATGAAACATAGTATACCAAGTTAAGTTGAGAAAGCATGTTACCTTATTAAAGAATACACACAAAAATAACACAAATCGCAGCCCGGAAAATCGAACCACACGGCTCCCACGAACTGCACCCACACGGCACACACGCACGGCTGGTTGCACGAACACCACACAGCCACCACCTAGCTACACGGTCCACGAACACGGCACGAGCACCACCTGCATCACCGCCTCTTGCACAGCCCCAACACGGCCCTTGCACGGCACCACCAGGGCCACCACACGGCCACCTCAAGGACACCACACGAATAACCCACACGAACAAGATCCCCAAACCAAACCCGAACTAGTGATCTTGAATGCAAATTATGTGGTTTAGTTTTTGTTTTGGTATTTAAAGATCAATAGAAGTTGAATCTTTAAATTTGGATTTGAAAAGATGAAGAACAAAATTTGGTGAATGATGAGCCAAAAATGGCGTGAGATTAGGAGAGCAAATGGGAATGTGTTTTGGCTAATGATTTGATGAGCAAGTGATTAAATGGCAAAAGGATTCTTAAGCCTTACTAACTCTCCTATATATAGAGGTTAGTTAAGGTGTGAATGAATGGCAAGTGGCAATTAGGCCACTAATCACCAAGGGGCCGGTTTTAATGACGCCAAAATGGGCCAAATTGGGCTCTCGTGACCCATTGAGCTAATTTACAAAAATTGCATGACTAATCATGCTTTAATCTATTTAGCCCAAAAATATTAAATAATTAATTAGAAAATTAAATAATAAAAATTCTAATTAATTAAATAATAATTAAAATAAATAATAACTAATCAAAATAAAATAATTCGAATTTAATCGAAATTATTCACATAAAATAAAATAAATAGTTCAAAAATAAATTTTTTGAACCATACATAAAATCACATAAACATACATAAATACACAACAGAAATACTTATATAATCAGGGCTGTTACAGTATGCGCCCAATCCAAATATAATTCTCTTACCTTCTAATACAAAAAATGTAGTAGGGAAGCAAGGTTCGTATCCACAGGGAACTAGGGTTACTAAAATGTACTTGAATTAAACTAAGATGAAATAAACTAAAGTAGTGAAAAGAGGGGGTTTATGAAATTGTTATGCTAATGATTAAACTAATTAAGAAACTCAATAAAAACAATGGAATTGATTAAGAATAAATACGCTCAACAATCGGTTAATTAGTAATCAAAGAAGGTGGTCTTGGCTCCGATTAATATCCACTTCCGACTAGAGTATCGATCATTGAAAACAACTCAAAATCTATAATCTTGATCACCTAATGTGAAGAATAAATCTTCTAATCTCCTTGTGATTAGCTAAGTAGTAAAATTTCCAATACTACAAAACCCTTATTGAAAGACAACCTAGAAGATCGGTTTCTAAGTTCAATCCGAGAATAGCATTAAGAGAAGAGAACAATAAGATCGTTTATGTTAAAAAAGCTTTTAACATATAACAACACACTTGAATTCTTAAGGAGAAATAAGGATGTAGCACATCCAAACCAAACCCTAACTTGCTACTAATTGAAAAGGGATTTCCTTAGCAAGGCAAATCACAAATCTAGCAATAATTCATCAACACAACAATACTAGTAGTACTCCTAGCAAGCTATGCAACAAACCAACATATTCAAACATGAAAAACAAGTGATAAATAAAGAGTAGAATTTCTCACAATACAATAGAGGAAGCTTCAATAAATCTTCACCAAGATAAAGTTTAAGCTACAAGCTTCATGGAAAACAAAATACACAAAGCTTTGAAGCTCATCAAATGTGTATAAATGGTGATAAGTTAAGTAGAGAGGAAGGAAATGTGTGTTCTAACCCTAAGTGTGAAAGTATGATATCTTTCTTCTTCTTACCCTCTCTCCTATCCTTTTTACTGCCGAAGGGATGTGCCTCACATTCAACCAATCACAACAAAAGAAAACAAGCCAACTTGCAAGAGAAGAAAACAAAACAACAACCACCGTACAGGGGTCGCGACTCGCGACCAAAACTCGCGACTTGCGAGTTGCTGCTGCCCCTATTCTGCTCTGCCCTGCTCTGCTCTGGTGAGGCATCCCTAGGCTAAGTTGCGACTCGTGAGGGGACCCTAGTCTCGTTGCTCTTCAGCTGCTTCTTTGCTCTAAAACGCAATCCCGGGCAATCATCGAAGCAATACCAATCTAAAACCAAAAATACATACTCCCTCCGTCCCTTAAAGATTGCCCCATTTTGACTTTTGGTACTGTTCATTTGGTAATTTTGACTCTCTATAATTTTATACATGTAAGGAAAAATATAGTCAAATGGGATCTCGTTTGATTCGGCTCAATGTGTACTTTTTTAATATGTAATGATTATAATTTTTTATTATACGTATCTCAAGATATTTTCATTTAAAGATGTGCCTCGGGAGATGAGAAAAAGTAAATGTAGCAATCTTTTAGGGACAGAGGAAGTAATAATCGAGGGAATAGTGGTTCAAAAAGAACCAAAATTCCTAAACCCTATAAATACCTAAAGGATTCTAAAATCCATAAACTATCTAAATAATAAAAAAAAGGAAAGCAAATCCTTCTAAAAACAGCGTATAACTTGGACACATCAGCGCCCAAGCCCTTCTGCTCCGATTCCAAGCCAAAATAAGCCAAAATCACCCAAACTGGACTGGGCGCGCCTCCTAGATGCGCCCAGGACCTACCGTCTTGATCTCCGCCGTGCACAACGCATACGTGGGTCGAGCTTAAAAAAGGTAAAAAAATGTGTACTAGGTGTGGGCGCACCTCTCAGTCGTGCCTAAGCTTCTGCCTCGGAATTCTCCTTGCACAGCGCATACGTGGTTCGATCTAAAAAAATAAAAATAAATAAATTGGACCTGGTGCACCTCTCAGCCGCGCCCAGGCTCCTAATTTTGTTCCGCCTTGCATAGTGCATACGTAACTCAGTGAAAGCAAAAAAAATAAAAAATATTAATCCTAGGTCTGGCACGCCTGGCACACGCGCCCAAACCTCTTCCCGTTTTCTGACTTCGAAACTTGAATTTTTCAAAAAAAAAAAAAAAAATTTGGGCGCAGATGGCAGGTGCGCCCAAACTCTTGCCTGTTTTCCCGACTCCGAAAGGTAAGATTCAAGCAAAACAAAAAAAAACCAAGTGAACCTGGCGCACCTCTCATGTGCGCCCCCCCCCCCCCCCAGTTGTGCACAGTTTCGAGTATCTGGTCCGTTTTCTTAACCTGCTTCACAGTGCATGCAATTTGTATTTTTAAAAGGGTTCAAATAACTGTTTAACTTTTATGCGCAAAACTCATCATAAGAATTGCATTCATGTGCATACATCCGAAAAGCAACCCATCCGTGGGCGGTCGGAGGATGCTAAGTTGTCCCTTATAAAACCCGAGCCCTTTGGCTCAAATACCCCAAGGGGAGGTGCTTGCTCATGTAAATATTGGCCCACTCGGCCTTTGCATTCGCAAACGGACCTCACCCCAACCACTATGTTTTCCATCTTGCACTCCATGTTTGGATGTGGAGACGTTATTCGACCATACAACTAGCAATGTGATATCTATACATGCACAATACATGTAGGTACACATTGGGATGCCACATGGGGGAACGTTTCCCATATAGTGGGACCCTCTTGACAACTTGACCATTACCCAAACCGACCAATTAGCAGACTTCTTAAAACCTTGGTTTAGGACTTTTTGACTCATATGCATACACTTGTGCTTGATTACATTGCCTTATTGATCTTGATCTATGTAAGTTCATAGGTTCTTTATGCTTAGTGTTGACTATTAGGAGGCATGGACTCTTACTAACCATTTCTAAAATATGGAAAGTTATTGCAAAGATCTTGAGGGAAACCTATCAACTTCGTCCTTTCTATTTTGGGACGAGTTTGGCATGTTTCCCCAAATAGCGTCGTTATAATCGTCCATACTATTTTAGGGTGTTTAGTAAAGTTTCCATATTAATCATGACTGTTATTAGTTTCTTCCAAAAGAGGAAACTTTTCTAGTTGCGATTAATTCTCCTTATAGTATGTTCATGGCTAGTCGTGAGACTCATATAGGCTTAGTATTGACTAGTAGGAGGATTGGACCATTACTAACTATTTCCAACGTATGGAAAGTTATCACGATGACTATTATGGAAATCTATTAACCTTGTCCCTTATATTTTGGGGCGAGATTGGCATGTTTCCTAAGTACACGTCGTTATAATCGTCCATATTATTTGAGGTATTTAGTAAAGTTCCATGTTAACCATTATTGTGACGACCCGACTCGCTTAAACTGACGCGGAATAAACCGACAAGTCGAGTAGCCAGATCTAAAAGACTAAAATACTCAAAATTAAAACAAAACCTCGAATGATTATATAGACTAAACCAAAAAGTACAATTACCCACAAGATTGTACATAACTAATCCCAAATGTCATGTTACTACTACTACTAAACGAAAACTCCAAATATATGTCAGAGTTATAGAAAATATACAAGTACTACTACTATAGTTCAAAAACTAGAAAACATCGTAAAATAACAATATAAAGCCTAAGCAACATCGGCACTCGACCAACCCAAAGCTAAGCAAGGACCTCATCATCAGAATTACTTGAAAAACAACAACAGTCTACCGTCAGTGGCAAGTAACATAACTGTCCAACCCTAACGGGAATACACATGAACATAGCACAAACCAGACAACTAAATCAAACATGCCAACATACATTGAATCATGCGAATTATAACAAGTAATCATGCTTAACTCGACTAACTCTAACCAATCTTAACTTTGGCACAATCATTCGCATACTAGACCAGACTATGCACGTACGAACGCATCTTACGCATTCGAACTTTCTATTATGTCAGGATTGAGAATCTTACTCCCAAATCCCATGAAACCAATCTTGCTGAAAATCCATATCCGAAGACAACATAGTAAGACCACCAACTATCCCAATACCGCGGATAGGATAGGGGCAACGTCTTAACCCAAAAACATAGAATCTTACTCTAAGTTTTAGGCGTCTAATAGCGAAATCAAGCTAACTTTAACTTTAAATCGAAGTTTACATTCTTAGTTAATTCTTAAGTTGCATCTTACGCCTTGACTCAAGAAATAACATGTAAACCAATCAATCTTACAACCTTTTACAACTTTCTTTAACCTTTTCTTTAACATTCTTTAATTAATACTAACTTTCTTTAACTTTAAAGACTCAACCATGAACTCTTAAAGAATCTTAAAGAACCCATCAAGAACTCAAAGAACTCATCAAGAACTCATCGAAGATTCAAGATCCTTAATCAAGAACTCAATCAAGATTCAAGAACTTCAACCAAGAACTCATTCAAGAATCAAGAACTCATCCAACTTCATCAAAATACAACATAAAATCATGAACTTCTAGTATCAAAAATTCATCAACTTGAACATGAATAACAACAAACTTAATACTAACATTTCAATCATGAAATCATCATATTCAATCATAAAATCATCATAAAACCATCCTAAAATTTCAGATTATATCATACATGTAAACATGGTTAAAAACACCAAATAATCTAATCTAATCATCTAATTTATACTATGAAACATAGTATACCAAATAGGTTGAGACAGTATGTTACCTTATTAAGGATTACACACAAAATCAACACAATCTTGCAGCCTGAATTTTGAACCACACGGTCCTTTCACACGGCACAACACGGACAAGCCACGGCTTGCACGAACCACACCACACGGCCTGCACACGAGCACCAACTGCACCACCGTCCTCAACACAAGCCACACGGTCCACCTTCAACACCGCCCTGGCTGCCACCACTAACACGGCCACCACACGGCCATACCACGAGCACGGACCTGCTGCACGGCCACGGCACACGAACCACCACCCTAGCACGAACCACCACCGTGCACCACCACTTGAACCACGAACAACCCACACGAGCAACCCCAAAAATCCAAACCCGAACTAGAAATCTTGATTGGAAATTAAGGAGATTATTGTATTAAAAGTCACTTAAAGATCAATAGTAATTAAATCTTTAAGTTTTGGAAGAGTTTGGATGATGAACAATGGTTGGGTGTTCAATCATCAAAAATGGCGTGTGACTATAGGCAAGGGAGAGTGTTTGGCTTTTTAATTGTGGCTAAGTGATGATCAAAGGGGTTTAAGATGGCAAATGAGCAAAAAGGATCATTAAGCCTTCACAAGGGGGGGGGGGGGCGACTTTTACAAGGCTTAAATGGGCTTTTGGTGATCAATTGGGCTAATTGCACTCATGCATGATTAATCAAGCTTAAATCGATTTAGCGCAAAAATATCAAATAATCAATTAGAAATTAAAATTAAATAATAAAAATTCTAATTAATTAAATAATAATTAAAATAAATAATAATCAATCAAAATTAAATAATTCGAATTTAATCGAAATTATTCACATAAAATAAAATAAATAGTTCTAAAATAAATTTGAACCATACATCAAATCATATAAATACACATAAATACACGACAGAAATACCTATAAAATCAGGGTCGTTACAACCTCCCCTCCTTAAAGAAATTTGGTCTCGGAATTTAAGGCAAAGGAGATCGCTCACCCTCAAACAACTCCGGGTACTTCTGCCTCATGGACGCCTCAATCACCCAAGTCGCTTCCTCATGGTGTTGATTTCTCCACAACACCTTGACGAGCTGGACTTGCTTACGCCGAAGGGTCCTCACTTCCTGATCCAAGATCTGGACGGGTCGCTCCTCAAAAGTCAGATTCGGCTCAAACGTGGTCGATTCCACTGGGATAATGTGGGTAGGATCATGTACATATTTCCTTAGCTGGAAAACATGGAATACGTCATGCACACTAGATAAATTATTCACATAAAATAAAATAAATAGTTCTAAAATAAATTTGAACCATACATCAAATCATATAAATACACATCAAATCATATAAATACACATAAATAAACGACAGAAATACTATAAAATCAGGGTCGTTACAACCTCCCCTCCTTAAAGAAATTTGGTCCCGAAATTTAAGGCAAAGGAGATCGCTCACCCTCAAACAACTCCGGGTACTTCTGCCTCATGGACGCCTCAATCACCCAAGTCGCTTCCTCATGGTGTTGATTTCTCCACAACACCTTGACGAGCTGGACTTGCTTACGCCGAAGGGTCCTCACTTCCTGATCCAAGATCTGGACGGGTCGCTCCTCAAAAGTCAGATTCGGCTCAAACGTGGCCGATTCCACTGGAATAATGTGGGTAGGATCATGTACATATTTCCTTAGCTGGAAAACATGGAATACGTCATGCACACTAGATAAACTAGGTGGTAATGCCAATCGATATGCCACCTCCCCAACTCGTTCCAGTATCTCGTAAGGTCCCACATATTTCGGTCGGAGTTTCCCCTTTTGACCAAAGCGTGCCACTCCTTTGAACGGTGAAACCTTAAGCAAGACTTTGTCACCTACCTCGAAAGCCAGCGGTCTACGTCGATTATCGGCGTAGGATTTCTGACGACTCTGAGCGGCCTGCATCTTAAACCGGATGACTCGGACCTTCTCGATAGTATCACGTACCATCTCAGGTCCTAACGCCACAGAATCACTAATATCATTCCAACATATCGGACTCCGACATTTCCTGCCATACAGGGCCTCGTACGGAGCCATCTCGATGCTGGACTGATAGCTATTATTATAGGAGAACTCTATCAAACAAAGCATACATACCCAAGACTGATGGTACTCCAGAGTACATGCTCGAAGCATATCCTCTAAAATCTAGATGGTCCTCTCAGTCTGACCATCGGTCGCCGCGTGAAAAGCGGTGCTCAACTTCAGCTTCGTCCCGAAGGCTTCCTGAACTGATTTCCAGAAACGAGACAGAAATCTCGGATCTCGATAAAAAATGATCTCCCTCAGAACTCCGTGAAGTTGGATAATATCCTGAGTATACGCCTCTTCTAGACGCTCCATAGACCATGTCATCTTCATCGGAATGAATCTAGCGACCTTGGTCAACCTATCCACCATTACCCAAATAGCATTTAAGCCATTACAGGTGGGCAAGCTAACCACAAAGTCCATAGATACCGACTCGAACTTCCAGGTCGGAATAGGTAGTGGCTGCAACAGACCCCCTGGTCTCTGATGCTCGATTTTAATCTTCTGACAGACTAAACATCAAGCTACGAACTCTGCTACATCCCTCTTCATCTTAGGCCACCAGAACTGGCCCTTAAGGTCCTGGTACAACTTGTTACCTCCAGGATGAACAGAGTAGGGTGAGTTATGTGCCTCAGACATAATTCTGTTCCTAAGATCAGAACAGTCCGGTACACACCACCTCCCTCGGAATCGCAGACTACCATCGGAAGGGATCTCGAAACCGACGGCTTTACCTTGCCGTAGAGCCGCTCGAATCCTAGCTAACTGTGGGTCGTTCTACTGACCCTCGCGCAATTCCTGAAGCAAATCAGGCTCAGCACTCATAGATTTCAAACGGAGTCTGACGGAACTACGGCTTCTACTGAAGCTCAAGCAATGCTTACGACTCAGTGCATCAGCGACTAAGTTCGCCTTGCCCTCGCAATAGTTAAGCGTCAGGTCGTAGTCCTTAATAAGCTCAAGCCATCGTCTCTGCCTCATATTGAGGTCTTTCTGAGTAAAGATGTACTTGAGACTATTGTGATACGTGAATACTCTACACGAACCACCATAGAGATAGTGCCTCCATATCTTGAGCGCGAAAACCACAGTGCTAGCTCCAAGTCATGCGTAGGATAGTTACGCTCGTGCACTTTTAATTGTCTCGATGCGTAAGCGATGACTTTCCCGCCTTGCATGAGCACACATCCTAGGCCACTCTTCGAAGCATCACTATAGACGTCGAACTCCTGCTCATCGTTCGAAAGGGTAAGAATAGGAGCAGAGACTAATCTCTGTTTCAATTGCTGGAATGCTTGCTCGCAAGCCTCCGTCCAAACGAAGCGGACCTCCTTCTGTAACAGACTAGTCATCGGCCTAGCCATCTTAGAGAAGTCCTGGACGAATCGTCGATAGTATCCGGCTAATCCCAGAAAACTACAAACCTCCGCCACATTTCTCGGGCTACTCCAATCAACTACAGCCTTAACCTTAGCCGGGTCTACCTTGATGCCATCCTTACTAATTACGTGACCCAGAAATGCTACTTCGCGAACCCAGAACTCACACTTGGAGAGTTTTGCGAACCACTTATTACTACGCAATATCTCAAGTACCATCCGGAGATGCTCCGCATGCTCAGACTCATCTCTCGAATAGACTAAGATATCGTCTATAAATACTACGATGCACTTATCGAGTAAGTGATGGAATGTCCGGTTCATCTGGTCCATGAACAAGGCTGGCGCATTAGTGAGGCCAAAGGGCATCACCTCGAACACGTAGTGGCCGTATCTAGTACGAAAAGCGGTCTTCGGGATGTCTTCTTTTCTTGATTGGAATCTGATGATATCCAGATCAAAGATCTATCTTCGAAAACACTCCCGCTCCTCGCAACTGATCGAACAGGTCCTCAATCCTAGGCAACAGGTACTTATTCTTGATAGTCACCCGATTCAACTCTCGGTGGTCTATGCACAGGCGCATACTACCGTCTTTTTTCTTCACGAAAAGCACAGGTGCTCCCCATGGAGAAATGCTCAGCCTAATGAAGCCCTTATCGATCAAATCCTGGAGTTGCGTTTTTAACTCTTGCAACTCCGATGGTGCCATCCGGTAAGGTGCCTTTGAAATCGGCGCTGTCCCGGGTGCTAAGTCGATATGAAACTCGACGTCGCGCTCGGGTGGAAATCCTGGTAGCTCATCAGGAAATATGTCTCTGAAATCCCTCGCTACAGGTATATCGTCCAATAGACGCTCCTCAGTCAAATCCCTTACCTGACATAGGTACACCGTATCGCCCTTCTGGTGATGCTTTCTCATTTTCAAGGCAGAGATTACCTTTACTCCTTTCTTAAGGACGAACCCAGAGTAGGTAACTCAGTTGCCCTGAAGTCCTCGGAATGTCACTGACTGATCTCGGCAATGAATGATCGCTCGATACCTCGACAGCCAGTCCATACCAAGTATTACGTCGAACTCCATCAGCGGGAACTCCTTCAGATCAGTCGTCGCTTGCTCCCCAGCTATCACGATAGGCACTCCTCGGAACTCGCGCTGACAAATAAAATCCTCTCCGGAAGGGACAGTTATCACTAAACTAACAGGAAAGCTGCCACGAAGATTAAACCTCGAGGCAAAACTACTAGCCAGAAAAGAGACAGTAGCACCAGAAAGCTAACACACCAGAGACAAGTAATCTACCTGATACGACTTCAGGCTGAACCTCGGCCTCTGCCTCAGTCATACAGTAGACTCGATTCTTCACCGGAGTCTTAGTCGGTGCCAAAAGCTGCTTAACCTCAGAGTCTGGCTTCCTCTCGGGGAAAATTGGCGCCTTATGGCCTTCCTTCCTGCAGATAAAACACGCTATAGGTGAACCGTCACACCGCTTCCCTGGATGGAAGTCTCGGCCGCATCCTCTGCACTTCGAACCATCAGAACCCTTATGCGAACTCGTGGTCGGAGGGGTACTACTAGGAGCACTAAATCGGGGCTTCTTAAAAGAAGTTGTCGTCGTCGGAACCTGAGCTCTCTTCTTGCTCGCCTCCTCCTCTGCCGTCGATGCCTGAATTTCGAGTGCTACCTCGTAGGTCTGCTGGTATGTCGTCGCTCCACTACCGATCACGTGAACGCAAATCCTCGGATCTAGCTTTTTGATGAAGCGCTTGACCCGATCCTTCTCTGACGGAACTATAGATGTAGAGAACCTCGATAACTCCGTAAACTTGTCGGTGTACGCCTGAATGGTCATCTTACCCTGTGTAAGAGTAAGAAACTCCTCCTGCTTCTGCCACCGCAACTCGTCGGGGTAGAAACGCTCCTGGATCTTATCGACGAACTCGATCCACGACATCGAATGTAAAGGTAAGCACACGTCCTTAGCTAACGTCCACCAGTTATCGGCCTCTCCACGTAGATAATAAACGGTGATCTGCACCTTCTCGTGCTCGGGGCAAAACGTCGCGTCGAAGAGCTTCCCCATCTCGCGGATCCAACTCTCCAGGATAGTGGGGTCGGTAACCCCATTGTAAGTCGGAGGTCGATGACGTGCGATACGGTCGAACGTCGACTGCGTACTCGGCGTATGACGACTATGGTGCGCCAACGTAAGGATTGCCTCCTCGAGCGCTCGTAACCTCTGTCGTCCAGTACTCAACCGGCGAGGCGTAGACATGCTGCAACTCAACAAAACAAAAGACATACCAAAATAATAATGTCAGTCATACATCCCCACCACAGTCAAGCACACAAAATAAAGAGAGAAAGAAATAGAACAGATCTTATCCCGGTTTTTCTACCCGAACTCTTCTCCCTTTACTTAATCTTAATTTGGGTTTATCACTCGGGAAAGGTAAAGCTCTCAACTCCCGAGTTTAACTCAAATCCTAAAACTTCACTTAAAACCTTTTCGGCTCTGATACCAACTGTGACGACCCGACTTGCTTAAACCGGCGCGGAAGAAACCGACGAGTCGAATAGTCAGATCTAACAAACTAAAATACTCAAAATTAAATCATGCTTGACTCGACTTACTTAACTAATCTTAACTTTGGCGCATTCATTCGCATACTAGACTGGACTATGCACGTACAAACGCATCTTACGCATTCGAACTTTCTACTATGTCAGGATTGAGAATCTTACTCCCAAATCCCATGAAACCAATCTTACTAGAAATCCATATCCGAAGACAACATAGTAAGACCACCAACTATCCCAATACTGCGGATAGGATAGGGGCAACGTCTTAACCCAAAAACATAGAATCTTACTCTAAGTTTTAGGCTTTTAATAGCGAAATCAAGCTAACTTTAACTTTAAATCGAAGTTTACATTCTTAGTTAATTCTTAAGTTGCATCTTATGCCTTGACTCAAGAAATAACAACCTTTGACAACTTTCTTTAACCTTTTCTTTAAAATTCTTTAATTAATACTAACTTTCTTTAACTTTAAAGACTCAACCAAGAACTCTTAAAGAACCTTAAAGAACCCATCAAGAACTCAAAGAACTCATCCAAGATTCAAGATCCTCAATCAAGAACTCAATCAAGATTCAAGAACTTCAACCAAGAACTCATTCAAGAATCAAGAACTCATCCAACTTCATCAAAATACACGCATAAAATCATGAACTTCTAGTATCAAAAATTCATCAACTTGAACATGAATAACAACAAACTTAATACTGACATTTCAATCATAAAATCATCATATTCAATCATAAAACCATCCTAAAATTAAAGATTATATCATACATGTAAACATGGTTAAAAACACCAAATAATCTAATCTAATAATCTAATTTATACTATGAAACATAGTATACCAAATAGGTTGAGACAGTATGTTACCTTATTAAGGATTACACACAAAATCAACATAATCTTGCAGCCCGGAATTCGAACCACACGGCCCTTTCACACGGCACAACACGGACACGGCACGGCTTGCACGAAACACACCACACGGCCTGCACACGAGCACCAACTGCACCACCACCCGCAACACGAGCCACACGGTCCACCTTCAACACGGCCCTGGCTGCCACCATGAACACGGCCACCACACGGCCAGACCACGAGCACGGACCTGTTGCACGGCCACGGTACACGAACCACCACTCTAGCACGAACCACCACCGTGCACCACCACTTGAACCACGAACAATCCACACGAGCAACCCCAAAAATCCAAACCCGAACTAAAAATCTTGATTGGAAATTAAGGAGATTATTGTATTAAAAATCAGTTAAAGATCAATAGTAATTAAATCTTTAAGTTTTGGAAGAGTTTGGATGATGAACAATGGTTGGGTGTTCAATCATCAAAAATGGCGTGTGACTATAGGCAAGGGAGAGTGTTTGGCTTTTTAATTGTGGCTAAGTGATGATCAAAGGGGTTTAAGATGGCAAATGAGAAAAAAGGATCATTAAGCCTTACTAACCCTTCTATATATAAAAGTGGTTTAAGGTGTGAACATGAGGCAAGTGGCAAATCCTTGCCATGCACCGGGGGGCTTTTACAAGGCTTAAATGAGCTTTTGGTGATCAATTGGGCTAATTGCACTCATGCATGATAAATCAAGCTTAAATCGATTTAGCCCAAAAATATCAAATAATCAATTAGAAAATTAAATAATAAAAATTCTAATTAATTAAATAATAATTAAAATAAATAATAATCAATCAAAATTAAATAATTCGAATTTAATCGAAATTATTCAAATAAAATAAAATAAATAGTTCAAAAATAAATTTGAACCATACATAAAATCACATAAATACACAGAAATACCTATAAAATTAGGGTCTTACAATTACTACCTTAAGTTCCTTTTTAAAAAGGGGAACTTTTGGTAGTCTTGGTTAACGCTCTTAAATGGTCATGATCTTGTCAAAGTCTAGATCATTAGGTTCAAGTCAAACCTAGGGTCGTTGAGCTCATATGAATTAATGGATCCAAAAGGTCAAAAGTTTCATGTGGACTTATGCCAAGGACTCTACTAACATGGTGAAATAGCAATGTTAGACCCTATTAGTACAGTCCTCTCCTAAGCGAATCTTTAGAGAGTCTTAGACACAATTAGAAAAGTCCAACTACTGCATCTAGGATTGTTTTCAAAGGTCTAAAGTTTAAAGCATGTATCTCATTTTAATTCGTTTTAATTTTGCTAGGAGAACTGGTACTACTTGGCGTCGAACTTGGTCCACCCATTACGACATAGATCGAGTGACATTCCTTCTCATGTCTAACCCCTTTTTTAGTCCTTCCACATCATATCACACCATCTTCTAGTCCACAAAACCAAAATACCCCACCATACACCTCTTAGTTAGGCCTGTTTAATGGGGCAGGGGCCCATTTAAAACCCTGGTCCGGCCCATTAAAAATTTGTGTGACCCGACCCTTGTTATAAATGGGGCGGGTCTTAATAGGGTCAACAAGTTAATGGACCCAAGCGGGTCGGGTCGGGCTTTTAAAGGGTCAAAGATACATATGACGAAAATGGTATTTCTCAGTGTTGGCTAAAATACATGGCGACACGAAATCTAATTTTAATGCAGTCATTAATTACCACAATTAAATATAATTGAAGATGGATTAAGGAACAAACAGCTTAACCCTTCAAAACAATTTGCTTATTAGATTCGTTGACTCTTGACTGGATGATTATTCTTGTAACTAGTATTTAGGCCCGGGCGTTGCCCCAGGTCATACATTTTTTCATCATCTTCAATATTTTTTTATGATTTGAAAGTAATATAGTATAATGAGGGTTGTAAAATACCGAACGAAATTTTGAAAGATAGTACAATATGGAACTTGATACTTTCACTAATGTATTGAAAATTGGTTATCATCAACATCATGGCTTCCTCCGTTTCGTTTTCAACACAACAAACGAATATTTTATATTTCACAAAAAATACCCCTTTCATGCGTTTAAAATGAAACAGAGGAAGTATCATCATTAATTTGATCGAATGATACACTACGCTTTTTATTTTGATACTCAATTCCAGAAAACAAAGGTAACAAAAAATTTTAACAATGAAATTTATAATACTTCTTTATGGAATAATTGATAATGAAATTAATATGGATTAGTGGCTAAGTTGTGACTTTTTTACTTAAGGGATTATGAGTTCAAGTATGCTTAGAAGATGCGTTTTAGAAGAAGAGTATAGATTATATGGCATAATTAATAATTGTAACGTTATGTTGTGGCGAGTAATTACATAATATTTGAAATGAAAAAAATGCACATCATTTTTCCTTTTGAAGAAAATTTGTGCGAGTCTTTTTAATTTAAAAAATATTTGTAAAATAAAAAAAAGTATTGTTATTGGTGTTGTTGTTCTTACTACCATTGTTTCCCTTGATTTAAATATGACAAAAGATATTTCATAAAGATGGTAAAACTTTTAACAATAATATTAATATTTTTTTTTACAGGAACAATAATATGAATTAATTAATATGGATTAGTGATTTAAATTTAACTTTTTTTTCAAATAGTTATCATGGAAGATAAGTATTATTATTAAATCTTATCCAACGCTCAGCTTTTGCCTTATTAATAGTAATATTGTCTCTTTTGTTTTTGCCTAAAAAAATAAGGGATCTAGAAATTTATTAAATTTATTGTTAGATAATAAACTAACATTAAGTGTACTCGAACAATAAAACAATAAGTTTTAAAATAGTGGAATTTGAGATAATAATGAATGTTGGGTGAGTTGGTAAGTGTATACTATTAATGTATTATAGTCTCGAGTTCGAATCTCACTATGAACATTTTTATTTAATAATTAAACACCCAAACTAAAATCCTACATGGAAATATTGCATATTTGGCGAAACTCAGGCGAGAGATGATGCTTGTGTGTCGGCTATGTGTCACTTACGTGTCGCATAACTGGTGCTTCGAGCACCTTTTAATATATTGTATAGATTGTTAAAATTAAGTAAAATGAACAACAATGTCCATATGTATAGATAAATATTATAATTGTTAGTAGTAATGTCCATATGTTTTATTCTGTAGCAAGGTTGCACTTTTTTTTTAAAACGGTAGCAAGGTTACACTTGAATAAGTACAATCTTTATAAAAATATTTTATTTTTATTACAATTATATAATTTTAATTTAATTGTAATGAAATTTTATATATATACTTTATTCTAAAAAGATTAGTACAACAACTTTAACTTATGAAAATTTTAGTAAGATTGAATATTCTTATTAATAAGTTGTAACTAAAAAAATATTTAGATTTAAGCAAAAATTAGGGTGTTTTAATTCAACTTATTAAGCAATATATATAGACATATAGTACTTATTTTAGAAAAGTTCCGATCAGATAAAAAAAATTAGACCATATAAGATAAGATCTGAAAAATTCAGATCAGATCAGAATAGTTAAAATAACTATTAAAAAAATTAAAAAATCAAATAAGATTAGATCAAATTAGAAAAGTTAAAATCAGATCAGGAAAGTTCAGATCAGATAAAATCAAAAAAGTTAAGTTCAGATCAGATATAAAAAATTTCGACGAATCAAACAAACCCTAGGTATCAACTTTTCAATAATATATGGAGAAAAAAACTTTAGAAAAGATAATATTGGGAAAAAAAAAACAATAAGTAGTGAGTAAGTTTTTAAAAGTAAAAAAAATCAAATGAAAGTTTGGAGGGAAAATTTTTAATGAGGAAGTGACATGTGGCAATTGGTGAGGTTAGTGGTTTTGTTTTAGTAATAGTTATAGATTATAGATAAGACGTGTAAGTTTGACTTTTTTTACATGACTGTTTTGATTTTTTTTCCCTACCTCTTTTTTGGTGTCACCTAATTAACTGGTTGTTAATTTAACATGTGGTTAGGGGCTTTTTCGTTGTTTGGATGACAAAATGCAATCAATTAAAAGAGTTTAGGACAAACTTCTTCTGTTTCATATTACCATATTAAGAAAAATACATTTGGGGCAAAGATACATATACAAGTAAATCAATGGTGGTTGAAGACTTAAAGTGCAATTATAAGTTTGTGTATCTAGTTTCTATGACTTAGATGCTTCTAATTCAATCAGTCAATAATGAGTTTAAGTGAATTGCTTCCATTCAAGAATATATAACTTTTAATGCAAATGATATGGGTTGGGCCGGGCCGGGCTAAATAGGGTTTGACCCGGCCCGGCCCGTTAAAGAATGTGTAAAGCCCGACCCGACCCGGCCCACCAAATATCTGACCCGCCCCGGCCCTGACCCGACCCGTTGAACAGGACTACTCTTAGTCCACATGCAAAGACTACGGCCCTTTCCCATTTCTTTTAAGAACCTTGGTCTCTTAGTTCTTCTAGCGAACCTTCCTCTCCTAGTGAGTCCTCATCCCCTAAAACACCTTCATGTCCAAACCCAAGTCCACCTCTAAGTCCAACCATGGGTGAAAACAACGAAGTCATCAAGAAGTTTAGTGAGCGCCTTGCCCAACTCGAACTCCAACTGGAGCAAGAACAGGCAACGAAGATTACCTCTGATCCTGAGGTAGTCAAACAACTTGAGAACTTGGTCACAAGACTAGTTCGCCCTAAAACTTATTTCAAATATGACCACGTTCCAGTAACTCCGGGAGCATCTCTCCCAGAAAAGTTCGTCAGTTCTGACATCCCACGATTAAAAGCGACGGACAACCCCGTACACCACTTGAGAAGCTTTCAAGGGTGCATGGCACTAAAAGGGGTCGACCAAAGTCTCTATGCTAGACTCTTCCCCTTGTCACTAGAAGCAGTTCCATTGAACTGGTTCTATTCCTTGGATCCCGCACTAGTCTCTAAATGGGACGACTTGACAAAAGCCTTCTTGACTCAGTACTCAAGCAATGTCGACTTCCAAGTCACTTTGCGTGATCTAGAAGTCCTCAAGCAACGCGACAATGAAGGTTTCTCCGTGTTCTACAAGAGATGGCGTGAAAAGGCCGCGCAAATGACCCAACACCCATCAGAAGCCGAGTTAGTGCAAAAGTTCGTAGACAATCTCACTGAAACTTATCAACACTACTTGCACTATGCGGGCCATAACACCTTCAAGGTGGCCTATGACGTAGGGATTCGCATAGAGGACGAACTTCTCAAGGCCAAGCAATGGAAGTCCCAAGCCTATACTAGCAAGGGCCTACCATCAAGCTAAGAAGACTGAACCATCAAAAGCAAAACCTAACAAATTCTATGTCGTAGGAGCAGATGGAACACAATCTAGAGCTCAATGGCCTAAAATTCGAGCCTTCACTCCACTTGGAATGACGTACACGGAAGCTCTGGAAAGGCTCCATGCACAGCAACAATTGTTCCATGTATACTAGTAGAAAATCGCCCCAATAGTATCGTTTATTTGAAAAACGATAGTAATAATGCTATAATTGTTTCGTTTTTTTGGAAAAACGATACCAATGAGTCGTTGTTTGTATCATTTTTACGGAAAACCATACTAATAAGTTATCTATTGGTATTGTTTTTGGTAAAAACGATAGTAATAGAGAAATTATTAGTATCGTTTTTAATAAAAATGATACTAATAGTGTATAGAGTACTACGAATAGGTTTGTATTAGTACCATTTTTTAAAAAAAGGGTACTAATAGGTCTCTATTAGTACCCTTTTGTTTTCAAACGATACTAATAGATAAGCTGAAAATTACACGTGCCAACTATCTCAGCTTCATTCTATATTAAAAAACAAACTTTCCTTTCCTTTTAATTATATCTTGCCATTTCTCTCTCTATCTTGCCATCTCCCTTTTCATTTCTCTCTCTCATTTTTTTCTCATTTCAGTCTCTCTCATCTCAGTTCCTCTTCCTCTCAGATCAACAATGGACGCGCGGTGAATGAAGGCTAAGGCGATGCGCGGTGGACGAAGGCTAAGACGACGCGCGGTGGACGAAGGCTAAGAAGGCGCGCGGTGTACGAAAGCCAAGACAGCTCGTGTGGACGAAGGTTGGTGTTTTTTTCTTTTTCTTCATCTTATTTTAGAATTTTTTTTGGTTTTTTGAACTTAGATTTGAATTTCGATTTGATATGAAATTTTTGGGGTTTTGTTTTTTCATGTTTTGTGGTTCATTTTGGTTAGATCTATGGGCGTTTTAGTGTTGGATTTCAATTTTTTGGGGTTTTAGGGTTAGATTTTAATTTTTTGGGTTTTTAAAGGTTTGGTTTTTCTTGGTTAGTCAATTTTTTGGGTTTTTTTTTTCATTTTTAGCCGATTTTTACTTGTATTTTTTTCAGATCTATTTTAGGTTTTTTTTAAAAAAAAATTTAGATTATATTTTGGGGTTTGAATTTTTTAGGTGGGGTGATTTTTTCAAATCAATTATGTTATTGCCAATTTATTGGCCCAAATGGAAGACAAGTCCCAGTCAAATTGAAGGCCCAAGGAAGAGCCCAAGACACAAGTCCAAAACAGAGCCATCAAAAGCCTTAAGTAAAAGGGGCCACGTGGCAGGATATTACAGGTCCACGTGACACGACACTGAGTCCGCATGGTAGCGCCTTACTGGTCCACGTGGCACCTCTTCATGAAGACATGTGGCAAACTCAACTTCAGCTTGAATCTTAAGCCAACAACTTCCTAATAGATGAAACTAGGTAAAGATGGGTATCCCACATTGATAGTTTACTATGAGGTGGTAAGAGATTCTTGTATAAAAGTATTAAAGTAACGATTCTAGCACAGATTCCCAGATATGCTGATTTGACAAGGCATAACTTGTAACTATCAATTAACCTTAATCAATCATGATTAGCAGCAATTTGAGTTATTATTATCTTTTGCACATTTAATTATTTCCACATTTATTTCTGCTTTTAATATTGTATTTATTATTGTTTTGGATAAAGTTTGTAGCATTAAATCGGGTAGCTCTCCTTATTACAAAAAACCCTAAAACATTTGGCGCCGTCTGTGGGGAGAGCACGATTCAATGGCAAACTTAGGAGAAAAAACTCCCGAGATACCCAAAACCACTTTAGTAGCAGCAGAGGACGACCATGAGTCGAATGAGAAAGAAACAGATCATGACCGACCCCCTCGAAGGGAGAGGACCGCACAACGTGTGGGTCAGGCCGAGGCCCAATCTCCTGAGGAGGATCAGCCAATCTCCCTCTCCCAACTGAAACACATAATGGTCGATCTGAGGAATTGATTTGTCACGCAAGTGAAGGATATGATAGGCCAGGCCAACAAGGCCGACCCTGGGCCATCTAAGCCGAACCCGGAAGAAGCCGGGCCCTCAAGGTCGACCAAGGATTCGGCCGACCCCAAGGTCGACCAACAAAAGAAAAAGGTCTCAAACGGCACCAAGAAGAAGAAAACACATTCCAAATCATCGAAGAATTATTGGAAGAACATCACCCAACGGGTGAAGACGACCAAGGCTCCCACTCTACCAAGAAGGGAGCCCCTGATAAGCGAAACCAATCAAGCCTTTAGAGATGCTCAAGAGTATCTGAGGGCAAAAAGACAACAATCACAGCAGCATTCGCAGGTTGATGTTTCTGACACGACATCAACTCCAACTCTGAAGGACACCACCTACCGAGGCTCTCTGCGGACTATGTCTCGTTCAACACATGTGCAAACTCCTACTCTAATTCCCAAAGGCTCGTTCAAGGCTGAGCCCTTCAGAGAAGATATGCCCCTGGCCACTCAGCTTCAACAACCACATCAATCATACCCTCATGGAGGGACCGCGTGGAAGTCTCCATTCTCAGTCGCCATTTTGACATCCCCGAGTGTAACGACCCTGATTTTATAGGTATTTTCGTCGTGTATATATGTGTATTTATGTGATGTTAGGTATGGTTCAAATTTATTTTTTTGAACTATTTATTTTATTCTAAGTGAATAATTTCGATTAAATTCGAATTATTTAATTTTGATTGATTATTATTTATTTATTTAATTATTATTATTATTATTATTATTATTTAATTAATTAGAATTTTTATTATTTAATTTTCTAATTGATTATTTAATATTTTTGGGCTAAATCGATTTAAGCATGATTTAGCATGCATGAGTGCAATTATCCCAAATGATCACCAAAAAGCCCAATTAGGCTTGTTAATAGCCGGCCCCCTTGGTAATTAGTGGCCTAATTGCCACTTGCCATGCATTCACATCTTAACTAACCTCTATATATAGGAGAGTTAGTAAGGCTTAAGAATCCTTTTGCCATTTAATCACTTGCTCATCAAATCATTAGCCAAAACACATCCCCATTTGCTCACCTAATCTCACGCCATTTTTGGCTCATCACTCACCAAATTTTGTTCTTCATCTTTTCAAACCCAAACTTAAAGATTCAACTTCCATTGATCTTTAAATACCAAAACACAAACTAAACCACATAATTTGCATTCAAGATCACTAGTTCGGGTTTGGTTTGGGGCTCTTTTCGTGTGGGTTGTTCGAGTGGTGTCCGTGAGGTGGCCGTGTGGTGTCCGTGGTGGTGCCGTGCAAGGGCCGTGTTAGGGTTGTGCAAGAGAAGGTGGTGCAGGTGGTGCTCATGCCGTGTTCGTGGACCGTGCAGCTGGGTGGTGGCCATGTGGTGTTCGTGCAGCCAACTGTGTGTGTGTGTCGTGTGGGTGCAGTTCGTTGGAGCCGTGTGGTTCGAGTTCTGGGCTGCGATTTGTGTTGATTTTGTGTGTAATCCTTACTAAGGTAACATACTTTCTCAACCTATTTGGTATACTATGTTTCATAGTATAAAATTAGATGATTAGATTGGAGTATTTGATGTTTTTAACCATGTTTACATGTATGTTATAATATGAAATTTTGGTTTGTTTTATGATGATTTCATGATTAAATGTTAGTATTAAGTTTGATGTCATTCATGTTCAAGTTTGATGAATTTTGGGTACTAGGAAGTTCATGATTTTATTTGTTGAATTGTTGAAATATGTGTGTGTTTTAGATGAAGATGGATGAATTCTTGATTCTTGAATGAGTTCTTGGTTGAAGTTCTTGAATCTTGATTGAGTTCTTGATTGAAGATCTTTGATCTTGGATGAGTTCTTGATGAGTTCTTTGAGTTCTTGATGGGTTCTTTAAGGTTCTTTAAGAGTTCTTTGTTGAGTCTTTAAAGTTAAAGAAAGTTAAAGAAAAGGTTAAAGAAAGTTGTTAAAGGTTGTAAGTTTGTTGGTTTACATGTTATTTCTTGAGTCAAGGCGTAAGATGCAACTTAAGAATTAACTAAGAATGTAAACTTCGATTTAAAGATTTAAGTTTAGCTTGATTTCGCTATTAGACGGCTAAAACTTAGAGTAAGATTCTATGTTTTTGGGTTAAGACGTTGCCCCTATCCTATCCGCGGTATTGGGATAGTTGGTGGTCTTACTATGTTGTCTTCGGATATGGATTTCCAGTAAGATTGGTTTCATGGGATTTGGGAGTAAGATTCTCAATCTTGACATAGTAGAAAGTTCGAATGCGTAAGATGCGTTCGTACGTGCACAGTCCGGTCTAGTATGCGAATGAATGCGCCAAAGTTAAGATTGGTTAAGTTAGTCGAGTCAAGCATGATTACTTGTTATTATTCGCATGATCCTATGTATGTTGGCATGTTTGATCTAGTTGTTTGGTTTGTGCTATGTTCATGTGTATCCCTGTTAGGGTGGGACAGTTATGTTACTCGCCACTGACGGTGGACTGTTGTTGTTTTTCAAGTAATTCTGATGATGAGGTCCTTGCTTAGCATTGGGTTGGGCGAGTGCCGATATTGTTTAGACTTTATTTTGTTATTTTTCGATGTTTTCTAGTCTTTAACTCTAGTAGTGGTACTTGTATACTTTACTAAAACTCTGACATGTATTTGGAGTTACGGTTGATAATAGTAGTAGTATGACTTTTGGGATTAGATATGTAAAAACTTGTGGGTAATTGTACTTTTTGGTTTAGTCTAGATAATCATTTGAGGTTTTGTTTTTTAATTTTAAGTATTTTAGTTTGTTAGATCTGACTATTCGACTCGTCGGTTTCTTCCGCGCCGGTTTAAGCGAGTCGGGTCGTCACACCGAGGGCCTCCAAAGTCAAAGCGCTTCATATTGAGCCTTACGATGGCACAGCTGATCCTGATGATCACCTGGCCACCTACAAGCACCTGATGTATGCTCATTCGGTAGATGATGCAACATGGTGTATGTACTTTCCAGCGACACTGAAGGGCGTGGCCCAAAAATGGTTCAGCATCTTGCCGGACCATTGCATACAAAATTTTACCGAGCTGAGCATGGTTTTCGCGCATCACTTCATGGCTAACAAACAAGAGAAGAAGACAAGGATGCACCTAGGTAAGATCTTGCAGGGGCCAAACGAGTCCTTGAGATCATATGTCAAGAGATTCAACCTAGAAACGTTGCAGATACCCGGCTTACCTGAGGGGGTTGCCTTTGATAATTTCGTTAAAGGACTACACCAGTCACGGTTTAAATTCGAGATGGTAAGGAAGAAGGTCCAGACTTTACCAGAAATTCTGATAGAGGCCGAGTCTTATATTCATGCTACAGAGGTCTGTTCACTAAGACCGAAACGAAGAGTGCCCCCAAACATGGGGAGAGTAGTCAAAAGAAGGAGGACCGTACGTAAGAGAGAGGTTTAGACGGTTGAAAATACTCATAAGGAGCAAAAGGCTCCCAAGAAAAGCCGCACTTACGAGTCGGCCTATGAGTACAACAAACGACCTCATGCCATCCTTATGGAAATCAAAGACAAGTTCAACTTTGAAGCTCCGTAGCCTTTAAGAGGGTCATCCAAACATAGAAACACCAACAAGTATTGCCAATACCACAAGGATGTGGGGCATGATACTGACGAATGCTTCAATTTGAAGCGATTACTAGAAAAGCTTGCAACAAAGGGCATGTTGGAACCTTACATCGTAAAATCCAAATTCAAGTTTCAGAGAAATACCACACAAAAGGATGGAGATGACGAAGAGACCGACACCGAGGTTGTGGCTATGACTTCAGGAGGATTCGCTTCCGGTGGGCCAACTATCAGAGGGACTAAGGAACATCTCCGAACTCTCTCCCAAGTAATGGTCTTGGAGAAGGAGGAAACATTTCCTGAAGTTCTAATAGTCGAGAAGGATCGGCTTAACATTCAAACTCCACATGATGACCCTTTAGTGTCGAATTCAAAGTTGCGAATCTTAAAGTCAGAAGGATTCTAATTGATACGGGTAGTTCCACCGACATCATCAGTCTTGCTTGCTTGGAGAAGCTGAGATTCCAAGATGACGCTTTACAGCCAATCAATCACCCAATCATAGGGTTTGGAGGAGGGAATGTTCACCCCGTTGGGATAGTAACCCTCCTAATAAGGATAGGGACGAAAGAAAAATCTAGACACATGTTTGTCAAATTTCTAGTAGTGCAGGAATTAGTCGCCTACAACATTATTTTAGGCGGGCCAACTCTGAACATTACCAAGGCTGTTGTAGTCCCTCATCTCATGTTGATGAAATATGTGTGCAACAATGGATAAATTGGCATCACTAGTGGAAAAAATGCCATCTACCACATTGTAGCTGCACCGTTTCATGAAATAACGAAGTAGATAATTTAATTTTAGAAACAAATTAAGTATCTGCTCCACGACCTAAGTAAGACGGAGCAGCTATATATTTCTTTTTTCCGTTTTTTAAGGGAGTTATAGTAACGACCCGACTTTTCTAGGCTGTCGATTTACGGAGGAAATCGACATTTGGATCATTACTATCATAAAACTTAACAATAATAATATAAATAAAGTCTAAAATTCCTTTTATTGCTTAAAAGCTGAAATAATAATCCCAAAAGTCTCTAAACAAATACTTAAATTACATAATGAAAAGAAGTCTTTCCCAACAGGCTGGGAACAACTAACTAATGAATAAAAGAAATAACTCCAAATAACTACGATTATTCTAATCAACTCTAAAACACACATCCCGAGCCATCGCAAACCCAATCTAAACCTCAGCATCGTCACCTGAAATGGGGGGGGGGTCTGTAACGACCCGACTCGCTTAAATCGGCGCGGAAGAAACCGACGAGTCGAATAGTTAGAAACTACAACTCAAAATACTTAAGAATTAAAACTAATTCCTCGAAATATTATTATTAAACCACAAAAGTACAAATACCCACAAGTTTGTACGTACTAGTCCAAAAGTCCAACTAAAAATACCAAGATACGAGTAACTCCAACCACATGTCAGAGTCAAAACAACGTATACAGAATCCAACAATAACGTATAAAGTCTATACAATACCATTACTATCTATAAACGACAAAAATAGAAAATACATCACATAACAGAAACAAGAACGTCGCTTGCCCAACCCAAAGCTAAGCAAGAGTATCGTCATCAGAAATACCTGAAAAACATACAACAGTCCACCATCAGTGGCGAGTAACATAACTGACTCACCCTAATGGGAATACACATGCACATAGCATAAATCAAATAAACAACATCATTAAACAAAGTATGAGAACAACTCAAAACATGAACTCGACTCAAACCAACCTAATCAACTATCTTTGGCGCAATCAATCATATTCTAGACCGGACTGTGCTCGTACGAACGCATCTTACGCGATCGAACTTTCTACTATGCTCGGATTTGAGAATCTTACTCCCAAACCCCATGAAACCAATCTTACTGGAAATCCATGTCCCGTGAAACCAATCTTACTGGAAATTCACAAAAGATCACATAGTATGACTCCAACTATCCCAATACCGCGGATGGAATAGGGGCAACGTCTTAACCCGAATACAATGAATCTTACTCAAAGTATCAGGCGTCTAAAAATGAAATCAAGCTAACTTAATTAATTAATTTATTTAATCATCTTAATCATTTTATTATCTCAACCTAACTAAATTATATTCAAGAATTGCCTCAATACCTTGATTCTTGAAAATAACTAGTTAAAATATCGAAGTTATACTCAAGATTGCCTCTATGCCTTGATCTTGAGTCTAACCAACCATAATTCATCAATCTTTAACTATTCTTTAATCAAATTAAACACATTCTTTAACTTTGTTTATCATTTAAACCATTTTCTTTAACTTCCAAGATTCAACCAAGAACTCATAAAGACTCATCAAGAATTCATAAAGAACTCAAAGAACTCATAAAGAACTCATTCAAGATTCAAGATCTTCAACCAAGAACCCAATCAAGATTCAAGAACTTCAATCAAGAACTCATCCAAACTCATTAAACCACACGCATAACTCATAAAAACCATTCGAAAATCATCCTTTCAATTATCCAAAATTAACCAAACTTTGACACATTAATCATGATCATATTACAACATATAATCAATCCTAAAATCACGAAAAACCTTTATCAAAACCTCATTAAATCACTTTAAAAATTAGAATACAAATCATACATAAATCATGAATAATCAACAATAAACAACTCAAACATGCATTTAATTCATACTATAAACATAGTATACCAAATAGGTTGAGTAAGTATGTTACCTTATTGAAGATATACACACAAATCAACACACAAATGCAATCCGAAACTCGACCCACACGATCACACAACACGGCCCAAAACACGGTGCACACGGCTTGGCTTCGAACCACACGAACACGGTCACACCCACACGGCACCACTGCACGGCTGCTGCACCACGCACACACGGCCCACGAACACCACTGCCACGGACCCACTGCACAGCCACGGTCTTCACACACGGCCACACGAGCACCTCCCTTGCACGGCTATCAACACGAACCTACCCGAACACGATCAACCCAACCCGAACCAATGATCTTGAATAAAATGAATGTGTCTAGGATTGTGTTTGAATACTTAAAGATCAATAGAGTTTGAATCTTTAAGTTTGGGATACAAAAGATGGATGAACAATTGGGTGGGTTTAATAGCCAAAAATGGCGTGTAACAAGAGCAATTGGGAGAGAGTTTGTGTTGATTGAATTTTGATGGCAAGAGTGCTAAAAGGCAAATGGGCAAAAATGAATCTCATGGCTCACTAACTATTCCTATTTATAGAAATTAGTTAAGTGTGAAAGCAAGGCAAGTGGCAAAATCTTGCCATGCCAATAGAGGAGGGCCGGCCATCATGGCCATAATGGGCCTAAAATGGGCTTTCGTGATCAATTGGGCTAATTTGCGAAAACCGCATGATTAATTATGCACAAATCGATTTAGCCCAGAATATTAAATAATTAATTAGAAAGTTAAATAAATAAAATTCTAATTAATTAAATAATAAATAACATAAATAATAAAAACTGAAAATAAAATAATTCGAATTAAATCGAAATCATTCACATAGAACAAAATAAATAGTTCAACAATAAATTTGAACTAACACAGAAACACACAAAAATACGCATAATTATCGGCAAAAGTACCAATAAAATCTGGGTCATTACAAGGTCCACCGTCAGTGGCGAGTAACTAGGTTGTCCCGCTTAAATGAGGGACCGTTATCCATATAATAGCATAGAATCAAACGAGGAAAACGTACAAAAATACATGCGAAATACGTACAAAAATACATACGAAATACGTACAAAAATACATACGGAATACGTACAAAAATACGTAGAAAAATACGTATAAAAATACATACGAAATACGTACAAAGATACGTAGAAAAATACGTATAAAAATACATACGAAATACGTACAAAGATACGTAGAAAAATACATATAAAAATACATACGAAATACGTACAGTGTATGTACAAAAATACGTATAAAATACGTATACAATACCTGCAAAATACGGTTAGAAAATACATACAAAATACGTATACAACACAGATACAAATACGTACAACATACGAATACAAATACGTACAACATACATACACAGTATTACATAAATAAAATACAGACTTACCAGACGTACGCAGCGGGAGACTTAATATTACCAAATCATTGCATATAAACATGAAAATACACATAAGCACATATCCCTTCCCGTGAAATACTTATTTACCATATTTTACCCTTAAACCCATCTTTTAACCTTCTTATCGGACCGGTCATATCGCTCGTAGTGGATCCCGTGTGCACCACAACTTTCCTAAAACATGCCGGGGTGAACTCGTGTATTCAGCCCGCAGTGGATCCCGTGTGCACCACTAAGCCTAAGCTATGGCCATAACTCCTAAATAGCAGCTCGTGTACTACTACTTAGACGACTACATATTTTAAGACCCAGAACTGCCCGGGTGAACTCGTGTATTCATCCCATGGGGCAGTGGCATCGACTTAACCCGATCTGATGACTCGTGTATCATAAAAAAGGGCGTCCTTAAGTATCTTGTCTTTTCTAAGGCCATCGTGAGACCTCTAATTAACACGTCATATCATACAACATATCACATCTCATCATGTCTTAACATATCTTATCATGATCTTATCATATCTTATTCATATTGTTACTTTATATTATAACTTATCCTTTTTATTCCTTAAATCATATTAATTCCTAAAATTACTTCCTAATAATATTATAAGTCAAAAATTAAACTAAAATTGGTCAAAAGTCAATCTAATCACTCGACATTTTTAGAAATAAAACAACAATTAAATAAATTCATATAACAGTCATATAACAATTATTTAAATTATCCGAATTAACAAATAAACATATAGTTCAATAATAATCATAAAAATTACACAAAACAAGATAAAAACTCCACCTTTCACAATTAAGACCACTCGACATTTTGTGTAAATAATACCAAATAAATTCAATCTTCAAATATTAATTAAATCAAATTAAATAATTAATTAAAATAACAACTAACAACAATAATTACCTAAAAACAAGATAAAAATACTATTCTTTATTCATCAAGCCACTCGACAACTTTGATATGAACAACAAAAAATCATGCTTTAATTTAGTCAAATACAATAATTATCAATTAATCATAAAAACATAATATAACAATTTAAATTACACTATTTTACGCAGTCTGATTTTAAAGAATTAAGTTAAGATCAACCATTTAAAGGTCTCGAATAATCTGGAAACTTTAATGGAAGTTAAATATGGGTTAAAGGTTTAACGTGCATAAATTTAGTCCAAAAATAACGTCATTTACTATTTTTAAGGAATTTTATAACTAACAAAAATTTTTTCCATAGCAAACGAACTCTAAAAATTACCAAAATTTAGCACAAACTGTAAAACACTAGTAGTGACTTCCACCTAAATTTTCGTAGCCATCCGAATTGATTAAGTATCTTGATAAATTCGTAAACTAAATCTGGACAGTTTCACCGGTTTGAAAGATTAAATTATTATAAGTAATAAAAGGACGAATTTTGCCACGAAATAAATCATGATTCATAATAAAATAGTAAGGAAACTCCCACGAAAAATTCATCAAGAAATAACAAGATTTGATTAAGAAATAAAATAAAAAAATCAACCTTTAATACTCCTAATACACGCATAAATCTATACGAAAACATGATCCAAGATTTCATAGAAATTACATAAAATAATCAAGAAAAAATTACATAATAATTCATCATATGGTTCGACAATTTACTAGGTGAACATGATACTAAACCTAACGGTTTTCATGATTTAATCCTAATTAATTATATAATTAGCTAAACCAAATTCAAGAGGAAAAGTCTAGTTACCTGGATTAGAGAAAGAAATCAGAAAAATCTCCCTTTTGGAATTCGAACTACACGGCCAAGCAAGAGAAAATATTAGGGTTTTTCTTTTGAAGTTTTGTAGTATGGGAGAATATGTAAAAGAAATTAGGTTAAAGGTTGTTCCCTATTTATAATATAAGGAACCAAAGGAAAATAAACTGAAAAGAAAAAGAAGGGGAGTGAGAATAGGGAAGTTGAGCTTAGGTTAGTAGACTTGGTACAATTAGGGTTTTTAATTAGGTAACTAGTCTTGGGCTTACCTAATTAACAATAACCCAAAAAGAAACCAAAAGAACATAACCTTGGCCTATGAACAAAGGGGTCGGCCAAGAGGAAGGAAATTGGGTCATAGGCCCAATTTCAGGGCAAGCTGAGAGACATAAGATTAAACCGTCCAAATATTCGGGCCTTTTGGACTTAGAGTGTTAAAATAAAATTAATAACCGCGAAATTTTCTGGCCCTAAATTTCGGGTATTACAGTGATAGGGTATTAGGAATAAAAAAAACCCACGATGCTTACTCCTCACTCAATTATTCACTCTCCGGCACGTTTCCTTCTCCCACTTCTCACTTTGTTGCCGCCGATTCCGCATGTTCTACATCTTCCGCTTCTACTTCCGCCTTCTTCATCAATGCCATTAGATCTGGTCTCAATTTTTCGTGCTTTGTTTAATTTTTTTAATTTCGTTTTAGTTGATTGTTTTATTTTTCTCATTTTTAGATCTGAATATTTTGAAGAGTGATATTTCCTCTATTGTCATTTTTGAATAAGGTTGGTATATTATGACTTTTTAAAGTGATTTTTGTGATATTTTCATCTTCTTTTAGATCTATTTTTGCCGACAATCTATGTGATGTTTGAGTTTGAGTTTTTATCTTCAATTTTTATGTTGTTTTAGGGTTCTTTATCATCTCAATATGTGTATGTCTATTTTCTTAGGGTTTCTAGATTATGATTGTAGTTTTTGTTTTCCTGATTTTTAGTGGGTTTTTTTTAATACATAAGAAATATTCTGGGTTGTTAAATTAAAATAAACTTTTAAACTTTCGTTTTTGTCTTCTGAGTTAGATATGTGTTTATCCTTTTTTTAGCTTTCTAGGGTTTCATTTTGGTTTTTGTTTTAGTTTTAGCTTTTTTTTTTCTGGGTTTTTTTTTTCCTTAGATCTATTCTGTGTTTTGGGGTTTAAGACTAAATATTTGTAAAAATCACCTCTTGTGTATTAACTTTACAGCTGGCAAGTTTAGCAAAAGTTAACATATTGGCAGAAGGATTCTACTAGTTGCTTATGGCTGCTTTGTTTGATTTCTTTCTCTAGAATTGATACTTTTCCTTCTATCACAGTTGCTTAGGTTGATAAAACTTCTTCGACAATTTATACGAGATATGAGGTTCCGCTGAATTAGTTTTCCTTTTAATGTTTTGTTTGTGAATATAGCTTTTCCATTTAAACTTTAGAGTAAAAAGTAAAGGTTTTATGTGTTCCCTTGTATTGGTAAAAGGATTAGATTAATTTTCAAGGTTTTTTTAATGTAATGATATAATAACTATAAATTGGTGGCAGGCTACTAGTCTCTGGAATTTGTCCCAAGGTTGTGGCTAAAGGTTTTATATGTATGTTCAACAATCAGGGTGTTTTGTACCTTGATCATCTAGATGTGTTTTGGCAAAACGTGCACTAGGCAGATCCTTTGGAGGGAATTACTAATGTTAATCAGGAAAAGTTGATACTTGGAGAAGTATGCATGCATGTAGAGACTGCTGGATCCTTCAGATGTTCAGTAAACAATATGCCCACAAGCTGCAGGTTATATATGCACAATATCTCTTTGCGAAAAGAATTTGCAGTTTGGTAATCACACTCTCGTACGTTTCTTCCATGAGATTTAATTTTTAGCACAAGGAATTAGCCACTGACCTTTGAAAATGTTGGCTTGTTTTTTTAATATGGAACATAATCATACTTCGGTTAACTCCATTTATTTTTTATCATTTGACAAGTTTCTTTTGGCATTGCAGCTCAAAACCGAATTTGATAGTCAATTTATGAATAAACTTGAAGGGGTGTTCAAGGTATGTGTTTTTTCTTAGTTAATTATTTTCTGAAACTATCTGTTTGATTCTTAATTTTCAATTTCTCTTTTCATTATATTCCAATTTGATGTACAAGATTTTTTGACTTATTGTGACCTTTGATTTACATGCATGTGAATGTATGATGCACTTCATTTTTTTAATTGAGTTTAGTCTTTTACTTAAGTTTTCTTTTCTGTTTTGGTAGACCCGAAATTGGACATGAGAGTATAGGTGATGGGATGGATCATTATAAGGTAATCAAACTTACAGAATGTTTGTTGAAATAAGCAAATAACCTTTTGTTATGCACCTTTTCATTGCATTGTTAAACGTATTATATTTATAGTTCAAGCTCTTTGGTAGTTTAAATCTTTAGATAATGTATACGAAGTAGTGATCATGGGCTCATGGCTATCTTCATAATTTCTTTGTTTATGACTTTCTAGTATTATACTACCAGCATTACATACTGTAGTACATTTATTAGTAATTGACATTTTTTCTAATAAGACAATTACCTATTATGATGAAGTTAATGTTAGGTATGATGTTGTTAGTGATGACAGGCATTTCTAATGGATCTTTTGTGGTTTAATATTACATTTTTTTTTTTTTTTGCTGGGCTGCACTATAATCCTGCAACCCTTGCCCTTTCTTAATTTCCTAAAAGGGTTATGTTTCATCTATATGCCATGTATTCACTTTCTGGATTAATTAGTTAATAATCTGGTTTAGTATCAAACTTTTGAGTTTCAATAATAAAAAAATTACATATGATTCTTTTGAAACTGTAGTTGATTTATAGCACCAATATAAATAGATTTAGTGTCTTTTGTGTCCCACAGGTAATGATGAATGTAATATATGGGAATTGTTGCTAGAGAAATGAATTTGCATTAACATTATTGTTTCATACTCTCATCAGACATCAGTGAATAAATGACAGGTATCCGAACTAAAATAAGTTGCTGAGGTTTCAGTAGCGGTAGCTAAAATATCCATGCAGTTTTTTTTTTTTAATTTCTAAATAATTTACTTTCATATATTGAAAACATGCTCATTGTCTTGTAGATACGAAGATCTGAAGCTCCTTACCAACACCAACAACTCCTAATTCATTGGACACTTCTGTGACCTTAACTCTACTAGTGATAAATCTCAGATGACCAACATGTTGACCTGTTGAAGCGGACAATGAAAAAGATGAGAAAATGTTTGTAGAACTCTAGCCATGGCTGCTTTCTCCATATACTGTTGGCACATGTTTTATTGATATTTTTTATTTTATTTTGATGTATTTTTTGCATTCTGATGCTAACTTATTATGCATACATGTTGTACTATAAACAGCTTGCATATAGAGTTTCTTATATATTTGTTTTTTGGTAAGTAGAGTTTGTTATATTTATTGTATATGGCATTATTTAAAAGATCTAAGATCAAAAAATAAAAATTCAAAGATGCACCATGAATTTATTGGGGAAAGGATTAGGGAGTGGGGATAGGGGCATTGGGGCAGTGTGGAAGGGGTGCTGGTAATTGAAGGTTAAATATTTTTTTTTTTAATAAAAAACGCAGATAGTGTATTATCTGCTCCGCTATTCCTTAAATGGAGGAGCAGATAGTGTATTATCTACTCCGCTATTCCTTAAATGGAGGAGCAGATAATTATTACTTTGCGGAGCAGATAATAAATGAGTAGTTGCTCCGGTCAATGCTACTCCGGGGCAAAAGCGGAGCAGATAGTATTTAAAATAGCGGAGTAGATAGGGTTTTTTCCACTAGTGATGGTTCACGGTGACCAACAAACATCAAGAGAGTGCTATCTAACAACACTCAAGGGTAAGGTTGCTGACAATCCAAACGAAGTCACTAATGAGAGGCTGGGAAGGAAAAGAAAGACCTAGGCAGTCGAGATAAAACAGCAAGTCCTTAGGATTGAATTCCGTGACATAAGTCTCGACGCCAACCAACCTTACGGAACCATACAGGTACGATCCTGGAACATGGATAATCTAAGTATTATTTTTAAATATTTCAATGTAAGATCTCGGTTAGAGACAATGTAATCAAATTCAATATTAATGAAAAGAGCAGGACTAGGTCCCAAAAGGCCCCATCACTTTCAAAGTGAATATTTTAAAGGCTAGTGTTCGATATTTCGTTTATAAATATAAGACCGAATGCCCTTGGTACTAATCCAAGCCCCAAGTTCTCATTCCCCATTGGTTGACCCCACAAAAGGGCCAATAGTGACAAGTTTCACAAGGATGAAGGGTGGCCACCCATGCCCCCTAATACACTTCCAGGTGTTTCATTAAAAATAGTGTCTCGACTGTAATTGGTCGAGACATTTGAAAATCTAAAATGATTCACTAAAGGGTGCCTCAGCTGTAATTGACCAAGCCACTCGTAAATCTAAAATGATTCACTTAAGGGTGCCTCAGCTGTAATTGGCCAAGCCACTCGTAAATCTAAAATGATTCACTAAAGGGGTGTCTCCGCTGGAATTGGCCGAGCCATTCGAAAAATCTATGTTGTTGACAAACAGGTGTTTCGGCCACTTAGTGCCGAGCCACTACACAAATAATCAAATAAGTAACGACTTAAATAAACCATAAAATAAAGTCTTTTATAAATTAAGAAATAGCGTGCAATACAAAATGGGTAAGGCTCCGCACTTGCCATAACTAAAAGGCTTACACAAAAAAAAAAAGAGAAGCACTCCTAAGTGCAACTAGCCTAATCACTCTCATCCGGGTCAGGTATCACAGGAGTCGAAGGACGGGGCCGACCAGTTTGCTCACACCAGCTCTTCTTGTGACGACCCAACTCGCTTAAATCGGCGCGGAAGAAACCGACGAGTCGAATAGTCATAACTAACAACTCAAATACTTAAGAATTAAAAACTAATACCTCAAATATTATTATTATGATTCCAAAAGTACAAATACCCACAAGTTTGTACAATACTAAACCAAAAGTCAAACTATAAAGTCTAATATACTATAAACTCCAAACACATGTCAGAGTTCAAACAAAAGTATACAAGTCCACACTATAGTCTAATACTATCTAAAATCAACAAATAATGAAGATACAATCATATTAAAATATCGACGCTCGCCCAACCCAAAACTAAGCAAGAGCCTCGTCATCAGAACTACCTGGAAAATAAAACAACAGTCCACCATCAGTGGCGAGTAACATAACTGACTCACCCTAATGGGAATACACATGAACATAACACAAATCAAATAACCAAATCAACAACAAAACATGCGAAATCATCCAATAACAAACTCGACTCAAACATCTTATCCAAACTTATCTTTGGCGCAATCATTCATATACTAGACCGGACTATGCTTGTATGAACGCATCTTACGCATTCGAACTTTCTACTATGTTAGGAAATGAGAATCTTACTCCCAAGTCCCGTGAAACCAATCTTACTGGAAATCCACATCCGAAGACAACATAGTAAGACTCCAACTATCCCAATACCGCGGATGGAATAGGGGCAACGTCTTAACCCAAAAACATAGAATCTTACTCTAAGTTTTAGGCGTCTAGCTACGAAATCAAGCTAATCTTTAAATAAATCTTTAAAATCTTAATTTCTTAATCGTAACTTAATTAATTTCAAGAATTGCCTTTGCGCCTTGATTCTCGAAAATAATCAGTTAAAACACGAAGTTATTCTCAAGAATTGCCTTTACGCCTTAATCTTGAGTCTAACCAACAATAATCAACATTCTTAATCCATTCTTTAACTTTCTTTAACATTTTCTTTG
Organism: Salicornia ramosissima; assembly: GCA_951394345.1. Taxonomy (NCBI): domain Eukaryota; kingdom Viridiplantae; phylum Streptophyta; class Magnoliopsida; order Caryophyllales; family Amaranthaceae; genus Salicornia; species Salicornia ramosissima. The sequence goes on along the minus strand of OX596233.1, from coordinate 44,924,621 downwards.
ACTTTCTTTAATCAATACTACTTTCTTTAACTTTCAAGACTCGACCAAGAACTCATCAAGATTCATAAAGAACTCATCAAGATTTAAGAACTTCAATCAAGATTCAAGAACTTCAACCAAGAACTCATCCAATCATACATACATCACACGCATAACTCAACTTTTCAACCATGAAATTACCAACTTACTATCACCCAAAATTCATCAAACTTTAACATGATCAACATGAACTTAAAACCAACTTATTCAACCATAAAATCAACATATTCAATCCCCAAAATCATCATTAAACCACATAAAATCAGATTTGCAATTCATACATGAAAATATGATCAAACTTCAACAAATAAACCCATACATGCATTTAATCTATACTATAATCATAGTATACCAATTAAGTTGAGAAAGTATGTTACCTTGTTGAAGATTAACACACAAATCAACACAAAAATTGCTGCCCGGAACTACACAAAGAACACGGCCCAGCCACGCACAACACACGAACACGGCACGACACACACACACGGCACGGTCCTTGCACACGAACACCACTTCGAACACGACCCTGTTGCACGGCTGTGATGCACGTCCACCACCACGGACCACCTTGATCAACACGGTCCACCACACGAACCCACTCGAACCACACGGCTCCCACACAAACACGATCGAACCAAACCCGAACCAACGATCTTGATTGAAACAATTGGGTTTAGATTGTGTTTAGGATACTTAAAGATCAATAGACCTTGAATCTTTAAGTTTAAGGTTATAATTGATGATGAACAATTGATGGTGATTATAGCAAAAAATGGCGTGGGGTTTGGGAGCAAATGAGAGGGAGTTTTGTGTTTGAACTTTTGGATGAGCAAGTGTGTTAGGATGGCAAATGAGCAAATGGATCATCAAGCCTCACTAACTCATCTATATATAGAGTTAGTTAAGGTGTGAACACAAGGCAAGTGGCAAAACTTGCCATGCATAAGGAGGGGGCCGGTTTTGGCTTGCAACATGGGCCAAAATTGAGCTCTCATGATCAATTGGGCTAACTTGCAAAAACCGCATGATTAATCATGCATAAATCGATTTAGCCCAAAATATTAAATAATTAATTAGAAAAATTAAGTAATAAAAATTCTAATTAATTAAATAATAATTAACATAAACAATAATAACTGCAAATAAAATAATTCGAATTAAATCGAAATTATTCACATAAAATAAAATAAATAGTTCAAAAATAAATTTGAACTATACATAACACCACATAAATACACATAAGTCAAGGCAGAAATATCATGAAAATCAGGGTCGTTACAACCTCCCCTCCTTAAAGAAATTTCGTCCCGAAATTTAAGGCAAACGAGATCGCTTACCCTCAAATAACTCCGGATACTTTTGCCTCATGGACGCCTCTGTCTCCCAAGTCGCCTCCTCATGGTGTTGATTTCTCCACAACACCTTGACGAGCTGGACTTGTTTACACCGAAGGGTCCTCACTTCCCGATCCAAAATCTGGACGGGTCGCTCCTCAAAAGTCAGATTCGGCTCCAACGTGGCCGACTCCACTGGAATAATGTGGGTAGGATCATTTACATATTTCCTTAGCTGGGAAACATGGAATACGTCATGCACACTAGATAAACTAGGTGGTAAAGCCAATCGGTACGCCACCTCCACAACTCGTTCCAGTATCTCGTAAGGTCCCACATATTTTGGTCGGAGTTTCCCCTTCTGACCAAAGCGTGCCACTCCTTTGAATGGTGAAACCTTAAGCAAGACTTTGTCACCTACCTCGAAAGCCAGCGGTCTACGTCGATTATCGACGTAGGATTTCTGACGACTCTGAGCGGCCTGTATCTTAGACCGGATGACTCGGACCTTCTCGATAGTATCGTGTACCATCTCAGGTCCCAAAGCCACAGAATCACTGATATCATTCCAACATATAGGACTCCGACATTTCCTGCCATACAGGGCCTCGTACGGAGCCATCTCGATGCTGGAGTGATAGCTATTGTTATAGGAGAACTCTATCAAACAGAGTATACGTACCCAAGAATGATGGTACTCCAGAGTACATGCTCGGAGCATATCCTCCAAAGTCTGGATGGTCCTCTCAGTCTGACCATCGGTCACTGCATGAAAAGTGGTGCTCAACTTCAGCTTCGTCCCAAAGGCTTCCTGAACTGATTTCCGAAAATGAAATAGAAATCTCGGATCCCGATCAGAAACGATCTCCCTCGGAACTCCGTGAAGTCGGATAATATCCTGAGTATACGCCTCTGCTAGACGCTCCATAGACCAAGTCATCTTCATCGGAATAAATCTAGCGACCTTGGTCAACCTATCCACTATGACCCAAATAGCATTCAAGCCATTGCAGGTGGGTAAGCTAACCACGAAGTCCATAGATACCGACTCAAATTTCCAGTTCGGAATAGGTAGTGGCTGCAACAGACCTCCTGGTCTCTGATGCTCGATTTTAACCTTCTGACAGACCAAACATCGAGCTACGAACTCTGCTACGTCCCTCTTCATCTTAGGCCACCAGAATTGGCCCTTGAGGTCCTGGTATAACTTGTTACCTCCACGATGAACAGATTAGGGCGAGTTATGTGCCTCAGACATAATTCTATTCCTAAGATTAGAACAGTCGGGTACACACCACCTCCCTCGGAATCGCAGACTACCATCAGAAGGGATCTCGAAACCTACGGCTTTGCCTTGCCGCAGAGCCTCTCGAATCCTAGCTAACTGTAGGTCGTTCTGCTGACCCTCGCACAATTCCTGAATCAATTCAGGTTCGACACTTATAGATGTCAGACGAAGTCTGACAGAACTACGGCTTCTACTGAAGCTCAAGCGATGCTTACGACTCAGTGCATCTGCGACTAAGTTCGCCTTGCCCTCGCAATAGTTTAGCGTCAGGTCGTAGTCCTTAATCAGCTCAAGCCATCGTCTCTTCCTCATATTTAGGTCTTTCTGAGTAAAGATGTACTTGAGGCTCTTGTGATCCGTGAATACTCTACACGAACCGCCATAGAGATAGTGCCTCCAGATTTTGAGCGTGAACACTACAGCCGCTAACTCCAAGTCATGCGTAGGATAGTTACGCTCGTGCACCTTCAATTGTCTCGATGCGTAAGCGACGACTTTCCCGCCTTGCATGAGCACACATCCTAGGCCACTCTTCGAAGCATTACTATAGACCTCGAATTCTTCCTCATCGTTCGGAAGGGTAAGAATAGGAGCAGAGACTAATCTCTGTTTCAATTGCTGGAATGCTTGCTCGCAAGCCTCCGTCCAAACGAATCGGACCTCCTTCTGTAGGAGACTAGACATCGGCCTAGCAATTTTGGAGAAGTCCTGGACGAATCGTCGATAGTATCCGGCCAATCCCAGAAAACTACGAATCTCCGCCACGTTTCTTGAGCTACTCCAGTCAACTACGGCCTTAATCTTAGCCGGGTCTACCTTAATGCCGTCCTTACTAATCACGTGACCTAGAAATGCTACTTCGCGAAGCCAGAACTCACACTTGGAGAGTTTCGCGAACCACCTATGACTACGCAATATCTCAAGTACCATCCGGAGATGTTCGGTATGCTCAGACTCATCTCTCGAATAGACTAAGATATCGTCTATAAATACTACGATACACTTATCGAGTAATTGGTGAAACGTCCGGTTCATCTGGTCCATGAACACGGCTGGCGCATTAGTGAGGCCAAAGGGCATCACCTCAAACTCATAGTGGCCATATCGAGTACGAAAAGCAGTTTTCGGAATGTCTTCTTCCTTGACTGGAATCTGATGATATCCAGACCGAAGATCTATTTTCGAAAACACTCCTTCTCCTAGCAATTGATCGAACAGGTCCTCAATCCTAGGCAACGGGTACTTATTCTTGATAGTTACCCGATTCAACTCTCGGTAGTGTATGCACAGGCGCATACTACCATCTTTCTTCTTCACGAAGAGCACAGGTGCTCCCCACGGAGAAACGCTTGGCCTAATGAAGCCCTTATCGATCAAATCCTGGAGTTGCGTCTTTAACTCTTGCAACTCCGATGGTGCCATCCGGTAAGGTGCCTTCGAAATCGGCGTTGTCCCGGGTACTAAGTCGATATGGAACTCGACATCGCGCTCGGGTGGAACTCCTGGTAGCTCATCAGGAAATACGTCTCTGAAATCCCTCGCTACAGGTATATCGTCCAACAGACGCTCCTCCGTCAAGTCCCTTACCTGACATAGGTACACCATATCGCCCTTCTGGCGATGCTTCATCATTTTCAAGGCAGAGATTACCTTTACTCCTTTCTTAAGGACGAATCCAGAGTAAGTAACTCGGTTGCCCTGAATTCCTCGGAATGTCACTCACTGATCTGGGCAACGAATAATCGCTCGATACCTCGACAGCCAGTCCATACCAAGTATGACGTCGAACTCCATCAGCGGGAACTCCTTCAGATCAGCCGTCGCTTGCTCCCCAGCTATCACGATAGGCACTCTTCGGAACTCGCGCTGACAAATAAAATCCTCTCCGGAAGGGAGAGTAATAACTGAACTAACAGGAAAGCTGCCACGAAGATTAGACCTCGAGGCAAAACTACTAGCCACAAAAGAGACAGTAGCACCAGAATCAAATAATACCAAAGCTAACACACCAGATACCAGAAATCTACCTGATACGACGTCAGGCTGAACCTCGGCCTCCGCCTCGGTCATACAGTAGACTCGGTTCTTCACCAGAGTCTTCGTCGGTGCCGGAAGCTGCTTATCCTCAGTGTCTGGCTTCCTCTCGGGGCATACTGACGCCTTATGGCCTTCCTTCCTGCATATATAACACACTATGGGCAAACCATCACACCGCTTCCCTTGATGGAAGTCTCGACCGCATCCTCTGCACTTCGAGCCATCAAAACCCTTATGCGAACTCGTGGTCGGAGGGGTACTGCTAGGTGTACTAAATCGGGGCTTCTTAAATGAAGTTGTCGTCGCCGGAACCGGAGCTCTCTTCTTGCTCGAATCCTCCTCAGCCGTCGATGCCTGAATCTCGAGTGCTACCTCGTAGGCCTGCTGAAATGTCGTCGCTCCACTACTGATCACGTGAACGCGAATCCTCGGATCTAGCTTTTTGATGTAGCGCTTGACCCGATCCTTCTCCGACGGAACCACAGACGTAGCAAACCTCGACAACTCCGTAAACCTATCGGTGTACGCCTGAACAGTCATCTTACCCTGTGTAAGAGTAAGAAGCTCCTCCTGTTTCTGCCACCGCAACTCGTCGGGGTAGAAACGCTCCTGGATCTTATCGACGAACTCGATCCACGACATCGAATGCAACGGCAAGCACGTGTCCTTAGCTAACGTCCACCAGTTATCGGCCTCTCCACGTAAGTAATATGCGGCGATCTGCACCTTCTCGTGCTCGGGATAAAACGTCGCGTCGAAGAGCTTCCCCATCTCGCAGATCCAGCTCTCTAGAGTAGTGGGGTCGGCAACCCCGTCGTAAGTCGGAGGTCGATGACGTGCTATACGATCGAACGTGGACTGCGTACTCGGCGTATGACGACTATGGTGCGCCAACGTAAGGATCGCCTCCTTGAGTGCCCGCAACCTCTGTCGTCCAGTACTCAACCGGCGAGGTGTAGACATGCTGCAACGCATCACAACAAAAAGACATACCAAGAATAAAATGTCAGTCATATACCCCACCACAGTCAAGTACACAAAAAATAAAGAGAAAAAAAGGAAATACAAAAGATCTTATCCCGGTCTTTCTACCCAACTCTTCTCCCTTTACTTAACCTAAATTTTGGTTTAATCACTCGGGAATAGTAAAGCACTCAACTCCCGGGTTTAACTCAAATCCTAAAACTTCACTTAAAACCTATTCGGCTCTGATACCAACTGTGACGACCCGACTCGCTTAAATCGACGCGGAAGAAACCGGCGAGTCGAATAGTCAGAACTAACAACTAAAATACTTAAAAATTAAAACAATACCTCAAAGTATTATATTACTAATCCAAAAAGTACAAATACCCACAAGTTTGTACATCACTAAACCAAAAGTCAAACTACCAATACTAATAAACGTAACTCCAACCACATGTCAGAGTTTAAATCAAAAGTATACAGATATCACTACTATAGTCCAATACTATCCAAAACTGTAAAACAACGAAAATACATCTAAATCATAAAAGCGGCGCTCGCCCAACCCAAAGCTAAGCAAGAACCTCATCATCAGAATTACCTGAAAAGTAAACAACAGTCCACCGTCAGTGGCGAGTAACATAACTGAGTCACCCTAATGGGAATACACAAGAACATAGCATAAATCAAATATCCAAATCATAACATCGAATCATGCGAAAATCATCCAAATATACAGACTCGACTCAACTAACTTATCCAAACTTATCTTTGGCGCAATCATTCATAAACTAGACCGGACTACGCTCGTACGAACGCCTCTTACGCGAACGAACTTTCCAACTATGCCAGGATTGAGAATTTTACTCCCAACCCCATGAAACCAATCTTACTGGAAATCCATGTCAAAGACGACATAGTGGTAATCACTATCCCAATACCGCGGTTAGGATAAGGGCAACGTCTTAACCCAAAAACATAGAATCTTACTCTAAGTTTTAGGCGTCTAGCTACGAAATCAAGCTAATCTTACTTTCTTTACTTTATTCCGAAGTTTACACACTTAGTTACTTCTTAAGTTGCATCTTACGCCTTGACTTAAGAAAATAACGCGTAAACCAATCATCTTACAACATCTTATCGTTTTCTTAACTCTTTCTTTAACTTTCTTTAACTTCCTTTAACTTAAAAGACTTAATCAAGAACTCATCATGACTCTTAAAGAACTCATCAAGAACTTAAAGAACTCAACCAAGATTCATAAAGAACTCATCCAAGATTCAAGATCTTCAACCAAGAACTCAATCAAAATTCAAGAACTTCAATCAAGAACTCATCCAACTTACATAATCCACACGCATACTTCAAAACATATACATGAAATTACCAATTTACTAGCATCAAAAAATCATCAAACTTTAACATGATAAACATAAACTTACTACTATCATAATCAAACATAAAACCAACATATTCAATCATCAAATCATCATTAAACCACTTAAAAATCAAATTCACATTCATACACAAAAATATGATTAAAACTTCAAAATAAACTATTCTAATCATTTAATCTATACTATGAATCATAGTACACCAATTAAGTTGAGAAAGCATGTTACCTTATTCAAGATTAACACACAAAATCAACACAAGATGCAGCCAGAAATACGAACCACACGAACCACCACGCACGGCACAACTTGGCAACACCACGAACCACACATGGCCCTCACGAACACCACCACGAATCACACGAGCACCACGGCTGCCCAGCACGTCTGCCTATCACGAACCACACGAGCACCACGGCTTTACACGGTCCCCTCTGCACGGTTCACCACACGAACCACCACTCTTGCACGGCTTCAACACGACACCCACACAGTCACCACTCGAACACCCACACGAACACAAACACGATCAAACCCAAACCCGAACTAACGATCTTGAATGCAAACCGAGAGATTTAGATGGTGTTTTGATACTTAAAGATCAATAGGATTTGAATCTTTAAGTTTGGAGTTTGAATGGATGATGAACAAATTTGGGGTTGATGGAGCCAAAAATGGCGTGTGGAAGGGAGAGAAAATGGGAGGGAATTTGTGTTTGAACTTTGATGGCAAGAGCATAAGATGGCAAATTTAGCAAATGGATTAACAAGCCTTACTAACCCTTCTATTTATAGAAGTGGTTTAGGTGTGAACACAAAGCAAGTGGCAAAACCTTGCCATGCACTTGAAGAAACCGGCCAAGTAAGAGAAAAGGGCCAAAAATGGGCTTTCGTGATTAATTGGGCTAATTTACAAAAAGTGCATGATTAATCATGCTTAAATCCATTTAGCCCAAAATATTAAATAATTAATTAGAAAAATTAAATAATAAAAATTCTAATTAATTAAATAATAATTAAAATAAATAATAAAAACTGCAAATAAAATAATTCGAATTAAATCAAAATTATTCACATAAAATAAAATAAATAGTTCAAAAATAAATTTGAACTATACATAGCATCACATAAATACATATAATCATATGGCAGAAACACCAATAAAATCAGGGTCGTTACAGAGGAAGCAAAAGTGGTTTGCAAAGTTCACCAAGTGTGAGTTCTGGCTACGAGAGGTAGCATTTCTAGGTCATGTCATTAATCAGGAAGGTGTTATGGTAGACCCAGCCAAAGTTAAGGCTGTAGTAGAGTGGAGTAGCTCGAGAAATGTGGCGGAGGTTCGTAGTTTTCTAGGTTTGGCCGGATACTATCGACGATTCGTCCAGGACTTCTCCAAGATTGCTAGGCCGATGACTAGTCTCCTAAGGAAGGAAATCCGATTCGTTTGGACGGAGGCTTGCAAGCAAGCATTTCAGCAGTTGAAATAGAAATTAGTTTTTGTTCCTATTCTTACCCTTCCGAACGATGAGGAGGATTTCGAGGTCTACACTGATGCGTCTAAGAGTGGAATAGAATGCGTGCTGATGCAGGGTGGGAAGGTCATCGCTTATGCATCAGGCAGCTGAAGGTGCACGAGCGTAACTACGCCACACATGATTTGGAGCTAGCAACTGTGGTTTTCGCGCATAAGATCTGGAGGCACTATCTCTATGGTGGTTCGTGCAAGGTATTCACGGATCATAAGAGTCTCAAGTGCATCTTCACTCAGAAGGACCTCAACATGAGGCAGCGACGATGGCTTGACCTAATTAAGGACTACGACCTGACGCTTAATTACCTGAGAAGGCAAGGCGAACTTAGTTGCTGATGCACTGAGTCGTGGTTCAGTCAGAGTTCGTCTGACATCTATGAGTGCCGAGCACGAGTTTTTCCAGGAACTGCGCGAGGGACAGAAGATTAACCCGCAGTTGATTAGGATTCGAGAGGCTTTGCTTCGGGGAAAAGCCGTTGGCTTTGAGGTTTCATCCGAGGGTAGTCTGCTTTTTCAGGGGAGATGGTGTGTACCGGACAGTTCTGATCTTCGGAACAAGATTATATTTGAGGCACATAACTTGCCTTACTCTATACATCCGGGAGGTAACAAGTTGTACAAGGACCTCAAGGGCCATTTCTGGTGGCCTAAGATGAAGAAGGATATGGCAGAGTTCGTGGCTCGATGTTTGGTCTGTCAGAAGGTTAAGATCGAGCATCAACGACCAGGTGGTCTTTTCAGCCACTACCAATTTGAGTCGGTATCCATGGATTTTGTGGTTAGTATGCCTACCTGTAATGGGATGAATGCCATTTGGGTAATTGTGGACAGATTGACTAAAGTCGCTAGATTCATACCGATGAAGATGACTTGGTCGATGGAGCGCCTAGCAGAGGCTTACACCCAGGACATTATTCGACTTCACGGAGTTCCGAGGGAGATAGTTTCTGATCGAGATCCGAGATTCCTGTCTCGTTTCTGGAAATCAGTTCAGGAGGCTTTCGGGACGAGGTTGAAGCTTAGCACCGCATTTCACGCGGCGACAGATGGTCTGACAGAGAGGACCATCCAGACTCTAAAGGATATGTTGCGAGGATGTACTCTAGAGTATCATCAGTCTCGGGTTAGGATGCTTTGCTTGGTTGAGTTTTCATATAATAACAGTTATCACTCCAGCATTGATTTAGCTCCGTACGAGGCCCTCTATGGCAGGAAATGTCGGAATCCGATTTGTTGGAATGATATCAGCGATGCTGTGGCTTTAGGACCCGAGCTTGTATGAGACACTGTGGAGAAGGTTAAAGTCATCCGATTGAAGATGCAAGTCGCTCAGAGCCGCCAGAAGTCCTACGCCGATCATCGACGTAAGGTTTCACCATTCAAAGGGGTTGCTCGTTTCGGCCAGAAAGGGAAGCTCCGACCGAAGTTCGTGGGACCTTACGAGATACTTGAACGAGTTGGGGAAGTGGCATATCGTTTAGATTTACCGCCTTGTTTATCTAATGTTCACGATGTGTTTCATGTTTCTCAGCTAAGGAAATATGTCTATGATCCTACCCATGTCATCCCAGTGGAGTCAGCCACCATTGAACCGAACCTGACTTATCTTCATTTTTGGCTAATTCTCCCATCAAATTGTTCATCAACTTTCTCCCATCAAATTGTTCATCAACTTTCCAAACCCAAAACTTAAAGATTCATATCTCATTTATCTTTAAGTGATTAAACACCCACTTATCTTCATCTTTTTGGTTCAAGATCATTAGTTTGGGTTGGGTTCCGGGTTGCTACGTGATTGGGTTAGGTGTTCGTGTGGTTCGAAGGGGTCACGTGTGGTGGTTCGTGGCTGGCCGTGCAGTGGTGGTTTGTTGGAATCGAAGGCCGTGCCGTGCTCGTGTTGGGTAAGCCGTGTTCGAGTGGTGGCCGTGCATGGAAGCACCGTGTGGTGGTGGTGGTCCGTGTATTTGCACCGTGTATAACAAGTTCCGGGTAGCGAGTTTTTGTATTGTTTGCTATCCCGTTTGATTAAGGTAACATGGGGGAAGGGGGTTGGGGGGAGGGCTTGGACTTACTTTGGAAATTAAAATACATATAAAAACATGTATTTTAATTTTGCAAAATAAGATGCCTACGTATCCTTAATTATATTAAGGAATCAAAGCCCACGTAGTTCTTAAACGTACCTCAATGTCGTGGTTCGTGAATCGTTAGTCTTTAGTTGTTGGGGGGCGATTTATCTGAAGTATCTAGCACCATCCACGGATCATCTTCATCATCGTCTTCATCGTCCTTCATTCCTTGTGTTCTCTTCTCCGCCTGAGACCAATCCTTCTTCCAAACGCACATTTCTATGCTATTGGGAGAAAGGCTGGATCTATTTTCGTCTAACACTCTCCTACCTGCACTAAAAGCAGACTCGGAAGCAACAGTTGAAGCTGGAATTGCAAGGACATCCTTTGCAATTCCAGCTAAGATAAGAAATTCATTAAAATGATTTTTCCACCATTTAAGTATGTGGAAATCATTGTTAGTTTCAAATTGGAACGATAAATAATCATTAACATTACCACCCGAAGCACCTGCGGATGATGATTCTGTTCGTTGTTTCTTCAAGATTGAAGAAACCAAAGGGTCCCACCTGCTTTTGGATTGTTTAGGAACTCCAACCGATTGTGGTTGGTAAATAGATGCGTAATGATCATAAAGCTGTTCTAAAATATTTTTACACGGTAATACATAAGTATAAACATCAAAATTAATATCTAAACATTCATAATAAAAATTTAATAAATTTGTCAAACCATCAAGTTTGACACCAGGGTCCAATATGGCTGCAACACCATATATGTGAGGAAATTCACCAAAATATGTATATCATGACCATCATTCGCGACAAGATGTCGGAAATGTTTTGAATGTCACCGGCATTTTTAATAGAGTTTACAATTTTAATGCATTCTAAAATAACCTGGTGAATATTAGGCTCATAAATAAGTGAAAAAACTTTTGTTAAAAGTGCTAAGAACTTCACAAATAACACTGGCAACGCTCCAGTCATCGTTTGTAATCAAATCATTTTCATTTGTACAAGTTTCATTATATATTATTGTTAGCACATCTTTATACCTAATCACGTCTGTCAACATTTTATATGTTGAATTCCAACGGGTAGGTGTATCCCAACTCCAAACTTTTTTTCTTAGACCTTTTTCGTCGCACAACTGCTTATACCTACGTTTAACTCTATGGGTAACTCTAAGCCACTTAGTTACATTCCTAATGGGTTCTAACCAAGGTTGTAATTCTTTCATGCCTTCTTGAACACATAAATTAAGAATATGTGCACAACATCGGACATGCAATAACTCGCCATTAAGCAACAAGGGTAACTCAGGATCAGATTTTATGAAATCTACAGCCCTTTTGTTAGCACTTGCATTGTCTAAGGATAAAGAAAAAATTTTGTTAGTAATGTTCCAAGTTCTTAAAACATTTTGTAATACGACATTTAATGTTATACCCACTATGATTTTCCTCCATTGATTGAAAAGCAATAATACGTTTTTGTAAATACCAGTCCTCATCAATCCAATGAGCAGTGATACATATAAATGGTTCCCCAATTGTAAATACCTTCATATGTTCGAAACGATTCAATCATATGAGCTCTATGTTCAAATTATAACTGTTGAGTCTTACGCTTAAGTGTATTCCTAGGGACTCTTCTATATGCATTCTATTTAACTCTTCATATTCGGGGTCTTCCGCAAAATTAAAAGGTTTTTCGGTATTAATAACATAATTACCTAGGTACTTACACAAATTATCTATAGAATAAATAAGAATAATGAGTAAATGGCTGACTGTTAGTGGGAGAGAATCATAGTGTAAATGGCTGACTGACTGAAATAGTGGGGTAAATGGGAAAGAAATAGTCAATGCAACTGTCGGTCAAGCGAAAGAATCGGAACCGCTCGAAACTGACGAAGACGTAGTTTTCGCGGGCCGCAACCAATTTTCGCAGGGCGCAAGCTGAAGTCGCGGGTCGCGACCTTGCTCTCGTGGGCCGCGAGTTTGCCACTGACTTTCGCGCAATTTTTCGCGAGCCGCGAATTCTTCCCCATTGGCCGTGATTTTGCTACTGATCTTTATAAAATATCAAACGTTTTTTCAGCAAAAAGATAGAACGGCCCAAGGCCTAACCCAAACCCGCACACCGCGCATCGCACTTCCCAAGGCCCACGGCTCGAGCCCGGCCCGGTGCGGTGCGCGCGCGTGTCTTGTCAACAACCCACCTACCACTTAAGCTTTTAGAGAATAGAGGTAAGCTCAAATATATAAATGTGAAAAACTCTTCCTATTCTACCAATGTGGAACAAGTTCTCTCTAACTACTCACATTCCCACCTTTTCACTCTTTGAACTTCCAACAATCCCCCACAGTTTTGAAGATGTGAAAAGCAAGAAGAATTTGAAGAAAATTTGTTTTGGGCAAGACAATCAATTGCATAAGTGTCAATGTCTTGCGACTTGAATTAACACATAGTGAACTTCAAGCTATATATGATCTCTTTCCTACTAGGTGACTTTCGTCTTGAACTTAGTAGGGAGTTAGAGACCCGTCACTTGGGCCACAAAATTGAACATGTACACTAATCTGAGTTCTGCGAATACAAATGACGCCTTATACTGGCCATACGTCCAAACCTAGATGCTCATAGGTGCTCTAGAGTATCAGCCCATGCCATACTCATAGGAAGCGGCCAAACTTCCACACCTAAGTAGGTGAACCCATCAAGTGTGAGCTACATCACACCACCAAATATATGACTATGAGTTCATTAAAAGCCAATGCATAACCTCAATCACATGTAGCAAGCACAAAACAAAAACATCTAAAGGATGGAAAAAGTAAAATGTAGTGCTTCTGAATTATTACATAATGTTCCCCTTTGAACTCAAGGTGAGTAGGAGTTCATTACTTACAATTCAATCAATGGGCTTAAGCCCCATCCCCTCCGATGTTTCCAAAACTAGTTAGTAGATTAGATCTTTATTAAATGCTCTCAAATTATTGATCTACTTATATTCTTTTATTTCAAAATATCAGAACAATAATCACGTTGGTTTGTTTTTCACTTTGACATCCTAATGATACCTCCTTATCTATGTGTTGTATTAACAACTAATAACAAGTAGTCAAGTAGTAAACACAAAAGTTATGTGAAAGTGTTTAGTAAATACAGATTATTATTAAAATGTATCTCTATCAAAATATGATAAAAGTGGAAAAAAAAACATTATTTCAAAGAAGTTACAACTACCGATTATTATGCTAACATAAAGATCACCCTTTTATTTCAACCATTGAAATTGCAAAGTGATTTGATTTTATGCAAGTTAAATTTAAAAAAAATTCAAATGAAAGCAACTTTAAGAAACATCAAATTGATAAATAGGAACAACATTTGGGAATCTAGGAAGTGTGTTTTATTTGGAACAACATTAATAAAGTGGGCAAGCTTAAATACAACTCGAACCCGAAATATATTTGAAGATTTTTAGTTCGAGACAAGTACATTTTAGTTCATATTCAAAAACAATTAAATCTGTTAAGTCCATGTGCAACCCACATGTGTGTTGTCCCAATTTTAGTGTTAAGGGGCAATATTAAGATGTGATGAGCATCCCACATCGAAGAATTAATAAATAACTATTCACTTTATAAGGTTAAGGGGCTATTCCCCTTATTGCCATATGGTTTTTGAGGTTGAACCTCCTTAGTCGTGTGAAGTGGGCTTGCACTTCCTAATCCCATTAGAGAGAGAAATGATCAAAGTTTCCGATCTCCTTACTTTACACTTAAACATGTTACACATTTTATGTCATTACTATATATAATTTAATACTTCTAAATTTTATATAATAAAACTAAGAAGAAACGGAGTATAATAATTGAAAATCACTAATGCGCTAAGTAATATGTACCAAAAAAATAAAACAAATAAATAATGTGCTTAGTAATATGAATTAAACAAGACCCCATATTTAAAAAGAAAAAAATCATTTCATTTTTCAATCATAAAAAGAACACAAATATCCGAAAATTAGAGTAATGGATGTAGTTTGATAAAATTCACAAAGATATCCATATTTGGAAATTGGAATGCACCCGCAAGTACATGCATCAATGCATGCCATTTCTATTCACAATTAAAAGTCATCCTACAAATTCTTAAATTGATTGAAAAATCACCCCCAAAATGAAAAATATAGCATCAAAAAAAAAACAAGTACAGACAAAGGGTTGAAAGATTAACATTAATGCCTAATCACCAATGACAATCAGTTACATAAAACTAATTACCACGTCGATAAAGTTTAACTACGTGCCAAGGAGAACATTTGATGTCGCTTGGTGACTTGGCTCTCCCAAATGATATGTATTCATACGTTCATCGTAACATCGGTCGTCGAGGTAGTACACGTCCATATGTTCATTGTTAAAATGATTCTGCATACGATGTGGCGGCGGATTATTTGTGTCGACGCTACGATAAAGTCTATAGTGGGCTTTTACGTCGACGATCTTATCCTTATAGCGTGATTCGATTGATTGCCTTTTACCCACTTCGATCCAAGTGTTGGAATGAAGGTGTACTCCGTCAAGGTTAGAGTCATATTGACCCATATCAACCATTGGTCTACGAGATTGCATACACCAATGGTGTAAAAAAGCAATCGGGTGTTTAACAGTGTTGTGCTGAACATGTGTTGAGAAATGTCTCCTTATGTCATATATCCTCAGATCTTGAAAATTGAGGGGTTGAATTGCGTCCGTTGAGCATCCTTCGTAAGATATAAATCTGTCTACAGCATCTAAAAAATCATAATCATCGAAGTTTGCAAAAACCTCGGGATAATTAACATTGTCGCCCAAAGGAGGAGTTTGGAGTGGAAAATATGGAATGTAATTGCTGACCACTTGATCCTGATCAAAACAAACAAAAATGGAAAAAAAAAAAAAAAACCAAACCAATTCTTTTATCAAATTAATGCATGAAATAATAGTAAGTTAATCCATCAATCATGCTATCGTTAATAATCATGCATCAGCAACATCAATGTGAAATTTTCACAACCCAACATTATCATATGGATTCTAGAATCAATTCTAAACATAAATTAAACCAAATAATCCCCAAAGCAACTAATTATCTTGATAATTAACACAAACAGAGCACATAAAAATTCCTTGTCATCACACAAACAAAGCACTCGATCGGTCAAAGTAGATAGCAATCCATCCATTGCCATCACAGATTAGCAATACTGATAAGAATTCCATTAATGACAACAATTCACAATACCCAACAAATCTCATGCTTTAATGATTAACTTGGACTTGGGAATATCAAATAAAGCAATCTATTAGTATGACTATTTTAGCACAAAGGATAACTAAACAGGTCCTTCATCCATTACCCTTCATTCGACCAACGATTAACAGCAACAAGACCAGACCACTCAATCCATAATATCAATAGATGAATTTTTTCTTAAGCTGGTAATTTATACATCAATTGATCTAAGTATAAAGCAATAACATGAATTAGCATGTTCCTCCGGTTAAAGATGAGGCAAACCAAATCCACATGTTGCTCAGCAAGTATTTGACCAACCCCCATAAATTACAATAACAATGATTAAATGAATAAAACAAGAAGCCTATAAAATCAAATAAACAAACATTTACTTCCACACCGCCGTCGCCGGCTTGAGGCTGCGGCGCTCGTCCTCTCCCTCGCCCTCGCCCTCGATTCATTTCAAACTACAACAACAAAAAAATCAGAATCATATTCAATATAATTCGAACATGAGATCATTTACATACTATTTAGAGGAAAAATTTAAACACAAACACCAATTACAGAAGTTGCAGCAGTAAGTATAGAGTATTTTGAGCTTCTGCTTCAAGGATAATGATGATGATAATTGTTGTTTTTCGTAATCCATTTATTGGTTGTGAAATTTGTGGAGATAAAATTCAAGTAGTTATGAAATTTTAAGGTTTGTTTGTTTGGAGGTTGAATTGGAGGTGAGTGTTTGAATTTCGGAGAAGTGCGAGAGTGGATGTTGTGTGAATTTGAGAAGGTAGAGGGGAAGAAGATGATATATATAGAAGTTAATAGAAAGGGAGAAAAACAAAAAAAAATACTACGTACTCCCTCCGTAACATATTATCGTTCCAAATTGGATTAGCACAAATTCCTAGAAAGAATTTGTAAAGTGTGATTAAATAGTATTAGGTGGGTAAAGTAAGTAAGAGAGAAAAAGTGGAAAAGTTGGAAAAAGTAGAGAGAGAAAAGGAAGATGAAAAAATTTAGGTGGGAAAAGTAAGAGAGAGAGTGTAGTTTAGTGGAGATTGATTTGCCATATATTGATATATAGAAAGAAATATAAATTGGAACAATAATATGTTACAGAGGGAGTACTAAATTAGTTAGTTAAATAATAATAACAAAAATATATAAGGAAAAGAAAGATAAGGTACTAACGCTGTAACGAACACAAAACAATCCACTAAAATCCCTAGCTTCTCTCGCTCTAAAATCTCTCTCTAGCTTTACTCTAAAATTTCCATTTTTGATCTCCTTCTGTGCGCCGGTTGATCGATGCGGGCTCGTTGGTGGCCTGATGCAACGAGCCAACAGACTCAGGCCAAGGCCACCTTGACCTATGCACGCAAGAATAAGAAGCAAAACAAGGGTTAATTATGCTGTGGAATTAATTAGAAGCTGCTTGGTTTTATTTTAATACTTCTGTAATTTTTCTGTTTTATTTTTAAGCACTTTGCCATTTTGTTTTGTACTTTTTAGTGGGCTGCAGTTTTTGTTGTTTTGTAGGGGGGAAGAAGACAAATGTAGTGGGAGATATATATATATATAGTAAGGACAAGAGGAAGGATTATCCAGAAATTGAGAGAAACCTTGGAGACTCATGACCTAAAGTCATCCCTTTGTATCACCATTGTTGAATATCAATATCAAGCTCCCTTCTCTATATTACTGTTGCATTTTTTATTTTTTTTGTTGTGAACTTGTAGGTTCATTGCACCTGAGCATATCTCGCTCATCTAAAGGTCGCTAGAACTTGCCTCTCTATCATTGTCGGGTTGTAAACAAATAAAAAATTTCGTACTTTCCTTTTTCTTTGGGTCGGTTTGTTTTGGTTTTCTATAATAAATCTCGCTCCAGCTTAATTCATTCTCCTTTGAGAGAACAGTTTGATCACTTTGTTGAGTTTTTTCTGGTCACTTTTTTGGGATTATTATTCTCCTTTAAGAGATTGAATTTGAAGCTCATGTGTTTAGTTGTTTTCCGTCGGGGATTAGATTTGTTATAGTGGTTTATGAGTTGTTGAATTTGAATTAATATAAAGGCATACATACAGTCAATTGAATCGAATGCGATCTGAGTCAAAACTACCGAGATTCGCTAGACCCTCTTATAGAAGGCTACATAGGACAACATTATTGAACACGAGGGTATTTTAAATTGCTTGATCTCGTTTGCGATTGTATTTTCTTTGATTTCGAATTTGTAATTGATTCAATTGCATTTGTCTTGTTTGTTTTTAATTTCTTTTGTAGAAGTCGTATGACTAACTATTAATAAATTTTGTCTTTGATTACTTTCTAAAAAGAAGGTACTAACGCTTTAATGAAACTAGGTTGGAGGCGCACATGATGTTTGCACAATATCGGGGCGTTGCCTCGAGTCATACGATTGTTGATCATCATTTTTTTTTATTTTGTAATGTATAAAAATAAAAAAAAAAATATAGTGAAATCGATGTTGTAAAAATATTCGAGTAAATTCTGCAACTTAATACAGTATATAATTTGACAATTTTTAAGAAAAGTATTGCGTAATGATTATTGTTATTAAAATGGTTGAATGATGCACTACTTTTGCATGTATCCACTACAAAAACATAAGGTTTTAAAATAAGCAAATTTCGTCGCTAATAACAGTTAGGGACAGAATTAGGTACAGAATCAATCCATCTCTAAATGCTTCGTCGCTAATTTGAATCAGCAACGGAAAACAAATACAACCATCAAACCATATTTTAACCAAATATCAAGGAACGAGTTGTGTCTTTCCTCTTTACCTTCATATATACTTCATTACTTCAAAATGCAATAAAATACCATTGTGTCCATCTTGTATGACACATTGACAAAAACTACCTAATTTAGAAAGATGTCGCATTACTCGCATAGACCAAGCTCAATGTGCACACTCATGAAAAAAGATTGCAAGAATTCTTAAGTATGATTGCTAAAAGGAAACCGATCAATAGATAGGAAAAGTTATTGATCAAGTAGACTTAAAAGGGAAAATCTTTTTCGTAGTTGCTTGGAATAATGATCGTACTTGCTTGCCGAGCACCAACACCAACAAACCTGCAGCAAAAACACTCAATTATAAATCAATATTCAAAATTGAAGGCACCTGAAATCTTGCAACTTTAGAAGACAATAAAAACATGACAATCAGAAGCTGCATCACAACAAAGACAGCTTAAAAAGGTTTGAAAACAAGTCAGTGTCTATCTTATTTCACGAATTTACATAATCCTTATCTTTAAAAAGGTTAACAAAAATTAAGATGGATGAAACATGAACCCAATGTAAATACAAACCCCTTTTTCTAATCGCCCAAAATCATAAGGCAAGGAACATGAAGAATGCTCGTCTATGATTAAGGCACACAAATGTCAACCCATCATTGATAACATACTAAGTATTCTAATTCTGATTGAGCAACACAGTTAGCAGTCACAAATATGGCCCATAAAACTACAAAAGAACATCAAAAGACAGCAAGCAAACATTTTAAAAGACACCAAATAATATACATTTACTCTATTTTTCAATTCATACTCCCAAATTGACAGGTTCTTATAGTCACTAAATCTCATAACTTGGAATATTTATAATAATCATCCTTATAAAGGAGAAGGGATATAAAATATAGTATTGCTTTTCATCTAACTAATTGTTTCCACTTCTCCATGTTATCATTAACATGCCTAAAATAAAGCAAAATAATGCAGAAGCAAATTAAACATAAAGCTAAACAAAATGCAGCCAACATTTAAATTTTTTTTTTAAAAATGACCAAATGACCAACTACAAGTAACTTAATCAAAAATCCTAATTCCTAAACAAATAAACAACAAAGTGTATATAAAAAACATGATTAAAACAGGAAAAAAATACTTGTTTTCATATTTAGGGTTCAATATTTAGGAAAAAATAATATTTGTTTAAACAGATATTTGTTCCATACCTACACCATCGCCCTTTTTATCCAACCCCTCAATTATCCCAGCCTCCTGAAAAACTAGCTTTTGCTTTGCTTTTGACTGAGATAAATTCATTTGAAATTCCTCCAAACAGTTTCATTTCCGATTTAGTTGGGGAAGTCCTTAACCAAATTTTCTTGGTTTGATATAACCTTTAATAGTCAATGTACAACATTTGTTGTTGAATATACAACTAAAACGAAAAAGGTTAAAAAAAACGAACCATTTCAGATGTTTGCTGTTTAAACGAACAATCTTTAAAAAACTGAAGAATTTTTTTTTGTTATATTTAGGGTTCAATTCAAAGGTTTAAACAGATAATTCATATAGAGATGATTAAAACAACATGATTAAAGCAATAAAATGGAGACTGAGTAGTATCTAAAACTCAAATTTGTAAACAAACAAATAATTAGGGTTTGAGTGTTGAATTGTAGACATACTTCAGCCTTCGTCGGATTGTCGGACTGTCGGAATGTCCGAGAAGCCGAGCTGCGGTGCCGGAAGTGGGTCGTCGGAGCGCCGAGTGTGGCAGAGAACTGAGGTGGGTGGGTCGTGCGTCGTGGGCTCCTGGCAGAGTTAATCTCCAGTACTTTACCTTTTTTTTGGGTTTGAATTTGGCTTTCTTAGAGCATCTCCCGTGGATTAAATGGAGTACCTGCTTGCAAAATAAGGATTGTTGGAGCTCCATGCTTTGTTGTTGGAGCTTGAGTTGTAGCTTGTCGGAGCTAGATTGTTGCACAAAGCAACAACGTTTTACCCATGTTCATAGTACTGTCAAAATGGGTGATTTAACTGAACTAACTGAAACTGAACTGTTTTGGGTCGACCTGAAAAAATTACGTGAAACTGAGAGTGAACTGAACTGAATGAACTGATAACTGAAAGTTAACTGAAAAATATCAAAATGAACTGAACTGAATCTGAAACCAACTGAAACTGAAGTTAACTGCTAAATATCTGAAAATAACTGAACTGAACTGAAAATCGGGTATCTGAAATAACTGAACTGAACTGAATGAACTGATAACTGAAAGTTAACTGAAAAATATCAAAATGAACTGAACTGAATCTGAAACCAACTGAAACTGAAGTTAACTGCTAAATATCTGAAAATAACTGAACTGAACTGAAAATCGGGTATCTGAAATAACTGAACTGAACTGAAACTGAACTGAAAAGAAGGTAACTAAAGCTAACTTAAACTGAACTGAAAAGATGATAATTAGATCTACTGAAACTAAAAATGACTTGAAACTAATTTAATTTGATTATTACTAAACTAAATAAAAAATGATACAATATTATCCGAACTTGTAATACTCTGTAATTTTGGATAAATATTTTAAAATTAATTAATATTTTTATGCTTCTAAAATTATTTATTTGAATTTTAGACATAAAATTTCAAGTCAAAATGTTGTTTAAATTATAAAAACTAAAATTTCATATACATACACGTGATTTTGGGATATCTTAAATAAGCCTTATTTCATAAATTATAATGATCTTATGATTAAGCTAATTTTATTGAAAAAGTATGTAAGCCCAAATGTCATTTATGACTATCCTAAAACCTAAAATGAAACCCAATAAGACCAATTAGGAAGCCCAAAAGAGAAAATGCATAATAATAATAATAATAATAATAATATAAAATAAAATTGAAAGCCATGTACATGGCTATATCATGCATACACAAGGAAGGAAAAAATAAAAAATAAAAAAATTACTTGCTCAAAATCTTCCACCCAAACATGATCCTGAAATATTTTCCAAATAATTCACTTGCCATTTTTTCTCAATTCATTATTTAATTCCTTGATCACCAAGAATAGCACCATTCCAAAATATGACTAAAACAAATATTCTTGATCATAAAATATCCTCATGATTTTCTAACTTACCATAATACATAAACCATAAACACTGTAAATACCCCCCATCCCAATGCACAAATTGCACCAACCCCACAAATCATCTTCTCCCTCCTACTCCAATCTCACAAGCACACTCAAAATTCTCTCTTCTTCTCTCTTCTTTTTCCACAAATTATTTCTTCTATTTTCGTAGCCTTTATGCCCGTATCTGTTCAGAGCCAATTTTCGGGCACTTCTAGTCATTGTTAGCAAATTTCTGTTTCACGAGGATTGTTCCTCTCGAAAAGTTATTGAGGTTAGGCTCAAGAATCACCCGATTCGGATTCATATAGAAGGAGTTATGGCCTCTGAAATTTTCTGCATATTTTCTAATAAAACTAGTATAGTGGCCCGGGCGTTGCCCCGGATAATTTTTATTTTTTTTGTGTGAAAGGGAAAATACGGAGGAAATTAAAACAGTTGGATCAAATAAATCTTATGGTCAAATTAGGTTCTTGGTTCTCATTTTAGGATTAGGTTCTCACATGATCCCAATTCTATATACTTCCTCCGTTTCAGGAAAATTGCTACACTTTGACTTTTCTACTTTTCATGCAGTATACTTTGACTAACTTTTATGATCAAAACATAAAGTTAAATATAGTCATGATGGATCTTATTTTGTTCGTCTCAACGTGTTCTTTATTAAGATATAATTGTTATAATTTTTACAAGAGCATAGTTGATGAAGATAAAAAAGGCTATAAAATTTGTCTCGGTAAGTGTGAAATGAGAAGTGTAGCAATTTCCCTGAAACGGATCGGAAGAAGTATATAGAAAGAAATATATTGAAATTGTGGTTATAAAGATAGTTTTGCAAGTTTTGAAACTTAAAACAATACGGAAAAATCTTAATAGTAAAGTTCTACAAATTAATACACTAGGAAATTTAATTCTTTTTTTAAAAATTGTAAGTTGTATTTTAAAGTAAATTTCAGTGATTGACCCAACTTTAATTGATTTAATTAAGTTTGACTATGAAATCCCAAAAAATTGCATTTAATATTTAATTGTGAATACGCACAATAAGAATTATAAAAGAAAAAATGATTTAATAATAGAACAATATGTTTAAATAAAAAAGGGATATATAAGACAATAATCAAAGTTAGTTAAGTTTCTAAGTGTGTGTAATCTGGTAGGATAAAGTTGGATTTAAGTTTTCTCTAATTATATTTCTTAATTATATGAAATGGCATAGTTGATGAATTTAACATTATAACATAGGTAATCATAACATATTTAATTATTTTTTTTAAATATCTCACGTTTATTATCAAAGTATAAACAATAAATTATTGTTGAATGATAATAATTTTTATTTGTGTATCAAAAGGGTCTTATTTTAGTTATTATTAAATTTTTTAAACAATAAATTTTTCATTTCGTATAGATTAGTGGGTCAAAGGTCACACGACATATTATTGAATTGATTTTTAAGGGAATCTTAACAATGGAACAATATTCTTAAAGAAAACAATAATTAGAGTTGGTTAAGGTGGTAAGTGTCTATCTATTTGATAGAAGAGTGCTGAGTTCGAATCTTAGCGTAATCATTTTTTAATAATGTTTGTGTGAAAATCCCATGTGGCATAATGCTTGTGTATGTGGCGCGCAATCCTACATGGCGTAACAATGGTGAAAGTTGATGCTTGAGTGGCAATCCTATGTGTCGCATTCACAATGCTGGTAATCCTACGCCGATCATCGACGTAGACCACTGACGTTTGAGGTAGGTGACAAAGTTTCGCTTAAGGTTTCACCATTCAAAGGAGTTGCTTGTTTCGGCCAGAAAGGGAAGTTCCGACCGACATTCGTGGGACCTTACGAGATACTTGAACAAGATGGGGAAGTGGCATATTGTTTAGCTTTACCACCTTGTTTATCTAATGTTCACGATATGTTTCATGTTTCTAAGCTAAGGAAATATGTCTATGATCCTACCCATGTCATCCTAGTGGAGTTAGCCACCATTGAGCCGAACCTGACTTTCGAGGAGCGACCAGTCCAAATCTTGGATTGAGAAGTGAGGACCCTCCGGCGCAAGCAAGTCAGATTAGTCATGGTGTTGTGGAGAAATCAACATCATGAAGAGGCAACGTGGGAGACTGAGGCGTCCATGAAAGAGAAGTATCCAGAGTTGTTCGCAGATGAGCTCTCTCTCTTACTTTGAATTTCGGGACGAAATTTTTTTTAAGGAGGGGAGGTTGTAACGCCCCAGATTTTCGTGTTGTTTTATTTGTTTTATTGCTTGTTTTTGTATTTATTTGTTCAGATCATGGTCTAAATTTATTTAGACTATTTTTATTGCTTAAGTGTGATTAATTTGATGATTGATTGTTTTATTATTTATTTTATTTTTATTAATTAGAATTTTAATTTTAATTTTCTAATTAATTATTTTTGGGCCAAGAGCAAATTTAATCGTAATTAGTGCAATTAGCCCAAGTGATCATCAAAGCCCATTTTAGCTTGCCCATAACCGGCCCTCCTTGGTTTTGGCTCATTTTGGCCACTTGTTTTGTGTTCACACCTTAACCAACTTCTATAAATAGAAGTGTTAGTAAGGCATAAGGATCATTTGCCATCTTAATCATCCTTTGCCCACAATTAAAACCCAAAACAATCTCCTCATTTGTTCCATTTCTACACGCCATCTTTGGCTAATTCTCCCATCAAATTGTTCATCAACTTTCCAAACCCAAAACTTAAAGATTCATATCCCATTGATCTTTAAGTGATTAAACACCCACTTATCTTCATCTTTTTGGTTCAAGATCATTAGTTTGGGTTGGGTTCCGGGTTGCTACGTGATTGGGTTAGGTGTTCGTGTGGTTCGAAGGGGTCACGTGTGGTAGTTCGTGGCTGGTCGTGCAGTGGTGGTTCGTTGGAATCGAAGGCCGTGCCGTGCTCGTGTTGGGTAAGCCGTGTTCGAGTGGTGGCCGTGCATGGAAGCACCGTGTGGTAGTGGTGGTCCGTGTATTTGCACCGTGTATAACAAGTTCCGGGCAGCGAGATTTTGTATTGTTTGCTATCCCGTTTGATTAAGGTAACATGCTCTTTCATCCTAGATTGAATACTTTGATTATAGGATAGATTAGGTGATCAAATTAGACCATAAGTTTGATGAATTAACCCTTATGTTATGCCTGAATTGAATCTGAGCAGAATTTTAGTAATGATTTCCTGACGTTCTTGCTTGGTTTTCATGCATTATTTTGATTATTTTCGATAGATATACGTTTGTTTATGTTTATGTTCAATTATCATGAGGTTTTGATGCATGGAAATTGATGAAAATTTGCTAGAATTGGATAGAACCATGCGTGTATCATGCATGCAATTGAGCATTGATTGATGAATATGTTCTTGATAATCTTGATGAGTTCTATGTAAATCTTGTATTTGTATTTGATGATTTAAGTGAAAAGAACGTATATTTGATGAATATTTTTATGATGGTTCATGTTTCTTGAAGTTTCTTGGTCATGATATGATGAATCTTGATTTTCTTTGTTATGATCATGTTTTCTTTAAGTATAGTTTAATTAAAGATTATTAAAGAAAGTTAAGGAAAAGTATAAAGATTGAATTAAGAAGTTCCAAGATTATGTTGTACATAGTTAGTCTCGAGTAAAGGCGTAAGCTGCGAACTTGAGAATAACCAAGATGTAAAGAACGTAAAGATAGCTTGATTTTTGCATACTAGACGCCTAACCTTAGAGTAAGATTCTAAGACTTGGGTTAAGACGCGGCCACTATCCCAACCGCGGTATTGGGATAGTTAGTACTTACTATGTCGTCTTTATGATATGGATTCCGTAAGATGGGTTCATGGGTTTGGGAGTAAGATTCTCATTCCTGGCATAGTAGGAAAGTTCGATCACGTACACTACAAACAATGTGTTCAAGAAAGACAATTAAAATTGTCCTATTTGATACAAAATTTGTCTTCTTAGGTTATAATGACAATTTTAGTATTGCCCTCATGTTGCCCTTGTAACCCCGTTGTATTAGGTTTCAAAGCCAATTTTAGATGTTTTTCCCTCTTTGATTCAATTCAAAAAGGGCAAACAAAATTGCCTTCATTGATCATCAACAAAGTCAATACATTTTGCTTTCCTTGATTTAAACACTTTATTTATTGTCAAATAGGGAAAAGTTTCAAAAGTCTAAGGGGGAAAAATAATCATATTGTCTTCATTGTTAGTATCAATGAGTGCAAAAATAATTTCCCTTGTAAGCATCATTAAGTAAAATAATACTCATATTGCCCTCTTTAATCATGATAAGTTGCCCTCGTTGTGTGAGTTTTTTGTAGTGGTAAGACGTGTTCGTACGAGCATAGTCCGGTCTAATATGTAAATGATAGCGACAAAGATTATGATAAGGATGTGTTATGTAAGGTGAAGTGAGTTATCGGAATTGATATTATTATTATTGTTATTTTTACATTTGCATGTTTGTTTGGTTGAGTGCCTGATTTTTTTGTTTGATTTACTATATATTCATATATATTCACGTTAGGGTGGGATTGTTATGTTACTCGCCACTGATGGTGGATTTATGTCTTCAGGTAACTCTGATGATGACGGTGTTCCTTAGCTTTGGGATTGGGCGCGTTGACTGTTTCCTATAGTTTTATTTTTCGTTGTTATTATTGTAACGACCCGGATTTCTGGGCCGTAAAATTTCGTGAGAAATTAAGCCTTAAAGCCCAAATATTCTATATTGGGCCAAAAGACTTAGTTTGATATCTGAAGGAGCAAGCCCAATTCCCTATTTCACTCTCTTGGTTGGTCCCCCAATAAATAATTTCTTTTAATTGTTTTATTTCCATTTTAACCTTAATTAGCAAATCATATCTATTTTGACCCTAATTAAAAATCCTAATTTTATTCTCCTAATTTCCCTCCTACATTTTAGGAGCTCATAACCCTTCATCTATTAACCCTAGCCGGCCCTCCCCCTCTTTTTTTCCCTTTAATTTCTTTTCCTAGCTTACTCCTATTATCTAGTAGTCTTTCCTAAGTTTTAGTAAAACCTTTATCCTATATAAACTACAAAAACCCACCCTTTATTCACTACTAATCATATTATCAAACTCAAAGTAAAACTCTAACCTTTTACTCCCTTGTTCACACGGCTATCATAGCCATTCATAACCAAGCTTCTTCTTTTCAACTAATCAATCCTTCTTAACTAAAAAATCTTGTTACAACAAGAACCGTGACCGAAGCCTTGTTAAAGTCTTGCCTTAGTCGAGTGGACAGTGGTGTTGGGCGTGCTTTTTAGTGTTGACTTCCTTCAGGTAACTAGCTATTCTACTTAGGAATAGGATTAGGTTGCATAGGATACTAGGCTTAGAATCACGTTGTTATTGTTGTTATGATTTTCGTATAAAACATGTTGTCTAGGTTGTTAGATTTGTTTTCTTGTTTGATAAATTTATGTTCTTGTGTGATCTTGTAAGCTATTTCGTTCTATGATTAATTCCTGATGTTCTTGTATTTAATCTTGATAATTTGACAATGTTCTTGCTTGATATTTTCGATTATGTTATGCGTGTGATAACGTGTTGTTAAGCTTGGATTTTTATCTTGTTTGATGATTAATTCTTGAAATCTTGTTTGTTAATTATAAAAATTAAACCTTTATGTTTATTTCATGTTATTCATGCATTGACTAGTTGGTCTACATAATTGCTTATTTGGATTGTTGAGCTTGATGTGTCATTATTGTAAGAGTCATACGTGATTGTTGATGCTCGTCTGGTTTGAGTCGTGTCATTGTATGCTTATTTTGTTTCCTGTCATTTATCGCTTTGAGTCGGTCGTGTCAATGTTGTTATCGGCCTTGCACCGTGTCGTATCGGTTCATCTGTGATGAATCGTGTCGGGGACTTGTTTGTTATTATCGGTTCATCTGTGATGAATCGTGTCGGGGACTTGTTTGTTGTATCGACTTCAGTCGTGTCGGAAATATTCTTGATGTCTAATAATGTAGATTAATTGCATTGATAAGTAAGCATAGTAATCTTTGAATATGATGT
The DNA here is from genome assembly GCA_951394345.1 of Salicornia ramosissima. NCBI lineage: Eukaryota > Viridiplantae > Streptophyta > Magnoliopsida > Caryophyllales > Amaranthaceae > Salicornia > Salicornia ramosissima. The sequence goes on along the minus strand of OX596233.1, from coordinate 44,896,687 downwards.
TTATTAGTTGTTATGTTTCCACTGCTAACTCTGTTGTAGTACTTGTATCCTGTGTTTCAAACCCTATTATTGTATGTAATGTGATCCTACTTCTAAGTAGGACAGTCTAGTTACTCGCCACTAATGGTGGACCCCCAAATTTATTTTGCAGGTAAGCAGGATAGAGGCTATAACTTTTTGTAATTTGGGATTCCATTATTAGTATTAATAAAAGTATTACTTCCACGAGTTTAGTTATATTTTTGTTTTAAAATCGATTGGTAATTGCCTGTTTACGACATTATCACTAATAACGTCGTTGCTAAAATGCGGGGTGTTACAATTATATTCAGACTTTTAGAAGTGGTAGTATGTACGTTCTAACTCTAACTACAGATTTGGATTTGTTTCTTTAGTGATGACTATTTGGGACATAGTTGTGTACAACTTGTGGTTTAGTACATTTTGGGTTTTATAATAATAAAATTCGAGGTTTTGTTTTAGATTTTAGGTATGTTTGTATGTTAGTTTGACAATTCGACTCGTCGGTCTCTTCCGTGCCGTTCTATACGAGTTCGGTCGTCACAGTTGGTATCACAGCCGAATAGTCAAAATTTTAAGTGAAGTTTTAGGATTTGTGTAAACCCGGGAGTTGTGAGCTATACCATTCATGAGTGATAAACCCAACTAAGAATAAGTATAAGGAAGAAGAGTGTCAGGTAGAAGAACGGTATAGGACTCTTTTCTCTTATTTTTATTTTTGAGTGCTTAACTGTAGTTGTGGATTTTTTACTAACACTTTTTTTTCTTTTTTTTTTGTTATCGTCTTGCAACGTTTCAGCATGTCCACACCTCACCGGTCAAGTTCGGGATGACAGAGGTTACGAGCACTCGAGGAAGCGATTCTTACGTGAGCGCACCATAGTCGTCAACCATCGAGTTCGTAGTCGACGTTCGATCGTATTGCTCGTCATCGACCACCGACTTACGATGGCATTGCCGACCCTACGATTTTGGAGAGATGGATCCGAGAGATGGGGATGCTCTTTGACGCTACGTTTTACCCCGAGTACGAGAAGGTCCAGATCGCCGCCTACTACTTAAGAGGAGAGGCCGATAATTGGTGGAGCGTGGCTAGGAACGCATGCATGCCCTTGCACTCGATGTCTTAGGTCGAGTTCGTAGCTAAGGGCCAGGAGAGGTTCTACCCCGGCGAGTTACAGTGACAGAAACAGGAGGAGTTTTTTACTCTTACTCAGGGTAAGATGACGGTTCAGGCCTACACCGATAAGTTCGTCGAGCTATCGAGGTTCGCTACATCTGTTGTACCATCCGAAAAGGAGCAAGTCAAGCGCTACATCAAGAAGCTAGATCCGAGGATTTGTGTTCACGTGATTAGCAGTGGAGCGAAGTCATTTCAGCGAGCTTATGAGGTGTAGTCGAGATCCAGGCGTCTGTTATCGAGGAAGATGCAAGCAAGAAGAGGACCCCGACCCCGGTGACGTCGCCATCTTTCAAGAAGCCCCGATTTAGTGCTCCTAGCAGTACCCCTCCGACCGCTAGTTCGTCTAAGGGATCAGAGAATTCGAGGTGCAGAGGTTGTGGCAAGGACTTCCATCCAGGGAAGTGATGCGACGAGACGCCCATTTCTTGTTTTATCTGCGGGAAGGAAGGTCATAAGGCATCAGTTTGCCCCGAGAAGAAGCCAGGCACCGAGATCAAGTAACTACCGACACCGACTAAGACTCCTGTGAAGAACCGAGTCTACTGTATGACTGAGGCAGAGGCAGAGGTCCAACCAGACGTAGTCTCAGGTAAGTTCCTTGTCTCTGGTGTTTTAGCTTATGTGTTTTTCGATTCTGGTGTAACTGTTTCTTTTGTGGCTAGTAGTTTTGCCTTGAGGAATAGTCTTCTTGGAAGTACCCCTGTTAGATCTATTATTACTCTCCCTTCTGGAGAGGATTTTGTTTGTCAGCGCGAGTACAGAGGAGTGCCCATCTTTATTTCTGAAGAGCAAGCGACAACCGATCTTAAGGAGTTCCCGCTGATGGAGTTCGATGTGATTCTCGGCATGCACTAGCTGTTTAAGTATCGGGCGATCATTCGTTGCCGAGACTAGTCAATGACATTTAGAGGATCGATGGGAAACCGAGTTACCTACTCTGGGATCGTTTTGAAGAAAGGGGTAAAGATAATTTCGGCCTTTAAGATGAAGAAACTTCGCCAGAAGGGCGAAACAGTTTTCTTGTGTCAAGTAAGGGACTTGACTGAGGGTTGTCCATTGGATGATATACCTGTAGCGAGGGATTTCAGAGACGTATTTCCTGATGAGCTACCAGGAGTTCCACCCGAGCGCGATGTCGAGTTTAATATCGATTTAGCACCCGGGACAACACCAATTTCAAAGGCACCTTACCGTACGGCACCTTCGGAGTTGCAAGAGCTGAAGACGCAACTTCAGGATTTGATCAATAAGTGCTTCATTAGGCCGAGTGTTTCTCCATGGGGAGCACCAGTGCTCTTTGTGAAGAAGAAGGACGGTAGCATGCGCTTATGCATAGATTACCGAGAATTAAATCGTGTGACTATTAAGAACAAGTACCCATTGCCTAGGATTGAGGACCTATTCGATCAGTTGAGGGGAGCAGGAATTTTCTCGAAGATAGACCTTCGATCTGGATATCATCAAATTCCATTCAAGAAAGAAGACATCCCGAAGACAGCATTCCGGCACTAGATACGGCCACTACGAGTTCGAGGTGATGCCGTTTGGACTCACTCATGCTCCAGCGGTATTCATGGATCAGATGAACCGTACTTTTCATCACTAACTCGATAAGTGTGTCGTGGTCTTCATCGACGATATCTTAGTATAATCGAGAGACGAGTCTGAGCATGCACAGCATCTCCGGATAGTACTAGAGATACTAAGGATGTGACGACCCGACTCGCTTAAATCGGCACGGAAGAAACCGACGAGTCGAATAGTCAGAACTAACAACTAAAATACTTAAAAATTAAAACAATACCTCAAAGTATTATATTACTAATCCAAAACGTACAAATACCCACAAGTTTGTACATCACTAAACCAAAAGTCAAACTACCAATACTAATAAACGTAACTCCAACCACATGTCAGAGTTTAAATCAAAAGTATACAGATATCACTACTATAGTCCAATACTATCAAAAATCGTAAAACAACGAAAATACATCTAAATCATAAAAGCGGCGCTCGCCCAACCCAAAACTATGCAAGAACCTCATCATCAGAATTACCTGAAAAGTAAACAACAGTCCACCGTCAGTGGCGAGTAACACAATTGACTCCCCCTAACGGGAATACACAAGAACATAGCATAAATCAAATATCCAAATCATAACATCGAATCATGCGAAAATCATCCAAATATACAGACTCGACTCAACTAACTTATCCAAACTTATCTTTGGCGCAATCATTCATAAACTAGACCGGACTACGCTCGTACGAACGCCTCTTACGCGAACGACCTTTCCAACTATGCCAGGATTGAGAATCTTACTCCCAACCCCATGAAACCAATCTTACTGGAAATCCATGTCAAAGACGACATAGTGTTAATCACTATCCCAATACCGCGGTTAGGATAGGGGCAACGTCTTAACCCAAAAACATAGAATCTTACTCTAAGTTTTAGGCGTCTAGCTACGAAATCAAGCTAATCTTACTTTCTTTACTTTATTCCGAAGTTTACACACTTAGTTACTTCTTAAGTCACATCTTACGCCTTGACTTAAGAAAATAACGCGTAAACCAATCATCTTACAACATCTTATCGTTTTCTTTAACTTTCTTTAACTTCCTTTAACATAAAAGACTTAATCAAGAACTCATCATGACTCTTAAAGAACTCATCAAGAACTTAAAGAACTAAACCAAGATTCATAAAGAACTCATCCAAGATTCAAGAACTTCAATCAAGAACTCATCCAACTTACATAATCCACACGCATACTTCAAAACATATACATGAAATTACCAACTTACTAGCATCCAAAAATCATTAAACTTTAACATGATAAACATAAACTTACTACAATCATAATCAAACATAAAACCAACATATTCAATCATCAAATCATCATTAAACCACTTAAAAATAAAATTCACATTCATACACAAAAACATGATTAAAACTTCAAAATAAACTATTCTAATCATTTAATCTATACTATGAATCATCGAACCACACGATCACGAACCACACGAGCACCACGGCTTCACACGGCCCCCTCTGCACGGTTCACCACACGAACCACAACTCTTGTACAGCTTCAACATGGCACCCACACGATCACCACTCGAACACCCACACGAACACAAACACAATCAAACCCAAACCCGAACTAACGATCTTGAATGCAAACCGAGAGATTTAGATTGTGTTTTGATACTTAAAGATCAATAGGATATGAATCTTTAAGTTTGGATTTTGAATGGATGATGAACAAATTTGGGGTTGATGGAGCCAAAAATGGCGTGTGGAAGGGAGAGCAAATGGGAGGGAATTTGTGTTTGAACTTTGATGGCAAGAGCATAAGATGGCAAATTTAGCAAATGGATTAACAAGCCTTACTAACCCTTCTATTTATAGAATTGGTTTAAGGTGTGAACACAAAGCAAGTGGCAAAACCTTGCCATGCACTTGAAGAAACCGGCCAAGCAAGAGAAAAGGGCCAAAAATGGGCTTTCGTGATTAATTGGGCTAATTTACAAAAAGTGCATGATTAATCATCCTTAAATCGATTTAGCCCAAAATATTAAATAATTAATTAGAAAAATTAAATAATAAAAATTCTAATTAATTAAATAATAATTAAAATAAATAATAAAAACTGCAAATAAAATAAGTCGAATTAAATTGAAATTATTCACATAAAATAAAATAAATAGTTCAAAAATAAATTTGAACTATACATAGCATCACATAAATACACATAATCGTATGGCAGAAACACCAATAAAATCAGGGTCGTTACAACCTCCCCTCCTTAAAGAAATTTCGTCCCGAAATTTAAGGCAAAGGAGATCGCTCACCCTCAAACAACTTCGGGTACTTCAGCCTCATGGACGCCTCTGTCTCCCAAGTCGCCTCCTCATGGTGTTGATTTCTCCACAACACCTTGACGAGCTGGACTTGCTTACGCTGAAGGGTCCTCACTTCCCGATCCAAGATCTAGACGGGTCGCTCCTCAAAAGTTAGATTCGGCTCAAGCGTGGCCGACTCCACTGAAATAATGTGGGTAGGATCATGTACATATTTCCTTAGCTGGGAAACATGGAATACGTCATGCACACTAGATAAACTAGGTGGTAAAGCCAATCGGTACGCCACCTCCCCAACTCGTTCCAGTATCTCGTAAGGTCCCACATATTTAGGTCGGAGTTTCCCCTTCTGACCGAAGCGTGCCACTCCTTTGAATGGTGAAACCTTAAGCAAGACTTTGTCACCTACCTCGAAAGCCAGCGGTCTACGGAGATTATCTGCGTAGGATTTCTGACGACTCTGAGCGGCCTGCATCTTAGACCGGATGACTCAGACCTTCTCGATAGTATCGCGTACCATCTCAGGTCCTAAAGCCACAGAATCACTAATATCATTCCAACATATAGGACTCCGACATTTCCTGCCATACAGGGCCTCGTACGAAGCCATCTCGATGCTGGAGTGATAGCTATTGTTATAGGAGTTCTCTATCAAACAGAGTATAAGTACCCAAGAATGATGGTACTCCAGAGTACATGCTCGGAGCATATCGTCCAAAGTCTGGATGGTCCTCTCAGTCTGACCATCGGTCACTGCATGAAAAGTGGTGCTCAACTTCAGCTTCGTCCCAAAGGCTTCCTGAACTGATTTCCGAAAATGAGATAGAAATCTCGGATCCCGATCAGAAACGATCTCCCTCGGAACTCCGTGAAGTCGGATAATATCCTGAGTATACGCCTCTGCTAGACGCTCCATAGACCAGGTCATCTTCATCGGAATAAATCTAGCGACCTTGGTCAACCTATCCACTATGACCCAAATAGCATTCAAGCCATTGCAGGTGGGTAAGCTAACCACGAAGTCCATAGATACCGACTCAAATTTCCAGTTCGGAATAGGTAGTGGCTGCAACAGACCTCCTGGTCTCTGATGCTCGATTTTAACCTTCTGACAGACCAAACATCGAGCTACGAACTCTGCTACGTCCCTCTTCATCTTAGGCCACCAGAATTGGCCCTTGAGGTCCTGGTATAACTTGTTACCTCCACGATGAACAGAGTAGGGCGAGTTATGTGCCTCAGACATAATTCTATTCCTAAGATCAGAACAGTCGGGTACACACCACCTCCCTCGGAATCGCAGACTACCATCAGAAGGGATCTCGAAACCTACGGCTTTGCCTTGCCGCAGAGCCTCTCGAATCCTAGCTAACTGTAGGTCGTTCTGCTGACCCTCGCACAATTCCTGAATCAATTCAGGTTCGACACTTATAGATGTCAGACGAAGTCTAACGGAACTATGGCTTCTACTGAAGCTCAAGCGATGCTTACGACTCAGTGCATCTGCGACTAAGTTCGCCTTGCCCTCGCAATAGTTTAGCGTCAGGTCGTAGTCCTTAATCAGCTCAAGCCATCGTCTCTTCCTCATATTGAGGTCTTTCTCAGTAAAGATGTACTTGAGGCTCTTGTGATCCGTGAATACTCTACACGAACCGCCATAGAGATAGTGCCTCCAGATTTTGAGCGTGAACACTACAGCCGCTAACTCCAAGTCATGCGTAGGATAGTTACGCTCGTGCACCTTCAATTGTCTCGATGCGTAAGCGATGACTTTCCCGCCTTGCATGAGCACACATCCTAGGCCACTCTTCGAAGCATTACTATAGACCTCGAATTCTTCCTCATCGTTCTGAAGGGTAAGAATAGGAGCAGAGACTAATCTCTGTTTCAATTGCTGGAATGCTTGCTCGCAAGCCTCCGTCCAAACGAATCGGACCTCCTTCTGTAGGAGACTAGACATCGGCCTAGCAATTTTGGAGAAGTCCTGGACGAATCGTCGATAGTATCCGGCCAATCCCAGAAAACTACGAATCTCCGCCACGTTTCTCGGGCTACTCCAGTCAACTACGGCCTTAATCTTAGCCGGGTCTACCTTAATGCCGTCCTTACTAATCACGTGACCCAGAAATGCTACTTCGCGAAGCCAGAACTCACACTTGGAGAGTTTCGCGAACCACCTATGACTACGCAATATCTCAAGTACCATCCGGAGATGTTCCGTATGCTCAGACTCATCTCTCGAATAGACTAAGATATCATCTATAAATACTACGATACACTTATCGAGTAATTGGTGAAACGTCCGGTTCATCTGGTCCATGAACACGGCTGGCGCATTAGTGAGGCCAAAGGGCATCACCTCAAACTCATAGTGGCCATATCGAGTACGAAAAGCAGTTTTCGGAATGTCTTCTTCCTTGACTGGAATCTGATGATGTAATAACCCGAAATTTTGGGTCAGAAAATTTCGCGGTTATTAACGTTATTATTCAATTCTAAGTCCGATTTGGGCCGTTAAATTGGACTGTTTACATTTTAGTCCAATCTTTTTTCTTCAGAATTGGGCCAAAGACCCAATCCCTTTTCTTTTCTTCCTCATGGCCGGCCCTCTTGGTTATTTGTGGGTCCATGTTAATTTTGATTTAGTTAATTAATATTAATTATAATTTTAGATAATTAAATTAATTAATTAATTAAATTAATTTATTTTTGCCCATTCAAAGTTTGTTGAATCATCCAACAACTCTCCCCCTTTTTGCTCCTAAGACCCACGGCAACCCTACTTAAAATTTAGGGTTTGTTGTTTTGCTTTTCATCTTTAAATAGGATCAATATTTCATATTTGCTCCTATTTTGCAATTGTTCCAAAAACTCTAAAAACAAAATATATTCTTTCCTCTCTTCTTCTTTCTTTGGCCGTGTGTTATCATCACCAAAAGGGTGAATTTTTGTTCGTTTTTTGGAATTTAAAAGCGAATCCAGGTAACTTCGTTTTTCTATTTAATCTAAGGGTAGAAAAACATATAGTAAATTAGGATGTAACATGAAAATTGTAGGTTTTTATGTTGTTTATGAATTTCGAACCATGTGAAATACTTTTCATGTCATCTTTGATGTGTTCTTGTGATCTTTGTGAATCTTTAAATGATTTAATTAATTGTTATGCATGGATTGATTTATTTAAATTTATATTGTATAATTACTTGTATGAATTTATTGGTTAATCAAATCTTGTTATTTCTTGATGAATTTTTCGTGTAGGTTCCTTTACTGTTTGATTATTAATCATGATTTATTTCGTGGCAAAATTCGTCCTTTTACTATTTATAAAAATTTAATCTTTCAAACCGGTAAAACTGTCCAGATTAGGTTTACGAATTTATTAGTATACTTAGTAAAATCGAATGGCTACGAAATTTTAGGTGGAAGTCAGTAATACTGTTTTAAAGCTTGTGTAATTTTTTCATAATTTTTAAAAATCGTTTGCTATGGAAGAAAATTCTGAAACCGAATTCAGCCTAATCTGACTGGTTAGTTGTAAAATCACTTAAAAATAGTAAAAGACGTTATTTTTAAACGAAATTTATGCACGTTAAACCTTTAACCTATATTTAACATCCATTAAAATTTCCAGACTATTCGAGACCTTTAGATGGTTGATCTTAATTTAATCCTTTAAAATCAGATTGCGTAAAATAGTGTAATTTAAATTGTTTATATAAGTTTATATGATTAATAGATGATTATTGTACTTGATTAAATTAAAGCATGAATTTTGGGTAATATATATATATATATATATATATTTCGAGTAGATTGAATAAATAAAAATAGGATTTTTATCATGTTTTAGGTAATTATTGTTGTTAGTTGTTATTTTACATGATTATTTAATTTGATTTATTTGATGTTTGATGATTGTGTTTAATTGATTTAAAGTATGAAATTTTGCTAAATTATATTTATATATATGTCGAGTAGGTCAAATTTATGAAAGGTGGAATTTTTATCTTGTTTTATGCAATTTTTATGATATTTGTTGATTCGCTTAATTTGTTATAAGTATATTGATTTGTTATTAAATGTTATGTTTGAAAATAGAATTTATTTAATTATTATGGTGTAAGTGGAAATGTCGAATGGACCATGTGATTATGATCAAATTTAGTTAATTTTGACTTATAATATTTTAGGAATAAATAATTATAAAAGTTACAATTGAAGGAATCATCAGGGATAGATAATATTATTATTATTATTATTATTATTAGGAATCAGTAGGGATAAGTTATATAGGATATGATAAGTTTTGAGGATAGTATTTTATAAGATTTAAGACATAAGATATTACTAGGGAAAGAAAGGAAACAGAGTAATAGCTATACATGTTATGTTTCGGTCTCTGGCTAGGAAAGACTTGGTATTTAAGGTGGCCAATATACGTGCCGCACCTCTCTTTCCTGGGACTCCGAACATTTCATTTCCTATTACGGTCACCTAGTATTTCCCAATATATGATATGATATGATTAATTAAAGATATAAGATATGATAAGGACGCCCACCTGATGACCCGAGTAGTCAGACTGGGTTAAGTCGAGGCCACTGCTCAATTGGGACGAGTACACGAGCTCCCCCGAGCAGTTCTGGGTCTTAGGATATGTAGTCGTCTAGTAGTAGTACACGAGCTGCTATTAGGGGTTATGGCCATAGCTTAGGCTTAGTGGTGAAACACGAGATCCGCTACGGGTTGAGTACACGAGCTCACCCCGGCATGTTCTAGGAAAGTTGTGGTGAAACACGAGATCCACAACGAGTTATAGTGACCGGTCCAACGAATGATATGATTTGATATGAAAGTTATGATTATGATATGAAATGAAAGTTACGATATGAATTCGAAACGAAAGATATGAAATGTTATGAAATGAATATGATAAGATAAGCATATGAAATAATAAGATATATTATATGATAAGTTGACGGAAAGTTTGGGTTATGATATATATATAATATTTATGTTATGATATGACATAGGATATAAGATAAGATATAAGTTATGACTTAAGGAATATGGGATAATATAAGTTATGATTGTATTATACTATAAGTATAAGTATATGAATGATATAAGACTTCCGCTGTATAATTCTCTAATTTGTATGAAAGTATAAATGTATGCGTATGTATGTATATGAATGATGAGTGTATTTTTGTACGTATTTCTAACCGTATGATGCAGGGCTGATTGTACGTACATTATACGTAGACATTACGTATTCTAACTGTATTTCTGCAGGTATTTTATACGTACTTTGTACGTATACGTTTAAGTATTTTATACGTATTTTGTACGTATACGTTTACGTATGTTTGTACGTATTTTTATACGTATTTTGTATGATTGTATGTAAAGCATGTTTTAAGTTTCTGTACGGTTTTCATGTGCTTTCCTATGATATTATGTGTTTGGTGGTCCCTCGATTAAATGGGACAGCCTAGTTACTCGCCACTGACGGTGGACCCCCCCTCAGTTTCAAGAGAAGGAGATGCAGCTGATTGACGGGCTTTCGTGGATGGGCTTGAGTGGCTGAGGATTGATCTTTAGTATACCTTAGTTACTTAGATTATTTAGACGCTTCTTATAGTTTCAAGACAATTATTTAGTTTATTTTATGATCCCAGCATGTTGGGACAGTTTTAAGTTAACTTATGTAATAACGAATATTGAGATATTTTGGATATTGGTTGTTTATCTAATAAAGGATAACCCATTTATTTGAATAATTTGATTTATTGTTCATTTTAAGTTGGTAATGATCCGTTTGTCGATTTCCCTTCGTAAATCGACATGTCTCAAAAGTCGGGTCGTTACAGATGATATCCAGAGTAAGTAACTCGGTTGCCCTGAAGTCCTCGGAATGTCACTCACTGATCTAGGCAACGAATAATCGCTCGATACCTCGACAGCCAGTCCATACCAAGTATGACGTCGAACTCCATCAGCGGGAACTCCTTCAGATCAGCCGTCGCTTGCTCCCCAGCTATCACGATAGGTACTCCTCGGAACTCGCGCTGACAAATAAAATCCTCTCCGGAAGGGAGAGTAATAACTGAACTAACAGGAAAGCTGCCACGAAGATTAGACCTCGAGGCAAAACTACTAGCCACAAAAGAGACAGTAGCACCAGAATCAAATAATACCAAAGCTAACACACCAGATACGAGAAATCTACCTGATACGACGTCAGGCTGAACCTCGGCCTCCGCCTCGGTCATACAGTAGACTCGGTTCTTCACCAGAGTCTTCGTCGGTGCCGGAAGCTGCTTATCCTCAGTGTCTGGCTTCCTCTCGGGGCATACTAACGCCTTATGGCCTTCCTTCCTGCATATATAACACGCTATGGGCGAACCATCACACCGCTTCCCTGGATGGAAGTCTCGACCGCATCCTCTGCACTTCGAGCCATCGAAACCCTTATGCGAACTCGTGGTCGGAGGGGTACTGCTAGGTGTACTAAATCAGGGCTTCTTAAATGAAGCTGTCGTCGCCGGAACCGGAGCTCTCTTCTTGCTCGAATCCTCCTCATCCGTCGAGGCCTGAATCTCGAGTGCTACCTCGTAGGCCTGCTGAAATGTCGTCGCTCCACTACTGATCACGTGAACGCGAATCCTCGGATCTAGCTTTTTGATGTAGCGCTTGACCCGATCCTTCTCCGACGGAACCACAGACGTAGCGAACCTCGACAACTCCGTAAACCTATCGGTGTACGCCTGAACAGTCATCTTACCCTGTGTAAGAGTAAGAAGCTCCTCCTGTTTCTGCCACCGCAACTCGTCGGGGTAGAAACACTCCTGGATCTTATGGACGAACTCGATCCACGACATCGAATGCAACGGCAAGCACGTGTCCTTAGCTAACGTCCACCAGTTATCGACCTCTCCACGTAAGTAATATGCGGCGATCTGCACCTTCTCGTGCTCGGGACAAAACGTCGCGTCGAAGAGCTTCCCCATCTCGCGGATCCAGCTCTCCAGAGTAGTGGGGTTGGCAACCTCGTCGTAAGTCGGAGGTTGATGACGTGCGATACGATCGAACGTGGACTGCGTACTCGGCGTATGACGACTATGGTGCGCCAACGTAAGGATCGCCTCCTTGAGTGCCCGCAACCTCTGTCGTCCAGTACTCAACCGGCGAGGTGTAGACATGCTGCAACGCATCACAACAAAAAGACATACCAAGAATACAATGTCAATCATATACCCCACCACAGTCAAGTACACAAAAAATAAAGAGAAAAAAAGAAAATACAAAAGATCTTATCCCGGTCTTTCTACCCAACTCTTCTCCCTTTACTTAACCTAAATTTTGGTTTAATCACTCGGGAATAGTAAAGCACTCAACTCCCGGGATTAACTCAAATCCTAAAACTTCACTTAAAATGTAACGACCCGACTTTTGGACATGTCGATTTACGAAGGGAAATCGATAAACGGATCATTACCAAAACTATTTAAACTAAATATTAAATTAATTAATTAAATTAAACTACCTTTATTGAATTAAATAAATAAAACTATATCCAAAGTCTAATATTCTCAAAAGAAAAGCAATTACATAAGTTGTCCTAAAAACTGTCCCAACATGCCGGGATCATAAACGAATAAATAAAGTAAAATTGTCTTAAAACATCTAGGAAACTCTAAGGTAAAGCTAAAACTCTGCCACGCTTAAGCCCAACCATCGGAAGCCCGTTCTAAGCTGCAGCATCGTCACCTGAAACTGAGGGGGGGGGTCCACCGTCAGTGGCGAGTAACTAGGCTGTCCCGTTTAATCGAGGGACCGCTAAACACATAATATCATAGAATATCGCATGAAAACCATACAAAAATCTAATACATGTTATACAGAATTCAATACAAGGTACGTATAAAATACGTACAAAAATACGTATAAGAATACCTGCAGAAATACGGTTAGAATACGTACAAATCTACGTATAATGTACGTGTAATCATACCTGCAAAATACGGTTAGGAATACGTACAAATATACACTTACTATACATACGTTCATACATACTTACACGTATACATACATGGATACATACATACGTACATGCTTACATACAATCTTATACGAATACAGAAATACACAGCGGAAGTCTTATACCATTCTCAATACATATACTTATATAATTATACCCTTATAACCTAACTATCCCGAATTCATTCGGTCATAACCTACATCTTAAATTATACATCTTATGTCATATTACAATATATGTCATAACTTATGTTACTCATCATCATCTTATCAAAACATATCATCATATCATATCTTATCATTCATATCTTTCATATCATATCATATCTTATCTTCGTATAATAACATAAGTATCTTATCTTGTCATATCATAACATAACATAAACATAACATAACATCTTATCTTACCTTTGCTTAATCCATGGTCGAGTCAACATGCTAGTAGGGGATCTCGTGTGCACCCCAACTTTCCTAGAATATGCCGGGTCAGACTCATGTGTCTTCCCCAAATTCTAAGTGGGACCCTCACTCCCGAATTAACGACTCATGTGCCACTAATTCGGACGACAACACAAACTAGAATCAGTAAACCGACCAGAAAGCCTCGGCAGGTCGGTGGCAAAGACTTAACCCCGGTAACGAAACGTGCATCGTCGGTGGGGTGACCACTTCATAATATCTTATCTTATATCGTATGAATCATCTTAACATCTCATATCGTTCATTTCATATCTTATCATTTCATCTTTCAATGGACCGGTCACTATAACTCGTTGTGGATCCCGTGTTTCACCACAACTTTCCTAGAACATGCCGGGGTGAGTTCGTGTACTCAACCCGTAGTGGATCTCGTGTTTCACCACTAAGCCTAAGCTATGGCCATAACCCCTAATAGCAGCTCGTGTACTACTACTAGACGACTACATATCCTAAGACCCAGAACTACTCGGGGGAACTCGTGTGTTCGTCCCATTGAGCAGTGGCTTCGACTTAACCCAGTCTGACTACTCGGGTCATCAGGTGGGCGTCCTTATCTTATCTTATATCTTATCTTATATCGGGAAATACTAGGTGACCGTATTCGGAAATGAACCGTTCGAAGTCCCAGGAAAGAGAGGTGCGGCACGTATATTGGCCACCTTAAATACCAAGTCTTTCCTAGCCAGAGATCGAAACGATTCGTAATCCTCCTACTCTGTTTCCTTTCTTTCCCTATTAATATCTTATTGTACCTTTTATATCTTATCCCTACTGATTCCTAATATTAATAATAATACTAATAATAATCGTAATATTAATATTATTAATAATAACACTCGTGTAATAATAATAACAATATTACTATCTATCCCTTCATGTTACAACTTATCTCTGATAATCCCTTTAATTGTAACTTTTATAGTAAATAATATTAATTATTCCTAAAATATTATAAGTAAAAATTAAACTAAAATTGACTAAATACTTTTAGGCCACTCGACATTTTCTAATTAAACAACTTTAATTAAATAAATTCATAAATTATTTTAATTAATCAATTAATCACTAAAATTACTTAAAACATGATAAAAATTCCATTTTTTTTTATTCCTTTGTTCACTCGACATTTTTCACTCAAGAACACCAATTTTATCAATTAATTTAAATAACTACAATTAACAAGATTCAATTAATTAACCAAACAACAATAATAAAAATCATGTTTTTTAACATAAAATCATCAAGACTGAATACAAAACAAGATCAAAAATCATCTTTTTATTCTTCAAACCACTCGACACATTCAAAGAGAAAAACAAGATTTAATCTTCTTCCAAGAATTCGAAATAACTTGTTTTGATAATTTAATTACACTATTTTACACAATCTGATTTTTAAAGAATTAAATTAAGAACGACCCTTTAAAGGTCTCTATTAATCTGGAAATTTTAATGGAAGTTAAATATAGGTTCAAGGTTTAACGTGCATAATTTTCGTCCAAAAATAATGTCATTTACTATTTTTAAGGGATTTTACAACTAACAAATCAGATTAGGCTGAGATCAGTTTCGGATTTTTCTGCCATATCAAACGATCTTTAAAAATTACGAAAATTTAACACAAGCTGTAAAATACTATTACTAACTTCCACCTAAAATTTCATAGCCATACGAATTTACTAAGTATATTAATAAATTCGTAAACTAAATCTGGACAGTTTCACCGGTTTGATAGATTAAATTATTATAAGCAATAAAAGGACGAATTTTGCCACAAAATAAATCATGATTCATAATCAAACAGTAAAGAAACTGCCACGAAAAATTCATTAAGAAATAACGAGATTTGATTAATAAATAAATTCATACAAGTAATTATTCAACAATTAAAGATTTCGAGAAATACATCAAATTAATCAAGAAAGATACATGGATAAATTCATCATGTAGTTCGACATTCACTAAGAAAAACATGACATAAATCCTAATAATTTTCATGATCAAATCCTAATTAACTATGTGATTAACTAACCCAAAATTAAAAGAGAAAGCAAAGTTACATCGAATCGCTAGATTATCCAAGGCACAAAAAGAATTCACTACTTGGTGAATTTTTTTGTGTTGTTCGACTTTTTGAAAGGAAAAGAGGGGAGAAATATTTTTTTAGGGTTTAAGTGTACAATTAGCAAAATAGGAACCCAAATGAAAAGAGTAGGTTCTATTTTATAAAAAAAAACAAAACAAACCCTAATGTTACCAAGAGGGCCGGCCAAAGGAAAGAAAGAAAAGAAAAAAAAGAAAATTGGGTCTTTGGCCCAATTCTGAGGAAAAAAGATTGGACTAGAAATGGAAGCAGTCCAAATTAAATGGCCTTTGGACTTGGATTTAAATAAATTAAGCTAATAACCGCGAAATTTTCTGACCCAAAATTTCGGGGTATTACATAAAACCTATTCGGCTCTGATACCAACTGTGACGACCCGACTCGCTTAAATCGACGCGGAAGAAACCGACGAGTCGAATAGTCAGAACTAACAACTAAAATACTTAAAAATTAAAACAATACCTCAAAGTATGAAGATGATATCAGCCTTATGGCTAGAAGATTTGAAAAATACCTCAGGACAAAATCCAAGGGTAAATTTTCAAAAGGAAAAAACACAGTTCAGGAAAACTAGTTCCAATGCTGGTTGCTTTAAATGTGGTGAAATGGGGCACAGAATTAAAGAGTGTCCAACATGGTAGAATCCTAAGGGAAATCCTGGAGTCCAAGCTGAGAAGAAGGTTTTCAAGAGAGTTATGCTTGCTGCAGTTTGGGCAAATTCAGAATCAAAAGATGATGAGGAACATGTAGAAGAAGCAAATCTCTGTCTTACTGCTTTCACATGCACAGACCAGTCTGAGATCTGTTCTGAAGAAAAAGAAGTTCTCTGTCTCATGGCTGGTGGAAGCACTTCAGATGACAACCAGGTATGTTTTAATGAAATAAAGGCAAACATGCATAATCTAGATAGAGATGAATTACTTGATTATCTTGAATTCACCATTGATCAATGCATTAGTGTTGGGTCTACCTACCAAAACAACAAAAAGAAATTAAAAGAAACAGTTCAAGATTATGAAATATGTGGTGCTAGATCTACTGAATTTGAGCTTATTTGTGAAGAACTTAAAGAAAAAATTTCTAAACTTGAAATGACAGCAGATCAATAAAGAATAGAGCTTGAGACATTAAACTCCAAACCAGTCCCTAAAGAGGATGAATTTTTTGAAAAAATTGAAAAGGGATTTAATGAGCTCAAGGAATTTTTACACATAATTCAAATTTTGAACTAATAAAAGATACATGTACCTTGAGTAAATCTGATGGCATACTTACATATGACCACTTAATTGAAAAACTTGAAGATTTACACAAGGAACATGGTGATCTTAAGGTTTCTAGAGAGACTAGTTCTCCCACTGCCTTTGATGAGGTTTTTGATGTTTTACATGATGAGTGCACAGCTAAGATCTGTGATCTTGAAGTTGAACTCATCTTACTAAAACAAGAAAACGTCAAGAAGACCAGTGACGAACCAGATCCCTCCCTGGTCTCAAGACTACAAGATAAACTTCAAAAGACTAGACTTAATCTGAAATCTTTTGAGAAACAAAATGAAGTTCAACTTAAGAGGCTTGAAAACAAGGAGAATGAGCTAACATATTGTATGAACCAATTGAACAAAATGTTAGATGCTCAGAAAACCCTAAACATCCTCACATCCCAACCTGGAAATTCTCAAAGGTTTGGTTTAGGGTATTCTGGATCTAGTTCTACAACTGTTCTAGGCAGAGACAACACATGGTTGAATGAAACATGACAAGAAAAACAAAACCTACACCAAACAGGTGTGGGTTAGGAAGGTCAAGGTTGAGAATGTTTCAAAGAACAAGGAACCCAAGCTGGCCTGGGTTCCTAAATCTAACCTTTAATTTGCTTGTGCAGGTACGAGTGAAAGGAAAGCCATATTGGTATTTGGACAGTGGTTGCTCAAGACACATGTCTGAGGATAAAGAACAATTTCTTTCACTCATTGCATTCGAGAGAGGGCACGTGACATTTGGTGATAATAGCAAAGTGTAGACACCTAAATGTGTCTCCCCAATGTAGAGACTAATGATGAACGTATCATATTGCCATAAAGTACAACTAAGGGAAATTGACAATGAAAACACCATGTTTGAATTGCCTTGGAAGTGTGTATTAGGATTCGCGATGATTACGGGATTTATTGATGATTTTTCTTTAGTTTTAGGTATTTTTCCATGCATTTTTTAAAGGATTTTTTGCTTTGAATAATACAACATTTCAACGATTTGCAAAGAATAATACAACCTATCGTTTTTTCGTGAATAATACAACCTTGTCCTCAATTTTACAACCAATGATACAGATGACCTTTAACCTGCTATTCAGGTTAAAACTATTATTTCTTTTATTTTTTATTTTTTTAAAGTCAGAAAATAAAAAAAATTAAAATCAAAATCAATTTTTTTTTTAAAAAATTTTAAAAAATAATTTACCCCCACCCCCACTATCAAAATCAAAATTTTAAAAAAAAAAAATCAAAATCAAAATTTTTAAAAAAAAAATTATTTTTTTTATTTATTTATTTTTTTAAGTCATAAAAATAAAAAAAATTAAAATCAAAATCAATTTTTTTTTTTAAAAAAAATAAATATTAAATTTTTTAAATTTTCTGATATTTTTAATAAATTTTTTTTATTTTTTTATTTTATTTTGCAATTTTTCTATTTTATTTTCTTTTTTTTAAAAAAAAATACAAGGACCAATTATAACGAGACACGTGTCCCTTTAACCTGTTTTATAAGTCAAAATTCATTGCAAAAATGAAGCCAAGGTTGTATTATTCACGAATAAACAGAAGGTTGTATTATTCTTTGCAAATCATTGAAATGTTGTATTATTCAAAGCAAAAAATCCTTTTTTAAATTATATTCATAAAATAATAAAAAAAATTGTCATTTTGCATCACAAAATATTTTTAAAAATCATAAAAATAATTTAATAATTTATTCATATTTTTAGAGCTTTTATGGATTTTTTAGATTTTTGCATGCTTAGGGGAATTTTCGTCATTTCTAAATGTTGAAATTGTTCCACAAAGAATATTAGTATTTTTCATAATTTTCCATAATTTTTAATAATTTTTCTGTAATTTTTTGGAGCTTCTGGAGGAATCTAGAACATTCCGGAATTTTCTGGGCATTCCGGCACATTTTGGAACATTCTAGAACCTTCCGGGACATCCCCAAACATCCCATAATATTTCGGAATATCAAAATATTACATAATATTTCCGTAATCGAATAAAATCGGATCGTAATCCTGAAAATCACGCGCAAAATCAAGCAAAAAAATCAACCCGGATCTGACCAGGACCTGCGCCTAGACACAGGTCCATATTACAGGACCTGCGCCTAGACGTACCTCACCAATTCTGACCTTCGTCTAGACGCAGGTCATATTACTGGACCTGCGCCTAGGCGCAGATCTGGTGTCCTCCGGGGTCGATTTTTGCTCCTTCTGGCCTATAAATACAAGTCTTTCCAACCTTTTCAACATATGGCCAACACCACCAATCCCTCTCTTGCATTGCATACTTCAATCCCAAACACTTATACCACATCAAACATCTCTAAGATCATCATTAAACACATCACAAAACACCAACTCAATCAACTTCAAGTAAGCATATTGCATTCCTCATCGTTGATCCTTCCTTGGTTGTTTAATCACAGGCATTGCTAGGTACATCTTTCTGAAGTCTCTACTTAGTTTCTATTCATTTATATATGATGATTAATTACATGACTTATGATAATGGTTAATATCACAAGCAATCTGAATTATTCATGTGAATTCTAATGATCAAATCAACATTTATCATAATAATGTTTTTTTTGTCATAATTGTCGTTTTACAACCCGATTGTCTATGATTTGTGATTTTGCAATATGAACGTGTAATGAGTTTGATTCATCCACTTATCTTGTAAAATCATATACATAAAATTTGGTTCATATATATTTATTTATTTTCATAATTCAGGATAAAAATAATTTAATTTTGGTTATCATTCAATTCATAATGCGATCTATACAACATGGTCTTTCTCATTCGAATTTCGTGTTACAAAACGATCGCTAAATTTTCATAGATCTGTAAATATATATTATTTTTATTATAAATAAACCGATAATAATTTCACATATTCTGAATATGTCGATTTATCAATTAAATATCATATTGTAAATAATAATATATTCATATAATAGTCCTGAATTATTGTAAATAAATAGATCTGGTTTAATTCATATTATCAACGAGTCAAATATATACATCTGGCCCAATGGGTAATTAAACTGGAAATTAATTTCATGAACGATTTTAATCATCGGAATTCATTTTGAATTATATTGATATTGTATAAATCTGTACATATTTTTTTGTAATTATTATCATAGTCATTGTCATTAATCATCATAATTGTATATTATTACTAACCCAATTGCACATTGAACCACTTTTCCTGGAACACACTTTGAACCTACACATATTTATTTATTTTTATTTTGTGTTCTTTTATTGCTTTTATTTTTGTATTTCGTTCATGTTTTTATTTGTCTTCATTTTCTAGGATTTTTAATACTAAATTAATTTAAAGTGGTGACAATAAAGTTAGTTTTGATTTGTAAATAAATTAAACCCGCTTAGTAATATGCGTTTCTTAGGGTAAAACTGAGTTATTTATGTATTCGGGATTAATAATAATTTGACCAAAAAATTAAAGAGACCTAGTAGAGACCACTTACAGGCGGGCGGGCCCAATGCACGATTGGCCCGTAACCTGTCCCCGAACCCATACTCTGGTGCACGACCATATGGGGCTGATTGCTCCTGGCTTTCGGTACTTCTTCGGTGTCTGTGGACCGTATAAACGCACGGTGGCAACTCCTACTAGTCTGTATTCACTTACGGCGTTAACGAGCATTCAAACAAACTCGTGAGATGTAGGCGGACGGATGGAAACGACCCCTACACAAAGGACTTATCAAAGGAGTAGGTAAGGTTGGTAAGTCACTCTCCCAAGCAACTGACAATGTTTACTATGTAGAAGGTTTCACTAGTGAAAAAATCCACATATACTGCACCACATTGGATGCGGTTCCAAAGCCAAAAGTACTGAAAATATTGAAAAAATTACACTATTTATGGCTGCGGGGTAAAAAACCGCAACCATGAGTACTTATGGATGTGGTTCCTAAAAACCGCAACCATAAGTATTTATGGGTGCGGTTAAGTAGTCAGATTTAATTTGTCGCTACCATTTACATTTTAGATCGGACTATGCACGTACAAACGCTTCTTACGCGAATGAACTTTCCTACTATGCCAGGAATGAGAATCTTACGCCCAAACCCATGAACCCCATCTTACGGAAATTCATATCAAACAGACAACATAGCAAGTATACACTATCCCAATACCGCTGTCAGGATAGGGGCAACGTCTTAACCCAAAACTTAGAATCTTACTCCAAGATTAGGCGTCTAAAAGTAAACTTAAGCTAATCTTACTTACAAACATCGAAGTTATTCTCAAGATCGCTTCTTTCACCTTTTCTTGAGTTTAACCATAATCATTACTACTTCATAACCAATCTTTATCGAATCTTTAACAAATTTTTAAACCTTTCTTTAACTTCTTTAAAACTATATCCTTCAAAATCTTTACAAAACCTTACTTATCTTTAAACATTACTTTGAAAACATCAATAATCTTGCACTTTAAAAGAAAATAAGACCCACTTTCAAGATTTCAAGACTCAACCAAGAATTCATAAAGGACTTAAAGAACTCATCAAGAACTCATCAAGAACTCAACAAGAACTCAATTAAGAACTCGACTTCAAAAACATACCACACGAAAAACCTTAACAAAAGCATACATGAAAAACATAAGTAAATCATCATAAAATCAATACTCAAAACCCACTAGAAAATCACGCATGAAATGATAACCAATCATCAAAAATTCATCTAACATTCTTACTTAATCTATCCTATAATCATAGTACACATATCAAGGTAAGAAAGTATGTTACCTTTTTTATGAACAAGAAAAATAAAACACAAACTCGTTGCCCGGAAAACCCAAAATACACGGCCAAAACCACGCACCCACACGGCACTATACAGCTCGCACGGACTTTGGCACGGCTATGCACGAACCACCACCACGGCTTGCACGAACAATGTGCAACAAAATTAACCAACAAAATTTGCAAGGGTAGAGATTTGTTAAAAATTTGCAAAATTATAAACAATGGACAATGTATATCAGCCCAAAATAATTTAAAATTAGGTGTCAACCAACAAAAGCTAAAAAGAAAGGCAAAAGTAAGCAATGTCCAAATTCCTTACTGCATCCAACTCGAACTAATTAAGCTAAGTGCTAACAACATGGACTTTGGCAAATTACATTTCAACTCAATATCAGGAACTGCAAAGGTGGGTAACCTCATGTTGGACAATGATCACATTATCAACTCAAAATTAAGCATCACACAATGGGTAGCCTTGTATTCAACCAAATGATAAGAATCATAGTGATAGTCTCCATTTCGACTTAAAAACATGATTATGAATTGCAAAAATAGGGTAGCTTTAAACTGAATTTAAAGTGAGTAGTCTGATTTTCAGCTGAAACTCAAGAGTCTCAAAGGCTTGCAATCACATTGTCACTCAAAATTAAGGAAACTTAAAAGATGGGGTAGTGTTATATTCAACTCAAAATTAAATAGAAAAGTGAAAAAACTTTATTATTAATAGCGTCAACACAAAAAAAGATGAGAACCAGAGGTATAAGATGAAAGTGCATGTACAGTACAAGAATCCTAATAAACATCCACAAACTAACCCGCAAATATTGATTCTTGGATTTATGCATTTCTCTTCCTTAGATACAGGCACAAGCTATATGTTGCATCAAATAAAATTGACCACACGATAATATAGTGCAAGAGTATGAAACATGTGCGTAAGAAAATTTTAGGAGTTGGCAAACAACCCACGAGTCCCTCCTACACCACAAACAATATACGCTTCAAATCATTAAACCCAAAAAAGTACCTTACAGATCCCATTCAAGCTGTTTATCCCACTGGTGGGTGGGCTAAACATTTATCTCAAAAAAATGTTTCATAATCTAATTTTAATAAATGAACATCTAATTTTTTTTAAATAAATTTTGATAGTATCAAACCTGTAAAACACTAAACCTCCCCAAACCCCTTTACATTTAGCCAAAAGTGCCAAATATTTTTCTATAGCTTTTATGTCCTTCCATTGTGTAATAGTAGCCCTTTTCAAGCTTCAAGCTTGTCCTAAATAATTAGTTTTTCTGCTTTCCTAATAATAGGCCTGAAAGGTGAAATTTTATATGAAACTTTTGAGTTATATTGACTGTGATTTTCATTCCTAGATCTAGACTTTTCCGGCATCACTTTATATTCAGCATTATGTGATAATGAAAAAAAAAAGATCTCGCAATTCTACTTCATTCCCTTTTCCTCCAAACTTCTCTATTCAAACAAACAGCTAACAAAAGAAATATTCTGACACAATATTGATGCAAAAAGATCAGCAAATTACATGATAAGCAAATAATAATTCCATTGGCTACTAATAAACTATGAATTGATAATTTGCATAAAGCATCAAGGCTAAACACGACCTTCAAATTACCTCCAATAATTGTTGGAACTTGGTACTAAGACAAACAGGAAAGTGAATCTGCTAGCCCAACAGCAACCCTGCAATATATGGGCACAACCCATGTATTACTTGCAGCATGATATGAAACATTTTAAATACCTAAACTTGGTACTAAGACAGCTCGTCCAATAAATGAGTTTAAATATAATGCTACATAGTGGCTGGAAACTGATTAGAATTACACAGCAATACCTAAACTGAGTTACGACAAGCAAAAAAATTTGACTCTTGTGAGGAAATAAAACAGAGCACCATCCACCCTACCTTGGAGTCAGTATACATCTGTACGGCCTTTTCATTAAGTTCAGAATTGGGCTTAGCCCCTGAATCAGTGGCACCATTTTCTGATGCTGAATATTCTGCAGCATCCTTGGCATCTTGCATATTTACCGTGCAATTCAAACTCACCAGCCATAATAGTGTACTGCATTCCAAATCAAATGCAAGTGTGAATCAAGATTTGAGGTTAAAAATGACTCGGAATAGGGAAACAAAGGAAAAACCTTTGGAAACCCAAATAATTAGCATAACTCCGATTAATCAAACCCCTGACTTCCAAATGAAATGAAACAAGAAATTAAATCAACAAAATGAACCAAAATTTAGTTAGCAAAAATCTCGCTTATCGCATCCAACCATCTCAAACAATATAATCATTGTAATGCAAAATAATTTCAGATTTAGAGATTGTATAACATAGAACAGAAGTCCGCCAAAACAAAACGATACACACAAAAACAAAGAAGCAGGCTTCACTCAAATCCTAAGGTTTAAGATGAAAACATAATAAAGCAAAAAAGTAACCGAAGCAAAGTCTAGATAAAAAACATAGGACATCCAAAAAAAGAGAATCAAATGCATAGATAATCCTAAAAAAGGAAATCGAAATAAAACTTGACCTCATGCAAAGATCAGAAGCAACAACATGAAAGTAGTCCTGAAAATGAGTAAAGATAAAATGAGCCAAAAATGTACCCTCTGAATATGCAGAAAAGCTAGGTATAAAATTTAAAAGCTTAAATAAACAATTCAAAAGACCAGAAAAATTGGAATAACCTGATCAGAAAGTATCCGCACAAATTAGAACTAAGTATTGCCAAAACTATAAAAAAAAAAAAAAAAAAAAACGAAAATCAACAAAAATAATTCCCACATTAACAAATCTGCAAAGATCATTAAAAAATGGTTTACGAATTATAAACCATAATTTTTGCAAGGATCATTAAAAAAACCTAAAATAGATTCTCTTTTTAAGGATGTATCCTAGATTCAGAATTCGATCAATGAACTGTACAAAAGCAATTCCAGAAAACAAAATACAGCCAATAAACTATAGATTCAGATTCTGAATTTCAGAATTTGATCAATGAATTCTAAAAAAGCAAAAAAGAAATAAGCAAACTCCAGGTCAAAAATACCCAACAATCATCAGGGGAAAAGCATAGAAAACACCGGAAAATAGAAGAGAAATCGAACTTTAACTAACCTAATGATTAAAGGCAGCGACATAAACCCTAGCAGTCACAAAATCATAAGCAAATGTTAATAATGAAAGCAAAAAAGTAACCGGAGCAAAGTCTAGATAAAAAACATAGGAAATCCAAAAAAAAAGAATCAAATGCATAGGAAATCCTAAAAATTAACATAGATAATTCTCCTTTTTTTTACGCGAAAAGAAATTTACATGGAGAAAAACCTAAGTAACAAAACATAGTTTCTTTGAAGTAACTAAATCACCACCACATAAGATTAACAAAGTTATAGAGTCTAGAAGACACAATTCCATCTAGGTTGCACTGAATTCAGCTACAAATCCTCATTTCAATCATACAACAACCTCCAAAAAGAAAAAGAGAAAAAAATTTAAAAAAGATCACAATCTGCTCCTTCCATTAAAAAGATGTCACCAAAGTTCTTGCCTTAGTTTTAAAAGGCGCAAGGCGCACCGAGGCGCACGATGTCCCTGGAGCCTAGGCGCAAGGCGAAGGCGCGCGCCTTTAGGTGGTGAGGCGCACTAAATTTTCTAAAACTTTCATTTTTGAAAACTAGATCATATATTGTACTCAAAATAACATTATACTTATTATAAATGCATAAATGACATAACAAAGTATAATTCATATTTAAAAAAGCGACAAAAGACTAAAACATGACATAATGAAAAGTAAAAAGGGAAAGATAAGCAAACTTGGTTCTCCAAGCTCATTTTTTTGCCTAAAGTACTAGAACAATCCTAATCCAAATCATACTCATCAGTCGTCACCATCACTATACTCATTGTCATCCTCATCTCCCAAATAATCTTCATCTCCACCAATGTCCTCCACTTCGTCATCATCGTCATCATTTAACCCATAGAACAACAGGTAGAAGGTAGAAGGCAGAAGAAGAGTAGAAACTAGAAAGCAAAATAAAAGGAAAATAAATCAGAGCAATTTCAAAGAGACGAAGACAGGAGAAGAGGAAGAAAAGAAAAAAGAAAAAAAAGAGAGAGAGAAACTTTTGGTGACCGGCTGTGATGATGGTAGCCTTGGCGGTGGGTTGGGTGATGATGGTAGCAGCAAGTAGGGACTTAGGGTTTGCTTCTCTACTTCTCTCCTTTCAAAATGTGGATCCTTTTCTTATACTTCTCTCTTCTTTTTTTTTTTTTATTTAAATGCTTCACATGACGTAATAAAACCTATTTGTATTTTAAAAAAGCCTGATGTGCGCCTTACCCCCAAAAGGCGCGCCTTTCTTGCGCCTTGCGCCTCCCCAAAAGGCACAAAAAGGCGCGCCTTTCCAGCGCCTCCAAGGGGTCCTTGCGCCTCGCCTAAAAAAACCCCAAATGCTAGCGCCTTGCGCCTAAGGTTCTTGCTCAACAAAAATCAAAAACAATATTGCACATAATTAACCAAGAGAAAGACAACAAGTCATATGACAAGATTTGCCAAAATTGCCTGGTATAAACTTCAATAAAAACAAAATAGTGCAAATAAAAAAAGGGAACATGAATACAATATTATCTTCTTAATATAAAACAAGAGCACATGATAACATCAATTTTAACATCAATCACCAACTATATCCAGCAGAGGCATATGCATATGGAGGTGAATTATTGGTTTTTTTTTCTATGATAAATACATCCCAATTTTTGTTTGGCTATAGACCATTTCTTTCCCCTTTGATTCTAGCCTTCTAGGTATTAATGTCAGAAACTTGTATATACATTAGACGATTATTTAAACCATAAACAAATAACAAAAATAAACTTAAATCGATTGAAAAGGACATCAAAAGAGAGTAGAAATTACATGTAAAAAAATAAACTAAAATCGATTGAAGGGGAAATTAAAGTGAGTAGAAATTACCTGAAAAATTGTTGGGGAAAAAAGGATCTGCAAACAAAAAAAAATCCAAATTTTTTTTTCTTATGATAAATACATCCCAATTTTTGTTTGGCTATAGACCATTTGTTTCCCCTTTGATTCTAGGTATTAATGTCAGAAACTTGTATATACATTAGACGATTATATGAAGCATAAACAAATAACAAAATTAAACTTAAATCGATTGAAAGGGACATCAAAAGAGAGTAGATATTACATGTAAAAAAATAAACTAAAATCAATTGAAAGGGAAATTAAAGAGTACAAATTACCTAAAAAATTGTTGGGGGAAAAAGGATCTGCAAAAAAAAAAAAAAAAAAAAATACTTCATTCAATGAAGTAGAGAGAGGAGAAAGTTATAGAAGGGAAAAAAGAGAAATTGATGATGCAAAAGAAAGAAAAAATCAAAGGAAAAAATGAGATGAAGATGAATTACCACACTGCATATTCAAGCTCCAATGCCGAGTTTCCAGCAAATCCTAGTTCCTATATGACTGAAGAAGAACACTTTTAACTAAACAAATGACAAAGAAATAGCAGGTCCATGAAAGAGAGTAAAAAAAAGAGGAAAATCCCAATGGAAAACCAAAATTAAGATAAGAAGAAACAAGAAAAACAATTGAACCCTAATAATTCGGCAACTTGATCATAGCAAAGCCAAGAAATTGGAACCCTAAAATCAGAGAAACGCCAAGTTTGAACAACCAAATCAACCAAAAGAAAATCCCAAAAAAAAAAAAACAAACAAATAAAAACAACAAAAAACTGAGAAAATCCAAGACAAGATTGAACTTACCATTATTATTCACAGGAGTAAAATTGGACCCTTAAATCAGAGAAACCCTAAGATTGAACAACCAAAAGAAAATCTCCATAAATAACGCTCGAATTTTTTTTTAATAACGATCAAAGTTTATAAGTGATCGAAACGCATAATCGCTATGAAAAGGACTAAAACCCTAATAATCATCATATGAAAAATTAAAATTACCTGACAGTTGTCCATTGACCCAATATAATCGCTATGAAAAGCACTAAAACCCTAATAATCGACGTCGATGGCGACGGCGAGGATGAAGGCGATGGCAAAAAAACACCAATTTCGACGGTGATGGCCATGGCGAAGGCGATGTCATCGAGAGGCGAGATCGAGAGGCGAGGGAGGAGAGTAGAGAAGAGAGAGAAGGATGTTCGTGAATTGAAACTGAAAAGGGAAAGGTGAGGAGCAGCCTAGGGTTTGTCAAAGGGAGGAAGTCGAAAAGAAAGGAGCTGTTGGATGAAGAAACAGTAAGGATGAAGAGGAGGATGACGTCAAGGGAAGAAGGTAATCCGTTGGATTATGTTACTGTTCAAAATGAACAGCAACTTGCTATCACCGTTTGTTTCTATATATATATATATATATATATATAATTATTTGCACAATCAATCAGTCTCTTATATTTGCACAAGTCTACACAAATAAAGTATTATCATCCATCTACCCATTTATCTTTGAAATGCATGAATCTATTAATCGAAGCATTATTCACATAAGTGGGGTCGCCTATAAGTCGTCCACATATCTCTAAAATGCCCTTTTCTTTTCTTGTTTTTTTGATTGAACACTTAATTCATTCCCCAACACCCGATATGATGTGATGTTTGTTATACAATCTCTAACTTGGCCCTTTTCAAATTGAGTAATAATTTTGGCATTCCACAGTTTCATGTCCGCCATCTCCTTTCACATGAATAGTATACCTATACCAAGTAATAGATGACTATATGTTCGTTTGTTTGCGTATGTTGTAATTAATTGTGATTGTAAATGTAAATATAAAGGTCTTATATATTGCTAGCTGGTTTAAGTATATAATCTCTAACTTGATATCTATCTCTCAACACTAACAATCACAGCAACACAAATAGGTTTAACCTCCACATCACCCATTTTTCTTCATGCTTGATCTCGAATATATATATATATATATATATATATATATATATATATTCCTGATGAGTAGTTCATCATCATATCAATTGCTTTTTTCATGGTCGAAACGTTGAATATTTTTTATGGCAATCACTTGGTAAAACAAATCCCCAAGTAGAAAAAGATTAATGGTAAGGACGACTAAGTTGGTTTGAGACCAAATAAAGCTTTGGATGGATGGGCTAATATACTAGGAAGGATGGTTAAATCCTTAAATGACTCCCATTTTTAATTAATCCTTTTCTTTCACTTGATTTAGGCCACTCAATTTCAAGAGGTGCACTCAAACTGCCATAACCTTAATTTGCCCTAGTTATCTCAAACTTGATTCTTTCTGCATGATTAATGTTTTGGTTTTTGTTATTAATTCTATGAGTTTCTTTTATATAAAATCGTCTGGGAAAACGATATATGACATCCGATATGCAGTGTGCCAATTAGGGATGTCAAAACGGGTTAACGGTACAGGTTAGGGTTGACCCAAACGGGTTCAGTTCAATTTTGGTTCAGGTTAAATCAGGTTATTAATCCAACCGGTTCGGTTCAGTTCAATTCAGTTCGGGTCATTTCGGTAACAGGTCATAACAGGTTGTCTTTTTCTCGGTCACAGTTCAGTTCAAGTTTAGGTCATTAACGGTCAGGCTAGTATCAGTTCAGTTCAAAACGGTTCAGGTTAATACAGTTCAACGATAAGAAACGGTATGTTTCAGGTTGGCATCAGTTTACATCGGGTTATTTTGGAGCGTCCATTACGATAAAAATTGATCATAAAACACAAAAAGTTTCTTAATATGTTAATTGTGATATGAAGTTACTTTCAAGTTGAATACGATTTCAGTTCAGTTCAATTCAGGTCAAATAATGTAACGGGTTGATTTCAGTTCAGTCCAGTTCAGTCCAATTTAATAAATTTTCGGGTTTGGGACATGTTATCCTCAGTTCAGGTTACTTTCAGTTCAAGTTCAGTTCAGTTCAGTTCAGGTCATTAATTCACGGGCCAATAACAGTTCAGGTCACTTCAGTTCAGGTCAATTTCAGGTTACGGGTTACTTTCAATTCAGTTTATTTCGGTTTAGGTCACGGTCAGTTTAGTTAACCCAACGGGTTCCAACCCAAACTGACATCCCTAGTGCCAATACTAGTGGTATTGATTGGTATACTATTGCCAATGTTTGTCTCTTCTGCAAGGCCATTTGTGTGATATTTGATTAAATGCAAATTTTATTTAAATCTCACCAATGGAACCTTGTTTTTTTGAAGGTGGAATTGGACGATACAAAACTTGTAGCGAGACCAAAAAGTTGTGACAAGTATTATGATCTGGATGAAAGTATATTGGCACTGGGCATTTTCATAGATACTGTAAAAGAACATTTAAAGAATGATCCAGGCTTCCCATTTGTAACATAGACATCTCCTTTTACTTTAATTTATATCTTTAAACAATTTTTTCAGCTTTTTTTTTTATTGTATCTATTTCTGTAGTTAAGTTAATGACATCAGTTTTTTTTTCCCCCCTAAAATTTTGCTATTCATCAAAGACGAAGGAGTTCTATCGTGCTGCCATGCATGATTTTAATTCTCTCAGTGATGACGTAAGTAATTCCTCCTGAAAAAGCTCCGTACTTGTTGGTCAAACAGGAAAACGACAAGCTGGTGTCCAAGGCTCTTCATTTTTACCATCTTGCCGCAAGAGCAGAACAATTGAAGAATGTAAGAAAGACCTATGTTTTTTTTTTTTTTGTTTGTTTGTTTTAAACATCAATTTGCTTGTTAATGACTTTCATTGTTACATTGATATCAAAGACTGGAAAGCCCGATGGTCCTTTGCCAAGGAGTTATTATAGGGACCTCAAAACTGCTGAAGTAAGTATTGTCATTTTTTTTATTTTTTTTGCAAAACACAACTTCATCCAAGTTTCTACTGAGTTTAAGATCAATAAAGAGATTCTAAATGAAATGATGTTCTTATGTTTGGTTGTCTGTTTACTTTCAGGATCGACTCCCATATCTTGCTGAGGCCACACTAAGGCAGGTGGAGGAACATGCTGATGTGGTTGAGAATTGCCCTATTGAGTACAAGTAACTACTAAAAAAACACTATTCGTGGTTACAATGTATTTAACCTGGACACTAATAACGACACAATTGTGATGCATTATTTACTACAATTGAATAACAATCCTAGTTCTTCGGCAAGGATTATTTCCGAACTTTTGCAAACCAAAACAAAATATGTGCTGTTATATTTCCGGCCTTGAACAAATGCAAACTAGCTTGTTTGAGCATTGTTTTCCTAACAAAAAAAAAAAAAAAACAATGGAGTTTTAGTTGGTAGAATATACAGAGTATGTATAAGGAAAATTTTTATAAAATCACTTTTCAAAACAAGTTTTGTTTTTTTCTTTCAAAAATTACCTTAAAAAATTTTTTGTGTTATGAAATACAAATTAAGTATGGATGGATGTCCATTACTACCTCCATTACTCCATCTTGTAACTCATATTCATTTCACATTACATGTAACTCTCCACATGCATAATGGAGATCATTTACTAGACTTAGAAAGTTACAAGGATTCCTTATGTAATGGGTAAACGTATTTGGTTAGAGAACTGGCCAGATTTGATTGATTTGCTAGCCTCTAATGATCATTGTATTTCTACTTATGAATAAATTGTGCCTCTTTAACTTAAAAAAAAAAGATTACAAGGATTCCATAGATTATAAATAGAGCATTCTATCATGTACTCCCTCCATTCCACTAAATTTTGTGCATTTTCCTCAAATGACGTTCTAAATTTTGTGTATTGTGTTTTATTCCTTTTTGGGACATCATCTCTCCTACTTTTTAATCCCATATTCCCTTACATACCCTACTTCTCCTTACTTTTCCTGTTTTTACACACTCTCTCTCTTACTTTTTTACCCCACCCACATTATAATACATTATTCCTTGGTTTCTTCCCAAATAGTAAATACACAATATTTAGTGGAACGGATGGAGTACAACATACAACACAATTGGGAGTAATACATTCTATAGCTTTCTTTCTTTGTTCTACTTGTATTTTATAACACGTTATCAGCATGACACTAACCATCTGAGCCAAGAATCATATATAGATCATCAAAGGTTGTCCGCTAGCTTTATTTCATAAATACACGTAGCTGCTATTGGTATGCTCCAAATACTTAGGCATGTAGATGATTTTGTTTATTAATTTGGGTTAGTATGTTTTAATGCTGCCTACTGTATAATGTCAAGGTTCATTGCTTAATGAAATGTTTCAGGTTATATGACTTCGTACTTAATTTTGTCCGCTGTATTAGTAAGATATATTTTGTATCTGTAACCATATCATAGTATTATGTTGGTTTATCAATAAAGACATGATATTCCATATATTATTATGCAAAACTATAGTATAATTATTGTTAGATAGGCCAGTTGTGACTTTTAATTTCCTTAACTTATGTATTGCTTCAATTTAATGCTTTAATTTAACTATTTAACGTGCATATTTTCTTATATGTATGGAAGTCTTTTTTAATCTTTGGTTATTTATCATGTATCATCATATTAATGTCTCCTATTTGATACTAATAATTAAGGTCTAATTCTTATTATTATCTTATATTGAATTATGTCGAATCTTGTCAAACTTGAATTTGTGGCACTTGATATTACTGGAAACAACTACTTATCATCGGTACTAGATGCTGAAATACATTTAGCTGCAAAAGGTCTTGGTGACACTATTAAGGCTGGAAATAAAGAATCAGATCAAGATAAAGCAAAAGCCATGATTTTTCTTCGCCATCACCTCCATGAGGCTTAAAAACCGAATATTTAACTATAAAAGATCCAGATGTGCTTTTGAATAATTTGAAAGAAAGATATGACCATCAGAAAACTGTTATACTTCCCAGTGCTCATTACGAATGGCTAAATCTGAGATTACAAGATTATAAATCTGTGAGTGACTATAATTCAGCCATATTCAGAATAAATCTAAACTAAAAATTCATCAAAACTAAAACAATATGAACTCCATATTTGATATCATTCCATGTCTACTACAATCATGAGGATAAAAGCTTAGCCCAGTTGTCAAGGCATGCTTTCCAAGTCCTATATATACCTTTTCTTCCTTGAAAAATTCAGCTTCTTATGGATGACATTCGCTCCATCCTCCGAGACTTTGCGGCCTCCTCTTCTGCTCACGTCTTCCGGGAAGCCAACCACACTGTGGATTATATCGCGTCCCTCGGGCATTGGACCCCTACGCACATCGATATCGACCCTTTTTTAGATGCTAAATTCTCTTATTTCTTAGCACTAGATAAATCAGGGGATATCTCTTCGAGAGGATGAGATCTTGATTTTCTTTCAATTGTTTACCTTTTCTCCAGAAAAAATATTATATATATATATATAGGGTAGGGATCCTGTGAGAACCGTGAGAACCACTATGCTGATTATTTTTTTCAGATTCTAAGTCTCATATTCTACATTTTTTTTCAGATTTTGTCTGTATTTTCGCAGATTCAGACAAATATATCTTAGATTTTACACATTACATCCGCAAATTATTATATGGTCCCAGGACCACGTAGGTTTCTGTGGTCCATGGCCAAAACGACGTAGTTTAGGAGTAAAAAAAAATTAACAAACTTCTTACTTTCAAGGATTCTATTCTGCAAATAGAGTGAAAAGTAATTGCTTTTAAATACGTATCAAAAAAAACTAATTAGTAGGTAACAACTAAAATCTTCGCTTCCACTTCCCTAAGAACAATCTGCAAATACATTCTATGGTTACCCACACAAGCTAATCTTTTGCTTGTATTCAGTATTAAAAAATGAATATTTAGTATAACAAAATGAATATTAAGTTTAGTTGGTGCAAAGTTGGTTGTTGGTTCAGGTTCTTTGTGATAAAATGAATATTCAGCATTAACAAAATTAATATTCCGTATTAAAAAATGAATATTCGATATACAATAATTAATATTCATTTTAGTTGTTGCCAACGTGAATGTAAGATCGTAATTTTTGCGGTAAAATGAATAGTCAGTATTAAAAAAATGTGAATATTTAGTATAAAAAAAATGAATATTCAGTATTAAAAAATGAATATTCATTTTAGTTGTTAAAACTGACTCGTTGATGCGTGAGACCACAATTGTTCTATGTGCTCCCGAGAGCATTGCATACTGTAGTTTAAAAAATTAGTTTAAAAAAATGAAGCTTTTAGTTTTTCTTTTTAAAAAAATTGTGGTTACAAAAAATGAATATTATAGTGTACAAAAATGAAGATTAAAGATTAAAAAAAATGAAGATTGTAGAGTAAAAAATAAAGATTCCCAGGACCACAAAAGGCTAAGTGGTCCTGGGAGCACCATATAACAATTGCATTAAATCTCAGATTGTAAGGATGAGACTATTATAAGGATCAGATTCTAAAATATATCTCAGATTGCAATGGCAAATCAGTTATAATTCGCAATCTCGACAATCCTCAAAAAGTACAAGTATATGGTGAACACGCATATGCTGTAACAGTTGCCAGATACTTTAGATCCTTTAGAGTTCAAGTTTTTTAGAGTTGCAGAGTTGTGAGAGTGAGAGTTTTACATTATTTTTTATTTTACCTTAATCTTTTTTAGGCAAATTTATTGTAGCCATAGATTTAGATTTGTTGAAATCTACCAACTCTAGAGGATCTATCTCTAGACGATCCCAACTCCTCTCCTAATGGAGAATGGATTGCATCGGCTCATGTTTCTGGGGTTCTAAGGATCTGGGGGACCCACAATGATTTTGTGTTGAAAAATGAGTTTAAGGTTTTATCTAGTCGTATTGATGATCTTCAATGGTCTCCTGATAGTCTTCGTATTGTTGCTTCTGGTGATGGAAAGGGCAAATCATTCGTATGCAAATAGCTTTCTAACGATAGGTCATAAGCTCAATTTCAACTTAAAACGGAGGAGTTATGGATGTTCGAAGTCGGTGCATCAAACCAGACCCCGGTACCGGGGTTTGTGCAAACTTCATCGGGGTTCATGCACCCCGATCGGGGTACATGCACCCCGGTACCGGGGTGATTGCTGCCCCTGCTCCTCTCCTTTACTTTGAAGCCAGAGTTCCCCCAGCATCGGCCCTGGTACCGGGGTACATGTACCATGTACCGGGGTCTCTACACAGCTCTTCACTCAACATTTTCCAGAAGTACCGGGGCCGGTGTTCGAGGCTCCGTGAGGCCCAGTTTTATCTATAAATACCTGTTTTAATCCCTTGTAACTTTTATCTTATGCTTTCTTTAGGGTTTCCTTCTATTTTTAGGGTTTTCTTTCTCTCTTTTATTGTTCAAACACATTAAATTCTATTAAATTCAATTCAATCCAAGATTCAATCTTTCCCTCAATCCTAGCATTATTCTCTTTCTTATTTATTTTTTTTATGCTTTTGATCATGATAATTTTTATTGCTTTGATTTTTTTAAGTATGTGTGAGTAGTTCTTTAGATCTAGGGTTTGGGAAAATTATGTTTGAATGATTAGATTAATTGAATCTTTAATTCATTACTTGTTTTAATTTCCTAAAATATGTTTTGATCATATAAATTTGAGTAATAATCAAGTCGGTAGCCGAAATGTGAAAACTTCATTAAGACTTAAGATTTTAGGCAGATTTATTTAATAAATTGCGAGAGCATGTTATGTAAATCTGTAGATCTAATAAATTGCGAAAGCCTGTTAGATCTTAGTTAGAATTTGTTAATGAATTATTGAACATTGGAATTTAATTAGTTTATGATTTCATTCATAAAACCCTGAACCCTAGATATTCCCTAATTCAATTAAATCTTATAAAAATTCAATCTTTAGTTTTCGTTCTTTAATTATTAGTTATTTAGGATAATTCAATCACAAAGGTCCTTTATAATGTTCATACTTTTTAGTAATAAAAGATTTAATTTGTTTCTCTGTGGATTTCGACCCTACTTATCACTGCTACATTAGTATTGATATATAGGTTATTTTTGACGGGTTGCGATGCCTTGTCAAATTTTGGCGCCATTACCGGGGAAGCAACATTAATATCTTTTATTCAGGTGTGAATTATTTTTTTTATTATTATTTTTGTGCCTTAAGGAACCCTATTTTTCTTTGAGGCACAAACAGTCTCTTGTGTGAGATGAATTGGGCATGAATGAGGTTGTGCGGGACCATGATAAACCAGCGCTTCTGGGAGGCAACCCGAGTTCCACTTACTCTCCTTCAGCGTGAGGACACATCTGAGTTCGGCTTGGGGGAGGTAAGCATTTTATTGCTTTCATAGTGTAGTCTTTTACTGCTTTTTAGGGACTGTTGCATGGTTTGTACCGGCCATTAGGGTCGGGAGTTTACATGTGACCAAAAAAATGTACTACCTTCCTAGATTAGTTTAGTTTAGTGTTAGTTTGAATAAATTGGGATTTGAATTGTGGTATTCTGGATTTAGCTGATGATTCGTGCCCTTGATTGCTTTGTTTTCGAAAACTTTGATTTAATAGTTGATATCATGTGCATGGATTAGTGGCTTTTGATTTGATGCTTAATCGCTTTATCCCCTGTTTAGCTTTATTCAACTATGTGTGGATCTTAGACTGTTTAGCTTGAACTGTGAGGAATTGAGCCTACTTGATTCATTTCTTGTGTGTTTAGTTCCTGGTGTGACTAATTGCCTTAACTTAGGTCCTTGTTCCTTGCCTTGTGAGAATTTCCAACACTAGTAGTCTAATTTATTTTCAGTTGCAGATTGTATGATGAAGGCATTCATTTCCTTAGGATTCTCCAAACACATTAGATATAATTTTTATCCCTTGATCCCTAATTTGCAGCCTTGTCTTACTTTCATTTGATTGATTAACCACATTACAAACCTAATTAGCCTAAAATTTGCATTATTCTCGAGTTTGGCTTGGGGGAGCTGTTTATAGGATTATTAGTGTGGAGTTCGGGTGCATCTTTGGTTGATTTTGGAAATCTTATTTCTATAGTGTTCGGATGCTCTTTTGTAAAGCCCTTGGAAGTGATTGTTTATTTTAGTGCTTCATGTCAATTAAATTTTAAAAAAAAATCAAATAAAAAAAATGATGAGAATAAAGTATATTGACACGGAGGAAAAAGAGTCAACAAAAGAGGAAGAAAATGAAAACAATGTTAATTTTAAGTGTAATCTTCCTCTATTTGAGTTTTGTATTAAAGTGTTGGGTTGATTTGGAAAGTTATTTCAGTAGTTAGTGTTGGTTATTTCGGAGGAGTTGGAGAATTAGATAACCAAGTTGGTTTTCTTTTTCTTTATTTCACTTTGTTTTTGCTTCTCCTTGTTGGACTTTCACTACCACATGTCCGAAATATATCCTATGCCTTATCCCTAGCCACGTTACAAGCTCATGGAAGACCTTTTGAAATCTGCAATTGTATTCTACTTAGATGAATAAAATCACTTGTCAAGGATGAAGGCATTAGTTACTTTTCGAGTCGACTCATAGGTAGAGTGACATTTTGAACCTTATTAAACACATGAGTGATTGTGAGTTTGGAAGGGTTGTGTCACATTACTTCGACATTTTGGACATAAATCAAGCTATGAATATCTGATTCAAACGAATCTAGCGACATTGGAAACTAGATTCAAATAGCTTTCCAACGGTAGGTCATAAGCTCGATTCCGACTTGAAACGGAGGAGTTATGGGCGTTTGAAGTCGGTGCATCAAACCAGACCCCGGTACGGGGTCTGTACAAACCTTACCGGGGTTCATGCACCCCGATCGGGGTACATGAACCCCGGTACCAGGGTGGTTGCTTCCCCTGCTCCTCTCCTTTGCTTTGAAACCAGAGTTCCCCTAGCATCGGCCCCGATACCAGGGTACATGTACCCCGTTCCGGGGGTCTCTGCACATCTCTTCACTCGACATTTTCCATAAGTACGTATTTGACCCCTAGCAACAACCCCAGTACCGGGCCCGGTGTTCGAGGCTCCGTGAGGCCCAGTTTTGTCTATAAATACTTGTTTTAATCCCTTGTAACTTTAATCTTATGCTTTCTTTAGGTGTTCCTTCTGTTTTTAGGGTTTTCTTCTCTCTTTTATTGTTCAAACATATTAAATTCAATTCAATCCAAGATTCAATTTTTCCCTCAATCCTGTATTATTGTTGGTGCATTTGTTTGTGATTCTAAAATGAAATTGTTGGTGCATTTGTTTGTGATTCTAAAATGACAATTTTAGTTCAACAATATGTAATTTGGTGAGATATTGATGGGGAATTTTCATCTGTGACTCAATAATGCATAGTTACATACGGTAGATGATGGCACTGAGCTCTTGATTGATATTGGGTTTGACTGAAAACAGTTGGCGCTTGATCGTTCCATCGTGATTTTCAGATATTGAAGATGGAGTTTTATTTTTTTTACTTAAAATTTGAATGGTTGAGAATTTGAGATCTATTGATTGTTAAATCAAAGGTTGAAATGAGAGTTCTCACGGTTCTCACCGAAAGAGGGTTCTCATATGATCCTTTTCATATATATATATATAGCTGAACTAACATATCTGTACACTCAAAGAGCGGATTTATTACCATTAGAAATAAAAAATAAAACAGATATTCGTTATTCAAGCAGATAGCAGCAATTATTTACAAGCCAGCTAGTTTGGTGCCATATGAATGAGTTTGCTCCTAAATTGTAAATATAAAAATAAAATAAAAAAGAAGAAAAGGATGAAATATGGCAAAGTTTACACCAGCCAAATTTCATGCAATGTTATATTATTATTATTATAAACAAGACATCTGACATCAACAGAGAATATGGCAAGATAGGGCACTGTACTGTAATCTAAAAGTTCCAACTTCTAAACCATAATGGTTTCTGGAAATCTCTATACATCAATCTTTCCACTTCTTTCCCAACCCATAAAACATCAGGAAAAGAAGAAATCAGAAGCCGATATTTAAAAGAAACCTGTATGATAACTGCTGCGGTACCATCATGTAGACTCGTCTTCAATGTAGAGAATCAAGATCAATCCATTGAAAAGTTCTTGAGATGGATGATTTGAAGCTACATGATGAAGCACAGATCATGATGATTAACAACACATGATACTCAACTTCCTCTTGCAGTTTCTTCATAAGTTCAAAAATGTTTGTTGGCGGCTACTCCTTGATAACCCATCTCCGACCATGGATCATGTATGCACCATGACTTTGATCACTGCTACTCTCACCACCACTTTCACTTGTATAACCTGATTTTTTGCGGTGCTTTTGCTTTCTTACCCTAGAGGCCCCACTATCGCTCATGCTACCGTTAAGAAGTGGGTCGTCGATACCACGAATCATTTTCCTTGGTGGTGAAGAAGTAATGCAGCTGTCATCCTTTGTTTTCTTCTTATCTTTGTCGCGCTTTTTTATGTTCTGTGAGATCTCATGTAATTTCTCGTTGAACTTTGTGATTCCCTTCTCCATAGGTTCCACGGTTTGATTAACCGTAAACTTCACATCCTTAACAATCTGAATCATGTTAACAAGAAGTTAGATGCAAGAGTAAACAGAAAGATAGTGAATGTGATTTATTACTTTATTGAAGGAGTTACATGCTGATAGTGAATGTCTCGTCTGACGGTCACACAACACTTTTAACTAAAAAACTGTAGCTTATCATATCATAAATATCTAACTTTTTATGTAACTAGTTAAGATTTTATGCTCAAAAGTTATAACTTTAAAGTAAAAGGTTAACCAGTCAAACCGTGTGATAGGAGACCTGATATTAGTTTATTGAATAAGTTGTACTAGAAGGAAATAAGCGTATGCAACCACAGTAATAATCAAGCAAGGGTGCTTACATAGCCGCCACCACCAAGAAAGATATCCCGGACACTCTGTCCAAGGCTCATGCCACTCTTAGGAGAAAGATCAGGCTGCGGAAGACGCACTTTTGTAGGTCTCTCACTATCCCGAACCTCATCAGGATCAACAGGGCAGTCAGCTGAGACATAATCTCCCAGGACAGCAACAGTCCCTGGAAATAGGTCTCCCATTTGTTCATATGGTTTTGCAGGAAATACATACAGATGAACAACTGAGGCAACTGCCATCTGCATTGGATGAACGTGTTGTTACAATTAAGTAGAGCATATAAAACTTGATTTCTGCATAAACTTGATGAACAAGAACACTCAATACAAGAGCAATGAATAAACTTAGCAATCAACACAGAATAGAATTATAATCAACCAAATAAAATTCCATATATTTGCATAATCAACCAAAATAAACAATAAACTTTGGATTACAGTAGACTTGATGAAATGGCACAGCAAAAATAATCGGCTCAATTCAGAAGCTAACAGAAGTTCTGCTCACAAAGGGGGGTAGATTACATGACGCAAAAAACTAAAAAGATACTTTAAATGAATACATTAAGTACCTCAATGCATATGATGAAGTCCTGGACACTTGATTTGAACTGCAACGATTGAGCAATGGGGCTTTTAAACAGACCAAGATCATATAGAATAGCAATAGCAATCCCTTGCCACCATGTCAGAAACACAATGGACTTAAATGTCAGAAATTTGGCCAATGGTTGTATGTGTGACAATTCATCCTTTGTAACTGTATAGAATATCACCAGGCAATACAAGGCCCATGTCTGGCTGAAATTTAAGACCACTGCCATATAAGGGTACCTACAAAACAGAAAATTTCCAAAATTTTAATGCAAAACAAATTATATTACATTGTAGAAATAAGCTAACCACCACTCCCCCAAAATAGAGTGAGGTAAAAAAACCTTTTCACTTTATTTTTGGTTCTCCAACAAATATGGATTTGACACATCAAGGCTCACACATTGCAAGTGATATCACATTGAGAAGCACCATATATAAGCTGAGCTGGATTGTCCGCATGCAATTTAAAGATATTATTAGAAGTTAATTAAGGAAATACATGCAAAGGAGAAGATGCTATGAATTAAAGGTAAGTTAAGATTATTTCCCCGTTAACCCACCCGGAAACAAGTACCAAAAGCTACACCGATGAGTAAATGAAATATTAAAGAACACTGTAATGGACTGGAAAGTTCAGCAAGATAATCTGGAAAGTTCAATAGAGTTGCACAAAGAAGAACAGTAACACCCAGTGTAATGTGGGAATGTTGATAATAGAAAGAAGTAATACTTTTTTATTAATAAACTCAGAAGGATTAATACAAGGATAGTTAACAACTTTAGGATGCCAATCTCTACGTGACTTTAGGTCACAACTCTCAAGCCAAAGCCTTACAAAACAAATTTCTGGATAATTCCACTCTCTTCCCCCTTCCTACATATTTATACTACTACTACCTTAATTGATTTTGTCCATACTCAAGTACAAAATCATCCAAAAAGCAGAGAAAATCAAACATCAGCTAACAAGACAAAATACTAGCCAATAAGGACAAATAAAGATAAGTACAACAAAATAAAAACAATAAAATTCTGAAAATAATAAAATCCTTAAAAACTAACTCTAATTATTTGGTGCATTACAAACACCTTTCCTACTTTCGAGAGGTAGGAAGCCCTCCCAGGGAAAATTACTTTGTATTTCTGTAGATAATTACTACATGGCATCACTCTAATATGCATATATTACTATTAGAGAATGTAGTAACCTAAACACTACTGGACACCTAGCCCTGCCATAACGTCTTACATAACAGAATATTAGGAATATTAGAGAATTTGACATAATAAAATAAAATTAACAGCTAGGTCATTCCCAATTGTTATACTATATTCTTTGTGGTCCTGAGAATCTTCATTTTTTTAAACCACAATCTTCATTTTTTTTAAAACTATAATGTTCATTTTTTTAAACCACAATCTTCATTTTTTTTAAACTATATTCTTCATTTTTTTTACCAATTTTCATTTTACGAAGTAAGATATTCATTTTTTGCAAGAACAAAACATTAAAGAGTAATATTAATTTTTCAAGTTGATATTTTCATTTTTGTTTTTTTTGTGAAATAGAATATTCGCAATCTTTATTTTTCAAGGTGAGATATTCATTTTTGTAAATAAAATAAATATAGAATCGGCATTTCTTAACATGAAATATTCATTTTCCGTAAAAAAGTGTTTCCCAAAAAAAATGAAGATTCTAGTTTTTAAAATGAAGATTGCAAAAATGCAATTTTTTTAAAATAATAGGATCCGGGACCACAAAAAGCTAGGTGTTCCCGGGACCACCTAATATTGCGGGTCACTCCTTCCTCATGCCATTGCGGGTCACTCCTTCCCGGGCCAAACATTCTGGAATGGGCCCTGCTTCTTCCTCGAGTAGGTGAACATTACTGGTGGCCTTGGTGACTTCACACTTCACAGCAGAAGAGTAGGCCTAAAAAATTAAAAGTCCATACTAGAGGCCAAGAGAACATAACAATGCAATTGCAAATCTATCAATCACCTAAAACTGTTAAAAGACACTGCAGTAAGAGTCCATACATGATCTATGAAATATGAAGAACTATCTTTAACAGCCTTAGGATAGATGGGGCAAAAATGATAAAAAGTTTTATTGATCACGCTGTATTTTAATAAAACAAAAGCCTACATGAAGTCGCTGTACTCAGAAAGAGGGACTAATGAGACAATGCAACAGAAATTAACTGCCAATTACTTGAATGTTCCACAATTAGGCAAGTATAGATCTAGTAATCTTAGACAGGTAACCTTGTGAAAATTTGCCACACGAATTGGAATTATTGCCTTGTAACCAATTTAAGTAACTCTACCTAGCCAAAGTTAGAGAAGGGACAGTAGTGTTAGTGTCCTAACCAGTCACCACGAATTGGAATTATTGCCTTGTAACCAATTTAAGTAACTCTACCTAGCCAAAGTTAGGGAAGGGACAGTAGTGTTAGTGTCCTAACCAGTCACCATGTCCATTCTCTTTAACAAAAAACTTTCACCTTATACCACACTGCAAGTTTCCACATCACACACACACAATTCCAACAGTAGCCAATACAACTGTTACTCCAGTCAACTGAATTCCTTTTGGGATTGAGCAAGTGAAGAGAAA
Source organism: Salicornia ramosissima (assembly GCA_951394345.1). NCBI lineage: Eukaryota > Viridiplantae > Streptophyta > Magnoliopsida > Caryophyllales > Amaranthaceae > Salicornia > Salicornia ramosissima. The sequence continues at coordinate 44,853,763 of OX596233.1, read as the reverse complement.
ATAAGCTTTATTTCTTTTTATCATGTCAAAAGAACCCAAAAGGTTGAGTGAATTATTTCCAAGCAAAAATTGGACAATTACAGTGGAATTTTACCTAAATATATCATAGCCAGATATAACAGAAAAAAAGTTATGTATCCCAAAGTATCATGAAAACTTTTCAGGCACTTCTTAGGTCATCTACAATAAGTAATGGGCATAGATCTTTGGGTTGCAAGCCAAAAGGCTCAAAGCAGCAAAGCTACTTGGATCAACATATTTTCCTTACTTGGCCTAAACATTATGTCGAAAGAGGTAGGTTATAAAAACAGATTTGCAATATAATCAAGCATCATGATGTTCCAATTTGGTAGAAAGAAAATGTTTTGGTATATATATAAATATCAACTTACACTTCTAGCTTAAACTTAATAGTTCATTGATCACTATATTTAATAGCTTTTTCCGAGGAGATTATGAGGTTAAATACAAACTAGCAGTTGATTGCAACTAAATCAACACTCCTCGCCTCAAGCTACAAAAAAAGTGATATGTTTATACAGGAAAACGCTAGTTAATTTGCCCGCCCCACCTAAAAGCAATTGCCCTACCTGTCGATGACATGCAAGTAAGAAAGTCTTGAAAAAGAAAGCAGCAAGGGACAAAACAGGAGTATATGTTTCTCCTTTTCAAGTTCTTTTTTCAAAATTATATGGAAGAATGCAACTTTCTACTTAAGAAACACCATCATAAAAATTGAAACAGTTTGATGGAACATGTGACTAAGAGTGTCTGAGAATAAATGAATAAGTGGGGCAAAGAAGATTTTAAGATCTTCCACCATTCAACCTCATGAAGGAAGAGATAAAATAAGACCAAATTTCAAGTTAGATCTTGTGACCCTTACCCACAAGTCAACTTGAACTCCCCATCACAATACACACCATACGCTTCGAGTACTACAGCTACTATAGCAGTCAACGCTTTAATAATCATCTGCAACAATAAAAAATAAATATAAATTAGCACTTTTCTGATAGCACAGTGCCAGCAGATGGCAAGCAGAAAATTAGATAGGTTTTTAGACATACATACTGAACAATTCCAATCTTGATTACTTGGTACAACCATTGACCAAGTATCCATGGTTTAAAGATTAGATTCATAGGAAAGTGATGTTTTACAACTCCCATTTCTGAACCATGCTCTAACAAAGGCATTTTGGAAGCAGCACGCCCTTCCCTTTCCAAGAATCTAACTGTCCTCTCCTCGCCACCTTTTGAAGATTACAATAATTTAGAGTTTAAAGAGCCAAAGAGAAAATATGCATAGGTTTTGAGCATAGCTTGCGCTTTGTTCTTTTCACCTCATAAAGAAAAAGTTAAGGGAAAAACAAGGGCCAATTATAGATAAGTTCCAGTAACAGCCAATAAACTTAGATAAAGGTTAGAGAAGGCCTTAGTACTAAGATAAGTTCAAATAAGTTCAGCTAAGCAATATGATTTTCCAAGTGAAAAGGACGAAGCTTTACTCCTTATAGACACAGTCAAGTAACTTCTCTGGAATATATGCAAGATGCTGGCAAGCTATGTAGCAGAAATATCAGGGATAGTTCTAAGTGAGAGCATTCATGTATTCTGATTAGAACTAAGATAAGTTCCAATAAGCTCAGCTAAGCACTATGGTTTTCCAAGTGAAAAACGAGCCTTACTCATTATAATAGACATAGTCAAGTAACTTCTGTGGAGTGTGGAATATATGCAAGATGTTGGCAAGCTATGTAGCAGAAACATCAGGGATAGCTCTAAATGAGGGCATTCATGTTTTCTGATTAGAATTTAAAGAACTTGATGTGTATTCAGGAAAGCATGCTAAAATTCACTGTTTATCAGTAGCCACAAACTGTAGATATAATTTAGGTCCGAACAACTAAATTCCTTATAATCTTACATAGGAAAGAAAGATATATCACTTGACAAGAATAGTAAACTACCTAATATATCACTTGACAAGAATAGTATACATCCTTAGTATAGGTTGTGATCTAATTAATAGCATACTTTCTGATGAGCAACTACTTCTGCTCTACTTCAGACGATTCAGCTCCTTTCTAGCGGTTGAAGAAAGTTACATATACATAACACATAGCTCTACTTTCCAGACAAAGTACTTGGTAGGCATAGGAGTACGGGACTATATTCAAGGGGCGATAATGAGAATCACATGGGAGAAAAATTATACAGGGAAGCTCTACATTTTGCATGTTTCAATTTGTTAACAAGGGGGAATTTATATGTAGCCGGTTCCCCATATAAGATGACATTAATATTAGCCATCATATAGGTTATAAACCTAACTATATCCACATATTTTCCCTCCAAAATCCAATTCATATAAATCACCACCACCATCAAATTTCCAACATCTAACCATCACTCACCGGAACTTACTACCAAACATCAGAAATGTCACAACATCCATTACCGTGGTACAAATCATAAGACCACCATGGCACCATCTACATAACCCTTCTTCCCTATCTTTTCCATTCTCTTTCTCTAGCTCCCTTGTTTTCTCTCTCACCTATGTATGCGCCACTACTAGCGCACCACCAAGCCATGCACCTACATGCAGCACCAAAAGTCCAGAGCCCATTCCCTTTACTCCTCTCCCTCTACTCCGCTCTTCCTTGTGTCAGTTACTCAGTTGTGTGTTTGTTAGTGGGTACCAGATTATGCCTACAACAAAGCATAACAATGAGATATGAAATTGATTTTTATGATGAATTTTTCATAATTCAGTTTTAGAAACAAATTTAAGTTGGTGGGTGGGTATTTTGTCTGATGGTTTTGAAGAATAATGAGTTAGGCTCCGGTTGTTTTGGAAGAAAATATTTTCCTTCATCCCTCTATTCATTTGTCTTTGTTTTATTAGGTGAAGGGAGGAAAATGGTTTTCTCAAAGGTGAAAATTTTCACTTTTGGAAAGGAAAATCATTTTCCTTTCTCTAACCAAGGTATGCCACATTTTCCACCTCATCTATTACTTTTGCTTTCTTCTCTACTCCCATTAACACTCTTTTTTGCTTCTATTTTCTATTTCCCTTTTATTTTGTTCTCTAATTCAATCATTCCATTCAAAATAGTTTTCCATTGAAACAAACAAAACCTTAGTACGAGAGAGGGGGAGAGAAAATAGGAAGTTAAAATTCTAGCTTTTTTAAATAACCATTTACTCTCAATTTAATGCCCACAATCATCATTAATATCATGATAGATGGATAACCAATAACAAAGGGTTATATTGTAGGGTAATAAATTGATTCCGTATTATTTTGGATTTAATTTCTAACAAATTTAGGACAGTGTAGTTCAAACAAATTGAATTCAGCTCCTACTGAATCTAGGATTTAAATTAATTCAGTACAGTTCATAATTCAATCCAAAAGAGCAAGGCCTAAAAAAAGGTAGACAAATCCAAAACATGGGATTATCATGCATAATCTCCTTGTTAAGAATCATTGACATGATTCTCCTCCATTAATGTCACTAGGTTGCACTGAGTCAGGGACGGGACAAAAATGAATACACGTACGGGAACTGAAAACAAAAAATTTTAAAATTAAATGACAATGGGTACGGCCTACGGCGTAAACATTAACAAAAGTATCAGTGTCCCCAATACAGGGACAAATCGGATACGAGGACGGTAGTCAAATAAAGTACTCGTGCTAAATATAGTCACATGTAATTGCGTTATTATATTAAAAAAGAAATTGAAGGACAAGCATAATGTGCATAAGCACGTGGAAGAGAAAGGGGGCCTTTCTCCATAATTGGCAACTTTCTAAGAGATGGATTACAAAAGGAACAAGTTTGGCATCCCAAATTTTTAAGTCAAGCCTATCATGAAGAGTACGAGATTCAAAATTGGCAATTTGGCAGAAAAATGAAAGTCAGAAGGTACTTCAGTCTTCACTAACTGCTTCTGAGTTCTGACACACAGTTTAGCATAATGAGCTGTCATTGAGAAGTCAAAAAGTCAATGCATTTAAAGTTTAAACCAGGTATTTTCTTATTGGTCACATACCTAAAACAACATTTAATCTATCCTGCTTAAGGTGAAGAATTAGGAATATGGAAAAAAAAAAAAAAGAATACATGACTGATAGAATAGAGCTATGAAAACTTCTAGGAGCAATGCATATTTTGGGATTGTGATCTTCTAGGTCTTCATGGTACTAAATTGGACACATCACTGCATCGCAGGTGCATTATAAAGGACTGTGGGATCATAACCGGGATATTAGGCCACAACCATGAACCAACTTGCCCGCAATAATAGTTTTGCACTCCTCAACATTTTCGAGGTTTAAAACCATGATTGGTATTAACTTATTATAAAAGTTATCACTTTCTTCACAAGACTGATAGTCAAAATTTGGCTTATATGTTTTTATATTGCAAACGATACCAAATTGAAACCATATCGCAGAACATGTTTTCTAAGAAGACATTAACAGTAGATTTATTACCTGTTTCTACCTAAGAATCTTGAAAGGGAATCGTTCTTCAATAAGAAGTGGAAGGAGAATCTCCAATCATAATAAATGCAAGAGTAAAAACAATGTTGTCTCACAAAACAACTAATTACTCGCATGTCAAAAAAAGGAAAAGAAAAGCCCTGAGGAGTCATGATTTTTTAATCTTCCATGCTTTCTCAAACAACTACAATATTGTTTAATACATGCTCTCTACACTGAATACTTGAAATTTGTATACGTGGCCAACAGCACAATTTTTTCCAACAAGATAACAAAAGAAATTGGCACTATTTCGGCACAAAATCTCCAGTTGTAGTTATAAATTAATCATATGGCATACTATTACAGAGAAGCATACAAAATTAACATAAAATTTTTCTATATGAAAAGGTTGACAACAGGCTGAATACAGATCAAGAAAACAAAATGAAGGACAAATGTAAAGGTGACAATTTGAATACACTAGACTCTTAGCTAGCTATCTTATAATAATAACTGCAAACAGCACAGAAGCATACTAAAGATTTAACAGATAAAAAGATAATTAAACTACCAGAAGTAACAATAGTCTTTAGTTCTACAAAGCTTCAGGGTAAAGCACACCAAAGGAAACAGAAGTAAATACATAAACTAAATAAGTAAGCAATGTCATAATTTATGTAAAAGCTTGTGACTATGCTTTCTCAAGAAAACTTACCCAAACATGCAACAAGATATCTGCCAAAGCAATACATCGCAAAAGACTCATAGCAATCGCGTAATATCTCAATGTCAACACTTATTGAGGGCTTCATCAGTGAAACAAACTGCAGGAATAAAAGTAGATTAATATGGTCAGAACAAGCATGGTAACTGAGGCTCAAAGAGATGATCAATTTGAATTTAGGCAAATTCTGATTCAGTCCAATAATATAAAAGATAAATTAATTACGAATTTATAATGTATTAATAAAAATGAAAAGTTTCGACTGAAGTCACTCAATAATAAAAAAGAAAAAATCACAGTGATAAAACCCCATGTACATACTAATGGTCAATTGTATATTTGAATTCAAACATTCTTTAAGAATGAACTGATATAGGACAATAGGAGAGTCACCTCAAAAGCTAGCCTATGAGGGGGAGAGCCCATTGAACTATATAAATCTCATCAACCTCCCATACGATCGATGTGGGATTCAAGTCACATACCTTGCAATGGGATTAGTCCTATAACATGAACCCAAATGACTAGCGATCAAAACTAACAAAGAAAAATTGTATTATGCGCTAAAAAAGACGAGGCAAATTAACTTCAAAATTAATTTGTGAAAGGCAGCCATCAGCATACCTATGTTAAAACACAGAGAAATTCCTAAATACTCTAGGGGGGCATGTAAATTTTGTTCCTAAAAACATTCCAAATTAGGACTAACAAGACGGTCATAAATATACTTTTGACGGGAATAGTTCTTGGATTCCCTTAAGACCAGCTAAATTGCAACATCAAAATAAAGGTAAAAAAATGACAAAGGATTTTCCTGTGATAAGCTGAAATGAAAACAACCATGCTATCACCCAAAGCTGAACCTTACCGATTCAATGGCATAACATGGAACCATCAAGATGACTCCAACCAGAAACTTTTGCTCCTGGATGCAATGCCATAAATGAAGATTCCATCAGTTCAATATATAAAAATAAACCACAAACGCACAGAAGGGATCAGATTGCGCATATTACAAAGTCGTTGAAATTGAAATAATAACCTCTGGGTTTTTATAAACAGAAAGGTGCTCAAAGAGAAGGTATAAGGAAAGACATAGGGTTAACATCACACAGGCGCCCGCGACAATAACAGCCCATGTAGGTGCAGCGTATCCTGGATCGAATTGTAGAATAAAATGACTGCTGGTGCTCATGTGCCTCATTAACTTTCAGCTTAACACCAGTAGTTTCACAGGATACCAGCATAATGATCAGCACCCATAAGCAGATGTCCCTGCCCAAACATTTCAAATCATATAACACCAAAAATTTACCAAAACTCTACATCAAAGTTTCAATTTACCAAAAATCACATCAAAGTATCAAACCATAACTTCATAAGAAACACAAGATTCTTAGCCATGAACAACACTTGCAAATTTTCGATTTTTCAAACACACTAACAGAAATTGTTCTTTCAAAAGTCTGAACAGAAGAAGCAATTGTAATATAATTTGCACAATTTCTCAAGGTAACAGCAAAATTTTAACTTTTGCAACTCCAGCTAATAATAAGAATCAGTCCACTCCAATATAAAACATTGATTCAAGCCAACATAAAGGGTAAATTATGAATAGAAAGAATCCCACTTAGCGTCTAACAAATTTCAGAATTCAGCAAGAGAAGGAAAAAGGAGACTTACCGAAATCACAAAATGAATTTCAGACAACAAACAAGAGGGGAAAAGGTAGATGATTGAGGTTGACCTGATCGATTGAAGTGTATTCCAATATCAAAAGAAAATTATGGTGGATGATGATTTATGATAAAGAATGGCTTATACAAAGAAGACGCGAAGAAATTGAGTACTATGTTGGAATTTGATCCTGAAAAAGAAAACAACAACAATAACAATAATTATGTTATTATCGCCTTATGGGGTATTAATTAATTTAACCATAATTTCACAGTAACCCAGTTTAAGGATGCAACTCAATGGTGGTGATGCTGCAACTGGTTGGTGAAAATGTGCAATCAATGGTTGAATGATACGGGGAGTTTTTCTCTCCAACTTTTAGCTAATTGTACATAATCGATTTGCTCAAAAAACATGTACATAATCGATTTATACAATTACAATTTTGTGGAACAATTCTATTTTCACAAAATTAACATCAAAAATAAATAAATAAATAAAATAATACTAATAATAATAATAATAGAAAATTTTGTTCCTTAAAAAATTAAGAAAAATTCATATAAATAATCTCAACTATTAAGCCACTTACAACATTAATCCCAACTATCGTATATTATAATATAATAATCCCAACTATACGGTTGTTTCATGTTATTAGTCTCTAAGGCTCCGTTTGTTTTGATGGAAAACATTTTCCTGGAAAATGATTTTCCTCCCTCTTTTTATTTTCCTTTGTTTGTTTTGGAAAGGGATAGAAAACAATTTTCCTTGGAAAGAAAAATGTTACTTTGGAAAAGGAAAACCATTTTCCTTTTGTAGAGAAAGAACGTCACATTTTCCTTCCTACTCCTTACTTCTCCCTTATTCACTCTTCCCATCTTTGCTTCATTTCTATTTCATTTTTTCTTTCTTTCACAAGTTTTCCTCTAATGAAACAAACAAAGGAAAACTTTGTTTACATCTATGTTTTCCATTGAAAATTGTTTTCCTTAGAAAATGATTTTCCATGAAAATTGTTTTCCTTCAAAACAAGCGGAGCCTAACTCCCTTTACCTTTTTTTACTTAATATAACAAATTACCACCCTTTGTTTAGTGGTCATCTTGTTCCTTTTCCCCTATCTAAGCTTTTTGCCCCTCCTTACTCCATTTTCTCTAAAAAAAAGACACCAAACCAGCAACCTTCAAAACAATCTACCAACCTAGCAATTCTTTGCAGTTGAAGCCATTCAAAGAAGAAATAGGTTTTTCAAGTCGTCAAAAAGGACCGCCAACACATTAGTGGTGTTGTCCAGGTTATTTCATCAAACTTTTTCTTTAATTTTTCTACTGTTTATGCTAGCCCTACTTTCAAAATTCGTAAATTGTTTTGGAATGATTTGTAATGTTTTGCTTCTTCTATGGGTACCGTAGGTAGTCATAGGAGATTTCAATGATGTTGTGGTTTCAAATGAGAGATTTAGAGGTAAACTGACTAAAGTTTATAAAATGAATGTCTTTCATGATTGTATGAATGCTTTTCTCTGGTTGATGTTGGTTTTTCAGGACAAAAATATACTTGGACTAATAAAAGGAAATCTAGTCCAATATTGGAAAGATTGGATATGGCTTGAGTTAATCAAATGTGGCTAAATGCTTTCCCAAATTCAAATCTCACTTACTTACCCAGCGTTAATGCTGACCATTGCCCCATTCTTCTCAAAACCACACTCAGCCATCCCCACCCCTTTGTTATAGTACCTTTAAGCTCGAACCAATGTGGAGACTTGAGATGATCTTATTAATCACAATTGGTCTTTGGTTGAAGGTCCTTTTAATGAAAAAAATTTCAATTTGCAAACTCCAATCTTGGATTGGGCAAAAAATGTTTTTGGGAAATTTTACCAAAAAAAAAAAAAAAAAACTTTTAATTTCTCAAGGTTGAATGGTATTCAAAAGGCTTTAAGCTTTCACCCAAATTGTTCCTTTTTACAAAATTTAGAAAACTCTTTGGGTGAACAATTAGCTTTTTATCTAGATCAAGAACAAGCTTTTTGGTCAACAAGGGCAAGGATTAATTGGTTGAATGATGGAGACAGTAATACTAGTTTTTTGCACAAATGTGTCCAGGTCAGAAAGAATAAAAATATAATTCTCTATTTAACTGATGATCTAGGTAATTCTCTGTCAACCTCGGCCCCCAGATTGAGTAGCATATTTTATCTTTCTTTTCCTCCTTGCTTACCACTTCTAATGGTTCTACTCATATCATCTTTGATTCCTCACCCACCCATGACTTGATTTCCATCAGTAGTATTCCTTTTTTAAGCTGAACTTGAAAAAGTTATTTTTGGTCTTGCCCCCTTTAAGGCTCCTAGTCCTGATGGGTTTCATAGCATTTTCTTCAGAGATCATTAGAATATAATTGAATGTGATCTTCTCCATTTTGTCACTGGTATTTTTAGTAGTGCAAGGCAATACATAAGCATTAAAGCATATCATCAAGATGATTTGCCTCGTTCCTATGTTGAGAACGAGGAACTAGGGCTTGAAAAACAAAATGAAACAGAATTTTTTGAATTGGTGAGAAATTTTTGTGGTTTGTTTTAACTAATTTAGCCTTTCCACCAATTGATTATACAATCTCCTATTTTTACTCCATTAATATCCTCCATAGCCTTACCTTTGAAGTATGAATCAAAACCCTCATTAGGGACCTCAAAAGCTTCACTCAAATCATCAACATCAAACACGATTTCCTTCTTTTTAACAACACTTTGGCAAATACCATCCTCACAAGTGAAATTCGAACAAAATTCTTTCAACAACCCATAAGCTAGAACATTATCATAACAAATACTAAAAAACTTAACCCAACCTTGAAATTCAAGAATTTCAAGTAATTCATCATACTTACTTGCTCTACACCAACCGAGATTGATGCACAGACCTTGCAAGAACTTCTCGGACCTAGCTTCGATCCTTTTCGCAGCCATGGTCTTAGTTTTGGGAATTGGTTCCCCAAGTTCTTCCCAGTCATCTTCGAATTCCGCTGATTTCCCTTTCTTCTTTTCTTTCGACTTGATAGCCGTAACCTTCGGTTTCTCCGCTGCAGTTCCATCCACCCTCGGTTCCACCGTCTTTTCAACAGGTAAATTGGGACGAGTTTGGGAGTTCTCGTCAGTTTCCATGGGTGAATTTTGTGGCTAGATGGTTTGAATTGGTAAAATATCCATCGGAGAGCAAGGTGAGAGTAAGTTAGGGTTTATGTCTCTTAGGGTTTGAAAATTTTGTGGAGTTCGAGTGAGTGAAGGTGAGTGATGATTGAAAGTTTTTTCCATTTATATAGTTTCGAACAAGTTGACCTTTGAGGTGCTTAGTTTAGTTTCAGATTTTGTGAAAGGGTGTGACTTTACCACTTCTTAAATGATTCTTTATACCACATGTAGAATTAAAGAGAGAACTCTTTAGATCATTAAATAGGCACAATGAATTCGAATTTCTAATTTTTGAAGTGAAAAAGGTGGGATTTTTTTCATTAAAAATAGGGAATTTGTTAATTTGGGCCAAACATAATATTTTGTGGATTGGATAGATTTGATAAAAATTTGGACTTTGAAAATAATAGTACCATGTTCGTTATAGAAGATATTTGTATGTGTTGATGTAAAGTAAATCTAAATTAATGAATAGTGCAAAAGCCAAATGTTGGCATGTTGCAATTACGATGGAAATACTATTTTGAATGTTATAATTTTCTTCGAGATTTATATTGGTTGAGCTATGTACAACAATGCGCATATAATTATATGTTTGATGCATATATATGATGAATTTTATTTATTTTATTTTTGCAATGATGATGGGGCACAGGGGTGGGGGCCGGGTCGGGGGGACACTGACACGGGGCTGCAGGCCAGGTTGGTGGTGGTGCTGGGGTGGGACTGCTAGTGCAGAGGGGGCTTCTATATAACACGCACTACTGCCTTTCCAACAGAATATAGTAAACTTTGAGTTTCTCAAACTTTTAAATTTATGGTTGTGAATGAGTATAATTCTGTCATCGTAAAGGTGGGGTTCTGCTCCTAGTCCTAGTAAATTTTCTTGGACATATGATGCAAAGGAGATGTGTTCTGCTGAAAGCATAGGTGAAGGTTCCTATTTGTGTCGGTTTTGATCAAAACCAACACAAATGGGTTTTTTTGTTAATTGAAAAATTATCTATTTGTATCGTTTTTTAGGTATAACAGGTACATATAGTACTTATTTGTATCAGTTGTTCCTAAAAACCGATACAAATAGATAATTTTTTAAATTAAAAAAATATCTATTTGTTCCGGTTAGAAAAATAACCGATACAAATACATATTATTTGTTCCGGTTATGAAAATCGATACAAATGATGTTGCTATTTGTATCCCTTCTATTTGTACCCTTCAAAAACCGATACAAATAGAGCCTAAAAACCGATACAAATAGATACTTTTTCCACTAGTGTTGAAAACAAAATCAAAATCAACTTTCCTTCCTTAATGATCAAACACCTCTCCCATTGCATAAAAAATGATAATTATGTGGGATATTTGAACCTCATCATGACTCTTCTTGAGAGTTATGGTATCAATGTTACAAATTTTGAACACCTCAAATTACAAACTAACCACTTCATTCAACCTCGTACCCTTTCCACATGGAATCTTTGTGTTGTGGATGGAAAAACTGAATTTTTAGTTAAAAAGACTCCAAAGGCTAGGGTGTTGAAGGAAGAGTTGAGGTGAAAACAAATGATGATGATGAGGATGTCGAAGGGGAGGAACAGAAGAAGGAAGAGGAAGAACAGAAGGAACAGAAGGTAAAGAAGGTTGAAGAGAAGAAAGGGAGTGTAAAAAGCACTCAAGGGAAGAAGAGAAAAAGTTTGAGGTTGGAAACAAAACCTTGTGCCACGCCCACAACCTCTCATGTGGTCATTGATGATGATGAAGGGGAAACTGATGAGAAGGAACCTGCTGCCAAGAGGGTGCTTGGAGCAGGACTAGGCTTTGGTGGGTTTAGTTCCCCTGGCTCTGTTTTGGAGGAACTGGAGTTCATCAAAGGAACTGTAGTAAAGATAATGGCCTCTCAGAATGATCTGTCTTCAAGGATGATGGATATTGAATCTGTCCTGGGGAACTTGAGTGTGTCGACTGATCTGCTCACCAAGGAACTCAAGGAAGGACTGTTTCTTCTTGGCCAAGGTCAACAAGCTCTCAAGACCAGACTTGAAGAAATGGTTCTTGAATCAAATGAAGATGAGGTTCAAGAACAAGATGCAGAGGAGGACAAGAACGATGATGATGAAGATGTTGCTGCCTAGCTAGTTCCTTCACCCTAACCCTACTTCCCTTAGACTTAAATTTCTATAAACTTTTATTCATTTGGGTTTGTATAAACAATTATCTATTTTGTTTTATTGTGCTTTCTTTTTTGAATATTATCTATTTTCTTTAACTCTTGGAACTAATGGGCTTAATCTTTTGATAATGAATATCGAATGCTCCTTGTTTATCTATTTATTTTTGGATTGCTTGTGTGCTTGACTTGATTTTTCTGTGAAAGAGCATAGCCATGGCTTAACTTTTTGTTCCTATGGCGGTGTGTTTTGAGAAGTATGTGTACATGCTTGCTTAACTTTTTGATGAAAGACAAAATGGGGAAAAGTGAGCAAACTTTCGAAAGTAGTTTGATGATCAAGTTTTTAAAATTTTTAGTTCAGTAGTTTTAGTGTTAATTTTTCGAAATTTCTGAGTCTTTGATTTATAGTTTTTTTTTTAATTTTAATTTAAGTCATTTTTTTAAAAAAAAAAATAAGAGAAAAAAAATCCTAAAAAGTAAAAATTGAAATTAAAAATGTTGCTAAATCATATGTACACTTAATTATTTTTGGCTAGAGTTTGCTTAGTTTGTCATCCATCAAAAAGGGGGAATATTGTTGGATTTTATATTTGATGTTTTGATGATGACTTGCACTTAGACAAACTCATACTTTAATATTTGTGTTTAAGTGTTTTGGTTTTTAGATTAACTTGAATGTAGCTTGGAAGCTTGATGATGATCTAAATGAAAATTGGAGATCTTGCACGTTATGTTTAAAGCTAATCAAGAGGAGATCGTGAAGAAGGAACTTTAGAGTCGAAGAAAGTTCACTGGAGAAACTTGAGCGTCAGAGCAGATGCTTGAAGGAACTAGAGATGTCTTGTACCAACGTATTTTTAGGCATCTTTGTAATATTTTGGCATTATAGTTAAGTTAATCAATGGAATATAAAATATGGAATTAATGACATTTAATGAAAAATATAATTTTATATTTAAATAATGTCTTAAAAAGGATTTTATTAAGTGTAAATATTTTTTTCATTTTATATATAACTAAATTAAATATTTTTCATTAAAATATATGATTTTAAGAAAAATAAAAATCAGAATTTTGGTTTTAAAATCTGAAAAATGATTTCGGTTTTATTATTAAAAGATTCGGTTTTTAAGTTCAAAGTTGTTGAGTGTTTGTAGGAACTAAATAACTGTTTTTGTACTTGGTTAAAGTTGTTCAATCAGTTTTAAAGGAGTCAAAATTAGTTAGAGTATTTATAGGAGCCGACTTGGTTATGCTTTGACGTGTTCCACGTTCTAGCAGTCAAGTTCCACCAGTCCAACTACTCCTTATTCGTAGGAAGTAATTACGTGGGATTGTGGGACTTGCTCTCCAAGTCTCCTGGCTCTATAAATACAATCCTTACATCATTCTAACATCAAGGCATTCACGATATTCACAGAGCATTCATTGAGTTAACTATCTAAAGTGAATTATTCCATTGTGTCTTCTTCTTGCCAAAATATAGAGTTCTTTGTTTAAGTATCGTGTTGTAATGGGGATTTGGGTTTGAGTGAACTCAAAAGAGAAAGAGTGACTTGGAGTTAAGTTAGAGAGAAAAGAGAAAGAGTTGATCAGTTGAGGGATTGATCGTAAAGGGGAGATCAAGTTCACGGAGAAACTTGATAGATTAAATTGTATTAAGTTGTTGCCTTAATATAATAAAAGAGGAAATTCCGAGTGGGTCACAGTTTTACTTCTTGTGAATTCAAGAAGGTTTCTATGTTTCAGAGAATCTCTTGTTTCTTTCTTTCTTGTTAAGTTTTTTTTATAAGGATTTTTTGCCTTCAATAATACAACTTTTCAACAATTTGCAAAGAATAATACAAGCTATCATTTTTTCGTGATTAATACAACTTTGTCCTCAATTTTGCAACCAATGATACAAATGATCTGCTACCTGTTATTCAGGTTAAAATTATTAATAATTTTTGTTTTTTTAAAATCAGAAAAAAATAAATAAATAAAAAATTTAATTAAAAAACCAAAACACCAGCCCCCCACCCCCACCCCCACTCCTCCACCGCCACCACCACTCTGCCACCGCCGCCAACCCGATTCCCCCTCTTCGACTCAACCCCACCCCCGATTCCCCCTCCCCGACCCTCCCCAACCCCCGATTCCCCCTCCTTGACTCGCCCCCACCCCCGATTTCCCCTCCCCTGAAACTGCCCACCATAAACCCCCACCCCCACCCTCCCCAACCCTCGAAACCCCCAACCCGAGATCCCCCACCCCCCCGAAACCACCACAGCCACCCCCACCCCGAAAACCTCCCTCCCACCTCCAGCCACCCCTCCCAACGACATCCCCACCCAATTTCGACCACCCTCGCCCCTCCCCCGGCGCTATTCGACCCCAGTCAACCCCCCTCCCCCGTCCATGGCCACCCCGCCGCCCTCCCCCCACCCATTCCCCGCCCAACAGCCACCCCATCCTCTTTACTTATTTCTGAAATTTTTTCCCTTTTTTAATTTTTTTTCTTTTTTTTAAAAAAAATTGCAACAACCAGTCAAAACTTGACATGTGTCCCAAAAACCTGTTTTATAAGTTAAAAACCGGTTTTTTTATCATTGCTTGCAAAATTGAGGACAAGGTTGTATTATTCACGAAAAAACGATATGTTGTATTATTCTTTGCAAATTGGTGAAATGTTGTATTATTGAAGACAAAAAATCCTTTTTATAATTTCGCAAAAATCTACACTAGTTTCTCAAAATACAATTCACCCCCCTCTTGTAGTGTTTATCTTCTCAACAAAATGGTTTTAATGTCTCAGATTCTAAACAATATCACTTATTTGGTTCCAATCTCAGATTTAATGCATTCAATCTCAGAATTAAAGCCTTGAATATCAGATTTTGAATAATATAACTTCCAGATTTGAATTATGCAAATAATGCATTCTGATATGATAATCTCATATTTTAAAGAGAAGGGGTTGGTGGTGGTGGTGCGGGGTTGCTGCACGAAGGCAAAGAGAAGAAAGAGATGAAGAGGAAGAAAGAGATGATGGGGGCTGCTGGTGGTGGTGCGACGATGACGTTGATCTGACGCCGGCATCAAGGCGGTGGAGGTGAGGGCGGTCCGACGGTGGCCGGTGGCAGTGCGTAGGGACTGGTGGTTGGGAGGAGAGAGATAGAATATGAGATGATTGGAATAAAAAAATAAATGGTCGGGATCAATTTGATTTAAAATCAAAGGCTGACATGAGAGTTGGTTCTCACCGAGAGAGGGGTTCTCATATGATCCTTTTCCTATATATATATATATAGGGTTGGGTTCCGGTGAGAAATTTTTTAATGTGAGAAATGTGAGAAGAGATAAATACATCAACTATGACCTAGAGGTACATTGACCACCAACTATAGGTACATTCACCATACATTATAAATACATTGAATAAAAATACATTGACTTTATACCATAGATACATTGACTCCAAACAATAGAAGATGTAAGGAGGGAAAATCAAATTTAATCTTAGCCATTCATTTGTTGATCAAAGGGTTGTGGTTGTTACTATTACACATACCCGCTGAAATATTTTTTTTTTGGTATAATTTTCCCGTGGAAAAAACTAACAATTTCAATGAAAAATCAAAGCGGTGCATTACTATATTATTGTTTATATGATTTTTCATTGAAAATGTTAATTTAATTAGCAAATAAATAGTGAAAAACTTAATTTGAAAAGTTACCTCTATTATATAAGTCAAGGGGGAGCCATGGTGTCCCCTGGAAAAAATTGTGTTACCCTCTAAAAATTTCCAAAAAAATCAATTAGCATCACTCCTAATTATTATGGAAAGTTATTTCAATTTTTGAAAATTTTAAATTGAAAATATTACAAAAAATAAATTTCGTAAAAATAAAATAAAAATAACCAAATTTATATTTTTGAATTATCTATAAGTAGATATCCATACTGATATAATTTGTCACATAAAAGAAATTTACATTTCGATTATTGTAGAAATTTGATAACCACTAGAATATATCATGTAGATACATTTAAAAATCATGGCATGCAAATTGTGCATGAAACGCTAGTGTTTATTCTATTTTGAGATAATCAAAAGGTCATATTTGGATGTGTTATGTTGGACTTAGAGCTCATTTACATTAGCTGAATAGAGATGAACTGAACTGAATTGAATAGAATAGAAGTGTATGAATTGAACTAAATAGAGATGAACTGAACTGAATAGAGATTAACTGAACTGAAATGAACTGAACTGAAATGAACTGAACTGAATAGAGATTAACTGAATTGAAATGAACTGAATATAATCTGAAGTAAACAAAAAATAAAATGAGGAACCCCTCACTTTGATAAGAACTAGAGGTGGGCAAATTCGGGTACCCGAATTTTCGGGTAACAATTTTTTTTGACCCGGATTCGACCCGGATAATCCGGGTACCCGGAAATCCGGTTCCGGGAACTGGGTATCCGGATCCGGTTTTTTTTCTTATACAATTTTTTTTAAAAAAAAGATATTTTTTAATATAAAAAAATTGTTTTATTTTTTTTTTTATATAAGAAAACTGTTTATGTTTTTTTTTTTAATAAAAAATTGTTTTTTGAATTTTTTTTTAAAAATCTGTTTTTTTTTAAAATTTTTTAATTAAAAAAATTGTTTTTTTAAATTTAAAAAACTGTTTTTTTAAAATTTTAAAAAAGTATTTATAATAAAAAATTAATTTTAAATTAAAGTAAAAAACTTTTTTTTAATAATAAAAAACTATTTTTTAAAAATTAAAACCGGATACCCAGTTTTAAAAAATCCCGACCCGGACCGGGTACCCGACTCGGTTTTAAAAATCAGGTTGGGTACCCGCTTTTTCGGGTAAAAAAAACCGGGAACCGGGTCCGGGTTTTTTTGCCTGGCCCTAATAAGAACCGGTAAAATTTTAACTTATTTTATTATTGGCTTTCTTAAAAAATAAATATTCAAAGATGCTTTGCTTTTACCCAAATTTTGTCTTTTATTTCAACCCTAAGCAATTGATTCATCTCTCTAAAATCTGTGTTTCTTTCGCCGGTCTCCTATTTTTGTCCAAGTCTGTGACTGAGTTCGGCGTGGTATCTGTGGTGTATTTCCTCCATCAAAGCCGAGCTTTTGAGGAATTTGAGGTAAGATTTATTTATTTATTATTCTTCCGTAGAATCATGGAAAATCGATTATACAATGGGGTTAGGTTCTTCTAGTAGTGGTTATTGAATATATCATACTGGATATTTTATTGCCAGAGTTTCAACTAGAGAAAGGAGAATTTCCAATCGAATTTTGTTGATAATTTGCTGTAGAGTTTTGGTTATAATAACTGGTAAGGTTATATTAGATCTACGAAAATGGAGGATTTCTTACTGGGCCCAGGGCGGCCGCTCCTCTTGCCCTGGGTCAGGGACGGGCCTGATCTTATTGCCGAAGTATTGCTTACCTGTTAAGTTGTTATCAATGAAACAACCACTTAAATTTGGTTAAATTTTAGCATTGACTATTGATTAATCATGCATGTATATGTGAATGTATTGATTCCAATGCTCCTTTCGCAGTTCATCATCCTGTCGTGATTTTGAAGGTCAAATGCCAAGCTCGAGCTTAGAGAGGACTAGCCAAGTGAATGGCAGCACAGATGCAGCTTCTAATGCATCTGGTGCTGCTGGAATTTCATGCCCCAGTAAGGGTAACGATTCATGCGGCTTGTCAGATTTTGTGACCGGGTGGATGTATTTAAATGAACAGGGTCATATGTGTGGGCCGTATTTTCAGCAGCAGTTAGTTGAGGGTTTGTCATCAGGCTTTTTGCCGGATGAGCTTCCTGTTTATCCCATCATGAATGGCGCATTTCTGAATCCTGTGCCTTTGAACTTCTTCAAACACTATCCTGATCATGCTCGCACAGGTTTTATGTATGTTGGAAGGCTTGCTTCCAACGTCTCGACTACTGCTATGTGCCATTTTGCACCTGCAACAGATTCTGTTTCAGGTTTGCTTAGTTCTGGTGAACAGAATCATCATATCTATCAGACTTGCTATAACTCTGATGTGGTAGCTCCAAACTCAACATTAGCTCAAGGGACCACTTTTGTTCCTCAGCAGGTATATGAATATTATTTGTCAGTTTCAATTGGATTTGTTGTCATGCTGTTTTTTTAATTGACTTTTATCTTTTTAAGTTGTGATGTCTTTAGTGTATCTTATTCTTATTTCCAAGTACTGAATCTTGTGATTGTGAAAAGAAATTCTGATGATTAATCTATTTTTCCTATTTTTTTTAAGCATTTGTCCGGGGAAGAAAGATGTTGGTTATTCTGGGATGGTTATTGGAGGAATACGGGGCCACATTCTCTTGTAGAACTCGACAATTGGTATCGACATGGTTATCTACATAGTTCAGTTATGGTAAGCAAACTATCATTTCAGTGTGAACTTTTGTTGGCACAAAAGTTGCATGGTTATGTTCTTTTTATCAAGCTTCACTAATCTAAACTTATTAGGCCCTGTCTTTTAGGACTTAAAAGCTACAATAATCAGATCAGACTTAATCGAATCAGATCAGATATTATTACTCTTTATTATTATTATTATTATTATTATTATTAGTATTAATATTGTTATTATTATTGTTATTACTACTACTACTACTACTACTATTATTATTATTATTATTATTATTATTAATATTATTATTAGTAGAAGACACGGATTTTTTGGTTTTCTGTTGCTAATGTCGAGACGGAATTTTTTCCGTCTCTAAATATCCGTCGCTATATGACCAATTTTTTGTAGTGGGTATGCGGCGAATGATAGCTTCGAGAAAATCCAAAACCCTTCTTCAGTGAGCTCTTCTACTTGGAGATAGAAACAAGATCTAGGGTTTTGGAATGAGTTTTTTTTTTTTTTTTTTTCCAGTTTGAGAGAAAACAGAATAGGAAAGGTAACAAAGGTTTTTTGAATTGGGTTTATGAGACAAAGCCCAAACCAAACTACTTGCTATGTCGTTTTATATTCCCCTCAATCTAACCCAAAAAAATTATTATTATTTTAGTAAATATAATCATGTATTACCTTTCTCATAAAAAAATAATTATTACAATTATAATAATGAAAATAATAATTACAATTACAATTATAATAATAAAATTAATAGTTATTATTAATATTATCATTATTTTAAATAATTCAAATCAGATCAGACAAACTCAAATCAAATCAGATCATATTAGTCCTAAAGAATAGGGCCTTAGACCTTATTTTGGTTCTAAACTTATTTGCATTTATTTTTTCTTATATATGAATAATAAATTGAAAATAACAGACCCTATGTTTTTTTATACATTATGTCAACATGCCAAACTTATTGATTGGTTAATTTTTTCATTCTTTCTGATTAAATAATTAATCAAGTTTCCTTTTTTAACGTGCCCCAAATTGGAAGAGTATCTTTTACCTTTTTCTCGTATCCTCACCTCTATAAATCATTTAGTTTTAGTTTTTTTTATGGCACTTGCTACTTCTTGATTTGGCATTCTTGAATTGACAAACTGGTGATTATCAACTTTGGTTATGGTTTCTACCTTAACAATTTGATATTTAACCATGAAAAATTTAAAATATATATTTTGGATCTATTTCTAGAAGATAGTTGTGAAAATAACAATTTTGTGGTTTTGATTGTTCTACTAAATAAGATTAAAAGGCAATGTGGCTGATTCTAGAGGCAATGAATATTCAAGGTGCCATTTCACCTTTTTCTGAAGCTTGCAAATTTTCAATCAATGTATGATTATATTATCGGTTATCTTTTTGAGAATGAATATTTTGTTTGTAATGGTTAATCTAGATGTTAGGGTTTAATACTTATATTTTCTCTTTGAGATGCTGATTCAGCATTTGTTTGTTCAAGTAGTTTTTGGTTTATTCGAGTAGTTATATTGCTTATGCTTCTGATTTTGCATGTTGTTCTACTTGTACATATTTGTCATGTTGATAGTAGTTGTGCTCCTTTCACTCTTATATCTTTGATCAATGCATGGGGAAAAAAGAATGCTACTGTGACTGGTTCACAAAACATTTCAACTGGCAATTTGGAATTTATATCAGAAATATCGGAAGAAATTGGGTCCCAATTGCATCATGCAATTATTAAGACAGCTCGTCGATCTGTTTTGGATGAGATAATTGGCAGTGTCATCGTAGATTTTGTTGCTATGAAGAAAGCTCAGAAACAAAGCAAAAATGAGCATGGTACCAGGGATTCAAGAAGTTGCTCGGTTGATTTTGAAAGGGTATGGTCTTGATTTATGCCTGTCCTTGGAGAGATTTACTTGTGGACTCTGTTTTATGCAGTGTTGAGTTTTTTATCCTTTTATTTTTGGCTGATTATTTTTGTTTTTTGCTTTTGCTTTTTTAGACTAAAGACAATGTTCGGGAGAGGAATAGTTCAGCTTCACATACTACAAGAGTTACCTGTCATGATGTCTTAGCTTCTACACATTCTGCTCGAGAAATTCTTGAGGAGCCTTGTAGCATCCAGAAAGTGAAATCTATTGGTAGTATTGAGAATTTTCAGGGGACCAATAAAACCATCAGTCGTGCACTTTTTGATTATTGCATGCAGGTTATGTGGAATGCTGTATTTTATGAACCTGTTGTGAATTATGCACTTTCTTGGAGAAAAGGAAAACTTTGCTCATATATCAATACCGAAGGAAGAGCTGCTTTGGACAAAAACTGTGCTGGTTTTCAGAAGGCAGCAGACGTGAAAACTAAAATTGTACGTCTGTTTGTGACACCTTTATTGTTGCTATTATGTCGTTGTGAACACTAATTTTAGTATTGCCTTCTCTGTGCAGAGAGAGCTGGGGGCACCTGTTGATGAGCTTGATTGTCCTCCTGGATTTCATCCTATTGTTCAAGATTCTGTTTTGCATGACTCCTGTTTGGTCTCACATTCTCATTCTAGAGAAAAGAATTTATCCAACCAGAGTACTCCACATCATGATGAAGTCAAAGAAGCAACAATTGCAAGGGTAGAAGAGGAGCTTCATATGTTTGGAAAGGCATCCATGGTTGATTTCCTGAAGACTGCTGTTGAAATGGAAGTGTTTAACCTGATTAAGCGCTTGAAGGCTAATGGGACAAATGAGGTAATACCAATGTTGAAATTAATTAGCCGGTTGCACCCCCCACCAACAACAATAAAAATAAGACGAGAGGAGAAATAAATTTTAATGAAGATTTTTTCTTTTAGGTTTCAGCTGAAAGTTCAAGGAAATTCTGTGAAGAGAATACTAATAGTGAGCCTGATGCTTCAATGAGAGTCCAGGGGTCGGGCTCTGGATGCTTCTGCCTTGATGAATCTCAAACCCTTTCACAGGGGACTAGATCATCTAATCATCTTCCTGTATCTCCACAGAAGCATCCCTCATCGGATTTTCTGGAAATTGGTTTCAGGAGATTGGGTGTACCTGCTGGCACTGCCATTGATGATATTTCAACTGATGAACCACTGCCCCCTCGATCTGCTGATTTGCCAATTGAGCCATGTGCTCTGGACTTCCGTAAATGCTTGCTTAATCGATTTAAGATCCCTATTGCAGCTATAAAATCATGTCAAGCAGATGTTTCAGTACATGAGCGTGGTGCAGCTAACTTCCTAGGAAGTGCTTTCAAGAGATTGGGAGTGCCTATAAGCAGTGAAAATGATCATGAAAGAACTGATGAGCCTTTGTTGCCCGGATATGGGAATGAAATTAAAGATGTAATGACGTCAAGCATCTCCAAGTTCCGACCATCAGACTCAGGCGAGGGCATTTCTAATCAGAAGAAGTTTATTGCTTTGGCGTTATGCCGGCAAAAGTTGCATGATGATGTGCTTAGAGAGTGGATATCCTCTTTTCATGAGGATGTGCAGCATTTGTTGACGCAGCATGCTGTTGCTCAGGTTTTTTTTCCCCCTTCTTATCAGCTCCCAAGTACCTTTTAAATTTGCAAGCAATCCTCTGTTTTGGGGAGCTATGTTCTTTTGAGATTTTCTTGTGAAGTCTTATGATAGCCTGAAGTCTTTAGGTTCTGTTTTTGCATTTGCTGCAGGAGGAAGTCAGTATCAGAAGTGAAAATTTGCCTGACTTAACTCCTTCCATGCAAACTGAGGTTGACCTGGAAAGATCAATGAGTTGTCATGGCTCGGGGCCATCAGATTTTCCAGTTACTGAGGAATTTACTTATTCACGGAGAAAGAAAGTGCTGAAAAAGGCACGAGCTGAACCAAGCTCTCCTCCTTTACGTGATTTTAAGCTTCGTCAACAATGTTTAAAAGAATTTCAGAAACAAAGGAGTTCCAAAAATGCACCAGTCTCCAGAACTTTAGGGGTTGAAAATATAAAGCAGAAGGCTAAAGGGTTATGCCAGAAGGGATCGAGATCATCTACTCGAACTTTGAAAGTGGGAGATGCTAAAAAAAATTTGGCCATAGATCATCAATCATGCAGGTCATCAAATGCTAGTAAAGTCCAAGTTGTTGTTGGGCCTTCTCAGAGTATGTTTCCAGCTCTTAATATCTTATGATTATAGGAATAGTATAGTTTACATTCTGGCACCTGGTGTTATTGTTGACCTATGTCCTCATTAAGCAATGTTGCTGTGAGTGATCTAGAATATGGAGTAGAAGAGGGTGTTAGCGTGGAAGTGGATTCTAATGATAACAAGGAGCTTAGCAGCTGTAGCAATCGTATTATTGCTAAGAAGGACGAAACTGCTGCAGGTTCTTGCCAAAGGTTGAAAAAATGTGAGTAGTATTTGTAGAATGCTTCTTGTCTTGTTATAAGCCTTTAATTAGGGCTATTATTTTTACTTTTTGGCTTTATATTTTAAGTTGATGAAGAGATTAGGAGAATAGGCAAAGTAGTTTGATCAAGCAATCTTCATGGTGGGATTGAGTATTTTGGTAATCTTCTTTATGGTTCCTGTGTCTATTTGCATTGGCAATTGGGTTTAAGATGGAGATTAACGAGAAAGGAAAAAGTGTTGTGGTTGAGATGCCTGATGTGTGAGAAGAGTAGAAGCGAAAAACTAACAAAAAAGAATATATATACTTGAATACATGGCATCCATTTTTGGTCAATTTGTACTTTGTTCTTTTATAATTGCAACATTTGGATTTTTGCACTATTCACCTGTCTCATTTTGTCTATCTTTGATATATATGGAAAAACATAGTTATGTGGAATTGTATTTGATTCATCTTAACGCATATATTCTATTTATCTATTTCTTTCCCTTTATATGCAACTAAAGATATTGCAAACCTGGATGACGGTTCTTACCAGAGATATGAGGTTATTGGAGCGGGAGGAGGAGTTGGCGTTAGATATTATTTGAGTGGGAGAAGGAGCTGGCATTAGATCGAGAAACATGGAGGGAGAAAATTTGGGCAAATGATGTTGTCGATTCCATATATGATTCATGTCTAGCCGACCCAAAATTATTTTGGGACAAAGGCGTTGTTGTATGCAACTAAAAATATTAGTAGTAAATTAACATGTTTGAAAATCGTAGTATTTTAAAGTGTGTTAATTTGGATTGGAGATATTATACTTTAACGATTTTAAAAAGGATGAGGCCTTGAAGGGACTTAGATCGATTATTTGAAAGATGTTATACCTGTAGTTTTAGGTTGAGAATTTGGATGGTGAATTGTAGGAAAGGTTTTTGGGTGTAGTGCCCTAATGTTAGACGCCTAGGTAAATTAATTCAATATTTCATACTGGGTGAGTGAATAATGGACTAATGGTGGTTACGAAGGTATAGTTTCATTGGTGTAGTCTCTCTTGCAATGGTATAGTGGTATATACTACTATGTCATATCCTTTTAGAAGAGAGCATATGATGTTTTATTTTTGATGGGTGATCAACCCTATAACTTGAGCTGCAGTTATTTTGTTTATAATTATTGAAGTTATCTTTAGGTAAAATGGAAAGTAGAAAAGTTAGCTTCGAATGTCTTTTCATAGAATTATGTTCCAATTTTTATTTCCTTTTTTAAGAAATATTAATTGTCTAATCTCCTACATTTACAGTGTCTACAAAGTCGAACTTGAAGAGAAAAAATCTGGCAGATGAATCACTTTCACTTCCACCGAAGGCTCCAAAGCTTCTTGATGCTGATGCAAAGCAAACAAACGTCAAAGAGGATGGAAGGGCCAAGCTAAGCAAGTCCAGGACGCAGAGCTCCTGCCCTGTGTCTGTTGGAGGTGTTCGAACTTCAATTGATGGATGGCAATGGCATAAGTTGATGGATGAATCGCTTTCACTTCCACCGAAGGCTCCAAAGCTTATTGATGCTGATGCAAAGCAAGCAGTTGTCAAAAAGGCTGGAAGGGCCAAGGTAAGCAAGTCCAGGACGCAGAGCTCCTGTCCTGTGTCTGTTGGATGTGCTCGAACTTCAATTGATGGATGGCAATGGCATAAATGGTCGTTACATGCAAGGCCTGCAGAGAGAGCTCGTGCCAGGGGTAATCAAATAACTACAATACAGCATTTTAAATCTCATGTTAGCAGTTCACATCCTTCACGTGTAAAGGGAATCTCTGCTAGGACCAACCGTGTAAAAATGCGGAATCTCCTAGCAGCAGCAGATGGTGCTGATTTATTAAAGTCTTCTCAGTTAAAGGTAGTACCACATTTTTGTTCTTTATTGCTTTCAGCAACTTCTGGATTTGGTCACTCATGCTAGGTTTTATTTCAGGCAAGGAAAAAGCATCTACGTTTCCAGCGGAGCAAGATTCATGACTGGGGTCTTATTGCACTGGAACCAATTGAAAGAGATGATTTTGTCATTGAATATGTTGGGGAATTAATCCGTCCACGGGTATATGCCATATGTGCTCTCTCTTATTCTTAGGCCCTTTTTTTCAGTCCATTTTAGTTTAATTCAGTCCAAAAGAGCAGGGCCTTAGATGATAATATGATAAATTTTGGAAGTGACTGCATTAAGTCTTAGTATAATGTTTTTGGAAATATTTGTATATCCATGTATCTCTTTTCGTTAGTCATTGGTCACTGGTGCTGTTCTTTTGGACTTACTTCTGTTCAGTTTAGTTTAGCACAAAAGAACACGGCCTTAGACCTAATTTGTTGGACTGACTCACTTTTAAGTATTTTTCTTGTGAAATAAAGAATTGTATCTAACATAATGTCAAGATTTTTGGTTTACAGGTAAACTAAGGCTGCATTTCATTTTATTATCTGAACTTGTTGTAAGACTTGGAACTGATTAAATGTAATTGCAACTTATTATTTTATTATATGAAATTAAACTTGATTCAAATAAATAACTGAAACACTATTAGAATTGATTAGATGATTTTGACTATTTGAACTAATTGCCTTTGAAAGTTTTTTTTAAGCTGAAGAAAATAACATCTTAAGAAGTATCTCCCCCCCCCCCCCCTTCTGGTGGTTATTTTACCATTCTTTTTTATACCTTTTTGTTTGTTTACAGATATCTGATATTAGGGAGCATCAATATGAGAAAATGGGTATTGGCAGCAGTTATCTTTTCAGACTGGATGATGGTTATGTTGTGAGTATTTGGTTTTTGATGATGTTGGAAGCTGAATTATGTTTGTAGAGCATACATTGCCTTGAGTTTACCTGTTTCTTTGCACACTTTATTTATGTTAGAATTTGCAATGGCTAAGTTTCTATTGAGAAAAGCTTAACTTGTTAGAAAACTGGCTAGATATAATCCAAATTATTAGCTGTATGTGGGATATAATTTATATTTTGTGAAATTCGTCACATGCATTTCCATATCAATTTCATATCTGTGCAAAATATTATCACTCTCTAAACTAGTTTAGTCGTTGGGACTATTGGCTATTTATAATTTTAAGTTTTTTTAAAATCAATATAAACATTAATAAATTTAAAAGAAAAGGATAAATTACTTAAAAATCCAAATAATCAACCACAAAAAATGCTACCTTTCCACATTTTTGGTAGCGTTATCATAATAATAATGATCATAATAATACACACGCACACAGTCACACACACAACCATAGTATACGACAAATTTTTTTTTTTAAAAATATCTGAAGAAGATGAAATTGTCACTTTAAACACTTTATTAGCCCTACCCCCTATTTTTTTTTAATGTGGTGATTAGTCCTGATCACCATGCACCTACATTCATAATATAATTTTTTTTTTTGTACACTGAACATTTATGCTATGCATTTAGAATATTCATTTTTAATTTTACAACATGTTATATAAATTTGAGTGGTCTAAATATAAAAGTCAGATGTTCTAAATGCTCAATATTAATGTTCTAAATGCTCAATATAAATGTTTTAAATGCATAATATTAATATTAAGTTTTACATGTAAGTGCAAAGTTGAAAATACCACTTTCATGCAATTGCATATGTAGGAAGACCGACTGTCTTCACGTATTTTATCCAATCACTAATCATGCTACTCGGAAAGACGGAAACTAACTAAAAGCTATTTTGTTAAATTTTAATTGCCTACATCTATTAAATTTTTTTTTTTTTAAATTTTGTTTTTGTTCCATCTTTTTCCTTTTAGTTTCTTAGTCAAATTGAGAAATGGTTGTAACATTTAGACATTTAGTAACACCAATCCCCAAGATACTAACTCTAATTAGCATAATTAGCAAGAAATTATTATTTGTAAACTCTACATGCACAATTTTATCCCAAATGGAATACCCTAATTAGTAATAACTTCAACTGTGAAATCAGGGTCAAATATCTTTTCATAAACGAGTAGATTGAAAATCTTACATCATTTTTACTTTCGTTGAGGCTTCTTTGAGAATTTAATGTTATAATTTGAAATTATTGAAGGTAGTTATGACTTATGAGTGCAAGGGGAATTTTAATTAAGGAAGCAAAGTTGGATACTTGTATGTTTCTTAAAGGAGAGATGTGAAAACAATATCCGGTAATGCTAATGTGAAGATTTAGGTTTCCAAATTTTAAAAACAACTTAATCGGTAGTTAGTTTCAGTACGCAAACTTCTAGACAGTTTTTGAAAATATTTCTAGACACTTAAAATTTTGCTCTTAAAAGACTAAGTGGAGATGGAATTGTCATATAATAAAACATTAAGCAAGGAAAATTGTTGTCTTATCCTGGTGTTTATGATTTAATATGCGAAATCCAAAAGTTCAAGGTGTTTGGGAATATTTGTGGGTTTGACAATTACAAAGCAAATATTGTTGTCAAATTAATCCTAAAGATGCCATTTGATTCTAGGGTCATGTCCTTTCATGCCAATATGATAATAGTTGGTACTTTTCATAAAAAAAATATGAAAATAGGTGGTAATGTCTCCGGCATTTGTGCAGGTTGATGCTACAAAACGTGGTGGCATTGCAAGATTCATAAACCATTCATGTGAGGTACACACTGATCTATCAAACTTGAGTAAAAATTCACTGAAGTTATTCTATGTTTAACTGATTGCAAAACCTCTTAATTTCTGCAGCCTAATTGTTACACCAAAATTGTCAGTGTTGAGGGTCAAAAGAGGATATTCATCTATGCAAAACAACATATATCTATTGGTGAAGAGATTACGTACAACTACAAATTTCCCCTGGAGGAGAAAAAAATCCCTTGTAATTGTGGCTCTAGAAGGTAAATTATAGTATTATTTATTCCTTTCCATAGTTCCTACAATCGTGATCGTGATTCATATCGTAGTATCTTACGTCACAATTCAAATATGGCCATTTGATTCGATTTACGATTGTATAAGATTCTGCAATCTCCTTTGAGAATTGAAAACTCACAAATTTAAATCATGTCAACAAAGCTATTAATAGATGTATTGTAAATTATTCCCTTTTTACTGCATAAGCAATTACTTCCTCTGTTTCTTTTATTCATTGCAAGAAACTTTTTTTTGCATGAATTTAAAGGAAGAGATTCAAGAGTATAAATGAACAAATTAATTAAGATAATTTAAACACAACTAAGAGGGAGATTAGAGGTTACCATTGTTATTTTTTAAAAATTAATTTTTCTGGTACACTATTAAGCCTCTTCATTAAAATGCGTGCAAAACAACTTGTTGCAAATAAAAAGAAACTGAAGAAATGTAATTTTAATTACTCCGTCCAAAAACTGCTCCACTTTCCTTTTTCATCCGTATCAAAATACTGCTCCATTTCTTCTTTTTGGTAGCATGGCCCACACACAACTTTACATTTATACCCTTACTTTCCACTTAATACCTATTACTTTTCCCTACTTATATTTACACAAAACTTCACTTTTACTCTTACTTAAAAAGTGGGTCCCAACTTAAATCCCACCCAAAACCTAATGGAGCAGAGTATTAGGTTTTGAACTAATGTATAAATACATTGAATAATATTTGAGTATGATATCCTGGTTATGCTGTTATGCATGTCTAGAAGTTAAGATTCTATGATTTGATTCTGAAAGCCCATTCTGATTTGAGGTAGATTCCCAATTTTGAGCTCCTTCCGTCTTTTTTGTTGGCTGTACTTTTTTCCTCATATGGGCAAAAAAAATTCCCACCTTGTTCCTTCCTTAGTTTTAAAAGGCGCGCCTCAGGCGCGCCTAGGCGCAAGGCTCTTCAAGGCGCTAGCGTTTGGGCTTTTTTAAGGCGAGGCACAAGGACCCCTTGGAGGCGCTGGAAAGGCGCGCCTTTTTGGGGGGCGCAAGGCACAGGAAAGGCGCGCCTTTTGGGGGTAAGGCGCACATCAGGTTTTTTTAAATTACAAGTAGGTTTTTTATTAGGTCATTTGAAGCATTTATATATAAAAAAAAGAAAGAGAGAATAAGTAGAAGAATAAGATCGACATTTTGAAAGAAGAGAGAGAAGTATAGAAGCAAATCGTAGGTCCCTAACTGTTGCTGCCATCATCACCCACCCACCGCCGAAGCTACCATCGTCACTGCCGGTCGTCCCTAACTGTTGCTACCATCATCACCCACCCACCGCCGGAGCCACCATCGTCACTGCCGGTCACCGAGAAGTTTCTCTCTTTTGTTCTTTTTTCTTTTCTTCCTCTTCGACTGTCTTCGTCTCTTCGAAAATGAGCTTGGACAACCAAGTTTGCTTTTCCTTCCCTTTTTTCTTTTCATCATGTAATGTTTTAGACTTTTAATACCGTTTTTTTAATATGAATTATACTTTGTTATGTCATTTATGCATTTATAACGAGTATAATGTTATTTGTGTAAAGTACATGATCTAGTTTTAAAAAATTAAGGTTTTAGAAAATTTAGTGTGCCTCACCACCTAAAGGCGCGCGCCTTCGCCTTGCGCCTTGCGCCTAGGCTCCAAGGACATCGTGCGCCTCGGTGCGCCTTGCGCCTTTTAAAACTAAGGTTCCTTCCTATAATCCTACTCGATGGACAATACGTTCTCGCTTATTTCTGTACACAAACCTCAATTGTAATAGACTAATACAACCACACAAGTACTGTAATGATTTTTCTCTTGCTTTCTAACATAAACTCAACAAATTCTGACATAGTATGGGATAGTTTTCTGTGTAGGTTTTGTTGGAAATGTTTTGATGTATCAACTCTCTATATGAGTGTGAGTAGAGATTCTAAATCAATCGTTTTCTGTATTTAAGGGTTTGCATGTCAAGTCTGGAAAGTTATTTGTTTTCATTTTGAAAATTTCATTTCAAAATCCTGATCCAGCAAGAAAAGCTAAACTAAATAGTTCTCCTTTTCATCTGTGAAGTCGTGCCTTTTGTCCTGTATGTCTGGTTGATACTAATTTGTTTCTTGTTAAATTATAATACTAGTTAGTGGGATAGGAATCCCATATACTCAATATATTGAACATATGAATAATACAACTGTTTTATTATTGTTTTCTTGATGCTCCATTCTCATGCTTAGGTGCTGTGGTTCTATGAACTAAAAATTCGAAAGGAATCAGAGGCTCATGTTTTATTGCTGTAATTAGTAACTTATTTGTGTTTGGCACCTAGTATATGTGATTTGTGAACTTTGTTCTTATTGTGGCAATTTTTTTGCCATAACTGTCCTGTATTTTGATTATTCTAGTTTTTTTGTGCACGCAATGTGTGCTACAATTTTAAAATATTGGTGAACAACGGTAACTTGGCAATAAAATTAATAAATTCCTACATAACTTTAAAAACTTTTAAATATTTTTTTTGAATTTAATCTAGTTTATGCCTTTCGCTTATACATAGTAATTATATTGCAAATTGAGTAAATGGTTTATTCTCTAAAAGATCTATTATTTATGAATAAATTTTGAATAATACAATTTTACAATTAAATGGTACTTACATTTTTTTAATTGTGATTACGTGTTTTAAATAAGGCTATTAATGATTTCAAAAATCAAATAACATTATGTAAGATTTTAATACACAAATGACAAAATTGTCCCCCATACCCCAATTGACTAACAATTATGAAGGATGAGTACGGGTAGTATGGTAATCCACTTGGACACTGCCGCAACCTCCCCCCTTCCCTTATATAATAGAGATGATTATCGGATCCGTTTTAATATTATTTTGCGGATGTCCTTTTCTCTGTTTTCAGGTGCCGTGGTTCTATGAACTAGAAGTTAGAAAAGAATCAGAGGCTCACCGCTCTTGTTCCATAGCAGGTGTACTGTCATTAGTAACTTATCCATGTTTGACCCCCAAGTAGTTGTGAAATTAAGTGTTCCTCATCGTGGCAATTGTTTTTCTGCCCTAATCGCTCTGTATTTAAAGAGTTTCATTTGCAGCTGTTCTTTCTGTTATAGTTTTCTTACGATAGTGAGTTCTGACTCATTATATCTTTAATTGTTTGACTTTAATTGTTCCTGTCTTAAAATCTTCTAGTTTGGGTAATCTTCTGGCCACATTTAATAATATAAAATGCTCAAAATTACCCAATATATCATCTTTATTCTCTGCTATTGCTTAAATCTTTGTGATCATTAATAATTACAAGTAGAATTGTTTAAATTGTGTTAATTTTAGTTTTAGTATAGTAAATTAATTTAAGATGACAATGGCGATGGGAAGGAGGTGGAATAGAAGTATTAGAGAATGGGGAAACATAATATTTCTTTTGGATTCCCTTGCTGTATATCTCTTTATATGGCAAGGCCCAACATCCAAACTTTATTTTTAAAAATTATTAAATTAAATAAGTGCAACCATCCTAATTGAGCTTGAGAATCTCTATCTTGTGTTCTCATGCTCGAATACTAAGTTACTAGGGTAGCACCATCCATCATCATTCGATCAATTGCTTGCCTCATTGATGATTCCAGTTCAAAGTAATCTTTTATCCAGCTTGAGAAATCCAACTCTATCTGTTGCATGCTGGCTCCTTATTCTTGTATGGCTGCTCAGTTATTGGAAACCAGTAAAATTTAATTTGATGCATTAGACCATATTGATGATTATTGATTAAAATCACATTGGGTGATTTTCAATCATTATTTTTATCTCGTAGGTACTATGTGTAGTAATATATACTCTTATTTTTTGTATGGGTTCGAAAGTTCTATTATATAGACTTAATTGTATTTGGGTTTTCGATGTATTAGCTCCTCTTAGTTATTGGCCTTTAAATATCGTGAAAAACTTGGTTCAGTTTGCTTTGCTAATGAACTTTGGGACAAGAGTTGTATAGTATCTTCAATTGTTTGAATTATCTTCGTTATGTGTTTTTTATTGATTTTCTTTTCTAGATTAAGTTGCTGCAGCCTTCTTGTAACATAATTAAACACCAGGAATTATCTTTTGTGACCATTTTCTATATGTTGGAATATTTAGAGGCTTTTAGCACTATATAGGAGGGAATTGAAGTAAAGAGGATTTTGGTGGGAAATAAACATGATATCAAGAATTCATGCTGCCAATTCCATCCATTTGGATTAAGCCATTAATTGTTGTTATTTTTGTAAGTTGGTAACATTAATTATCATTTTTGCTCCTTGCCAGTAACATGTGTGTACCCTCTTTTTGTTTCTGTTGTGAATATTGAATCTAGAGTTATTTAATAAGGTGGAGAAATAGGACTTACAAAAGGTATTGAATGTGGGCCCTCTTTTACTTTCCCCCCTGTTGTAGCATGTGTTATTTGAGATGGTATGATTATTTGAGATGGTATGATTTAGCTGATGGGGAAATCCCTTTCTAATTGCATGTTAACTTCAGTTTCTGTTTTACTTTTTCGTTATTTGAAATAGTTTGATTTAGCAAATGGTGAATTTTCTACAATTTCATGTTAATTTTACATTTTTTTTCTTTCAGGATTTGAATTTCAATCTTATGGAGAACCATATATTTTGAACTATTATCTCTATCCATGACGAAGTGCTGTCTAGTCATCTGCACTTTTGTAGATAGTCTCTCAACTGCAGATGAGTTTCTACCCTTGGAAAACTGTAATGAGTTCATTATCTTCTTCAGTTTAGTACTTTAGTTACATGTCATTCTTGGGAGTATAATTTTCACTATTTTTTGTATAGAGCACTCGTACAGACATCCATAATATTTTTGGAGTCCAATGATAAATGATAATAATAGTAATAATATAATTCATAATTGATTCCCAGTTTATTTTCGGTTTTGCCTAATAGTAAGTTTGTTTGTTCGTCTCACCTTTAACCTTGTGTCTTGAATGCGTTGCTTCCTTCTATGGAATTGTATCTTATTCTCAATCTTGCACAATTTCACCAATGACCTGCCTTTATCTTCCTCATGGACCTATGTAATGGATTTTGTGAAGTATATGAATTCTAATCTGCTATGCTGGCATGCTAAGCTTCTTTTCTTTTAATATTAATGTTCAGCAGTAGATGTCCTTTGGAAGTTAGACTTTACATTAGATATGATGTTTATATGAATCTTCCTTTTGAACTTAGATTGTTTCGGTTAACTTTCTTTGGAGTTGCAGCTATAAAACCAATGTACTGTTAAGTTCCAGGTGTTGTGGATCCTTTCAAGGTTCCTACAGAATTGGTTATTATGTATTTGTTGATGATTTTGTTTGATTCTTACCATTTTAGGCTCGTAGCTTATGGAATAATATATTGTTTCTTGATTGTTTCCAATTTAGGCCATCCTAGATTATGGAAAAATTTATTGATTCTTGATTTTTGTCCATTTAAAGTGTCAATTACTTATGGAGGAATAACTATTGAAGTTGTAGGGAATACTTTCGTTTAACCCTACGGATCCTTTTGAGTTTGTGGAATCTTTCAGTGATAATTGCGTATGCTTTTTCTGTTCCATACCCGTAGATCACATTAAGGACAAATGAGAGAGAGCGTATGAAAGCAAGTTTCTCTTTCTAGTGTAGAAAATATATTGCGAGTGTAAGATTATCTGATTAAGTGGGTACAATAACGACAAAGCCTTAGTCCCAAAAGCCTCGTTAATCCTAATCCAGGTTTGCATTGGTTTTATGAGGATTTTTTGTAACACCCTTAAAAGGTTAGTGAGAAGGATTTTGACAAATGGAGTATTTCTAAAACTTTGTGAAGTTCTTTTGTCTAGGACCATACTTAAATTAGCCCCTAGTCCCTTTATATGCTTCTTGGAAGGAAATCATTACCATGTTAGCTGTTCCATCACATTGCTGTGCTGCTTTGAAATTTGCAAGAAATGAGAATATGTTTTACATACAAATTCGTATGTGAGGTAGTTAGGCTGGCTATCTATTTAAGTGGCATTCGCTGAAAATTAGTTGTTGAGAAACTCATCCAAAGTAGCAATATATTGTAAAAATGCTGAATTCTTTTGTTATTGAGAGATTCCATGGGGTTTTTTAGCCTGGTTTATCTGAGATATTTGTTGTATAAGATGTGCAATTTGTATTATTCACGGAACTTATATTCAGTAAAATGGTTGCAGCCAAATCTATTGCCAAGATGTGATGATGCCGTGATGGTGTTGACAATTTTAACATCAGCTGTAATAGAAAGACCAATGTCATCTTTGTATCTGTCTTGATGCCTGTATTTTTGGGCAAAAGCTATTCTGTAGTTTCATTGTTAATGTTTTAATTTTATGTATGTGCGTATTTGAGCGTCAAGGTTTCCCTCATAATTGTTATATAATATATTTTTTGCAGGAGTACATGAATCTCCAATGGACTTACTGTTGCTGGGGGCTAGTTGTGTCTTTGTGGTATGTGAATTCTTGGCTTTCTTATGTAATCTTGGTTAATTTGTCAATTGTTTGTTCTTTCAGTGTGCCTCCATCATGAAATTAGATGCATCAAAGTCAGCTGTGCGGTGGGAGAAATTTGGCGCGAAACCTTGATCTTATCAAGCTTCCTTTCTCTGGAATTCGGTTCTCTCTCCGGTTTACTTTAAATAACGTCTAGTTAATGTGAAAACCTTTGAAATCATCATAAAAAAAATTTGGGATATATTTAAGTCGATTTGAAAGGAGTAGGTGTAAAGCTTTTTAGAGTTCCATGTCCTAATAAAATTAGTACGTCTAACACAAAACAAATTTGAGTAGGTGAGAGTTAGAGTTCAACAATTCAATCTCTCTAGATATAACAAAAAAAAATGAGATGAGACTAGTCTCTTCATCATTGCTTAGGGATATAATGATGAAAGCATTAGTTAGATTTAATTTATCGACGTTTAGGCTCCGTTTATTTCGACGGAAAGGTATTTTCAATGAAAGATTGAAGTAGCGAACAAAATAAAAGTGAAATAGAAAATAGAAGCAAAAAAGAGTGGTAATTGGAGTAGTGAAGAAAGAAAAAGTGGAAAATGTGACATACTTGGATAACATGGAAAATGTGGCATACTTGGATAACATGGAAAATGTGGCATACGTTGGATAGAGAAATAAAAATGATTTCCCTTTTTCAAAGAGAAAATTTGAACCTTTGAGAAAATTATTTTCCTCCTCTTATCTAATAAAACAAAGGAAAATTAATAAAAGGGAAAATGTTTTTATAAAAATGTTTTCCTTCAAAACAAACGGAGCCTTCGATTGATTTTTTTACAACCACAGCCATGACTGATAATGACTATTAGAAAGGGGTTAGTCGCTTTATGTGTTTGGTTTATTCATCCTTGAAGAGTGGGAGTTCTTTATTCACTTAGGTGTGGCTAAATCTTCCTATAACGTTTAAGTTGCAATTGCAGTCAAATTCACTTGTATGAGTAGCCTAAATTTGGATGCATTTGGAGGCTATTTAAAAAGAAAATAAAAAATAAAAATTGAAATGGGTAATTTTCGTTCAAAATGTGGAGGTGCAACACAAATGGATCTTTTTGTGCGGACTCATTTCCAAATTATATAGGAGGGCTTTTGTTGTCGAAAGGAAAAAAGTTTTTATTTTTATAAAAAATGTAAGCCCTTTGTATGCTTTTAATGCTTTGCAAAGCTTATAGTTTTTTTTGTAATGGTTTATATATAATTTCTTACTGGCAAAATTAGCTTTAATAGCACCACTTATTGGTCAGGTATGACCAAGATCACAAGCTTTAAGTGGAGCATCGAGCAGCAAAACTTAGAGTTAAGAGGCATAGGTGCGCTTTATAGAATAAATTAAATATGATGCTTGAGATTATACCATAACCATGAATTTATTTTTATTCATTATGTCTATTAATAAATTATTTCTTTGTCTTTTTTCCCTTTTAATATGTTTTTGGCTATATTATTCTATTGAAAATTATATATTACCTCCGTTTCAGAATAATTGATATACCATCTTTTTTTTCATCTTATAGTAAATTTTTGTCATGTTAAAAACTTATGGTACTATACCAATAATTAAACAGCACTTTATCGTCTTTTTATTTTACTTTCTTTCTATATATAACCCCACAAACAACATAAAAGATTCTAGAATGGTCCATATTAGAGTCATTGAAAATACATAAAGAACTAAAAAATTCAAGAGATAATTAATATGAAAATTGAAATTAAAAGCGTTAAAATATTAAAATTTTCCTAGATTGGACAAAATCTCAAGCATTATATATAATCTATGCTATAAAATACACTTCCATTGGGTTGTGGTATCTAGTGTTACTTTAAAGGTTGCGTTGCTTAGCACATCTGACAATAGGTGGTGTTGTTGTTCTAGCTTATTTTTTAGTTACATTTTATCAATCATTGGTAGAGTTTATTTTGATCAAATATAGCATCTAAAAAAGACAAAAAGACGGAGGGAGTATTATCCTTCTAAATGCTTGTTTGGTTGATAACAAATTGCATGAGAATTATTTACCAGAAAAAAAATGCATGAGAATTGTAATTTCCTAAAAATGCAAATTTGTTTGGTTAGCAAGAATGTATAAAATGGAACTTTCTAGGAAGTGTAATTTCTTACCAAATGGAGGAAATAACTCACCTACGTTGAACTTCTAAGGGAAATTTCATGCTCATCCAACCAACACAATGACTTCCTAGGAAATAGAAAATAAATTACTTTCAAAATTCTATTAGCCATTTGCAACCAAAGAAGCACTAAGTTAGGTAATAGGTTCAACATTAAAACATTATCATAGGGTAAATACCACTTTAAATTTGGTAATAGATTAATGTGAAATGCCGCTATATTTATAAAGGGTCCTTTCATAAAATTATTTTGCCATACAAAATTACACCAATAATTTTGCCATTGCAAAATGCCACATGTATCAAGGAAACCTATGAGAGAGATGGAGAAGAGGGGGTGGGGTTGAATTATTTAAAAACAATGTTGAGCATATTTAAAAGCAAGTGTGATTCTATGGTTTTTACGTTTTTGTTAAAGACTGATGACCAAGTCTTATGTGCTTCAGTTGGAACACTTGGTAAATGTTTATTATTTTTGTTTTGTTGACTCAAATCAAAAAAAAATTCTTCCTAATGGCGATTCATATCTACTGACTGATTTTTTTTTGGAAGTAAGCCTTTGTTGTTCGTATCGGCCTTAGCTCAAATGGAAGAGTGAGAGGTTTAGGCAGCTCGGTTATTTTTACCCTGTGCTTGCTTAAATCCTTTTGGTTGCCGGTTCAAATCCGGCAGGCCGTTTACGGAGGTTGGATGTGTTGGTACATGGGGTTTATTAATGTTATATGTTTAGGTTCCATGATCATCATTGTAAAGTGATGTTAGTACTCTCAACTTGTCTTGTAACTAGTTCTTTAAAAGTTTAGGATTCTTTTGGGTAAAGTGTGCCTATCACACTTGGTTATGTTAAATCATGTACAAGTATTTAAAATTGTTAGATTTACAAGTGTATTACAAGTGTTAGAATGATAAGACGCAAAAAAAAAAAAAGAAGAAATGAACATACAAAGTAAAACGGAGGAAGTAAAATTTTAGTATGAATTTGTGATTGAGATTTCTTGTCCAAAAGGAGCAAATTTGATCAACATAGGAAAAGAACTTGAACCAAACCCTAATGGAGAAGGTTAGCACAGAAAAATAAATTTTGGGTGTTTGAGTGTTTGACAATGATTTTAATTAGTTTTATTGGCTTAAACTATTCGTTTACAACAACACTGGGATAACTAGCTTTTATGCTCCTACATTTTATGTCGGCCATGCTGTTTGTTTACAATTTGGTAGTGAAATCACTACCCTATACTTCAAAAAAATAAAAATGAAGAGGCTTGTCATTGTTGACAAAAAACAAGACCTTTTGAAACTTTTTGGAGTATAAAAAATAGTGTTTGTACGATTCGAATGTAAAAGGATGAGTCTATCTATGTTTTGCTCACTAATATGCAAGTATCTAAATAAAGGATGTTAGTACTTAGGGCAATAACAATAGTACAAAACCATGTAAGGATTGTTCATATGCTGCATCATTATTATGTAAACATCTATCTAGACAAATCTTTCAGCAACAATAGACAAACCTATTCTAATGTTTATCGGTTCAATATTGATGTATTTGTTACTTGGTATTTAGTAATCGGGTTCGGGTTTAAAGTGTTTATGGGGGGATATTACATTGGTGAATCAAAGTGCTTTTGTGTTGGGTAGACTCATACATAGCATATAGTATCATTGTGGCTTTTAAAATGTTCCATGCATCATGTGAAGCTTTATAAGAAGGATGGGGGGTTTCATGGCTTTAAAAAAGATATGGCCAAGGCGTATGATAGGGTACAATGGTGCTTTTTGGTGAGGGTATCGAATAATATGGGGTTTGGAGATCACTAGGTGGGAAGGGTGATGCATCGTGTGAAGTTTGTGTCTTTTTACTGTGCTTGTGTGAAGTTTGTGTCTTTTTATTGTGCTTATCAATGGGAATGCTTCCGCGAATTTTTGCCCGGGAAGAGGATTAAGGCAAGGGCATCCCCATTTGCCTTATTGGTTCATCTTGTGTGCTGAAGCTTTGATTAGGCTCCTTAGGCGAGATGTGGAGAGAGATGTGTTGCTTTAATTAGGCTCTACCTCCTTGTATGTCTCATATGTTGTTTGTCGATGGTAATTTGATTTTCGCTAGGGCCTAGGATGCAGTGGTGGATTTCATTAAAGAGATTTTGTGAATCTATGAGAGGGCGTTAGTGCAGCATGTGAATTTGGATAAGTCGATTTTTTTTCCAGTTCGGGAGTGCCGAGTGTGAAGCGTAGGGAGTTGGTTAGTAGGTTGTGTGTGCGAGAAGTCGATGTCCAAGATAAGTATTTACGTTTGCCTACAATTGTGGGCATGACTAAGAAGGTGTTGACGAACGAGGTGAAAGAGAAACTGGGGGGAGACTTCATGGTTG
Source organism: Salicornia ramosissima (assembly GCA_951394345.1). Taxonomy (NCBI): domain Eukaryota; kingdom Viridiplantae; phylum Streptophyta; class Magnoliopsida; order Caryophyllales; family Amaranthaceae; genus Salicornia; species Salicornia ramosissima. Next base: position 44,814,707 of record OX596233.1, on the reverse strand, counting down.
GAAGGGGTCAACTTATCTAAACCAAGTAGGGAAATTATGATTAAGGCAGTGGCCCAATTTTTTTTACCGATACGATGAGTTATGTAGTTCGAAAGCAATATGAGGGATTAAGTTTCCGTGATTTTATATTGTTTAATTTAGCTTTGCTAGGGAAACATGTGTGGGGGATCATGAAATTTCAGTATAGCTTATTGGCTCAAATTTTTAGAGCTAAATACTTTCAAGATGGGGACGTGTTGAATGCGAGGTTGGGGGAGTAATCCGAGTTATGTATGGCGAAGGCTTTGGGGGGTTAGGTGGGTGGTGAATCGTTGTTTGTGGTGGAAGGTTGGTAAAGGTGCTTAATTCAGTGTGGAATAGTTCATGGTCCTCAAACCCAATCAAGGAAAATTATCTCTCCTAGAGGTGAGGCTTATAAAGATTTGAGGTTGTGTGACCTTATACACCTTATTTTGAGTAAGTGGAATGCCTCGCTCATCAATGAACTCTTCTTTCCTTTGAGCGTGATAGAATCTTGAGTATCCCTATTAGTTCAAGGTTGCCTGAGGATAGTGCCTGTTGGGATTTGGAAAGAAACCGTGAGTACTCGATCTGCTCTGGTGATGGGGAGGTTAGTGAGGAGGGAAGCTCCATGAGGGGATTTGGAATAAAATTTGGAGTGCTAATACTTTGGCCCGTGTGAAAGTTTTCTTTATAGCGTGCTTGCCGTGATGCTCTTCCAACAAAAGTTAGCTTGCAAAAGTGAATTAATCACTTGGATAGAAGTTGTTTGTGTCAATGCGAGGAAGATAATATTCCGCATGCGCTAGGGAGATGTATTATACCTTGTATGATTTGGCATGAGTGTGGGATGTAAGAGTGGTTGCAAGTGGCGCATCGGAGGTGGATTGAGCTGGTGGAGAGTTATTTTGAGAAGATGTACATGGAAGAGAAGGCGTGGTTTATGACCGTAGTTGAGCGATTTGGAGTGTAAGCAACATGTGGGTGTTTGATGAGGAAAAATATAACCTACTACGTTTATATGGAAAAATTGACGGGGGAGATGCGGGGGGAGTGTCGGTATGGGGTTGGAAGTGTGTGTAGGGACACAACAAGTTGGCAGACTCGTGTGGCGACCTACATTAAACTGAATGTGGATTGGGGTTACTTTGAGGCGTGGGTTCGTCTGGTGGCGAGAGAGATAGCGGGCATGCTTACTAATGGCGTCGTGGCAATGGGAGGATAGGTAGGAAGCACGAGTGGCCAAGGCTAAAGCCATTGTTCATAGCTTAGAGCTGGCAGATGATTTGGGTCTTCGAAATGCCGTGGTGGAAAGTGATTGCTTTAGTGTAATTGTTGCACTGAAGTCGCAAGAGAAGGGTAGTTCGGATTTTAATCTTGTCATTGATGATATTCTTCATGTTTCTCATTATTTTGTGCGGATTGAATGGTGTTGGGTAGGGAGAGATGATGATAGTGTTGCTCATAAGCAGGCTCATTTACAAAATACTTCATTTATTGTTTTATTTTCAGGTAGGGTTTTTTTTCCCAATTGAGTCTTGATTTCTTTTTTTTTTTTTTCAGTTCATTTTTTTTTTGGGGTGGGGAGGGGGGGGGGGGGGTATTGTTTTTTCCTAGTTGAGTTTTGATTTTTCCTTTTTTTTTCCAGTTGGATTTTTTTAATTTTTTGGTTTCAATTGGGTTATGCTTTTTTCAGTTATGTTCTCTATTTTTATGTTGAATTCTTAATTTTTCCAGTTGAGTAAATGATTTCAGTTACACTCGTATGGTTATTTGTATTGTGTCAGACTTGTTAGACATAATACGTTCTCATAAAAAAAAAGGCATATAAAAAATTAAATATCCTAATTTTAATTAGGGAATGTATTATGTCAAACAAGTTTGACACAATACAAATGATCAAACGTGCACATAAAAAAGATGACCTGGAAAAAAAAGTATAAATAGACCTAAAAAAATTACCTGAAGAAACCCTAAAGCCTACGTTCCTCCAAGAACCGTGAAGCCCTAATGTTGATGTCAATCTCTGAGTGGTGACACTGTGAGATGGGTTGTCCAATGTGCGATGAAGTTGAGTTGTCGACAATGCTTGGCTGGTCTATAGAAGTCGACCGTACGTGAAGATAAAATGCTTACTAGTCTGCATAATTCGACCTTGCGTGAAGATGAATTGCAGAGCATCCGCTGCTCCATGCGTGCTTGACAGTGGTGGTGTTGAGAGGTTTTATGATTCTCGCCTCACTTGAATGGCACCCTTCATTCAACCCCACAATTCTTTTCTAAATTCCACCATTCATTCGTATTTCCAACTAGTAACAAAGACCATCTAACCCAATACTTTAATTGTAATAACCCGAATTTTTGGGCGTAAAAATAATATTAATAATGAAATAATGTAAGAAATGAGATAAAACTAACATGGATAGAAAAAGTAAATAAAAATATGTACATATGTATATATGCGTATATATTAATAATAAAATGATATAAAGTGTGAATGGGTTGCCGGAAACATTTTAAAAATAAATTAGTTTTATGTTTTGGGTGTTCCGACGAAAAGATCATTTGATCTATTTTATGTTATTTTATTTAAAAAAAAGGTTTTAATTGTAACTGTTGTGGGCCTGCAGGCAACTGACAACATTAATATAAAAAAGAAAAACCCTAATTAGTCAGTTGTGAGCACACAACAGAAAAAAAAAAAAAACAAATTCGTTTTCTCTCTCCTCTCTCCCTCCTGTTACTCGACATTTTTCAAAAAAAAAAAAAAATTCAGCAGCCGCCGTCGCCTCCCACCGTTGCTGGGCCTGCAGTTCAAAGTCTTCGAACGGTATTTCTAAAAAAAAAATTTAATTATCTTTTTAGTTTTCTTTTGTTCTAAAATTAATCATGTTTCAAATCTTGTTTTTGTATGACAATTTTAGGCTTAGATCTTTGGTTTAGACTAAGTTTCTCATAACTTTGAATCAGATTTTTTATTTTTTATTTCTAGGTTTAAATTTCAGATTTAGTTTATATATTGTTTAAACCCCAAAAATCTTGTTTTATGTTTATTTTGTTAGATAGTTTAAATTTTATACTTAGACGATTATAGGGAGGTTTAATTCTGATATATGTATATAGAATAGCGAATTTCAAATTTTAATGAGGGTTTTATTTTATTAAAGAAACTAGGTCAGCACCCGTGCGGATGCACGACTTTTAAAAAAATAATTGTTAAAATTTATTTTAATAATGATAATCTATAATTTGTAAGAAAAAGTTGAAATTAAGTAAAATGAACAACAATGCCCATATGTATAGATAAATATTATAATTGTTAGTAGTTTCTGTTTTATTCTGTAGCAAGGTTATACTTGAATAAGTACAATTTTCACAAAAATATTTTATTTTTATTACACTTATATAATTTTAATTTAATTGTAATGAAATCTTTATATCTATATACTTTATTTTAAAAAGATTAGTACAACAACTTTAACTTATGAAAATTTTAGTAAGATTGAATATTCTTATTAATAAGTTGTAACTAAAAAAATATTTAGATTTAAGCAAAAATAAGTGTGTTTTAATTCAACTTATTAAGCAATATAGACATATAGTACTTATTTTAGAAAAGTTCCGATCAGATAAAAAAATTTAGACCAGATAAGATAAGATCTGAAAAATTCAGATCAAATCAGAATAGTTAAAATGACTATTAAAAAAACTCAAAAAAAAATCAAATAAGACTATATCAAATTTGAAAAGTTCAAATCAGATCAGGAAAATTCAGATCAGATAAAATCAAAATAGTTAAGTTCAGATCAGATATAAAAAATTTCGACAAATCAAACATACCCCAAATATCAACTTTTCAATAATATAAGGAGAAAAAACTTTAGAAAAGATAATATTGGAAAAAAAAAAAAACCAATAAGTAGTGAGTAAGTTTTAAAAAAAAAAATCAAATGAAAGATTGGAGGGAAAATTTCTAATAAGGAAGTGACATGTGGCAATTGGTGAGATTAATGGTTTTTGTTTTAGTTATAATTATATTATTATTATTATTATTATTATTATTATTATTATTATTATTATTATTATTAGTTATAATTATAGATAAGTAAGTGAGTAAGTTTTTAAAAAGAAAAAAAATCAAATGAAAGTTTGGAGTGAAATTTTTTAATGAGGAAATGACATGTGGCAATTGGTGAGGTTAGTGGTTTTTGTTTTAGTAATAGTTAAAATAGAGTTATAGATAGAGTATTATTAGTTATAATTATAGATAAGTAAGTGAGTAAGTTTTTAAAAAGAAAAAAAAAATCAAATGAAAGTTTGGAGGGAAATTTTTTAATGAGGAAGTGACATGTGACAATTGGTGAGGTTAGTGGTTTTTGTTTTAGTAATAGTTATAGATAGATATGTAATAAGTGTGTTTTATGATTTTTATGTACCGGAATTGTTCATATCAAAGTAGGAATTGAATTATGATGTTTAATTTGTGTGACTTAAAAAGTATATTGCAACCTTTAGGGAGTGTTTTTAATGAAAAGTAACTTTTGAAATTTTACTTAAAATATTATTTACGACACTTTTTCTTAGTATTTTTGGGTAGAAATATATATCCTGCAAGTGGTATGATTTTTATATGTGAATGTGGAACTTAAAACATTGATCTTGGGGGTTTACAAAAGATTTTATTTTGTAGTTTTTTTAGAATTAAAGTCTAATTATTTTTTAAGGTTTTTTTCGTCAGTAGCATATAAGGATTCCCGGCAATGTAACAATTTGCCGGGTATTGATAGAACATTAAAAATTGTCGCTTGGAGCATATTGGACGCGTTTAGGGTGCCTAATAAGGCTGTAATTTTCTTTAACACGATTAAAATATTATTTTAATTATCTACCTAAACGGTTGTTGGGTATTTTAAGTAGAGGGCACGCTAATATAATTTTTGGAATATTATAGAAGCTGGATATCTTTATCTTGTAATAGTTATGCTTAGGGTAAATTTTATATTTGGGGGAATTAATTAGTTCCCTGTTTGATTGTAGGAGATTTGAATTCCGAGAATTCAATTAAAAGTGGCTAGTCGAATATATTATACCAGGTACGTATGTATTGCATGTAGTAGCATGTCTAGAACATGTTTTGAACTGTGATGATTGGTTGTAGGTTATATCTGTAATTGTGGAAAGATAATATATATATTGTTAAATCATGTTGGTCAAAATTGGGTATTTTATCACAGTTTGGGTTATGAGTTCAATTATGAACCTTTTTACCAATTAATATGGGGTCAGGTGGCACTAATATTATTTTTACCACCATCGTGTGGGGCCAGGTGGCATTAAGGGATTTAATAATTATGTAATCGCTAAATAAAAGATAATTAAACCTGCAGCTGTGTGTTTTGAATTATGAGTGTTGGTGTTGTAGATTTTTAGGAAAATAAAATAAAACCTGACTTCTCATAATAACACTCTAAATTATGTAAAGTGAAACGAGATTCACACCAAAACTCTTGGAACGTATATACCTTGAGTATGAACAATGGGGGGAGCTTATGGTCCTATCAAGAGGTACGAGACGTCGTTCACTCTTGTTATATTTTTTCTTCTTTTTCTCTTTCTTCTTCTATTTTATTTTGGGATCCCAACCACCTTATGGTGGATATTCCCACTCGGATCGCAACCGAGTGCGTGGCCAGGTGGCAGCCGTGATAGGCAACTTTCTTTACATTTTATCTTTCACCCACCTTATGGTGGATATTCCTACTCGGATCACAACCGAGTGCGTGGCCAGGTGGCAGCCGTGGTAGGCAACTTTCCTTATCTTTTATCTTTGGGAGCCCGTTCGATGTGAATCCAATCTCTTAATAAAATAAACAAATAATATGCATTTCACCATTATTTAATCTGACCACTATCTTTAATTTGTCTGATCATGGAGTCCATAGTCTTAACTCAATTACAGTTATTTATTTATTTATTTATTTATAAATTTACTTGTTTATTTATTGTCGCTTGTAGTATATATGTACTCAGCTTTTGCTGATTACGTGCTTTGGTGTGTGTGTCTTCTTTGGTCATGGCCCTCGCCTTAATGACCCTGTGATGAACCAATTTATACACTTGTATTATTGGGGAGCAGAATTGCACAGGTTAGCTTAATGATGTGAAGTTCAAGCAGTCGGCATATGCATTGTTGTGGGATGAGAGTGATTCGAAAGTTATCAATTCTTGTAATTGAGCTTATTTTGAAATGTTATCTCATTTACGTTATTTAGTTTAAATAATTGTTAAAGTTTTTCCGCTGCAAGATTCTAAATAAGCCGAAACGTTTTCACACGTGGCAGTAATACTTTGAAAATTTCTCTTCAAGAATATTTTTATACCTATAGTTTTAGAGTATTTACGGATTAAAAACACAGTAATTTTCAGGGTATTACATTAATTTTCAATTATACGTGCGCATTTGTCCTGGACCTAAACTAATATTAAAGATAAAAAAAAATAAAATCAACAATCATCAATAACAAAAAAAACAAAAAATAAAATCAACAGCGAATAATAACAAAGAAAATTGAAAATAAAATCAACAATTAAAAAAATAGCAATTGTTAATTGAATAATTGAACTTGAAATAATTTGAAAACGAAAAAAATAACAAGGACTTCATGGCGAAGCGGTGACAAACAATTACATTAACTGTTGGAACATTTATGAATAAATGGGCTAAGGTATTGGACAAAGTAGGCTAGGCAAAAGGACTCACGAGGCAGAGATGATCTTGCACCCCGTGAGAAGTTTTTCGCGCCCCGCGAAAAAGCTACTGGAAAATCTGGACAAAAGTTTGTTCAGTGGTCGCACCTCGCGACGGGGTCGTCTCACCCCGCGACTGGGTCTTCGCACCCCGCGACGGGGTCGTCACACCCCGCGACAGTGTCTCTGGAAAATTCGAATGGTTGTTCGAATTCTTGGATTCTTTTCCTAGGATTCCTTTACGTGTTTAAGCTTGTCCTTTGAGCTTCTATGCTGATGTAAAGGGGATTAAATCATATTGAATGAGAAGATTAAGAGTAAGCTTAGTTGATGGAATCATCATTATTTCATCCATTAAACCAAGCTACTTTTAATTTCTGAATTCATGTGGTTTAAAGTGTGGAATAACTCAGAATTTTCTGAGTTCTTTCACCTACTTATGTGCCTATAAATAGGCATGTATTTGTTCATTGCAAGATAGAGAAGAACACAAGAAATTCTGAAATTCTTATATTCACTACAACTTGTTAGCACTTAGTAATGTCTAGCTAATTTTACTAAGTGTGTTTAAACACAAATAAATACAAGTCCTTTTGTTTCTATACTCTTGAGATCACATAGAGTATAGGGTTATTTTCTCCATTATATCTCACTAATCGTTCGTGGTAACCCGGTGATCTAAGGGGCGAATTCGATTAGAAGGAAAGTGTAATTTCCACACTTTGGAGGGTTTACATCAACACCATACATGACCAACATTAACATCGTCTAGATTTTGGACTATGGCGACTGGCAAGCCGTGAGCGTAGGGCCGGTGGTTCCTAGAATCCTGGTGGTGGTGTACTTACGTGTTGAGGACTACACCAACGTCCTACATTACATGGTTATATTCGTCCACAATTGATGGTAATCAGGAGGTTGCACATAGAAGTGGAATTCAGATCGTCCGGATTGGGTACGGGACGGGTCAATTTGGGTTGAAGGACTTTTGGTTTCGGGTCGGGTTTGGGTTAGGTTAGATACGGATTTTCTCCAAATACATTTGAAAGATATAATAATCAACATTACACACTTTAACGTTCAGGTAATTCGGGTCGAGTTTGGATCGGGTCAAATTCGGTCATAAAATCAAATTTATTCGAGTAGGTTCGGGTAATCGGGTATATGTCATTTTTCCATCACCATGAGTTAGGCCTGTTAGGGCATTGCACGCTTGAGGAGTCGTGAATTAGGGTGTTGTTAGAGTTTCTGAATTATTTTTTTCACAAAACATGTGCTTAACATTTTGTCGCTTTTTTAATTATTAACTAGGCTCAAATCGAACTTTTTTTTTTTTTTGAATGGTGAGCCTCTACCCACCAAGTTCTGGCCCAGTTTATACATGGATCCACTAAAAAACACTATTGTAAATAAAATTTGTAAAAAATCAAAAGTCTTCCTTTTAGGCTATGTTTGATTTGAACTTATTTTTTCTGATCTGATATAAACTTATTGTCTAATTAAACTAAACTGTGACCACATATATATGCTAACCCATAAGAAAAAAAAATCAATTGAGATCTGATTTTATTTGCATTATTGAGTAGTTTTTTTAATATGTAATCTTAATTTTTTTTGTTATAGAATCAAAGATACTTAAATTTAAAAACATCGAATTAAATTATTTTTTTTTGCTCAAAAAAATTAAAATATGAACTTATTTTTTTCCTGATATGATTTAAGATAAGTAATAAGGTATTGAAATGATGTAAATAAAAAAAACCCTTACTCGCCCTACAAATCTCTATTATATAAGGGAAGGTGTGAAGTCGCAGTGGTGTCCAAGTAGATTATTGCACTATCTTTACTCATCCTTCATAATTACTAAATTAGGCACAATTTTGTCTTTTGTGTATTAAAATCTTGCATACTGATATTTAATTTTTTGAAAGCATTAATAGCCTTAATATTTACTCTATAAGAGCGAAAGGAAAAAACTAGATAATTTTTTTTAAAAAATTATATAATTTTTTTTTTTACAGTTATGTAAGAACTGCTAATTTTATTATCAAATTATATTGGTAATAACTTTTAAGATCACATGGAAAAAAAAATAGTCCATAATGTCAAAACTCTCCCTACAAAGTACAAACCTCCAAAAAAAAAAAGGAAATTTCCCAGTGGTATATCCGAACTTTTTCGAAATCCCACTGGTATACCTGAGTTTTTTTAAATCCCAATGGTGTACCTAATGTTAAACATAATTTCCAAAAGTAACCTTTTTGGTTTTTAAAATCGTTAAAAACACTAACCATGGTTAATAAATTGAAAAAAAAACAAATAAATAAATAAATAAAGGAAAAACAACCGCAAATTGGGGGCAATCGTATCATTTTTTGCAAAATCCGACCTCAAAATGGATCCCTTAAGCATAAAAATAACCCGTAAAACCTTTAGCGGACTATTTTTTCACGTAAATCAATGTGCGCAAAACGAGGCGAATCGGGAACGCAAATTGGGGGCAATCGGATCATTTTTTGCAAAATCCGACCTCAAATCAGATCCCTTAAGGATAAAAGTGACCTGTATATCTTGAGCGGACTATTTTTTTACGTAGATCAATGCGCGTAAAACGAGGCGAATCGCGCGGGAACACAAATTGGGGGCAATTGAATCATTTTTTGCAAAATCCGACCTCAAATCGGATCTCTTAAGAATAAAAATGACCCTTAAAACCTTGAGCGGACTATTTTTTTTTACGTAGATCAATGCATGCAAAACGAGGCGAATCGGGAACGCAAATTGGGGACAATCGGATCATTTTTTGCAAAATCCAACCTCAAATCGGATCCCTTAAGGGTAAAAAAGACCTGTAAAACTATGAGCGGACTTTTTTTTCACGTAGATCAATGCGTGCAAATCGATGCGAATCAGAAATACAAATTGGGGGCAATCGGATCATTTTTTGCAAAAACCCATTAATTTAATATATTATTAGTTTTAAATATTTTTTTTAAAAGAAAATTTAAAAAATTATTAGCCAAAGTTAAATCTAACCTTAAAATAGGTATATTACATTACATTTAACGGAATATACTTTATAAATGTAACGGATGGGAATTAGATGTAATTTCAGGTATACCAATGGGATTAAAATAAACTCGAGTACACCAGTGGAATTTCGAAAAAACTCGGGTATACCAATGGAAATTTTTTTTTAAAAAAAAGTACAAACCTCCAACGAATAAATGCCCTAATGTCAGGATTCTTCCGTGTGTTTATTTTGCGTTGGGCATCAGACATCAGCTGCAAGATTTGGCGGTAAATGGACTCCGCGATTCTGAAAGAGTGGTTCGACAGAGTTGATTCTGCTCAAACCGGAAGCATCACAGCTCCTCAGCTCAAGGTTTTTGCTTTCTTCTTTCTCCTCTACTTTCCTCTTTATTGTTTGCAAAATTGCAATTATTCTTCTAGATAAATTTCTTCGCATTTCAGGCTAATTCCCCCCCCCCTCTTTTCTTCTAGTGATTTTTTTGCCCCGGAAATTCCCCTAATTTATAAGAAAAATTCATGTTTGCTGATCAAATTTTGTACCTTTGCTTACTGATTCAGAGTGCTCTTGCTGTTGGAAACCTCGATCTCCCACTTTCTGTTGTTCAGCAGATGATCAGGTTTTCCTTTTATTTTTGCGAATTTTGCTGTGATAATTTTATATTTTGTGGGAGCATTTTATATTTTGTGGGATAATTTTCAGGATGCATGATTTTGATAAAAATGGAACAATGAGCTTTGAAGGTAAACTCCTTGGTTTGCGTTCTAATTATGCTACTAATACTGATTTTCAATATTTGTTATATCTAATGTCAGAAAATAAAAAATTTATATACTATAAATGTCTATATAGTTGTAAAATGTTGTAGTTTGTTAATTACCATCAAGTTCATATGTATTATATACTGTCTGACATGATCAAATTTATCTAATTACAGAATTTGTTGCCCTCAATCATTTTCTTTTGAAGGTTAGTATTTAGTTATTTGACATAGAATATAACTATCAATTTATCTCGGATGAATGTATCAGTGCAGAAGTGATCCCCTATCCCCAAGAAAGTACTCCGTAGAAAAGAAGTCATTTCTGTCCTTGGACTTATGAGATAGTCACGACTTAGCTTTTTTGCTAGTAGCCTTTTATTGTGAAAATTAATTCCTTCTTCTCTTCTTTTTCTTGTATTCTATGCAGATTCAACAAGCATTTTCGGATTTGGAAAGGTAGCTTACGCATTTCATTCTATCATCTTTTGATATTGTAGTTTGATAGAATCATTAGCTCAAAGCTGGTCTAAATGACCCGAGTAAATTAGTAATGTCTTGGTCTTCTTTTAGCTCAATTTTGGATACCATATATTTTTGATATGTCTTAAAGGCTTAAATTTTAGAAATTCTCTTTCAGATTGTGTTAGTTTTTAGGAATTGTCCATATGGGTGATGTTTAAAAATGAAAGACTAGTTATTGGTAGAATGGTAGCACATAGGACTTGCAAGGACCTTTTCTTTTATATAATTACTGATTTTTTTTCTTTCAATTGGCATGTTAATAGAAACATAGAATGGCAAGCTTGCTCTGTTTAGCTCATCAGTTATATTGCTATATTTTGTTTGAGAAAGAAACAAGAGATAATTTAGCTTCTTTTTGTTCTTCTCTGGATGATTGATAACATTGATTTCCATGTGTATGCCATGCATAAACATGGAGGACGGTACAGTGGGAACCTATCCGTCTACAGCATTTTGGTTTTGAGGTTTTCTATGATTCTTAATTGCCCAAGATAGCTAGGATTGCCCACTTAAATTCAGTCTAGCTTCTCTTTGGTATCAGGCTATCAGCTCGAGTGTGTACTGTGTAGCATGTTTAATACTGTGATTCTCTGGGTTGTTGACTTGTTGTTTGTCTAAACCTTATGAATAGAACTTTCTGCATATTAGTTGTTCTGATCCCATTTTAAGTGTTCATACTTTTTCTTGTTTTACTTTATAAGTGCTATTCGTTTTCTTGTCGGGTGGGATTCTTAGCCAATTAGTGTTATGTAGTTTTTATACAAGCCGTGCATGAAATTTCCAGTCCTGATGCATATCTACGCAACCTTATTCTGATGAAAAAATTAATCTCAGGAACCGTGGATTTCTTTTGCATGATGAGGTTTATGAGGTATCTTATCATTATGTCCGTTGATAGTAATTTTTTTATAGCAGATTATGTTTTGTTCTTTTTTCATTAGTGCTTGCATTGTTTTCTCAGGCACTAGTGAAGCTTGGGTTTTCACTTGATTCGCCTGCCTTTTACACAGCATGTGAGGTAATCCTTTCATTGATAAATGGGTAACAAGGGCATTTACAATATTTCTTTCTCTCTTTCTTATTAGGTTCAAAATTGTTATAGGCTAATTCAATTAATGAATGGCATGTCTTTGTATTTCAATCATAAAGTAGGGTATAGCGATTAGACATTATGGGATGGGCACTTGAGGCAACCAAATATGGCAAGGTAGCTTAAAGCTCTTATAGCCACTTTCAACAAAAACCATGGGCTAGCTTATCCTTTTTGGTCCAACCATATTTCAAGATAAATGATTTCTTAGTATACTATATATGGAAGTGCTAATCAATAGCTGCCCTGAGTCTTCCTTTAGAAGCAGTTCTCAAAACTTATTTACTCAAGGCAAGGCAGTTTTTCAGCAAAAGTTGTACTTCCAATAGAAGTGGTATCAATTTTTAAAGCAATCTCTTTTATGCCAAGGTTCAACGAGATTTGAATTACTATGACTAGCAAAATCAAATTGGCGGTATCTGGCTGATTTTTTTAATTTCTTTTTAATTTTGTGATCAATTCTTTTGTTTGAATGACATGTTATCTACATTTTCGTTGGTGAAGTTATGTTTCTCTTCCAACTTTCCAGAGTTTTGATGAAAAGAAAAATGGGATGTTCCGATTGGATGCTTTCATATCTTTGTGCATATTTGTTCAATCTGCCCGGTAAGTATTTTTGCATCCAAATCTCTCTTTAAATAGACTGACCTTTTCTAATATTTACATCAGTTATCTTTCATTTACATATGGTTTCTCTAGGTCAAAAAAAGGATGTCTTCTAATGTACTAATTGCTTTTCTTTGTAATTCAGCAATCTTTTTAACTCCTTTGATACGAATAAGCAAGGCAGGGTGACTCTTGATCTGAACCAATTTATTTACTGTAGTGAGTCTCTTTCTCTCTCTCTCTCTCTCTTCTCTTTCCCTTGTGCCTTTCATAACTTAGTTGAGAGCTGATCATAAAACTGGAACTTAAAAGTTAAAGCCATCACAATAATACTGAGACAATCATGATATCACCCACTTAGATCAAACAATATTGACTGATGAGGTATATTTAATCTGTCATGTGTGTCATTTAATTTCAAAAACGCTAGAAAGATCTTGTAAACTCAGTTTGCAATCCCATGTGATGGGAACTAGCTTAGTTTAAAAAAGCGCACCTTGGGCCGTCGGGTGCACCTTGCCCCCTGGCTCTAGGAAATGCGCTTTAGCTAGACGAGTTTTAGCCACTTACGAAAAGTGTGCGCCTTGCGCATATTTGGTAAGGTACACCTTTGCGCTTTAAGGAAAATAGCTTAGGTTTAAGTTATAAATTGCAGAGTGATTGAATTTTTTTTTGAATTGAGCCTACCTTAGCTTTACATAAATCATAACTAGAATTATCAAGGATTTTTTTAAAATTAATATTAAATAAAATCAAAGAGAAAAAAAATACTACCTCTGTTTCATATTATTTACAACTTTTGCCAAAAATGAATGATATGAAATTAAAAGAGTGATAGAGCCTAGAGGTCATTCTACAATAACCTATTCAATGAAGTCAAGGAGCAAGATATCAATGATAGAAATGTTATGATATGGTTAATCACTTAGTTTTAAAGGGCGTGAGGCGCACCGAGGTGCAAAGGGGCCCTGGAGCCTAGGCGCAAGGCGAAGGTGCACACCTTTTGGATACGAGGCGCACTTTAAGTGCTATAAACCATAAATTTCAATTCTAGACATAAAATATATATTATAAGTGCATAATAGACAAAAAGAGTCATAATAGGTAATGAGAACCATACTAGCGGTCGATAACACATAATAAAGACTAAAACATAAGCTTAAAATGTAATAAGAAAAGCAAACATAAAGTTTGAAAGCTTGTTTAGTAGCATCTACTTTTGTATAACAATTTTTTTAATTAAAAACTACATGTACTAATGTATCACAGGAAACAACTAGAAAATAAATAAAATAAAAAGGAGAAAGGAAAAAAAAGAAAGATAAAGGAAACAAAAGACAAAAGGGAAAAAAAGAAACAGAAAAGCAAAGAAAAAATAAAGAAAAAGAAGAAAAGAATACAAAGTACTATAAAAAGAAAGAAAGCAAGCAGAAAAGACAAAGCAGGAAAAGAGAAAAATCAGAAAAGAAAGAGAAAAAGAAAGGAGACTCGAAGCAGAGAGAAGAAAGAAAAAGAATCGAAGCAGAGAGAAGAAAGAAAGACTCGAAGCCGAGGAGAAAGAAAGAGACTCGAAGCAATGGATAGCCTCAAGCCCTGAGCTGAGCTGCGAGTATGCGAAGACGAAGAAGAAAGAGAAAAACGAAGGAGAAAGAAGAAAGAGAAGATGCGATGACTTACCTGGGCTGTTTCCGGCAAGTTTGTAGCCATTTCCGGTGAGATTCCAGCTACTTCAAGTGAGTTTGGGAGGTGAGTGAAAAGCTAGGGTTTCTTCTTCAGTCAGTGAAAAACATGTGAAAAAGTATAATTTTTATTATTATTTTTTTTTAAAAACACGTTAAAGTCAAAACCCCAGCCCCCTCAGCGCCCAGTATCCAAGAGGCGTATGAGGCGCGCCTTTGGAGGCGCACGAAAAGGCGCACGAAAAGGCGCAGGAAGCGCACGCCCGCCTTATGGAGCTCGCCCCGCCTGCACTCTCCGATGCAATTTCCTCCTCGCCTAGCGCCTGGGCGCGCCTCAGGTGTGCCTTTTAAAACTAAGGTTAATCGGGATTTATAAGGAGAATTCAAAAGGAGAGTGTCCAAAAAAACATTGAAAAAGATGGGATCTAAGAATGCAGTATGATTAATTGAAAGTCTTATTGAGGTTTGAAGATGCTTGAGGAAAAGAGGAATAAAGTGGTTGAATTCTTTAACAAAAAAATATGCCTCTTGAGTGGAAGAAAAGTATTATAATCCCATTATATAAACAAGGGTTATGTACGAGATTGTAACAATTAAAGTGGGATCAAATTAATGAGTCATACTATCAAGCTATGGAAGATCGATGTTTGGAGGTAACTCATCTTCTTATAAAACAATTCATGGAGAAATAAGGATAATATTGGAATAATTGACTATTGGTATTTTTTTTTTTTTTTTTGCCTTTTAGAAACATTTTTAGAATGGAGGCGTTACTGATAAGAAATCCATTAATATCTTTTCTAGAAACCTATAATAATACAAGATACTAGCATTGTTTTTATGCAAAAACAATATTAATAAATGTTCTATTAGTATCGTTTTTTCCCATGAAAACAATACTAATAACCGTGCTATTGCCTATTAGTACCGTTTTTCACATAATAAAACGATATTAATAGCACAATGGGGATGTCAATGATGACATTGAGGAAGATAGGATGAATGATATGATGAATGCAATGGAGATCATCTCACTGAACGACCTCGCATGTTTGAGGACATGCCAAATGCTGTCAGGACTCAGTATTCCCAACTTTTAGTGGTCTTAACCTTGCTAAATTTAAAAGCTCAGTATAGTTAGATCCATATGAGTTTCACATCGTTGCTCGAAGCCTTACATGGCATGTTAACTAATGTGATTGGCATTCCTAAGGGTGCATATTATGCTAAGAAATTGATCAAGTTAGAGTACACCAAGATAGATGCCTGTCCTAATTATTGTATGCTTTGTCGAAAAAAGTATGAAAGTTTGGATGCATGTTCGATACATGGAGTCTCGCGCTACATGGAAGTGGAAGGTGATGACCTAAGTGTTAAGAAATCGCCTCCAACAAAGGTGTTATGGTACTTTTGATTATTTTGAGGTTCATGATACTTTTTTCAGTTTAGAATTATGCTAAGAACTTGGTGTGGCATGATGAGGGAAAGAAGAAAGATGGGCTAATCAGGCATTCCGCTGATTTGAAGTTGTGAACATTAATAAGGAGTTCATGGTGTTTGGTGGCGAGGATAAGAATCTTAGTCTTACTCTAAGTATGGATGGGATGAATCCTTAAAGCTCACTCAGTACCTAACATAGCACATGACCGGTTGTGTTTGATTATATACAACTTGCCCCATTTGCTATGCATGAAGCGTAATTATATAATGTTGTCGCTTCTTATTTCAAGTCCTAAACAGTCTGAAAATGACATAGATGTATACTTAACGCCTTTAATTGATCACTTGGTTGTGTTGTGGAATGAAAGTGTCCCGATGTTTGATGCACTTATAGGTACGAATTTCATACTTCGTGCGATGATTGTTTGGACCATTAATTATTTCCCTTATGGAAACTTGTCAGGGTATACAGTTAGAAGTACGAAAGCATGTTCGGTATGTGGTGATGATGATTATCGTATCTTCAGGTGTAAAAATGTGTTCAGGAGTACTAGACAATGTCTCCCTTGCTTTTACCCCTATCGGAAGATGAAAGTATAACTTAATAGCCAAACCAAAAAAAAGGTAGCTCGTTGGCGTAATGGCCATTGTCTTGATTTCAATGGTATGAGAAAATTAAGAATGTGAGTATGATATATGACAAATGTGGCGAAGAGCGTCATAACAAAAAAGGTCCGCTGAAAAAAGAAGTCTCTCCTCTAGGATCTACCTTATTGGAAGTATTTATTAGTTAGGCATTGCCTTAATATTATACATATATTGGAAAAAATTATGTGACTCAAATCATCGGGACTTTGCTAAATATGTCAGCACGAAAGACAAAAGATGGCCTTAAAGCTTGCCAAGGCATGGAGAAAGAAAAAGTTACACCTAAGTTGTGTTCGGAATACGAGGATGATGGAAGCAAAGCATATTTGCCACAAGCTTGATACATGTTGTCCCATGAGGAGAAAAAGACATTGTGCGAGTGTTTGTACGGGGTTAAGGTGCCTTCTAGATATTATTCGAACATGAAGCGCTTTGTATTGCTAGTCGATAATATATTGAACGGTATGAAGTTCCAAGATTGTCATTTTATGATGGAAGTGTTTTTTGCCAATTGTTTTCTTATAATTGTTGCTTAAGCATGTTAGGCTGCTGATCATGAAGTTAATTCTGTTTTTTTAACAAGATATGCAATGAGGTGATTGTCTGGAGGAGCTTGACACTATTTAGGAAGATCTTATGGAGTAATTGTGCAAATTCAAGATGTATCTTCCGCTTTCGTTCTTTGACATAATGGTTCACATGATGATACCCCTTGTTCGTTCTTTCGTTCTTTGACATAATAGTGTTAGCCTGCATTTCAGCAGTGGGTGTATCGTGCAGTGATACATTATTTTCTTGAAGGTATTGTTTAAAAATTGGGCAAAATTCAAAGCGAGTATTGTAAAAAGGTTTGGTTGACTATTGAGGAGGCTTCAAATTTCCGTGTTGTTTTCTTTGGAAAAACGCAAAAGAAATAGGAACTCCAAAGTCTCATTATAAGGGTAGACCGTAGACATCAAGGGCATGGAAAAATTAAACGCAAGGAGATTAAGCCTCCTGATGAATGGTTTAAAACGACTTATCATTGTGTTTTACAATGCATTTTCGAAGTTCACCCTTACTTGGAAGGACATATCAATGAGTTGGCTTACCGGCATCCAAAAGCAAATTCATATGTAACAATGCAAGAGCACAATTACACATTTATAAAATGGTTTCAGTATGAGGTGCAAGTTTGCATTGAAGGAGTCTAATAACAATGTTTCTGATACAATTGAATGTTTTTCAAGGTGTCCACGGCCATTTGTTACCACTTTTGAGGGTTATGACTTCAACGATCATAACCAAGTGCCATGATGCAAAGAGTATACACTAAAAAATGACATAATTTTTGTTACTTCTTTTACAAAATGTTCAAGTGCCAATTATACTTGACCAATTGATGCGATACAATTATACTATGGGATTATCGAAGAGATATGAGAGTTTGATTATCTTGTTTTTAAAGTAACTCTTTTAAGATAAAAATGGAGAGATAATCGGCGTGGTAAAAAAGTAAGCGATGATATGATTAATGTGGTGGTTTCAAGTTGCTTTAGTGACATTTAGGAACTTTTTGTTTTAGTGTCACAAGCTAAGTAGATTTTCTATGTAAAAAACAACGTCAACCCTCAATGATATGTAGTGGTTCAAGGATAGGGAGTGATTGTTGGAATTGCATCAATTGGTATGTTGTCCCTATGTTGCATCAATTGGTATGGTATCCCTGTTGTAGAGCTCGATACTGTTGTAGCACTGCGAGCTCGATGCTGTTGTAGCACTACAACTTGGTAGAACCCTCTTAAAGCCATTCTTTTCTCTTTTGCTCATTGGTCTTTAGACGCAAATGATGATGAAACTTCCTCTTTAAAGCACTCTGCAATGCTTTTTCATATTTATCATAGACTAGAAAGTGCTAAATGTCTTTTCAAAAGAAAAAAAAAAGACAATGCTAAATTTAAGTGAATATTATTCTCTAAGTATTATACACATTATGCACAAGAATGGTAATAGTTGCTTAAAACATTTTTTTGCAGATGTTTTATTAGCGACAAATGCATCCCACACATCTTTTGTAATGTGCGGTCAAATTTCATATGGCTTTCGTTTTGGTGGTTGATTCCAGTCTTGTTCATTTTCATTCCCCTCTCCGTCTCCATTTTCATATCTAAGTTATTAGTGAGTGGTTGGACCACTTTGAGAAAGCCAAGAACCTCGAAGAAGAGAAAGAGAAATGAAAATGGAGAGGGAGAGGAAGAGGGGATTGATGTGCGGGATGCATTTTTCGCCAAGTAAACAATTGCAAAAGAAGTTGTAAGCAACTATTTCCATTCCTATGTATAATATTTTGAGAATAATTTTGCATTTTCTATGAAAAAGCTTCGCATAGTGTTTTGAAGAGGATATTTTACTATCATTTGGGTCCACAGACCTACGAACATAAGAGAAAAGAATGGTTTCAAGTGGATTTTTACCCAAGTTGTAATGCTACGACAAGCTCGAGCTCTACAATAGGGATACCACCAGTTGATATGGCGTAGAGAAACCAGGCCACATTTTTTACTCCAACAATCCCACTCTTTCCTCGAACCACTACAAACCATCAAGGGTCAATGTTGTCTTTGATATAGAAAATCTGCTTAGCTTGTGAGGCTAAGATAAAAAGTTCCTCGGTATCACTAAACTACTAAAGCGACTTGAATCTACCGGTCATCCCATCATTGCTTACTTTCTTATTACGATGATTATCCACCCATATTTATAACTAAAAAGGTACGTTAAAATCAAGATAATCAAGCTCCCATATCTCTTCAATAACCCCATAGTATACTTGTGTCGCATCAACCGATCTGGTATCCCTGGCACTTGAATACTCTGTAGAAGAAGCAACAACCATTATGCCACTGTTCTAGTGTACACCCGTGCATCCTGACGCTTGGTGTAGAAGCAATAACCGTTGATGTCATAACCCCCACAAGCTATAACATACAATTGTAGATTCCTTGACAAACGATCAATTGTATTAAAGACATTTTTATTAAACACCTTCAATGTGAGATGCACCTCATGCTGAAACTACTTTACAAATGTGCGATTGTGTTCTTACATTATCACATATGAATTTGTTTTAGGATGGCGATGAGTCTACTTATTAATATGCCTTTTCAAGGGTGAACGTCGGAAAGGTGTTGTAAAACACAACGGTGAGTCTTTTAAACCTTTCATCAGGATGTTTAATCTCATGTGATTGATTGTTCTATGCCCCTGAAGTCTACCCTCATGATGAGACTTTGGAACTCCGATTTTCTTCCCCTTTTCCAAGAAAACAACACAAAACTTGAAGCCTCCTCAGTTGTCAATCTTGTTACAATGTTCGCTTTGGATTTTGCTCGATTTTTAAGTAGTCCCTTCAAGAAACCCATTATCTCTCAATAGGATACATCAATGCGGAAAAGCGAACCCGCACTCTTTAATGTCACGAATAAATTGTATCATCACGTGACCCATTATGTCAAATAATGAAGACAAAAAATACATCTCGAATTTGCACAATGTCTCCAAAAGATTGTCCAGAAGAGCGTCAAGCTACTTCGGATCACTCATCTCATTACATATTTTGTTAAAAAAGACTTTACTTCACAATCGGCTACCTAACTCGAATTACAATGGCCAAAAGTACTTGCATCAAAATATGGCAATCATGGGACTTAATACTAGTCAATTTCTTATCAGCCAGTGATACAAAGCGATTCATGTTCGAGCAATATCCAGAAAACACCATAATCCCATACAAACACTCGCAGATTGTCCTTTTCTCCTCATTGGAGAACTTGTAGCAATCCCGTGACAAATATGATTGCTTTCATCATTATTGTATTGAGGCTACAACTTGGGTTTGATTTTTTTTTTCTCCATATCTGTTTGCGCTTTAAAGCCTTGTTGTCATTCTTGATATGTTTAACAAAGTTCCTATGATTGAGTCATACACATTCTTTTCAATATGCATAACATGTCTAATAGATGAATACTTCCAATAAGGTACACCCTAGAGGCTAGACTTCTTTTTTTTAATATTATCATACTGGTGCCTTTTTGCTGCGACGATCTCCAATCACATTTTCCATACACTGTAGTCACACTTTTAATTTTCACATACAATTGCAATCCAGACAATGGCGCTTAACTACACGTTTCTCCCTTTGAACATTAAAATGTGTTTTCATCTTTCGATAGGGGTAAAAGCGAGGGAGCCACTTTTTAGTACTCCTGAACACATTCTTACCCTAGAAAGTGAGATAATTATCATCATGTATAAGACATGTTTTTGCACTTCTAACTTTATACCCTGGCAAGTTTCCATAAGTAGGAAATTCATTTATGGTACAAAAATAGTCTTATAAAGTGTATAATGTGTATGTACATCAAACATTGACACGCCCTCATTCCACAACACTATCAAGTCATCTATTAGGGGTGCTCAGTATACATGTATGTTATTTCAAGGTTGTTTCAGGCCTGATATAAGAAGTGATAATATTATGTAGTTACTCTTCATGCACAACCAATGAGGTAAGTTATATATAGTCGACAGAACCGGCTATGAGTTATGTTGGGCATTGAGTGTGCCGTAAGGATTCATCCTATCCGTATTAAAAGTAAGCCTAAGGCTCCTTGCCTCATCACTAAACACCAGGAACTCCTTATTTAAGTTCTTCACTGTTTCGAATCATCGTGATGCCTGATTAACACATCTTTCTTCATTCCCTCATAATGCCACACCAAGTTCCTAGCATCAGTCGAAAACTTAAAAAGTCGCATAAATCGTATGATACCATTAGAAATTCTTATATACATCTGGATATATGGTACCTCCAAAGGTAATTTTGCTCATTTTGTAATATAAAATGAGCAATAAAACACCTTAGATGCATATATTTCTATGTGCATTCGGATGTATAATAGACCGATTGTGATACTATAATCCGTTCGCTGGAGGCAATTTCGTAATATTCGGGTCATCACCTTCAACTTCCTTATAGCGCGAGACTCCGTATATTAGACAATGCTTCAAAAATTCCGTACTCCTTACGACAAAGCACACAATTGTTAGGATAATGCATCTATCTTGGTGTATTGACTGTATTCTAACCCTAAGGGGTTGATCAAGTTCTTGGCATAATATGCAGACATAGGAATGCCATTTCCTGCAAGAAACATGTCCTGTAAGGCTTAGAGCAAAAATGTGAAGCTTGATTGGTCCTACCATACTTAGCTTTTAAATTTGATATGGTAAAGACTGCTGCAAACATCATATTTACAATGATGAATCAGAGCACTTTATTATCGTTATTTGTATCATTTCATCATCGAACACTTACATGCATTTTGTCAAGCATGTAACGTGCACTCAAATTATTCAACTCACTATCTCATCGATTCTATTAAAAAAAAGGTACAAATAGAACGCTATTACTCTATTCGTATCGTTTTTTCCTAGTACCCTTTTAATTAAAAGGATACTAATAGTCCTATTAGTGCCCTTTCTTAACAAATGATACTAATAGTAAGTTACTAAAACGTTTACCACTGGTGGGATAAAAAGAATGTTTTTCATATGATTTTCATTGTATTGGAGAAGGAATATGATTGGGCACTAACAGAAGTACCTTGGTGGGCCTTAACAAGAAAAATTATCTCGAAAATATATTGACATTATTAAAAATATGTATGTAGGATCTAGCATGAGTGTGAGGAGTAGTGTTGGGAAAACAGAACTATCACAATTGTATTACATTAATGTTCTACACTTGGCCCTTTCCTTTTCTTCATAGTCATGGACGAATCGACAAGTTAAATTCAAGATGATAAACCATGGTGTATGCTCTTTGCAAACGATGTTGTGTTAGTTGATGGGATATGCTGCTGAGTCTCGCCTCGCCACCACCACTCGCGGCCCTCTGCTGCTCCTGCAATCACGAAACACACACACACACACACCAATTTCTTGGCTAGCTTTGTTTAGAGAGAAAGCTTACTCACCAAAATAATTTCTGATTTTATTAATGCACACCCATCAAATGGCAAATACAAGTTTATTTATAGACTACTCCTTAAAACCTGAAATGACCTAAATGCCCTTATGGGACTTAAAAATAAAAGAATTGACGAATTTGACTAATTGACTTAACACATGCCAATTAATTAAAAACTTATTTATTTTTCCTAACATAAGTCTTATTTATTGTGGTATTAGCTCGATGTGCGGCATTACCCTCCCCCCAAAGGTGGAATTCCGGAAACCGTTCATTGATGGTATCATAATCTTCCCAAGTCGCCTCGAAGGGTTGTAGGCCTTCCCAAGCAATGAGAACTTCAGGCATAGAAGAGTGGGATTGAGGTCGCACCCCTTGGACCGCAGCTGGGGTCATGTCGAGCACTAAGTCGGAGGAAAGTTGGGAAGGGATTTTGGCCGAAACAGGGGCTGTCCCCACAGCCGCTTTCAACTGGGAAACGTGGAAGACTGGATGCACCTTGCTCCCTGGAGGCAACTGTATTTTATACGCCATAGTCCCTATTTTTTGTATGACCTCAAATGGTCCATAATAGCGAGGAGCTAGCTTTTGATATGGCCGAGTTGCTAATGAAGTTTGCCGGTAAGGTTGGAGTTTTAAATAGACCGTCTCCTACCTTGAATTCCACCTCTCGCCTTTTAGAATCTTCATAAGTTTTCATCCATTGTTGAGCTTTAAACATGTGTGAGCGAAGGTCATCCAAAATAGCATCTCTATCAATCAACATTTCTTCCAAAGAAGAGTTGGGAGTAGCCCCATTATGAAACCGAATGATCTTTGGAGGATCGCGACCGTTAAGAGCCTTAAATGGAGAACACTTTGTGGCCGAATGGGTGCACGTGTTGTACCAAAACTCTGCCCAAGGAAGCCACTTCGCCCAAGTTCGAGGATGATTAGAAGCAAAACACCGGAGATAACCTTCAAGCCCCTTGTTGACTACTTCAGTTTGCCCATCAGTTTGGGGATGATACGAAGTACTTCGATGCAAAGTGGTTTGTTGTAATTTAAAAAGTTCCTTCCAAAATCCACTCATGAACACCCGGTCACGATCCGTCACTATCGAACTTAGGAACCCGTGTAGGCGCACAATTTCTTTCACAAACATAGTCGCCACCGAGTAAGCGGTAAATGGATGCCGTAGACCAGTGAAATGTCCATATTTTGTCAAACGATCCACCACGACAAGAATGGTGTCAACCCCCAAAGATCGTGGTAACCCTTCGACAAAATCCATAGTAATGTCCTCCCACACCTGTGTTGGAATTGGCAAAGGTTGTAACAATCCCCCGGGACTTAAAGAAGAGAGTTTATTTTGTTGACAGATTTGACAAGCCGCCACATAGTTCGTAACATCCTTCCTCATCCCCACCCAATGCCACTCTTGAGCTAATCGTTGATAAGTCTTAACTTCACCCAAGTGTCCCCCTATAGGAGTGTCATGGAATTCTTTAAGCAAGATTGTTGCAAGATTGGAAGTTCTTGGGATGACCAACCGCCCCTTGAACCGAAGAATATCCCCTTCCAAAGTATATCCCACGGGTATAGATTTTTCTTCAAGTAAGGCTGCCCGGATTTCTGAAATGAAGGGGTCATCCTTGATTTGTTGATGCACCTCTTCCCATGGAATGCCACATGTAGCCACCAAGCTTCCTAACCTTACTTGGCCTTCGTCCCTCCTAGAAAGTGAATCTGCCATTATGTTAGATGTACCGCTCCGATATTCAATCTCAAAGTCAAACCCCAATAGCTTGCTTACCCATCTTTGATAGTCCAGGCCAACTTCTTTCTTTTCAAGCAAATACTTAAGGCTATGGTGGTCAGTTTTCACAATGAATCTCCGCCCCAAAAGGTAATGGCGCCACTTCTTTACTGCAAGAACAATAGCCATCAAGTCTTTTTCATAAATAGGTTTGGCTTGGGCAGTCGGTCCTAAAATCTTGCTAAAAAATGCAATGGGATGCCCCCCTTGTTGGAGGACAGCCCCAACTCCATTTCCCGAAGCGTCAGTTTCCACTACGAAAGATTTTGAGAAGTTAGGAAGTGACAGAACCGGAGCGGTTGTAAGGGCTTGTTTTAGTGCTTGGAAGGCGCCCGTAGCTTGAGTGGTCCATCCAAAGCTATCTGTTTTGAGCTGTGCTTTTAGTGGAGCCGCAATTTGAGCATAATTTTGAATAAACTTTCGATAGTATCCGGTGAGTCCCAAGAACCCACGCAGCTCCTTCAAATTGGTAGGAATCGGCCAATCTAACATTGCCTCATTCATTAAAGATTGAAAGGTTGCCGGAGCGTTGGTGAGGCCGAAAGGCATAACCAAGAATTCATAGTGCCCATCGTGAGTGCGGAAAGCAGTTTTAGGTATATCTTTCACTTGCATCCGGATTTGATGGTATCCTGACTTAAGATCGAGTTTAGTGAAAATTTGGGCTCCATCCAATTCGTCCAACAATTCCTCAATTACTGGGATGGGATATTTATAAGGTACCGTTCTTTTGTTTAGGGCCCTATAATCCACGCAGAAACGCCACGACCCGTCTTTTTTCTTGACAAGGAGAACTGGGCTTGAAAAAGGACTATTGGATACTTGTATAATACCTGCTCGCAGCATATCTTGAATGAGTCTTTCAATCTCATTCTTTTGGGCGGGAGAATAACGATAAGGTCGGACATTGATGGGATTAGTTCCTTCTTGAAGCACAATTTGATGTTCATTTCCCCTTAAAGGGGGCAGGCCTTCGGGCATTTGGAATAGGTCAGAGTACTCATTCAAAACTCCATGCAAAAACTCCGGGGCTTCGTCCCCCTCCTCCACCGTGGCCTGGTAAGTTCGACCAACACCCCCCCCCCTTTCTCCTTCTGTACGGTTCTCATCATGGCCTTCAAGGACACTTTTGAGCGCCCAAGACTCGGATCCCCAAGCAATGTGACCATCCGACCTCCAATAGTGAATTTCAACATTTGTAATTTCCAATTAGTGACTATAGTACCAAGTTTTTCGAACCATTGAATTCCAAGAATTACCTCCGAATTTCCAAGAGTGATGGGAAGGAAATCTACTTTAATTGTAACACCTTGTATTTCTATCGCCACCCCCTTACATTCTCCCCTTCCTTGTACTTCCATTCCCGTGCCCAAAGTAACACCAAAGACTCGTGTCATAGTAAGAGGTAGGTTCAGTTCTTGCACCACCGAGAGGGAGATGAAATTATGTGAAGCCCTCGAATCAATCAACACTACCACCTCCTTTTCTCCAATCCGCCCCCTTAGCTTCATAGTTTTGGGGTTGGAAAACCCAACTATTGAATTCAAGGATATGGAAGACAATGTGGGTTGCTCCTCTTCGCCTAATTCTCCATTTTCACGGCTCGGTTCCTCCTCTAGAGCATTCAACTCTTCAACTCCATCATTTACCAACAATACACTAAGTTCTTGACGCTTACAACGATGGCCCGGGGCCCAATGTTCATCACATCGAAAACATTGCCCCTTTTCCCTTCGAAGTTGCCATTCACTATCCGTAAGTCTCCGGGTCCCTCCAGTTCTTTGGGTATTTAGGGTAAGTGGGCTATTTATGGACTAGGTCGAATTTGTGGGTCGGGCAATAGGCGTGGGTGGGCCGGTTCTTGGGGCGGAATTTGGGTAGGTGGAAGTGACGGAATTTGGATTTCTTTGGGTAGAATTTGAGGAATATGGGGTGAGAATTTGGTCTAGTAAAATTGGCTCCTATCTTTTTTGTGTTCCCATAATTGATCTTACCTTCGACCTTGAGGGCCAACTCCATGGCATGGTCCAAGCAGGTGGGTTCAAGAACTACCACTTCTTGTCTAATGTCTTCTTTGAGCCTGTTCAAGAATTGCCCAGTAGAGATTTCTTCGGCTATGTTGGTAGGCGGAGCAATTAACTCAATATATTTGTCAATATAATTCTCTACCGTACCCGTCTGCCGCAAGGCTAACCATTGGGCATGGAGGGTGGCCCCAGCCGTCGCTATCCTGAATCGTCTTAATAACAATTTCTTTAAATCTTCCCATGTCCTTACCGTCCTATTATTCTCAAACTGAAAAACGAAAGAGCTCGTCCCTCCAAAGCGACCACCGCCCCTTCGAGCTTCTCTTCCTCATTCATTTTATAAAATTGAAAAAATCTTTCCACCCTCAAGATCCATCCATCCGGGTTCGATCCATCAAAAAGAGGTAAATCCAATTTCTTGAACCGCCAACCCCCCTGCGTGCCGCCTTCCTGTGGTCGTCTAGGTCCCACGATGGACGACGACTCCCGCTGACCCTCCTTCCCCGACGCCGCGTGGTACTGAATTAAGGTCTGAATTTCTGCCCTAATTTCCCCCATTTCTTCTTGTTGTTTCAGAATACTATTTGTCAACTGCTGCAAAGATTCTTCCATGGTGGACCGAAAGGTTGCAAAATCGCCCTCCAAGGTGTCCAGCCTCTGCGACTGGGTTGGTCCGCCCATCTTCCCGACTGCCCGGACACGCGGCTCTGATACCAAATGCTGAGTCTCCCCTCGCCACCACCACTCGCAGCCCTCTGCTGCTCCTGCAATCACGAAACACACACAACCAATTTCTTGGCCAGCTTTGTTTAGAGAGAAAGCTTACTCACCAAAATGATTTCTGATTTTATTAATGCACACCCATCAAATGACAAATACAAGTTTATTTATAGACTACTCCTTAAAATCTGAAATGACCTAAATGCCCTTATGGGACTTAAAAATAAAAGAATTGACTAATTTGACTAATTGACTTAACACATGCCAATTAATTAAAAACTTATTTATTTTTCCTAACATAAGTCTTATTTATTGTGGTATTAGCTCGATGTGCGGCATATACTGAGTGAGACGTTAGTTGGAATTATGGAAAATGGTCTTGAAACATTGCTAGTTAAGGCTAAATAGAAGATGGAATATTTGGAATCTAAATTTTGGGGATGGAAAATAGAAGGACAAGCTCGATAAACTCGGAAGGAATGAGCGTTCAATGTCCAAACGTATTCAAGTATCGTGAATTGGATGGGGATGTGTCTCACAGGATCAAATTTTGTTGGTTAAAGTGAAAAGGAACTTCGGGATATCGTCGTAACTGGAGTATACCACTAAGATTTAAGGGAACTTATTTTGGAAAATTCCCAATTGTATACCCCAACTTTTGCGAAATCCCAGTGGTATATCCCAAATTATTTAAAATCTCACTGGCATACCTAGATTTACCATAATTTCCCAACCGTTATATTTACTATGAATATTTCGTTTGAAAAGGAATATTTTGTTAGATTAAGTTAATTGATAACTATAGTTAAGGAAATTTGAAAATAATAAAGAATAAAAAAAAATCAAAAAAAACTTTAAACCAAGTAAAACCTTTAAGGGAAATTCCCAGTGGTATACCCCAACTTCTGCGAAATCCCAATCATATACCCCAATTTTTTAAAATCACACTGGTATACCCACATGAACCATAGTTTCTCAACCATTACATTTACTAGGAATATTCAATTAAAAAATGTAATATTCTGTTAGAGTAAGTTAGTTAGTAACCATGGTTAAGGAAATTTAAAAGATTAATTATAAAATAAACCTTAAAACAAAACCTTAAGCTGAATTAAAACCTTAAATAAATTAAAAATTAAACTTTATACTTCCTCCGTAAATAAATTCTTGCAACAAAGCCCTCCGGCACGGACTCCAAAAATAATTTTGTAAGTATATTTAAGTTGGTATATTAGGTAAAAGTAGGAGAGAGAAATAGAATGAAGTGGTCCCATAAAGAAAAGTTGGTGTTTTATTGGTATTTTGTTGATAGATTAGTAAAAGTAGGAGAGGAAAATAAGTAAAAACTTACCAAATAAAGGAAAGTTGTGTTTTGTTGCAAGAATTCAATAACATCCCAAAATAGCAAATGTTGCAAGAATTCATTTACGGATGAAGTATTTGAAAAAAAAAAACTGAAAACATTAAACAACCTACCTGGTCACCCCCAACCCAAACCACCCTCCCCAACCCCACCAACCCAAATTGCTCCTCCCCATCCACCACCCGACCCAAAACCGGCCCTCCCTAACCACCACCCAGCCTAAATTGCTCTTTCTTGGCCACCACCCAACCCAAATCACCACTCCCCAACTAGGCAGCTAACTGCCCTACCCAAATATTCCCTCTCCAGCCATGCCCCACCTTATTCGCAAATCTATGATCACCACAGGCCAATTTCTACTTCATTATAGTTAGAAATGTTTAATGTTTTTTTATAAAAAATGTAATGGTTGGGAAATTATGGTAAATGTAGGTACACGAATCAGATTTTAAAAAGTTGGGGTATACCATTGGGATTTCGCAAAAGTTGGGGTATACCACTGGGAATTTCCCAACCTTCTTTAATCTTAATTCCTCTAAAAAAACCTTTAACCTTAATTAAAATTTTAACGTTATATTTATATAAAAAAAATAGGAAACCTTTAACGTAAACACCTACCCAACTACCATACACAATCACTCATCTACCACCACAGACCTATTTTGGCCCACGACACGCCCCTCCCCAACCACCACACCCATTTTCGTCCCTTAACATCAACCCCTAATCCAATTCGACCCTCTCCAACCATCACACACTCCAATTCGACCTTCTCCAACACCTCCAACCCAACCCCAATTCGAATTGGGTGGTGGCCGAGTTTGGTACAGTTGGTTTTGATGGGGGTTTTTGGCTAGGTATTGGGGTGGTGGGGGTGGTGACTGATGGTGAGGGGGATTGTTGTTGTTGCTGATTAAGTGATTACAATAAGGTGGGCGTTGTTTAAGGTTTTAGTTTTAGTTTTATTTTTTTATAATAACCATGTTAATTAACCTTAGTTAAAAAATATTTAATGGTTTTTGTTAAAAAAGTAAAGGTTGGGAAATTATGGTAAATCTAGGTATGCTAGTGAGATTTTAAAAAATTGGGGTATACCATTGGAATTTCGCAAAAGTTGGGGTATACCATTGGGAATTTCCCAACCTTTAATTTTTAGAGGAACTAACTATGTTAGTTTTGGTTTTAAATATCTCAAGCTCTCAGCTATGTTTTATCCTACATTGGTATCAACTTTAATGGAGCTTTTATTTCATAGGGTATATAACTAAAACTAGGTTATTAGATTGCACATATACCATATGTGAAATTATATGTATATATTTTTTTTTGACATGGTGAAAGTGAAATTATATTCTTGTTAGATAAGGTAATATATTGATTGGAATTTTTTCATGTATTTCAAAGATTATGTTTGATTGTCTATGAAATAAAATATCTTTTGAAGTTGGTACCTTTGCGGAATAAAACATACACGTAATTGTTACCTTTAAAACAAGATCTTCAATAATTGGTGCCTTTAAAAATATTTTTTCCATGAAAGTCCATATTTTGTTCTTTCCCTCCAATTTTTTTTTTTAGTTAGGAACCAAATGATAATATTAAATATTTCACTAACTTCTAGTGGAAGAAGGCTTTGTTCTTTTGGACTTAATTTCTGAAATTCCAGTTTAGTTTATCATCTTATGAGTCTTGGATTTAAATTAATTCAGTTTAGTTCATTTCATTTCAGATTAATTCAGTCAAAAAGAACATTCTAGGAAGAATTCTGTTAATATAAAATCCCTGCAAGGCTGCAATCCAAACATGGCCTAGCATAGAAGTGTTTGTTTTCAGCAATTCTTCATGTCTGTCTATGTTTTCCTAATTTCTCCCCTCTTGTGACAGCTGCAAACTGTAGAATATAAGGTTTCATACTTCCATTACTGAATAAATCCTTGCCTCAGAAAATTAGCGAGAAGCAGTGAAGTTCTGCTGCCAAGACGTACATCGAACCAGCTGCTGTTAAATAGCAACAATATTGGAACAGTGAATATGGGTTTTTGTATCAATGGTGTAATCATCTTCTTCTGTCAATTTATGGTCTGTTCCCTTTTCGTTGTTTCTTCTTTCCTACTGTAAATTACAAGTCTCATAGGTGTATATGACAGATTACTTGAACAGCAGTAGATAAATTGTTCAATTCTTTGATGTATGTTCTTACCAATTTGCCAAATAGTATATTTTTTTGGGTCTTTTTCCGCTGATAGAGTTCTTGTCAAGGAGTTCACTCAGTCACAAATTCGTTACTGATTTCAGGAGTGTTATATATATATATATATATATATATATAAAGGAAAGCCCCAGTTCAGTGGTTGGTAAAGGGTTACTAACTCGTACAGTTATACAACTGATAAACTTTTACAATAAGGGTCCGTTTAGTTTGGTGTAAAACATTTTCGATGTAAAATGATTTTCCATGAAAAACATTTTACGTTGGAAAACTCATTTTCATATAAATTTTTCACTGTTTGCTTGCACGGAAAATAAGTTTTACTCCCAAATTTGGGGGAAAATGTTTCCAATAGGTGTAAAATGAGTTTTCACCTAAAGTTTTACATTTTGTTTTCTCACCCAAAGTAAACGATGTAAAATAGTAAAACTATTTTCAGAAAAAATATTTTTCGCTCTAGTAAACGGACCCTAAATGGGAAAGGGGGATAAAAAGTCCTTATGTAAGGAGTGAGGATTGATTCTCACGACTTGGGTGAGAGATGGAGTAACTTGCCACCAAGTTACTGCCATATCTTCAATTTCAGGAGTGTTATATACAAGTAATACAACTCATGATTTTCTCATGCTTTATGAGCATGTTTGGTATTGTTATTTTTTTTTTTTAACAGTTGGAAATTTAAAACATAAAACAAAATTGCACACTCCATGTGATTTTTGTTCTCCTATATTATATTTAACTTTACATACCCATGTGATCTCCTCTTTCCTGTTTTATCTTAACAACTATCCAACTCCATATTTAACATATTCTTTCTTGGAGTCCTTGTTAACATGTTTATTACAGTTAAAGTGTTACGGAGGGAGTACTATTTTTGTTGGTGAAATGTTTAATTTCCTTATAGTGCTAAATACGAAATTACTATAAATTGCAATTGGATAGAATTAGATGTTCGCTGTGGATAGTGATATAGGCACTCCCTTATTACTTACTACACTCCACTTTTGTTCATGTTTTTTTCAATTGAATAAATAAATAAATTGGAGTGTATTCAGTAAAAATGGAGTATATTTATGACTTTCCGTTCGCTATGATGAGCTCAGGCAAATAAATGCGAGTATATGTACTTGCTTGGTGATTGGACACTTGGGATCGTGCTTCCTTTGTTTCTCAAAGGTATTTTGGTAAAAATATGATTACTAGCATCCCCTTCTCTATATGTGTAGTTTAAAAAGAACGGATTTTCTTACCTAATTCCTTCTCCTTGAACATAATATTTCAAACCTAACAAATATTTTGAAATAGTTGGAGAATTTTTTGTTTTTTGGTAAATGAAGTTTTAAATACCGCATTTGTGTCATAAAGTTTGTTACATACTCCATTTATGGTATTCTAATTTATTGGTTAGATTTTAAATCTTTGTACAACATTTTTATTGGTTTTTGAATGAAATAATTTATTATTATAGTGTTCTAGTAAATTCAATCTAAATTGTGATTGGATGAAATAAACAAAATTTCCATTTAAGTATTGAGCATTAATTAAGGGTGCGTTTGATTCGTCTGAAATTTTCTGATCTGATCTGATCTGGTCTGGTCTGATCTGATCTTTTCTGATCTGATCTGAAATTTTCTGATCTGGTCTGATCTGAAAATTTCTGATCTGGTCTGATCTGATTATGACTTATGCCCTATTTTTTTGGACTTAATTACTGAAATTTCAGTTTAGCTCATGTTGAGTTTAGGATTTAGATTAATTCGGCTTGGTTTATTTTAAATTAAGCTCAGTACATTTCAAATTAATTCAATCCAAAAAAATAAAGCCTTAATTCTTGTTTTTCTTGATAACCCATTTTAGACATCTGTGGCACACCTCATCGTGAAGCAAGCATATAAAAGTGAAAGGAGAATGTGATAAGTCAAAAACCCTCATTTAGGGGGCAAAAGAATTGAAAAGGCATTATGGATTATTATTCCTAAGATATTGGGTATTTTTATTAGCATAAAAGTGCATGAGTTATTCTGTCTTGAATTAGGCCCTATTATAGGTTATTCGGCTCAATTTTAACTATTATACACATATATAAGTGGGAGAAAATAAGGAATTCTCACAAATGCATGCGTTGAAAGTTAAAT
This sequence comes from Salicornia ramosissima, assembly GCA_951394345.1. Taxonomy (NCBI): domain Eukaryota; kingdom Viridiplantae; phylum Streptophyta; class Magnoliopsida; order Caryophyllales; family Amaranthaceae; genus Salicornia; species Salicornia ramosissima. Next base: position 44,781,918 of record OX596233.1, on the reverse strand, counting down.
CCAGAACATCGTGTCTGAAATTTTGAAGCCTTAACTACCAGACAGTGCATTTTGAACTTAGCAATTAATTTACCTCTCAGAAGATATTGCGTATGTGTCATCTTGGATGTCACTATATACTTTAATACTTGTATAATATTTTAACCTATAGTTTATAGTCCATTTGACTAGGCAGTGCAGTTGCAAACTTGCAAGTGTCCATGAACTCCCAATATGATAATATTTTTTTTTTGAACTAAAGTCAAAGCAACTGTGCTATGCATTACTATAGGCCATCCACATTTTTAGACAAATAATTATATTGTCTATATATATTTATATAAATAATATTATGTTTATATATTATATACAAGGAAGAAAAAAATAGCTTGTTAGTAAAAGAAGATGAGCCACTTGTCGTGTTATGCTACCATGCAAAAGGTAATGAGACCAACACCCTTCCACTAACAATGAAAACGTGTAATGGAAAATCGCAGCTTTTGACTTTTGAGTTATTATATATATATATATATTACACTATATTTTTTTTGGATTTTGTTTTGGTATGCGTTTTGGTGATATGGTCCATGTCCAAAAACTTTTATGATTGTGTAATGTTGGTAACTTAGGGTGTATTCAATGAAGGTTGGTTCAAGTGGTAAGCAACTTGATACCGCTTAAGGAGGGTCTCGAGTTCGAGCTCTACTGTATGTAAAAATCTTTATTGGGAGACTCACCCACCACAAGCTAGGTGCGCAACCCGAGTCGGATCTGGATGTAGTCGAGGTTAGTAACCCCCGGTGAACCGGGTGGGCATACTAAAAAAAAAAAAAACTTAGGGTGTATTAGATTGAATGAGATGGATTGAATTAGAATGGATTGGATTGGAATGACTAAAATTAGATGGGTGAAATTAGCGTGGATTTGATTTGATTAGATTATAATGATTAAAAATTGGATGCATGGTTGGAATGGGAATGGATTGGAATTGATGATTAATATTATCATGGGTTTACTAAATAAATGTTGGGATGATAAGACATGCATGGTAAATAAGAAAAATATGTTGTGATATATTTTACATATTAGTAAGATATGATAGAATATTCTTAACAGTTATTATTATATCTAAGCATTTATGAATAATATGACAACACAATTTATCCTTATATTTATCCTATTAATTAATATGGAAAATATATCACACACGATATATTTTCCTTATCTATCATGTCTTATATATTTTCCCAACAATAAAAGCAAAGCTTAAAGATAAATTAAAAAATATTGGTAGGTATGAAACGAGTTTGGATTTCCTTATCTCAACCTCCCTGCTATATACTACATAAGTACTGTATATATGTACTAACGAACATTTAGTATTTAACTAGTGTGCTAGTATAGGTGTTCTTCCCGGGTATTACATTTTTTTCACTTGATATATATTTATTTCTAACCTTATGGAAATAATATAAACAAATAGTCTAATCGCTTATTTACTTAATAAATGAAAGAAATATATAATTGATATATAAACATTCAAAATATTAATAAAAGTTAGGTGAGAGGGTAAATGATGCCCTAGATTTTTAAGAGGTAATTAATAATAAGTTATTTTGCTAAATGATGTGTTACATTTATTTGAAGCATATATTTTACAAAGTGACAAGTCTCACATAGTGGTGGCCACCGAACGGGTCGGGCCGGGCCAGAGACCGGGCCAGGTCGAAGACCTCCGACCCATGAACCGGCCCGGTGGGTTACCGGGCCGGGTTCATGGATAGGCGACCCATGAACCGGCCCACCCGGGTTGGACCGAGTTGGTGGACCGGGTTGGAACGGGTTTGACCGGGTTGGACCGGGTTACAGGTTATAACACTCCGACCCATGACCCACCCGTTTAGCACCGGGCTGGGTCACGGGCCGGGTCTGTGCTAACCGGGTCTGACCCATCAGGGCCAAAAAAATCGGGTCGGGCCGGGTCAACCCGGCCCAGTGGCCACCACTAGTCTCACATGGGACCTTCCTAAAAGGTAAACGATAAAACATGCTTACTTGGCATATGTACTTTGAAGAGTGTCATGTGATACCTTTATTTATTTTATTGTTTTTTTGGTAATGGGAAAAGAAGCATACATTATAAAGCTAACCATGCTGGACTGGTGGTTGATTAGTAAGCCTGAGAAACATAGGCTTTGTCCACCATTCATAGTTGTTACACACTTAAACAAATTGACATAACTAGCATGACTTCTTGGAATGTTGTTGCTCATCATCCTTGGTGCAAAGCGGGTGTACGTCTTCCTTCTTTTCCCTGAGAGGTACCTACTATATGTACAATGAGTAGGGACTAGGGAGTTCCAATACATTGACATTACTGGCCTGTTTCTCTATGACGTTCTTCTTTCTCATCTCTGCGTAGATGGATTGTTAATTATGTGACACCTTTATGTAAGACCATTTTAGTTATATGTATAGATTTGGATGTAAGGAAATAACTAAAATTTCAAACAATATATAGATAGTGCGTGGAATTCAACTTTATTTGTAACATTGAAGTTACAACTAGTATGTTTTGTTAAGTGGATGCTGACTAGATTAGTTGGTTAAAATTTTGAAAGGTAATATTCAAGACATGAGATCGAATGTCATCCACATCAACGAAGTACCCCCGTGACTCCTTGTGCACATGAAATGAAAAAGCTTTCTTGTTAAAAAAATAATAATAATAACTTGAACTTTTTTTGTTGTTTGTTGTTGTTATATTCAGCTAAACTAACGAAATTTTAGATATATCCATAGAAGTACTCCATTATACAATGTTATAAGCTACAAATGGAATATTTTATAATTAAAGAATAAGATGTTAAGGCTTTGTTTGACAACACGTTTCAGTTATCTTAAACAAATATATAGGTGTTGCAATTTTAAGTAACCTAACATAATTAGAAGTGTTTGGGGCCTGGAACAGCCCTCAACTTACAACGATTGTTAACTAACATATATAAACCTGCAATTACAACAATAAATCAAGCACTCACACGTGCTCAACCATTGCCAACTCGATTTGGCCATACCAACTGACTCAACACGTAGGGTCAAGCCCTCACAAATACTAAAAACTTAGCCTCTCGATTGTATGACTTAGAGTGATATTTACATTCTACTAAATTCCCATACATATATTAATTAAATTCCTTTTAAGAACAAACTATTAAAACCCAAGCTTTAAATTAATTTCAACCTAACAATTGACAGAAATTGAGTTACTATTAAACATATAGTATCTAAAGAATAAATGTGTTAAAATTTTCAACTTTCTTATAAATTTTGCCTTTCGCTTTTCAACTATCTTATCAGTTTCAATATCTTTTTTCAGCTTCTGTTGCCAAACATAGCCTAAATCTGATCTAAGCGTTCTCAATAGTTAATTTTTAGTGTAATTATATATATATATATATAGAGGAAGAGGATCAACTAAAAACGTTTTCAACCTAAAACCCCTTACATTAGACACTTAAAGGGGTACAAGTGTGATTACTAATGACAATCTTTGTAAATATTAGTAACCTTCGCTAAAAACCATTTGTACCCCTTTACACATCTAATGTACCCCCTGCGACTGCTAATGTACCCCTTTAAACTATTTGTTGTCTGGTTTTCAACCATCTTTTGGTTTTTAGCCAATCCTTCCTCTATATATAATATATATATATATATATATATATATATATATATATTTTTTTTTTCTTTTTTTTTCCACATATCATCATAACAAGTGTGACCTTTACTAAGTGGTCCAAGTAATAAAGCTTGGTATAACTGTATAAGACGATAGAGGCATATATCAATATGATAGAGAAGATTCGCGTTAATTGACTTCCTTGATTAGTATAAGTGTATATATAAGATTACTAATTTGGATCATTTTGGAGCAATTTAATATGAACTATCATATGATATCATCCTCACTAATTGTCCTGGTATTGCTTGGTCTTAACTTTTCTATTAAAGTTAAGAGTTTGGTCAAATAGCATATACTTTGAGAGAAATAATAAAAGCTAGAATGACAAACTGATTCATTATTGTTATCAAAAGTTTAATTAATTCTCAATTATGTTGTGACTAGGGCCCCGTTTTATGGAAAATAATTTTATAGCAAAAAATAACTTTCAATGAAAAATATGATTATCAAACTCATTATCCTTTATTTGTTTGGCCATAAGAAAATATATGAAGAAAAAAAAAAGAAAAGAGAAGTGAAATGAGTGAAAGGATGAGAGTAGAGAATAAAACATAACAGAAGTAAGTAGGTAGGTCTCGTGTGTTGCACGATTTAGATAATACTTCGTATTTTTTTCAAAAAGGTATTTATTATTATTCTATATGTACAAAATATAAAATTATAAGCTCATTAATTTTAAAAATTAATAATTTTTTCAACATTGAATTTGCATGGATATAAATTAACCAAAAAATGACATCGTCAATTAGTTTTGGAAGAAAATTTTTTTAACGACAAAGTGACACATTTACAATGATGACTTAAGAAATACATTGTTTTACGAAGTAGTATATAGTATAGATTTAGATAATTTTATTTTGGTATTTTTTCAAAAGGGTACTTATTATTCTATATGTACAAAATATGAAGTTATAAGCTTATTAATTTTAAAGAAGATTTTATCATCATTGGAACTTGTGCAAGGATATGAATTAGTAAAAAAATATAACATCATCAGTTAATTTTGGAGAGAAAGTTTTTATTAATGATAAAGTGACATGTGTACAATAATGATTAAGCAAAACTTTGTCTTAGTATATAGTTAGACTAGCCTTCTATGCACGCTTTGCGTGCGATGATATTTTAAATATATATATATATTAATTTGTCTAAAAAAATAAAATAAAGGTTATTTATTCGAAAAATTGAAAAATCTGTCAAATTCACACTCATTGATATAATCAGAAACAAAACTTTTTCCACTCATTCGGTCATCCCACAACAATGAACAAAAGAAAATGTTTAGTTTCTTTTGCCATATTCTATTGGGTAGCAAATTTTTACGATAATCAAAATGCAAAATTTTTATGTGATGAAATATATCAATATGGATGTCTATTTATAGAGAATTTAAAAATATTAATTTTGGTATTTTTGTTTTATTTTTATGAATTTTATATTTTGTACTATTTTCATTTTAAAAAGTACAAAATTGTAATAAATTTTCTTAATAATTAGGAGTGATGCAAATTGAAATTTTAGAAAGTTTTGAGGGGTAATATGGACTTTTCGAGGGGGACACCATGGCTCCCCTTGGCTTATATAATAGAGATATAGAAGTATAGATGAGTAAGGTGAAAAATATGGTATATCTTGTTTAGGAAAGAGAAATGGTTTTGCGTTTTTAAAAGAAAGTTTTTCACCCCTGAGAAAAATACTTTTCAGTTTTCATCCCATTAACAGAACAAACAATGAAAAATAAAAAGATGTCCGCTACCAAAACAAACGGCGGAGCCTAGATGGAAAATTGTTTTTTTCCACCAATTTAACATACATGAGAAGATAGAATTACTACATGAACGAGTCATCTACTTGCTATTAAAGTAGTAACCAATAATTCTTATGTGTTGGTTTCTCTTTATTTCTAGTTTTTTTTTTTTTAAAAAAAAATAATAGATAAAAAATAATAATAATTTCAATAAAAAAATTAAGAATAAAAGTAAATAATTGCCTGGCTTAGTCTTTAGTTTAGGAAGTTTAGGATATAAGGGTTAAAAATCAATTTCATCTCTGTCCCTCTTACATGAGATAAGTATGTTTTTCTAAAATCAAAAGGCTGGTTACAATGTTACATTAATGATGAGTATGATGCCAAAATGATATAGTATCCGTGTTATAGAAAAAGTTAATAATAATGTCCACTTAATTAAAATGATAATAAAGTTAAGAGTTTATTTAACTCATGGCAAAATTGTAAGATAACAATTTTCTGAGTGGACGGTAATAAGATGGCAGCGGACCAGATCTTGATGGATCCAGATCCAGGTCCTGCGGATCTGAAATGGATTCAAAGCGGATCCTCTTGTATTATACTTACTAAATGAGATAATTAAAATTTTTAATGGATTAAAATTGTCATATTATCGCATACACAATTAATATGCAAATTAAAACGCACTACTTAGTAGTAAGTATTAACAATCTAACATCATCAACATCCTAAAATACATACATTACATAATCAACTTGGGTAATAGACTATTTTGACTTTGAATTATTGGGCATTTGGGCCGTATAACTTATAGTCACATTAATTTAGTATATGCTTTGTATAAAAAAAAAAACCGGATCTGCGGATCTTTAAATAAGATCCGTATTCAGATCCGCATTTTCCCATAGGATCCGTATCCGACCCAGATCCGCACGGATCCAAAATATAAAGATCCAGATCCTAAAAAATATAGTTGGATCCGGGGTGAATCCAAGATCCGCTGCCATCTCTAAACGGTATGGTATGCGTTAAATTTGATAAAATATGTCAAACGGATTTGGATAACCTAATACAGAAGATAAGAGTCCGGGTCACTTACAAGCCTATAAGGAGGTTCATTCCTAAAAAAAACTAAGTGATAATGGATGAAGTAATTTAACTTCTAGACTCTGATCTTTGGTTTATTTTCTTATATATATTTCTCCCATTTGAGAGCGAAAGTCACTAATGCATACGTACACGTAGATAGTGTCCAACAGTATGCGATATGGATGCAAAGCAACATTAAGGGATTGAAGGCAAAGCCATGAATTGGAACAAAAGATGAAAAAGGTTGATGCTTAATTACCAAATTAAGTAGTGAAAGAAATAGTGGTTGTGTAAAGTAGTGAAATTTTACACTACCCAAGTCAGATCTACTAGTAAATAATATAAGAAACAAAACATTTGTTTGTGGTTAGTTTTTATGTATTTGTTGGGTAACAGAAACTGACTCTTACCAAAGTCATATGTGAATGTGATAGTTACATCTATATATCTAATCCACCGCGTTTTCGTTGAATCACTAACACCTAATAAACACCACTTTCACCATTCTTCTCGTGGCCATCATTATCGTTATCATTATCATTAATTTAATACACCGTGCCATGTTTGGTAGTTGTTAATAAATTCTAGTAATGAGAATAAATCTTTAAATATAATTTATTGAGGAAAACAACATTATATATGGAAATATAACTGTACTGTTGCTCATACGGAACCCGGCCCCTGGTGTAATAATGGGCTTCGATGGACTCTATTGTACTCTTGTTTGATGTGGGTCTTGCAAAACAAGGAAATTGAGACCACTAATTAATTAATCTGACTGGAGTTTAGGAATGTCGCTCTGATGCTTAGGTCATCATATCAGATAAAAAAAGTTTCAAAAGTACAATACGAGAAGTGTTACCTGATAAAATGATCTGATGGCCTATTAATTATATTGTACTTTTTCTGTCAGGGTTCAATATATATACAGATGTTGCATGGGCCTAGATTCTGACACTTGTCACCCATATAGGGCGTTCTACACTCTTAATTATGGTTCATGGAACTGTTTTTGGTCGATTGGGCATGCTACTTTGATGCGCCTGAATAATAATATCATTTCACAACTTGTATTTTCTTTATGGTTTTCATTACCATCTATTACCACTTAAAAAATGTGTTATTAGACGAGAATGAAAATTTGTAAAGAATGTTAATTAAATGATTTATAATTAGAATAACACCATCATGTGTATATATATTGATTTTCATTTCAATGTTAATTATATATGCTTAGAAAAAGAAATATAATGGAAATAAATTCTAAGGGGAAAAAGTAATATTAAGTGATATCATTAGGGTAATCAAATTCTTTGTTTTTTTGGGTATAACAAAGGCAGTAAAGTGGAAATAAATTAGAAAGGATTTTGTTTGGAAAAATTTATACGAATAATCCCAAATATTGGAGGTCTACCAATATTCATCTCAACTATCGATTATTATAGTATAATTCAAACTATGAGGATTGTTTTATGATATTAGTCTATACTAACTAATGGCTGGCTTTGATTTGGTTCGTAGAAAGGGATGAATATATAGTCAAGTACAATAACTTGGGGAAGGGGAAAAATAACGATTAATTTTTGAATTGTTGACCAGTTACAACAGATTAATTAAATTAAGTCAATGGACTAATATCGTAAAATAACCCTCAAAGTTTGGATTATATTGTAATAATCGATAGTTGGGATTAATATTAATTTTTTTTGTTTTTTTGACAATCAAAGAGGCCTAGGAATTTGATATCGTAGTATTGCAAAATGCTTAGCAATTGTATGACCAAATTAAACGTAATTGAACGTAAGAAATGTGAATGCATGCGTTCCATTTAATTTGCCGTCCTATATGTTAATTGTCGATAATGGAGTATATATATATATATATATATATATATATATATATATATATATATATATATTTTTAGACAATAATGATAAATTAAAGAAGCTAGTGCAAGACGACACAATGTGCAAGGGCACTATATATTTGCCAATGATCAATCACCTACCGCCACAAACAACAATGCCATTGACACCAAAACCACTTGAGTGGCCCACACACACTCATCATCCTTTTATGATTAATCCCTTTCTTTAATTTGGAACCTAAGCTACTAGATATATTTATTATCATTAGTATTGTCTTGCCCTATATATAGGCCTTGTATATTTTGGCATGCATCATTCACTTCACAATGCAAATTCATTCCAACCAAAACACACTAAACTTGAAATAAGATACTAGCTAGCTAGTTGAGGAGCACACTATCTCATTGTTTATCTTGTCTTGCTATAAAATAAAAATTAAACTTTGCTTCTTAGGTTAATTTTAGATATATAATTATGGGCAACTCCAAAGTTTTTGGGGCCACATTATTGTTAGCTCTACTTTTTGTGGAGTTGAGTGTTGCAGCTAGGTTGCCTAGAGGTTTTCATTGGAACGGCGGTGGAGGTGGAGGAGGTGGTGGCGGCGGTGGAGGTGGTGGTGGTAATGGTGGATCGGGGTCTGGATATGGATCTGGGTCGGGTTATGGTGCAGGGTATGGTGGTTCATCAGGAGGTGGAGGGTATGGTAGAGGCGGAGGCGGTGGAGGAGGGGGTGGTAGAGGGAGTTCGGGCTCCGGGTATGGGTCTGGATCAGGATATGGTGCTGGATATGGGTCTGGTGGTGGGTCAAGTGGTGGTTGGGGTGGAGGTGGTGGTAGAGGTGGCGGGGGTGGTGGCGGTAGTGGCGGTAATGGCTCTGGCTATGGCTCAGGTTATGGTGGCGGTGAAGGCTATGGAAGTGGGGGTGGTGGCATGGGCAGTGGAGGAGGTGGTGGTGGTGGTGGAGGTGGCGGCGGTGGTGGCAATGGTGGGTCTGGGTTTGGATCTGGCTATGGTTCTGGCTATGGATCTGGTTATGGAGGTGGTTATTATGGTGGACATTATTAACCATAATAAGCTTAAAATACATTGACACGTAACATTTGTTACATGCATTATTTATCTTATCATATAATGTTCTATTCAATGTGTAAGGCTATTAATAAATTATTAGTTACGCATGCATGCAATTTTATCTTATCATCAATTAAATTCATGCAATCATGCACATGTATTAGTGAGATGTTTGGCACTTGCACAATTAGGGAATGTACACTTTGTTTATGCATCTGTAATCCAATAATTGTTTTGTCACATTTTTATTCTTACGCTTACTATATTATTCTACATTTAGCGCAATATTATTAATAATCTTATTGGGATTCCTTCAAAAAAAAAATTATTGGGATAGTAAATGAGTGTGATTTGGCGGAATTCTATCTCATCTGAATAGGGATAATACAAATACGACTTTACTGATCAGTGTTTGTTTATATATATTTGAACCTGTATTTCATATATAGCTAGGTTTTTTGTCCGTAGATAATGCACGGGCTTTGTGTACATATTAGATTAATAGCTATATGTTTTAATTTTTAAAATAAAATGATGTTGAAGTCTAAAACTAAAGCATTAAATTTTCATCAAAAAATAAAAATACATCAAATTTTCAATTTTTTTAGGATTATCACATATACATATTTTGAAATTTTATTCACTGGATGATTATAAAATAAGGAAAAATGATTTTGTAAATATGAAGTGTGAGCTCATTTAGAGGTATTTTAAAATAGAAGAAAATTTAATTTAAAGCTAATATCTTTAAAAGGAAGTGATATAGAAAAGAAAATGACATAATTTGAAAGAAATTTAAATGTTTTATCAAATATAATAAATTATAATTAATATTAGTGATAATTTGAATTGGGAAAAAAACAGTTTCTTATCCAAACAAAAAGAAAATGAATGAAAAATAAAACATTTTTTTAAACATGACACATGGCAAAATTTTATTTTTGAGATATCAAATGTGTCATTTCTATGTTTGGGGCCGTGCGTGTTTTAATATAACTAGCTAGGTTTTTGGCCCGTGCATAATGCACGTGCTATGTACTTATTAGGTTCATAGTTCTAGGTTTTAGTTTTTATAATTCTAATGATTTTATAAGATTAAAACTAACTAAGTTTTGATAATAATTAATCAAAAAAATGAAAATATATCAAATTTTTTATTATTTTTAAGATTATAACATATATTTTTCTTGGAAAAAAAACATATACGAGTACATATTTTGAAGAATATTCATTTGCATAATTATAAAATAATGGGAAATAATTTTGCAAATATAAAGTGTGAGCATATTTAGAAGAATTCAAAATGGAATAAAATAAAATAAAATTTAAAATGAATAACTTAAAAAGAAAGTGATGTAAGAAAGCAATTTTTATTTCAAAAAAAAAAAAGGAAAAGGAAAATGAAACATCTTTTTTAGGATGACACATGGCATAATTTTAAAGATGAGATATCCTATGTGTCAAAATTATGTTTTAGGGTGTGTTTTTAAATATTAGGTATAGATATAGATAGTATAGATAGGTATAAATAAATATTGTTTTTGTCTTTTTTTTGCAAAGAGATATATATTGGTTAATTTTTAATAATGGTGAAAAAAATAAATTAAATGAACAAATTTTACTCCTGCATGCATATTTAATTGCGTACTAGTGCACCATATGGGGTTCAACACTTCATCACCACAAGTCTTCTATCCATGCCTTTTCTTTAGTAATTAAGGATATTTTTTTATTGTAATTTATCTTCTTTTAATCCTTGGAGTCATGTTAAGAGAAGGGGCAATGTTGTTGCTGAGATTTTAGCGAAGTTTAGCCCTGTTGAGATAGGGGGACCGTTTTTGGATCAATGGGGTCTCGAATATATTGTGGATGCAATCGGGTTTTTTTATGTATGTGAAAACTTCATTTTAATTTAAGGTAGATTGGAAACTAATAATCCCATCTTTCACACTTATTCAACTAATAATTTCACCTTGCATAAATTTAAGGAATAATCTCACATTTTCATATGGTATTCGTTTGTTCGTTGGACCTTTTTTTACAACATTGGTCTGATTTAAGGTTAGTTTTAGAGGTCTGTTGGGCTTACAAACATGTGTCAAGTCTTTTTGTGAAATTGAATTTGGTATACTAAGCCCAAAAGACCTCCAAAATTAATCTTAAATCAGGCCAGTATTATAAAAAGGTCCAACAAATGAATGCGATATGAAAATGAGGGATTATTCTTGAATTTATGAAAGGTAAGATTATTAATTGAATAAGTGTGAAATGTGGGATTATTGGTTTCCAATATTCCTTAATTTAATAAATCCCCTATTTTTACTTTAAGGTAATAAATATTCAAGACTTAGATATTTATTTAGGCACCACTACCAGGCCAAAGAGGGCTATTACAAATTTACAGTTAGTTTATCGAAAGTATAAGAGGAAAAAAACGGAATAAAAGTCAAATTAAATTACAATGAAAAAGTTTTTTTTTTAAAAAAAGGGTTATGCATGATATATACAGACCTAAGCGTTGCATATAAGAAGCTAAATAATGAGTTATTTTTAAAATTTAAGCATTTGTTATATTGAATTTTGTGTAGTTTTATCATAAAGCTATAAATACATACCATTTTAAGAAAAAAATTAAAGCTATAAATACATACCCTTAGGGCTGTATATATCATTTTCCAATTTTTTTAATAATTAAAATAAAGTGTTTCAAATTTAGTTGGGGGATATGGAAGGTTTTTAGGGTGAGAGAAGGAGGGATGATGTGTCATTAAAAAGAGGAGAGAGTGATTTGTGTGGAGTATGATCTAGGATGTGTCATGTGTGTTTTTAAGGGTGAGTTTTAGGAGTCAAGATCCTCTAGAGTTTTCATGAAATTACCAAATAGAGTTATAAATCAAAAGTTTAAACTGAATCAAAACCAAATCAATGGATAAGATTTAAAAGAATTTTTTAAATGTTAAAAAAATATTGACCATTGATTTAGAAATGAATGGTAAGATTGACATAAATCTACTTGATAGAGTTTTGTATGGACTCTAAAGGATCCAAACACGAGTTTTAGGTATAGATACATATAGATTTTGGGCTATATGTAATAATATCAGGGTGATGTTTATCATTTTAGTTAATTAATATAATAATAATCAATATCAATATATATATACTAAAAGAGAAGCAACTCGAACTACACCTCGCCACGTGTCGCTCTCTCATTAAAAAATTTCCCGCCTATTTTACTTGAGCCTAAAAAAGCAGTAAAATCTTTTCTAATTTCATAATATATTGATATGCTATAATAAATCTTTTGAAATATCATTTCACTTACTTCCTATAAATAATAACTTAATTCCTTATATATTAATTTAATTTTCACCATACATTCATTTTCTATATATTCTCATAATTTTATTTTATTTTTATTTTCCATGATATATACATCCATTTCCTATAAATATACTTATGCAATAAAAATTCTCCTATTTTTAAATCAACTAAAGAATACATATGTACACCAAGTATAAAATATTATTAACATCATAAGATTACTTTTCTCTTAGCTTATTGAGATAAATGGATGAGATTATACTCTTATACATCTCGGTATTTGTTTAAAGACGTATTTTAATTTTGATTCTCGTAATAAGATTACAAAAGTAAAACATGGAAATATATTTTTATTAACATGTTTGAGTACTTATAAATTAAGAATATTTGTCCATCCCCTAACTTTTATAAATTAAGATTGGACTATTGAAAAATTTGGAGATGCATAAAAAGGATATATGCAATTGAAAATAAGTTGTAATAAATTATGTTGAAAGATTAGAGATAAGTATTAACTATTCGTAAAATTTTTACTTATCCCCATAATCATAAACTAACCTTTTCTCTTTCATCCCCCAACAATGAACAAAAGAAAAAAAAACCTATTCACTATAATTTATTGGCTATCAAATTTTTATTATAATCAAAAGGCAAAAATTTTATGTGGCAAACTTTATCAGTATGAATGTCTATTCATAAATAATAAGGAATTAAAAAAAAATTGATTTTAGATGCTTTTATTTTATTTATAAAAATATATATTATGTTTTAATTTTTTTTAATAACTTTGATTAATAATTATGAATAACATTTGTTGAATTTTTAAAAATGGTTAGGGTTAACAAAGACTTTTTAGGGAGACATCATATATAGCTCCCATGTTGGCTTATATAATAAATAAAAATATCATTACATTAACATGCATTACAATTTTTTATATAATTCGAATGGTCTATATACCATCATCTAACCTGTCATAAGTCGGTCTATGTTTTTAAAATTTTGGTTGATGTTTTGAATAAAGTTTAGTTAGAGTCTAAAGATTATATTACTTAGTTGCATAGGGGTTACTCGGTATTTTTAGAGGTTACTTAGTTATATAGGGGTTACTCAGTAATATTTATAGGGGTTAATATATTATATAAGGGTCATTAATTACTTGTATATGGATTACTCAATATTTTCTATAAGAATTATTACTCTCTGTTTTGTTTGTGTATGAATTATGCACCATTTTATAAAGGGTTTATCCAACATTCATCGTTTTGTATAGGGTTACTCGATATTTTGAATAAAAAATACACATTGTTTTATGCAGGTTATCCAATATTTGAGTTATGTTAAAATTATGTCACAAAACTATAGCTAGATACTATGTCTATATGCAAACAAAAGCTTACACCATCATACCTGGCGCGAATTAATTCTACTTAGAAAGGAGGGGGAGGAGAGATTTGAACCCGTGAGTCAGTGCCATTTGCGTCAAGTTGACTCTTGATACCATGTTAAAGACCATTTCAACCAAAAATTTAAGCTCATAGTTGAGGCCCAAAAATATGTTATATACTATATCAATAATAATAATTCCTCCGCTCCATATTAGTTTCAACATTTGAAATTAATAAAATAAAAATAAAAACATCCAGATATTAGGGTGCAATTTGGAACACGCTTGAAGATGTTCTCCTAAGGGCTAAAGAATACCTCAGAAGTCATAACTCATAAGCAATCTTTAATTCACTCATGAATGTCATCGGTAAGTGTTAGTTATGTATGGTGTTGATGTAAACCCTTCAAGGCGTGGAAATTACACTTTCCTTCTAATCGAATTCGCCCCTTAGATCACCGGGTTACCACGAACGATTAGTGAGATACAATGGAGAAAAGAACCCTACACTCTATGTGATCTCAAGAGTATAGAAACAAAAGGACTTGTGTTTATTTGTATTTAAACACACTTAGTAAAATTAGCTAGACATTACCAAGTGCTAACAAGTTGTAGTAAGTATAAGAATTTCAGAATTTCTTGTAATCTCCCAACAATGAACTAAACCATCTATTTATAGGCCAAGAATGAAGAGCAACCAGCTACAAAGATGATTCAACTCCCCATTCAATCTTCATAAAAACAGAAATTATGAGGTTTAATGTGCAATAAACTCTCATGAGGATTCCATGCAACAATGCAAATCCTCCAACTTCTGACTTTAATCCTCTTTAGTACTGAATTAGATCAGTAATAAAGCCATTAAACATGCATAAACACATTTAAAGTATCCAAAACGTCGTGAAAAACCACGAAATTTTCCAGTAGCAACTCGCGAGTCGCGATAAGCCATCGCGAGTCGCGACCCTAGGTCGCGAGTCGCGACTTGGCTCTGTCGTGGCTCGTGACTTTGGCTACTTCCAGAAACTTTTCGCGAGTCGTGAGGTAGCCTCGCGACTCGCAAGGTACCTCTAGACTCGTTGTTCCTATTTGCCTTATACCCTTAGTTCATTGTTCAAGCCCATTTAGTCATAAATGTTCCAACAGTAAGAATTTAACTTGCAATTTTGTCTAAGTCTTAATTTAGCTTTGCAGTTGAGATTGATCTAATTCTCTAATTCTTGTTATTTTTCTAAAATAGCAAGAATGTCTACCAATTTCATTGTAAAATGTGTTCGTGTATTATTAGAAGTAAAATAAATTTTTTTTCCCCCTTAAAAATGAAGAAGAAACAAACTAGTTGAGGATTATGAGGAATATGCTAAATGCCTAAATTTAAAAACAGACCCAAAACCAAAAGATGCCCTTTTATGAATTGACTCTTAAGTCTTAAATCATTTTTTCTTAAAAGATATCAAAAAAAAACTTTAACACACCACCGCCCCCCCCCCCACCAAAGCTTAAATAGAAGCTACAAGAGGGTCGAGTTTCGACACATTAATGACGGGTACAACTTGCAATCAAGATGTTATGAGTCGATTCTTACGAACCCCCTTCCCCAATGATAGTGCAATGCTAGGTTGATATTCATGGAAGATAAGTAATGCGTTGGGACTCAATATGAAAATTTTGATGCAGTCTTATGATTACCGACTACTGTAGTGAATGATTAGGATTGCACGATTTTTAATTCCTAAATCTAATTGAAAATCCTTTTTAAAATACTTTAAATATATTTTTATTTTAGGAAAATAATTTATGATTTTTCCTAAATTCGGTTTTTATTCTTGAAAAATTAGAAATTCTTTTCCTAAAATAAAAAATCTATTTATAGTATTTTAACAAAGATTTTAAATTAGATTTCGGATTTAAAAATAAATAAAGAATCGATTGATCCTAGCCATCCACTACGGTAGTCGGTAGTCATAAGACTGCACTAGAATTATCCGACTCAATAACCTTACTTGTAAAAAGCACAAGCTCCCTATTTCTAATCTATCAATTACTTTTTTTTTTTTGTTTGGGGGGGGGGGGGGGGGGAAGTATCAATAACTTGTTAGATTTTATATAAAGTTAGGAAAAATTATCAAAAACTACTTAATAAATACTGACTTTTGAAAAAAAAAAGTAATACTTCATTTAGAAAAAAAATTGCCTAATAACTAGAATAAATTTTTGGTAGCAGTACCATTTTTTAGCAAGGTAACAAACTAGCAATACCTGTTGATTGAATATTTCGTCAATTGATAGTGCTACCAAAATAAAATAAAAAAAAAACTCGATAATTGGTAGTTCTACCTAAAGAAAACTTAATATTAGGTAGTTTTATCATCAAAATAACTTGAATCCAACTTCAATTAACATAATTGCTAATGACAACAGTTGATTGACTGAATTGGTGCTACCAAAAATATCTTCATATTGGGAAGTTTTCGGTCACAACCACTTATTACATATATCCTATACTCTCTTTTTAATACATACATATTTTCCTCTCTATTATTTTCTCACCCACAATAATCAAAATTTGTCTAGATCAGAGTTTATGTATGCAAGTTTGTTGCACATAATAAAAAAGAGAAAATATAAACAAATGAGGGACAGATGTGCAAAATTTTCCTACACTAGGTGCATTGTGATAATAGAACATTTATGCTATGTATTCTGAATGTTTATTATTGATGGTCTAAATAATTTCGGAGTACTATAAATGTTTTGTTTTAAACATAGGTCACACAAAAACGAATACTGGTAAGGGTACAGACACAAAATGGGTATGAAAAACGTCACTGAAAAATTGAGGATACAGGTACATGAAAGAAAACAATAAGAGAATATATAAATTTTAATATATTTCATTACGGCATGTCAAATTTGGTGATGATAAGATTGATAACCCTAAAGACATAAACAACTAAAGCGAGATAAATAAATCAAAGTTATGGGTATTTTTGATTGATGAGAAAAAAGAAGTTATGTGGTACTTAAGTAAGCTTCAATTGTTTCAATATGAGTACGTGTGTCCAACGTGTATTGGTGTCGAACACGGGGTGCGATAGATTGAAGGTGTGTCCGTGTTTCATGAATATATGTACATCGTACATGAAGTTTGGATTCAGTAGAGCTTATAAAAAATCTTACCAAGTAGAGTTCAATCAATCATAGCCATTTGATTAAGAAATCATAACCATAAATCTTGAACCATTGATTTTTAAAAGTATACCTATTTTTTAAAACTTTACTTGGTAGATTTTTGTATAAAACTCCACCGGATACTAAGGCCCCGTTCTTTAGGACTTCTATTGACTTAATTTAATTTAATTTAATTTAAGTTCAGTTAATTTAATTTAAGTTCAGTTAATTTAATTTAAGTTCAGTTAATTTAATTTAAGTTCAGTTAATTTAATTTAAGTTCAGTTAATTTAATTTAATTTCATCTCATTATTATTATTATCATTATTATTATTATCATTATTATTATTATTATTATTGTTATTATTATTATTAGTTTCGGGCATCGTTTTTCCGCTCGACATTTTTCGACGACGGTTTTCGGACTGACTTTTCCGACGTTGATTATTCGGTTGACTTTTCCGGCGACGATTTTCGGGACGAGTTTTTCGGCGACGTTTTTCGGGACGACTTTTCCGACGACGGTTTTCGGATTAACCTTTCCGGCGGTGATTTTCGGCCGAGTTTTTCGGCGACGATTTTCGGGAAGACTTTTCTGACAACAGTTTTCGGACTGATTTTTCGGCGATAATTTTTCGGCAGACTTTTCAGGCGACGATTTTCAGGCCGAGTTTTTCGACGACGATTTTCGGGACAACTTTTCCGACGACAGTTTTTAGACTGATTTTTCGGCGTTGATTATTCGGCCGACTTTTCCGCATCGATTTTCAGGCCGAGTTTTTCGACGACGATTTTTCGGGACAATTTTTCCGACGACGGTTTTCGGACTGATTTTCCGACGGTGATTATTCGGTCGAATTTTCCGATGACGATTTTCAGGCCGAGTTTTTCGGCGACGATTTTTTGGGACGACATTTCCGACGACGATTTTCGGATTGACTTTTCCGGTGGTGATTATTCGGTCGACTTTTCCGGCGACGATTTTCAGGCCGAGTTTTTAAGCGAAGATTTTCGGGACAACTTTTCCGGCGACGGTTTTCGGAGTGACTTTTCCAACGGTAATTTTTCAGCCGAGTTTTTCGACGACGATTTTTCGGCGGTGAAAATGAAGGTTTTAGGGTTTACTTTGAATTATAAATAAAATAAATTAAAAAAATAGAAATAATTTTTTTTAAAAAAATAATTTTTAAAAAAAAATAGAAATAAAATAAAAAATAAAAATTTAAACAAAAATTAAAATTAAAATAAAAATAAAAATAAAAAATAAAAAATAAAAAATAAAAAATAAAAAATAAAAAATAAAAAATAAAAAATAAAAAATAAAAATAAAAATAAAAATAAAAATAAAAATAAAAAATAAAAATAAAAATAAAAATAAAAATAAAAATAAAAATAAAAATAAAAATAAAAATAAAAATAAAAATAAAAATAAAAATAAAAATAAAAATAAAAATAAAAATAAAAATTTAATTTAAGTTCAGTTAATTTAATTTAAGTTCAGTTAATTTAATTTAAGTTCAGTTAATTTAATTTAAGTTCAGTTAATTTAATTTAAGTTCAGTTAATTTAATTTAAGTTCAGTTAATTTAATTTAAGTTCATGTTTTCTCAGTCCTAAAGAACGGGGCCTAACTCTATCATTAATTAATTTTATTAGCTTTGTGTATTAATTTAAATTGTAATTTTTTTTACACATCTCCATCAATAATCAATAATAATAAATTTAAAAAGAAAAGAGAAAATCCTTCCTGCCAGTTACCAACCAAACCAAAATTCTTGTCTTTCGCATAAAACTTCGTCTTCTAAAAATTCTTCTTCTGGCTTAAGACTAGGGTTTTCTTGTATTCGATCGATCGACAAATTTTTATCCCACAGCTACAAAGGAACAGAGAGAAAGCCATGGGAGCTGAAGGAGATTCAAGCGAAACAACTGCTGTTGCAGCTGAGGAAGTTTCTGTCAATATTCGATGCTCTAATGGCTCGAAATTTTCCGTCAAAACGACGCTTGATTCCAACGTTAGCGCTTTCAAATCGCTTATTGCCCAAAACTGCGATGTCCCTGCTGATCAGCAGAGGTTGATCTACAAAGGTCGAATTCTCAAAGATGACCAAACCCTAGAAAGCTATGGTAAGCCTTTTGGTTTAGATTTGTTTTTATTTCTGTTTCGTTTTTGTGGGTTTGAATGTGACTGTATGATTTTCATGAGATTACGTGATTGATAGATCTGTTTTGTGTAATGCATAGATGAATTTGGTTCATTATAATTTAGGGTTGGGTTGATTTTGATGAATTTCTCGGTGATTGTGGCTGGATCCGGTAGATTAACAGGAGTTGAATGTGTATATTTCGTTTTTGTTGTTAATTTGTGGCTGCATTGTGAAAATTAAGCAGCTTTTATGTAAATGTTTGATGTGTGAGTTTAATCAGATGTTATTATTATTAGGTTTTTTTTTTTTTTTTTGTTTATTTGTTTTGGGAATATATTTCTGCATTCCGGTGCTATTTTTTTGTCCTTCATTCAATACTTTAAAATTGGCTTAAAGTTTGCTTTCATTATAATTGAGAATTCAAGTTTTATCACGGTTGATGGCTGGCCAGTGAGATGATGGGCACATTTTTACCTTTTGGTGATTTTTTAAAATATTGTCTGTGAATCTGGGATAGTGGGTCATAACTTGGTAGCTAAACCATTGAAAATAAGTGGTTTTGAGAGAAAACATACGGAGTAATAGTGTGACATTGCATTCTTTCTTCGTGTTCTCTCTGTCCTATTAACGTGTTTCATTGTGCAGTTTGCCTCTTGGAAAGGGCAATTTATTGTCATTAATCATTATGATAGCCCTGAAATCAGGAATAATGAGGATAGCATAGTCAATTTCAAGTCTAATATGGAGTACTATAGATGTTGTGTTGAATTTCAATATTATTCATATTAGTGTTACATGTTTTCCATGCATGGTTATGATTCTGAAGTTTTGGCTTGATCTTTTCTTACTCTATCCATTTCCTTAGGGTTGATTAAATAGAGAACATAATATATGAGTTGCCCAATTTCAAAAGTCTTTGTATTTTGATAAGAGAATGTTTTGTTAGACATAAGATACTTTCACTCTTTCCATTTTCTTTTCTTATTGGTTGTTCATGTTAGTTTCGTACTGACTGCCAATTCTTTCTTCTTGATTTCGCCAAGGTAGAAAAAAATGTTTAGCTTGATGCCAAAGCAGCTGTTATCTGAGTGCATTACTCATAGTTGTAGATTTTTTTATTCTAAGGGTTTGCAGCCTTTCTTTCTATCTAGAATATTTCCTTTTTGGAATTTGAATGAGAAAGGATCCTAAGTATCAAATATAATTGCTTCAGAATTAATAGAGCACACGGAGCTTTTTTTTATTTTTTATTTTTATGATCACTGTCCTCTGGCCTTCAAGTTCCTGGCAGTTGTCAAGTTATTAATGGTAGTTAGCAAGACAGGACTGCAACTGAAGATTAATTTTTTTTATAATTGATTGAGATAATGAGGATGGACTGGATCTTTGGGAGTTGGAAATAATGGATTGTTGTCTTTTCTTGATCGTTGTAAACAGGAATGTTAGTGATAGCTATTTTTTTCTTTTCTTCATTTATAACGTGATGAATTTTTCTCTATTTTCTTCTTCTTTATTTTATTAGGCACCCTTGAGAATTCATAAAATGCGTAAGAGACCTTAATTTTTGAAAATTTCATTTATTGTCTCACCCTTAATGAGTAACCATTTAATCAAGATTAAATCTGTTAACATAATAACTCATGATCAGTAAACCAATTCCCCCAATTATGAGAGCTATTAAAAGTTGTTTTTTGGCATAATCTTGGTTGATAGGGAGAATTAGGTCAGGGGTTGATTAGTTCTGAGTAATTTAATAGTCTTCAAGCCTAAATTATTGATACCTAAAAATTTTGTATACCTAATGTGTAAGCTAAAAAAAATTAGGGTAACGTGGTGTTAAAAATTTTGATTCACCATGATTTGTACCTTAATAAAAAATGAAATGGTTGCTAAAATGCTTTATATTGTCTTCTATTCTTGTGGTTATCTACCAGATTTGGGGAAGCATAAATTATTGATAGTCCAAAGATTTGCTAATGTACAATTGTTGTTTCTATACCTGTTCAATACATGGGATGTGTGTGCGCGCACGATGCATGCACACCTGGGTGCTGAGATACAAGGTAACTTGTGCGATTTGGTTTTCTGGCCTATGGTTAGGTTATTTTGATGAGACGCACCAAAAGCACACTTCTTTTTCGTTTCTACTTCGAGGCACACTTAGGTGTGCTGGGAAAGCCCGGTTGCCTTGGTATGCCATTGAGCCTTTTTATACATTGACATATAAAGATATGCATGAAAAAATATTGTGTCTTATTTGGCAATATTGTTCTTAAAACAAACTTT
Source organism: Salicornia ramosissima (assembly GCA_951394345.1). Classification (NCBI taxonomy): domain Eukaryota; kingdom Viridiplantae; phylum Streptophyta; class Magnoliopsida; order Caryophyllales; family Amaranthaceae; genus Salicornia; species Salicornia ramosissima. Next base: position 44,760,101 of record OX596233.1, on the reverse strand, counting down.
ATTTTAAAGTTTTTATTTTTTTCTTCATATTGCTCTTAGATACACATACCAAAGATATGAGAACAATTAGTGATTTAGTGTGAAAGTGAGTCCTTTTTTTTATATTTAAAGAGAGGGTCTAGTGTAGTTGTCAGATAGTGTGGGATTAATTGGATCCAAAACTTGAGGTAAATGAGAGTATGGTGGAGAACATCGTTTGCCAAATAAGGAATAAAGTAAAAGGTAGAAGAATGTTAAGGAAAACCTAAAAACAAATTGCAGTAGAGAGTAGAATACTAGAAATGTAGCGCTATAATATGTATCTGTAATTTTTTTTGGTTGTACGCCTCTTTTTTGTTATTTAAGCTACCTACTTCATCTTTTCACAATTGTCGAGACAAAACTTTGAGAGATTAATATCTCTAATTGTATGTTTGTAAAAATTATAACGACTAGATATTAAAAAACTATTTGTTGTGATGAATCCAACGAAAACTCTCATGACTTTGTTTTTTCACACATGCGCGCGCACGCACGCACGCACACACATACACTATATATATATATATATATATATATATATATGATCAAAGTGTACTTTATGAAAAGTGCCAAAAGTCAAATTAATTATAAAAAAAAATAGAGTTAGTATGTTGTAAGTCGTTTGCATTGGTGTATTGGTATGAATTTTAAAACATTGTATTTTGTTACAAAAATTATGCACACCTTACATGACTTTAGATATTTACTTGAAAATCTCTCTTTTTATTTAGGAAAAATTGTCTAGAACTTCTCCTTTCAAAAAAAAAATGTCTAGAATTACCAGATAAATGTTGACTTTTGAAAACTACTATCAAATTAAATAGATTGTTATGAAACTACCTAATAAATCAATTTCGACCTTGTAGCACTACCACTTGTTGTGTTTTTTTTTTTTTTTTTTTTTTTTTTTTTTCATTTTTATGATGTTATGGCCCATCACAATTGATTTCCCTCTATTTTTTTCCCCTAAACTGCTCGATTTCCCTTTATCTCTAACTTCCTTTTTTCTTTTAATATATATCAGACTTTTAACTTATGAAATGAATCAAAATTCCTCCCTTTTTTCTTCAATTCAACTTTCGTTAATCCTACTTTTTTCCATTGAAGCTTGATTATGCTTAGCAATAGAGGGAAATCAATTAGTTTTAGGGAAAAAATTAAAGAGAAATCAAAATTTGTAGGCCATAACATTAGGAAAATGAAAAAAACACGGAAAGTGGTAGTGCTACCAGGTCGAAATTGATTTATTAGGTAGTTTTATAACAACTTTTTTTTAGTTGGTAGTAGTTTTCAAAATATGACATTTATTTGGTAGTTTTGGATAATTTTTCCTTTTATTTATTATAAAATCTATGCACCTTGATTGAAAGACATAATAATATTATCTTCATTCTCCATCGTTCTTAGATGTTATCGTTCCTACAAAAACCAAGGAAAATAAGTAGTATGTGAATTTCGTTAGGTTGGTATAGAAAGAAAAATTGTGTTGCAGTCATATAAGATACTCTCACCATTTATCTATCTCCTCGTCACATGTTTTTTATTATTTTTTTTTATTTTAATTATTTGTCTTTATCTTTTTTCTCTTTTAATCTGATTTCTCTCCACATGTATTGATTGATGGATATAGATAATTCCTATTGGGTTGAGTTTAGTCTCCATTAGTTTTAGAAATGTTTATTACTCCCTCTGTCCAAGAATAATTGCTTTAGTTTGACTTTGGTACTATTCAGTATTCACATTATAACTTTGACCTTGTTTAATTTGATATAGGTAATGAAAAATATAGCCACGTGGGCACTTTTTTGATTCATCTCGAAGTGTACTTTCTAAATATATAGTGTTAATAAATTTTCTTATATATAATTAGAGATTTTAATATTTAAAGTCATGCCTCGGGAGATGTGAAAAAGAAAATAGTGCAATTATTTTTGGACGGAGGGAGTAGTAGATTTTTGCTCTGTTTTTTTTCCTGATCAATGTTTTGTTTGTACTACATGGATTTTTTGGGGGATTAAAGAGGAAATTTTTATCTCCAACCTTTGGTAATTTGATTCTTTCTGTGCTTTTGCTTTTGAATGAAATGAAGATAAATTAATGTGGTTGAATTTTGAGTTTGGGTATTGTATACTGCTTACTAATATGTGCTCTTTGCTGCACTCCATTTTGAAGCAAATTTTTTTGGTTGAATTTTTTAATCTACACTTGCCTTTTGTACTTTAATAATAATTACACTTTTCTATTTTTGCGATTATTGTTTTTGTTTAGTTTGATAAAATTGACTGTAAATAAAGCAAGCTCTGTTAAGATTTTCACTTTTTGGGTGGTACGCGGAGTTTTCTTTATAAAATCTGGCGAGTTGTACTTGTAGTTGCTAATGACCCTTACTTTGCATTTTCCCTGAAGGTTTGCAAGCAGATCATACTATTCACATGGTTCGTGGTTTTGCTGCATCGACCACCCCATCTGGAACAACTGCTGCTTCTGACACTGCCACTGCTGCTGCGCCTACAGCAGCACCTGCTGCCCCTGCTGTGGCACCTACTTCTTCCCCAACTGAAAGTGGGGGCTTAGGAGGTGCTGGTCTTGGGGCTTCTTTATTTCCTGGTCTTGGTGGTCTGGGCGGGACTGGTGCTTCTGGTTTGCTTGGCGCTGGACTTCCAGATTTTGAACAGATGCAGCAGCAACTGACCCAGAATCCAAATATGATGAGAGAAATAATGAACATGCCTGCCATTCAGAGTCTAATGAACAATCCAGATCTTATGCGAAACCTGATTATGAACAATCCTCAAATGCGTGATATCATTGATCGTAATCCAGAGCTGGCCCATATATTGAATGATCCCAGTATTCTCAGGCAGACCCTAGAAACTGCACGGAATCCTGAGCTCATGCGTGAGATGATGAGAAACACCGACCGAGCTATGAGCAACATTGAATCCTCTCCTGAAGGTTTTAATATGCTCAGGCGAATGTATGAGAATGTGCAGGAGCCGTTCCTGAATGCGAGTACAATGGCTGGGGAAGGAGGAAATAATCAGGGTTCGAACCCATTTGCTTCTCTTTTGGGAAATCAGGCTGCTGGTGGCGGGCAGCAGAGAGATGGTTCTCAGAATCCATCAACAACTGATTCTGAATCTGGAGTTCCAAATACTAACCCACTTCCTAACCCCTGGAACAGTACTGGGGGTGAGTTTATTTCATTGCTTCTCTTATCTGTTTATGGATCCTCCTATGCTATGCTTTGTTATCAAGTTATCAACCCAAACATTATCCCTTATGTCCTGCTTCATAAGGGTTTCTAGGGAGAGAAGAAAGATGAAAAAAATGAAATGAAAGAAATGAAGCAAAAAGGGGAAAGACAGATAATTTATTGAAGCTGAACTGAATGAAAGCTATTTGTTGTATCTCTTCTCTAATGCAATATGCTTATCATTTGTCAAAAAAGTAAGGAATAAGAGGAGAAACTGCATTATAGGTTACCGTATTGAGTATCTGTTTGTTTGCACACATAGGCCTATCTTGGTCTTTGAATCTCCTTGAAGTGATTTTATGATTCATGCTCCTCTAGCAACCTAGGAATCTATGGGTATGTTAAGTTCTATTCGCCTATTCAGTATATAAGTTTTGCATATAAGTGCAAACAAAGTCTAAGATAAATTCAAACAAGATTTATGTTATTATTGTTAGTAATAAATTATATATTTATTGATTCGCATAACATAACTGAGATCTTGTTAGATGTGTCTCACTTGTTTAAATATCTACTACATAGTTTTATAATTTACATGATTAATGTTCAATGTGAAAGTCAAGTGTGTGGACTACAAAGAAACAGAAGTAGTATGTTAGTGCTCAATATATGGGACAATACCATGTGATTTCTTCAATTCAAGGAAAGATGGCATCACACACCTTTATTTATAGGGAAGGTTACTAGCAACTTTTATTTGGATCTCTTTTTTTTTTTTTTCCGGGTAACTTTTATTTGGATCTTAACTATTAATTGAGATGGCAATACTTTTTGTAAGCTATTTTTAATTATTATCAAGCCATGATCTGAATTTGATTCCTGTGCTATAATTTCCATCGTTGATTATGTATTTTCAATCTCATTTTTATTTTTATTTTTATTTTATACTTAGGAGGAACCCCGACAAATAGTGCTCCGAGGGCAAATCCTTCTGGTGATACAAGGCCTCCTCCTGTTGGTGGCTTAAGTAGCCTTCCTAATTTGGATCGCATGTTTAGTGGTGGACTTCCAGATGCATCAATGATGAGCGAAGTAATGCAAAATCCAGCAATCTCACAGATGATGCAAAGCATGCTATCTAACCCGCAATATATGAATCAGGTAATTAATTGGTGGCTATGGGTTTATTTGGGATTTAGCATCCAATCAAATTCCTTATTATCTTCTGTTGAGTGTAGATGCTCAATTCGAATCCACAACTGCGTGCTATGACTGATTCAAATCCTCAGCTTCGAGAAATGATGCAAGATTCTGATGTTCTTCGCCAGTTGGCCTCCCCTGAGATGTTGCAGGTATATTTTTAAGTGATCTACTTGCTTGTGTTTTTGCTAAGTTGTCTAAGCTGTTATCTACTTATCCAGAAGTTAAGTGAATAAAAAAGGATTTTTGAAGGCCGTTTGCTCAAGTGGTTCCACAAGGGGAAAGTGATATTATGCCCTAACTTGCTTTTTGTTTTATGGTTTTGTGCTCTTTTCCTTTACTAGCTTTCCTTTGATAGTACCACCTCAAAAGTTCTTCTTCGGTTCCCCTCTCTGGAATTTTGTTTTCCTAGTTTAGGTTTTGAACATCTCAACTTAAAATTCCATAACTCTTGGTATCTTTATTCTTACATCACAAAAAACTACCTTTCATACCCCGTTTAGTGCTGATCACCTTGTGCATCGATCCTTTTTAATTACTGGTCCACGTCCTAGCATGCAAGATGATATGTTGTGCTGTGATTTGCTTACCTCTTGTCCATGTTGTTTCGGGCCTTTTCATACTATTTGTGTCTCTGATTGGCTGTCGCTCTGTTTTATACCTTTTCCTTTTCAAAATACATTCTACATGGAGAAAATCGAGAACATTATAAAGTTTGAGGGAAATTGGGGACCACCATATTTCAAATAATAAGCCTTTTTAATGAACGACTAGGTATTTATAGGTAATTTGTTAGGGAGCATAACATTGTAAAGGTAAATTTAAGAAGGTTACGGGCAAGGAGATGTCCGTTTGTATTATGTACTCTCTTTGTCCCAAATTATTAGGGACATTTGACTAAACGACGTGAGAGCTTTCTTTGGTCAAATGTTCTGTATAATCTGGGACAAAGAAGTAATAGATTTTGCTCCCGTAGTCCCTTTTTTGTTGCACCATGGCTCACTTTTTTGTGTGAGCTTTTTTAGTAAAATTTTGCAAAGAAAGAGGGTCTGAGAGAGTATGATTTTCCATCTTAGGAAAATATAGCAAGTTCTCCTTCCCTTAAAGATTGCCTTATTTGTTTATTATTACTTCTTTAATAGTTGTATTGAGTGGGAGGTAACTTGTCTTTTAGATAGGAATATCTTTTAGGGATGAAGCGAGTATATTTTCTTTCGCCATCTAAGTAGGCAATTTGATTCTATATCTTGCATCAACAAAATGAACAATTTTATTTCGGATTTGTATTTTGTGGTTTTTATTTGTGGTGGTTTCCTTGGTTCCTTGCCTTTCTTGCTTTAATGAATTATACAGCCGCCAACCTGCCATTAATCCCACCACCACCGATACCAACATCAAATACAGATTTTTACAAAGAGGGGAATAGTTTTTTTTTTTTATTTATTTAATTGGGGGGGGGGGGGGTGGGTTGGTGGGTGGGTGGGGGTCTGTTGTAGTTTTTTGTGATTAGTTTTCTGGTACTAATTTACTGTATAATGATTGGTGGTTGTATGTTTTTTCTTCTGTGCAGCAGATGCTAACCATGCAACAGTCACTTTTCTCTGGAATGAACCGTCCCCAGTCCAACCAGTAAGTTGGCCTTTTGGAATACTGCAACAGAGGTTTCATATCAATTCAGTTATTTTTATCCATAAAAACTGCTGTACAGTGTACACTAAAGTTTATTTGGGATTTTTATTTACGACCTGATGTCTTTGAGTTCTGTCCTCAAGTTACCCATCATTCCAGAGATTTTTTTGGGCATATAGATAATAGATGTATTTCTCCTCTCATCTACAATTCAGTTGACTGTGATAAGATTTTGAATAGGGGACAGTCTGCTAAATTAGCTTCTGCTTTACTTGAAGGCTATGTAACAGGAAGATAGATGAGGTGGTGATCAGCTTGTTATGTTTCCTTAAGGCCTGAAATAAATACCCAAAAATAACAGCTCTCAACCTTTTATTATGCTGTAATGTTTTTTATAAAATTTGCCCTTGATTTCACATGTCCAGGTACCATTGTTACCTATGGCTGGGGGCTTTCACTTTGCACATCCCTACCTCTTTCTCTCTTTCTGGCGATGTATATTAACTCTCTGAATCCTACTATGAGCCAGATCCATACCATGAATTATTTAACGTTGATCTAGACCTTGTGTTTGTGGTTATGATCATCAAGCTATCATTTAGATATTGGATTGTCCTATACATTTGTTTGTTCCTGAAATTCGGTGTTATTGAATGTTTTTTGTTTATTTTGTCTCTTGCCCCAAAACAAAACTTTTATGTTTATTTTGTCCTGAAGGTGAAGTTTAAGGAGGGATTTGGGTGACCGCTGTGCTAATCTTTAAATGATTATGTGAAAAACTGGTTTGTTACTTTTTTTTTTAATACTTGTTCTTTACCATTTTGCAGAGATCAAGCACCGAATGCTGGTGCTCCAAATGCTGGTGCTGCAGGTAAATGGGTTCTTCTTCATCATGATCTGCTTGGTTCTATATTTCATTTTTTAGATATTTTTTGGTGCCTTTTGAGTGTCATCCAAATCAGAATTTACACAAATTGCAGGAAATGCAAACAATATGGGGCTGGAAATGTTGATGAATATGTTTGGCGGTCTTGGATCTGGAGGTTTAACCACACCAGAGAATCCAAATGGTTCAGTACTCTTTTCTTACGCTACTATATTATCCATGCTTCAATCAGCAATATTGACTTCATACTAACTGAGCAATCTTCCTGTGCAGTACCGCCTGAAGAACTCTATGCAACCCAATTGACACAGCTTCAAGAAATGGGCTTTTTTGACCCTCAAGAGAACATAAGGGCTCTGCAAGCAACTCGTGGTAATGTCAATGCTGCAGTCGAGCGACTTTTGGGCAATATGGGTCAGTAAATGATTCAGGCAATTTCCTTTTTGAACCCAATTTACCAAGGACAGCCTTTTGTGGATTTCGTAAAATTGGTACACACCGGAATTAGTGTCTCACTAAAAGATGAAAACGCTCAAGCTCAGATGCCGGGATTATATATTGAGTGTGAATAAGCAAAAGAAAGTACGCAATTGTGATAGAGTTATGACTTCCTGGATATAGGCTCGTATCTCGCTCTCAACATTAGACTCTTCGCTCTTCTGCCCCCTCTTCACTACTACCATCTTTAATTTAATAACTTCTGTACATACACAATTTTTATTTGTTGTTATCTGTGGAATGTTTGATTTGATTCTTGTTTATGTATTGTTCCTTTCAAATGCATAACCAGGATGCAGTTTTCAGATACTTATGGTTCTTCAAATTCCGGATTTAATTTAGGGACTTAATTATGCTGACAAGAAACAGCTTCAACCTTTTGGATTTTTATTTGTTTCGAATGTCTGGTTTTATGAGCAAATAAATAATGATATTTTGTTTGTGTCATGGCTGATGCTTTGGTTTATTTTTTGGGTAGTAGGCTAAATGAGCCACTTTTCATGATTTTTCAAGATTTTGGAAAAGGCAAAATGTCTATGCCTACATGGGAATAAGAATGAGTGAATGATCTTTGAAGTGTTCAATTTTTATGTACAATTTCCATTTTTTCTTCTCTTGGCTACAATATAAAGAGAAAAATCGCATTTAAGTAAAACAAAAATATGGGCGATGATTAAAATGGCCTCTAAGATGAGAGTTCATTAAAACATTCAAATACTACGTAGAAGACTTGATAACATAAGCAACTGCAAAAGAATATCATCTAATATTCGATCAGGATTTGAATTGTAAAAAGCGAATCTTGTTATGAAAATGGGGGCTAAATTATATCATTTCATTTATCAGCAGAGGTATATGTACAAGTAATTGGGGGTAGTTATAACAAATCTTAGTTTTAGAATATTTCTAGAGTACTATCAGGGGTATAATTGTTATTCACTAATAATGTATTACATAACACTCATCTAGGAAAACCCTGTGGAAAAAACTATGGTTATGAGAAAAGAGTGTGGCATGCATTTAACTCCCCCTCATGATTACATCAATTGAGATCTTTGAAACGATGTCTTCTAATTTGGTGTACTAACTTCTTGAATATGGCTATTGCCTATTGGAACTGCTTTAGTGAACAAATCTACTAAATTCTCACTGGAGCAAATCTGGATGACATTGATTTCTCCACACTTCTAAACATCATGGGTGAAGAAGAATTTTGGCGAAATATGTTTTGTTCTATCACCTTTGATGTACCCTTCCTTGAGTTGTGCTATATACATGTCGCATTGTCTTCATATAATATTGTTGGAGCTTGCTTCTTAGAAGATAGTCCACAATTTTCCTCTATATGTTGTGTTAGAGATCATAACCATATGCATTGCCGCTTAGCCTCATGAATTGCCAAAATCTCTGCGTAATTAGAAGAGATAGCTGCAATGGTTTGCTTCATTGAACACCAACAGATGGTTGTACCATCATAGGTGAACAAGTATCCAGTTTGTGAGAATAAGATAAATACCTTGCATCTGCAAAATCTATCATTGCTTCTTTAGATAAGTGATAAGTTCATTTTATTCGTGTTTTCCCTCTTATTTTGTATGGTTTTATTGTGCTAAACGTGCTATTAGGAGTTGTCTTTTCTATGTTTTTGACAGGATTTTGATAAAAGATACTCTAAATGAGATAAAAACCATCAAAGTAGGCCAAGTTAGGCACTAGAGAAGCATTGGGATGTTACGTTGAGTGTAGGAGAGGTTGTGGTGACAATTAGTGAATAATTGGTTTAAAGTTGTTCGATTCGGTTCGAATGATTTTGACCACCTCTCAATATTTTGGATATATCTTGAGCTATGCATATCAGATTGAAGTGATTCCAGTGGCATTGGAAACTGAATTCAAAGGGCTTTCCAACGGTAGGTCATAAGCCCGATTCTGTGTTGAAACAAATAATTTATGGATGTTTGAAGTTGGTACATCAGATCAGACACAAGTACCAGGGTGCATGTACCCCACCGGGGTTCAGATGCCCCATACCGAGGTTTATGAACACTGTACCGGGGTGCTTGTACTCCGTACTAGGGTCTCTCTAAATGCCCCGATTTTGATCAGATGAAGTTGCAAATTGTCACTAGCAATAACCCCGGTATCGGGGGGTCTCTCTTTTATTGTTTAAACACATTATATTCAAGTTAATTCAAGATTCAACCTTACCTCAATTCTAGTATTATTTCCTTCCTTATTTATTTATGCTTTTGTTCATGATTATGTTTATTGCTTTTAATCTTTTAAGTATGTATGAGTAGTTCTTTAGCTTTAGGGTTTGGGGAAATTATGTTTGACTGATTAATTAATTGAATCCTTTGTTCCTTATTTCATGACTTATTTTAATTCCCTAAAATCTGTTTTAATTATATAAATTTGACAATAATCAAGTCGGTAACCGAAAGGTAAAAACTTCAATAAGACTTAAGATTTTAGGTAGATTTATTTAATAAATTACGAGAGCTCGCTTATTAGGTAAATCTGTAGATCTAATAAACTGCGAAAACCTGCTAGATCTTGGTTAGATTTGTTAATGAATTATTGAACATTGGTATTTAATTAGCTTATGATTTCATTCATAAAACCCTTAATCCTAGAGTTTCCTTTAATTAATTCAAATCCTTTAAAAATTCATTCTTTCTTTTCTGTCTTTTATTTTTTAGTTTTTCATAGTTAATTAATTCAATTAAAGACCCTTTACATAGTTCACATTTTTTAGTAATAAAAGGAATTAATTTGCTTCTCTGTGGATTCGGCCGTGCATATCACTACTACATTAGCTTTGATATTTAGGTTATTTTTAACGAGTTGCAACGCCTTGTCACTAAGTTAGAAAAATATAATCCTATATCCTTGTTCCTTGGAGATAACGAAAAATTTGCTTTATCCCATTCCAATGTCTTTGGGTAGGACATGAGCTAAACATTGCTAATAAATTAACAAAAAAAATGATATATTAGGCCATGTGTGGCTAGTAAGGTACGTCAATTCTCCTATCGCACTTAGGTATGGTACTTGAGGACCAAGAATTTCTTCTTCATTTTCTCGAGGACGAAATGAGTCCTTATTTACATCAAGTGATCTTACTACCATTGGACTAGTCAACGGATGTGCTTTATACATATAAAATCATTTAAGCCACTTGTTTGTATAGGTTGTTTGATGCATAAGGATTCCATCTTTTATTTTAGTGTTCGATTTGTAATCCTAAACAAAATTTTGTTTTTTCCAAGGTCTTTTATTTCAAATTCCTTTTTCAAATAAGATATAGTCATCGAAATATTTTCAGGAATCCCAATAATATTTAAATTATCAACATATACATCAATATTGACACCCCAACCCAAATCTCTTTATAAAAATGGAGTGAAATCCATATATATATTGTGGAGTGAACATTGAGGGTTGTTTGGTTGGATTTTTTTTTGATTGAAATGGATTTGATACCAATTTATTGCGTGTTTAGGCTTTTTTAGAGCAGAAAATGAAACCCATGAGTATCTAACTCCACCCCACCCCCTTTAAATCCATACCCCCTCCTACCCCAAGATTGTAAATCCATTCCCTCAACTTACAAACCCTAATATGGAAGGAGCTGAGAGAAAAGTTGAAGGGGAGAAAAGCTGAGAAAAAAATTTGTCGTCATCTTCATTGTTGGTGCTGTTATTATCTATTTCCATTGATTTTTACATTTTTCCTTTTTTTATCCCTCTGTCTCAAAATAAATGCTACATTTTCCTTTTCTGTACGTCCCAAAATAAATGTTACATTACTGCTTTTTACTATTTTTGATATTATGGTCCACGTATAAAATTACACTTATACCCTTAACATAATATTAATTAATTCTATTTTTGATATTGTGGTCCACCTATAAATTCACACTTACTACTTTTGACATTATGACCCACCTATACCAACTACAAACTTACACCCAACATAATTAAACATAACTAGTATTAACCCCTTGCTATGTATGGGTTTTGATCATTTAAACCAATTATATATTCTGTAAATTTATGGATTTTTTCCCCTTATTTGAAGCAAAATATATGATTTCTATTTTGATTTTGAGTTATTTCAAGTATGGCGATTTAATTTGTTGTGATATGTGATTTCACAAGATTGAGGATCAAAGTGGAACTTGATTGTTATAGAAGTAAGGAGACATTTAAGGGGTTTTTTTTTTTTTTTTTGAAAAAAAGAAAAAAGTAAGGAGTGACAAATAGATAACACGTGGCGCTTAAAGTTCATGTTTTAAATATTTAAGTATAGATATAGATTACACCCAAAATTAACTCATCAGTCATTAGGGCATGTTTATCCGAGAGACTCACTCCCACAATTCAGACTCTGCCACATAAGTTTTTACCTACTTTTTAACAATTCATACTCATACAATTTTTACACTTTATTCCTAAGACTCTATTTCAGACTCAATTAAAATATCTCCAAACATTTTTTAATCTATAAAATTATCAAAATATCTTGAAATACTCACATAAAATTATCAAAATATTTAATATGTGGGGGCCCACATGAGTCTCAATGTGAGTTTCATTTTCAAAGACTTACATTGAGACTCCTCAAATTTTTATGCACATCAATGGGTGAGACTCGATTGAGAATACAATTGAAACTCATATTGAAACTTGCAATAAACCTGTCCTTACCTAACAAATCTAATTTTGTTTTTTTTTTTCCCTCGAAAAAAATCATGTTTTGGTTTTGTTTTTCTGAATTACCCAATTTTTCTCTTTCAATTTCAACCCTATAAAAAACGCCCCTCTCCTCTGTCCAACTAACTGTGACTGGGTTGGGCGTGGTTTTCTGTGGTGCCTTTTGTCCATTAAAGCAGAGCTTTTGAGGTAAGTTTTTTTTTTTTGTTTTTTTTCCCCGTGGAATCAATTATACATTGGGGTTGGGTTCTTCTAGTCTGGGTTTATTGAATTTATCGGGGAAGTTTATGCTGGGTAATTTATTTATTGCCAAAAGGAGAATGAATTTCTAATCCAATATTGTTGATAATGTATGTACTTGTAGACTAAGAAATTGGAGGTTTTCTTCCTCTCTTGCTCTGGGTCAGGGACGGGCCTGGTTTTGAGTTTCAACCCAAGCTCAATTGTCTGTTTTGTGTTTTTTTTTACTGTCTTAAGCTTCAGTCTTGCATTGAAATTCTTCAAAAGGAAGTTAGTTTGTTTCATTTTTGAAGATTGATACTTTATGTTATAAGAATTTATATATATTGGTTGAACAGCTTTGGCACCCCGCTAAGTCTTTATTATATTGCTCGTGGCTTGGCGAAGTTGTGTCTCGTTTCTGTGTATGATAAGATCTCATCTGGTTCAAATCCAGAATCTTAATATGACTGGCTTGGAGATCTTTAATCTTCCAATGTAATAAATTAGTACTGCCCTAAAGTTGCAACTGTGTTTGTTAGCATGATGAGGTTTTGCTGGTTGTGGGAGGATCTGAAAAATCAATTGCAGCAAACCAATCTATTTTGTTTGTGTGCATTGTCTCTGATGTTGCCCTTATGGATCTTCTTAGGCATTACATGGAGAAAGTTTTCCCTCCGTAACGTATTAATGACAACAATTCATTTTGCACGCACTTTAAGAAAGCGATTTAAGGGTGCAAATGAACAAATTGATCAAAAATAACTTTAAGATTAGTAACTTATGATCCTCATCTTGTATTAAAACCATTTTGATTAATGTTATCATCTACACCCTTAAATCATTACTCTAAAGTGAGTGCAAAATGAATTTTTGTCATTAATATATTACAGAGTGAGTATTAAAAGCACCCCGGACTTATTACTCCAACTACAGGGATAGACAAAATGTTCATTGCCTTAAATCAGTAGAGAAAGTGAAACAATTTGTGGTAATGGAAAGTAATAAAGAGAGAACCAATTGGCAAGAATATTAAACTATCTTCAAAGATGTTGAATATTCAGTTTGTAAGCATGGCTTGCAAAGTTATTATCTTGATCTTAGAATATGTTTTGTTTTGTCTTGTCTGTTGACATAAAGTGATAGAAACTTCTTTCCTGCAGGGTCTTATTATTTGGTGGTTTTGTTTGTAAACTCTTTCCATGAGTTGCATATCTAGAAATGGCACAACAAGAAGTTGATTCCAAAGTTGGGGATTTGGCATCAAGTAAGAGTGAAGCATGTCTGTCTTGTGAGGAAAAACCAGTCGTTGTAGCTGTAAAGAAAACACCACTTAGAGACCTTCGTAGTGAAAATAATATTGTAGCTCAAAAAGGCCCCAGTAATCCTTTTGTTCTGAAGGAAGGGGCTGCTGCAGAGGTTTCAAAGCTGTCAGGTGGAAAGCGACCTTTTCCTGATTCTCCAATGAGTCCACCCCATCAATCATCTAGTAATAGTGGCGCAAATGGTCATCTTGTGTATGTTCGCCGAAAGTCTGAAGCTGAGGCTGGTAAAAGCAATAGCAGTGAGGTTATAACTAACAATACTCATTCGCCCCTTCCAAGTCGGTTTGAACATCATGAAGGTGGGGTTCGACCAAAGTCTTTTCTTATTGAAACCCAGGTGCAACCACTACCTGCATATGCACCGATACCTGGTTCTGTTACAAGTGATCCACCTGGGAAACCTTTCATTCCCTTTTCTCTGGTAAATACTAATACCAAATTGGGTTTTGAAGAATCTAAGACGCAGGCAGTTCCATCTGCTAACACTTTGCCGGTTGACACAAGACTCAAGAAACAGAATTGGGAGGAGAGATATGTGGAACTGCAGATGTACTTGAAGAAGTTAGACCAATCAAGTCTAGAGGATCATATACAATGTATGCTCATGTGTTAAATCTATTTCACAGACTTTGTTACTATGAGTAGAAAAAAATTTACTTTCTTTGTTCCACTAAATTCTTCTTGGTTACTGTCAGTGTGGAACCAAGGAATTTAGGTGAGCAAGTGTGACAATGAGCCCTTAACTTTTAAATAGGAGAAAACATGTGGTTGTGAGAGCATTAAATCAAGTAGGTTTAACTTGTGGGATAGGAAAGGTTAGAAATGATTTTTTTAACCAAATAAGGAATATAGAAAAAGTAGGAAGAACCCAAAAAAAACTTATTAGCATTGACTATTTTTGTAAAATTTCCCCAAAAAAATAGAGCAACAAATGAAATGAACATAAGTAGCAGATAATGATTAAAATAAGAATTAAAAAGTCGCAGTGCTACCTTCTTACCCCTGAGATTGGATTGTTTGTGTATGTATCTCTGAGCTATAGTTCTTTTGCTCCTGGTATAACATTTTTCTTTTCTTGTCAGTGCTTCGTTCCTTTTCAGCCGTTGAGCTTAGCAGACATGCTGTTGAACTAGAAAAGCGAGCGATCCAGCTTTCTTTGGAACAAGGTAACTGATATATCATTCCTTTCACCTTTCTCTATGTATATGTATTGATCATGTTTACTTGGATTACTTCATTGCAGATTATACACCTCCATTAGCATGTCATCCATATAGCTTCAGGTTTTTAGTGATTCATAGAAGAATACCACAATAAATGACAATGACATTGGCATTAAGTAACTATTGTTTTGATGCTTGATATGAAAATATTGTTTTGTCTTTGGGTTGAATATTGATTAGTTTTGCTTTTATAAACTATACAAATCCATTAAGCATAAGCATATCATCTATGTAGCTCTATTCTCAAACAAAATATTTAGGCAATGAGATTTTGTAAATCTATTACCTTTCTTAACATGTTCAGCAAAAAGAGTTTTATTTGAGTTATATACTATCTGTAGTCATCGTTCTAGTTCAAAAAAATTCATATCAAATGGCGGCAATTTTTCCCCCTCCTAGACTAGCACTTTAAAGCTAGTGATGGATTAATAATGAATGTAAATTTTGGATGTGGTCCTAATACATTTCACTCTTGTTCAATATGGAATATGGGTATAAATGTGGTATTATGTTCTAATAGACATGAAATAATTCATTGGTGGCATTTATATGTATGTATTGGTTTAGTGTTGATTAAGCCTTTTGGTATGTTTTCGAGGCACCATGTCCTCTATAAGAAGAATCAGAATTAAAACCTCTTCTTCTTGCACTGCACCTTTATCCCATAGCAATGGTACGAGGACTTCCTAAGAGGTCACCCATCCTAGTGCTATTCTCGGCCAACCATAGGGTCGGCGGCATGGCAACACAAGGACTTCCCAGGATTTCACCCATCCTAGATTCCTAGTACTATTCTTGTCCAACCATGCACTTGGATGTGACACATTTTTACGTTGGCTGTCACGGGCCTACCACAACTTTCCTCCTTTATCCGGGCTTAGGACCAGCAGCGGGAAACCCTACTGGCGTAGTTAGAATTAAAACCTGATACAAGTATATATTATAATTCATGCATGGTTTATTACAGGGGTGTCTTGGATATATGTGGGGCCCTGTTCTAAAATGATAATTGGGGCCCTGTTCTAAAATGATAATTGGAGCCCTTATATATTATACATTTTTTTGTCAACGAAACTTTGATTGTACACATACTCCAAGCTTTCACAAAACAAATAGATTTATTTAAACAATTAAAAAAACAAGATTTTGATTTTTATTTATATAATAGTAGCAATTCAACAAAATTCAACTTTATAACAATTGTTCAATCAAAAAATCAGAATATCTAAATATCACTTACTTATATTAACAATCAATCAACACAATTTTTATTTATATAATAGTAGCGATAACTGTGGAAAAAAAAATTAGAATATCACTTACTTGCATTAAGAATTGGGATGAATATGGTTGAATGAAAATTACTCCTCTATATAATTGCTCGAAAATTAGCTGTTTGATAAGAAATAATTAGGAGACATTGGGATTAATTGCTCCTTGCCATCGATGATGAATGAGAATCTCAATTTAGGTAGAAATAAATATTTTCTCGTTGAATTTTTTTTGGGTAAGAGAAAAAGAAGAAAATTTTCCATATGAAAATGAAAGAAATTAGAGAATCAATGGATTGATTTTATCGGATATTAATGAGTAATGAATGAGTAATTGAAGTAGATGGATAATTATGGAAGAAGAAGTTGAAGAATTGAACTTATTGATGTAGATGAAATGATGCCTTTCAAAAAAAAAAAGTAGATGAAATGATGAATGATGAATTGATGGTCAGTGTGTTCTTCAAGGTGAGCCTTCATGCGGAGCATCAGCAGTATCACGCAGACATGGGGTACCGGGGTTTTTTTTAATATACAAATTTGGGTTGTTTGGGCGATTGGGCCCTGTGCACTATAGCATCTTGTACACCCTAAGAAACGGGCCTGATTTATTATAAATTTATAACTGGGTCAAATGATGAAGATGACAGATCCATGTTCTAGTAGAGTTACTTTAAATGACACTCTTTAACTTCAAAGTCTACATATAACTAATTATTCTGAAATTGGGCTGTCTATAATTGTCAACAAATAATTCATTTAATGATGGGAATACGACAAAAGTGGCCTAATTTCTAAACCCAACAATACAACTATAAAAAAATGTATGAGATTCCACCAAAGTAATTGATGTTTGGTGTTTAAATAAAAGGAAAATTGGCTTATTGGGTATGAAAAGTAGCAACTTCTGTCAGTTTACTAATCAAAATTTCCCTCAAAATTCTGTTCTTTGTCTTCTTTCACAAATCTGATCGACATTTTTTAATAAAAAGATTACGCATATTAAGTACACTTTTTTATCTCAGAGGAAATGATGTAGAGAAGTGTAAATGAAAATGAACAGAAAAAAAACTAGGCTTGCAGCGGAATTCGCATTTCATAGAACATTAGAACCTAAAAATTCACGAACTAGTCAATTAAAATAGCACGAGCAATAATATTGTGATGTTGTTTGGAGAGTTAAGTATTATATGAGTTTTTGAATCTATCCGTTTATTTATTTATTTTCTTTATTTATGAAGGGAAAGACCGTGTTTCCCTTCGCTCTTATCTATTTATTTTGTTTATTTTCGTTAGACTTTAGTTATGAAGGGAAAGCACGTGTTTCCCTTGGCTCCTATATGGAGTGGTAATAGTAACCAAAGAACTGAGGGTGTGCATTTTCGTTTAACACAACAAAAGAGAAATTGCTTGCAACAAAATGGAACTAATCTTTGAGGTTAAATACAGGATAAATTCAAAATGTTCTAGTATGTAAGATTCTTGAACATAGACAAGATCCAGTATTAGGTGATAAAATCCAGTATTAGGGGATTGTGTTAAGATATGATAGTAGAAAAGTCTTATTTGATGAGTGCATCACTGCTGTTGTAATTGATCAGTCTTTTTTAATGTTTTTGGAAACATTTGATATTGGTGTAAGCTAACACAAGGTATTATATTCTAGATGAGCTGCTAGCACCCTAGCCCTAGCACTTCAGTGATATCCTGCTGTAAAGCTGACATATGATTTTATGCATGCACAGCAATCTAGATGTTCACTTCTTGCTTTTCCGTTATATTTTGGGTTAATTGAGAACATACTTCCAATATAACCGCAAAGTCTGGGATTATGTGAACATGCAACCCTTTCCGCTGTTGCATCTTAGGTAGCGTTTCTTGTAGAGGCATCTAGGTAATGAAGAACTTGGTTTTTGTTGAAAGATATCGGAATACTAGCTGGTCTGGGATGTTCGTGTTGATAAGAATGATAATAACTTTAATTGCTGCTCAATGAGATAATTGGACATTTAATCTCTTTATCATCACTTTCTTACCATCACCTTTCAGAGTTGTGGCAGGTCCAAATGAGAAACTGCTTTCTTTTCTTGTTGGAGTCCACATTAAGGAGTCAATCTATGAAAATTCTTACTAGATTGGTGAAATAGCTTGCCTTTTCAACTTGTTATGGGAGGAGGAGTGCCCAATTCCTCTCAGTTAGATGTGAATTTCACATCTAACATGGCATTGTGGTAAATAACCACAACTTTTTAGTGGCAGTTTTGCAAATAAAACCCTAAACCCCCCACCCAATAACCCCCAAAACTTGTGTTTATTTACCAAAAAACCAAGTTAGATGTGAATTTCACATCTAACTGAGAGGAATTGGGCATTATCCGTTATGGGAGTGTGGCTTTTTAAATTCTGAAAGTTTGGGAATTATTGCACTCTTCAAATCAGATGCACATAACCCACCATATGTCAAGTCAGTGTGCTTAACTGTTTATCACACCTTTTAAGCACTTTAATATTCGTGCTTTTATCCTTTGCCTAAAGTCTGTAATGGACTCACTGCAATATAACACTCACACAGTAAGATAACAAGGAAACATGAAATAAGGAAGAAGGTTGAAGCTTTTGATGTAATGGCAAAAGGATAGTTACAGGGGCAACTTTAGGCTGCTAGTCTCAAGTGACTTTAGGTCACCATTCTCCAGGTTTTTCTTACAACAATCTTTACTCATCACCCCTAAACTTTCTTCCCCTCTTTTATATACTACTGCTACTGCCTCAATATCCAAAATGATGGCTTTTGTAGTGTCTTGTCTTGTTTTGCTTAGGTAGCTTCTTCCTCCTGTCCAGCTGCCTTTCCATGTGCTGTGATAGTGGGTGTGACTGATGTAGTACGATGTTGTACTGTGGGTCTCCCTTCTCTTGTCTTTTCTTCCTCACATATTTATGGTCGTATGGGCCAATTTGGGCTTGTATGGATCCATTGCATCCCCCCTTCCATGAAGGTTCACCTTCTCCTCAAGGTGGAAGTGTGGAAACCGTTCTCCTATCATTTCAGCCTCCACCCAGGTAGCCTGAAATGACTAGCCCCTCCTATTCAATCAATACTTCAGTCACCTCATCACTGCCACTCTTTCGATTGCGAATTCCCTTCACCTTGGCCGGTTTCACTACCAATTCAAGTTCCACACTCAGCTGTGCTGGAAGGGTTGATGACATCATGACACCATTTTGTTTCCAACGGCTCGTTTGAGTTGTGACACATGAAATGCGCGGTGTATGCTACAATCTTCGGGTAATTGCAATTGATATGCAACCTATACCACACGACTATTTATAGGGAAGGGCCCATAGTACCTTGTAGCTAGTTTCTTGTAGGACTGTTTGGCAACTACTCAACGAGCCTTTTCTATAAGGCCTAATCTTCAAATAAACCAATTCCCCCAGCTTAAACTCCTCTCTCCGCTTCTTGTCAGTTTGCTCTTTCATCTTCTGCCGGGTTTTGAGGAGATTCACCTTCAACACTTCCAACATCATCTCTCTCTTGCAGTCACTCTTCCAAACTCCCTATTGCCGTGTGTCCAGCCCCCACCTTAGTGATTCTTGGAGGCTCCCTCAGTAGACCACTTTGAAAGGAGTCATGTTGGTTGAAGAATGTGGGGATGTATTGTACGAGAATTCTGCCCAAGCCTTTGGTTTCTCATTATTCCTCGCGGTCCATTCATCTCTCGGTCTCTCCCCTTCCTTGGGTGGTGGTTTGTTGGTTTTCAGTTGAGCACCCTCCTCTCTCATGTTCTGCTATTCTTGTTTGGCGCCAGCCATCAACTGCTCCTGGTTTTCTCAGAATTCGTTTAACATTCCCTCCATCTTTTCTTGCCACCATTTTTGTACTTATTCGTTGCCCTATGCCACCCCTGGAGCGACTGCTCTGCTAATGGCATCCTTGTGGCCTTTCATTGTTTCCTCTATTTTGGCTAAACTACCTTCCTCCAAGCTTGCTACCCATTGCGTTGAGGTCACCATGATGTGCCTGCTGTGATTCCACTTGTAATGGACTCACTTTAAGTCTCTAACACGATACTCACACAGTAAGATAAAAACTAGGAAAAATGAAACAAGGAAAAAGATCGAAGCTTTTGATTTAATGGCAAAAGGATAGTTAGTTACAGGGGCAACTTTAGGCTGCTAGTCTCCAGTGACTTAAGGTCACCAATTTCTAATTTTTTCTTACAACAATCTCTACTCATCTCTCCTACTCTTTCCTCTCCTCTTTTATATACTACTGCCACTGCCTAAATCCTGAAAAAGATGGCTTTTGTAGTGGTTTGTCTTGTGGTGCATAGGTGGCCTCTTCCTCCTGTCCAGATGCCTTATGATGTGCTGTAATTGTGGGTGTGAATGTTGTATTACATTATGATGTTATACATGTGGGGTCTCCCTTGTCTTGTCTTTTCTTCCTCACATATGTATGGACCAATTTGGGCTTGTATGAATCCATTACAGTCTTGTTTGCTCTTGCAGCAATGTCCCTTTAATTCTCATCATACACCAGCCAGTTTGTTCAATCCTAGTCACGTGAATTGGGGTATGGAGGGAGTTTAGCTTCTTTCCTTTATAGTTCAAAAGCTTATCTTCCCTCCCTCATCATCTCCCTTCCCTTGATTTAAAAGATTTCACCTCTGGATTACATGCGATGTATGATCACTGTCACCACACATACAAAAAAAGTACATGATTCTGCAAGTTTCTCTTCATCGACTTTGTGTTAGCAGTTTCGTGGCCATTGTCATAGTTGCATACAAGTCTGCCTAAGTAATTGAAGCATAAGAGTGATGAGAGCATAAATAGCTATTTTCCAGATTGACTAAGTAGTAATTTTCTTGTACTGTATGTGGAGCTCTGGTGTCACTTGTTATGACAGGAGTTCGCGTAGGAGCTAATATTTTTTTTTTTTTTCTTATAATAAAAAATATCTCAGGGAAGGAGCTGCAGCGCGTCAAAGTTCTGAATGTTCTGGGCAAATCATTTAAGAGTTCCAAATAATTGAAAACCATTTGTACAACAATCACAAGCAGAGTCACTGCAATGCTGACGCTAGCCTGCCTGTATAGAAATCTGCTCTGTTATTATTAGGCTACCTGAGACAATATGTTTGTCTTGTTGTCTCGTTAAGTCTCTTAGTGTCAACTGTCAAACAGCTACAGAGTAATGTTTCAATGTAAACATTCTTCGTTGTCATCATCTTGTACTGTATTAGATTTGGATACAATGTACACAACAGAGCTTTACAGAAGGTCACTTGAATCCTGGACCGGCGCCTATGGTATTTTTATTACGCAATTGGTCGCTTGTGTTCATATTAATATTCACATTTTTTTTTTTTTCAGTTTTTAAGTAACTAATGTTTTGACTTGTTCACTTGGGTATGATAGCAATTCACTTCCTAAACAAAATAATCTGTCCACTTGTACCTTGAGGGTTGCCATTTGCCAACCCCTCAAGACACACAACATTAAAATTAGAGGTGGTAAATGGGTCGTTCAGGTTGGATTTGGGTCGGGTTTGTCCTTAAGTGTGGGTCGGGTATGGGTCAGGTCGGGTGAAAACGGGTTTGGGTATATTTCAGATGTGCAATGTTTGGGTTGGCTATGGGTTATGTGTTTCGGGTTAGATTTGGCTCGGGCTAGGTTCGGGTCGGGTTAGATTTGGGTCGGGTCTATATTGGAAGGCCATTACGCTATAAAGAAACAGTAAGTGACAGTTGTCTTAGTTTTGCAAGCAGAACACAAATTGTATTCAAACATTCTGTTATTTCTATACAATATTTGTCTTCATCAAATGTTGAATGAATAAAATTTACTTGATAAACCTTTTTTTTAAGTTTTGTAGGCTTCACTTTACAAGGCTGCCAATTTTTAGTCAAAAAAATAAGATGTAAATTTGTGTCTTAGTTTACTTTATGAATTGTAAATTTGTGTTTTAGGCCCCGTTCTTTAGGACTTCTATTGACTTAATTTAATTTAATTTAATTTAAGTTCAGTTAATTTAATTTAAGTTCAGTTAATTTAATTTAAGTTCAGTTAATTTAATTTAAGTTCAGTTAATTTAATTTAAGTTCAGTTAATTTAATTTAATTTCATCTCATTATTATTATTATCATTATTATTATTATCATTATTATTATTATTATTATTGTTATTATTATTATTAGTTTCGGGCATCGTTTTTCCGCTCGACATTTTTCGACGACGGTTTTCGGACTGACTTTTCCGACGTTGATTATTCGGTTGACTTTTCCGGCGACGATTTTCGGGACGAGTTTTTCGGCGACGTTTTTCGGGACGACTTTTCCGACGACGGTTTTCGGATTAACCTTTCCGGCGGTGATTTTCGGCCGAGTTTTTCGGCGACGATTTTCGGGAAGACTTTTCTGACAACAGTTTTCGGACTGATTTTTCGGCGATAATTTTTCGGCAGACTTTTCAGGCGACGATTTTCAGGCCGAGTTTTTCGACGACGATTTTCGGGACAACTTTTCCGACGACAGTTTTTAGACTGATTTTTCGGCGTTGATTATTCGGCCGACTTTTCCGCATCGATTTTCAGGCCGAGTTTTTCGACGACGATTTTTCGGGACAATTTTTCCGACGACGGTTTTCGGACTGATTTTCCGACGGTGATTATTCGGTCGAATTTTCCGATGACGATTTTCAGGCCGAGTTTTTCGGCGACGATTTTTTGGGACGACATTTCCGACGACGATTTTCGGATTGACTTTTCCGGTGGTGATTATTCGGTCGACTTTTCCGGCGACGATTTTCAGGCCGAGTTTTTAAGCGAAGATTTTCGGGACAACTTTTCCGGCGACGGTTTTCGGAGTGACTTTTCCAACGGTAATTTTTCAGCCGAGTTTTTCGACGACGATTTTTCGGCGGTGAAAATGAAGGTTTTAGGGTTTACTTTGAATTATAAATAAAATAAATTAAAAAAATAGAAATAATTTTTTTTAAAAAAATAATTTTTAAAAAAAAATAGAAATAAAATAAAAAATAAAAATTTAAACAAAAATTAAAATTAAAATAAAAATAAAAATAAAAAATAAAAAATAAAAAATAAAAAATAAAAAATAAAAAATAAAAAATAAAAAATAAAAAATAAAAATAAAAATAAAAATAAAAATAAAAATAAAAAATAAAAATAAAAATAAAAATAAAAATAAAAATAAAAATAAAAATAAAAATAAAAATAAAAATAAAAATAAAAATAAAAATAAAAATAAAAATAAAAATAAAAATAAAAATTTAATTTAAGTTCAGTTAATTTAATTTAAGTTCAGTTAATTTAATTTAAGTTCAGTTAATTTAATTTAAGTTCAGTTAATTTAATTTAAGTTCAGTTAATTTAATTTAAGTTCAGTTAATTTAATTTAAGTTCATGTTTTCTCAGTCCTAAAGAACGGGGCCTAGTTATGCAGTGGGATTTATCATTTCAAAAAGCATGTAAAAACTTGGGATCATTCATACAGTAGTCAGTTAGTCACTAGGTACTAGGCAGAGGTGTAGTTGCGTAGAGCACCAGTTCTGTTCGGGTTAGTTCGGGTGCGGCTTTGTTTCGGGTGCAGGTTGTATTTGAGTGTGCATATGTCGGGTCGTGTTTGGGTCGGGTCAGGTTAATTCGGGTTTTGGGTGACTTTCGGGTACATTTTGGCTTGGTCTCGGGTATGGTTCGAGTCGAGTAATTTGGTATGGGTTGGTTTTGCCATCGCTAATTAAAATATTAATATATTCAAAATAAATAAGAAAGAGGAGTGATTAAAGTTAATATTTTAGTATAATTTTGCCCAATGAAATCACACATTCAAGGGGGTTTGTAACCCTTAGGGTTGCTCAATCACTCCCTGATTCTGTATCATATATCCTTGGGAAATGTGTTGGGATCCTCTCCATATATTTGTCTCAATTTCCTATCATAAGATCATGAAACTTCATTTAAGATTAAAATAAAACTAGAGTGAAGTGGTGCTAATACACTAGATATATATTATATTTTAAGAAATAAAAATTAGATCGAAATATATTTAATTTTTTATATCAATTAGTAAATATTTGATGGGATTAAAACTCTTTAATCCAATCAAATACCAAACAAATAAATTTTAAAAAATAAATTAAATAAAAAAATAGATTAATGTGAAGACTCCATTGGCAGTTGGTTTACCATATATCCAGATGTACAGAAATGTATAAAATGAGCAAAATTATTGTACCATACATTCGGATGTATATATATAAGAATTTATGCTTCACTGGGGTTTGAAGGCCATCAACCAAACAAAATCTTTGATTATTCTGTAATCTAGATTAATCTTAGTAGTAAAAATATGATTTTTGTATAATAAATAAAATATTGATATTTCGTATATATATTTAACTGTTTATTTATTTAGTTATGATAGGTAGTTTGTTTTAGGGTGATTATGTATCAGTCTGTATCACTAGTTTTTTTTAAAGAATTTTTTTTTCACAACACAAAAAAAAAGGAAAGTTTTTTATTTCACAAAAAAAATATAAAAGGGGAGATTTTTTTACGAAAAAAACAAAAAAAAAATTATTCATCTATAGTTCTATATATAAATAATACTCCAATTTGAAGTCTTGGAGTGTATTCATGTATTAGCAGCGGCAAAGCCAGAATTTGAATATTAAAAGGCCAAAATATTTTCAAAATATAAAACATATATAATTTAGGACGAACAAATCTACAAAATAAAAAAAAAAACCAGCAAAATAAAAAATAAAAGGAAACGTTTTTTTTTCATAAAAAAAAAATGAAAAGTTTTTTCATTTAAAATAAAAGAGAAAATTTTGTTTACGAAAAAAAAGGCTTTAATATAAATAACACTCTAAGCTTGGAGCGCAAGTACGTATTCCTTTATTAGTGCACCTTTTATTTGCATATTACTCACATTGTAATTTTTTTGCACAAACACATAAATACATTAAATTAATCATCGATCCATTAATATAGCTGAAAAAATGATTTTTGATGGGGTATTATATGATATATTTTCATGGTTATCATGAAAATCTCTTTGTAGAATGTTAACTGGATCAAAATCATGTGTAAAAGTTATTGTCAAAGACCCAATTTATAGAGAAAAAGTACAAAAATTCATACAACAAAGCGAATGAGGCTCTCATTATAGAGGATGATTATGTCCTATGTGTTATGTCTGATAAACTTCACTTTATTTTTTTCCCAGATAATTATCCCTCCACAGCTTACGCCGTCCCTAAACAATCGGTAAATTTTTTGTTTGAAGAATGCCGCATCTTAGCCTCTGGTAAGGGTTTAGTTTTGTATATGTAATAACCCGAATTTTTGGCATAAAATTTATTTATATCGAGGTTTGTAAATCAAATAAAATAAAATACATATAAATAAAATAATAAATAAAAATAGATGTTTATAATATGGTATTTTAGAAAATCCTTGTCGGGAATGTTTTAGAACAAATTTTAAAACGGTATGTGTTTTGAATCTACCGAAAATTAGTTTTATTTTATAAAAAGGATTTTAGCTAAAAAGTTTTTGTTGCGAGCTTCTAGACAAATTTGTTTTAAGTTCTTTTTAAAACCCTAAAAGGGAGTTAGTTTCCAAACAACGCATACAAAAGAAAAAAAAATCAGACTGTTGTCTCTCTTGCTTCAATCGACGTTTTTTTTAATAAAAAAATTCGAGATCTGCAGCAACAGCTAGTCGTTGCCTGCCGCTTGCGGTGGTGACCAGCGCCGCCGTCGCCGACCCTGCTGCATGGTATTGCTTTGTAAAAAAAAAAAATTCTTTACCCTTTTTCGATTTCTTTTTTTTCTTGTTTTAAATCTTGTTTTATTAGTTCAAAGAAGTGAGTTTATGATGTTTTAAGGGTGTTTAAAGAAGTTGCATAATTTTGGATTTTTATTTAAAATGTTATATTTTTTTGGAATTTAATTTTTTTGGTTAAAAACATGTATCGTGAAATATATAAACCTAATGTATGAAGTTTGGGACTTAAAACATTGATTTTATGAGTTTTATTAAGTTTTAATGTTGCTGTGATTTTTGGGAAAATAGTTTAATTTCAAAGGTTTTAGTTGTTAGTAGCGTATAAGGGTTTCCGGTAGTGTTGGAAATCTGTCGGGTGTTGTTAGAACTGTAAAAATTGATTTTCAGGACGTTCCGGAAAGGTTTTAGGTGTTTTTGTCGGGGCTGGAATAATTTTCAAATAATCACGCTTACATGATGTTTTATTTATTTAAACGTCGGCTTGGTATTTTAATTAGAGGGCACAAATTCAAAAATTTTGAATTAAAAGAAAGGGTTAAAAATAATTTTTGAAATTTATTTAGAGGCTGGATATTTTGTAATATGTACTTAGGAATGTTTGAGTAGTATGAGGGTATTAATTAGTCCTGTTGATTTGTTTGTTGGGGACTTTGAATTAGGAGAATTCAATTAATAGTATTTCTATTAATTAGCTGGCGTTATAGCCTTTCCATAGCTGGTGTTGCGACCTACATGAGACGGGTTAGGGGTGACCGTTGGTGTTTCCACCAACGATCCTCCGATGCTTAAGTCAGTAGAGTATTCGAATGATCAAAAAGAAAATAATAAATTAAACTTTGGAATTGAAGAGGAACAATACAGTAGGTGTTACCTCTTTCTTTTTTATTAAAAATTATATAGCTTAAGGTGTGAAGCATTCCAACTTCTAGGAACGAGTGTACCTTCTGGGGTAACTAGCTGGTAGGTGTCTTACGATCTTCTCGGTTCTCGTAACGGGAAGCCTTGTCTTCTTCAACACGCACCTCGGCTAAAGCTCTTATTTTTACTTCATCGAAGGTGGCACACAGGTACCTGGTTAGTTCATAATGTAGTCGGGACCTGTGTAGAAGACCCCTTCGGAAAGCTTCTATTGCGGTAGATGAATCTAGATTACGGATGAAAATCATTTCCTTGTTAAAGCGATTCAGGTACGCTCTAACCGACTCGCCTGGTTTCTGCACTATCCGGTAAAGATCACTCGAATGCTTCTCCATGACTCGGCTACTTGCGAATTGCTGATAGAACTTATTGGTCAGGACGCCAAAGTCTGGGACGCTAGCCGGCTTCAGGTTGACCAGCCACTGCAAAGTGGGGCCTCTTAGGGTAGACCCAATGGATTTGCACAAGGTGGCTTCTAACTGGTCAAAGGGGATAGAGAGGCTCCACATTCTCTGCTTGTATTGGGCTACGTGTTCCACTGGGTCCTCGGTCCCATCATACAACTTGGGCATAGTTGGGATGACTAGCTTCTTTGGGACTGGAGTTTTCAGGATCCATTCTTCAAATGGGGACTGGGCGTAGTCATCCTTTGTCAGCAAGGTGGATGGGGTAGGCGCGTCGGGTAGTCTGGTGAACAGCTTCAGCAACCTCCGGTTTTGAGATTCTAGCCGAGCCATTCTACTATCGAGGTCAAGTTTTCCTCGTTCTCATTATGCTTTTTGCCTAAGGCAGCCGCATCATCTTCCTCTTCACTGGGGGCGTCGTCACCTTCCAGATCTTACATGCTAGGGACGTTGTCGACGTTTTTCCTTGGTTTTGATTTCGCACTTTTGACTGATTCGAACTCCATGCGGAGGTTCTGGGATTCGGAGGCAAGTCGCTTGTTCTCCCCCATGGCTCTAGCGAGGTCTTCCTGTATTTTCTTCATGAACTCTTGCATCTCCTTGATGGTCTGGCTTTCTGACTTGCCGGGATTGGATGCTGCCATCACCCTTTTTTTTTGTTTAGGCGAAAGCAGAAACTTCTAGCCGTAGCCCCACGGTGGGCGCCAAACTGTTTATGCCAAATTCTTCACTTTGTGGAATCTGGCCGATCCGGCTACGGCTAGACTGTGATATTAAGGATATAATAACAAGAATGGCGGAAATTAAAGAGAAGGAGAGAAGAGAAAAGCACACATAAGAATGGTGACGCGGAAAACCTTTAAATAGGTGATAAACCACGAGTAGCTATGAGTCCACCAATCCACTATTTGAATATTAATTATTGCGTACAATGAAATCATAAATGAAAAGTAAAGATGAATCACTCGTAATGGAGTACAATGGTGGGAGAAGAGAGAAATGTATGAGTTTGTAGTATGCTTTATCTTACGTATGTTCCATGTCTAACAAAACCCTAGAATACACTATTTATAATGAGGCACATCCACCTTTACTGCCGTTTTAATCCCTAGAGAATAGGTCCTCAAGCTACGGATTGCTGACATGGCATCCTGCTTGGTCAAGGGAGCCTGAGTCGTTCCTTATTTTCCTCAACTGCCTTGGACTAAGTCATCGCTCAGAATCTCTGAGAAGATAACCGTCTGCTAGGTGTCCCGCCAAGCTTGCCGAATCGGCTAGGTAAAATCTGGCCATAACAGCTGCCTATGGTTGGAGTGCAATTTCCATGGATAATCACCACTTCCAAAAAGCTAAGCCAATCTATGCAACCTCACCTCTTCAAGCTGAAGCCACTGCAACATTGAAAGTCCTCCAATTCGCAGCAGGAAAGTGGAAGAACATTCTTATCATTAGTGACTCCCTACTTGTGGTCAAGGGTCTCCATGACCCCCATAACTGCAAAACTTGCTCTTCAAGTGTAATCTTGGATATTATGCATTTGGCTAACAACTTCAACTTTTGTAAAATAGTGAAATGTAATAGAACTAATGTTAGCTCAGCCCACTTACTTGCAAGTTGCAACTAGTGCAAGACAGGGTAAACTATATTTGTAATTTGCTTGTTCACTTTGTCAAAAAAAAACCAATCAATTGTATTTGTTTTTGTACGATTAAGGAAAAAAGTTTTAGAAGATTGCCTACCAAACATTTTCAAGCACACACAAAAAGCACGTGTGGCTGCCACTTGGACAATTTTTAAAAATGCGCAGCTAATCTAATAACTGCCAACGGATAAAAACAAATAACTGCCAATGCCACATTAGCGAATCCCTATGAAAAAATAGTTTTAAAAATTACTCATTTTTTTATCTATGATGTTTATATTCTTTAATCACTTACTCCATAATTAACTCTATGTCATAATTATGTTTACTACCAACGTTGTCTTAGTCTAGTGGTGCTAGGGGCTAGACTTGGTAGGAAGAACCACGGTTCGATCCCCATAAGCACATTGGGAGGAGTTCAAAATCTTAACCCCGGAACGCGCTCAAAATTCGGATTAGCCCAAAAGGGTAAACCAGGTGGTTACACCAAAAAAAAATAAAATAATAATAATTATGTTTACTCACTTATTGCAGATTTATTTTCATGTTGCACATTATTATGTCATGAATTGTGAACGATCAAGTGGTGTGGTGGGTAAGCTAAGTAAATTTGGGACATTATTACATCTACCCGGTGGATATTCTACCCATTACTAATAGAAAAATTAAAATATGAACTAGGTTTTTCCTGTAAATTTGTATGTTTGTGGGAACTTGAAATTCTAAAGAATTTTCAATATTTTCATTTTACGTTTTCAACACAATTAGATAAGACACATAAAAGCAAATAGATGGGAATTTTAAATGCACATGCATGCATGAAAATGGGATTCAAAATCTTCTGTCCCACATTTTGTGTTCAATTCATTTTGATTGGTTCAAAAAAAAAAACTGTGGCCCACTTTTTAAATTAAAAAAATTGGGTTTTGAATTAATCAAAATAAGTGGAACACAAATGGGACAAAAAATGTGGGACACTTTTTAAATGAAAATCAATACCAACAAAAATAATAACGAAATCCAATTACTATAAGAAATTTTCTGATCTGATTTGAACTTTTCTAATTTGATCTAATCTTAATTGAATTTTTTCTTATCTGATTTTTTTATTCTACATTTTTTATAGTTATTATAACTTCTCTGATCTGAATTTTTCTGATTGATCTGATCCTTATCTTAATTTTTCGTTATATAAGTGTAATACAAATGTTATATTTTTGTCAATAATGTACGTTTTCACGTGTAACCTTATTACAAATAAAATATAAACTGCTAATAACAATAATATTATTTATCTATACATATGGACATTGTTGTTTATTTTCCTTGATTTCAATTTTTTACTTGCAAAATTTAGATTATTATCATTATTAAAATAAATTTTAACAATTTTTTTATAAAATCCGTGCATCCGCACGGGGCTAACCTAGGTTTCAAGTAAACGACACACCTAAAGGCTAAAACAAATTTATTGAAAATTTTAATACCAATTTTTTTCCCTTCATAGAAAGCCCAAACAGAATATAAAGATACATATCTCAATCAGTAACTTCCTATATGGGCCTGTGATATGAGATTCCTATTAACAATTTAACATACATGAATACATGATCTTTCAATAACTAAACCGGCTGATTAATGACTGGATATGGCGAACCAAAGCAACTAATTCAGCTGGTCTTTGATTGTTATGTTATATCCCATGAAAATTATGAACAAAAAAATTAATATGATTATCTATATTTTGTCCATATGCCACATTACTAATAAACAAACTATGGTTGGGGCGTCTGATCTGGACGCCCCTAAACCCTTATTTTTTTAAAAAAAATTTAAAAACAAAAATTAAGGGAAGGGCATCCAGATCAGACGCCCCCCAATCATTGGGGCGTCTGATCTGGACACCGCTACCATGATTGGGGCGTCTGATCTGGACGCCCATTCCCTTATTAAAAATTAAGTAATATATCCACAAAAATTAATATGATTATCTATATTTTTTCCATATGACACATTACTAATAAACAAACCCTTCTCCAAAGAAATAGTTTATCAACAACAGTCAAATATATTCAAAGTTTGTGTCTGTGAATCTGTGATTCACTATCAATACTAAAAGAAAAAAAAAAAAAAAAATTTTTGCAAGTACAAATTGTTACTAACTAGTAAACTCTCATAATGTAACTTTTGCCCGCAATTGATGGTTTGTCCACGGAAAAAAAAAAAATCTTTCAAGTCCTACATATTGTATTCCACTTGTGTTCTACTAATTTTGATTGATTTAAATTTTATTTTAAAAAAAAAATTAAAAGGTGGGTCATAGTAATTTTTTTAACCAAGCAAAATGAGTAGAAGACAAATGAGACACAAAATGTGGGACAGAGAATTGGAGTCCTTAGACAAACCTTAAGAAATAGTTAAAACAAATTATACAATTTGATAAATCTTCTTCAGTTCAGTTTAACCAAATTCATATTGGTTGATAGTAACCAACTCAACTACATTTATTGGTTGATTTAATTATGCTTCTTTATATCCATATTGTTTTATTACTTAGGAAAAATAAAGGGAGAAAAAATTTATATAAAAACGGAAGAAGGCAATGAAGTGATAGCTCATAGTAGTAAAACTCACGATGCTTTGCTCCAATACAATGGTTTTTTTGCTAATTGAATTACAATTCGTCTACAAAATTCATTTACAATCCAACTTATAATTTCCAATTTATTTTGTTCATCATGATACCTAGATTTGTTGTTGGTGTTTTCCCATCAAGTTGATGTTCGATTTAAGATGCAAATTGAGGGTAATTTTATTGATTCGAGTTTGTTTCGATTGTTCTTGGTGTTTCAACAGTGTACGATTATCATCCACACCAAAGGTCTATTAATTATAGCGGATTTATTATTAATGCACTATACCTTTTAGGCTTCTTCATGTCTCTATTTCTTTATCGCTTAACAGACAGAGCAAATGTGTAGAATAAAATCAATAAAAATGTTGGACTCGGGGCAACGCCCGGGCCAAAACACTATTTAAATATTTAAAATAAGAAGTTTTAACTGCCACGTGTCATCCCTTTGTTAATCCTTATTTCAGCTATGTCATGTTATTTGCGATGTATTGCGCCACGTAAGATTGTCCACATATGTTTTTTACACCATATTATGCCACCTAGGAAAAAACATAAAATATAACATCAAGAATCGAACCCATAACCTCCATAGTGAAATGTAACCTATTAACCATCAAACCACTTTAATTTGTTTGTTTAACATTTATCATTAAAATATGATAAATATAAGCTATCAACCATCAAACCACTTTAATTTGTTTGTTTAACATTTAACGTTAAAATATAATAAAACATTGCAAATTAGTGTAACTAAAAAACAACACATTTCAAATAAATCTACTAAGTTAACTATTGTTACATATCATCCTATCTCAATTTTTTTAATGTTATTCTCTTTTAATTCCAAATCTTTAATAGTTTTTAAAATTTATTATTATTTATGACACCATCATTGTTATCTGTATCAATTCGCATTACAAAAAAAAAACCAAAATCAATTATGAAGTTTATAAAAAAAACGAAATACAATATATAATAATAATCGATCCGGGGCATTGCCCGGGCCAAAATAATAGTTTTTGTTTTATTACTCGTATCATTATTCCACTGAGACGATTATCATTCCAATGAAAAGAATTTTAGGGAAGAAATAATTAAAAGGAAATTCATTAAAAAGGTGGGATGATAATTGATAAGCTTATGGATCTTTTTTTAAAACGATAAGGTTATGAAATTTAATTTATTGCAAAGAAAATGGAGATACAAAGAATTACAAAATTATTTGAAAACTAGAGTGAATCGGTACTAATGTACCGTGTATATTTAAATATATTTCGTCTTATATCGATATGCAAATATAAAACTTCATTTGACTAGTGTTTTATTGTTATAATTTGACAATTTTTTTCTTAATATATACAGTTAAAAAAGTCCAATTAATTATGGTGATATATAAGTAACATGTTTATGTTTAATTTTATTTTTTGAATTTTATTTTAAGTTAAGAAAGTTATGTTTGTCCTTCAAAAAAAAAAAAGAAAGTTATGTTTGGATTTTTTTTGTTTTTTGAGGGGATGTATCTTTGGGGTTGGTTAGGTAGTTATGTTTGGAATTTTTTTAAGGGGATGTATCTTTGTAGGTTAGGTAGTTATATAGAGTGAGCCGGTGCTAATGTAGCGGTATATATTTTATTATTTTATGATAAGAATATGTATACAAAATATTTTAAAAAATATATTAATATTTAATTTTAAATATTAAAATATTAATTCTATATCGATCAGGATATGAAATGCTAATTGTCTAGAGTTTTATTGTTATATATCAAAAGATGTTATCTATTAGTTTTTTATTGATTAGTAAATATAAAACGTTATTTGTACAATTTATCTTTGAAAAAAGTGTTTTCTTCTTTGTTAGTGATTTTATTTTATTTTGATTTGATATTTTATATCAGAAAGTACGATATTTATATAAGATGATAGATGATTATTCATTTTTTTAGTTGAAGGGTGTAAGGAGGGATGATTACGTTATGTTGGCTCCAAAACTTTATTGATATTGAATGATTAGGTTAAATACTTTATTTCTTTATATTTTTTTTAGGTAGTTATTTTTTTTAGTTATTGTTTTAGGTAGTTTTTTTTTTATTTTAAAAAATAAAAATAAAAGGTAGATTAATGAGAGGCCTCCATTGGGGGTTTGGAGGCCTCTCAGCAATTTATGTTTTTAAATTATAATATAAGATGATAGATGATTATTCATTTTTTTAGTTGAAGGGTGTAAGGAGGGATGATTACGTTATGTTGGCTCCAAAACTTTATTGATATTGAATGATTAGGTTAAATAATTTATTGCTTTATATTTTTTGTTAGGTAGTTATTTTTTTAGTTTTTTTTTAAAAAAAAAATAACAATAAAAGGTAGATTAATGAGAGGCCAATATATTCTGATAAAAATTATATTTTTATGGTTTTTTTATCCTATAAATATGTTATTTGGCCTCAAGGTTCAGTAAGCCAATAACAACAAATCACATCAGTTATTTTGTTTAGATAGAATAAGTTTTGTGAGCAGTTTTCGAGAGCCTTATTGTGTGTGGGAGTACTATAATTTCTCCTTTTAAGTTGTTTCTCCATATATGATATTAGTGAATTCATTCTCTTCCTCCGCCATATTATTGTTTGTTTTTCTCTGTTTCTCAATATTTTACTTAAAGTGATTCAATTTGCAATTAACATCAACTATTCAAAGGAGCAACTTTTTTTCGCGTAATTCCTAACATCGTTTGATTTGTCTTGACGTATACTTTCCAAATATATAGTTTTTTTTGTTACGTTATATGTATCTGAAGATATTAAAATTTAAAGTTAAAACTCGTAGATAGTGAAAAAGTAGATGAATCACTTCAGTTATTTTGATTGGAATGGATTAGTAGTTAGGAAAACCGGAAGCACGTCCGGCCTTGATCGATCGTTGTGTTTTACTTTATACTCAAGTAACTTCTCTTTGAAAGGCCAGGGTAACTAACTAACTCCTTCCATTTCAACACTCAGTTTTTTTCACACACACTTCTCCACTACACCACACATTAAAATTAAAACCCATGGACACCCCTTATTGTTCTACATCACAACCGCCTCAACCACCTCAACCACCACCTCTTGCGGTGGCTCCTCCAACACCAACACCCACACCCACACCCTTCAACCATCACCGCATTAACAACCACCCCTTCGAAGATAATAACCCATCATTATCATTCCATCCTCCCACTACTCCAACCACCAACTGCTCCCCGTCACCGTCATCGTCTTCGTCGTTCCGGAAGAAACGCCGCTCTAAACTCCTCCGCATCGACACCGCAGCCCCTAAACAAACCGAAACAACTCCGCCGTGTACTGAATGTGGTAAGACATTTTGGTCATGGAAGGCTTTGTTTGGCCACATGCGCTGCCACCCTGAGCGTCAATGGCGCGGCATTAACCCTCCTCCACACCTCCGCCGTCCACCACAAATTCAACCTCCGCCACTCCAAACACCTCCTCCATCATCTTCCGACGACCACGTCGTTGCCGCTAGTCTCCTCTTACTAGCCTCCGCCCCCACCTCCACCGTGGGTCCCACGCCGAGGTTCGAGTGTTCGAGTTGCAAGAAAACCTTCGGGTCCCACCAGGCCCTCGGCGGCCACCGCGCTAGCCACAAGAATGTCAAGGGCTGCTTCGCCATCACCCACACCCACACAACCACCCCCACTACCACCGCCACAACCACCACAACAACAACTGTGGAGGATTATGCACAATCCTGCTTGATAATGAGCGGTAACAACCCAGAAGAGGATGGGCTTGGGCTTGGGCTTGGGTTGGGCCTTGGGATGGGCCACAGGTGTGGGCTTTGTTGGAAGGTGTTCTCAACTGGGCAAGCCCTCGGTGGACACATGAGACGTCACTTGTTGGATAAGAATAATGAGGAGCAGGCTTCATCATCTTCATCAGTTGGGCTTGGGCTTGGGCTTGGGCTTGATCTTAACCATAACCACGACCCTGCTGGTCGAGTACAAGAAGATGGGTGGGTTCATTCGGGTTCAAACAGTACGGAACTAGACTTGAGGTTAAGCCTATAATATTAATAATACAATCAAGTATGATGCATGATGCAATGTATGTGTTGTATAATATTAGTTCAATTGGTGAATGTTAGTTAAGTAAACACCAAACTTAAAAAAGTTGTATTAGTGTGATTGAGTGGGGTTTGATTGGTTTGGGTTTTAAATGTACAATTAAGCAAGTAACGACTAATTTTCACTACTAATGCTATAATAATATGCTGCTACATGATATATAATTAATTACTTACAAATTCAAGCTTTCTCATCTGTTTGATGTTTTTTGCATTGTTTGTCATGTATTATTTCTTGCTTTTAGCTGTAATATATGCATACAATGCAAATATATATGCAATGTACTCTTTATATTATGGTTAATTCTGGGCATGTTTGGTTTAAAAATTTAGAATAGAATGATCTGAATGTTATGACCGAGAATGATATAGAATCCCTTGCTAAGTATGGATTGAAAATTCATTACTTTTATTTAGTTGTTTCGTCCATTCTACTGATAATAAAAATGAGGTATGTGGATGATAAACTTTAGATTCATGGGTTTGAGAAGGAGATGAAAAATCATTGGGTATTGGCACCCATATATCTCAAACAAGCACTCTGTTTGTTGTTCATTAATAGTTCACATCCATTTCATTCCATTCTGATCTAAAAGCTTGCAATCAAACATGTCCTTTATCTACATAATTAATTATAATGGTGTAACTGTTAGAATGTATATATTGATCTCATACTTTTGGTATATATTATGTATATTATTATGTTTCCTTAATTCTAGCCTTAGGATATCTTTTATGTATTTGTTATCTTTGGTAGTCAAAGCTATATTAGTGGAATATCCTAGGATTAGCAAAGACCATGGCTTATTCACAGCCCATGATCTCGTTTGTATATCTGTATATATTCTTTCCCATATCCAATGACAAGTGACGGATCAAACTTCTTACATGGTATCAGCCTAATACGATCCTTCACCACTAGCAATCCTTACTCGATCTTTCTCCCCTATTATCTCTTTCCCATGGCAGAATCATCCAAATTACATTCTGCTTTCACCATTACTAATGTTAAATCCCTTGTTCCTGTTACATTGGATAATGACCAAACAATGTATCATTCTTGGGCTACTTTATTTACCAATCTTGCTAGGGTTCATGACCTCTATGACCACTTGGTGCCGCCCACTGACGAGGTCGCTTTGGCTACTTACACCACGGCTAAGTCTGCTGACATGGCTCTTTGGAGCCGTCTCGATGCTGTACTCCTTCAATGGATTTACAACACTATTTCTAATGATCTTCTTCTTGCAATCCTTCGCCGTAATGACACGGCGGAAGCGGCATGGACACATCTTGAAACCCTTTTTCAAGACAACAAAGCCGCTCAGGCCACTCATCTCGACCATGAATTTACTAACGCTGCATTTGCAAACTTTAATTCCATTGACACCTTCTGTAATCATCTTCAATCTCTTGCGGACAGATTGAGTGCTTTTGACGCTCCAGTATCAAATAGTTGTTTGGTACTCCGTCTCACTGGTGCCTTACCGGAGGCTTTTGCCGGTACGGTGGATTACATTCAAAATCAGGAACCTTTACCACCTTTTGAGAAGTGTCGTTCCCGGCTGAAGACGGTGGAGCGTACTATTCAAGCTCGTATCCTACGAGAAAATACCGACTCTGGAAGTGCTGCTTTGATGGCCTCTGATTATTCCCCTGATCACAATAATGCTCCTGCAAACAAAAATAATAATAGACGTTATTCTAATTCTAACAACAGCAAAGGCAGGTCCAATTCTAATTGGAAAGGTGGAAAGAAAAAGGGCCATCAGTCTTCAAACCCACAACAACATTTTCATGGGACACAAAATCCACTTGGTCGCCCTTACCAAGCCCCACAATCATATCCCCCTTGCTGGCAGCCTAACATGGGAGGTTGGCCCATACCTCCATGTCCATACCCATCATTCTCTTGGCAACAACCAAGGCCTGTTCAACAACCGGCCCAACTTCCTCCTCCTGGACCTAGTATTTTTGGGCCACGTCCACAAGCATATGCTACTTCTTCCCCAAGTTATATTCCTACTGATATTGAAGCAGCTATGGCCGCTCTTTCTTTCTCACAACCTGATGGAAATTTCTATATGGATACTGGTGCTACTTCTCATATGACGGTAGATGCAGGTATTCTCTCTTCTTATTTCAATTCAAGCACTAAAAATCATAACATTGTTGTTGGTAGTGGTAATTTAATTCCAATTATTGGTCACGGTCATGCTACAGTTCCTCCCCCATATCCCCCATTTGCCTTACACAATGTGTTGCATGCTCCCAAGCTCATTAAAAATCTTATCTCCGTTCGTAAATTTACTACTGACAATATGGTGTCTATTTCTTTTGACCCTTTTGGTTTCTCTGTTAATGACTTACAGTCGGGGACCCGACTAATGAGATGTGATAGCACCGGGGACTTATATCCTCTTTTTCCTAATTCGCAAGCCATGTCTCACACTCCCTCCAATTTTACTGCTTTGTCTTTAGATATTTGGCACAATCGTTTGGGCCATCCCGGCGATGCAATTCTAAAGTCATTTAGTAGTAAAAATTTTATTTCTTGTAATAAGGCTTGTAAAAGTCTTTGTTCTTCCTGTCCATTAGGAAAACATTTTAAACTCCCTTTTTATGATTCTATGTCATTTACTTATTTTCCGTTTGATATTATTCATTGTGATCTTTGGACTTCTCAAATTGTTAGCAATTCTGGCCATTGTTATTATGTTCTTTTCCTTGATGACTATAACAAATTTTTATGGACTTTTCCGATAGCGAAGAAATCTCAAGTTAAACAACTCTTCTTGGCATTTCATGCTTTAGTCAAAACACAATTTGAACATAACATTAAAACTTTTCAATGCGACAATTGCACAGAATACATAAATGCTACCTTTAAAGATTTCTTTAAAAAAAATGGCATGCTTTTCCGTCAATCTTGTCCTCATACTTCTCCACAAAATGGGAAAATCGAAAGACACATAAAATCCATTGATAATATTATTCGGACCATTCTAGCACATGCCTTTATGCCTCTTTCTTTTTGGCATCATGCCCTTGCCATGGCTACCTATCTTCTCAATATTCTTCCCTCTAAAATGTTAAACTACCAATCACCAACTCAAATTATCTACAAAAGTGATTCAAATTATTCAAGTCTTCGTGTATTTGGTTGTTTATGTTTTCCCTTATTTCCCTCCCCCACAATACACAAATTATAACAAAGGTCAACTCCTTGTGCCTATTTAGGACCCGCTCCTAATCATCGTGGTTCGAAATGCTATGATATGTCTAGTGGAAAAATCATCATTTCCCGTCACGTGCGCTTTGTCGAACAGGAGTTTCCTTTCTCGAAGCTACAAAGCTACATTCCTTTCAAATTATGAGCTCTTAAGTGAGAATATCAATCTACTCTCATCTCTCATTTGGCCCACAAAAATACCTTTGCTCCCTCCCAGGACCTCACTCTACGCTCAACTCTTACAACTGGGCCGAGTCAATCCACGGGCCCCACACTACAGCTCTCCTCTCCCCTCATTACATCATCTACACAAAAACATGCGCATGATTCCCATTCATCACTTGGGCCACAGTCCCCTACTAACTTCTCACCAAACTCTCCCTTATCCTCTCCCATTTCTGTGGGCTTGATGAACAGGCCCAATTATGCTTCCCCTTTAGTTGATTCCACATCACGTGGAACTGAACACTCCATTGTAGCCTATGATCAAGCTTCTTCCCCTTCTAGCTTAGGTTGCATAGCTACTCGTGCATCTCATGGCATTTTCAAGCCCAACCCAAAATATTTTTCTAATTTTCACACCACTACCACTACGGATATTTCTCCTATCCCCAAAAATCAATTAAGTGCGCTCCGGGATTATAATTGGAAAAATGCAATGTTGGATGAATTTAATGCTTTAATTGATAATAAGACTTGGGAATTAGTGCCTAGGCCATCTAATGTGAATGTTAGTCGTTCTATGTGGATTTTTTGACATAAATATAAATCTGATGGTTCTTTTGAGAGATATAAGACTCGTCTTGTAGGTGATGGCAATACTCAAAAACAAGGGGTTGATTGTGACGAGACTTTTAGTCCCGTCGTTAAACCACCACCATCTCGTTTGTATATTTGTATATATTCTTTCCCATATCCAATGACAAGTGACGGATCAAACTTCTTACAGTAACTTATAGAGTATAGAGTTTTACAGCCCATTTGTTTACTCGCAATTAAAATGATTTTGCAAGTATTTCTGATAATGTCTATGGTTTATGGAAATGCAAACTCTATCTCTAACTATATGATTTTCTCTATAATTTTTCGTTAGCTTTCAGTAATTGCCATACTTTGAAATGATAATAGATGATAATGCCCATTTTTGAAAAAATTTGAATGCTTGGATGGATGGCGAAAAAGGATTAACCACATTAGAGAGATACTTTATTTCGTAATTGTAACAATTCATCAAGTTTTTTTTTTTTTTTAATTTTTTTTTTTATTAATACCACCTAATAAACAATCCATTGAGGTTTTTGTTGTTATACTATTGATGGTCGATATTAAAATTTACGGTTGTTTGCCACATCTCCTGTTGAACCCCATATATCATATAGTGCATTAGTGAGTGTCCCACATCGGAAAATGAGGAGAGACTAAACTAACTTATAAGTCTAGGAGTTCCTCCTTCTATTACCAATTGGTTTTAGGATGGAACTTTCTATGGCTTGTAAGTAACCTAACTCTCCTCATCCATATTGGGTTGCCCATGCCCGTTTCTAATATTCTAATCAAAATTTAATATGGTATCAGAGCCCTGAGTGTCCCACATCGGAAAATGAGGAGAGACTAAACTAGCTTATAAATCTAGGAGTTACTCCTCCCTATTACCAATTGGTTTTAGGATGGAACTTTCTATGGCTTGTAAGTAACCTAACTCTCCTCATCCATATTGGGTTGCCCAAGCCCGTTTCTAATATTCTAATCAAAATTTAACAGCTCCATGACCATAGCTCACTCCTTTATGAGTCTATGACCTTTGTAAGGCTGCAAGTAGAGTTAGTAATGTAATTGGGTATGAAACATTTTCGATGTAAAATAATTTTCCATGAAAAAAATTTTACCTTGGAAAACTCTTTCTCATTGAAATTTTCCAATGTTTACTCCTCAATTTGGGGGAAAATGTTTCTACTATAGTGTAAAATGAGTTTTCACACCAAATTTTACATTTTATGTTTTAGCCAAAGTAAACGATGTAAAATGGGAAAACTCTTTTCAAGGAAAACATTTTACTCTCTAGTAAAGGGAGTCTAGATGTTTACTTAATTTCGTGATGTTAAAAGATAAAACAACTGTAAGGAATAAATGTAGTGGAGTACTCCCTCTGTCCACAAATAAGTGCTCCATTTCGACCAAAAAACTCTCACAATTTTGGCTTTTTGGTTAAAATGGAGCACTTAAATATGGACGGAGGGAGTACTTTTTATGAAATCAAATAAGGTAACAAGTAGGGAATAGTACCAGCTACCAGGGGAAAAAAATGTTGGGCTTGCCTTGTCAAATTAAAATAAAAAATACTCCCTCCGTAACATAATTCTGGCACCATGTTATTTTTCACGCATTTCAAGGAAGCAATTTAAGGGTGTAAACGAATAAATTAATCAAAATGGTTTTAATACAAGTAAAATTGAGATAATAAATTACTAATCTTAAAATTTTTTTGATCAATTTATTCGTTTACACCCTTAAATCGTTTCCTTGAAATGCGTGAAAAAAACTTGTTGCCAGAATTATATTACGGAGGGAGTAGATTGTAATCCTTGGAGGTCTGGGCTTTATAGCTTTTATTAATCTTGCAGGTGAGTGGCCCAGTAAGACTTTTTTTTGTCCAGTTTTGGCCCAATACATTATTGGACTTTTCACTTTTTGTTAGGAAGTAAGAAAGCGTACTTGTGTACGGGCCACAAAGTACACATCATACATGGTCACTTGCGGCATAGACTGACATCCCTTGGTTGGGCCTCCAGCCATGAATTGTCCTTTTAAATA
This sequence comes from Salicornia ramosissima, assembly GCA_951394345.1. NCBI lineage: Eukaryota > Viridiplantae > Streptophyta > Magnoliopsida > Caryophyllales > Amaranthaceae > Salicornia > Salicornia ramosissima. Next base: position 44,718,336 of record OX596233.1, on the reverse strand, counting down.
AGATACTCTCTTAACTTTGTGTTGATGTGATTATATCTCACAAAACACAGACCCGATCTGGAAAAATTGGGTCATGAACATAAAATAGAACTGAAATCCGTTTTTGACCAAACCTGATGACTCATTTTAAAGTAGTGATCGACCAATTTTTCAAGTATAGTCCTATACACTTGCAAATAATATTAGGACACAACACATATCCAATAGGATACCACTTGAATATTATTTTTTTGATATACGAATCATAAATATTAGTCAAAGTTATGAATGTAAATAGTGCATAAACCCACTTTTTGCATCAAAAAAGAAACGAAGTAAGTATTTTGATGAAAAAAAATCATAGTTAGATTAGTTACATTATGCATTATTAATTCAACTCCTAAAGTCCAAATAGTTAGTTTATCTTTTGCGAAACATCGAAGAAAAATCATTTAAAAAAAAAAGTAGACCGACATGGTATCGAAAACTTTGGGTCATGAACAAAGAAATTCGACCCGTTACCGAAAAATGACCGATCTGCCCGCCCAATTTGCCAGGTATAGATGTGATATTAATCATAATAAAGTATTAATTGAAAATAATAATGCTCTGCATTTCTGCATACGTCAATAACTCAGTATGCTATTGTATTCAACTTGTTTAACAATTTCTTAAAGCATGAGTCATTTAAAAAGTGACCATTAATTTTATGGTAGGGGTATAATGAGATTGTCGTTGTAATTAGCTAGGTGACTTGAGTTACTTAAATTGGAAAAATATGATTTATTATATATGTTACAGTCTGTGTGTTTGGATAAAATAATGAATTATATAAGTAGACGTTAAAACTTAAGATTTTGAAGAAAATAATGTAAGTGATCAAATCGTGAATTGGGTCTAATTAAGTAAGTCTACAAAATTAACACAAATAAACTAGCTAGCTTAATTTAACACTTATAATAAATTAATAAGTATTGATTATAAGTGGAAAGTGGAAAAAATGCTTGAAGATTTAGAATTGAAGGAGATAGTATGAGTACGCTTCTCATAGTCATCAGAGACGGGGTGAGGGGACCACTTTACCTTAAACCAAGAGGGGTATATCCGGTAATCGGTATATATGAATAGGCAAAGGTTAATAATAATGGATCCTTGTAGTGTATTCGCATTGGCTGATAGGTTAGGCCTTCTAAGACTTGTGTATCTCATTGGTTTGGGTCATTGGGTCTATATATAGTGTAGAATTTTTTCTCTAGGCTAAAATGGATATGACTAGGGTGAGTTTGGTGCGGTTCACTTCGTTGATGTTTGCAGCATTCTTTGTTTTAAAAGGTGCAAGGCGCAAATAGTCGCTGAGCCTAGGCGCGAGGCGCAAGGCGAAGGTGTGTGCCTTTTGTAGGCGATGCGCATGTATTTATATACTTATTTTAAATTATTTTTTTCTTTGTTTGTAATTAATATATCTATTAAAAATATCCCTAATAATTTAAATATTGACATTTGTAAAGCTAAAGTAGTCTTAATTTGACAAAAAACAACCATTCTTCAACTTATAACTTAAATCAAAGCTATTTTTCTTAAGGCACAAAGGGGCGCCTTACCAAGAAGCGCTCAAAGGCGATCGCCTTTCGGAGCTTGCTGAGCCTCGCTTAGCTAAAACACATTTCCCACAGCCTGAGAGCGATGCACGCTTTTAAAACTAAGGCAGCATTCTACAACTTTCCGTTATTTTGCGGTTTGAAAATTTTTCAAACTTCACCACAAACCGCACCATAGATTGCGTTTTGGTGCGGTGCAATTTAACTACAACACAATTTTTATTTCTTGCCAAGTATTTAAGCAATTTTTTAAAAAAATAAATAATAATAATAATAATAATAATAATAATAATAATAATAATAATGATGATGATGATGATGATGATAATATAGGATTGGGCTCGGAGATCGGGGCTCTTCGTCCTGCGGACTTGCTGCTTTATTCTTGGGATCGTGGTCGCGATGTCTGTGTTGATTTGACAGGATCCTCGCATTTGACTCAATCTGGTATGGATGATTTTTTTCTTGGTCGTGCTGTGCTGGATGCGGCTTCTCGAAAATGGGGTAAGTATGCGGATCGGTGTGCTACTCTTGGGTATGGTTTCCTTCCTTTCTCTTTTTCTACTTTTGTTGAATTTGAGGAGGATGATGTTGCACTGCTGAAGCGGATTCGGAGATTTTTCAGAGCACATGATGTTGGTTCGCAGGCTGCTGCTCACATATTCACTCGTATTGGCTTTGCAATAGCTAGGGGAGTGGGGGCCCAGATTGAATCTAGGCTTCCCACTAACTTCTTATAGACATTTTGTATTTTAGTTTATAATAATAATTTTCTTTATAATAATAATAATAATAATAATAATGTCCTAGTTTAATCACATCCAAAGACATTATTATAGCTTGACCATATATAGTAAAACAAGCCTTAGTTCAACAAAAAAAAAGTTAACATTAATTAAGTAAAAAAAGAATTAAAAAATTATTAATTAAATAGTATAATAATAGGAGTTTGTGGTCTAAATCATAAGCCATATATAATTTCGGTTTGCTTTTTAATTTGATTTGATATTTTTTGTGAACCAAACAAAAACAAAAAATTTCAGTTAGCTAATTTTATAACGATTTATTTTCAAGTTTGGTGTTGTTTGAATCTAAATTCTAAATCAAATAAAACAGAAAAATCTCACAATTTCAAAATGCAAATCAAACCGTTAAAAATGGTTTGATATATATGCAGTTTGGTGATGTGTGAACCTCAGCCGTATATATCAACATTTTTGTACCCAAACACATACTGTGAACGTTACAATGTAAAGTGTAACCAATAACGAGGACCACTTCATCTCTACACTCTTTACTTTTTGTTATAATAAATTTATAATTCCACAACATTGGTTTCATAAAGAGAACATGAAAGAAAGAAAGAAAAAGTGGTGTGTTTTAAATTTGTATTAGGTTATTTGGCTATGACATTATTGACATAATGTGTTTTTTATTAATTGTATTAGGTTATTTGGCTATGGCATGTTGTTGTGCTAACCTACCATTAAACTTTTATCTTAAAATTATTAGGCAATATAAGTGAAGTAATTGATCCATTAAACCTCCTATTGTTTTTAGTGTTTTAAATTACCTTTCCATCTAATAATCTTTGCACCAATTTTGTTTGTATCAAAATCTTTGCTTTTCATTTGAATGCAAGTTTTTTTTTTTTTTTTTTTTTTTTTTTTTTTTTTTTTTTTTTAATCTCTACTTTTGTGCATGAGGTGGCAGGGTTGACATCAACTCCCTTGCAAATAAAGGTGTGGATATAGCTCATTGGAGCTTGCTTCTGTCTCTCAGCTTCTTGATGGGAGTTCAATCCTCGCCCCTACCATTATGTTGGAGCATTTTCACTCCCTCCCTTTCCCTTTGGGCTAATAGCCATGTACGAGTTCACAAAATCGTGAAATCCTTACCCAATAAAAAAGACTCCCTTAAAATTTTCACACAGTACTAATTTGTTGTTTATTTGGTTTGTGTGCAAACAACTAACGGGGCAACTAATCTAGAGTATCTTCCATAAGCATATATGCATGGAAAATTTTAGTGCAAATAGGTATCAATGAATCTTATTCACTTTTACTACCAAAAAAAGGACGTTTAAGAAGGAAATTTCATCATTCACTTGTGGTGGTTATATAGCGAATTATTATAGATGTTTCTTCAATTCTATGGTCGTCGATAAAACGACCATCAAAGTCAAAATAATTTAGACCGTCAATCTCGATAATTAAGATTTGATTTTTTCATTTTTTTTTAATGTTAATTCATTTTCATTTTTTTGTTTTCATTTAAATTAATTTCAGATTTTTAATTAAATTTGTAAATTATCAAAATCTAAAATTAATTTAGGTAATTAAAAGATATATTAAAAATAAATTAATGTTACAAAAAAATAAATTTAGAATGTATATTTTTATTTAAAATAAAACTCAATTCTAATTACCAAAATCAAACGGTTTAGATTTACTCGACTTCGGTGGTTCTTTTTTCGACGACCATAAAAAAATTTTCAAATTATTATTAGTTTTTACACGGTAAGATACACTATATAAGCGACAACAAACGCCTCTTATTACATAATTAACTACCGGGCTACAGTTCTTAATCCCCCCACCCCCAACAAAACATCGATCTGGGTAGTGCATTAGTGGGGGAACGGAAGGTGAGGATGGAACCCATAAACGTTGCGGTTATTATGAGGCGAAGTTCGTGACTATCTTGCTTTGCTCATCACTTATGGCCAATTATGATGTTTAAACCAATATCAATGAAAGCAACATAAGAATCTTATACTAGTTTACGCTACATGCATTTGGACTATGATGTGACTATTGTTTACAACTACTATTAGTAAAATATTCTAATTCTTTCATCTCTTTTATTATTATTCTTTCATTTTCTTTCTTATATATTATGGAGGATACTGTCTGAAAATGCTATCATATTTTTCAATCAATTAAAGAAAAAAGCTTTTTTAATTTATGTGTTTTTTATTATCTGACTTCAAATCCCACTATCTACAGGATATTAATCTACTTCATACATCTGCTATCAATTGCAATAATTCTTTTGGTGTTTGCTACAATAATCATTCAATCAATTGAACCCGCCTGATGCCCAGACTTATTATCAGCTTCTGGCCTGGCCTGGGTCCATTATTATTATTATTCATTATTATTATTATAGATTATTGAATAATAATTTGTACTTATGAAGCAAACTCATTAGTTTAACCAAAGTGGTAGTAGTTAATTTATAATATAAGCGTATTAATATTGCTATTTGAATTGGTTGAGGCCGGCAGACCAATTAATAACACAAGTACATAAAACATTTTATGCCAAGTGGTCCTTAAAGTAGTCAGTCACTCGTACAGTGAACTAAAGATGGCAGTTGAACATACATACATGCCGTGTTGTTCTTTGTGCTAAGCCTTTGTGTCGTCCATCCGTGGACAAATGTGATGATCAATGGCCCAATTGTTAGAGGATCAGATCGGATCGGATCGGATCATCTCAACCAAAAGCTTAAGCTCGCTGATAACTGAGGCTCAAGATCGAATATGTTATTTACTCTATCACTCCCGACCTCCTCACATGAAACATAATTTGGGCTTGAAATGTGCGTGGATGCAACACGGGCCCCATTATACCCCACGCGAATTAATTATTCCACTTAGAAGGGAGAGGGACGAGAGATTCGAACACCCGTGACCTTTGCGTCACGTTGGCTCTGATACCATGTTAGAGGATCATCTTAATCAAAAGCTTAAGTTGATAGTTAGTTGAGGCCTTACAATATGTTATATACTCTATCACCAATTCACTGACAACAGGCTCCACATAGATGTTTTAAAAGATCAGCCAAAGCATTGGTCCATCCCACACACCTTCGTACATAGGCACAAATTGATTTTATATACTATAATGGAACCCCATCAGGCATGTGTATGGTCAAGCTCGATCTCCTTCGGATTAGGCCCGCAAATAGGCCCAGTAAATTAATGAATTTATATTTTGATTAATTTACAAGTAAATTAATGAATTTATATTTTGATTAATTTACAAGTAAATTAATTCATGGATAAGGGGGAAGTACAGTTTGGATAATTCTTATAGGGTTTAATTAGCAATAATTAATTAAAAATAAAGTCTACCATAAGCTAATGTATGAATGATCTGATCTAACTTCAATTCACTAGCTTAGCTCATATCCTTTGTATGCACATGCAAAAGGAATCATAGCATATTATTAAATTAGATGACATCATATCATCGAGTAGTATCAGTATTAATTAATCAGAATGAATAATTAACAAGTACAGATCAGATTGTGAATTTACATTATTTGTATTAGCTAGCTTAGGTATAGTAGTGGTCCAAATTCGTTTGTTAGTTTCCCGTGGGGCATGGCCTGGGAGTAAATTATAAAATATTTCAGTATTCAGTGTTACACTTGAAAGGAATCATGTATTGATCAATGTTTTGGTGAACTTTACTAAGGTGTAATAATTGATTCTAACTTGAGGATGAAGTCATAGCCTAGTGGTTAGGGCTTCAGAATTTCAGGCACGAGGTCCTGGATTCGATTCTTACTGTATGTATTTGCGAGAATTTCTTATTATCCCCCTTATAGATGCATGTGTTGGCTAAAATTGAGCCGGGTGACCTGCAGTAGGGCCCAATTTCAAGGCCTAGTATCCCACACATTATCCTATAAAAAAATATTGATTCAACTTAGAAAGAATCTTTATTTTGGTGACTTTAATTTGCTCTTTCTACTTGGCCTCCTTTGTATTCTATCCATCATTATATTCTCTTTTATTATTTTGGGGTGATTACTATTTCATGAATCAAAATTAAAGTTGTATTACCTTATCCCTATCTTGTCAAATTATGCATGGCTCTGTTCTTTTATATATATATATATATATATATATATATATATATATATATATATATATATATATATATATATTAGATTAAATTGAATAATTAAGCTAAATCTTAGACTCGTTTCAAGAGCTTAACTCATAGATCTCCATGTGTAGGCCATTCAAGCCAACCCGTGGATTTGTGTTAGTAATAACCTAGATAGGATGCTAACCTTCATGCTAAGGGCATCCACACCGATGTAAGTCATCATCCAGACTACCATGCCAAATCAAAAGTGCCTATAAAAAAAAACATAAAAAAATGTGACACTCACCTAAAGCTATTCACTATTCATACTAAACACTAGAGAAAGGGTAAGGTTACATGTTATGTAACATTGGCCCACTTACACCACATTAATGCTGAGTGGTGATTGACTATTGTATTTGGCATCTTTTGAAAATCTTTTTAAGTTGATTTCAAATTTTCATTTCAAATTTCAAAATTTTCAGATTTTGAAATTCAAATATATTTTTTAATGCCTTTTTTGTTTTAATAACAACTATAATTATATTTATTTTAATTATTTTGAAGAGATTAAATTATTTTCTTATATGAACATGAATTTCGTTTAATCTCCATGGTTGCCGCTGACTCGCCACTACCCACCGTTGTCACTAGCATAGAAACTGGCGCCGACAGCACAGCCCACCAAAACAATGGTAAATCAAAATACCTAATTTAATTTTTGAAATTACGGGATTTTGCTTTGAATTTGTCCGTGGCAGGGGTGGTGGGAAGGTCGCCGGCCAATATCGAGCATTTTGGTTGTGGTGGATGTGCTTTGAGATGTAACTGCGGCGGTTGGCGGTGGTGGTGGCGTGGTTTTTTGTGCTTTGATTTTTTTTTAAAAAAATAATTTTGTTGCAGTTTTAAGGGTGTGGTTCAGGTCGTCGGCTTCCGACGACCTGAATTGTGGCTGTCTGGGGTGGCGGGTAGGTGGTTGGTGCTCCGTGTTCAAACGATGTTGGACGAAGGTGGTTTTGGGTTAAGAAGATGACGACGACGACAACTTCAGTTGTTCAATTCCCAACCCAGAAAAGAATAAACAAATTGATCCTCTTTGATGATAACACATCCTATTTTTAAAGATTTGATCCTCAAAAATTTAAAAAGGCTTCAAATAGGAGAAATTCAATTTGGAGGATCATATCTAAAAAATTGAGACAAATTTTTATTTGTTTTAATGAACTTTCATGTAAAAGCAATTTGTATGTTTTTTTGGGTGCATAAAGGTATTTCATATATTATATTATATCATAGATTAAAATAATATAAAATACTTTAATTTAGATAAAACATAGGAGTATATAAATAAATACCTTTAAAAATATGGGGATTACAATTTGATGTACTCATTTTCGGGCTTGGGTCGGGCCAAACCATGGTTTTTATTTATTGGGCATGTGGGCGAAAAATATATGTCCATAACCTTTCTTGTTGTAATAACGGGCTGGGCCGCCATAATAACGTGCTAGCGGGCTTAAATTATACGTTCTATTTATTAGCGAGACACAATAATATTAATTTGTAATTAAGACTTCAACCGTGAATAATTAACTTACAAGATAGTACAAGAAGTTTAAAAAATGCATTATTAGATATTTTTATGGTAAACCGCGTGTTTTTTAAAATATACTACACTAAAATATACGAATATATATATTTATATCTTGTTTACAGTTTATCCTTCTTAAAAGCAGGGTTAACACAAATCTTGAATCATAATTCCACCAAATGTAACATTGTAATACTGTTTTGAAATTAAAACTATAAAATAGAATAATCTAATAAAATATGATAAAATAGTTTATAACTTTGAAAATAATATACGAGTAGTAATAAAATCCACCGATCTTGAAAGAAATTTTCTGCCGAACTAAAGATGTAAATCCAAACAATCAAATGCGTTAATCGCACATCAATCGTATCAATTAAGAAAACAATCACCTGGTAAAAAAACATAATCGAGGAAAAATGATTTACATGAACACATTATAATGGTTATATACACATTAATAAACTATTTTAATTGGGGTGATAACAACCGTTCGGAACCTAATAAAAATGATTTTAACTGTATTGAATATTTCAATTGTGAGTAGATGTGAATAAAACTTATTAGAACTGGTTAGACCTAAACCGACAAGGGAAGGTGATTCGGTTCGAGTTAAACCGATATATTATTTTTCCGACATTGGCTTATGTAATAATTATCTCGGTTTAAAATTAATCTAACTCGAATCTAGATAATTAGAGCATTGTCCACATCGAACAATTGACATAATTGCAATTAGCTCTGATCTAAACACTTACTGAATGCTCCGAAAACGGAATTATCTGAGCTAAATAAACTTGATAAAACAATTTATATTATCCTCAATAATCCGTAAGCATAATATTATTAATAATGAGCGAGTTTGGGTTGCCCAAAACAAAAATGTGTAGGTGGGCGTGACGGACTGTTTTTGGTCGGGTCTCATAAAGTGACTAGAATGCATAATATTTGAAGCCAAAAGCCCGAACTAGTCTTGGCAAAAATCGGGGCTTGGCATGATTCAGGTCAATTACGTCATGGCCAAAACATACACAATTACGGGTTGGAACGGGCCGAGCTCGCTGCGATTTCTAGGTGAGTTTGATCAGCCTCTAATGTCAAATAACGAAATTTATTAATTTTGATATTAATTCCATTAAATGTGATGTGTTATGTTTAATTTTGTGGAAATGTGACAATTAACCTAAAAAGGCATACTTCAAGTACTCAATCAATTTTATGGAGGATCATTTCTCATTTAGTGGGATCACTTAGGCCTTATGTAACCTAAAAAGGCTATATGAAATTCAAAATTATTTACGGAGGATCATTTCTCATTTAGTGGGATCATTTAGGCCTTACTTAACCTAAAAAGGCTATATGAAATTCGAAATTATTTACGGAGGATCATTTCTCATTGAGTGAGATGTTTTTTTATTCGACATCGGCATATGATTAGGTATTTTTTTCCCCGCCTTTATATCATGCAATTTGGAGGGAAGATTGGGTGTCTTTTCATATTCTCAACCATCATTGTTATTACATGGCTATAAATAGACATGTTCCTTGTTACATTAGACACTAAAAGAACTTAAGTACAAAGTGAAGTGAAGAAAAATAAAGTGTTATGGAGAAAGAAACAATGGATGGGGGGAAAAATGTGATTCTTTAGATGAGGGTAAGCAATGCAATGCCATAGATACTATTTTTTTTGATGCATGGAAGGATATTTTTATAGGGGATATTCTTCCAAAGGTTAATGGAATATTCGATTTGCTCATGTGGCAAACCTTTAGTGTAGAGTGTGCTCGAATTGTAGGTGAGAGGATTAACAAGAACAGTAATGTCGATTGGACTGCTCTGGAAAAGGTTTTCTCAAAGCCTCCTCTCGAATACTGTAATGCGGTACATAACAATTTGGAAGAGTCTGAAAATTGTCCTGATTGTGGATGGACTGTGCATACTCGTCGTTCCTTATTCTTGGATGCCAAGGAATATTTCATAGGTAGTTATGGCGGTCAAGTGAGACATGAAGAGTTGGAGTGGCCATGGAAGTCATTTGCTCTGACGTTGAAATTCAACATTAAGAAGAATGGTAGTATTAGAGAAGATGAGATTTACTTTTGTTATTAATCAAGAACTTTTTTTATTTTTGTTTCACGAAAACATGCTATGTAACGAAATATTAGCTGCTACTTTATGCTGCGGTAATTAGGCATAATTGGACTATTTTTTGGGTCGAGTTCGTGATTGTGCTCCAAGAAACACTTTTTCAATTTCATTTTCCCATCTTCGATTCTTGCATCAACGAAAACTTTACACCCCGTGACATTTGAACCTTCACTTTTTTTCCGACCACCACATTTACAATGAAATCTAATCCTTTCCATCATGTAATACCTTGTTTCATTTGTCCCAGCACTAGTACGATTAATTCCCTTCTCACTATACTCTTTCAACAACCTTGTTGATCTTGAAAAAAATGTGAACCCTTTACGGAAAGCGTAATCATGACAAAAGGCAGCGAATTCTTCACCTGAATGAAAGCACATGCCTTCGGTTGGAGCATTCAAAATATCATTGTGATTTGAATTGTCTTGAGCCATCGATGTCTCAGGTTCAACAATTCCTTCTCCATCATTCCACTCTATTGAGTCCTCAAGTGTATCGTCAATACATGGCGAGAACTCATTTAAATCTATTCCTTCCATTTAACCAATCTATTGAGTCCTCAAGTGTATCGTCAATACCCTGCAAACACATTCATACAAATATTAAAACTTGACAACAATTTCTTAAAATGTTTGAACATGAATGGATAGATCCTCTAAATTATAGAAATGATCCTAATAATTTAACCTACAAACTAAAGTTTATATGTTTCACAAAAACTATTGTTTCATATTATTCCACTAAAATATGATTTGATCCTTTAAATACAAATATCATCCTACCATAAACATCAATTACACCTTAAAACTTAAAAAAAAAACTACATGCGACATCCATTGCTGCCACTATGGAAGATGAACAGCCACAAACACAAAAAAAACACAGAAATTACATCACATATTCTCCTAAAACACATTATCAATAACAATATCAACCACAAATAGACAAATTATATTTATGATATTAATAAAGAGCATTTCAATAACATTACATGGAAATAATTGTTGAATTATAGAACATCAAAATAAGATTACATTAAACTGAATGTTATAATTGATTTGTTGGATGATTTTTTTTTTTGTACAAGAATAACATGGAAATTTAAATAAGATCACAAATTTGTGGAAATAGAAAACAATTACTTACGTAATTATATAGACGATTGAAGAGAGGCTCGCCGGAAAAGGTCGTTGATAATGGTCGCCGGAAAAGGTCGTCGGTAATGATCGCCGGAAAAGGTCGTCGGTAATGGTTGCCGGAAATTTGTTCTCCGAGAACGATGATTACAAAATAACTTTGAATCGTAAAAAATCTCACTACTAATTATTTCTAATTAGTTTTTAATCCAACTATATTAGTGTAAAAATAAAAAAAAGTTAGTAATATTAATTTTAATATGAATTATTGTGTAAAAATTTAGGAGGGAAAAAATGGAGGTAGAAAATGGAGGCAAAATTCCCTCATTGAAATTTTTTGGAGGCAAAATTTCCTCCAAAACTAAACCACTTTCCCTCCAAATTAAAGCAAAAAATTATTCATTAAATAGCTTTAATCTAATTGACTCATATATTTTGTGTAAGTGGGCCAAGGTTACACCTTGTGTAAACTAACTATCTCTCCTAAACACTACCTTGATCTCTCGGTCTCTATTAATTATTATTATTATTATTATTATTATATCATAATCATCAGTTTATTGACTTGAATGTCAAGGGGCCATTCCTCAGAAAAACCTTCATGGAACAATTATCATTTTTAACTCTTTGAATATAGTATGATATTTTCCTTAAATTCATACATAATTAATGAAGCCTTAAAAAGACAAGAGTTATATTCTTAGGGAAGAAAACGAATTGAAGGAGAGCAAATTATACAATTGTTTTAAGCACTTGCGATGGCCATTATGTTATTTCCCGGAAATTAAAAAAAGAAAAGAAAAAAGGTTGATGATGAGATGGATTTTTTTTTTTTTTTTTTTGGAAGAGCTTAAATTAGCTTGATAATAACATGGTGGTGTAACATACATGTTGATGTGGGACGTAAGTTGGTGTTGGCCATACAATGTGATCGAGTGCATATATTAGTTATTAGTTATTGGTTATTGGTTATTGGTTATTGCTATAATTGGATATATCTCTGAGAAAGTATGCTATAATGGCACAAATGTACAAGGATGATACAAATGAATCAGATAATTTCACGACAAAAAACGCTGAAAAGAAATTCAACGAAAAAGAAAATTCCCTTTGTCTTACATTTTTGTTACGTTATTTTTGTTAATCAGATCTAAATAGAGGTCGGAAAATTTGACTCAACCTGCTAATTAATTATTAGACATCAAATCGACATGTTTAATAAGCAGGTCGGTTTATGGTTGAGGGGTATTATCCTGTTTTAGTAAATGGGTTGACATGATTACATCCAATTGACAACTTAATACAAAAAAAAATAAAAAAATCACAAGACCCATCAACCCGACAAGAAATTAACATGTTATTAATAAATTTGCATCAAAGAGTTTGATACGTATAAATAAGCGAGTTGACATGACATGATCCGTTTATTAAACAACACAATCTAGAGTTAACAAGATTCAATTCGTTTACGTAAATGGATTAACATGAACCCAATCCATTCCGGCTCAACCCAATTCCAATCGATCTCTTGTTCCAAAAGTGAAGCTTTTAGCCTTATTCTAGTTCTTTTGATGGAAACTTTATGCTCTTCACTGCCCCCATATTAATAATACATACCACCCACATTTAATTACAATTAAGACTTAAAAAGATGAAAATTTCCTTATTTTAAAAAATACACTCCTATTAATTTTTTTACAAGCACCAACGTCGGAACTTACAACCACCATCATCGGGTTTTTTTTTTTTTTTTTTTGAAAATTAGAAAAAAAAAATTACGGTGATATCGGATCAGAAACTAGCATCACCATGGTGGTATCGAACTCAAAAACTGGTACCACCATGGTGTTAGGTCCAATACACCATCACTTTTATATTGAGGAAAAACCTAAAGACGGTGGTAGTCGAGGGTGCAGAGATGGTGACGACAGTGGTGGCCGTAACCCAAGCGTAATGTGGTGGTTCGAGTCCATATATATTTTTTTTTGTGGGTGTATGTGGAGGCATACACCCATGAATAAAAGTAACATCACCAACTCAATGGATACAAGGTGTGAATAGCTCTTAAATTCTTTTTTTTATTTATCACTACAAGGTGTTATCATAAGTAATCATAGATGGTGATTATCAATTTATCACTACAAGAAAAACTATTTTTAGCAATGACAAAAGACATTGCTAAAAAATAATTGTCTTTGCGAAAGATATTTATTGCAACGACAATTGTTGTTTCAAGGTCGTTGCAGGTGTGGGCATTACCAAAAAAGCAACGACTTTTGTCGTTGCAAAAATTGTGTTTATTGCAACGATAATTGCCGTTGCAAAAGAAATGTTATATATTGCCATAAATAGCATACCCATCCTAAAGATAAATGTCGTTGCAATAAACTTTAGTTGTTTATATCAACATAAAAGGTCGTTGCAAAATCTTTACATGTGTAACCCTAATCCTAGAGATACAGGTTTATGGCAATGAAATTTGGTGTTGTAGTAAACATTATTTGTTTGTAGCAATGACAGAAGTAGTTGAAAAAGATCAATAATAATTTCAAAAAAAAAAATAGATATAATAAAAAAAAAATAAAGCAATGTTAAATTTCCTAGCTTCTTGCAATAAAGAAAAATAGTTCCATTACACAAGTATGCTACATAACTATCTAGCCCTTTGCCCAAAAAAAAAACTATCTAGGCATGTAGCCACGTACTAGATGTACTACTAAAACAAAAATCACTATAATATTTTTATTAATGTATTAATACCTAGCTCCCAAAATGTTCAACTTTGAATATTCTTTACCACATCGATAACCTCACTTCGGTAGAAACTAAATCAAATATTAAAGTTTCTCCTAACCTGCACAAGTAAACATGCGCAAACAAAAACATTACCACTTATAGCCAAATAAATACTTGCACCGCAAGAAAGTACAATTGATTTTGACGTTTTTTATATCATTTAGTAGTAACACTATGTCTTATATGATTTGTTACTTACACAAGATTAATGAATGAAATCCCACCCACCACATAAATTCCATAAAAAAAGTTATATTAAAAATGAAAAAAAAATTAGAACTTAATTAGTAAAACACTGCTGGTGATCTGAATAACAATGCAAGGTAAAATATAACGTCACCAAATCAATGGGTACAAGGTGTGAATAACTCTGAAATTAGATATGGAAAAGGCATATGATCGTATTAAATGGGCTTTTCTTTGGTCGACCCTTGATAGCATTAGCATCTCCCAAAAATGTGTCTCGTGGATTAGAGCTTGCGTTACAACTGTCTCCTCTTCCCCTTTTGCTAATGGTCAGACCTCGAATATGCTATTTCGTTACGTAAAATTCGTCAAGGGGAACCTTAATCTCCGTGTCTTTTCTAATTTGTATGGAAGTTTTGGCCCGTAAACTAGATCATGAATCCTTAATACCCTGTTCTCCTATTGCTATTAAGATTTCCCATTTCGTTCCTATTATTCTTTGCCTCCTCATTGCAGATGTCAGTTTTTTTTTTTTTAAAAGCTAATACCCAATCTGGTTGTAATTAATAAAGTTAAGGATATCTGTAGGTTGGAGCAAGAGGGTAAAAAAGTAATTGAATAGAAGCAGTAAATGAATCTAAGAATTGTTTATTAACACTATTACAACTAACTATATTTATAGAACTAGTAATACTACTATTAACCCAACAAGGAATATAAGACTATATCCTCTAATATCACCCCCCCAAGCTGGAAAAACATTTTAGACCCAGCTTGTCACATAGAATACCATGCCTAGAAGATACAAGTGGTTTGGTAAGGATGTCAGCCACTTGATTTGTAGAACTAACATGATGAACATTAATAAAGCCTTGCTCCACTTGCTCTCGAATATAATGCATATCCCTTTTAATATGCTTTGTTTTTTCATGAAACATTGGGTTGTTAGCTAGGTGTTCTGCTGAAATATTGTCACATGCCAGAGAAATAGGAAGTTGAAAATGCACCTTCAAGTCTTGAAGAAGACCTTCAACCCAAGATACCTCACTAGCAGCACTTGAGAGGCTCCTATACTCTGCCTCAGTGGACGATTTGCTAACTGTAAGTTGCTTTTTGGTCTTCCATGAGATTAAGCTTTGGCCTAAGAAGACAGCATACGTGCTCAAAGATCTGCTGGAGAAGGTACAAGAGCCCCCGCCTGAGTCACTGTAGGCTGTGAGGGACAAATTAGAAGTAGCAGTATAATATAGGCCATGAGAGATAGTGCCTTTGAGATACTTTAATGTGTGGAGAACAACTCTCAAATGAGGTACCCTAGGATGTTGCAAAAACTGTGACAAATGTTGTGTAGCATAGGATAAATCAGGTCTTGTGAAGTTCAGGTATAGCAACCTGCCCACAAGTCTTCTAAACACTTCTGGTTGGTCAATGAGATCACCTTTTTCCAAGGACAATTTGAGACCGGTAGGTAAAGGAGTAGCAACAGGTTGGCAATTACTCATACCTGCATCATTTAAAATGTCTAAGATGTACTTTCTTTGAGAGAGAAAAGTTCCTTGTGGAGTTCTATTAACCTCAACACCAAGGAAGTAATGCATATGACCTAAGTCCTTAATAGTGAACATTTGATCAAGATCCAGTTTAACTTTATTCATTTGATTAAGAGATGAACCAGTTATTAAAATATCATCCACATAAACAATTAAAATCAAAAACTCATTATTTAATTCTCTAGTGAACAATGAATAGTCCTGCTTAGATTGAGTGAAGTTATGAGAAATTAAGAAAGTTTTGAGCTCTTTATTCCATTGCCTAGGGGCTTGTTTTAAGCCATATAGGGATTTTTGTAATTTGCACACTTGCCCAACTTTAGCTTTAGTATACCCTGAAGGAGGAATCATATAAACTTCCTCATCTAAGTGACCATGAAGAAATGCGTTGTTTACATCCATTTGGTAAATTGGCCAACCTTTTATAGTGGCCAAAGCAGTTATAACTCTAATTGTAGCTAGTTTTGCAACAGGTGAAAAGGTTTGATTAAAATCCTGACCCTCTCTTTGTTGGTACCCAGTGGCAACCAACCTAGCTTTGTACCTTTCAATGGTACCATTAGGATTTAGCTTAGTTTTAAATATCCATTTAGAACCAATAGCATGTTTTCCTTTAGGTAATTCAGTTAAAATCCAAGTTTTGTTGTGTTCAAGAGCTTGAAGCTCTTGATCCATAGCATTAATCCATTCTTTGCTATTTTTAGCTTGTCTATAGGTTTTAGGATCAAGAACATTAGAGGTGTCCACACTAAAAGTTTGAGATTCAGAGGTTGTGGAATTTTCAGCATTTTTGTGAGGTATATAAGCACATTCATAATCATTTAGTTTAATTGGGGGTTTAGTAATTCTAGCAGAAATCCTAGGGCCATTAACTGAGGTATTAGTATTTAATTCATGCATGCTTTGAAGTGGATACATACTATTTAATTCAGAATTTAAGGGATTAAGATTACCTGTAGAGGAAGCATCAAGCTGATCATATAAGTAATGTGTCTGAACAGGGTCTGGAACAGACCTGTTCTGTTCTGATTCTGTATCAGAAGAATGATACCTGTGCTGTTCTGTTTCTGCTATAACAGAGTTGTCATTGGTCTGACCTGCAGTTGGTTTAGTACTAGATACAGAGATATCATCAACATTATGCATAAGAAATGTATCATTTCCATTAAGATTTTGTCCTATTCTGTCATCTTTGCCTGTATTAGTTTGTGCTATGCCATATTTTGCCCCATTATCCTCATGAGTTCCTAAAGATACTAAAGAAGGATTGACACTTTCTTTACAATTTTTATATTCTTGGAAAGGGTAAATATGCTCATAGAACTTAACATCTCTAGACATAAAAATAGTTTTCTTGTCCATATCATAAATTTTATATCCTTTTTGTCCATTTGGATAACCAAGAAAAATCCCTTTTCTAGCTCTAGAATCCAGTTTGTCTTTAGTTTTATCAATGTTAGTAGCATAGCACAAACACCCAAATATCCTAAGATTGTCATAGGTGGGTTTAGTGTTAAACATAACTTGATATGGAGTTTTCCAATTTAATATTTTTGTAGGTAGCCTGTTAATTAGATAAGTGGTTGTCAACACACAATCTCCCCAAAATCTTTTTGGCAAAGAAGCATGTAATCTTAAAGCCATTGCTACCTCAAGCAAATGCCTATGTTTTCTTTCAACCCTTCCATTTTGTTGTGGAACACCTACCAAAGATTTTTGGTGCACAATTCCCTTTTTAGCAAAAAGATTGAGACAAGATTGATTAATAAATTCTGTGCCATGATCACTTCTTATTACTTTAACTTTCTTATCAAATTGAGTTTTGGCATATGTTAAAAAATTAGTTATAACATGTGGAACATGTTGCTTATTATGCAAAAGAAAAGTCCAAGTGACTCTACTGAAATCATCAAGAACAGTTAAGAAATATTTAGCACCACTAATAGAAAGAACCCTATATGGTCCCCAAAGATCCATATGTATAATATCAAACAAGCCATTAACCCTAGAGGAACTTATAAAGAAAGGCAATTTATGCAATTTTGCACAATCACAAAAACTACAATCATAAGACTTCAACTTAGAACAATTACACTCCTCAATGTATTTCATCTTAGAAAGAGATATGTGTCCTAATCTTGCATGATACAAGTGTAAGCTATCATTATTTTTATTTGAGACCTTAGTATTTCCCAAGAATTTGCTCACAGAATTCTTCTCACTAACTACATTATTACAAGAATTATTAGCACTAGTATTATTAGAAACCCTTAGACAATAGAGACCTTGCACCTTCTGTCCGGTTGCCACAACAGCTCTACAATGGTCCTGTAAAATACAACCAGTTTTGGTAATCACCACCTGTAAATTTTCTTTTTCAACTAGTCTACTAACAGATATTAGGTTATGTTTAAATTCCTCAACTAACAGGACATTATACAAGATAAGTCTAGGATTAATATGAACTGTACCATGCCATTCAACCAACTTATAACTACCATCAGGTAAGCCTACTCTAATACTAGTAGCTAATTTTCTTTTATCACACAACAAGTTAGAATCAAAAACCATATGGTCACTAGCACCTGAGTCTATGATCCATAGATTATTATCAAAAGAAATAGGTATAGAAGAGTTCTTTGATTCCATACCTGCAGAATTTGCATAAGCCAGGCTAGAGGACTCAGATGAGTTGTTGTTCTTGCCTTTCATGGCCTTGATCACTTCCTTGCAGATGGAGGTCACCATTTTATTGCTAACCCCTTCATTATCTCCATCATCCAGAGGACTTTCATCTTCAATTTCTTCAATGGTCACATTGGCAGCAAGTCCTGTTTTGGGTGCTCCATTTTTTCCATTCTTCAAAGTGTGATACCAGTCTGGATATCCAATTACTTTGAAGCATTGATCAAAATTGTGTCCTTTTGCCTTACACACATCACATTTCCTGTCCATCTTATCTTTCCTCCAATCTCTTTTACCTTGAGTCACATTTCTAGTGGTATTGTTGCCTTGAATCATGTTCCTAGTGGTGTTGTTTAGACTCCTTATATTACCATACTCAAATATATTTGTAACAGTTAATGCACTTGACTCACCTAATTCATTATTAAGACCACTCACTTCCTTTTGCTTCTCGACTTGTAAAACTATTGAATAGGCTCTATGCATTGAAGGTAGAGGATCCATTGATAGTATATTAGTCACAACATTATCAAAACCACTATTTAATCCCATGAGAAATTGCATAAGTCTATCTTCTTGCTCAATATCATTACCATTCTTGACATATCCACAAGTACACTTGTCAAGAATTCCACAAGAACATATAGGTTTTTTCCTTTAGCTAGACAATTCATCCCACAACCTTTTCATTTTACCAAAATAAGAGATTAAAGAAAGGTTTTCTTGTTTCAAATTTGCTATTTCTTTCTTAAGTTGAAACACCAAGGGTCCATTAATTTGACCAAATCGATCTTTGATGTCAAACCATAACTCCACAGCCGTCTCAACATAATCAAAATCCTCAGCAAGTTCACTTGACATGGAACTCAAGATCCAAGATCCGACCATGTAATCTGCCCTCTTCCATTTATTAAAATCTTTGTGAGTTGGTTCAGGTTTCATAATAGAGCCATCAATTAAACCCAATTTGTTCTTAGCACCTAAACACCTAACCATATTTCGACTCCACCTCATGTAATTTGTTCCATTAAACACTACTTTAGTTACAGCAGAAGCAGGATAATCAGATGTTGCTACAAATAAGGGATCAGAAATACCTTGATTTTGAGCATCTTGGATTTCAGAATCAGCAGTAGATGAGAATGCCATGGCTCCAAGCAGTCTGTGAATTCGTACCCAGTGAAAATGAACACACAATTTGATCGAGAAGGAACGCAGCAGAAGAAGAAGCAGAAGAAAAGGCAATTAATCAGGTTTTTTTTTTTAAAACCTAGAAAAAAAAAGAAAAAGAAGAAGCAGAGATCGAGGGATGAAGAAACAGAATTAAACCCAAGATTTGGGTAATTGCTCTGGTACCATGTAGGTTGGAGCAAGAGGGTAAAAAAGTAATTGAATAGAAGCAGTAAATGAATCTAAGAATTGTTTATTAACACTATTACAACTAACTATATTTATAGAAATAGTAATACTACTATTAACCCAACAAGGAATATAAGACTATATCCTCTAATAATATCCTAACTAAATTCATGTCCCTATTGGGTTAGTTAGCTTATTATTTTTTAACAATTCCTCCATCGATTTTTCTAAGAAAGTTGATAATTCACGTAAACGTCATTTATCTAGTATTTTGAATATAACCCCTAAACATGTTTTGGGAAGAAATTTGGGTGTTTTTTTCCATTCTACTACATTCGCTAAATCTAATTCCTAGAACATTATTCGCAAGTCAGATTCCAAACTTAAGCTTTAGTCTACCAACTAGCTTTCTAAAGTAGGTAAGTCTATCCTCATTCAAAGAAATTTGGAAGCCTTACCTTCTTATGATATGTCTTCAGCTGCTCTTCCAATTTCCATCTTCCAAGCTAAATCGTATTAATTAGTGGTGAGCAAAACCGGGTACCTGGTCTTTTTCTATGGAACCGGAACCGGAACCGTTCTAACCGGGTAATATGTTTTTGGAACCGGAACCGGAACCGCCGGGTACCGGTTCCAATACCGGGTACCCGGTTTTCTTTAATTGGTGTGTATTTTGTTCAATTTTTTAAATTTAAATAACAAATCGGGTTAATGGCCAACAACTACTCTACTACATATTTAGTTATTTACCATTAAACATCCACAAAGATAGTTTCCTTAACCGCAAGTTTACAATTTTAAGATAAAACATACAATTTTACATAAAGTCATATACACAAGTTCACACAAATTATATACAAGTTTACATAAACATACAAATTTTGAATGAAAAAAAAAGGCTTATTATATTTTGGTTTAGTCAGTACTCACTTTAGTACTTCACTAGTTACCATTGGATAAAGATATAAAACCTAATTCAACTGTTGATCCAAAATTTTTGGAACCGAAACCGGAACCAGTTGGGACCGGGTAGTAACTTTTGGATCCGGAACCGGACCCAGTTGAACCGGGTCTGGGTAATTACCCACCGGTTCCTAACCGGGTCTGGTTCCGTGGGTGGGTACCCGAAACCGTTGCTCGGCCCTAGTATTAATCGCTCTATCCTTCTTTGGAAGAAAAACTCTGATAAACATGGTTTCCCTATGATCGCTTGCGGTAAAATATGCCGACCCAAAGCTCTTGATGGTTTGGGCCTTTGAAAGGTTGTTGCTGTTAATAAAGCTTACCTTGTAAATTACGATTGAAAGTTATCAACTAAGATATTTCGTGACTCTCGTATTCCTCTCAAACCTCTATGATGTCTGCTTCCAACTTTGTCATATAGTCGCCCCCTCCACCAAGTATGATTAAACTAAATTTTAATTTGACAATTCTTCTACTAGCTAATTCCTCGTCATCATCAGCTGGTATTACTGTTTGCAGCCATAAAGGTAATTGCAATGTAGCTAAAGCTTTTTTCTTAAGGAACACCTCCCCTTTACATACTTGCTGATGCACAACACTCCGTAACGATTTTCTTCTTGTTGGCCAGTACAAATTTTCATTCACTTTTATTAAAGGCAACAATCTATCAGCTATTAATGCTTTGCATGAAAATTTTTGATGCCTCTAGAAGATCCAAATACTTATGGAAGATATCCATCTCTCACTTCAAGATTTTAGTTCAATCTCCTCAACTCACATTTTTTGAGAAGCTAATCGCACTATAGACTATGTTTTGTCTCTCGGACAATGGACTCATACACATACACATACACATACACATATAGATATAGATGTTTTCTTGGATGCTATATTTTCATTTTTCTAGCCGCATACAAGTCAGAATTTTTCTTCAAGAGGAAGCAATCTTAATTTTCAAATATATACCTTTCCTTCAAAAATAAAAGGTGTGCAGCATGACATCATCTTATAAGTATCTAATGTCATCCTTTCACTACAAGAAAAATTAGTTTGGGCAACGAAATTAATAATTAAGTGTGACAAAATTTTATTTTGTTACCCAAACTAACTAGAATGGGCAACAAAAATTAAATCGTTGCACAAATAACTTTTTGGGCAACAACTTTAACATTTTGATGTCCATTTTATTATTTGGGCAACAAGCCCACAAATTATTGCCCCTTTATCTTCTTTGGGCCACAACAAATATTAGTATTTTGTTGCCAAAAATTGCTAAAAAAAAGGTTTTCCCTCCTACTCACCCACAAAACGTGGGTCTAATCTATTTAGATAAGCATAGTAGTATAACAGTAATAGCACTATGGCAGTTCATTGTTTTTTTCCCACTACTCTCCTCAATCTCATAGCAGTTCATCAAGGTCTCCCATGCCCCATTAGGTATGCATCCTCCCTACTCTCTTTCTCTCTATTTCTAACAATTATATCTTTAATTTTTGGTTTCTTCCAACCTTGCAGATTTATTGCCTCCTGTGTGCAGTTGGAACCAATTGAAGTTTGATTTCAAATTCTGATTTTTCAAAGTTTAAAGAATTATTGATGAGGTAATATCTGGCTCAATTTCATTTCTTACATTTTTTTTTTAAAAATTAATTTTGCTGATTTTGGAGGTATTCATTTTCGTTTCTTTCGATGTTCTTTGATTTCGGAGGTTTTTTAATTTTGTTTTTTTTTTCTTCTAATTCGTAGAAATTGCATTCTTTGTTTTTGGGGTCCGTTGAATTATTCATTTTGCACTAGTTTCATTGATTTTGTTTCGGTTTTAAACAATTTAAGCAATCAGGTTTTGTAGGAGTATCGATCTTTCTATTTTTCTATAGTTGAAAGAATTGATTTAGTTGAAAGAATTTCCCTGTGGATGTTTTGCATGCAGTTGGGTTTAGGGATTAATTCCGGGCTACTGCCAATTAGTTAATGAAGAGCAAAGTATACTCATATTACTAAATTGTCCAGCCTATTTACTTCAGTTTGGGTCAAGGTCAGGATAGATATCCATTTTAAGTAATGTACAGCTCTGGTTCAGGCAATTGAATTTGTGTGATTCTTTAAGTCTACCATATAGTGTAATTTTTGAACTGAATGTTATAATATATGATTATATGGGGATCACGGATCTAAAATAGTCTTATATAAGAAATATTAAACTCCTAATGAAATCATTTTTATCTTTATAACTGAGCATCAGAAGGTGTTCACAGGGCTTGAGGACTGAAATTTTTAATGAAATTTGCTAGATGTAATAAAAATTAGACTCCTAATGATGTAATGAGAGCATAAAAATATATTTTTTAATGAAATTTTTGTAAATGTTCATCCAGGCAACATCTGCTTAGACTGAACCACATACTTTATATAGATGTTGGTCATCCCTCTTTTCCTTAAGCCCACAATATATAAAAGAAATTTAGATATTTAGCATTAGATATTTAGATGAGTTGCTAGACATAGATCTTTGGTATTTGCTTTGTTGAGCTATGTTTGTGCTGTTGGTGTTTGCCTTGTTGCTTCTCGATGCTTGGTATATGGGCTTTTGAAGGTTTCGTTTGTTGAGTTGGATGCATATGATGGGTTCCTCTCACTATTTGTATTTGGTATTTTTATTATTGATAATATTTGTATTTTATTTTTCAATCAGGAATACACATTGTGAGGCAAGAATGTGATTGTTTTGATTGCTGAAGAATGACAGAATGGAACTACTTTTAGTCTATATATATAGTTTTATGCTTCCTTTATGTAAGAATTAGTAGTGTGTTTAACTTTGTCAATGGAAGCAACATTAGAGTACTTGACTTGATGTTTTTGTAAGAGAATTTAAAATCTTTCGGAAATTTATGAATATACGTTTTTCATATTGTCATGTATATTATATTGTAGAACTACTATTGTATCTTAGCTTATTTTATTTTATTTATTAGTAGATGATGTTGTCCTTCATTGGATGATTAATGTCCAACTAAAAGCAAACAAATTGTTGCACATAATAATGTGGAAGAGTTATATTTTTGTTGCCTTAAAGTAAACATTAATTCGTTGCACAAACATAGTTTTGGGCGACCAATTTAAGCAAAGCCAAATGCAAAAATATTGTTTGCACATATAGCATTAGTGCAACGTAAATCATTTTCGTTGCCGAAAATTGCTTGTGCAACGGGCATTGGGCAACAACTTCGTGACGAATTTTAAATCGTTGCACAAAGGTTAGGGCAACGAAAATAAGACTTTGTGCAACAAAAATTTTGGTCGCCCAAACCAATTTTCCTTGTAGTGTTTATAGGCAAAGGATTGTATTGTTTGTTGCATTGTATAATTAAGTTTACAATTAAGTTTGTGCATGTCATTTTCTGCACATTACACCTATAGTGAATATGTGGGTTGCAAACTATTAAACCATTATTGTCTATTGCAACTTGATGATAGTGTTCTTCCAGCTATTTTTCTCAATACAATATACAATAGATAAACACATCATCTAATTGTTGATGTGTTTATCTATGGTATATTCTCTTACCCCGCCTATATAGCCTTTTATTTAATAATAATAATAAGAAAATGTTGTTAGAAAAGACCTTTTAAAATATTCATTTTGTGATAAAAGACCTTATAAAAAATTTGTTGTGAGCAGGGACCTAAAACAAAAAAAAAAGTTGCAAAGAGGGACCTTACCTCTATTTTCCGATGTTGTTTGTGAATCTCCGGCGTTGAATCACTATTTCCCTCCAATTTTGCACGAATTCTTTCGTATTTAAGGGGGTAAGAGATGAGGAAACCCAAATTCAGAAGAAGAGAATTTTAGATGCTAGAAGGAAGTGTTAATGTAAGGTTAATGTAGATGAATTTAGGAGGAAAAATGGAGGGGGAGTGGAGGAAAAATGAATTTATAGTGAAAAGAAAAGGAAAGGTTAAATAGAGAAAAAAAGATTCGTCGAAAATTGGAGGGAAATAGCGAGTCGACGCCGGAAATTCACAGTGAACATCGGAAAATAGAGGTAAGGTCCCTCCTTGCAACTTTTTTTTTTTGTTTTAGGTACTTATTTACAACAAATTTTTTATAAGGTCTTTTTTGACAAATCTTCCTAATAATAATAATAATGATGATAATAATAATAATAATAATAATAATAATAATAATAATAATAGATGATACACTTTTACGTATGCGTGCATTCGTTCTATCTATACTAATACATTAAAACAAAACAAAATTATTTGCCACTTATCACCCTTCTAACAATTTCATATCTTTGGTCATCCTTTATTGAATTTGTAATTTGTAAGTCAAGTTTGATATTTTATTCCAAAATATTTACTCCAATTATTAAACTGTGCATCGCACGGGCAAAAAACTAATTCCCCTAATTTGTATGTAGATCTCTAGAATATTTATTATTTTTTGAGACACAATAGTAAGTTATAATAAAGCAAGGTTTACTATGGATTTAAGAGTTGTGGATACATTAGGATATTGTGGAGTTGATGTGACAAAATTAAAGAAAGGGAAAGCATAGTAGAAGAAAATATCAATAATGTGTCCCAAAATGAGAAGTCATTAGATCAGAGATGGTGCTTAGTTGCTTACATTCCGGCATGTTCTTGCATTGCATATATTGATTATTACTGAATTTAATTTGTCAATACCAAAACAAATATATTTAATTTAAAATGGGATTCCAAAAGATTCCAATTTACATATTAAATTGGTTACGTTACTCTCCCACGCACTGTAATCAACCATATATGGAGTATATTAATATTATAATTATTAGGGCTTTTCAACCTCCAATGAAACTCAACTCCCTCAACTTGGAAACCTCGGATTTATTACCCTATATATTCTTATCAAAAGAAGTAATTTTTTTTTTCCTTTTTGGAGAGAAGTGATTTTTCTACTTTATTACTCTTGTTCTCTTATTACAATATTACTCTTAAGTCACACATTGATAGCCCCAATATCGGGTCCAACCTTTGAAATAATTGTAATCTATAATCTATAATCTATATATTAAAACTAAATATGATGATATCATTACATATCACGTGTCAAATTCTCATGAAAAATTTTCCCTTCAAAACCAATTATAACATCTCTTTCCTTCTAATTTTAATTCTTTCAAGTTTCACGATTAATTAATAAATGTTTTCTAACCAATTTAATGAGAATATAATGACTACACTTTCTGCATACAAGTAATGAATAACATTTTCTTATAAAAACAAACTAAATAAATTGTACGTCGCATGGGGTTAACCTAGTAATAATAATAATTGAAAGAAGTACAACGTAACATTTATAAAATAATTTAAAAACTATCCATATATATAATTCAAATTTGCTCATGACATCGTATGCCATGTAGGTTGTCCACGTGTGTTCTTGACATCGTATATGCATTGCCTAGAATGGGAATCGAATGCATAAAATTTACAATGAAATATAAGATCTTAATAATCATCATCCTGCTTTCATATATTGGTTTAATATAAAGTAAAATATGATAAATCTTTGTGATCAAATTAATGTAACTAAAACAAACGTTTCCATCTTAGACGGTTCTACTAAATTAATAACAAAAAACTATTGTTAAATATCCTCCTATATCACAATTATTCTTTTAATGTTATTCTATTTTCGTTCCAAATCCTAAAGATCATTCTTTCTAAATTATAATTACTTATTATATCATGCTCATCGTCTATATTAATTTTGCAATAGTAAAAAAATAGAACGAAAACAAAATCCATTATATCACGAAGTTTATCAAGAAAAATATAAAAAGTGTAATTGATTATTCTAACTACCGAGAGCGTTCACTACAAAATGTGTTCAAGAAGGACAATTAAAATTGCCCTATTTGATACAAAATTTGTCTTCTTAGGTTATAATGACAATTTTAGTATTGCCCCCATGTTGCCCTTGTAACCCCGTTGTATTAGGTTTCAAAACCAATTTTAGATGTTTTGCCCTCTTTGATTCAATTCAAAAAGGGCAAACAAAATTGCCTTCATTGATCATCAACAAATTTGTTTTACTTGATTTAAACACTTTATTTTTTTGTCAAATTGGGCAAAGTTTCAAAAGTCTAAGGAGGCAAACTAATCATATTTTCTTCATTGTTAATATCAGTGAGTACAAAAATAATTGCCCTTATAGGCAATCATTAAGTAAAATAATACTCATATTGCCCTTAATACCCTCTTTAATTAATCATGATAAGTGGCCCTCGTTGTGTGAGTTTTTTGTAATGGTTATCCGGCTCAAAATACTAGTTATTTGAGGAAAAGTTGACAACTTGATAAATATCATTTCAAATTTATTTATGAAGCTCTCGAATACCCAAATTCTCATTCCAACATCATGAATGTTTGAAATAAAATTGGTGTATTGCTAATAATCCTTGTACTCGGATATATAATAAGCCGGTGTGTCATGTAGGTTAATGGTCTAATAGATGTTTGCCTTTATGGTTCAATCATTATACTTAGTAGAATAAATTTAAAGAAGTCCCAACAAGAGTTGGATCAAATTATATGATAATCAGCTTGATATAAGTTAAGGGAGGCTAGTGGTTCAAGCAACACCATATATATATATATATACACACACAGGTAGAAATTTTTTGTTGGAGGCTCCCCACGTTACCAAATTTAAGGGTCCGTTTACTTTGGTATAAACCATTTTCGATGTAAAATGATTTTACGGGTCCGTTTACTTTGATGTAAAACATTTTCGATGTAAACTAATTTTCCATGAAAAACATTTTACGTTGGAAAACTTATTTTCATATAAATTTTCCAATGTTTACTTGAATGGAAAATAAGTTTTATTCCCAAATTTGGAGGAAAATGTTTCCAATAGGGTGTAAAATGAGTTTTCACCTAAAGTTTTACATTTTATTTTTTCACCCAAAGTAAACGATGTAAAATAGGAAAACCATTTTCAGAGAAAACATTTTACGTTGGAAAACTCATTTTCATAGAAGTTTTCCATTGTTTACTTGCACGGAAAATACGTTTTACTCCCAAATTTGGAGGAAAATGTTCCAATAGGGTGTAAAATCAGTTTTCACCCAAAGTTTTACATTTTATTTTTTCACCCAAAGTAAATAATGTAAAATAGGAAAACTATTTTCAGAGAAAACGTTTTTCGCTCTAGTAAACGGACCCTACGTGTGTAACGAACGATGGTCGAATCAAAAATGTAATTGGAGCTTACTTAATGGGCAACCCTAAAAGACAAAGGAAGTCTGATCTCTTCCTCTTTGGATCTTCCTATTTGTTTTTTTTTTTTTTTTGATTTTTTTTTTTTAAAAAGTCAGAAGAGGGAGAATTCTTAACACTGGAAGGCAATATTATATATCATAACATTTATGTATACGAGTTACTATTATTATTTTAATAGGCAAGGTATATATATATGGACTCCGATAGATCCGTTCATTGATCTTATCTCAAATACCCAGGCCAGGGTAACAATATTTATCCAAGATAGAGAAGAGAGAATTGATCCATACTCAAGAGTAGGGAAGATGGATATATATAGTCATGCTGAGATATATATATCCTATTTAATTAGGGACTTGTTAAACGTCGCCCGCATATTACTTAAAATCGCCCACGATAAAAAGTAAAAAGACAAAATTGCCCTTGATTTAACATTACACCGCAACAACTTAGATTAAATATACAACGACGTCAGATACTACACCATGACCTCGACCACCACCACCACCACCACCACCACCATGGTGGTGGTGGTTAAATTTTTTTTTAATAAGGGGAGGGGCGTTCAGATCAGACGCCCCAACCATGGTAGGGCCGTCCAAATCAGACGCCCCGACCATGGTAGGGGCGTCCAGATCAGACGCCCCGACCATGGTAGGGGCGTCCAGATCAGACGCCCCGACCATGGTAGGGGCGTCCAGATCAGACGCCCCAACCATGGTAGGGGCGTCCACCCCTACCATGGTTGGGGCATCTAATTTAGACGCCCCTACCATGGTTGGGGCGTCTGAATTGGACGCCCCTCCCCTTATTATAAAAACAAAATTTAACCACCACCACCACGGTGGTGGTGGTGGCGGCGGTGGTGATCGAGGTCATAGCGTGGTGTCCGACGTCGTTGTATATTGTTGGGGCGTCCAGACGGCCCTACCATGGTTGGGGCGTCTGATTTGGACGTCCCTTCCCTTATTAAAAAAAAATTTAACCACCACCATGGTAGTGGTTGTGGTGGCGGCGGTGGTGGTCGAGGTCATGGCGTGGTGTCCGACGTCGTTGTATATTTAATCTAAGTTGTTGTGGTGTAATTTTAAATCAAGGGCAATTTTGTCTTTTTACTTTTGGTTGTGGGCGATTTTAAGTAATATGCGGGCGATGTTTAGCAACCCACTTTAATTATTGTAAAATTTAATTATTATTTTTTACTTGAAAAAGTAAATAAGTTTTGTTATGGCATCTAATGATAAGACTAAACTCTAATATATATGTCCTGGTTTATTAATTATAGAGTCCCATTTTCTTAGATCCTCATGGTTCTCCAATATTTAAGTTCCATGTGTAATGTGTTAATCACTCCCTAGTTGTATGATAGAGAGTACATAAATGTCACTTGAATCTCTTTTCCCCGAAAGAAAAAAAAAAAAATTTGAAATAAAAAAACAAGCTTGAATCTGAATCTTCCGGAAATTCCATTTTCCTCGAGTGGATGATCTTGGTTCGTTTATTTTTCACATGATGGTATTGAGGTTTCCCAGGGTTGAAAGTCTTGATATATTTGTCAATACATGAGGAAAAACCCAATAAAAAATGTTCATTATAGCTTTCTTGATTCTATCTTATAAACTTTTAAATTGATGTCACATGAACTTAATTTTATGCAATTCATAATAGTGGTTGTTATTGTAAACTCAATTATTCATATGTTTTTACATGCATTATATAATTGAGATTTTAAAAAATATATAAAGTACAGAATGCAGTCCTTAAAATTTCAGATGTCGTAAGTGGTGATGCATTTGTATCGTACTATTAATATAATTAATAGCAGACTTTAAATTAAAAATTCTAAAAATTATAATTATTCGACATAATTAGATATATAGCGAGTCCAACATCAGACAATATGAGCAGTTAACAATTTTAATATAAAATTATAATTTTTCAGTTCAAAGTTATATGTTAGACCAGACAATTTTTCTTGTAATGTTACAAAGTCAATATAATATGACAACTATACATTTATATATATTTAAAAAAAAAAAAAACCGATAGAATGAAAGGGAGGGATAGAAGATGTTATTATTACTCTATTCAAACTTTAAATTGAGACTCATTATTACGTTGGCTTGTGTGTAGATGATCACTTATTGAGACATTGATTTGTCACTTTTAATTAAAAAATTAGCCACTATTTAATTAGGCAAAAGTTATCATAGATCAAATGTCATGTAGCGAAGTATGTGAATAAATGTACGGAGTATCATGTGTTGTTGAGATAAATGGTCAAGATTGCTCATTGTTTTGAGTTTCAAACCAACTTCGTTCTCAAGAAAAGTGCATGCATTTCATCATTATTAGTTACATAAATCTAAATCCCATGCCAATACTAAACTATGCTTTTAGGCTGGTGTAGTTGTTAGTTGAGTATGTATGAACAAGCAACATCAAGTCTCATGTCAAACTATATATGTGACGAACTGACGATCTAGCTAATATGATAACGTTTTGCTAAAAGTTATAATTTTTAGTATAATGTATCATATTTTTTATATAAAGCTAAAATAGTTATGTAAAAAGGTCTTAATTTATGATATAATTATAGTTTTGTAGTTACGTTAAATATAATTACTTAACTTAATTCTTCTAATAATGACCCAACAAAATAATATTTTATATATGAAGAATATGTTATTAGGAATATACGACATATACTTTGTTGTTAGGAAAATATTGTATATATCTTGTTTGTTATATTGTTAGTGCCTAATTTTCCTCTTAATTATATAGTAGACCCATAGTTCTTAAAATATGCTAAGCTACTTCATAATACAATACACATACAAAACATATGAAGTCATAAAGTCTAATCACTACCAACGTTGTCTTGGTCTAGTGGTGACAGGGGCTAGACTTGGTAGGGAGAACCACGGTTCGATCCCCTGCAAGCATGTTGGGAGGAGTTTAAAACCTTAACCTCGGGACGCGCTCCGAATCCGGATTAGCCCAAAAGGGTGAACCGGGTGGGTACACAAAAAAAAAAAAACTCTAATCACTTGAACACAGTTGTTGGTCACTACCATCCATCCCTCTTGGAAGATTGCTTATATCATCAAAGAAATTAAATTCACTACTCTTCTATCCACTTTTGCCTCTTTCTCAGGTATCTCATGTCTTTCGAGAATGCAACCACGCTGCAGATGCATTGCCAATAATGTTGGGCATCTAGTCCCAGATACTATATGTATAAAGTGTTCTCTACCTTCTCAAATTTTCTGTAGTTAAGGAGAACAGGTTATTAGGTATTTTCCTAGCTAGTTAGAGGGCTACCTAATAATTGTAATCACATTTTATACTATTAATAAATTCACTTAACATAGTATTAATTAGAATCAAAACCCTAAAATAATTTTTTTATGGTCACGAACCACGTGTATTGTGCCATCACCTTTCCCACCACCAGTTCGCCGCTAGTCGCCGACCACCTCCTTGGCTGTTATACATTGGCCAGTATGGGCACCAAAAAGTCAAACCTTTCCAATGACTTCTCCCTATTATTTGGGATTTGATGATCAACCAATTAATTTAATTATCAGAATTTTGCTGATCTGATCTAATGAATTCCAATGACATAATGTAACTAGAATTTAATCTTAAATAAGTGATAATTCATAAAAAGAAATACAAAAAATAAGAATAATTCAATAACTATGTTTTAATTGGTGGTAAAGTTTAATCTAAAATACGAATTCAATTTTTAATTTGGATAATCAATTTACTTAAAGGAAGAAAAAATCATACACTGATATCATTAATTACATTTTTGTTTTTTTTATTGTTCGTGTGCACATTTATCAATACACAACTTTGACCATTAATATATTTGATTATGCATTACTAGTAAAAAAAATATTGATAAAGTTCTCATTAAGACTAATCAAATATAACCTATATAGCTATTTTTTTATTTATCATATAATTGAGAAGAGCTTTGAAGATTCTTTTTAATAGATAATAATTTCAATAGTTCAAATGAAAATAACAAATAGAAATTGTATCAGTAATGGAGTATAAATAGTAGAATTCCATGTCAGACTGTCTAGATCTCATAGGATAACTTTTTTATATTAAAAATTGTAATTTGTTAGTATAAATATACAAGCATAATTATTAGCCATGTAAAAAGAAATTGAATTATACTAGATTTAAAATTGAAATTGTACACACACACACATATGGTGTGTGTGTGTATATATATGTATGTATATATATATTAGCACCATACCTAGGGCTGCTTATGAGACGAGACAACTCGTGAGCTAATCGAATTCAACTCAGTCAATATTCGACAATGCTCGACCCGAGGTCGAGCTTGACTAGGGTTCCTAGTACAGGTCGAGTTGCGCAACCCATTACTCAAAGTGAAAAGCTCGCAAGAAGCTCAATATATTAAATTTCAGATAATATAAAAATATATAACCGAATTAATAGCTTTTTAAAATTAAGTAATATTTCATTAAAATCATACGTGAATCTAATGATTTGAAATTTTTTTTAAAAAAAATACAATATTCAAAAATAAAATGTTACAAAGATAGATATATAATTCACATGTACGTCATCCGTTGAAAATTACTTGTAAAAAACTTGATCAAAACTCAAGTCCGATTTACTCAATTAAGGTTCGGCCAACACTCGACTCTTCTGAGTTCAGATTGATTGGCACCCTACCCTGGCCTAACCACGTACACCCCCATGATCTAATGTTATATCATCCATATAAAAGTATATATATCGAGCACTTTCTCATTGAAATTTTCCCCCATTGAAAATATTGGAATTGTTTAGATAATAATAGTTGGCAGATACCGAAGTAAGTAGTAAGTAGTATCTTTATATGGAGACATGGAGTATAATTTAAAATTACACAAAGAATCTTTCATAATACGTATAAAATTCCTATTGGTATATTCAGTTTTATTTTATTCTATGATTGGTTCATGCTGTATAGTGTTTTATTTTTTGTAGTTTATACTAAAAAGGGTCCCACATTCATTACTTTATATTAACATTCTTAATTATTATTTATCTAAATAATTGAGCCTTAATTTGCCCTCATAGTTAGTCGTTTTCATTACTTCGTAATAAAGAAACCAAGCTTAGGTAACCCAAGGCTGGTAGGTTGCGTAGTTCATCGTAATTTAACATGCATACATACATTCATACATACATTCATACATATGTACTACGTATTATCTACACAGTACAATATAGTACAGTACAATTGATCAATAATGTTGAACCTCATATGGTGCACTGTACTATTGAGTGTCTATCTTACATCGGAAGACGATGATGAGAGACTAAACTAAGTTATAGGTCTAGGAGTTACCCCTCATATTACTAAATGGTTTTAGGATGAAACATTTTATGGCTTGTAATTGACCTAACTCTCCTCTTTTATATTGGGTTGCCCAGGCCCGTTTCTAATATTCAATCAAATTTAACAAAATTTAAGGAAAAATTTGTCAAAAAATTAAAAGTTTCATTTTGCGGAAAAAAAAATACTTTTATAATTTTTTTGGCAAGTTAAAACTCAAACCCCAAATTTTGTTGTGAAATAAAAACTTTTTGTAGTTTTCCATCATTAAATTTCATGAGGGAAATTAAGTTAAGAAGTGGGAGAAAAGAAGGGAAATGGAACAAGTGAAAAAAATTTGAAAACCGCTCATCGAAGTCAACGCATCAATGACGGAAAATCACAAAAAAGTTTTATTTCACAACAAAATATGAAGTTTGGGTTTTAAGTTGCCAAAAAAAATTTAAAAGGTTTTTTTTTCGCAAAATGAAACTTTTAAAAGATTTTTTTGACAAAATTTCCTAAATTTTATTTTTTTAATATTTTTTTGAGAAATGCTAAACATTTAAAAATTTAAGATCTCTTCCTCTCGAAGAGAAAGTCTGATTTGTCTAAAGCAAAGAAATATGATAACTTAGCATCCAAAAAAGAATCGATATTGATGTGCGTGGCAGTCCAATGCCCGAGAGACACAATATAACCCGCAGAGTAGTTGGCTTTCCTAAAAGCGTGAGCAGAAAAGTAGGCTGCAGAGTCCCGAATGATGGAGCAAATATCATCCATCACAATTGATCAATAATGCTAATTACTTGAAGCATGTATGCGTGCAAACGTATCAATTGAACATTATTTTTCTAATTTTCAATATTTAAATTAATATATATTTTGAAGATTTTGTTTATTTAATCATATTTTCTTTAGTGTTTACCATACGTAACGTTGAAGTCTGCTGATTGCTGATTTTTGCTTAGCTTCATGCCATATCATGTCACTTAAATTTGTCTCATTTGCCTGTTTAAATATGAATATATATATATATATATATATATATATATATATATATATATATATTTGTTACCGTTTTGAAGAGCAATGTGAAAATAAATAAATTATGTTTTTGTTAATATGTATCTTTAAAAACTAATGAATCACAATTAGTCATCACAAAAAACATCTTATTTGAGATTAACAAGTCACATACTCTTGAAAACACTAACGGCTCATTTGGTTGTTGGTAATAAATTGTGTTAATGATAATGAATTTTAAGTGTAATTTATTAAGGAAAAACTTCATAATCCCCATAAAATACATTCTTTTCATTACCAAAACTTGAATTTTCTTCTTATTTTTCATTACCATCCATTACTATGGCGGATGATCGATGGTATTAGCTAGATGGGAATTGATATTTGTGAAGAAAATTAGATAAAGTGAAGTTAAACTAGCACCATCATGGAGATGAATTTTGATCTTCCATCCAAATTTAGCTATAAATTCATTTCAATTACCACTATATATTTATAGTCGGCTACCAAACGGGCCGTAATTATATTTAGTGTCGGACCTTGGAATAAGAATTAAAGTAGGAGCCAATTACTCCCTCTGTTTCTGAATGCTTGTTACGACTGAAATTTTGGCCTGGGGATGAGGTGATGTTTATTTTACATAAGAAAAAATATTTACATATGAGATCTTGTTAGACTTGTCCAGATGTGTAATTTTACATATATGAACTTTTATAAACAAAATTATTAAGTATAATGGAAGATATATATGTTTAAATAAATGCATTCAAAAATGTGTAAAAAGCAAGCGCAACAGACTATCAAAGACGGAGCACAGGGAGTAAGATTTAATCTTCAACTTCGTCTCTAAGGCTAGCCTCTTTTCGATCAGAATTGGAATAAAATGTGGAAAGCTAGCTGACGTTCCACAAAAAATGAGAAGTTTTGGGTGGCGTTACGTAAGATTAATAAGATTTATATTCATTATTATAACCCAAAGTTTTGAAGCTCTTGATCGTAGTCCGTAGGGTATGGAGGATGAAATTTTTTGTGGACGACCCAATTAAGTTTATCACTTTGGTGTATGTAGCGTAGCCGATCCCACTTATAGAAATAAGGCTTTGATTGATTATATCCCAAAATTTTATTAAAAAAATATTGTATATATCTAATAAATCAAGACATAAACTTTAATTTGAGAGTCAGGCCGCTAATGAGGGTTAGGCTTATTGGCCTGATATAAGATCTTCTCCTGTTCATATTCATACATATATAGATTTAATTACATTTAAAGGTGGGGACAGCTCACGTGCCAACTCGTGCCTTGTGCCACAATGTGCCGTCGGGTCAAGAAAAATTCATGTCGTGTCGGGCTCGTGCCAAGTTATAAAATATAAGGCCCATGTATGGTCCAACCCACGTGCCGTGCCATCGTGCCTTATACTAATTTTTATGTATTATGAATTTTTAACCAAAATGAGCGTGCCCACGTGCGGGCCGGCCCTTCGAGCTTGTGTCGGGTTTGTGCCAAACTTTTAAAATGTTGTTCATGGGTGGTCCACGGGCCACTAGTTGTGCCTTCATGCCGTGCCGTGCTCATAGCGGGCTCGTGCCGTGTCGGACTCAAATCGTGTCGTGTCGAGTTGGCCCACGTGCCGGCCCCGCCCATGCCCAGGGCTAATTACATTCAATAAATAATACACAAAAACAAGTATATAGCCGATCTATTTTTGTTAGCTTATTTGTGTAAAGTTTTGGGATAATATATAGAATTGTTCTTGTTCTAGAACTTCTTCTATAATCAATGTGTTTGGGTTAATTTCATTTGCTCCTAGTTAGGGTTTAGTCCTGTAAAACAATGAAAGGTTTTTAACCCGGGGTGGAACCCCGGAACGCCCCTCCGATGCTTAAATCTGATATCGGAATTAAGGAGTCAAATGTATAGAGTCAGAGTATTATAAATTGTGTACCTGAAAAGTCATTTGACTGGTTCCCTTAAAGGTGTAAGTTACCCGACTAGGGTCTAAGCTGAGTAAGCCTGACTGGCAAGTGGGCTTGACCCATGACATATGTCACCATATCATAGGTGTATGTATATCTGATACATCTTTAACCTAGCAAAACCGGGCCTAGGCGGATTTGGATCCGTTAATCTTGGGTTGGCCATCTTAGTAGGTCCGGAACAAGAATAATTAGGACCAAGAGCAATTTTTTTTCTCATTATTGTCATTTTCTCCCTCCATAAAATCACATACAAATCTAGACTACCATTTTGTCTGATATGGAATTTAATAACTATGCTCACTATATATAATTTAATTTATCTTAGTTGATAAAATCAATACTTCCATCCAATGTTATAATATTTTGACCAATTACACTTCTATTAGGAACAA
This sequence comes from Salicornia ramosissima, assembly GCA_951394345.1. Classification (NCBI taxonomy): domain Eukaryota; kingdom Viridiplantae; phylum Streptophyta; class Magnoliopsida; order Caryophyllales; family Amaranthaceae; genus Salicornia; species Salicornia ramosissima. The sequence continues at coordinate 44,681,424 of OX596233.1, read as the reverse complement.
AAAAGGGTAACTCAAACATATAAGGAATATAAGGCAAATTCAACAATAATCAATATATTTCTCTCATCCCAAATTGTTTTAGTTCATTTGCTTTATGCTAAAATCAACTATGAAACTCCCTATAATTTAATTTACCTTTTATTGATAACATCAACACTTTTATCCGTATGTATATAATATTATAATGTAATAATATGTCTTGAAACTGTTTTGTGCCGCCCTTGTATTGATTTTTTTTTTTTTTTGATTTGTTAGAAATTTTGAAATTACATTGACAAATATATAATTTTATATATGGTTTGTATTGAAATTATATTGCAATGCAATGGTTAAATTGACAATGTATAATAGAACATTTGCTACAAAATTGGGGTTTAGCGATATTTATCAAGATTATGTTTATTATAATGAAAATTGCTATACTTGTGAGTTATGACAATGAAAATACCGTGATTTTCATTGTAATAAGATTATTGAGCATTGACTTCTGCAAATATTTAAATCGTTGACCAGCAACATGAAAGCTACAGTACTTTAGGTTGACACTTGTTCATGTTGACAATATTGAATATTCAAAGAAGAGATATTTTTTCACTTTCTAAATTGAAAATTGATGGTTTAATTCATAAATAAAAGGTTGAAATTATATTGTAGGGAGGGAAACTAGGGGTTTATTAATTTATTTGATTTCATTGCTGAGTATTGGAAAAATTGTCCAGAATAAGCCAACCGTTTCGTGGTCTTCCATAATTAAGCCAAGCTTTTGATAATTCAGAAATAAGCCAACCTTTGGATCATTAAAGCCAAATTTTGGTTGGATGACTTGTGACCTGTTCTACCGGTTGACAGATTACTTTTATATGATTAATTCACCTTATTTCTTTCTTAAATCATTTTCATGTTTTAATTTCTCCCTCCTCCTTCTTTCTCACTCCTCCTTCCTCCTCCTCACGGCAACCCTACCATGTGCCACCACCCGCCCGCCGCTCGTCGCTTATCGTCCGCCGCCGCCTCTTGTTGCCTGTTTTTCGCCGCTGCCCCCCCCCCCCCCTCTTTCTCTCCTTTTGTTTTTTTTTGAGATATTTGATCTCCTCTCTCTCTCTCTCCTCCCTTTGGTTCAGTTGGTGGGTGATGTTAGAGGTGGGTGGTTGAATTTGGTGGGGTTGGGTTGTAAGGGGTGTTGGGTTCGATTGGTGGGTGGGGGGGGGGGGGCACGTATTGGGTTCGATTGTGGGTGGGGGGGCGTATTGGGTTTAGTTATGGGGTTTGGGTTAGTGGTGGGTTGTTAGGGTTTGGGTTAGGTGGTGGCTGATGGGTTGATTCGGTGGTGGCTAAGTTAAGGAGTGGTGATTTTGTGGTTGGGGGTGGTGGGTTGGGTCGTTTTGTGCAGGGGTGGTGGATCGGTGGATGTGGTGTTGGTTTGGGTGGTTTTGGGTAGGGGGTAGTGTGTCGATGGGCAGGGGGTGGTGGGTTTGGGTGGTTGTGGGTTGGGGTGTTTAACAATGGTGGTAGGGTTGGATTAATTAGTATGGTTAAGTATAATTAAATTATAATTAAGCTTAATTAAGTTCTAAATGATCATTAACCTGTTGATTATCTATGTTAACAGGTTAATTTTTTAGTCAATCTATTTTTGGCTTTAATGATCCAAAGGCTGACTTATTTCTGGATTATTAAAAGCTTGGCTTAATTATGGAAGAGCACGAAAAGGTTGGTTTATTTCAGGCAATTTTTCCTATTAAATAAAGAGATATTTTTTACTTTCTAAATCGGAATATGATGATTCAATTCATAAATAAAAGGTTGAAATTATATTGTAGGAAGGGAAACTAGGGGTTTATTAATTTATTTATATAATTTTACAGAGTTTAAATGTCATATCTGGATAGAGTAAATGATATGGAGGAAAGAAAATAAAGAAAAAAATTCATTAAAAAAAAGATAATGTAGTGTGTTCAATAGATTTTGTACCAAAATTTTAACTTCACAATGCATTGAAGATACACGTGCCCTATTTTGTTCAATATGAATTGAATTAAATTAAATTTATTTTAATTGAACTAAACTGAACTAAATTGAATTAAACTAAGGGAACATTTGAATCGTCTAAAATTTACTGATCTGATATGATCTAAATTTTTCTGATCTGATCTAAACTTTTCTAATCTGATCTGATCAGATCTAAACATTTTCTTATTGTAGTTATTTTTATAGTTATATTTTTTCTGATCTGATCTAAAATTTTCTGATCTGATCTGATATAAATTTTTCTAATATGATCTAATTTTTTTAAAAATAAGCACAGGATTGCTTATGTAAGTTGAATCAAATTAAACGTGCCCTAAATTCTAGACTCAGCAGCGCATGAGTTGAACTGGACTGAATTTGTCTGAATTGACATGAATCGAAATTATAAAATTTCAGAAATTAAGTCCACAAAATAGGGTCATCATCTATTACTAGCTATTCCTGTTCTGGAACTTCTCGTGAATAATCAACGATTTTTGATTTGATTGATGCAGACTCCGTACACTCCTCGCTAGGGTTCTGACCTGCAAAACAGTCAAAGGTTGCTAACCCGGGGGTGGAACCCGGGAACGCCCCTCCGATGCTTAAGTCAGATATCGGGAGTAAGGAATCAATGTGATGTGAGTTTGTGAGCTATGAATTGCGTACCTGAAGAGGTGATAGGACTGATCCTTATATAGGCGTAGGTTACCCGGTTAGGGTTGTAATGGATTAGCAGGGCCTGTATGTGGGCCCTGCCCATGACATGTGGCAACAACCTGGTCAAGGTTTTACTAAGTCAGTTGACACGTGGCACCACCTCGTTAGCTGTAGAATATCTGACGTGTCCTTAGGCCTACCAGAGTTAGGCCTAGGGCTTGGGCCCCCTAATATGGGTTTAACCACCTGGGTGGGCCCGGAACAATTAGCCCCACGCTCGGCCTGAAACGGGAATCTTTGGATGTTGGATGTCGAGCGGAATCCTCCGGAAAAAAGAGCCTCAATATCCCACATTACCTCGAGGGGGTGACGCGAGGGAGGTCACCTCGATCGAGGTAACCTCGACCGTGGGGAAGACCCTTGATCGAGGTGACCTCGACCGTGAGGTCTACATAGCTTCCCCCCAGGCTCGACCGTGCAAGCCCCATGAAGGCCCTGAGGATGCCTCGAGGGAGTTTCCCTCGATCAAGGACCCCTGAGAAGGGTTCCCCTAGCCACCTCGACCAGGGTGCTACCTCGATAGGGATGAAAAAGAGGGGTACCTCGATCGAGGGAGCCTCGACTGTGAGGAAGGACCCTCGATCGAGGTTGCCTCGATCATGATGCCTGCAAGGCCTTCCCCCCTATTCGTGTAGGGGGTGACGTGAAGGAACCACCTCGATCAAGGGTACCTCGACCATGAGAAGAGGTCCTCAATCGAGGTGACCTCGATCCAAATGCCTGGAAGGTCTCTCCTCCACCTCGAGGGTGTCTCCTTCGATCAATATGGCCTTAAAGGGTGAGCGTGGAAACCTCGACCGCGATGAGGAGCAACTCGACCATAAGGGAAGATCTTGGCCATATTGCACCAACCTGCTTACCTCAATCGTGGTAGAAACTCGATCGTGAGGGCACCTCGATGGTGACGTGAGTCTAGATGTGAGATTCCTCCTTACACCATTTACCTCGACCCGAGGGTGTTTACCTTTACCATGGGCCAATACCTCCACTGTAATGAACTCTTCATGAACCTTTTGAAAAAAATTCAAGTGTTGTTATATTATTAGCACTCCGCGACCGTTGCGAGATTTTGGCATGAATTTCCCAAACTTTGATGTCTGAAGATTTCTAGGTGTTGGCATCAATCTTATCCTCCGCGACCGTAGTTAACCTTGGTCGCGGTGGAGGTGAGGCATAGTGAGACTCTTTAAAAACTCAAGGGTCTCTCTACCTCCACCATGATAGTACTTTCCGCGACCGTGAAGGACCTCCTTCCTTGGAATACTATTGCCGACTTTGCTAAAATTTTCTAAGTGTTGACATCACTTCTATCCTCCGCGACCGTTATTGCATCCTTCGTGACCGCTGAAGACTCCCCTTTATTTGAACTTCATCAAAATCTGGCTAAGCGTTAATTTTGCCAAGGCCCTCTTTTTACCTCGATGGATCTCCTTTACCTCGACCGTGAGGGATACACCCTTGAACTTCATCAAAATTTGGCTAAGTGTTAATTCCATCCTTAGTAGCAAATGCCCATACTGAATGGGGCCTTGGCAATGAGATGACCAACCTAGACCTGGGGGCTACTGAGCCCTTTGGATTGCCCTTTCCACCTCGAGGGTCTCTCCTACCTCGAGAGTTAGGGATGGCATACCCTGGGACCAAACCTCCCCAATGGCCTCGAAGGTCTTACCTACCTCGACCGTGAGGAAGGTGCAAAGAGAGGATTGCCCACATTGAGTGGGGCTTTTGGCCTAAGGTGGTCAACCATCCCTTAGGGGCTAATGAGCCCCAAGACATGGTTGACACTTATCCAGCCTCCCATCTCCCTTGATGGGTGCCTATCTTGAGTAGGGCTTGTCGTTAGCATTTGGAGCTTTCCTCAAAGCCAAGGGGCTAATGAGCCCCTGGGACTAAGTGTCAGGCCATCTTCCCTAACGACCTCGAGGGTGTCTATTACCTCGACTGTGATAGAGGTAGAAGAGGGAAAGGCCCTAATGACCTCGAGGGTCTCCCTGTACCTCGAGTGTTAGGAAATGTCTGGGGAAAGATGTCTTGGCTACCCATCAGCCTCGATGGGTGCCCACATTAAGTGGGACTTTGGCCTAAGGTGATCAACTGATCCTTAGGGGCTAATGAGCCCCAAAATATGGGTGATACCTGTCCAGCCTCCCATCTCCTTTGATGGGTGCCTACCTTGAGCAGGGCTTAATCATTGAACTAAGGAGCTCTTTCCAAAGCCAAGGGGCTAATGAGCCCTAGTGACTTTGAATGCCTGTCCAGCCATTCCATTCTCCTCAATGGATGCCTATGTTGAATAGGGCTTTTTGTCACTTGATGAGGTGGAGGGTTTGACCAATAGTCAACGAATTAGTGAACAGTGTTCACCTTCTAAACTCATAACCTGATGTCGTTTTATCTGATTTTTACCATAGTGAGGTAAAAACCGTTTCACATTCTTTACCTCCTATATATTCAACTCACTAATCATTTTCCTAAAATCATTCTCTCACTCTTCAAATTTTCTCTCTCTAGAGTTCTCCAATCTCCTCGAAGGTGTCTTCTAAGCTTGTTCCTAGGCAGCCAAGCCAGTAGTCTTCTTGTCCAGGTAATTGTCTCCCCTCCTTGTATTTACTTTGAATAAGCGAGTCCTTGTCCTGTCGAGTACCTTTCTTTTCCTTAGTTTATTTTCAATAACTTAGGTATTGGACATGTCAAGTACTCCACCCCTTCTTCCCCTTGAGTGCACTGGGGTCCTTCGGGTCGAGGGTGATGAAGGGATTGAATCCCAAAGCATCCCTGAGGCCATCCCTCTACCTTCTAACTCGGATGGGTCAGTGTCTGGGGAAGAAGAGGTAGAAACCCCCTACCCCTGGGAGCCTTCTGTAGCCCATCCTAACATTTATCATTCAGTATATGAAAAACGTGTAGGTATATTAAATATGAACCTCGATGGTCCATCCACATCCGGCCATGAGGAAATGGAGAACATAGTGTACCCAAAAATCCCCCCGAAAAGGGTCCAAACTATTTCTTTCTTGCCCCCACTCTTAACCATCGCCTAAAGCGAGACCTTCGTTCTTTTGCCGCCCAATTTCAGCTTTCCGAGCCGTATGTAGTAGTTCAGCCTATCAACCTTCAGACCATCCATTCCCCCCTAACGGATGTGTACCTGTGTGTAAACTTACCATGGTCAGGGGGCTTAGATTTCCATTACATAATTTTGCTGTACAGCTTCTTTGTGAATATAACTTATCCTTAGCCTCGTTGGTACCCAACTCCTGGGCCTCGATCCATTCATTTATTGGTATTTGTACAATGCTTAGGCTTACCCCAACCCTTCGCCTTTGGCGAAACCTGACCAAATTAGTAGAGAGCCGGAGCACTGACCATGGGAAGGGTTGGTATAGCTTCCAAGTTAGAAAGGGCTATAGGTTTGTAAATAATATGCCCAGCAACCAAGAAGGATTTAGGCACGAATTCTTCTTTGTGTTCAATAGTGAGGGTTGGAGGATCCCTAGAGTGGTGGAGAATGAGCCAAACTTCCACCTGAACCGACAAGTGCTGAAGATTTCCGCTGAGGAAGCAGTGGTGGCCAATCTAATGTGAGCTCGAAGCCAAGGAGGAGAAAGGGAAGACAGTGATGGTCCCCTTTAACTGGCTTCCCAGTACGGATGACTTGAAGATGGACTTCTTCTTATCCGCTATGGGGTTAAACCCAGCATATCCTGAGGGTAGGGGCACTTAACCATTAAGTATTAGTTTATTAGTTTTGAAGTTTTCTGATATTCTAACTTGTTCTTTTGCAGGCATTTCTAGATCAAAACTTGATCCAAAGATGGCCTCTCTGATGACCGCGGCTGCTATCAAGGCTCTTGCCGTAAAAGGCAAAGTTGAGTCAAATGAAGAGCCTATTCCTAAGCCCCCACAGGTAATCATTTTACCTCGATGATGTCCCCTTCCTTTGACTCGATGATGAACCTTTTCTAATATTTTAATTTTTGACAGGATCCCAAGCACAAGAAGAAATCCTCGATCAGCGGGGCCCCTCGACCCAAGAGGACAACAGAGTCCAACCCTTTTGTTGAAGAACAAAAGGATAAAAAGAAAAAACAGAAAGTGGTGGAGGGGTCCCAGCCATTGTTGCCTGAGGAGGGCATTTTCTAGAAAGATGCAGAGACTGAGGCTGCACTTCTGGCCGCTGAGAAGGTTATAAGACCTTCTTCAAAAGGGTTCCTGCTGGGGGCGACCGACCTTTTGGGGCGCTGACCTAGAAGGAACGTAACCGTCGCCTGCATGGGGAGTTCAGGGCAATCTACTCTTTATCTGACGAAGAGTACATCATGGAAGCTGACGGAGAAGAGGTCTTCAATGATCTCCACAACTCCTGGCTGGACGTAAGAACTCGTTCCTCTGTTCTATTGTTATATTCCGTATACTCGTTATTTACCCTCTATTTTTGCAGATGTCTATTCGGATGCATGTTGCATCCAAGTACATGCTGAAGAAAAAAGGCCAGGGCCTGTCCAAGATGTTGAAAAGGTCAATACTGAATTGGCTCAAGAGAAAGAAGAACATGCCACCACCAAGAAGTCTTCGGAGGCTGCCAGCGCCAAGGTGACATCTTTGGAGGGTGAGCTAAAAACTGCCAAGGCTGATCTTGCCACGGCCAACGCCTCCATCACAGACCTGGAGCAGAAGCTGGCAAATGCCATCTCCCAGCGCGACTCGGTCAACCGCGCCAAAAACAAAGCCTTGGACGACTTGGAGAAGGCCAGGAAGAGCTTGAAAAAAGCTCAAAAGGCCCGGGATCAAGCTCTGGACTCAATAAAGAATGAAGAAGAGGCCATCGTCAACAAGTGGCTCGAGTCAGAGGCAGGGGAGAGGTACAAGTCAGGCCTTCGCCTGAATGTTGCTGCTGAGGGTGCTGGCATTCTCATTGCTGACACCCTTGGCCGGGCGAAGAAGGTGTTGGAGGAACTTCACCCAGGGGAGTGGGCTGTCTTTGAATCCAGGTACCAAGCACTGGAACTGGAGGAAGAGGCTCAGGAGCAGGTCGCTCCCCTCCAGGGTGGACAAGAGACCAACATCCTTTCTTCTAGCTCCAACGAAGGAGGCGACATGGGGGTCGTTGGTAAGGTTGGCGAGTAGGGTAGCCAACAGCCACAACAGCAGCAGCAGCAAGAACAACACCAACAACAACAGCAGCAGCAACAGCAACAGCAACAACAAGAAGGGGATGATCAGTTCTTAGATGAACTGAACATCAAAATAGACTAGGCCTTTTTGTACTTATTTTTTTTGTTTTTTTTTTATTTTCTTAGGTTGTAACAATTTGAATATTAATGAAAAACAACTTTTTGACTAAGTGTTTGCCTCGTTTATTGCTTCCTTTATCGTTTTTGTTTATTGCTTTCGTTAACTTAATTGGTTGATGATGAAACTATAAAACTCGACCCGGTAAGGGTTTAATATTATGCAAAGAAAGAACAATAATTAACCATGAACTCGACCCTGCAAGGGCTTTAGAAGTTAGTAAAAACCCGACCCTGTTAGGGCATTTATTTCATACTGCAAAAAGTATCCAAACTTAATAATCTGACCCGGTAAGGGCTGGTAAAAGCATAAAAGTTCAAATAGAACAACTCCCTGTTAGGGGCTTTATTAAAACCTAACTAACCTAGTGGGGGTGAAACTTAAGCATAAAACTTCTTCAGATGATCAGCATCCCATGGCCTTGGTAAGGGTTTTCCTTCTTGATTGACAAGTTTGAATGTGACGACCCGACTCGCTTAAACCGGCGCGGAAGAAACCGACAGTCGAATAGTCAGTTCTAACAAACCAAAATACTTAAAAATTAAAACAAAACTTCAAATTTAATGTATACTAAATCCAAAAGTACAACACCCACAAGATTGTACATATCTAAATCCCAAATATCATCACTACTACTACGAACAACAGTATTAACTCCAAAACACATGTCAGAGTTAGAAAATACAACTATCACTACTATAGTCCAAACTAGAAATGTAAAACAACGAAACAAGATCTAAATAACATCGGCACTCGCCCAACCCAAAGCTAAGCAAGAACCTCATCATCAGAATTACCTGAAAATAAATAACAGTCCACCGTCAGTGGCGAGTAACATAATTGTCCCACCCTAACGGGGATACACATGGTCATAGCATAAATCAAACAATCAAACCAAACATACCAATCATGCGAATCATAACAAGTAATCATGCTGACTCGACTAACTTTAACCATTAATTAAGACATCTTAAACTTTGGCGCAATCATTTACATACTAGACCGGACTATGCACGTACGAACGCATCTTACGCGAACGAACTTTCTACTATGCCAGGATTGAGAATCTTACTCCCAACCCCATGAAACCCATCTTATGGGAAATCCATATCCGAAGACGACATAGTAAGACCACCAACTATCCCAATACCGCGGATAGGATAGGGGCAACGTCTTAACCCAATTCTTAGAATCTTACTCTAAGATTAGGCGTCTAATAGTAAAATCAAGCAAATCTTTAACTTTAATTTACATTCTTAGTTAATCTTAAGTTGCATCTTACGCCTTGACTTAAGAATAACATTTAAATCAACCAATCTTGGAACCTCAAACAACAATCTATAAATTTCTTTATCTTTTCTTTAATTATCTTTAACTTTCATTAACTTTCAAGAATCGACCAAGAACTTATAAAGAACTATCAAGACTCATAAAGAACTCATAAAGAACTCAACCAAGATTCAAGAACTCATTCAAGAACCCAATCAAGATTCAAGAACTCAATCAAGAACTCAATCAAGATTCAAGAACTCATCCAAGAAACCATCCATAAATTCATCATCAAAATTCACGCATGAAACTACAATTAACAACAACAATTTCATCATCTTACCATCATCAAAGCTTGAACCTAATTACCAACAACATGAAATTATCAAAGTAAACATAACATTCATAGAATCATGGCAGGAACATCATAAAACAACTACCCAAAAATTCAGCTCAAGTAAGCCCATAAAACAAAGGTAACAATCATCAACACGGTCTAATCTAATCATCTAATCTACACTATGATTCAAGGTATACAAAATAGGTTGAGATAGTATGTTACCTTAATGAAGATTAAACAAATTATACACAAAATTGCAGCCCGGAATAGCCCAACTACACGGCCAACAACAAGCACCCACTCGGCACACACGCACGGCACGGTCTTGGGCACGGCTTTGCACGAACACCACCACGGTCTACATGAGCACCACCACGGCTTGCACGAACCGCCACCACGAACCACCGTCTTCAACACGGCACCACACACGAACCACACGACCCCTTTACATGAACTTGACCCACACGAACAACCCCAAAAATCCAAACCCGAACTAGAAATCTTGAGTGGAATTAATTGAGATTATGGTGTTAAAAGTTACCTGAAGATCAATAGTAATTAAATCTTTAAGTTTTAGAAGAGTTTAGATGATGAACAATGTTTGGATGTTCAATCATCAAAAATAGCGTGTGATAATATGCAAGGGAGAGTGTTTGGCTTTTTAATTGTGGCTAGGTGATGAGCAAGGATGCAAATGATGGCAAATGGGTTCAAAATCTTTACTAACCCTCTTATTTATAGAAGGGGTTAAGGTGTGAACATGAAGCAAGTGGCAAATTAAGCCACTAATCATATGGAGGGGCCGGTTGGGCCTAAGGAAATTGGGCCAAAATAACACTTGGGCCATTTGCACTAATTCATGACTAATCATGATTAAATCGCATTTGGTCCAAAAATATTAATTAACTAATTAGAAAATTAAATAATAAAAATTCTAATTAATTAAATAATAATAAAATAAATAATAATCAACCAACAACAAAATAATCGAATTTAATCGAAATTATTCACATAAAATAAAATAAATAATCCAAAATAAATTTTGGATTATACATAAAATCAAATAAATAACAATTAAATAAATGGCAAAAATACCGAAAAACCTGGGCCATTACACTGAATGTTCCTGGTCTCACCATTTCCTTGACTCGATAGGGTCCTTCCCAGTTGGGACCCAATTTACCTCGAAGAGCTCTTCCCAGTAGCCTCGACCTTCCTTAATACCCAATCTCCAATTGTTATTGTTCGAGGTGACACTTTGCGATTGAAGTACCTTGTCATCTTTTGTTTGTAGGCAATGGATTTGAGCAATGCATTTCCCCTTGTTTCTGGCAATAGATCTAGGTTGATGGCTTTTTCTTCCTCATTCTGATTGTACTCATAGAAGGTGATTCTTGGCGAGGGTATTCCCACCTCGACAGGTAATGCAGCTTCACTTCCATAAACAAGCGAGAATGGAGTATGTCCAGTGGCCTCCTTGACCGTTGTTCTAGTTGACCATAAGATTCCTGGAAGCTCATCTAACCAAGATCCCTTGACTGCTTCTATCTTCTTCTTGATGCCCTGAAGTAAAACTTTGTTATTGCTTCAGCTTGTCCATTGGATTGAGGTCTTGCCACAGATGTGAACCTTGTTTGTATGTCAAACTGAGCACAATATGCCTTTGTTGGGCCACTCTCAAATTTCCTGCCATTATCTGAAACCAACATTCTTCGAATTCCAAATCTGGTGATGATGCTTTTCCAAATGAACTCTTGTATCTATTTATCAGAGATCCTCGATAGGGGTTCAGCCTCGACCCATTTGGTGAAGTAGTCGATCCCAACAATAAGAAATTTCTTCTGCCCCACAGCTGGGGGAAAGGGACCAAGTAGGTCCATTTCCTATCTATCAAAGGGTAGGATTGCCTGAACTGCTGTTAACGTACTCGAAGGGTGCCTAGGGATGGCAACATGAGTTTGGCATTGTACACACTTCTTCACAAGCTCGATGGTATCCTCCTTGAGAGTTGGCCAATAATATCCAGCTCGAAGGGCCTTGCCCGCGATCGTTCTTGCCCCTTGATGATTGCTACAACATCCTTCATGAATTTCCTTCAGAATATAGTCGCCTTCCTCAGGGGTCACATATTTTAGGAGGGGATGTGTGTAAGATAATTTATACAACTCTCCATCATGCAATGTGAACCACTTAGACTTTCTTTTGATATCCTCAGCTTCCTTTTCATCCATGGGCAGAGCTCCATGTTTCAGATATTGGATAATAGCATCTTTCTATGTTTCACCTCGAGCCAAAGTGTTGACTTTAGATTCGTTGATGCTTGGTTCTTTCAATACCTGCCACTAAATAACTCGTGGCTCCTCTCCTTCAGCAGAACTTGCCAACCTCGAAAGAGCATCAGCCTGTTGATTCCCAGATCAAGGGACATGATGAATATCAAAAGACTCCAACTTCCTAACGACGGTTCTTAGTTTCTGGAGGTACATTTTCATGTTGTCTTCTTTTGCTTCAAATTCTCCTTTGAATTGTCCCACGACCAACTATGAGTCAGCCTTGGCTTTAACATGCCTTGCCCCAGCAGTGAGGCACATTTGAATCCCTAAGATCAGAGCCTCGTACTCTGCCTCGTTGTTTGATGCCACAAAGCTGAATTTAATGGCATATTCCAGTCGATCCCCATTATCAGTCTTGATCAATATTCCTGCTCCTCCTCCATTCCGAGTAGAAGATCCATCAGTAGACAACTCCCAGATCTTATAACTGTCCTGATTAAAAGAGTTTGGCCTGTTAGTGCATTCCACAATGAAATCAGCTAATGCTTGAGCTTTGATAGCTCGACGGGGTTCATATTCTTATCCAAAGTCAGACAGCTGGTTTGCCCATTCAGTGATGCGATTCGAATGATTCTTTCCCTCGATTATCTTCCTTATCGGTTTTTCGGTCAGGACCCTTATTGGGTGAGCTTGAAAATATGGGCTTAATTTTCGACTAGCCATGACTAAGGCAAAGATCATCTTCTCAGTCTCTGTATATCTTGACTCTGCCCCTCGAAATGCATGACTGATGAAGTAAACCGGGTTTTGCTGCTTTTCTCTCTCAGCCACTAGCACTGCACTTAAAGCATACTCAGATATTGCTAAGTAGATGTACAATGTCTCCCCTGGTAGGGGTGAAACAAGCTTTAGGATACCGGCAAGGTATTCCTTTAATTGTATGAATGCCTTCTGAGCGTCCTCGTCCCACTAGAATGTGGCTCGCTTCAACACTTAAAAGAAGGCGAGGCATTTGTCTGTTGATCTTGATAAAAAACGACCCAATGCAGCCATGCATCCCGTGAGTCGTTGTACCTCCTTAACTGCCCTCGGAGATTGCATGTTGATGATGGCTTGAATTTTATCAGGGTGTGCCTCGATGCCCTTCTCATCCACTAAGAAACCAAGGCATTTACCCCCCTTAACCCCAAAAACGCACTTCTTGGGGTTGAGCTTCATACCAAACTTCCTCAAAGTTGATAAGGTTTCCCTTACATCCTTGGGATGATCATCTGTTTGTTTGCTTTTGATTATCATGTCATCAACATAAACCTCAACATTGCGACCAATCTGCTTGTGTTTACTAGCTTTTGATAAGTAGCCCCAGCATTCTTGAGTCCAAAAGGCATGACTTGATAGCAGTAGACCCCCTGGTTGGTGATGAAGGCAGTATGTGCCTGATCTTTTTCAGCCATTGGTATCTGATGGTAGCCATCGTTGGCATCCATGAAGCTGAACATTGCATGTCCGGCAGTAGAATCAACCAGACTATCTATCTTTGGGAGAGGATAGTCATCCTTAGGGCAGGCTTTATTCAGATCAGTAAAATCTATACACATTCTCCACATTCCGTTAGGCTTTTTGACCAAAACAACGTTGGCCAGCCAATCAGAGTATTGGCACTCCTTGATGAACCAATGCTCTAGCAGCTTCTTTACCTCAGCTGCAGCTGCCTTGTTTCTTTCCTCACGCTGTCGTCGCAATTTTTTCTTGACGCCTTTGAACCCTTCACGAATGTTGAGCTCGTGACACATAACCGAAGGATCAATGCCTGGCATCTCCGAAACGTCGAAGGCAAAGACATCTCGAAATTCATTGAGTATCTGAGTGATTGACTCCCTGAGGGTTGGATCTATGTCAATGCCAATTTTGACCGTGTGCTCAGGATTTTCATCGATGGGGACTTCCTCGTGACCCTCGGGAGCGTAGTGTTTGGCAACCTCAGCTAGAAACACAGCCTCAGAAGACTCGACCAGCTCCTTTCTCTTGTCCCCTACCTCGATCTGCGGTGAAGTAGTCTTGATGCTATTGATGTAACATTGCGTGGCTGTCCTCTGATCACCATATAACTTTCTAACTTCCCCTTCATCTTTCTCATACTGCAATAAGAGTTGGTATGTAGATATGGCAACCTTTATTTTGTTCAACAAAGGTTTTCCCAGTATGATGTTATAGGGGAGTTTAATGTCGACGACGATGAACGAGGCTGGCAAGTTGCGTCCTTCCCCCTTTTCTCCAATTCGAATAGGAAGCTTAATGATCCCCAAGGGGAAGACGGGTCGACCCCCAAAGCCAAAAAAAGGTTTCTCCAACGGGGTTAGATCGGCTTCACCATACTTCATCTGTCGTAGACATTCCAAGGTCATTACATCAGCTGAACTCCCGCTGTCCACAAGTACCCTCTTGACCCTGAAGTTTGCTACTTTTACCTCGACCACGAGGGGGTCGTTGTGAGGAAAACAGGTAGGTTGAAGAGGAGATGCATTGAATACCATTGTTGGACCTGATGGGGGCTGCTCGATGCCCCCCTCAGCAATCTGAAAAGTTGAGTTCCTAAGATCCCTCTTCAGTGATTTGTTTGACGGCGCTTCCACTGAATATCCTCCAGCGATAACGTTGATCAATCCGTCAGTCTTGTTGCTGTCACTGCGTTTCTGCTTCATAGCCCCATTCTCTTTTGACAGATAAGGGTTGAGCTTGCCTTGATCCGCCAGCTTATCAAGGGCCTTTTTCAACTCCCTGCAATCTTTTGTGGTATGCCCACACTCGTGGTGGTACTCGCACAGAGTTTTGGATTCCTTCTATTGATCAATGTGCGAACAGGGGTCGGCTTTGGGAGGATTTCTTGGCCTTTGATGTACAAGAATATCTCCCGTCTATTAACATTAAACCTGGGGTCTTCTCCCCCATCTCGAGTGTCTTTCTTAGAAGTGGATATCCGGCTAGGACCACCTCGTTGAGATTCCTTCCTCTTATTATCTTTCTTTTTGTCAGACTTTTTGACGGGGTTTTTTATATCCGAGGCTTGGACGTACTTTCGATCCCTGTCCATCGCGTCGGTATATGAGGACACTTCGTTTTCCAGCAAGGAAAACTTGAACTTGCCCCTCTTTAGCCCTGACATGAATGTTGTATAAGCCACTAAGTCTTCCACATTAGGTATTTGGAGTAATTCATCTTTGAAACGCTTGAGATAATCTTCCAAGAGCTCATGCTCCCCTTGCTGACAAGCCATGAGATAAATGCTTGTCTTACGCTGTTTCTTCATAGCCACGAAGTGGCTAAGGAACATTGCCTCCAATGTTGCAAATCTAATGATCGACCCGGATGGGAGATCGGTAAACCAGGTTAGGGCCAGGCCCTTGAGAGTGGTAGGGAAATATCTACACCAGCTTGCCTCACAGCTTGTTTGCACTGCCATTTGGGCTTTGTAGGCAGCCATATGGTTAGCGGGATCAGTCGCCCCGGAGAAGGGTTCGATGATGGGGGCTTTTACTTTCCTTGTGTCAGTAGTGTACAGAAGCCTTTGGCTGAATGGGGTTTGGAAGATGACCTCCCCTGTTGGTCGCTCAGGCTCGACCAATTGGGAGCGTATTATACCATCGTCCCGGTTAGGGACAGCCACTGGGGAGCAACGTACGCCTTCCCCCAGGTTTGGGATGGCAGCTGACCTCTCAGCAGTAGTATGGTGAGATCTATCTGGTGATCTCCTTGGCTGGCCTCGAGTCTCTTGTCTTCTATGATCTGTGACCTCCCTGACATTTGAGGCTGTTCGTGCCCGACGCGACTCGATGATATTTCGGGCGTCATCGCGTCCCCAGGCTGAGAGTCTCTCTGTGAACGCGCCCCTGTTGCCCGGCTAGGGTTGGGGCCCCCGGATGGACCTGCGGCCTGGGATGGAGGCCTCTGCTGCCCAATCATGGCAGGTATGCTGTCTCTCAGCTCCTGTAAGCTCTGTTGGAACTTGTTGTTCATTGTCGTTACGATGTCTTCGAAGTCCTTACGTGAGACCATGTGTTCTTCGCGACGGTGACGGTCACTCGCCCTATTGGACGAATTGTCTACATGTGCTTCTCGCCCGTTAGGCGATTCACGGGGATTTTCCTCTGGCTGATTGGATCGAGCCGTCCTCGCTCTGGTGTTAGCCATGCTTTTGTTACCTTCCCCACAGAAGGCGCCAATCTGTTCCTATTCTGGAACTTCTCGTGAATAGTCAACGATTTTTGATGTGATTGATGCAGACTCCGTACACTCCTCGCTAGGGTTCCGACCTGCAAAGTAGTCAAAGGTTGCTAACCTGGGGGGTGGAACCCGGAAACGCCCCTCCGATGCTTAAGTCAGATATCGGGAGTAAGGACTCAGTGCGATGTGAGTTTGTGAGCTATGAATTGCGTACCTGAAGAGGTGATAGGACTGTTCCTTATATAGGCGTAGGTTACCCAGTTAGGGTTGTAATGGATTAGCAGGGCCTGTGTGTGGGCCCGACCCATGACATGTGGCAACAACCTGGTCAAGGTTTTACTAAGTCAGCTGACACGTGGCACCACCTCGTTAGCTGTAGAATATCTGACGTGTCCCTAGGCCTACCAGAATTGGGCCTAGGGCTTGGGCCCCCTAATATGGGTTTAACCACCTGGGTGGGCCCTGAACACTAGCTAAACTTGTTGAATGGGTCCGGTTTAGGTCAAAAGTTTCAGATCAAATTATTAGGAGTCCAAACAATGAAAATTTAGATGTATATATAAAACACATCTAAAATGACAATGTTATAAATAATTGCAACTTCTAATATAAACTAAAGTTAATTAAAGCTATTCACAATGTTGTCATTTTAGATGTGTTTACACATCCAAATTTTGAATAACAAGCATCTCTCATTCAAAAACCTTCCAAATGGGGTCAGATGCACGTTTATAAGTCATAGCCAAAAGTCTTTCATTTAATTTGGATTAATCCAATTGGCTAAGAAATATTATGGTTCCCTTTAAAAAAAATTAATGCATGTAATATAAAGACCATGAACATGTACACAAAAGATGTCAAATATATTAATTTATAAGAAATTTCATAACTAAAAAATTAGGTTAAAATCCAACAAAAATCATGTTAAACTCAAAGTTACTTAGAGTCGGATGTTTTTTTTTTTCATTAAAATTTCTCAAATTATTTTATAATCTTGCTACAACTATCTTTGAATTCATGTTGTGTCGGGTTAGGAATGAGTTGAATCCTTTTTATTTTTCAGGTTGGATTTGGTTTAGATAAAAAACAAGTCTGAATCATAATATTTTTGTCAAAATTCACATATGATTTCTGGGTCAAATTTGAAACATGTATTGATCTGATTAGTGTCGATTTTTGACATCTCTTTTTATTGGTGCGTACTTATTACCTTGAGCAATGATCTACTCCATCACGTATGTTACTTGATTCAATTTAGCTGGCACATTTTAATAACAGAGGATACATTAATTCTCGTAGGTGCATGTGGACGATGTGTATTGTGGTCGAAATCCCGGATCTTACTTTGATGTTCGAAAGACTAATTATGCCACTACAACACAAGCCTTAACTTTAACTTGATTTTGACTTTATATACACATTGACCATTGATATCTTCGACATATATATTAGCATTAAGCATTATAAAATAGATGATTTTATGAACATTCATGTTGTAATATTAATATAATAATATCCACATGTATGATAATAATGATAATAATAATGACAATTCAATTTCAAATTGACAATTTAGAGTCATGAAGAAGGAGATCGAGCATCATGTTAATTATGTAAAGCCATGTTTGGCTGTTTCTTCGTGTCAAAAAGAATGAAAAAAAAAATAAAAAATTGTGTCTATATCTATAAAACTAGTTGATATTCGAGGATCCTAGAAGATCTTATCTTTGGTAAGACAAATCTTCCAATATTTAACCTAATAATTTATAAGGGATTGAATATTCTCTGCTAAAATTAGTAAGAAATCACTTATCCTCCTACAAACTCAAAAATCATTACACATATATACATTAAACACAAATTCTTATATGCGGCTGGCCATAAACCATGCGGCCAGCTGCATTGTTTCAAATGGTGCGCCTATTTTTAGGGGTTACAAAGTCTTTAGTGGGGTTACAAAGTGTTTTTTTGGGTTATAAAGTGTTTAACTAGGGTTAAAATGTATTTTTTGGGGTTACAAAGTGTTATTTTGGAGTTACAGTGGGGTTATAAAGTATTTTTGAGGTTAAAAACTGTTTTTGGGCTTACAAAGTGTTTTTTTTGTTACAAAATGCTTAAGTGGGGTTACAAAGTATTTTTTGGGGTTATAAAGTGAGGTTACAAAGGTTTTTTTTGGTTTAAGTGGGGTTACAAAATGTTTTTTTTGGAGTCACAAAGTGGTTTTGGGATACGAATTGATTTTTTGAGTTATAAAGTTTTTTTTAGTTTACAAAGTTTAAGTGGGGTTACAAAGTTTATTTTTGGGGTTACAAAGTGTTTTTTGAAGGTTACAAAGTGTTTAAGTGATGTTACAAAGTAAGGTTAGAAAGTGTTTTTTAGGTTTAGAAAGTATTTAAGTGGGGTTACAAAGTGTTAAATGAGTTACAAAATATTTAAATGGGATTACAAAGTTGGGGTTACAAAGTATATGTATGGGGTTACAAAGACTTTGTAACCCCTATCTATCAGCGCGCCGCACCATTACTTAATGGTGCGGCCACTTGCACCAAAAACGCGTTGTAGATTAAATTAATTATTATTACAAGTCCATCTCCTACAAGCATATTTTACCATTGAAGTATTACATGCACAAATGCCGCCACCTTTGAGAAATAAGCTTGTTTTTTTTTATTATCTCTATTATATAAGTGTAGGGAGAGGTCGTGGCGGTGTCCAAGTAGATTACCACAATACCCTTATTCATCCTTCATAATTGTTAGTCAAGTTGAGGACATTTTTGTCATTTCATTTGTATACTAAAATCTTTCATTACTATATTTGATCTTTGAAATCAATAATAGCATTATTTAAAACAACTAATCAAAATTTAAAAATCGCAAGTACAATTAATTATAAAATTAATCAAAATCTATTCTTAAATAATAAATCTTTTAGAGAAATAAATTATTTTACTCAATTTCAATATACTTACTAGGTAAGAATGAAAGGAAAAAACTAGATTAAATTTTAAAAATGAAATAAATCTATTCAAAAGGTTTTTTTTTTTTTACAATTATACAGGAACTTATTAATTTTATTGCCAAACTATGTTGTTAATAAATTTTAAGATCTCACGCATTAATTGCGTGCATAAAAAACTAGTATATAACAATGTGAATTGGTAGTTACCTAATCTAATATGTTTCAATTTTTAAATTGACAATTATGCGTGCTCTTCTAATACTACCTCCATTCCAATTTATTTGCAACGATTTGACATAAAAAGGAGAGAAAAAATGTCAAATCCTTGCAAATAAATTGGACCCGAGTTAATTAGTATGTACTCTCTTTGTCTCAATTTAGGGTATATTCTCTGCAACTTATTTTTACTGGTCTAATATGATCTTATCTTTTTTTACACTACATTTTGTATTAAAAAAAAAAAAAGTTTTCGTGAAAAAATTGTCAGAAACCAACTTTTGTAGAAATTGTTTTCCTTGACCACCCCCTTTGGTTGGAAATCTGAGTTAACCGGCATATGTGTGGCATGTGAATCACTAAAACCAATATTTTTTTTCCATTTTCGCTTCTTTTTAACTCCCTAAATTTGATATTTTACCATCTTTTGTTGACATTTTTTTGTTGACCACCATCTATTGGACGATAATTGGTGTTGGCTGGCATGTGTGTGGCTTGTAAGTCAGAATAACATTAACTTTAGTGACTCAAGTGTCATGCATGTGCTGGTCAACACCAATTTATGGTCGAAAAAGGGTGGTCAACAAAAAAATGTTTACAAAAGATGTTTATGACAAATTTTTCTAGAAAAGATAGTTTCTAGCAAAATGTGGTATAGAAAATATAGCTTTAGACAACAAAAAAAATCAAAACAAAAATAGTAGTGGTATGATTTTTAAACTTCTAAACCCATTGGATCGATCCGAATTTGAAGTTCATTTGTGTATGGGGGCATACCAGTACACCGGTATGACCATACCTATTCGAAGCATATCTAAGACGCCGGAGTAACGAGAGGCCGCCACATCTCGTGACGACATCCCAAGGCCAAGAGAACCCGGAACCTCCGCCGGTATGGGAGAATGCAAACTCACCCAGGGACAGCGGAGGTTTGGTCCCAACTTCCACGTGGCGCCCCTCAAGGCACCACTCGAGCACTTGGGCCCACATTGTAACAAACTAAATAACTAAATAAGGAGAGACGTACACGTGGCGACCATCCAGGCCACCACTCAGCATAATAACTAACTAAGATTCTCAGGCTAGCATCAGCCAACCACAGGGTGACATGTGTACCCCAGGGTGCCGGCACCTACCAAAACCCTCCAGTATAAATAGAGGAGGATGCACCTCATTTAAGGTACACTCTAATGCTCATATTCTCTCTCTCTCTCTCTCTCTCTCTCTCTCTCTTCTTCTTTGGATTGAATCCCCTTGCTGACTTAAGCATCGGAGGGTCTTTCCCCGGAAACAACCTCGGGGCTAGCTCACCGTTGTTCCTTGTGCGCAGGAACCACCACGAGGACCACCATGAAGAGGCGCTCCTTCGACCAAGCTAAATTAGGACGGAACAATTGGCGCCGTCTGTGGGGATGTTACAACAAAAGCTTGTCCTAAAATCTAAGAACATACAAAAATAACCGTCCTAAAGCTTCAACGATGGACCAACAAACACCATAAAAACAGCCCTCCCAACAACTTCCTCCACAACAACCACCCAACTCCACTCAAAAACAAGCCTATGTCTCTGTCCATATTGACAGCGAGAAGACCAAAACCAATCCCAAACTCAAAAAGAAAACTGTCGCCCCGGGACAGTCCTCAAAACCCTCTAAAACATCTTTCCTGGAGGCGATCCAACAACAATTTACCCCTGAGCAGCTGACCAATGCAGCAACCATCCTATCAGCACTAGCAACAGCCACCCCTATTATCTAGCCGGAAACCCAACAGAAAGTTACTATGGGGGGTAATGCCGAGGCTGCTGCCGTGCATTCCCCAATCAGAAACATGCAGCCCCTGACCTCAGCCAATGAGATTCAGGAGGAAGAGGATGAAGAAGTTGAAGAGGACGACGCTGAGTCCAACCCTGTCATATTGGAAGACCCCACTCCGGTCCCCCGGCAGTCCCAACAAAATACTGTGCATTTTCACACTGCCTTTACACCCCGGAGGACTCCCAACAATGTTTGGCAGCGCACTGCTGGGGGAGCTCCCGGAGGGTCCACGGCTCCGGCCCATCGCGCTGGAAGGATCACTCCACAAGGCTCTCCCTTCTTTCAGCATATCCTGGATGAGGACATGCCCTGGATCAAGATGCCCATGTGCCGTTACGACGGCACCTCAGATCCGGCAAACCACATTTGTGCCTATGAAGGGCACATGCAGCTTTACACAACAGTGGAGTCGGCGTGGTGTAAAGCGTTTCAGCTGACCTTGACTGGGGTCACTCAGAGTTGGTTTAAGTCGATATCGGCGTCTTCTGTGGCTACTTGGGAAGAGCTCTCCCTTAGAGTAGGGAAAGGATGATAGGAGAACTTCTGGGGATAAAACAAAAGGAGAATGAAAATCTCCGAGCTTTCATCACACGCTTCAACGCTGAGGCAGTTACTATTCCTGACATGCAGCAGGAGGTCGCTGTCCTAGCTTTAATGACAGGACTGAGGGATGGACCATTCCGACAGTACCTGGGTCGGAAGAATTATAGGACTTTGGCAGAGGTATTGAGCAAGGCAAATGAGTACATCAGAGCTGAACAGTTCAGCAAGATGGGAAGCGGAGCTGCATATGCCGGTGGCTCCGAGAAAGAAAAATTTGGGAAGAAAGAGGTCAAAAGAGAACTCCCTGCTGACAGCAAGGATTAATACGGACGGTCCTCCGCTAAGAAGGAGGTCGCCGTTGTAACGCCCCAGATTTTTGGGCTATTTTCTTTGTATTTATTTTTATTTTGTGCATGGTCTAAATTTATTTAGACTATTTTTATTGCTTGAATGTGACTATTTTATGGTATGATTTATTATTTCTTTTCTTTTATTTTATTTTATTTTAATTAATTAGAATTTTATTTCTTAATTTTCTAATTAATTAATTAAATTTGGGCCAAGTACGAATTTAATCCTGGTTAGTCATGATTTAGTGCAAATGGCCCAAGTGATCATTTTGGCCCAATTCCTTAGCCATGACCGGCCCCTCTCTCTTTTAGTGGCTTAATGTTGCCACTTGCTTCATGTTCACACCTTAACCACTTCTATAAATAGAAGAGGTTGTAAGGCTTATGTCCCATTTGCCATCTTAAACACTTTGCTCATCATTTCAAAAGCCAAACACTCTCCTTCATACACCCCTATTCCACACGCCATTTTTGGATTATAAACCCCAACCATTATTCATCCATCTTTGTAAATCCAAACTTAAAGATTCATATTCCATTGATCTTTAAGTAACTAAGAAACACATTAGCCTTCATTGCCTTATTCAAGACTTGGGTTTTTGGGTTTCGTTTCGGGTTTTGTTCGTGGGGTTCGAAGAATGGTCGTGCGTGGCGCCTTGCGTGGTGGTTCGTTGTTGGCCGTGCGTTGGAGCCCGTGAATGGTGGCCGTGTGTGGAGGTGCACGGTGTTCAAAGTATGGTGCCGTGTTGAAGCTAGGTTTGGCCGTGTGTTTTGGGCCGTGTGGATACGAATCCGGGCAGCAAGTTTTTGGGTATTTACGTGTTTATATTTCAATAGGTAACAACATACTTTCTCAATCTAATTGGTATACTATGATTCATAGTATAGATTAAATGACTAGATTAGACCGTTTTGGATGTTTTGTAACAATGTTTATGTATGGATTATAATCTGATTTTTGGGTGATGATTTATGATGTTTTCTACTTGATTATATGATGTTTCATGATTGATTATGTTAGTATTATATTTGATGTTATTCATGTTCAAGTTCGATGAAGTTTGGATATTAGGAAGTTGATGAATTTATTGATTGAACTTGTTGTTTCATGCGTGTATTATGATGGGTTTGGGATAAGTTCTTGAATCTTGGATGAGTTCTTTATGAGTTCTTTGAGTTCTTTATGAGTTCTTGGTCGAGTCTTGAAAGTTAAAGAAAGTTAGTATTAATCAAAGAAAGATTAAAGAAAGGTTAAAGAAAGTTAAAAGAGGTTCAAAGAAAGTTAAGAAAAGTTAAGGAAATGCTTAAGATTGATTAAAGAAGTGGTAATGTTTATGGTTAGACTCAAGAAAAGGCAAAGAAAGGCAATCTTGAGGATAACTTCGATGGTTTACATGTTATTTCTTGAGTTAAGGCGTAAGATGCAACTTAAGAATTAACTAAGAATGTAAACTTTGATTAAAGATTAAAGATTTAATGATTAGCTTGATTTTACTATTAGAAGCCTAACCTTAGAGTAAGATTCTAAGGCTTGGGTTAAGACGCTGCCCCTATCCTGTCCGCGGTACTGGGATAGTTGGTGATCTTACTATGTCGTCTTCGGATATGGATTTCCAGTAAGATTGGTTTCATGGGGTTAGGAGTAAGATTCTCAATCCTGGCATAGTAGAAAGTTCGTTCGCGTAAGATGCGTTCGTACGTGCATAGTCCGGTCTGATATGTAAATGATTGCGCCAAAGATTAAGTAAGGATAAGTCTAAAAGTCGAGTAATGGGAGTTAGTCGAGTTTTGGGTATTATTGTTGATGTCGTTATTATTAACGTTGTTGTTGTTGGTTATTGTTGATTTGATATGTTGTTTTACATGATCGTATGTGGTATGTCTGGTTTGGTTGTTTGATGTATTCTATGATCATGTGTATCCACGTTAGGGTGGGACAGCTATGTTACTCGCCACTGACTGTGGATTGTTGTTAATTTTTCAGGTAACTCTGATGATGGTAGTGTTGCTTAGCTTTGGGTTGGGCGAGTGCCGATGTTCTTTTAGTTTGTTTAGTTTGTATTTCGTTTCTAGTTTTGGACTTAGTATTTATAGTTCATATTTTCTAACTCTGATCGTGTTTGGAGTTACTAGTTAGTATTAATTACTTTTGGGTTTAGTGTTGTACAAACTTGTGGGTGTTGTACTTTTGGGTTATAGTAATTATATTTCGAGGTTTTGTTTTGATTTTTAGTAGGTTTGTTTGTTAGATCGACAATTCGACTCGTCGGTTCCTTCCGCGCCGGTTTAAGCGAGTCGGGTCGCCGCGTGAAAAGCGGTGCTCAGCTTCAGCTTCGTCCCAAAGGCTTCCTGAACTGATTTCCAGAAACGAGACAGAAATCTCGGATCTCGATCAGAAACGATCTCCCCCGGAACTCCGTAAAGCCGGATAATATCCTGAGTATACGCCTCTGCTAGACGCTCCATAGACCAGGTCATCTTCATCGGAATGAATCTAGCGACCTTGGTCAACCTATCCACTATTACCCAAATGGCATTCAAACCATTACAGGTAGGTAGGCTAACCACGAAGTCCGTAGATACCGACTCAAATTTCCAGGTCAGAATTGGTAGTGGCTACAACAGACCTCCTGGTCTCTGGTGCTCGATTTTAACCTTCTGACAAACTAAACATCGAGCTATGAACTCTGCTACATCCCTCTTCATCTTAGGCAATCAGAATTGGCCCTTAAGGTCCTGGTACAACTTGTTACCTCCAGGATGAACAGAGTAGGGCGAGTTATGTGCCTCATACATAATTTTGTTCCTAAGATCAGAATAGTCCGGTACACACCACCTCCCTCGGAATCGCAGACTACCATCGGAAGGGATCTCGAAACCTACGGCTTTACCTTGCCGTAGAGCCTCTCGAATCCTAGCAAACTGCGGATCATTCTGCTGACCCTCGCGCAACTCCTGAAGCAAATCAGGCTCAGCACTCATAGATGTCAGACGAAGTCTGACGGAACTACGGCTTCTACTGAAGCTCAAACGATGCTTACGACTCAGTGCATTAGCGACTAAGTTCACCTTGCCCTCGCAATAGTTAAGCGTCAGGTCGTAGTCCTTAATAAGCTCAAGCCATCGTCTCTACCTCATATTGAGGTCTTTCTGAGTAAAGATAAACTTGAGGCTCTTGTGATCCGTGAATATTCTACACGAACCACCATAGAGATAGTGCCTCCAAATTTTGAGCGCGAATACCACAGCCGCTTGCTCCAAGTCATGCGTGGGATAGTTACGCTTGTGCACCTTTAGTTGTCTCGATGCGTAAGCGATGACCTTCCCGCCTTGCATGAGCACACATCCTAGGCCACTCTTCGAAGCATCACTATAGACCTCGAAGTCCTCCTCATCGTTCGAAAGAGTAAGAATCGGAGCAGAGACTAATCTCTGTTTCAATTGCTGGAATGCTTGTTCGCAAGCCTCCGTCCAAACGAATCGGACCTCCTTCTTTAGGAGACTAGTCATCGGCCTAGAAATCTTGGAGAAGTCCTGGACGAATCGTCGATAGTATCCGGCTAAACCCAGAAAACTACGAACCTCCGCCACATTTCTCGGGCTACTCCAATCAACTACAGCCTTAACTTTAGCTGGGTCTACCTTAATGCCCTCTTTACTAATTACGTGACCCAGAAATGCTACTTCGCGAAGCCAGAACTCATACTTGGAGAGTTTCGCGAACCACTTATTACTACGCAATATCTCAAGTACCATCCAGAGATGTTCCGCATGCTCAGACTCATCTCTCGAATAGACTAAGATATCGACTATAAATATACGATGCACTTATCGAGTAAGTGATGGAATGTCCGGTTCATCTGGTCCATGAACACGGCTGGCGCATTAGTGAGGCCAAAGGGTATCACCTCGAACTCGTAGTGGCTGTATCTAGTACGAAAAGTGGTCTTCAGGATGTCTTCTTTCTTGTCTGGAATCTGGTGATATCCAAACCGAAGATCTATCTTCGAAAACACTCCCGCTCCTCATAACTGATTGAACAGGTCCTCAATTCTAGGCAACGGGTACTTATTCTTGATAGTTACCCGATTCAACTCTCGGTAGTCTATGCACAGGCGCATACTACCATCTTTCTTCTTCACAAAGAGCATAGGTGCTCCCCATGGAGAAATGCTCGGCCTAATGAAGCCCTTATCGATCAAATCCTGGAGTTGCGTTTTTAACTCTTGCAACTCCGATGGTGCCATCCGGTAAGGTGCCTTCGAAATCGGCACTGTCCCGGGTGCTAAGTCGTTATGAAACTCGACGTCGCGCTCGGGTGGAACTCCTGGTAGCTCATCAGGAAATACGTCTCTGAAATCCCTCGCTACAGGTATAACGTCCAACAGACGCTCCTCAGTCAGGTCCCTTACCGGACATAAGTACACCATATCGCCCTTCTGGCGATGCTTTCTCATTTTCAAGGCTAAGATTACCTTTACTCCTTTCTTAAGGACGAACCCAGAGTAGGTAACTCGGTTGCCCTGAAATCCTTGGAATGTCACTGACTGATCTCGGCAACGAATGATCGCTCGATACCTCGACATCCAGTCTATACCAAGAATCACGTCGAACTCCATCAGCGGGAACTCCTTCAGATCGGTCGTCGCTTGCTCCCCAGCTATCACGATAGGCACTCCTCGGAACTCGCGCTGACAAATAAAATCCTCTCTGGACGGGAGAGTTATAACTGAACTAACAGGAAAACTGCCACGAAGATTAGACCTCGAGGCAAAACTACTAGCCACAAAAGAGACAGTAGCACCAGAATCAAACAACACTAAAGCTAACACACCAGAAACAAGAAATCTACCTGATACGATGTCAGGCTGAACCTCGGCCTCTGCCTCGGTCATACAGTAGACTCGGTTCTTCACCGGAGTCTTAGTCGATGCCGGAAGCTGCTTGATCTCAGTGTCTGGCTTCCTCTCGGGGCAAATTGACGCCTTATGGTCTTCCTTCATGCAGATAAAACATGCTATAGGTGAGCCGTCACACCGCTTCCCTGGATGGAAGTCTCTGCCGCAGCCTCTGCATTTCGAGCCATCGGAACTCTTATGCGAACTCGTGGTCGGAGGGGTACTGCTAGGAGCACTAAATCGGGGCTTCTTAAAAGAAGTTGTCTTCGTCGGAACCTGAGCTCTCTTCCTGCTCGCATCCTCCTCTGTCGTCGATGCCTGAATCTCGAGTGCTACCTCGTAGGCCTGCTGAAATTTCGTCGCTCCACTATTGATCACATGAACGCGAATCCTCGGAACCACAGACATAGCGAACCTCGATAACTCCGTAAAATTTTCGGTATACGCCTGAACGGTCATCTTACCCTGAGTAAGAGTAAGGAACTCCTCCTGCTTCTGCCACCGCAACTCGTCGGGGTAGAATCGCTCCTGGATCTTATCGACGAACTCGATCCACAACATCGAATGTAAGGGCAAGAACGCGTCCCTAGCTACCGTCCACCAGTTATCGGCCTCTCCACGTAGATAATAAGCGGCGATCTGCACCTTCTCGTACTCGGGGCAAAACGTCGCGTCAAAGAGATTCCCCATCTCGCGGATCCAACTCTCCAGGATAGTAGGTTCGGCAACCCCATCGTAAGTCGGAGGTCGATGACGTGCAATACGGTCGAACGTCGACTTCGTACTCGGCGTGTAATACCCCGAAAATTTGGGATATTTTAAAATTTTTATTTATTAATTAAATGTATAATCAATTGACTATTTAATTGATTATTATTTAATTAAATATTATTTTGTGTAGCCATCTAATCATTTTAAGCCTGGCCTTAACTTTTTTTTTTTATTTTGTCTTGCCAAAACCCGAGCCCAATTGTTTCCTTTGATCCATATATTACGCAGTCCATCCTTTTATTCATTTTCTTTTCTCCTAAATATTTTATTTTATTTTAAGTCCAAAAGGCCCATTTATTTGGACTGTTTTATTTTATTTTCCTCTCTTTTAACTCAATTGGGCCAATGACCCAATCTTTTTCCTCTCTTATAAACTTGGCCGGTCCCCTTTTTGTTTTTGGGCCAATGTTGTTTTTTTTTTTAATCTAATTAATTAGATATTGTGGATTAATTAGATTAATTAAAATAAATAATTTAATCTTTTAAAACCTAGTCCAACTAGTTTGTTGAGCCTCCCAAATTAAGCTCAACTTTTCCCTATTTGTCCCCCTTTTACACGGCCCTCCTTAACAATTTTTAGGGTTGTTGTTTTCTTTTTTTTCTATAAATAGGACATAACCCTTTCATTTGGTTCCTATCTGCTATTATACTCTTAAACCCTAAAAACTATATTTTTCTCCTCTTTCCCTTCCAAAAAGCCGAACAGCACAAGTTCACCAAGTAGTGAATTATTTTTGTGCCTTGGAAAATTTAGCGATCCGAGGTAACTTTGCTTTCTCTTTTAATTTTGGGATAGATAATCACATAGTTAATTAGGATTGATCATGAAAATTGTAGGATTTTATGTTTGTATTGATTCGAAAATGTCGAGTACATGATGATTTGATTTTTGATTTGTTTTATGTATTTTCTTGATTATTTTATGTAGTTTCTTGAAATCTTTAATTGTTGAATAATTAATTGTATGAATTTATTTATTAATCAAATATCGTTATTTCTTGATGAATTTTTCGTGGCAGTTTCTTTGCTGTTTGATTATGAATCATGATTTATTTCGTGGCAAAATTCGTCCTTTTATTGCTTATAAAAATTTAATCTTTTAAACCGGTAAAACTGTCCAGATTTAGTTTACGAATTTATTAATATAATTAATTAAATCGTATGGCTACGAAATTTTAGGTGGAAGTCAGTAATAGTGTTTTACAGCTTTTGTTAAATTTTCGTAATTTTTAAAGATAGTTTGATATGGCAGAAAAATCCGAAACTAATCTCAGCCTAATCTGATTTGTTAGTTATAAAATCTCTTAAAAATAGTAAATGACATTATTTTTGGACGAAAATTATGCACGTTAAACCTTGAACCTATATTTAACTTCCATTAAAATTTCCAGATTAATCGAGACCTTTAAAGGGTCGTTCTTAATTTAATTCTTTAAAAATCAGATTGTGTAAAATAGTGTAATTAAATTATTAAAACAAGTTATTTCGAATTCTTGGAGGAAGATTAAATCTTGTTTTGCTCTTTGAATGTGTCGAGTCGTTTGAAGAATAAAAAGATGATTTTTTGATCTTGTTTTGTATTCAATCTTGATGATTTTATGTTAAAAACATGATTTTTATTATTGTTGTTTGGTTAATTAATTGAATCTTGTTGATTGTAGTTATTTAAATTAATTGATAAAATTGGTGTTCTTGAGTGAAAAATGTCGAGTGAACAAAGGAATAAAAAAATGGAATTTTTATCATGTTTTAAGTAATTTTAGTGATTAATTGATTAATTAAAATAATTTATGAATTTATTTAATTAAAGTTGTTTAACTAGAATTATCGAGTGGCCTAAAAGTATTTAGTCAATTTTTTTGTTTAATTTTGACTTATAATATTTTAGGAATAATTAATTATAAAAGTTGCAGTTAAAGGGATAAGTTGTAACAGGAAGGGGTAGATAATAATATTGTTATTATTATTATTACAATTACACGAGTATTATTATTAATAATATTAATATTACGATTATTATTAGTATTATTATTAATATTAGGAATCAGTAGGGATAAGTTATATAAAATATGATAAGATATTAAAAGGGTAAGAAAGGAAACAGAGTAATAGGAATATGAATTGTTTCGATTTCTGGCTAGGAAAGACTTGGTATTTAAGGTGGCCAATATACGTGCCGCACCTCTCTTTCCTGGGACTTCGAACATTTCATTTCCGATTACGGCCACCTAGTATTTCCCGATATAAGATAAGATATAATATTGAAAGATATAAGATAAGATATAATCTTTGAAATATAAGATAAGATAAGGACGCCCACCTGATGACTCGAGTAGTCAGACTGGGTTAAGTCGAAGCCACTGCTCAATGGGACGAACACACGAGTTGCCCCGCGCAGTTCTGGATCTTAGGATATGTAGTCGTCTAGTAGTAGTACACGAGCTGCTATTAGGGGTTATGGCCATAGCTTAGGCTTAGTGGTGCAAACGAGATCCGCTACGGGTTGAGTATACGAGCTCACCCCGGCATGTTCTAGGAAAGTTGTGGTGCAAACGGGATCCACAACGAGTTATAGTGACCGGTCCGCTGAAAGATGATAATGATATGATATGAAAGATATGAATGATAAGATATGATATGATGATATGTTTTGATAAGATGATGATGAGTAACATAAGTTATGACATATATTGTAATATGACATAAGATGTATAATTTAAGATGTAGGTTATGATCGAATGAATTCGGGATAATTAGGTTATAAGGGTATAATTATATAAGTATATGTATTGAGAATGGTATAAGACTTCCGCTGTGTATTTCTGCATTCGTATAAGATTGTATGTAAGCATGTACGTATGTATGTATCCATGTATGTATACGTGTAAGTATGTATGAACGTATGTATAGTAAGTGTATATTTGTACGTATTCCTAACCGTATTTTGCAGGTATGATTACACGTACATTATACGTAGATTTGTACGTATTCTAACCGTATTTCTGCAGGTATTCTTATACGTAATTTTGTACGTAATCGTATACGTATTTTTGTACGTATTTTATACGTACCTCGTATTGAATTCTGTATAACATGTATTAGATTTTTGTATGGTTTTCATGCGATATTCTATGATATTATGTGTTTAGCGGTCCCTCGATTAAACGGGACAGCCTAGTTACTCGCCACTGACGGTGGACCCCCCCCTCAGTTTCAGGTGACGATGCTGCAGCTTAGAACGGGCTTCCGATGGTTGGGCTTAAGCGTGGCAGAGTTTTAGCTTTACCTTAGAGTTTCCTAGATGTTTTAAGACAATTTTTCTTTATTTATTCGTTTATGATCCCGGCATGTTGGGACAGTTTTTAGGACAACTTATGTAATTGCTTTTCTTTTGAGAATATTAGACTTTGGATATAGTTTTATTTATTTAATTCAATAAAGGTAGTTTAATTTAATTAATTAATTTAATATTTAGTTTAAATAGTTTTGGTAATGATCCGTTTATCGATTTCCCTTCGTAAATCGACATGTCCAAAAGTCGGGTCGTTACACGGCGTATGACGACTATGGTGCGCCAACGTAAGGATCGCTTCCTCGAGCACTCACAACCTCTGTTGTCCAGTACTCAACCGGCGAGGCGTAGACATGCTGCAACGCAACAAAACAAAAGACATACTTAATCTTAATTTGGGTTTATCCCCACCACAGTCCAGCACACAAAATAAAGAGAGAAAAGAAATAGAAAAAAGATCTTATCCCGGTTTTGCTACCCGAACTCTTCTCCCTTTACTTAATCTTAATTTGGGTTTATCACTCGGGAAAGATAAAGCTCTCAAATCCCGAGTTTAACTCGAATTCTAAAACTTCACTTAAACCTATTCGGCTCTGATACCAACTGTGACGACTCGACTCGCTTAAACCGGCGCGGAAGAAACCGACGAGTCGAATAGTCAGATCTAACAAACTTAAATACTTAAAAATTAAAACAAAACCTCAAAAGTATATATATCTACTAAACCAAAAGTACAATACCCACAAGATTGTACATATCTAACTCCAAATGTCATACAACTACTACTAACAAACGTAAACTCCGAATATTTGTCAGAGTTAGAAAAATACACAAGTACTAAAACTAAAGTCCAAAACTAGAAAATATCGTAAATCAACAACATAAAAGCTAAATAATAACGGCACTTGCCCAACCCAAAGCTAAGCAAGGACCTCATCATCAGAGTTACCTGAAAACAACAACAGTCCACCGTCAGTGGCGAGTAACATAACCGTCCCACCCTAACGGGGATACACATGAACATAGCACAAACCAAACAATCAAAACATGCGAATCATCATACCATACTATCATCAATGAATAACAACAACTAATCATGCTGACTTGACTAACTTGACCATTAATTAACAAATCTTTAACTTTGGCGCAATCATTCACATACTAGACCGGACTATGCACGTACGAACGCATCTTACGCGGTCGAACTTTCTACTATGTCAGGATTGAGAATCTTACTCCCAACCCCATGAAACCAATCTTACTGGAAATCCATATCCGAAGACAACATAGTAAGACCACCAACTATCCCAATACCGCGGATAGGATAGGGGCAACGTCTTAACCCAAAAACATAGAATCTTACTCTAAGTTTTAGGCTTCTAGTAGCGAAATCAAGCTAATCATAACTTTAAATCGAAGTTTACATTCTTAGTTAATTCTTAAGTTGCATCTTACGCCTTGACTCAAGAAATAACATGTAAACCAACAAACTTAGAACCTCTTACATCAATCTTTAACCTTTTCTTTAACCTTTCTTTAACTTTCTTTAACTTTAAAGACTCAACCAAGAACTCATAAAGAACTCAAAGAACTCATAAAGAACTCATCCAAGATTCAAGAACTTCAATCAAGATTCAAGAACTTTAACCAAGAACTCATTCAAGATTCAAGAACTTCATCCCAACTCAACATCATACACGCATAAATCAACATGTTCAACAATAAAATTCATCAACTTCCTAATATCCAAACTTCATCAAACTTGAACATGAATAACATCAAACATAATACTAACATAATCAATCATAAAATATACATATTCAAGTAGAAATCATCATAAAACCTCATCCAAAATTCAGATTATAACACACACATAAACATGGTTATAAAACATCAAAATAGTCTAATCTAATCATTTAATCTATACTATGAAACATAATATACCAATTAGTTTGAGAAAGTATGTTACCTTATTAAGGATTACACACAAAATCAACACAATCTTGCAGCCCGGAATTCGAACCACACGGCTCCAACAAATTGCACCCACACGGCACACACGCATGGTCGGCTGCACGAACACCACACGGCCACCACTCAGCTGCACGACCCACGAACACGACACGAGCACCACCTGCACCACCGTCTCTTGCACAGCACCAACACGGCCCTTGCACGGCACCACCACGGACACCACACGGCTACCTCACGGACACCACTCGAACAACCCACACGAACAAGACCCAAAACTAAACCCGAACTAGTGATCTTAAATGCAAATTATGTGGTTTAGTTTGTGTTTTGATACTTAAAGATCAATGGTAGTTGAATCTTTCAGTTTGGGTTTAAAAAGATTAAGAACAAAATTTGGTGAGTGATGAGGCCAAAAATGGCGTGAGATTAGGAGAGCAATTGGGAGGTGTTTTGGCTAATGATTTGATGAGCAAGTGATTAAATGGAAAAATGGTGTTTAAGCCTTACTAACCCTTCTATATATAGAGGTTAGTTAAGGTGTGAATGCATGGCAAGTGGCAAAACTTGCCAACTACAAAGGGGGCCGGCTATGGGTTTGAAAAAAAGGGCCAAAATGGGCTTTTGGTGATTAATTGGGCTAATTACAAACTTGCATGATTAATCATGCTTAAATCGATTTAGCCCAAAAACATTAAATAATTAATTAGAAAATTTAAATAATAAAAATTCTAATTAATTAAATAATAATTAAAATAAATAATAATCAATCCAAAATAAAATAAAATAATTTGAATTTAATCGAAATTATTCACATAAAATAAAATAAATAGTCCAAAATAAATTTTGGACCATACATAAAATATGTGGCAACCATATTGGGGGTAAAGCTTTGGCCTTGAAGGCCATACGCGCCGGTTATTATTGGCCTACTATGATGCAAGACTCACAGGAGTATGTGAAAAAATGTGACAAATGTCAAAAATTTGCACCCATGATCAATGCACCACCCAATGACTTACAGCCTATCCTCAACCCCATTCCCTTTGCTCAATGGGGTATGGACATCTTGGGGCCATTCACCACAGGCAAGGGGGGGCGGAAGTTTTTGATAGTAGCAATTCACTATTTCACCAAGTGGATAAAAGTCATCCCAACCGCCAGCATCACGGCAGCTCAAGTGAAAAAATTCATCTGGGAGCAAGTGACAACAAGGTTTGGCTTACCACAAGCCATGGTATTTGGTCATGGCACTCAGTTTGACTGCAAACCTCTTCAAGCGTTCTTAGAGCCATTTAAAATAAAGATGGCATACTCTTCAGTCTCCCATCCTCAGAGTAATGGCCAAGCGGAGCCTGTAAACAAGCAAATATTAAATGCACTCAAGAAGAAGTTTGACGACCTTAAAGGCAAATGGGATGACCTGGTTCCAGAGGTCTTATGGGCCAACAGGACGACGGAAAAGGAGGCTACCGAAGATACCCCTTTCCGTCTTACTTACGGGTATGAGGCCGTCCTCCCATTTGAAGTAGGTCTGCCCTCTTTTCGGGTGTAAACTTACAATCCAGAAGTTAATGATTCCCTCCTCCGTGAAGACCTTGACCTGCTCGAGGAGGTAAGAGTCATAGCAGAGCTCCGGCAGACCTCATATAAAGATCAAATCCGCCGTGCCTATAACAAAAGAGTCCAACATCGTCCAATGAATGTCGGAGACTTGGTATTACGACGAACTGACGCCACTGGCAAGCAGAACAGAGAGGGTAAGTTGTCAGCCAACTGGGAAGGCCCATATCGCATTACAAAGACAATAGTCCACAGAGCTTGTAAGCTAGCAGATATGGATGGCAAAGAATTAAAGAACACGTGGAATGCAAAAGCTCTAAAGAAATACTATGTATAACAATAAATGTATCTTTATAGCATTTCTACTTTTTTGCATATGTTCTAGACTATGATGGTTAGCAAAAATACTAAGGTGAAGACCACTGCCATCTTAAAAGTCTAAATTTGTAAACACAAGCCGTTAGGGTTAGTTACTTGTAGCTAAGGCGAAGGCCACCGCCCTGATTGCTCATAA
Organism: Salicornia ramosissima; assembly: GCA_951394345.1. Classification (NCBI taxonomy): domain Eukaryota; kingdom Viridiplantae; phylum Streptophyta; class Magnoliopsida; order Caryophyllales; family Amaranthaceae; genus Salicornia; species Salicornia ramosissima. The sequence goes on along the minus strand of OX596233.1, from coordinate 44,646,403 downwards.
TAAATAAAAGATAGAGCCTTGAGTTTGTGTTTGCAGTTTACTTGTGATTATTTATTTTACTGTATAAAAAAAAAAAAGATAAGAGTTCGTAGAGCTGCTGCCACAAAGGGGGCAAGAGCTCTATGCATCTGCTATCTAATCAAAGATAAGAGTTCATAGAGCTACTGCCACGAAGGGGGCAAGAGCTCTATGCATCTGCTATCTAATCTAAGATAAGAGCTCACAGCACCGCTATCCTAGAGATAAGGGTCTGTGAAGCTGCTATCTCAAACAAAAAAGGATAAGAGCTCACAACACCGCTATCCTATGAATAAGGGTCTGTGAAGCTGCTATCTCAAACAAAAAAGGATAAGAGCTCACAACACCGCTATCCTATGGACAAGGGTCTGTGAAGCTGCTATCTCAAACAAAAAAGGATAAGAGCTCCCAGCACCGCTATCCTATGGATAAGGGTCTGTGAAGCCGCTGTCTTAAAAAAAGAAGAAGAAGAAGAAGAAGAAGAAGAAGAAAAACAAAAACAACGTTTGCAGAATTGAAATACGCAAAATAAATTGCAAGGATATAGTAAACAATATCTTGTATTATATTCAATTGATGCCGGTAATGACCGGCGACATTTTACAATCCAATCACTTGGCTTGCATTATAGCAAGTGTTACAAAACACTATAACAGTAGTTACAAGTAACCTAGTCTATGCAATAATTACACTAGTCAAAAACAAGCGGCTGCCAGATAATAAGATGAGAAAACGCCTTTGAAGTACTTTATCAATAATCGCAACATAGAATTGCGGTACTCAGCTGATCTGCCATGAATCAATGTTGGCAAGCCTAAGCGACCAACATGCCTTAGATGCGATGGCAGACAGCAAACATTTTCACTAAAGCAAAGAGGCCGCCATCTTGGAGTTGGAAGAATTATCGCTGAAGTTGCTTTGGAGGCTTGGAGGTGTCAGCTTCTGCTTCTGGCCCTGACGGAGGCACGACGGGGATCCTAGTGCGTACCGGAGAGTAGTTCCCGGCATGTTCGATGGGGAATGCATCTGCATCATTTAAGGGCTGCGCCCCTACTCTGTTGTTGAAAGTAGTTTCGACGGCATCCCAGTCAAAGTCTGGTTCAACAGATAGGACGCATCTCATAGCAGCCATCCATCCCCCATCGAACCGGTCAGTACAGTACTAGCGGAGGTCAGTCGAGGCAATAAAATTTTGAACAACTTCCCGGCTCGACGACTCCGCCATTTCTTCAGCTGCCTTGGCACGACTCTCCGCCGGCTGAGCTTGAGCTTCAGCTGCCAAGACGCGGTTGTTCAGCAACCTCAGCGTATTGTCTTTTTCAGTACTCTGGGCCAAGACGTCATCAAAATCCCTCCCCATGTCCCTGATAATGACGACTTGGTCCGCCAGTTCGCGGGATACCCGGACAACCTCCTGGACATGCTCTGTCACCCTAGTGTTTAGGGTTTCAATCAATTCAGCATCCGTGGAACTCCTGGCCAGGAGGCTGGCATTCTGTTTTTTCACCTCCTCCAGCTCCTTCTCCACAGCCTTCTTGGCGTTTTCCGCAGCCTTCTGCAGTGCCTCTGCAACCCTTTTAGCTTGGGCAAGCTCTACCCCCTCACGGGTCAGAGTATCGTTTTGTTTCAGCAGAGGGTGGATCACCTCATAACAACGATCCAGATCGTTGTAGAGGCTCCGGTAGGCCTCCGTCAACTCCACCGTAGAGTTGGCAACCTGCAAACATAATAAGGTGTGTTAATGGACAAAGTATTGAGCAGTTTACATTGATAAAAGGAAAGAGGGGGATTGCCAATACTTACCCAGGCAAGATCATGACACAAGGTTTGGCCAGGGTTGGTCCAGGCACCACGACTGCATTCAGCTGGCAGTCGGACGCCCTGCAGAAGGCAGTAACCCATGTCCCCTTCAGGGACTGACAGGTCCGCCATCAGGGACTCATTGTCCCTCACATCCAAGGTCGGGCGGAACACCTCCCCTGAGCCATACACAGGGGGCAGGAACTCCGCCGGCATCCTCTGGCTCTATACCCCCAACCGCCCGGGTTGCACATGGACGTTTGGGGGCAGGGTGAATCTTAAAGACCCCAACCGCCCGTCGGAGTCCAGATATAGCGTACCTCCGGCTCCGCGGTGGAGTACCCCAATGCTCCGGTAAGCCACGGAGCCGTCAGGGATCCTCACTTCACGGGATCCTCTGGTCTCTGTATACCCCTGGCACAATCAAGATAAAACAAATAAGCATTAAATTATTATCTAATAGTAAGGTAATAAGAACGCTCCCACCCCATGAACATACCGTTACAGGGTCTGCAAGGCGTACCTTTTCTTGATGGCGACGCATCACTGTGTCGTTGGCTTCTAAGGCCGCCTCCTTTTCTGAACGGCGGAGGCGTTTCCTCTCTTCCACTTCAGCAAGGAAGCTCTGCAAGGCTTCCGCGCCTAACAGAGGATTAGGTCCCTCTTCTTTCTCCTTTCCATTATCAGTGGCCACCATACTTTGGCTCACTTACTCCTCTTGGACGTTGGCCTCAGACTCGACCAACGTCAGATCGACCACATTGGCGAACCCACCATCCGCTACAGGAGATGGTGGGACGACAGCAGCATTCCCAGCTTCTCTAGCCTCAGACGCCAGGAATAAATCATCTGTGATCACCCCTTCCTCAACTGGGGCACCCTCGCTGCCACCCACAGCGGGATGGACGTCCCCCACCATGGCTGAGGCCCCACTAATTGGGACCTTCTTCACCACAGCGTAATCATCACCCTCCGGAATGGTAGATAATACCCCCACCTCTTCAACCCCCCTTGGAGAGACGGCAGCACTAGAACTGCTTCCGCCCAACTCCCCCTCCAGAGATTTGACGGCCCGTTCCCAGTCTGTCGTCGTCATCCTCGGAACCTTCGCCGAACGTGGCGGCGTAGGCTCCTTTTCCTTCCTCTTCTTCTCATGATGACGACCAGTTATGGTCGCCGTCATCCGCCTCTCCTTGAGCGTGGCCTTACAGCCGTGGGCTCCCTAATAACGATGCCGGCGGAGGGAACGTTGGTTCCACTTCCACGGACAGAGTCCGTAGCACCCAGCCCACCCCTCCTCGGAGCAACCCGCCCCCTAGCTGGAGCTGTTTTCCCTTGGGTTACTGTAGCTACCTTATCACCCTCGCTGGCCTTCTCCGCCGCGGTCACCTCTTTTACGATCTCGGCGACCTCAGCAGGAGTCCTTAGCTCGTCCATGTTTAACTTTGCATAGAGGATAAAACATAATGATCAGTTTCCTTTTAAAAAAAAAAAAGAAAAAACAACAACAAACAGAAAAGAAGAAAGAGAACGAAGGAGGAAAAGATGGGAGACTGGGGAAAAATAATAGAAGAAAGAGAATAAAGGACAAACACCCTCGATTCATATTCAGTCATTACCCTTCTCCTCGACATACCACCGCCCGCAAAGAACTACAAAGGCTAGGGCGGCATGTTCACCCAGAATGTAGTCTGTGTTGGGCAGCCAATATCTAGGTCCCCCTCCGCGACCCGCGCGGAAGTACTCCACCGTCCTCCGCTCCGCCGCCGTAAGGTCACGAAGGCGGAGATGCTCCATCCTACCTTTAGGATGGGGAAAGAGGCGGGGGAACAACATCCTTGCATTTTTTGGATGGGGCCACCCACACCCATTTCCCCACCCAATCCTTCAGCCCACTCTTGTCTGGGACGGCAAAGCAGTGCCCCCTGGTGGAGTAGATGACGTACCAGCCCTTCATTGAGTTGTTTCTCTTAACCCCCATCATCTCCCGGATCACGTCTAGGGATAAAGCCATCCCCAGGTACTGGCTGACCCAGAAGACGGACGGTAGGGCGCGGAATGAGAGGGGCATCAGATGTGCAATGGTTATATTAAAATGCGCCAGGACGGACATCACCGCCAGATCTATAGGCAGCCTCAGTCCAAATTCAAAATTCCTGGTATAGGCCCCAAAGTACCCGAGCGGCGGGTTAACAATGGTGTCCCCTGGCTGAGGGGCCTTGAGTCCCCAGCTCTTAGGAATTACGTACTTGTCCCGGAATTCCCGTTCCCATCCCTCTGCTGACGTCTCCGCGACCCATTTATCGCTCGGGTGCACGACGGAAGGACTTTTTTCCCCAAAGTTCTCATGAGCTACAAAGTCCACCTTAGGGAAACTTCGTCGTTCATTCTCGAACCACTCCCTTCTGGCGGCCTTCCAGGCTGGCTCAGGACGTTCATCCTTTCCGCTACCTGCACATATAAGCAATGCAAAAACAAACATAGAAATGTTACACCAAAATTAAAATTACCTAACGAGGGTCGTCCACTGGAGATTTCCCATCCCCATCTGACTTTCCTCAAGGCAGCAAAAGGATTAGGACGCCCCAGATCATAGTTCGAGCCATACTTGTAATAACCCGAAATTTGGGGCCAGAAAATTTCGCGGTTCTTAATGTTATTTAATTAATTCTAAGTCCAAAAGGCCATTTAATTTGGACTGTTTGCATCTTTTAGTCCAAATCTTTCCTTCAAATTGGGTCAAAGACCCAATTCCCTTCCTCTTATTACCTTGGCCGGCCCTTTTTCTTGATTGGGTCAATATTAGCTCTTATGGGTTTAATTAATTAATTAGTAATTATAGTATTTAATTAATAAAATTAATTTAATTAATTATTAAAACCTATTCAAAGTTTGTTGAACTACTACCCAATTTTAGCTCAACACCCTCCTATGTTTTCTACCCCACACGGCACCCCCATTAACAACATTAGGGTTTGTTTTTTTTTTTTTTTATTTCTTTTCCTTTCTCTCTCTTCTATAAATAGGACCATTATCATTTAATTAGTCCTATTTTGCAAATATTCAAAAAAAAACCCTAAAGGAAATTTCTCTTTTCTTTCTCCTTGTGTGCCGTGTATTTTCTTCACCAAAAGGGTGAATTTTTGTTCGTGTTTTGGAATAATTAAGCGAATCCAGGTAACTTCGCTTTCTCCTTTAATCTATGGGTAGAAAAACACATAATTAATTAGGATTGAATATGAAAATTGTATGGAATTTGATGTATGTTAGGTTCGGAAAAGTTGAATGATATGAGGATAGAATTCTTGATTTGTTTTGAGAATTTTCTTGATTGTTTAATGTCGTATCTTGAAAATCTTTAACTGTTGAATAATTTCTTGTATGAATTTATTGATTAATCAAATCTTGTTATTTCTTGATGAATTTTTCGTGTATGTTTCTTTACTGTTTTATTATTAATCATGATTTATTTCGTGGCAAAATTCGTCCTTTTATTATTTATAAAAATTTAATCTTTCAAACCGGTAAAACTGTCCAGATTAGGTTTACGAATTTATTAGTATACTTAATAAAATCGAATGGCTACTAAATTTTAGGTGGAAGTCGGTAATACTGTTTAAAAGCTTTTGTAATTTTTTCGTAATTTTTAAAGAACGTTTGCTATGGCAGAAAATTCTGAAACCGAATTCAGCCTAATCTGACTGGTTAGTTATAAAATCACTTAAAAATAGTAAAAGATGTTATTTTTAAACGAAATTTATGCACGTTAAACCTTTAACCTATATTTAACTTCCATTAAAATTTCCAGACTATTAGAGACCTTTAGATGGTTGATCTTAATTTAATCCTTTAAAATCAGATTGCGTAAAATAGTGTAATTTAAATTGTTTATATAAGTTTATATGATTGATAGATGATTATTGTACTTGATTAAATTAAAGCATGAATTTTGGGTAATATATATATATATATATATATATATTTCGAGTAGATTGAAAAAATAAAAAAAATAGGATTTTTATCATGTTTTTGGATATTATTGTTGTTAGTTGTTATTTTACATGATTATTTAATTTGATTCATTTAATGTTTGATGATTGTGTTTAATTGATTTAAAGTATGAACTTTTGCTAAATTATATAAATGTCGAGTGCCTTTAGATTTGATGCATAGAATTTTTATCTTGTTTTGTATCCAATCTTGGTAATTGTATGATAAAATATGATTTCTATGATTGTTGTTATTTAATTAATTAATCTTGTTGATAATAATTATTTAGATTAATTGATGAAAATAATTAATTATTTGGTTTAAAATTTATAAATGACGAGTGGACTGATTTGATTTAGTCAAATTTAGTTAATTTTGATTTATTATTATTTTGGAATAATTAATTATAGAAGTTATGGATAAAATAATTATCAGGGATAAGTTGTAAAGTGAAGGGATAGATAATAATATGTTGTTAAACTAATAACATTACACGTGAATATTTATTATTAGTATTAATATTATGGATTATAATTATTATTATTAGAAGTTACGAAATATTATTAATATTATTAGATTATAAAATAATATTAGTATTATTATTAAGATTAGTTATCCGTAGGGATAAGTTATAAGTATATGATAAGATATCAAGGATGGTTTATTATAAGGTTTAAAGTTGCATAAGATACTACTAGGGATAAGAAAGGAAACAGAGTAATAGCTATACATGTTATGTTTCGGTCTCTGGCTAGGAAAGACTTGGTATTTAAGGTGGCCAATATACGTGCCACACCTCTCTTTCCTGGGACTCCGAACATTTCATTTCCTATTACGGTCACCTAGTATTTCCCAATATATGATATGATATGATTAAATAAAGATATAATATAAAGAATTGAAAGATATAAGATATGAGAAGGACGCCCACCTGATGACCCGAGTAGTCAGACTGGGTTAAGTCGAGGCCACTGCTCAATGGGACGAACACACAAGTTCCCCCGAGCAGTTCTGGGTCTTAGGATATGTAGTCGTCTAGTAGTGGTACACGAGCCGCTATTAGGGGTTATGGCCATAGCTTAGGCTTAGTGGTGAAACACGAGATCCGCTACGGGTTGAGTACACGAGCTCACCCCGGCATGTTCTAGGAAAGTTGTGGTGAAACACGAGATCCGCAACGAGTTATAGTGACCGGTCCAACGAATGATATGATTTGATATGATATTGATTTGAAATGAAAGATAAGATATGATAACAAATGAAAGATATGATATGTCATGAATTGAATATGATAAAATAAGAATTTAAAACAATAAGATATAATATAAGATAGGTTACGATATAAGTTAAGGAAGATATGGGTTATGATATATTTGTGATATGAATACGAGAGTATGAAAACCATATAGTATAAGCTAAAGATTAAATGATATAAGACTTCCGCTGTGATTCTGTATTTTGCATGTATGAAAGTAAATATGTATGCGTGTGTATGTATATGGATGATGAGTGTATTTTTGTACGTATTTCTAACCGTATAATGCAGGGTTGATTGTACGTACATTATACGTAGACATTACGTATTCTAACTGTATTTCTGCAGGTATTTTATACGTATTTTGTACATATACGTATACGTATATTTGTACGTATTGTTATACGTATTTTGTATGATTGTATGTAAAGCATGTATTAAGTTTCTTTACAGTTTTTATGTACATTTCTATGATATTATGTGTTTGGTGGTCCCTCGATTAAATAGGACAGCCTAGTTACTCGCCACTGACGGTGGACCCCCCCCCAGTTTCAGGTGAAGACGCAGCTGATTAACGGGCTTCGATGGATGGGCTATGAGTGGCTGAGGATTTATCTTTAGTAAACCTTAGTTACTTAGATTATTTAGACGCTCCTTATGGTTCTAAGACAATTACTTAGTTTATTTTGTGATCCCAGCATGTTGGGACAGTTTTAAGTTAACTTATGTAACAACGAATATTGAGATATTTTTGGATAATTAGTAGTTTAATTAATAAAAGTTAATTCATCTATTCGAGAAATCTGATTTATTGTTTATTTATGTTGGTAATGATCCGCTTGTCGATCTCCCTTCGTAAATCGACAAGTCTAAAAAGTCGGGTCGTTACAATACTAGTCAAACTCCTTATAATAGGTCGCGGAAGCAAACCAGTATTTCTCTGCTATGACTAAGAGACGTCGTCGCTCCCCCCGTAACAAGCGGCGGAGGTCTGCCACATCCTTTTGCTACTCAAATTTAAAGTCAAAGAGCTCTCTACTACAGTTACGAGCCCCCTCCCTGTTGTCCCCCGTGCGACCTACCAGGATATAGTCCGGCAGCCGTCTACCCCTAACGCTAGGAGGCGGAAGTGGAGGGAGGCGATTACCCCACTCCAACCTCTCGGTATCCGGGCATGACGGCGACGGTCCAGAATATCCTTCCTCAGTTGAAGAGGATATCCTGCTCGAGGACAGTAGAGGGAGGATGACTTAATGCTTGTCATGTATGGAGTGTCTTTACCTGACTTTGCTCTCTTTTGAGCAGCAGAGGTTTCGGTTGTAGCAGCAGAGGTCTCCATCGCGACTGCAGGGTTCACAGCCTGATTTACTTCCTCCGCTGAGGAGGCGGCGATACTCGTCTCTCTTGTGCGAGAGGAACTAGGCTCGCTGCGGACCTGGCCACTACTTTCTAGGTTTTGGTTGTCGCTTGCATATGATATCTTTGATTAACTGGCAAAAAACTAGTACAGTAAAGCAAAGACGGCAGACAGTCAATCATAGCAGTAGCAAGCATAGCAGAGTAGCAGACCCATCCGCCAACCAACGCGGCGGAGGGGCTAATAGTAACAAGTTAGGCTAGACCGCCGTCTGGGCCTAGCAGACCATGGGCTAGGCGTCATAGCCTTGCCACGTGGCCAAAATTGCAAACTATGAAAGGACATAAAGCTGAAACGTCGCATCGTTGTGACGTCAGCGGCAACGTTTCAGTTCTGTTTGAACACTGAGAACAAAAATAGGGTTTTTCGTTCGAAATCCACCCACATATACACTTAAAGATGCTTAAAAACACAACGAAAATGCAGAAAAAAGAAGCAAAAGCAGGTAATTCAAGCCTAATTTCAACTAAAAAAAAAAAAGAAGTAGAAGAGGGAGGAATTTACACAGCAAAGCATGAAGTTCAACAAACATGCAAAAGTTCGGACAAACTAAATGTATAAAAGGGAGAAATTACCTTATATTACTGTTCGAAACTTCAAGATTGATGACTTTTTGCTTCTAGGTTGAGAGTTGCACTTGGATTTTGATTTAAATTGCTGCAATTATCTTCAGAAATCACGAAAGCTGAACGGTTTCTCAAAAGAGGTTTTTAGAGAGAGAAAGTTTTCTGAATTTCTGAATTTCAAAAGAAATAAAAAGAGGGGGAAAGGCGCCCCAGCTATTTATAAACAAAAAAGTTGGGCCCCACCCCGCTACAGTACGAGCCTCCTCGTATTCTTGTGACACATGTCATATGCCTACGGAAGGGAACTCGAACACTACTCCGACGTCTTGTGGCGCTTCCACTTCTTAAAAGCACCGCCAACTCAAGACTTCTCGGTACTTCTGGGGGGGCCAGTTGTATGGGGGCATACCAGTACACCGGTATGACCATACCCATTCGAAGCATATCTAAGACGCCGGAGTAACGAGAGGCCGCCACATCTCGTGACGGCAACCCAAGGCCAAGTGAACCCGGAACCTCCGCCGGTATGGGGAGAATGCAAAAGGGACAGCGGAGGTCTGGTCCCAACTTCCACGTGGCGCCCCTCAATGCACCACTCGAGCGCTTGGGCCCACATTGTAACAAAACTAACTAACTAACTAAGGAGAGACGTACACGTGGCGGCCATCCAGGCCACCACTCAGCATAATAACTAACTAAGATTCTCAGGCTGGCATCAGCCAACCACAGGGTGACACGTGTACCCCAGGGTGCCGGCACCTACCAAAACCCTCCTCTATAAATAGAGGAGGATGCACCTCATTTAAGGTACATTCTAATGCTCATATACTCTCTCTCTCTCTCTCTCTTCTTCTTCTTTGGATTGAATCCCCTTGCTGACTTAAGCATCAGAGGGTCTTTCCCCGGAAACAATCCCGGGGCTAGCTCATTGTTGTTTCTTGTGCGCAGGAACCACCACGAGGACCACCACGAAGAGGCGCTCCTTCGACCAAGCTAAATTAGGACGGAACAATTTGGGTCTTTTTTTCTGATTTTCATCCAGTTTAGAGTCGTTTTCCTCCAGATTAGTATTTTTTTCCCTCTAGGTTAGTTTTATTTACTCCAGGTTAGTGTTTTCTTCCTCCAGGTTAGTGTTTTTTCCTTGATAAAAAATTTTACAAGAAAAAACTTTACCTAAAAAATAAGTTTCTATTACCTGGATTTTTTTACTACCTGAAAACTTTTTAAATTTACTTGGAAAAAAACTTTTTCTTCCTAAGAGCATTGTTATCAGTGAGCAAAAAAAAAGTTTGCAAACTTCAAACTATTTTTTTGTTCCCTTAATGGCAAACCCTTATTGGTTTGCTTGCAAACCCATGCAAATGAGTTTGGTTTTCCAAACTAATTTGCAAACTCAAAGATGGAGTAGCATGGTGCCACGCAAGAGGAGAGAAGGGAGGGGAGGAGAGAGAAAAAATTGAATAAGATTTTGGAATTTGTAATTAAAATAACTCCAAATGGTTAATTTAAAAAATATAAATAATCATATCAAAATTCATATTTTTAAATTCTCTACAAGTAGATACCCATATTGATATAATTTTGTCATATAAATTTTATAGTTTGTTGTTAAGGGGTAAATTTAATAGTAGGAGAGAAAAACAGCGAACTTTTTTTTTTAGTTTGTTGTTAAGAAGTAAATTGTAAATGGTTTGATTTGGTGATATGGATGAAAGAGAAATAGAGAGAGGAATGTATGAACCTTTTATTTGGGTTTGCTGTTGTGGATGCCCTAAGCTATTTCCTTTACCTGAAAATATTTTAACTTACCTCGAAAACAAACCTTTTCTTCCTATTTCCTTTACTTCGGAAAATTTTTAACTTTACTTGGAAACTTTTTACTCTCTTTCTTCCTCCTCTCCTTTGGAGCCTTTGTTGCTTTTGCTTCATGACCCGTCTGCTTCGAGTCTTACTCTCTTAGGGCTCATTTATATTAGATGAATAGAGATGAACTGAACTGAACTGAACTTAATAGAGATGAACTGAACTGAACTGAACTAAACTGAACTGAATAGAAGTGTATTAATTGAACTGAACTGAACTGAACTGAATAGAGATTAACTGAACTGAACTGTATAGAGATTAACTGAACTGAACTGAATAGAAGTGTATTAATTGAACTGAACTGAACTGAATAGAGATTAACTGAACTGAACTGTATAGAGATTAACTGAACTGAACTGAATATAATCTGAATTAAACAAGCCCTTAGAAATAGCATTTGAACATTTGATGAAATGGGGTAGCTAGTCTCTGACTGAGGGGATGGGGTAGACCCCAGATCCATATATTTGAGCATTTGATGTTGGTAATACGAAGTTTGAAATTTTCACAAACGAAATTTTGGATTTCACTACAAATTTCAAATAATAAATTTTGGTTTTTGGCTGTTTGGCGAGTGGTGACTGGTGGTGGGCTGGTGGCTTTGATCGACGAAGCTGCCGGAAGAGAGAAGAGAGCAGTTGCCGTTCGAACACTACCGCGCGAGAGCAGAGAGCAAAGATTGAGAAGGTCGTTCGAATAGCAGCAGGGGCCGCATATGGGCTGCCGTTCGAATACCGTCGGGGCCGCGCGAGTGATGGTCGGAGGGGCTGCGTTCGACTACCAGCAGGGGTGCGCAAGTGGTGGTCGGAGGGCCGTCGTGCTGTCGTGCGATTGATGTTAGGCTTTTGGATTTTTTTGGTTTCACTTTTCAACCGTGTGTTGTGTTTGAATGAATTATAAGCTAAGTGATGATGATAACCTAATATAACACATTACACTTAAGTTTTTAAAATAAAAAAATCAATTTAGTTATGGTTGCGGTTCTAAAACCCGCAGCCATAGGTTTAAGAACCGTAGCCATAAATACTTATGGCTTCGTTTTTTAGGAACCGCAACCGTAAGTACTTATGGCTGCGGTTTTTCACCCCGCAGCCATAAGTAGTGTATTTTTTTCAACATTTTAAGTACTTTTGGCTGCGGTTCCAAAAGAACCGCATCCAATGTGGTGCATTATATGTACTTTTTTCTACTAGTGTATCTTGGATTCCTTTTTTGATGTTATGGTTAATAATTGAAATCATAACATCTTGTAATCCCCTATATTATGAGCTCATAAAAAGGTCATTACTTGATCAACATCAATATAATATTGATAGAGTATATAATATATTCCTGGGCCCTAACCATTAGCTTAAGCTTTTGGTTGAGATGGTTCTCTAACTAAAAGCTCTGATACCATGTTAGAGAACCATCTCAACCATAAGCTTAAACTAATGGTTAGGGCCAATAAATATGTTATATACTCTATCAAATATACATAAAAACTTTGAATCATATGTAATTTATCTTTCTTAATTTATTCATCTCCACTTTTTTTATTTGTAGCCTTGATATGATATAACCTTTATTTCCTACAATTGGTTACTTAAAAATTAGGAAAAAACATGAGTATGGAAAAATGAATAATATTGAAGTAATTTATGAAAACAGTGGATACATAACAAAGAAAAATACTTTCTTATATTTTTATTGATAATGATTTTATACTACTCACCCCGTATATGTTTTCAATTGAATTATTGTTTACAAAATTCCAAATTTATCAAATATTATTTGTTTTCAATTGACTAATCTAGTAATAAAATAATATCTCAATTGATACACTTTTTCAATTGCATATATATCCAGTCAAAATTTACTAACATTAGACAATAAATTTATATGAGAAAAAATAACTTGGGATAAAATTAAATCACTAATACTCTTAACAAAGACTAAATGTATTAGTGTTTCCCCACAAGCAGCAACATGTACGTGGGACCCATATATATGAAACCAGCAAAATAGATTCGTTGAAATTTCCAGTCTTGCAGTCTTGTGGTACATTGTACATATGAAAGTGGAATCTAGGGGTTGTTTTCTTTAATTTGTGTTAACATTAATTCTTCTATTAAAATACATATAATACCATAGTTTAATTAATTAATGGTTTTCAAATTAAAAAAGAAATTTGTGCAAATAAAAGAGAAACAGCTGAGAATGTTTACAAAAATGATTTTCTTTTGTGAAAAAGTCACTTGCATACGTCAACAATGGGATGCGGCGATTTGGAGAAATAACCCTCTAGAAACTCTAAGGGCAAATTATTAAGTGTGAGGTAATTTACTAAAGCTAGGATTTCCGTATGAAAATATGCCCCCATTGTATAAAAACCTTATATTTAAGGATTGTGGTTAAGAGGTGGATTATTATTAATGATGCACTTACAATAAAGAGCTAGCTCTAGATTTGATAACTATCTAGCATCAGCAGATAGTGACTAAACAGCTGTTACTATAGTACGGACATGTTTAGATCTTATCATTTTATATAGTAATACTAAATAAATACTAATATACTACTCTATTTAAACTGAACTACTATTATATTTTTAATATATACATATCATGTTTATAAAATGGATATATTCCAATAGTCCATTCATTCTTCAATATACATTTTTGAGTGATTTAATGTTTACTAGAAAAATGGAGAAAGAAAACAACCTTGTACACATGCTCTTAATTTTTTTAAGTATTTATTATTTTCTTGAAAGAAAAGGTAAGCAAGAAATTATGTTTTCTTCCTCTTGATGAAACATCCTAACTTATCAGTACATAGTAAAAACAATATTTAGCATCCAGAAAATAATCTTTATCAATATGAAGGGACTAATTCCCTAAAGAGGCAACATAATCTGCTGTATGACATCAATTCAAAAAATATGAATCGAAGACACATAAGTGAAGTCATCCATAAGCAGTTGAATCTTCCAATTACATTTCAAAAGACCCTGCAAAAAATTAATAATAATTAGATTATCATCGTCAATGAAAATAGTAGAGAAATGATCTCTATCACATGAGCCAAGGGGGATCCGTAGTGTCCCCTTAGAAATATCTTCTTTACCCCTAACAAATTTTAGAAATTCAAATAATATTACAATTAACAGTGGTGGTATTAATAAAGGAAAGTTTCAAAAAGAAAAACAATTTTAAAATGAAAAATATTATTAATAAACATATAATTCCAAAAAATAAAATAAAACATATTTATATTTTTGAATTCTTTAAGAATAGACACCCATATTGATATAGTTTTGTTACATAAATTTTTTAGTTTTATTAGATTATAGTGAAAATTTGATATAAAAGATCGCATAGTGGATGAACTTTTCTTTTGTTCATAACTGTCTGAAGAAAAGAAAATATAGGTTTGTTCACGATTATGTCAAGAATTAAGAATTTAATGAATAGAGAATTCTTCTCTCTGATTTTCTCAAATATTTTGCTACTCATTTTCAATTGCATATCTCTTTTCAAATCTTATTTTTGTGCTACTAATTTAATTACCTAAGATGTTATATATTAATTGTTAACTCTTAACTACATTAATTATCAATTATCAACTAATTCTTTTCATACTTCTTCAAACCTCTAATAGTCGAATCTTAATTTGTAGAAGTTACGGGTGAGCAAATAATTTTAATTCATTACATTCAAAAAATTAAAATACACTTTTTCCTATTTTTATTTTCCATAATTTACTATTTAAAACTAAATTTATTGTAAAAGTTAAAATATGTGTCTCTACAAATTCATATGCCTTTTCCTATTTTTTTATTAAAAAAAATGTATGAACTTAGCTAATTAAGTAACAATTATACCAAAATTATTATTATTATTAAGTAAAAATTATACCCAAAATATTATTATTATTATTTAGTAACAATTATACAAATTCATACGTCTTTTACTATTTTTTCTTACCTTCATTTGTGTTTTATTATAATTATTATTAAGTAACAATTATACAAAAAATGTCATTAGACCCATATCGTGCATATATAAAAAGTAATATATATAAGTGGATAGGAATAATAATTATGAGAGGATTTTAGTATAACTTATATTTTTAATAACATGTTTTTAATTACTATTTGTAAGTGCATCAATTTTTCTTCTATTGCAAAATAGATGTCAACTTATAGAAACTTCAATTAGTTTGACTATCCTTTAATATTTAAAACTAAAATTCCATGCACGCATATCCTGCATTGCAAATGAGATCGGAAATACAATTTTGCTTACTCGGAGTTGGAACAAGCGAGGGAACTTGAACCTCACAACCGAGAGGTGGTGGAGATGTTGGGTAAGGTCAAGGGTCTCTTAAATAACCAAAATCAAGTGCAAGACAAAAGTTATGGGTACGGGTATGTTGAAGAATTGAAGAAGCTAATTACATCGGAATCCATCCTGTGTCTCAACTAACAATGTGTTTCAGTGCAGGTACAAAATTGAAGCAAGTTCTAGGCATGAAACGAAACTCAAGTTTTCTCGAAAGTCCATATTAGCCTCATCAACAACCAAGGACATTAGTTATTATTAAGAATGCTCTATGTAAGTTAAGAGTTAGATGTAATCGTCTTGTGTCTTGTCATCTCGTTAATTACTTAAATGGGTTGAAAACCACTCAACCATAACCCGACCTAATTAATAAATGTGTAGTGCCGTATTAACCAGTGTAGTTAAACATGTAAATCTTCTCGATCCTAACTCGTTAATAATGAGTCTATTTCGTGTCGGGTTAGCACGCTGTGCTAGTCTTTTCCACCTTTAGTGGTGTAGGGCCACTATAACTCCCTTACTATTTACTCTTTCTCTTGTAGGTTGTTTGTGTGCATTTTGTCTTTATAGAGCAAAGATGAAGAGATAGATGAAATACTCCCTCCGTAACATAAAGATTTCAACAAATGCCTTTTCAAGTATTTTGAGGAAACGATTCAAGGGTGTAAACAACCAAATTAATCAAAATAATTTTGATATTAGTAGCTTACAATCACATCCTTGCTTGTATTAAAACCATTTTGCTTAATTTCATCGTTTGCACCCTTAAATCGCTTCCTCAAAATGCGTGAAAAAACAAATGTTGAAATCTTTATTATGTTACGGAGGGAGTACTTTTTTTTTACATAATATTGACAAATGGAAACTCATTGGCCGCAACCTAACCTACTTAAAAGGTACACTAATGAGTAACTAGAGGAACCTATTCTCCTTAAAAATACAACCTACAATAAAAAGATTTTCATTAAGCTTATAATGAACAAATGTTCACTTAATGTGATTTTAAAATTTAAATAAATAATGTTCATTAGCCCTTACACTAATATTCATCAGTGTTAAAATAATATATCAATCGCATGATTACCATTCTATACTTAAAACATCTGTGACAACCCAATGTTTAGCGCTGTCAGAACTGATTTAATTAACTGAACTAAACCAACTGAAACTGAACTGTTGTTGTAACGACCCGGAATTTTGGGCCAGAAAATTTCGCGGTTATTAATGATATGTCTTAATTCTAAGTCCAAAAAGGCCCATTTAATTTTGGACTGTTTTACTTTTTAGCCCATTCTTTTTCATCAAATTGGGCCAAGAACCCAATTTGTTCTTTTATCTACCCTTGGCCGGTTTTTAGTCTCCGTTTTGGGCTATTGGGTATTTCTAGTTTAATTGGGTAATTATGCTAATTACCAATTAAGAAGGCTTAAGTATTTTTCAACCAAGCCCATGACTTGGCCCCTATACTTAGTCCACATGGCCAGCCCTCACTTTCCCTTATTTTAGGATTTGCAACACTTCATCTTGTTCTATAAATAGGACTCTTGTCCCTTGTGTTGCCATTATGCATTTAAGCACTTAAAACTCCAAACTCTAAAGATCATTTTTCTCTCCTATTATCCCCTCAAAAAGTCGAACCTTCATTGTTTTTCCTTGGATTAATTAAGCGAATCCAGGTAACTATGCTCTCCTCTTTAATCTATGGGTAGAAAAACACATAGTTAATTAGGAATTGAAGCATGAAAATTGTAGGAAGTTTAATATTGTTTTCATATGAACATGTCGAGCATGAAGCATGAATTTCTTGATTGATTTTTATGTATTTTCTTGATTTTATGTATGATCTTGTATGAATTTATTTACCAATCAAATCTTGTTATTTCTTGATGAATTTTTCATGGTATCTGGTTTACTGTTTTATTATTAACCATGATTTATTTCGTGGCAAAATTCGTCCGTTTATTATTTATAAAAATTTAATCTTTCAAACCGGTAAAACTGTCCAGAATAGGTTTACGAATTTATTAGTGTACTTAATCAATTCGGAATGCTACGAAATTTTATATGGAAGTCAGTGATAATGTTTTACAGCTTGTGTTAAATTTTCGTAATTTTTAAAGATCGTTTGATATGGCATAAAATTCTGAAACCGAATTCAGCCTAATCTGACTGGTTAGTTATAAAATCACTTAAAAATAGTAAAAGATGTTATTTTTAGACGAAATTTATGCACGTTAATCCTTGAACCCATATTTAGCTCCCATAAAAATTTCCAGATTTTTAGAGATCTTTAGATGGTCGTTTTTAATTTAATTCTTTAAAAATCAGATTGTATAAATTAGGGCAATTGAATTATTAAAATATGCTATTACTAATTATTGAATTTTCGAGTGACCTAAGTATTAAAAAGGGAACTAAAAATATGATTTTTATGATGAATCTTGATAGTATTGAATTATATTTATTAATCTTGAATTAAAAATTAAATCTTGTTATTATCTTCTAATTGTCGAGTGTATAGAAATTAAAAGAAGGGTTAAAAATATTATTTTTATGTTAATCTTGATGAATGTTGTTGAAAAATATGATTTTTATCTTATTTTGGTAATTTTTGTAATTATATTGATTAATTAAATTAATTCTAGAAAATAGTTAATTATTGTTATATTTTTTTAATAATGCCGTGTGGAATTGATGAATTAGTCAATTTTTGATTAAATTTGATTATTGTTAATTCAGGGAATAATTAATAATAAAAGTTACGGACAAAATAATTATCAGGGATAAGTTGTAAAGTGAAGGGATAGATAATATGACTATTATTATTACTATTAGTATTCGGCTATTACAATTATTAATAATAATATCTACAAGTTAGTATATGATATTAAGGTTAGTATCCGAAAGGATAGGATTATAAGTATATGATAGTATATTATAAGATTTAAAGTTGCATAAGATACTACTAGGGATAAGAAAGGAAACAGAGTAATAGCTATACATGTTATGTCTCGGTCTCTGGCTAGGAAAGACTTGGTATTTAAGGTGGCCAATATACGTGCCGCACCTCTCTTTCCTGGGACTCCGAACATTTCATTTCCTATTACGGTCACCTAGTATTATCCTAATATATGATATGATTAAATTAATTGAAGATATAAGATACAATATGGACACCCACCTGTATGATACACGAGTCATTAGTGGGTTAAGTCAGAACCACTACTCAATGGGACGAACACATGAGTTCCCCCGAGTAGTTTGACCTTAGAACATGTAGTCGTCTGGTAATCGTATCTGCGAGTCGCTACCAGGAAGTTATGGCCATAGCTTAGACTTAGCGGTGAAACACGGGATCCGCTATGGGATTGGGTACACGAGCTCCTCCCGGCATGTTCTAGGGAGTTATGGTGAAACACGAGATCCATAACGAGTTATTAGTGACCGGTCCAACAAAGATATTATATTAGGATCATACGATTTGATGAGATGAAATCATAAGATGAAGATAAGATGATTTCTAAGAATTGATGATAAGATAGATTATGATCTAATATGATAAGAAAGACATGATATGATATGATTAAGATAAGATTTATGATGAAGGGAATGTGATTATGATTAAGATTTGTTAATGATATAATTTAAGAAGGGTTAAGTATAAGTTAATGATTGGGATAATTTAAGATGTATAGTATAAAGTATAAGTTTAGCATATTGTAAGTCTTCCGCTGTGTATTTCTGTATTTATGAGCATGTACGTGTATGTATAATTATACGGATGTGGAATGTATTTGGTATGTATTCTAACCGTATTTGCAGGGTTGAATGTACGTATTTTTATACGTAATTATACGTATTCTAACTGTATTTCTGCAGGGGTATTTATACGTATTTTATACGTATCTGTATACGTATTTTATACGTACCTTTATACGTATTATTATACGTACATTTATATGGAATTTGTGTATCTTTGTGTAAAGCATGTATTAAATCTTTTACAGTTTTTATGGTATTTTCTATGATATTATGTGTTTGGTGGTCGCTCGATTAAATGGGACAGCCTAGTTACTCGCCACTGACGGTGGACCCCCCCCCTCAGTTTCAGGTGATGTTGCAGCAGATTAGAGCGGGCTTCGCCGGATGGGCTTGAGTGTTCTAGCATTTATTCTAAGTTTTCTAGTTTATCCAGAACTACTTAAACATTTACTTAGTTTATTCTACGATCCCAGCATGTTGGGACAGTATTTCCAAACTTATGATGTAATAATGAATATTGGATTTATTATGGTTTCTAGGAGTTATTTTAATAAAAGTCAATTCTTCCATTTATTTCATTTGATATATTGTTAATATGATTAAGTAATGATCCGAATGTCGACTTCCCTTCGTAAATCGACAAGCTAAAAAGTCGGGTCGTTACAGTTGTGGGCTAACTTGAAGTTAACTGACAGTGAACGTGAACTGAATGAACTAATAACTGAAAGGTACGTGAAAAAAATCGAACTGAAATGAACCGAATCTGAAACTGAAGTTAACTACTAAATATTTGAAAATAACTGAACTGAACTAAACTAAAACAGAATTGAAAATCGAGTATAGTATCTTAAACTAACTGAAAAGAACTGAAATTGACCTGAAAAGAGCGTAACTAAAAGTAAAAATAACCTGAAACTGATTTAATCTGAATATTATTATTGAATTGAAGTGAATCGAAATATGATAGAATTGAAACTCAAATGAACCAAAACTGAAAATCATATAATCCAAACTGTTTTGAAACTAAACCGAAACCAAACATGTCATTCACTGGGCTAATATAAGTTATATTACAAGTATACATAAGTTAGTTATATACTTACATATTTATATTAGTTATATTATATTTTTATCAGTTATATTACTTATATGATCATTTGTTATATTGTAGACTTATAGAGTTATAGTACATCATTACTTATACTTCCTCCGTTTAAAAAAAAAAAAAAAAAACACAACAATTGGGGTATCACGGACTCCTAGGCAATTTTTTGTTGTGAGAGTAAAAGTGATAGAGAGAGAAAGTGAGGTATGTGATGATGTGAGAGATAGAAAGAAAAAACTTATAAAAATGGAAGATTAAAATTGTTGCATTTATTTTAAAACATCCAAAAATAGAAATTGTTGCGATTTTTTCGAAAACGGAGGTAGTATTACTTATTTGAGTTCTCCTAACTTTTTAAGTCTATATTAAACTTATATTATTATAAAATTTTAATTATAATTTATATAATTATATATTGGTTATAAGTTATATTATTACATATTATATATTTATTAATTATTATATATTCTATATATTTATTGTAAGTTTATAGGATAAAGAAAGTTAATAGTTCTATATAATTAAGCATTTAAGTCCTTGCTTAATAAATATAATAATAATTTTTTTTATAAATACAATAATAATTGATGATACAATCTCATTGATGTCTTGCAACTTTGTATTGGCAAAATACAAATCGCAATTATTTGAATTGAAACCAAAACCGAAATGAGACAGAACCAATGCTAACTATTTTCAAAAAAATCATCTGTAATAACTGAACTGAAACTGATAATAACGGTTATAATTTTGTATTTGAAAAATCGAAACTGGACTGAAACCGAACTGATCTGTTCAAATTTTGTATCTTAAAAAAAAGAACGAAATTAACTGCAACTGAACTGAAATGAATTCTTGCAAAATTGTAATCTGAAATAACCTGAACTAAAGCTATCCAACAAACCGAAATAATTGAAATCGAAACAAAATTGTTGACACTTTGAACTGAACTGAACGATTGACATGTTGAACCGAACTGAGCTGCACTCGTTCGACTTTATAACTGTTTGGTTAAACTAAATAATTAACTGAAACTAAACTGAACTGTAATACGTTTGTACGAAAACTGAACTATACTGAAAAAATTATCTGAAAT
The DNA here is from genome assembly GCA_951394345.1 of Salicornia ramosissima. Lineage (NCBI taxonomy): Eukaryota > Viridiplantae > Streptophyta > Magnoliopsida > Caryophyllales > Amaranthaceae > Salicornia > Salicornia ramosissima. The sequence goes on along the minus strand of OX596233.1, from coordinate 44,625,206 downwards.
TAACTGAACTGAAAGAACTCAAATTGATTGGTTAAAACCAAAACTGAACTGTTGACTTAGCTTGAATGGACAATGGTAAGAATGTTAGTGATTGGGGTGGATTGTCTATAAAAATTGAGACCTGCCTCAAGTTTTGGTTAAGTGTTTGTTTTTGGGGGCTGATGAGAGTGAAGTAACCACATCACATGTTTTGCATTCTTACACATTTGTAAAGTTGCAAACACTCATACAAAAATAAGTCTGACACCCCACCCGCCTTTAATTTGGCCCTTTACCACCAATCAGTCTCTCTTGAGTTGTTAACTGTTACCCATTTACCAATCAAATTACAGCAAAAGGCATAATTGAGTGAATTAAAATGCTCCTGTAGTGCACACTAACGGTTAAGATACGACTAAATAATATAGTACTCCGTACATTTAGGCTAAAGTAAAAATTTGCATGTGCATTCACAACTAGCTTAGGAATACCAAAAAGCAAGCTTTTCCAGTTTCCCCCCTAGCTAGATAATACCGATGGAGTTTCAAGTTTTTAACATTATAGTAGTACTAGTTCCGTATCAAAATAACTGCAACGATTTGACATAGAATAAAGACGAAAAAAAGTCAAATTATTGCAGTTAATGTGTTACGGATGAAGGACCTTCATGTGCAAGCTGCAAAACTTGAGGCACTTCGGTAAATCAAACCAAATCCGAAAATAGTAGGTTATGCTGAGATTTTTAACATGTTTAGCTAAATGAATTCATCTAACCCAATCCGCTTAATTTAATACTTCCTCCGTTCCGAAAAAACGCAACAAATTGGATGGCACATAGTCCTAGTTCATTTTTTGTTGTGAAAGTAAAATGGATAGAGAGAGAAAGTGGAGTATGGGATGATGTGAGAGATAAGAAGAAAAAACTTATAAAAATGAAAATATTAAAATTGTTGCATTTTTTTTAAACTTCCTAAAATGGAAATTGTTGCATTTATTTCAAAACGAAAGAAGTAGTTTGGATTGAATTAAGATGAAATACTTAATTTGAATTTAACCAACCTACCTAATTAATAATAATTGCCATTTAAATTTGGTTTTAACAATAGTAACTAGCTAAATATAAAATATATAATTCAAAAATTTAATGAATAACATTAAATTTTATATTTTTAAATTCTCTAGAAAATAAAAATAGACATTCATTTTCATATATGTTTTTCATACAATTTTTTTCCTTTTAATTATGGTGAAAATTTGATATGAGGGGAGGCATAGTGGATACAAATGTTCAATTGTTCATTGTTGCGGGAACTTGGAAAGAAAGAAAAAAATATACAACCTCCGTTTTTTTTTTTGTTTACTCAATTTGACTTTAGCACTATTCACAAGTATACTTTGACTGTCATTTGTGATTTATACATAAGAAAAAACATAGTCATGTGGGGTCTAATTATTGGATTCGTTTCAACATGTAGTTTTTTAATATCTAATTTTTATAATTTTTTACAAACACACAATTAAAGATATTAATCTTCAAAGTTTTGCATCGACAAGCGTGAAAAATGAAGTGAGTAAATTTTAAAAAGCAGAGGGAGTATTTGTTCACGATTATGTGAAGATAGATGTGAGAATTGAATGAATGGTGTTTGCTTCTCTATGAGGTTCTCAAATAATTTGGTACTAATTTTTAATTGCATATCTTTTTTCTAATTGTACTTTTGTACTACTAATTTAGTTGTCTAAGGTATTAATTTTTAAGTCTTAACTACATTAATTATTGATTACAAAGTAATTCTTTTCATACATGATCAAATTCCCATAGGTAGGTGAATCTTAATTTATAGAAATTAAGGGGTGGAAAAATAAATTTAATTCATTACATCCTTACAAAAATTATATAATTTTTTCCCTGGTTTTACTTTTGAAATTTTATTACAAAAAACCAGATTAATGCAAAAAATTAAACTAAATCTTTTAAAAAATTCATGTCTTTCCCCCTTTTTCGACTATTGAAAAATAAATGTGAACTTAGATAAAAACCTTCCTTCATGGTTTATTTTATACGAATAACAACTATACCTATTATCGCACTCATATTGTGTGTAAAAAGCTATATAGATATATAATGAGACATATTGAAATTATGATTTATTTTCATTTGGATTAAGATGAGATAAAAAAATAGGTGTAAAAGTGATAATAAATCAAAATTATAAAAACATACTTCATAAATAAATTCTTGTAACAAAGGACTTTTCACGTATGCCGAGACAAAACTTTGAATATTAATTTCACTAATTATGTATTTAAAAAAAATTAAAATCACTAAATATGTTGAGACAAATCCAACGAGATCCCAAATGATTATATTTTTCTTTATGTATATAAGTAACAAATTACAATCAAAGTGAAAATTGTGAATAGTGTCCAAAATACATTTATTGCAAGAATTCATTTACAGAAGAAGTATAATTGTTGATGGAAAGGTTAATCGAAAAATTGGAGTAATTGAGGACGTAAGGGAAAGCAAAGCAAAACTTAAACTAATTAATTAGCCATATAAGATTTGATCCTACAACCTCCCAAACACAAACTACTGAGTCTCCCCAATAAGTTTTAGTTAAATTATACATGAATAGAGATGTTCTACAAGTATAAAGGTTATGGATGGATAAACTTTTCAAACTCGAGCGAGCCATGCCACCTAGCAGGCTAGATCGCTCATGTTGAGTTTGAAAAGTTTATCCATGCATAACCCATGACCTATAAGTGTGCCTATTGTGTCATGTTGTGTCAGTGACGAGCTTGATTGTGCTGTCCAGCACCGACTTGTATAGTGCACATCTAGCTCTCCGACCGGTCTAGCCTATACCCACTTTTTGGCCACTTCTAGACAAGTACTACAAATTATGTTAGTCTAATAAGAGGATGAGGTCTTAGCCTAGTGGTTAAGTGTTCAAAACTCTAAATACGATGTTCTGAATTCGATTCTCTCGGCATCGAGTTAGTTTAAAGAAGATTTGGTATTCCAAAGGAAGAAAAAAAAAGGAAAAGAAACAAAAACAAAAAATAAGAAAAAGGAAAGGACATAGAAAAACAAAATAAAACTCGAATAAAAAATAATAAAATAAAAACAGAAAAAAACAAAAAACAATGTCGTAAGCAAGGGTCCCACATAATAGTAGATTCTCATTTCACAATAACACCAATACACCATAATAGACGAGACCCAAGAAGTAGGAGACCCCCCTCTCTTGATAAAAAAAAAAGTTGGCATGTTACAGCAAACCAAATAGTTCATCCGTTTTGAAATAAATGTAACAATTTTAATCTTTCTATTTTTATAAATCTTTTCTTCCTATCTCTCACATCATCACATACCCCATTTTCTCTCTCTATCCCTTTTACTCTCACAATAAAAAATGGACTAGGAGTCCGTGCCATCCAATTTGTTGCGTTTTTTTCGGAAGGAAAGAAGTACTAAAAATATTTAGAGTTAATTTGTTTTTATTTACACATAAGTACATTATATTTATATATTACTTCGTATAAACATTAATTAAAAGCTCTGCTGATGTATGCTATGGACAACAAGGGGGGAGGTAGCAGTAACCTGTTTCACCTTACCGCCATTTGATCATCATCATCATCATCATCATCAACATCATGATCATCATGATCCACTTGACTCACACTTTAAACAAGCATCACATCTAATAACTCTTCTTCTCATTTTCAGAGATGCACACTTCGAAATCTCCTAGGATTCTCAGCTCCCCAAAGTTAGTGCCTTTCTATTCCTTTCTCTCTCCTTTGTCTTTTCTTTCTCTCTCATCCTCTTTACTCTCTTCCTGATTTACAGTTATATGACTTGTTTATTTTTACTTCTCAGAAATGGGTTTTGTTTTGTTTTTCTTTTTGATTCTCTTCTTTCAGAAAAGAAGAAAAAAGATAAAGTAACTTTGTAGTTTAATATGTGAAAAAAATCTGATATCACAGCAAGTAGTTTGATAAATAGGAAGTGCTTGTTATACAATACAATGGGTGAATAAAGATGGATTCTTTATGATTCTCTTATGATGACCTTATTTGATGTTGATTTTCCTCTTGTATAAGAATTTTTGAAATGCAAAGTCAAATAAGTTCTTTCTCATTAATAATTCAATTCTAGCCTTTCATATTCACATTATTTTCCCCATTAATTTGTCTTTGGTTCCATAAAGAAGTTGTTTTTTTTTTTTAATAAGGGAAAAAAAGAGTCTTTTTAATTTGTGAAATAATGCCTTTGTGAATTTGCAGTTGAGAGAGGAGCTTTGAGTTGAAGATGATTCAACATCTCAAGGAAATTGAGTTTTTCAAAACAGAAGATAGAGATCATTCCTGGGAGTTCTTCCATTTGTTCTACATATATAGGCTACTTTGGTGTTTTGGATCCTAATTCTTAATAAATAATAATAACATCAAACTAATTTAAGGTGTTAACTTGCTTTAATATGCTGTAGCCTGTTACATTAATATTTTATTTTTTTTCCTCACCAGTTGAAAAAAAAAAAACTTTGTATAGTTAAAAAAAAAAAAAAAAAAACCAGTTTTTCATCTTACTACCCAGAATTGAATATGGATGATGGTTCATTCACTCCTGCCAACAATCCAGTGTTTGGAAACATTGACTATGATTTAATGGATCAGCTGTTAGATGAAGGATGCTGGATACAAACAGCTGCTGGATCAAACCTTTTGCAGTCGGGTTTGGGCCTATCCACCTCTCGCGGTTTAAGCTACCCGTTGATCCCGGGTTTGGACCCGAACTCAAGTAGTTTGACCTCTGAAAAATGGGTTCCGAAGGAAGAGGAAAACAGCAACAACAACGCGATTACATCAGCAACAGCAACAGCAACAACAGCAGCAGCAGTGAGGAGTCTGAGTTGGGAAAGTAATGAGCTGAACAAAATGCTGTGGATTCCACCCAAGGCAAATCCAGGGGTATCAGGGTCAGTAAAAGATAGGTTGATGACAGCAATCTATTACTTAAGAGAATTAAACAGAGAAAGAGATGTGTTAATACAGATATGGGTACCAATAAAGAAAGGAGTACAGAGTTTTCTAACAACAGTAGAGCAACCACACTTTTACCAACCAAGAAACACAAGGTTGCTCAACTATAGAGATGTTTCAGAAAAGTATGAGTTTTTAGCAGATGAGAATACAAAACAGGCACTTGGGTTGCCTGGGCGAGTCTTCCTTGGCAAAGCACCTGAATGGACACCGGATGTTCGGTTTTTCAGGCAAGATGAATATCCACGAATACCTTTTGCTAGAAAGTATGGTGTTCGTGGCTCCATTGCTCTTCCTGTTTTCGAACAAGGAAGTGCCAATTCTTTGGGTGTTGTTGAAATTATCATGACTACTGATAAATTTGATTATCGTCCTGAAGTTGAAAGCGTTTGTAAAGCTCTTGAGGTTGCTTATTATTATTCAATTTTGCCTTTGATTTCTTTTAATTTGTTTGTTTACTTTATAGATATTCATTAGCATGTTTTTATCTTCTTTCTGAGTACAAGGTACTTGCTTACTGGTGCTTCAATTCATCACTTTCTTGCAGACTGTTCATCTCAGGAGTTCAGAAACCCACGAGAATAATCCTCAGGAACAGGTAATTTGGAATCACCACTATTATATTGCGGACATGATTCTTAGCTTGTTTGTATGCATGTATGGTACCAATATCTTGTTATTTTTTCTTTTGTTCCTTTTTGGAATAGTCAGAATTGGGTCTGGGCAACTCAACAGGGGAGAAGGAGCATTTAGGGTGCGTTCTCTTTACCTTAAAAAAATAAGTTTCAGGTTTAATAAGTTCAGATAAGTTCCAATAAGTTATATCAGGTCTAATAAGTTCAATAAGGTCTAATAAGGTCTAATAAGTTCTAATAAGTTCCAATAAGGTCCAATAAGTTGCAATAAGGTCCAATAAGTTCTAATAAGGTCTAATAAGTTCCAATAAGGTTTAATAAGTTTCAATCAGGTCTAATAAGTTCTAATAAGTTCCAATCAGGTCTAGATTATTATTTTTAATTATTGATCAAATAAAATTAATTAAATTAATAATTAACTTAAAGCACTCTTACACAACATAAACCAATTTTATTTTATCATTCTTGTTTTATAATTTTTTAGAGAAACCAATCAGAGTTAGATTGAATTAAACTATTTTTTTATATTATAAAATAAAACTTATTTTTTATTTTGGGTTTGATTTAATTTTGGTCCAAATTAAGCTTTACCCATCCTCCATATTATTATTACTAATTTTGGTCCAAATTAAACTTTACCCATCCTCCATATTATTATTATTCAATCCGTTCTAGTTTGTTAATTTTACTACAAGTGAATTAAGAAAAATTAAATATGTAGATAAGTTGTTATTGGAATTGATAATATTAATTAATAATGGGTTTGAAAAAAGATATACTAATTATTATTACCTTCTTGAACCTAATTCAACAATAAAAAAAAAAAAAACATAGGTTCAAATGTATAGAACATTATCATCATCATCATTATTATTATTATTATAATTAATTTATTTTATTCAATCATATAAAATATGTTTCAATCAGGTTTAATAAATTCCACTAAGGTCTAATAAGTTCTAATAAGGCCTAATAAGTTCCAATAAGGTCTAATAAGTTCTAATAAGGTCCAATAAGGTCTAATAAGTTCCAATAAGGTCTAATAAGTTCCAATAAGGTCTAATAAGTTAAATAAAGTCTAATAAGTTAAATCAGGTCTGATAAGTTCAGATAAGTTCAGTTCAGATAAGTTCAGGTCTAATAAGTTGAAGAGAACGCACCCTTAGTCCACTTATGAGCCCATAAGGGGGGCCCATCCCAAAACCATATGGTGACAGGAGTAACTCTAGGACCCTATTTGAACACCATGAAGTCGCTATTACCCTCATATGTGAGTGTCTATGGAATATAAAGTTAACTAGAAAGACAATCAGAAATAATCTTCTTTGGGGTTAGACATCATGTCGAGGCAAACCCTTTCCAATTTGCTTAATAACACCCAGTTTAGAAAATGACCCAAAACATGGGCTCTGATACCATGTTAATTTCCAAATTAGTCAGAATTGGATCTAGACAACTTAATAGGAAACAAGAGAGTTTGGTCCACTTGCAACTCCAAGGAGGTTTCATCCCAAAATTATATGGTAACAAGAGGAGTAATTCCTAGGCTTATAAGCCATATGTTCATTATTGTATGTATGATATTAGTATCGCTAATGTTTTTTTAAATTCAGATTTTTCTTTTCATTTTTGCAGACAGGAAAAGGAATATATGAGGCAGTACAGGCAGAGATACTGACCGTAGTGAGAACGGTATGCGACACGTTTGATTTGCCTCTAGCTCAAACATGGGCTCCATGTTCACAACAAAGAAAAGGCGGATGCTGGCATTCAGACAACAATGCCCTGTGCGTTTCAATCATTGATTCAGCATGCTATGTACGGGATCAGAAGGTACTAGACTTTCATAGGGCCTGCTCTGAACACCACCTCTTGAGAAGCCAAGGGGGTATAGTTGGGAAAGCCTTTGAGACCAACCAACCTTGCTATGCTATTGATGTTACTGAATTTAGTAAGGTCGAATACCCTCTTTCTCATCATGCTAAGATGTTTGGGCTGCGTGGTGCAGTAGCAATAAGGCTCCGAGGTACTTCCATCCATCACGACCTACACGATTATGTTATAGAGCTGTATTTACCATCAACTGTCCAGGAAGTCGGGTTAGGTTTCCATACTAGGATATGGCAGTCGGTTTCACTGGTCATACAGCAGCACTGCCGGTATTTGCAGTTTATTATCGCAGACAAGCAGGATTTTGAGCAGAAGGCATTTTTTCCAGGAAAGCAGTTAGCTGATAATGAAGGTACTAAAGAAACTACCTGGTTTTCACAGATGATGGAGCCTCAGAGAAAGGGTAAAGAGGTAATTTCACTGGATTTTGGAGACGAGGAGCCTAGCAAAGGGGGGTTTAAGGTGACGAATTGGAGTGATAGCAGCGAGCCAAGTTTACAGCTCGGGCAGGCATTTTCTGATGTTGAGAATGTCAATCAAGATTCTGGTTCGAAAGAAGGTGTAAGTGGTTCATCATCAGGAAGCCGACTTCCTACGAGTGCTAGAAAAGCTGGTGAAAAGAGGAGGACCAAGACTCAGAAAACAATCAGTTTGGATACACTTAGGCAGTATTTTGCTGGTAGCCTTAAAGATGCTGCTAGAAGCATTGGAGGTAATTATTTCTTATACAATGTTCGGTAGCTTAATACATTCCATTCATGAAAATGCTACCTATTTTTATGGAAATCATTGCCATGCCTGATGTGATGGTGGTGTATGTTTTCAGAAGTAATTTGTGAATTTGTCTGTAATGTTAACAAGTTCTTTATGTAAGCTAGCACACAACTTAACAATGTAATTTCTTGTCTTTTTTTTGGTATTTATTAGCAAAAACAAAGGCAAAATAGGTGTGATAAAGTGGAAAAATCACAAAATGAGGTTAGAATAGATAAATTTTAAGTGAGCCCCACCCAGATATCTTAAAAAGGAAATATAGCAAACAAATTGAGACATCTAACTAAGTAAGAAAAGACGGAGTAATTTTCTTGGGAATCTGGACTAGACTAAGGTAGTTAAGTCATGATTCAATAACTTCATTCTGTACTTTAACTCTAAAATTTAGATAAGAAGATATAGTATTGAATAGCAAGATTTTAGTTTGTGTTTGTAATCGATCTGTAAGGCCATTCATTCTTTGCATCCCAATTTTGCAGTTTGCCCTACAACCTTGAAAAGGATATGTAGGCAGCATGGAATTGCTAGATGGCCTTCTAGAAAGATCAAGAAGGTGGATCATTCTTTAAGGAAACTGCAATTGGTGATAGACTCAGTGCATGGTGCTGAAGGCTCAATCCAACTGTCATCTTTCTACTCAAAATTCCCCGAACTCAACAGTCCAAACACACAACCGAACCCCAATCAAGAATCCTCATCAATAAACTTGAACAATCAGCCGAAACAGCAGCAAACTACTCAACCTGAAGGCGGCACCATCTTCCCTTCCGGACCCACAACAAATTCCAGCTCCCCAGCCTCTACTTCTTCGAGCCAAACCTCGAGTTCTAGTTACTGCTTTTCTAGTGGAACCAAAATGGCATCTCCTGTAAGTGCAACAGCCATTGCCTCAGCAGAAGGTCCTGCTGCTGGGTCCCTCAAGAGAGCCCGAAGTGAAGCAGAATTATTACAGGTGCTGAGTAATAAAGTCGATGAATCTTGTCAGATTCTAGAAAGATCTCAGAGCAATAAAACAGTTGCAGAACATCCTTCTTTTGAGACTCTACCTCCTATGCCAAAGACTAAGAGTAGGGAAGCCGGGGCATTTAAAGCCAAGGCTACTTTCGGAGAGGAAAAAATCCGGTTCACAATCTTACCAAACATGGGATTCCTAGAACTTCAACAAGAAATTATCAAAAGATTTAATATAGATGACTTTACTAAGATGGGAATCAAGTATTTGGATGATGATAAAGAATGGGTTCTTCTAACATGTGACGCTGATCTAGAGGAGTGTATAGACATACATAAATCATCTCGAAGCCACAATATCAAGCTCTGTATCTCACCTCTTTCAAGCTTGGCTGGTTCTTTTGGCAGCAGTGGTTTATGCTAGCTAACCTCCATTCAGAGTTTGGCTGCCTTCATTTTTAAGGCTAGCTATATCCAACTTTGATGGTTTGCCATGTATGTAGTTTCTGTGCTTAATCTTTACCAATACTTACAGAATACTATATTTGTTGGGTATTTTTATTTATTTATTTATTTTTACACCAGTAACCATCTAATATATCACAACCTTGTATTTCATATTTCATACAGTACAGTTGTATATTTTTGTTAAATCATCATTGTACTTAAATATTGACAGTGTAAACAGAAACCAGAATATATAATTTAAGATTTTTATATGCTGTTTGTACCTACTTTTCTTCCTAAGTTGACACTGTCTTGTTTAACAACATCATGCATCAGATATGCTGGTTCGATCAGATCAGGACAAGTAATTTGGATTTATGAGACTTAATAATGCAATCAAAGAAGCAAAAGATCTCTTGTTCGCGATACACCAAGTCATTCCCAAAGCTTCTGACGAATCTAAATCTCATTAAATGAGGTACACATATGATTCCCTAATCAATCAATATATTTTAACCCAAAAAAATAGCATCATGCATGTAAGCTTGAACTGTAATGTCAAAGTTGCAGTTAGTGCAGGAACATATATATTTCGCGAATTTGGTGGTGGAGTTTGCCAGAAACGAGACCTTGTGGAGCGACAAACGAAGATCGTTACGTACAAGAGGCTGAATATGAATGCGAATGTGATTATTAACCAGTATGAATCTTGAGTGTTAAAGCTTCTAACATGAAGAAGAAGGCATGCAGGATAATATACTGTCTTCTTGTATTATTTGTGCTGTGCAGACTATAAGCTTTTGCAGTTAAATTTAGTTCAAGTGTGTAAACTTCTATGCATTTAACATCTTTGGAGTTAGATTTTTTTATGTTTTTTTTAGGGATGTTTTCATTACAACTTACCTTTGAGATTTTTATTGATGTGTTTAATTTAATTTTTGAACAGATTCAAAGTTATAATTTTAGTCTAATGAAGGGATCAATTTTCTTATTAATCCATTAATTTCACTTCAAATTGTGATGGATTAATTGCATATTTCATTGATGGATTAAATACTTTTCAGGTTGAGATTACCTTCATTGCATTTTTTTTCTTTTCAAGAACGATGACGAGCGATGATAAATTATTGAGTTTATGATAAAAAGATACCTTCGAACGCTTTATATCCGAAAAGAAATTCCTATAAAGTAACATGAGCTTATAAAATGTCTTGAAAACTTTTAATTCAAGTTGAAAATTTTTAATTATCTTAATAAATTGGATGTCATGCATTTTCATATATTTGCTTGAAATTGAAGATAGATTTTGGGGAGTTAACCACCCCCCCCCCCCCATTTCAAATATATAATAATACTTAAGCTTTAAATAAGAATTACTTCAAATAAACAAATGAGTCCAAGGCAAATCCAGGGAGCATTTAGAGCCTCATGCAATAAAAAAGTTGTGAGCAAATCAAACTTACGGAAAATGCAACGTATTATGTTTTCATTATTCATGTATGTACGTACTCCATCTATATCTTTTTAGATAAGGGTAAGAAAAACAAGTATGTAGTAAGTCATGTGGATAGGGAACCAACATGTATCACCAACATTTTCAAATAGACAATTAGATATATTGACAGCCAAAGTTAGTGTTTAGACATAAAGGAAAGTCTAAATAATCAATAATGCAATTAAAATGGAAAAATGGAGCAAGTATATGCTAGTCTTGTTGAATAAAACTTGCATGCAACAAATGGGAGCGCGACTATGAAAACAAACTCACACCCAAGACAAGAGTAGCAATTGTTAATAAGCAATGTCTCTACCATGGATGCTGCTGCTGCTATTGTACGATTTTTCTTTTTTGGATAATGTGACCCTACTGTAGGATTAATAACAGAAATTCTTGGGGGTGGTGACTGGTGAGCTTCGAACCTAAGACCTTAGACTTGGCGTTCGTAAATTTTAACCAGTAGGCTAAGACTCATTACAAACTACTCCGTAATTTTTTTTTTGGAGCAAAAGAAAAAGTAAGAAGACATGTAGGTATTATTGTACACTTCCACTGTAAATAGATTCCTGCAACAAAAGACTTTTCACGTATGCCGAGACAAAACTTTGAAGATTAATATCTCTAATTATGTATTTAAAAAAATTATAATTACTAAATAATAATAAAAAAACTACAAGTTGATACGAATCCAACGAGATCTCACATGACTATATTTTTCTTTATGTATAAGTGACAAATTACGATCAAAGTGAAAATTGTGAATAGTGTCAAAAGTACACTTTTTGCAAGAATTCATTTACGGAGAAAGTATATTACGTTGATTTATGGAAGTAGGGAGAGGAAGAGGAGAAACTCTACGAGCAAGACGTAGTGGTCATGGTTGTTGATAATGCAAAAATAAAGGCAGAACTCGCTAATTAACTTTAATTAGGATGAGCCTATTGACTACTACTTTAATTAATTAGTTGAGAATGAGATAAGAGCTTTTCTTTTTCACAAGTGTTCTTTATGCATAACATTGAAAATGTGTTATTACTGTTATAGAATAGGATTGTTTATTAATGGCTAGTTGGTGTGCTTGATTATATTTACTCAACTGATGAAGTGAAGAGACAATGATGTTGAAAAATGAGATCCAAAGCAAGCTCCAACCCAGCTAGTGTAAGATAGGAATCAACATAAGCAGTGGCGAATCTAGGAATTTTGCCTAGCATAAGCCATAATCATGTAATGCGTTAAACTAATGTGCAAAACAGACTAAGCATATACAATTTTAATGATCCTAATTACATTGAAAAGTACATATTTATTTAAAATTTCTTAGCATGGGGTTGGTCATGGCCTATGGCCTAGGTATGCCTAGATGAATGTAAGAACCACAAGCATTGAGGGATGATAAACTCTTAGCAGCTAAATGAAATCGCATTTTTGTTTGGACTTGTAAAATTTAGTCCTGTGCAACACAATTATTATCCTATAGATGTTAATCATAGTTTATCAGATGAAATTATAGTCCACACTTTTTTTGGATTTTTTCGGGTTTACTCATACATGAGACCACTTCTTTTTCACCTATGTGTTTACGACAATATTTGTTAACCTTTGATTGGTTGAAATCGTTATATATTGTTTTTTTCTTACATGTTTTTTTTATATAAAAAAAATTATTTTGTCTTGCTATTTGCATTTAGCAGCTAATAGCATATACTTTCTCCACAAGCATTAGTTTAAGCTATTACAACAGCAATTACAAGAGCTGCCTACGCATCAATTTAGGAACAAGTGATTAGGTATTTTGGTTTTTATTGAATCTATATTAAAAGTAGGTGCATAATTGAGGACCAATGCTGCACCAGTGGTAGGAGCAACATTCCTCGAAAGTGATGGCCCAGGTTCGAGTCCTCATCCTCCCGGCAATAGGTGGGGACCATACACCTTACATGTTTAAAAAAAAGATGTAGACACGTAATTACCATATCAAATGGCTTCTTATCAAGTTATCTAACGGACGATGCCAGTCGCTAGTTATGATTGAGGTTTTCAACCAGTGTAATTAAATGAATTGACACAAATAACCCATTTAATCAAAAGGGTTAGGTTAAGGTTGACATTTTTTACCTAAAAATAATCTACTTTGACCCATTTAACCCTATTAATATATATAGTATAAATTTTCAATTTAAAAATTTTAAAAAATTGGTCAAATAACATTATGTTTACTAAAATTTTATTATCAGTCATGCAATAAATAATGTTTTAAACATAATTATATCTTCAGGAACATATATAAACTAAGAATTATAATTCAACCAATATTACTTATAACATTTATAAAGACATAAATGGGTTAGATTGGTAACTTATTTATAAAAAACATGTTGGGTTAGGGATGAGGTTTTTGACTCAATTAATAAATGGGTTAGGTTTGGGTTGAGGGTAGCTCAACCCGTTTATTTCCAACCCAACCTGACCCGTTAACCAGCCCTACAATTGTTCATACGAAAAAAAAAATTCATTCATGGATCATTTATAGAATAGATTATCACAGTGACATAATACATAAACACCACTTGCTAGCATTTTGAAGTTCTTCCTGCTACTTGTTCAAACAAGGTTTCAAAGATAAATATAATCCTGCTTCTCTTCCTGAAGCAAGAGCTTAGAGCTGTCGGGGCCCTCCTTCCTCTACCCCTCTTACCAGCTCTTCATATCTATAAATCTATAAGTGCAACACATTACCCGGACAAAGTAGGAAAATAAGCTGCTAATCCATGTTGCAGAATATCGTTATACGGACAGAGTATCAGCAATTCGGCATACCGCATACTTGATGGTAGTACAATGATGATAGAGAACTTGTATCTAGGATTTTATATTTTATATACATATAAAAAAAAAAACATGCTATCATGTTCGAATAAAAAATCAGGTAGAAAGATGGAAGAAATCTTCTGTATCCACCCCAGCATTAATTGTGTACTATGTGCCACTGAATATAATCAATAGTGGACAAAAAACAAGAAACTAAGATTATGTTACCTCTGAATCTGTGTTTTGCTTGACAGATTCTGAAATTATAGTAAACCATGGTAAGAGGAAAGAACATTTGTTCCCATTCCCTTCCTCTGGGACTAAGTGTAACCCCAAGTGTTTGGTCGTTAGAATTGCCTGCTTTAGAGCAGAAACGTTACACAGCTAGACATAGAACTTATATTCCGAGTCAAGAAAAATGTGACAAGGTCAGTTCAAGAAGGAAACCTGAAAAACACAAAAGAGAAGGCATTTAGAATAAAACTAAAGATCGGTAAAAGGGGAGCAAGTAGGAATAACTTCAAAGAAACTACGTACATTAAGGTTGGCATTCGTCATCATCTTGTGGAACGATACTATCGTATGGCCCATACGGGAGCAAAACTGCTTTATTGTGTTCAACACAAACAGTTCTCACGTACATGGAAATGTGCACCTTTAACATTAATCACACCCTTTAATGAACAAAGATACGAGAATCAGCCTATATCCTCCCAATAATCACTTGTTTCTGTCTTTGAGGATGGCAGATTTAAGATACTTCCTTGACCCCATCCTTTTTGTACTCGTTTAAGAGCTTTTAGTACTATTCCACTGCCGTCCTCCCTGTCAAAAACAGAGTAAAACAAATGCAATCATCATGCCATAATACTCATAGTATATTTAATCAGGAAACTGCATCATTTAGAACAGTAAAACATATAAATTTTACTAAAGAATGAAGAATAATGTGACCAAGTATATTAAGTGTCCACATGACATGCGTCTTGGGGTTGTGTAAGAAAAGAAACAATTAAGTGTGCTGCTTGAGACTAACTTGTAACTTTGTAAGTATAAGACTACATGTCTACACATACACAAAGAAGTATGCCTTTTATTGGCTAGTTGTGTGGGTCCCAAAATCCCCCCTATTTTTCACCTTAATCCTATTGGTTTGTGTAGTAGTGACCACATACACAAAGTGTATGTGTACCATCTCCCAACTTGGGGAGCCTTCCTTAACACCGCCAGTACGCTCTAACTCCTAATCCTATAGGAAAGTAGCACAGATAACCTGCCATCCTTCCTAAGATGCACATTGCCATGATTGCATAAATTCCTTTCAGGAATTATGACGGGGACCACCTAGTCCACTTAAATAAGGATAATGCCCTTGTTTAATGATACATGCACATCTTGAATTTCTAAGGCTCAACAAAACAAGAGATGAGATTTGGAGAATCTAAACATCAACCGTGTATCATAGGCCATAGCAACTTATCAGAAGAAAATAGTGACAGACTGGACTTAACTCATAATTCAAATCTTATTGATGAAAAAAGTACATGTAGCAGAGGGACGTGAAATTCATACCTGTGCACTATATTCCTCCATTCCTCTCCACCTTTCTTCTCGAGCTTTGCATGATTATTCTGACCAACTTTATTTGTAACACCTCCCTCCGCTGACATTCTTAGCATCCTCTCTTCAAGTTCATCTGCTTCACGTTTCCTCCCCAAATTACGTAAGGCATCAATCACTGGCATGAATGATGCAGGATCAAAGTTATACTCTTTACTAATCAATTTGTATAAAATACCAGTAGCATTATCTAACTTTTCATCCTTGCAAAGTAGGTCAATCAGCTCATTGTAATTGAAGTTTCCTATATAAAGGCACAGGTCTAGTGCAACTTCAAACAATTCACAAGCTTCAATGAATTCTCCTCCATTAAGTAACTCATTGAACATAGCACTGTAGAGTGCTTCCTTATGTCCACATGCACTGAGGGCAATTTCAAAGACCTCTTGTGCAGCCCTAAACTCACCTTCTCTGCAGAATGCCACAATTAGCACTTTAAACGATTGAATATTAGGCGCTACACCTTTTTGTAGCATCTCGTTTAGAAGATTCATCGCATCGTTGGTTTGACCAGCATCACAGAGAGACTCAATTACAGTGTTATAGGTGCATATGCTTGGACAGATCCCTCGTTCTCCCATCTCATTAAGTAAACCATACATTTCAAAGATTTGGTTTTTGAATTTGAAGCCCATAATTAAAGAATTATAAGTTTGCATATTCTTTTCTAGCCCCCTTTTCTCCATGTCCTTGAGAACTCGAAATGCAGACGATACTTTACCAGTTTTACAATAACTACGGATAAAAGTATTGTATATAATTGAATCAGGATATAGATTTTTACTTATCATCTCAATCAACTTTTTCTTAGCATCTTCGAGCCTACCAACTTCACATAGCTCTTTTATTATGATTGAATATGTAATCAAATCAGGGCAGCATTTCTTGTCATCACTACTATCATCTACTAGGCCAACACACAGGTTTCCTAGATCACCAAGAGCAGCATTCCCATGATCCCACATTTTATCAACAATTTCAACAGCCTTATCCACCTTACCGCTTTTGCAGAGACCACGAATGACTATGTTACATGTTGTGGTATCCAAGTCATAGCCTTTTTCATTCATCTTTTGCAGCAAGCTCTCTGCTTCTGATGTTTTTCCCTCCCTCCACAAACTATGAAGCAAAATATTGCAGGAATATATGTTTGGTAAGCATCCACTTTTCAGCATTTCATATATTGTATTATTTGCTTCAGAGACTTTCCCTCTGCTGCAGTACCCATGAAGCAAGGAGCTGTAAGTAACTGTGTCAGGCTGTATATTGCTATCTTTCATCCACTTGATCATCATTTTTGCATCAGGCAACATATTACTCTTGCATAACCCATCAACCACAATGTTATATGAGTAAATATTAGGCTCTATTCCTTTCGCTACCATCTCCTTGAGAACTAATTGTGCTTGTAAAAGTTTTCCCTTCCTCGCCAAACCCATTAACCATATATTATAACTCTCCAGTGTCATCAAAAGATTACTCTTTTTCATGGAATCAACCAAAGTTTCAGCTTCCTCGAGCATCCCCGTCCTGCAAAACCCCTCAAGCATCAAGTTATACGTGACGATATTAGGTCTAGGTAAGCCAAGCGCATCATCTATCTGCATGTCTCTTAAGATTCTAGAGGCTTCCAGCATCTTCCCTACCCTACACAGAGCTGCAATCCTAGAATTAAAAGTGACAACGTCTGGAACGAGACCATCCTGTCTCATCATTTCCACCAACTTCTCAGCCTCAACATCTTTACTCTCCTTACAAAAGCTAGAGATTAATGTATTATACACGACATTGTTTGGAGCCAAACCGAATCGCCTCATTTCATCCAAAATCAACAGCCCCTCTGTAGCAAGTCCTGCTCTACAATACCCACGAACCAAAATCCCAAAACTAAACTCATTCGGCTTACATCCTCTTTCAGGCATTTTATCGAGCACCTTCCGTGCATCCTCCAAATGACCCGAATCACACAAACCCCTAATCAAAAGATTGAAAGTATAAACCTCAGGAGAAACCCCAGAAAAAACCATGTCTTTATACAAAAAAGGAACCCAATGTAGCTTATTCTGTTGAATTGATGAATCAAGAAGCAAATTATACACATACACAGGAGGAGGGTCATGCGGGAACTGTTTTCTAAACAACTGAAACTGCGATATCGCCTTATCAACAAGGCCATGTTTCGACAAAATACGAAAAAGAGAAAAGTGCGAATGAGTATTTGATTCATTGGGGAGGAGAAGAAGATGGTGATGAAGAGTATCGAGTTCGGGGTACATTTTGGCGCGAATAAGGATATTTGCAATGATGGGTAATGAATTTTGGAGAGACGAAGAAGATGAAGGAGTTGAGATGATGCGCTTGAAGAGTAGCCATGCTAATGCAGGATTTTGGGAGTTCTTGAGAAGTGCTTTGTTAAGTGTTTTTGGGTTCATAATTCTTCACTTCTTCATATGGTGGGAAACTGGGAATTGACCGTTTGTTTTTGGTTGGGTGTAACTCCTAATAAGTATGGCAAACGGTGTCTCAAAAAATGATCGCAATACCATATTAAATTATGGCCCTCCAAATTATTTTATTTTATCCTCTTTTTTAAAACCATTTTTCTAATTATTAGATTTTCCAAAATTCCATAATTAATTTTAAAATTCATTTTATAATATTTTCCATTCATTAAAATTTTAAAAAAATATTTAAAATTTTTATGATAAATTCCAAAATTAATTACTATTTTCTGGAAAATTAAAAATGAAGAATATTGATCCAGAATCAATTACATTAAACATTTGCTAAATTCTGGAAAAGTAAAATCGATCTTCATCCAAGAAAAATTACTAAATTCTAGAAAAAAAAAATCGATCTTGGATGAAGATCCATTTTTACTTTTCCAGAATTTAGCAAATATTTAACGTAATTGATTCTAGATCAATCTTCTTTATTTTTAGTTTTCCAGAAATTAATAATTAAATTTGGAATTTATCATAAATTTTTTTTTTAATTTTAATTAATTGGAAAAAATAAAAAATGAATTTTTAAATGAATTATGGAATTTTGGAAAATCTAATAATTAGAAATATAGGTAAAAAAGAAAAGGTAAAATAAATAATTTTAGAGGAGTTGGATTTCTCCATAGTGGTGGTCGTTTTAAAGGATGACCGCTATAGAAAAATTGCAGCCTGGCGAGAGATAACTCAAAGCTTGGGATTACCCAAAATGAGAAGCGTCCAAAATCCAAATAGGGCTTCTACAAATAATAAATTTACTCTTATTTAAAAAAAAAAAAAATTAGAGTAAACTGAGGCATATTTAAAATGTTATAATAATATGTTTACATTATTTATTTCAAAATTTAAATATATAATTTGCATTACATCGATCGGTAATTTGCAGTAGTTATTATTATTATTATTATTATTATTATTATTATTATTATTATTATTTTTATTTTTTAATATGAAGAACGTGCAATAAGTTTGGTGAAGATAGTATCCATAATTATCTTTTAGGAAATTTATGAATATTATTTAAGATTGTATTTATAATTTGTATTGTATATTGTTTATAGTTATTTTATTTGACTCACTAATAGAGATATATGATTTTTAAAAAGTGAAAGTATTGGGTCAGATGGCTGACCCATATAATCAAATATAATAGTGAAAAAGTTCGGAGGCTATAACTTTGCGTTCGGGTGTCGGATCGGGCATATAATATGTCGAAATTGATTAATTTTTCGAGACGAACGCAGTTGCAAATACCCAAAGGGGATTTGGCCACCGGAAATCACCAAACGAGGCCTCTAAAGGCTTCAAAATGCAAAAAAAAGTATTTTGTCCAAGTTAGTTACAAAATGTGTCCATGTTTTACAATATGTGTCCATGTTTAAACAATATGTGTCCAGGTTTACAAATAGGTGTCCAGGTTTACAAATAGGTATCCAGGGTAAAAAAATATGTATCCAGGTTTGTCTAGGTGTTCAGATTTGTTCATATTTGTCCAGTTTTGTTCATATTTGTCCACATTTGTCCAGGTTTGTCAACATTAGTCCAAGTTTGCATGTCCAGGTGTGTCCAGATTTATCCAGATGTGTCCACGTTTGTCTAGATTTGTCCATGTTTGTCTAGATTTGTCCAGGTTTGTTCATAGTTGTACAGGTTTGTCCACATTTTTCCAGGTTTGCATGTCCAGTTGTAACGCCCCAGTTTTTCGGTATTTTCTGCTATGTTTATTTTATGTATGGTCCGAATTTATTTGGAGTATTTATTTTTGTTTTATTTCTTGAATATGATCACTTTATTTTATGATTAACTGTTTTATTATTTATTTTATTTTATTTTAATTAATTAGAATTTTATTTTAATTTTCTAATTAATTAATTAAGTTTTGGGCCAACTGCAAAATTGATCATGATTTGTCATGCTTAAGTGCAAATGGCCCAAGTGATCTTTTGGCCCATTTCTAGCCTAGCCCAACCACCCCCCCCCCCTATGTTGAGTGGCTTGATTTTGCCACTTGCCTTGTGTTCACACCTTAACCAACTTCTATAAGTAGAAGTGGTAGTAAGGCTTAATGATCATTTTCCATTCTTAATCATCCTTTGCCACAAATTAAACACAAAACACTCTCCATTGTCCTCCTTGTTCCACGCCATTTTTGGCACCTTCACCAACCAATTTGTTCATCATCTTTGTCAAACCCAAACTTAAAGATTCAACCTCCATTGATCTTTAAGTATCAAAACACAAATTAATTCTCAATAATTTCATTCAAGACTCCTTGTTCGGGCTTATTCCGGGTTGGTTCGTGTTTGGGTTTGGGTCCATGTGCACGGTGGTTCCTCGTGTGGGTGGTGCTGCGAGGTGTTCGAGTGGTGCATGGTGGTTTGGGGTTCTTGCACGGTGGTTCGTGGTCTGGCCATGCGGTGGCGCAAGTTGCTCATGCCGTGTTCGTGTTGCTTGGGCCATGTGGTTACGTTTCCGAGCAGCAAGTTTTCGTGTATTGTTGTGTTGTACTTCAATAAGGTAACATACTTTTCTATCCTAGTTTGCATACCATGTTCATAGGGTAGATTTGATGACCAAATTAGACGAAAGTTTGATGAATTTGACCCATGTCATGCGTGAATTTATGGGCTGATTTGGGAGGTTTTTTTTGTGATGTTCTTGCCTTGTTTCTATGTATATATGATCAAATATGATAGTTTCATGTCTAATTATGTTCATGTTCAATTTTCATAGAGTTTCGGTACATAGAATTGATGGAATTGTTGATGGAATTTGATGATGATATGCGTGTACTTTGCTATTGATTATGATGATGATTCTTGATGATCTTGTTGAGTAGTATGTGATTCTTGAATCTTGAAGTGATGAATTAAGTTATAATATATGTTCTTGATGTTTACTTGATGATTCTTGAGGTTTCTTAAGTTTCTTTGTCATTCTTTGATGAATCTTGAATTGCTTTGTGATGGTCATGTATTCTTTAAGTATAGATTCTATAGTCTTGATTTAAAGATAATTTAAAGATAGTCAAGGAAGTTTAAAGAAAGTTAAAATATAATTAAAGAAAGCTAAAGAAAGTTTAAAGATTGATTAAAGAGGTTCCAAGATTATGATTTACATAGTTAGTCTCAAGAAAAGCGTAAGATGCGATCTTGAGGATAACCAAGATGTAATGAATTTATAAAGATTAGCTTGAGTTTACTTTTAGATGCCTAACCTTAGAGTAAGATTCTAAGACTTGGGTTAAGACGTTGCTCCTATCCTAATCGCGGTATTGGGATAGTGATTACTTGCTATGTCGTCTTTATGATATGAATTTCCGTAAGATGGGGTTCATGGGTTTGAGAGTAAGATTCTCATTCCTGGCGTAGTAGGAAAGTTCGTTCGCGTAAGATGCGTTCGTACGAGCATAGTCCGGTCTAATATGTAAGTAATAGTGACAAAGATTATGATAAGATTGGATAATTAAAGTCAAGCGAGTTGTTATTAATGTTATTGTTATTGTTGTTTTTACGTTGCATGTTTGTTTGGATTGAGTGCCTGATTTGTTTGTTTGATTTATTCTATGTTCATGTGTATCCACGTTAGGGTGGGACTAGTTGTTATGTTACTCGCCACTGATGGTGGATTTATGTTTTCAGGTAACTCCGATGATGACGGTGTTGCTTAGCATTGGGATTGGGCGAGCGCCGTTGACTGTTTCCTATAGTTTTATTTTTCCGTTGTTGTTATATTCGGACTTTTAGAAGTTGTAGTATGTACGTTCTGACTCTAACTACATATTTGGAGTTGTTTCTTTAGTAATGACTATTTGGGACTTATTTATGTACAACTTGTGGTTTTGTACAATTTAGGGTTTTATAATAATAAAATTCGAGGTTTTGTTTTAGATTTTAGGTATGTTTGTATGTTAGTATGACAATTCGACTCGCCGGTCTCTTTCGCGCCGTTCTATACGAGTTGGGCCGTCACACCAGGTGTGTCCAGATTTATCCATGTTTGTCTAGATTTGTCCAGGCTTGTTCATATTTGTCTAGGTTTGTCCACATTTGTCCAAGTTTGCTTGTCCAGGTGTGTCCAGATTTATCCAGATTTGTCCATTAGATTTGTCCAGGTTTGTTCATATTTGTCCAGGTTTGTCCACATTTTTCCAGGTTTGCATGTCCAGATTTACAAATTGTGTCCATATTTCAAATGTGTCCAGTTCTGTTTCCAGGTTTACAAATGTGTCAAGGTCTACCAATACATGTCCAGGTTTAACATCATGTGTCCAGGTTAAACACACATGTGTCCAGATTCAACAATATGTGTCCAGGTCTAGTGGACTGGTCTGACAGAAACTTTACTCTTAGACCGGTCTGACACAATACCTTTTCTAAAATTCATTATTTTCATTGTAGTTATTGATAAGAGCTTAATAGGTAATTTCTTTTAAAGTAAGTTTTGTTAGTTATAGTTAGTTACCATTTTTTTATTATTAAATTTAAAGGGTAATTTAGGAGGGATTGCATGATAGGTCCCTATTGGGGGTTTGGAAATTGGAGGCCTCTCATTACAATTGGCTCCTAAATTAATGTATATATAGATCACATTAATCTTACTTAAAATTTATATCTATATAATAATTTAGGAGACAAATTCATGAGAAGCCTCCAAATCCTAAATGGAGGCTTCTTATGCAATCCCTCCTAAAACACCACACACACCTTTTGAATTTAATAATAAAAAAAATGATATAACTCTTATTAAAAAAAAATTCAATGATGTATTAACATTTAATCTCCTTAAAAAAAATCAGTATACACCCATTGTAACCACTATTCATCCATAATAAATTAAAATTTACAATATAGAAGTACAAAAAATAATGATAAAAAATATGGCAGTCAAACAATATCAACAAAAACTTTCTATTTTAAGATAAACTACTTAATTAATATATAATTGATCAAATCTAACATTAATACTACTCATTATCTACCAATAATTTGTTGAGGAAAAAGGGTTTAGGTGAATGAACAATGGACACAAAAACAGAGAAAAACCTTCAAGGCACGCGTACGCTTTCCTAAAGACTAATTTCGACCCTATAGAAACGAGCAAGGGTATGTCGAAATTGCCTTTGAGATACAACGAAGTAAACAAGTTTTGATGCTCCCACAAAACTCTCAGCATATGTAAAAGCTTAAAATTGAAGAGGAAACACTCAGTGAATTTCACACTGAAAGAGAGTTGTTGCTTATGTTTTCTCTCCCCTCTTAAGGGTCATATAAAGACCTCAAAACATCAGAAAACTGATCACAAACACACGTTCAAACCCATAACAGGTTGATTGAACGACCAGCAAAAGAATAAGAACCGCTCGTAACTGACGAAGACCGAAGACTCGCGAGTCGTGACCTTGCCCTCGAGAGTCGCAAGAACCTACTGCCTCTTTTGCTCGTTTTCTGAATTGGCTAGCTCTTCGTGTGTCGCGACCTAGGGTTGCGACTCATGACTTTTCACAAGAAGTACAACACGACCCAGTGCCATCTTTACAAACCATAAAACTTTATGATTCTTAAACTACAAAATATTAAAATTATAAGATCTAACCAGCCTTTCAAAATTGAGGTATGTCCACTACAAAAAATGTGTTTAAGAAAGACAATTAAAATTGCCCTATTTGACACAAAATTTGTCTTCTTAGGTTATAATGACAATTTTAGTATTGCCCTCATGTTGCCCTTATAACCCTGTTGTATTAAGTTTCAAAGCCAATTTTAGATGTTTTGCCCTCTTTGATTCAATTCAAAAAGGGCAAACAGAATTGTCTTCATTGATTTATCAACAAAGGCAATACATTTTGTTTTCCTTGATTTAAACACATTATTTATTGTCAAATACGCGAAGTTTCAAAAGTCTAAGGGGGCAAAATAATTATATTGTTTTCATTGTCAATATCAATGAGTGCAAAAATAATTGCCCTTGTAGGCATCATTAAGTAAAACAATACTCATATTGCCCTCTTTAATCATGATAAGTTGCCCTCGTTGTGTGAGTTTTTTATAGTGGTCACAACATGACACGGTGGGCTAGATTATAGATCATAACATCTAGCCCACAGGCACGCAGGCTTTGCACGAAACACAACATGACCTTGTGCCATTACAACTATAAGATCGCCTACTTAGAACCGTCTTAACACGTTTCATAATGTTATGTTTGATGACTTTGATTTAGATAGAATCCATTCACTATAAGTCCTTAACCTAAATGCCATTTTGTAAGAATATCTATCTATACAAGATTACAAACAAAATCAAGTAAGATACTTCAAAGAATACATTGTAGGCCATATCTCCCTATTATCAGAGATGAAGACATTAATTAAATTTATTCAGTATTAATGGAGTAGATGGTTGTATGATATATACTATGGATCTGCAATGGTTCAACCAATGCTACAAAACTAAAACATTGCCAATGCTTCTAAACTGCCCTAGATTTATCAGAACTTGACTTGTATTTGAATATCAAAAGACCTAAAGTATCTCATCATTGCTGAAATTCATGATAATTGTGTAGTTAGCATGGGATCTCAAGTCTCAACACATAAATACTTCAATTTGCTACTGTCTCAGGATCTATAATAAATGCATCAATGTTGTGATTGAAATTGTACATAAAAGAAGGGACCGTCGTATATGCCTAAAAATAACAGAATAAATCTATAATATACATGAATTACATCATAAATGTTAATTACAAGTACTCTGGGTGCCCAGAGATGATAGTATAGGAGCACATAGATGATAGTTCAACCTACAGTCTAATTCAATGCTGATAAAACCGCAATTGAAGAATCTATAACAAGATCAAGCAGACTATTGGTGTCAGGTGAGTTGCCACTTGAGAAAGGAGCAGAAGCATGCAAGGATTGTGAAGTGGCCATGGTGAAGAGATTGGTTAGTCAAAATATAAACAAGAACAGCTAGTCAAGGAAAATAAACGGCTTCAATTAGCTCAATTGGATGAGGAGTTTAGCTCGGCTTCCAGCGTTCTCTCCATAGGCATGCTCCTCTGTGGTGGGCCGATCAAACTTAGTAATACCTGCAAATGAGACATAAAATTACAAGAAAAATTTTGTAAGGAAAATAAACGGGGTTCACAACTAAGGCTATGTTCTTTTGGACCGAATTGATCTGAACGGAACTGAACTAAACTAAATTTGTCTGAACGGATTTAGACTACACGCTAGACTCAGTAGGAACTAAACTGAGCTGAGCAGAATTTCTCTAGACTGAACTGAAATTTCATAAATTAAGTCCAAAAGTACAAGGCCTAATTCACCTACTACCTCCGTATCATAATACTTGGCACTCGCAACAAATAATAACCCTTTGTTGCGAGTATTATGATACGGAGGTAGTACATCATTTGCGATGATTATCGAAAGGAGTGACTTACAGGCAAGAAGATGAGCCCATGCAGGAAACCAATAATAACCAATGCTAAGTACATTTGGAAATAATAAACCTGCCAAAAAGACAGCATTGTTTTTTTATCATTCATGTAATTCACCATAGTCATTATTGAATTTGAGGGAGAGATCACAGATAAATGGCAGACCACAAAAATCTCTGATTTTGCAAAGCACAGGACGATAACTCCGACTAGCTTTGTCAGTGTGATTCCACTGTAAAAGAAGCAAAGTCAATAAATTTGTTAACGGTGTACAGCTCAAAACTTTGTTTGACTTATTGTGAAGTACTTTAGTGAAGTGATATTCGGACAAAAAGATGATGATGAATTTGAGATAAACTGAGGCATATCTGAATCTCCTGAACAATGGAATGTCATAGTAGTATAAAAAGGGACTCAAATACAGCCCAGGAAAGCTATGGTGAGCAGATACAGGAGTGACTTACCTGAAAACAGAAGCCCCCATAGTACCAAGAGCTTCTTTTGCTCGTTGATTTCGGTCACCATGGCTAACCTGAATATAAACAGGCAACAAAAGAACATCAGCAACTTGGGCACCACCAAAAAAATTGGCATACATGAGCTTTTCCAAACCCATTAGTAAGTATGATTTTTTGATATTTACCGAAAAGGCATGCGTAATATGGACACAGAACTCAACAGCTATTCCAATTGACATGATAAGGTTGACAACTGAAACGGCATTCAGTTGGATACCCAGAATAGCCATAACACCCTGCATTTTCCATCATAGAAAAGATTTGGGGTGAGCAAACTAATTCAGATACAACAAAACAATTTAGAATAAAAAAAAGTTGTATGGTAGAGATTTATATAATTGAAACTACCAAGCATACATAAAAAGTTCCATTAAAACCTCAAAGTAGCAAGTTATACAAAGGAAATCAATATGAAATAATAAATACCACTACGATGCCTTAGATGGTCCAGCAACAAGACTGTTCCATAAGTGGGAGCTAAAGATATTGGCCACTTCGCTCCAACTTTTCAAGTTATGAACATTATAAAACTGTTTACTCCCTCTTGTTTTATTTAATTTGCTCACATTCCTTTTTGGGTTTTTTATTTTTTAAAATTTTTTCCACTTCCTATATTACCTGAATATAGTATAGTTTTGTTTATTTTCATTTCTTAATTTATGGTTCTTAAATCCTTTTCCATACTATCCCTCATACTTTTGAGAAACTTAAGTAAAAACACTTATTGTATCTCCTTTCTATACCCTCTCCATAATTTTTGTGCATAGTTTTTTATCATTATTTATGGGTTTCTTATTTTCCCTAGTAGTTTCTTGGTATTGATGAAAACTCAAGCGAGCAACTTTTTTTTTTTTTTTTTAATAGAAAAAACGGAGGGAGTATATTGCAACAGCATATCAAATATGGAGTTCTAAATTTATGCAAACGACAAGCAGAGATTTTGGGTTCTGAAATGTTATAGCAGATTGGTAGATAGCATACCATGAGATCCACCACAATCATGGCTAGAACAAGCAAAATGATGGCTGAACTCCACAAACTGCAGATGCAAAGAAAAAGGAGCATGTCCGAAACATAGTTAAAACTTGAATAAATCAGCAGCAAGGGCCAAAATCGCTGGGATTTTAGATTGCTAACCTGGAGGTAATTACGAAGCACACGATAAAAACAGCACCTGTGACAACAATTGAATTATGGGTGAGTGGTTCTTAAAAATTACTGCATCTAAACATGCTAGTAAATGCATATAAACTGGATGATAGTAGAGAACTGAATCAAGTTGAAAGCATAGAAACAACAGCATTGTTGACGAGAGATTAAGCTGGAGCAACTATAATTTTCATATCATGAAATGAAGTGAACTGGGAGGAATTCTCTTAGTAAATTCCACATCCCGAATCTGCTTCATCCCCACCAAACAAAGCAATCGAAACAAAAAAAAACACAAAATTTGATTTGAAGTAAGAGAAGAAACATTAGTGAACAATGCTACTATTCTTATTAATAAAATACCATCCAACTTAGGCTTAACTGTTTGATAAAATAACATCCAAAACAATGCGTAGAATGCTGAAAAGCAAAGCACATGTTTTGCTTTAGGGATGTGTGCATCAGTATAGCGTTTGTTAACCTCATTGCCTTGTATCATGTATATGTGTGCTAGCGTGAAAGAAAGAGCGAGAGAAATTGACTCATAAATTAAAATCACATTATAAAAAAAGACAAATACTAGTTAACAATTTTAGAAGCCCGGTTGAAGGAAATAAATTCCCCAGAACAGATAAATTCCCAGTAGTTAACAATTTTAGAGGAAAACAGAGGAGGAAAGGAGAGCATAATATCCAAACTCTTTATTTCATCCATAAGGTGCCAAGATTAGTACGAATAAAATAACTTAGAAGCAAATTACTGTAGAATTACTAACCAAGGGCAATAGCCAGGTTGACCAGAGCAGTTTTCCATATATCCAAATATTGCTCAAAAAATATGTAGAAGACTGAATATGGAAATATATCCATCTGCAACATCACCGCATACATCCAAAAATACCATCAGAAACATGAAGATGCAAATGTCCACAAAAATGCTCAATAGGATGGAAAACATAAAATTGAGCGATTTTTTCCACACAATAGACAATGGTGAGAAAGGGAAAAAATAAATCAAGGTCATCAATATCATTCCGAATCTATACCTGAAGCGAATCAGAAATTTTTGAGCTGAATTGGCGAGCAGCACGTAAAGCATTGACATAATCACTCTGTCATTGACGAACAAACAAATGACATAAGAGACCTTGACTGTTACATATGCTGCATTTGGCCACAAAACTATCAGTTATTTTATATCATAGACTTGAACTTACCTGTCTATTGACTGGTGTGTGATATGTACGAAACTCAGATGCTCTAATAATACCACTTTCATAACCTGATACCATTTTAACAACACAGAGATTCAGTTGCCATAGAAATACCAAGAATAATCCAAAGATAGGAAGACAGGAAGGAGTAGAGAAAAAAATCAGACCAGTCAAGTCCAAACTAGTAGAGTAGGCTCCATGACCCCCTTTAGCACAATCAGCAGAAGGCAATGCATCAAGGAACCATGGGAGCTTTTCCCTAAACTGCACTGTTGAAGGGCGATCATCATCCAGGTCTGAGTGGCGAAAGCACTGCAAGAAAATAAAATGATAAATTTACAGTAATAAACTTGGTGCAATAGTTTAAAATTAAACAAATTGACAGTATGAAGATGGGCATCCTTACTGTTGTACAATCTTTGCAAACTCCCCCAATACCACAAGCTCCCTCTTCAGGTGCACAGCATGGAGGCTGGAAAAAATATCAAAAAAATCAACAGATTAATTAGAGAATACCAGTGGAAGAAACAGCTGAAACCAGAAACATCCATAGCGATAATATACTTTCAAAAAGTAATATTGAATAAATAAACAAGCCTAGCTGCTAAAGCTCTAAGTCCATAACGTATCAGTGGCAACTGGCAAATGACAAGCAAGAACAGAAAACTGACTAACAGAAACATGACAAGTACAGTTGCAAAAAACACAATCTTCATAAATTTGTTAGCCACTGGACACAAAAGGAAATAAAGGGGTTGACAACCATGGTTTTAAATCTCGGTTTCGATTGCAATTGAGGTAACGGTCGCGGAAGCACATTCGCGCGCAATGCGGATGGTTCGCGGCCGTCGCGGCCCAATATCTCAGTCGCGGTAAGCTCAAAAAGCTTTACAATGCGGTCGCGATGCGGCGATGTGGCCTTGATTTAAAACCATGTTGACAACAATTCAAACTGTTGGACACCAGCAGCCATTTAGAATCAAAACATATCATGTGACCTCACCACCCACCAGAGCTCATAGTCAAGTCAAATTATCGATCAGAAAAAAGAGAAAACTAAGAAATGTTAGTTCCACTATCACAGGAAAGTATAAGTGGATGAAAATTTTGGGAGTTTGTGAGGTTGTTCAGTCTCGATTTGACTTTCAAAGAAGTCTCATTTCCAAAAAACATAAATAAATAAATCGATTTTGTCAACTCTGTATTAAGAAATGCTTTTTGAGAGATAATTTGGAAATAAAAGGCAAAAGAAAATAATAATTCTCTCCAAATTAAACAACTGAATTTTTCCATAAATATCCATCATGTCTTCCTCTCCTAAATGGGCTCAAGTTCTTCAAAGCAAATTCACGACTTTAACATATTTTTGCTGATTTGAGCTTAATTTTTTATGACGTGACCGCATTTGAACTTTTGTTTTTTGATTTGGACCTTATTGCTGAATTGACTAAAGTTTTACCTTATTTGTACACTAATCTGCAAAAAGAAATATATCAAATGAGAATATGAGATTGTATTTTATTTGGATTAATGTGTACTTATCGTATATATAACTGAATTTTTCACCAGCTATCCATGTGGTATTACGAAATTCATGAGGTGCCCATGTTTCAAAAATTCACCAACTATGCTTAACATTTGTAATAAATGCGTCAAACAGCCTTAATCACTAAGAGAAGTTAATTCCATCAGCTCATCATCCTTCAATCTAACAAATAAACTCTCTTCCTGAATTCCTTCATTTCCCTTACTGAAACCCCATCCATCCTCCATGGATAGACCTTTAAAAATTAAAAAAACCACCAAAACTTCATAAAGCTCCCACCAAACAAGTTTCACTTAATAAAAAACCCCAACATCCCAATATTCCACCCAACATAATTCATAAAGCTCCAACCAAACAATTTTTTCTTTTAGAAAAAAAAAACAAAAACAAAAAAAGAAGAGCAGGGATCGCTGCTGAAAATCTATACATCTATAATTTTATAAAATATATTAAAAGGCGTTGCTCGCACGGTATTGCGCCACATAGGCGCCAAGTCATTGTGCCATGTTATTAGTCCACATGTTTGTGATTATTGCTTCAAACCATTTTAAACCCAATTTTTTCTTTTAAAAAAAAGGTCCATCAAGCTATGAATACACGACCCCAAATTGACGTGTCTATGCTTTTTTCCGGTAGTCTACATCTTAGAAGATTTTAATTATTATAAACTATCTTCACTTGATGTAAAAGCATCACAAAGCGAGCTGACAGTCCGACACCCATTCACTTACTTAACCTTTTCCCTTATTCATCCCTCTGAGACTCTGAGACTCTGATCCTCCGTCTCCCCCCACCCTATGTTCATTCGTCTTTAACAAACCAAAAGGCACTCTGTAACTTATACTATAAATTCCTGTTAATATTTGAAATTAATTACGCCCATTCATCATATTCTTCATAATACTCCATTCATCCTCCATTTTGTAATTGAAATAAGATGAAACTGCAGGCGAACCATATATGTTTGTGTATTGCTTGATAGATAAATATAAATGCTTGTGTGTGATAAAGTAATATTATGAATATTAGAACCAAAAGGTATAATATTCATAACACTACTAAGTAGGAAAACAGGTCTGGGGACCAGTTCCTCTACGCACTGCTGTCAGTTTTCGAAAAATAGGATTTTTGTCCAATTATTTTTTGAATGGGTTTTAGGGTTTAAAAAATATATGACAGCTGATGATTGTTAAGGTTTTAAGGTAGTTTCCTTAAAAATAGAAAGATCTTTTTATTTCAACAAACATTCTAAAAGTTGGTTGAGAATAAAAAGATATTTTATCCTATTTTTTAGGGAAGAATATTTGCACATGATATCCTAACCAAATCTGGCAGATTTATGAGCAAATTGAAAAGCCTATAAATACTTAACATTATACATAAAAAGCTCATGCATCTCTGACGACAAAAATTGAGAAAAATATTTCAGAGAAAAAATCACACCTTGCATCAAGTTTATATCGAGCAAAAAAACACAAATCATAAGGCTTTATTTTACTCTTTAATCTTTGTGACAAAGAAAAATCAGAGTGAAAAAATCATTGTATTTCGTCTCCAACAAAGGGGTTGGAAATTGGAGTGTGTTTGTGAGTTCAAACACGAGAGAGTCCACTCAGAGTTGAGTGCGGGGTCTGGTTCCTTGAACTTGGGGACAGTCGAGTGTGTAATCTTGTTATTTCTGAGTTGATTTAATAAGATACATAGGGTAGGAGGACGTAGGCCTTAGTTGGGCCGAACCTCGTTAAATTTGGTGTGTTGATTCTTACTGTTTGCATTTAATAATTCCACAACAGGAACCAACTGGTTCCTCCCTAAAGAAATAGAAAAAATTGAAATTGATAATGAATACACCAAATACTCAATCCCCCCCCCCCCTTTGAGTATATTCAACCCTTCACTAGGCTTCCAATGGATTGTTGGAGTGTTTTCACAGCTCGATTCATAGTCCTTCTGTCACTTCATGTATTATATTCTTTTGTTTGCTTGATAATATTATGCTTTCGGTTTGTTTAAAAATTAGAATTATATATTCGTGTAGTAGATCCATATAACCTCCCTACTCTTTTTATCATCAGTTCCCTACTTCGCTTACTTCAAATTTTTATTTGGGTTTCTAAAAACCATCAATTATTTTTTGTGGCCTTTTTGGCGTAAATTTTTTGTGGTCAAATTCTTTACACAATGAGTTATTCGGTCATTTGACAGAGTAGCATTGGTTCCATACTTCCCTTACTTCAAATTTTAATTTGGGATTTTAGCAAGTTTTTTAGGGCAAATAATTTTTTATTGAATAATACCTAAATTGACTGAATCCCTCCCAACCTTTTCGGAGCTTATCTATGAGAATGAACTTCAATTCAAGTTTTACAAAGAAAATTTCTAAACTAATTCCTCCCCAACCTTTTTCGAGCTTATGCTATATGAATGCAAAGCCGCATTGCTGATCCTTTGTTTGTTTACTATTCCCTTCGTCCCAAAATAAATGCTCCATTTTCGTTTTTACTACTTTTGATATTATGGCCCACTTATAAAAATTTCACTTATAACCTTAACATAATATTAAATAATTTAACTTTTACTACTTTTGATATTATGGTCTACTTATAAATTCACACTTACTACTTTTGAATTTCTCTATGTAGCATTTAAAAAGGGACGGAGGGAGTATTAATTATGTGTTTAGTTTTCTCATTGAGAATTGTATTGTGTGCAGCTATTTTAGAGTGAAAGAGTGTTACGCAAACCACTTTCGGGAGGAGGAGGAGGAGGAGGAGGAGGAGAAAAAAGAAGAAAGAGGAAAAAATGTGAAGGATGAAGAAAAAAGAAAGAATTAGATATAACTTATGAGAAGATGAATTGGGAACTTGTTAAGTGAAGTAAACATGGGGTAAGTTAGTAATTTTGTGTGTAAATGTGGGTTAGCCATGTTTTTAGTAAAAGGTTAGTAGTATAATAATAAAAAAGTTCAATGTCACTTTGTATAGTTGAAAGAATTTCATGTCACCACATAGAAAAATGAAAAATTCGAGGCCACCGCGTAGAATTTGTAGTTCATTGCTCTTCTTTGAATTGCATCAAAAAAGGGATGCCATGCAACTTCACAGCAACTCCAGAAAATTTGAATGGTGACTCCACAATAACTCCACACAAGAAATGTCCAGTAAATTCACAATAAATTCTACAAAAATGGAAGTAATTACACGAGATGGGTTACAAACTTACGTGGCAGATTTTTGGATACAAAAATTGAAGCAAATTTTAAGTTAATAACCCAATGGCAGATTCTGCTACTATCAGTAGAATCACTTGAAAGAGAAGGAGAAGTTGCGAAAAATGAAAATGGAGATTGGGTGTTTTTTTTAAATTAAGAGGAATGCAAATTTTTTAATAGAAGAAAGGGACTTTGAAGGGCCATTAGTGGCAGTGGCAGTGGCAGTGGCTGGGGTTTAGGGTAGGAGGAAGGTTTCAATTAGATTTATGAGGGGTTATTTGGAATAGAAGGTAATTGTGTTTCTAGGTTTGCAGGGAGCTGGCGATAGGAAAGAAAGGGGAGGAGGAGGTTGAAGCCTTGAAGGGTTTCGATGTAGATCAGATCGTTTTGAGGAAAGGGGAAGAAAAGATCGGGTGGTTTTCAAGGTGGCGGCCTTGGAGTTATTTAGGTTAATGGCTGGATTGGGGCATTAATTAGGTTAATTAAGGTTAATTAGGGTTATTTGACATAATTAGATTGAGTTGACTTAATGACTAACTGAAATTTGACATTGTTAGTCATTAAGGGGGCACTTTATGTATTTTATCTAGACCATGGGATTACCTCGCGCAGTTTTTAAACTAGAAGGGTACCCCATGAATTTCATAATACCACAGGTGGGACCTAGTGAAAAATTTGGAATTATAGATATTTAGCGATACACAACACAAATAGTACGATAATCCCTGAACTAATACGATATGATTTGATTTGAACCATTTTTTTTATCTAATCTACTCTGAAACAAGTAATAAGATCCTAAAATAAACAATCTAAACATATACTAACAACCTGAAGTACCAATCCCCCCAATATGTGTTCATTGTTGACATAAACTTGCTGCTGTCTTTAACCACTTCTTCAACAATAGCGTTTTGTAATAGAGCCTTCTTCATCAAGAGAGTTTTGTAATGGAGCCATATAAGCCTAGAGTGGTCCAAACTAAGGTGACAAAGAAAAGATAAAACCAGCCAGCAAAGGAGACAGCACAGCAACCCACTACCACAATGCAAGCAAAAGCAGAAACTGCCAATTAAGAGCAGCCGGTCAGAGGACCTTTTTGGGGATTCAGGACAGTAGCATGTATATATAAGAGAGGGAAAATGTAGGGATTATCCAGAAAAATTGTAAGATCATTTTGAGAGTTGTGACCTCAAATCACTTGAGAGAGTAGCAGCCTAAAGTTGCTTTATGATTATCTCCTCCATTAATCGAAATACCTCAATCTGTTGCTGCCATTTTTTCCCTCTGTTTAACTGTTATTACAATTTTCCCATTAGCTGAGAATCACATAAATTTGATGTCATTGCCATTCAGTTTTGTGGCCATACGAAAGGGGTGGATGGATCACTGCAAAGGGACATTAAGAAATACCAACCTGATCATCTGGAGGGCAATAACTTCCATTTACAAACTTCCGACAGCAACCAAAAGCTTCCGGTGATAACCACACAAGAAAATCATCAAGCCATGAGGCTGCTGGCTTAGCAATGTAGCTAGATTCTGGTGTCAAAGATGCTCTTGATATCTGCATACATTAAACCAAGATGTCAATTGGATAGCACAGCAATACAACAAAACATGAAAGCAATGGAAACACATGGACATGGTGTTAGAAAAATTAAGGTAAAAAAAAAATCCAAACACAAAAAATTGAATGAGAATGAACACTGCACATTAAACAAAAATAAATTTTTAATTACATTAAAAAAATCTAACACATGCGAGGGAAGGGTGCCACTATTATGTTTTATTTAAAGAGAAAATGTTTGAAATAGACTCCAAATTATACAATGCCTTGGTGAATGTCAATAACAAGAATCATTAAGAAGACAATTAAAAAATGTGTACTACAAATACCCAAAAATATATGCATAAAAAGATTAAAAACAACGAAATTTCTCCCAACCATTGTAAACAAAATAAAATACTAATGAGAAAAAACCCCATCTTTCCATTTCCATTAAATCAATATATATAATATCACAACAGCAGCCAATATTACACCCTCGTTAGAAGAATGACCTCAGTTAAAAAAAGAAAAACAAAACAAATGACACACACACACACATCATAGCAACTCTTGGAACCAGCAAGCAGCTATTCTTGTGGGTGCTAGCAAATGAGCTAAATAGTACATTGCCATTTACCAAGGAACTAAGTTGACTTGTTACCTCATTTAAAAGAGAATTTTTATCGCAGTTGCTAATCGAACACAACTGATTTGTGTGCCTTGATTTGGAGCTGCATGACAATTTGATAAAAAAAAAAGCCTTTGTCAAAATCGAATGAAAACTGATATACAGAAAACAACGGAAAACATACTTTTTTTAAAGGAACTTTTTAGCTGTTACTGAGCTAATACATCATTATTACAGGTAACTTGTCCTTGAACCTGGAAACCGATTAGAAGTTTGCTTTACAATCATAGTTAACATATCTGAATATTATCAAATGAAGCGAGAAAACGTCTATCAAGTGACGTTTAGAATTAAAGAAACCCAAGGAAAATTGTTCAAATTTTTTTGAAGAAATGGAAAACATTTCAAGCTAATTATAGCCACAAAAAGATCCCAAATATGAGATTCATACTAACTAATTCAGAAATCATCCCTTATGAATATTTAGGATGAAGAGGTTTTTAATGCTTTGAATAATCCAACCTTTCAACTTTTAGTAGCGAATAATCCAACCTTTGGATTATTAGCGAATAATCCAACCTTTGCTTTCAAAATCTAATTAATGAACATTGACCTACAACAGCTAGTCATTTACTTATTAGTTGGGCAATTTTAATTTGCATTTATTTTTTAGGCTATTTTATTTACTTTCCCTCCTATATTAAAATGAATCGAAATCAATCTGATTTAATGCCTGACAATTTTGATAAAGTTGACCCATTTTTTTATTTATTTGAAACGATTATTATGCAAGGATTTCATGGGCTTCTGATGAAATTTTTTGTCAGGTATTATTTACCTGGAGAAAAAATGAAATTTTAAGGTTTCCAATTTTCAATATTTCCCACTAAAATTTCAATATTTTAAGGTATTATTACTTGAAGGCTGAGACACCAACTAATTAAATAAAACAGAACCGAGTACCTCCATTATTTTGTTATTACAATTAACTTTTTCAAAAATCAAAAGGGAATATTTTCGATTGAATTTGAATGCTTAATTGATCTGAGAAAAAACAATGGCGATCTTCCTGTGCCTTCAAAAGATGATTAAAAATCCTAAGCTCAAAATCATCTCAAACACCAAAACCCAACAATTCTCTCGGAACCCTTTTCTCTCTCCTCCAAATTCTCACTACCGCTTTCTCTCTCCTTTCTTTTTCGGTGCCATCACCTTCTTTAGTGTGTCTTTCTTCCTCTCTTGTACTCCATGGATGCTCTATTATTCTGCAACTCCTCTTCTTGTTCGAAGTGATATCGTTTTGCCACAAAGCTGGAAGCTTCTCCAGAAGACTAAACTTGAGTTTGCAAAACTAATTCATTAACATTGGTGGTGGTGCAATCGAATAAAAAAAAAAGAACCGAGTACCAAAAAAGAAAAAAAGGAAAAGAAAGGTTGGTGGTTCAAACTCCAAAGTGATTTAAGTGGTTCATTAAAATTCATAAAAATGAAGAGAGAAGGACAAGCAAAGGAGTTAAAAATGAAATTGCAATATGGGTTTAACTAATTACCCATCTAAAAATAAATGCAAAATAACCTGCTATTGTAGGTCAAGGTTCATTAATTGGACTTTAGAAGCAAAGGTTGGATTATTTGCTAATAATCCGAAGGTTGGATTATTTGTTACCAAAAGTTAAAAGTTTGGATTATCAAAAGCAAATAATCCTAAAAGCAATACTCTGTATAAATACACAAATTCTTATATGCGGCTGACCGCATGGTTTGTAAACCGTGCGGCCAGCTGCATTGTTTCAAATGGTGCGGCCATTTTTAGGGGTTACAAAGTCTTTAATGGGGTTACAAAGTGTTTAAGTGGGGTTACAATGTATTTTTTGAGGTTACAAAGTGTTATTTTGGAGTTACAGTGGGGTTACAAAGTATTATTTTGGAGTTACAAAGAGTTTTTGGGGTTACAAAGTGTTTTTGGGGTTACAAAGTTTTTTTTTTTGGGGTTACAAAGTGTTTATATGGGGTTACAAAGTATTTTTTGGGGTTATAAAGTGAGGTTACAAAGGTTTTTTTTTTGGTTTAAGTGGGGTTACAAAGTGTTTTTTTGAGTTACAAAGTGTTTTTGGGGTTACGAAGTATTTTTTTGAGTTATAAAGTGTTTTTTGGGGTTACAAAGTGTTTAAATGGGGTTACAAAGTGTGTTTTGGGGGGTTACAAAGTGTTTTTTGGGTTACAAAGTGTTTAAGTGATGTTACAAAGTGTTTTTGGTTTAGAAAGTATTTAAGTGGGGTTACAAAGTGTTTAATTGAGTTATATAGTTTTTAAATGGGGTTCAAAGTTGGGGTTACAAAGTATTTAAGTGGGGTTACAAAGTCTTTGTAACCCCATACAAAAATTAGCTTTGTAACCCCATATTTATCAGCACGCCGCACCATTACCAGTTGCACAAAAAACGCGTTGGTATAAATATTTTTGTAATGAACTCATATTTAGTGCAAGGGTATTTTAGGTATTTTGTACTAATTTAGATAATAGGAGCTAGTAGAAGTATCTAGAGTTTCTTAGGTGAAGTTATCTATAAATATAGCCAAGTGGTAAGGGGTTAGGGGGATTATTGAGAAAAGAAATCTTGTTTTATGTTTTGCCTTGCTTTTTGTAAAAGTCACTTAGGAGTTTAGAGCTACTCGAAAGCTACCTTAATCAATTGAATATCAATCTGCCTTTTGCCTACTGTTTCATTAGTTGTTTATCATTCTAGTTGCTGTGAAAGTCTGTTGAATATTTGTTGCTGCTGTAGTTAGTGTGAGGGGTGGACAGGTGCAGGCCAGGTGGTCTATTACAGTTTTATTACTACCTCCGTATCATAATGCTCGCAACAAAGTAGTATTATTTGTGAGTATTAAAAAATTAGTTTGTTGCGATTATTATGATACGGAGGTAGTATATATTTTCTGTGTTTTCTTTTTAGTAGTTACATTTGATTTATAGCACTATTCATTCACTTCATTTGGAGCATCATTTGCCAATTATACATAAGAAAAAACATGGTCATGTGTGATCTTGTTGGGTTTGGTCTTGATTATATTTTCAAAATTTATCACTGGCCAAAATTGTGTACCAATAAGTGTGAAAAGTTAAATGGGACGACTTAAAAAGGAGGGAGCATATAAACATTTTTCTACTTTCTTGTCTTTAAAAATTAAAATCACCGCTACCCCATATTTGAAATGTCATTGTTTCGAAAACTAGTGCCGTTTTCATGTGTGCTCACTCGCATCAATTTTATTCCGTACTTAACACTTTGATTTCTACACCAAAATGGAGAATGTTAGTTGTCAAACAGATGAAAGACAATATACAAGTGATACTCTACTTTTTGCAAAGCCTAAGATACAAGATAAAGAGTGGTTCAAAGGCTTTGTTTCTGCAAAATAGCTGGCATGGAAATCACACTTACAGACTGAAATTTAAGATGTATAAATATTAACATGGAATAGTAACTACAAGCATTGTAATGCTTTCTTTCCTAGACCTTATAATTAGGATTAGGAAGGATACTCAATCTCAGGGACTTTGGAATGATTGTGTGATAGCTAGAGAGCATGAGATTTCTAACATCAGCCCTCCTATTGAATATGGATGACACATTTGCGGTATTTATTCTTTGGTTTGTCTTTATTACGAAGCTCCACATAAAAAGGGGAAACTCTAATGCAATAACAAAATACTAACTTAGTAACTTGTACACAAGACAAATAGGACGAATAAGTATATACTGATCAAAGACCAAGGAATATTATAGCAGAAAGTTACCTGTAGTTGTAGTCCTTTACAACGAAATATAGGGGAGGTCCCACTCTTAGATACTCTGATATATTATTAAAATAGCCCTATAACCCCAGGAAACTGGTTAGAGTAGGAAAATAAATAAAGATTAACTATCAAGAAATTTGATAAGCATAGCAGAGGAAAACCTGAAGATATGAGTCTCGTGGTAGAGCAATCTGTTGTTCTAAGCCCGGCTCAATCCTAGGGCACAAGGCCTGCGTAGAAGGACATAAAAAAAACGGTATTAGATATCAGATTGAAAAAGAATTTGGAGGCAGGTGTAAGTCACAAATTTAATCAGCTTAGAAGGCAGTAGTTGCAATTTTGACTGAGACAACTTACAATGCCTGCTAAAGACAACCCAGCAAAAAGAGCAAGAACAGCTACTTTAACTCCACGAAGTGAAAGGATGGGTGCATGAATATCCTGCAGAATGATGTTAGAGAGCAAAAAAAATCAATAAGATATCAAACATGGAATTATATTACTCCCTCCATCCCAAAAAAACTGCTCCATTTGGGTTTGGGGTAAGATTTTTGTTGGGACCCACTTTTTGTGAAAAGTGAGGGTAAAAGTGTAGAATTGTAAATAAAAGTAAAAAGTAAGTGGTAAGTAAGGGTATGAATGTAAAATTATATGTTGGCCATTTGCCAAAAAAAGAAATGGAGCAGTTATTTTGGGACGGATGAAAAAGGAAAGTGGAGCAGTTATTTTGGGACGGAGGGAGTATTGACATTTGTACTAAAAAGACAACACAAAATCTGCAATATTTAGATAAAACTAGAAATTTCAACATTCTGATTTTTAAAAATGATAATTATTATTGAACATCTCTTATATGATTTTGTTCTCCTCATTTATTATTGGCATGTTTGCAAATCCACAACTTTGTCATATATTTCTTTAATTATGTATTAGTAGATTACCAAAATTACTATTTGTAGTTACATATTGAGACAGTTCAAACAAGGCCTTATAACTATTTTTGTCCTTATATTGGGAAGAACATCACCAATATAAAGTCAGATGCCATACTAACATGTAACTGAAATGACAGTTAAGAAATAATATACTATCAAAAGTAGATATAATAGTTGTTCAATTTCAATCATTTATTTTAACTGAATGCTATGTTACTTCGACACCTTTATTTACCTGAAAAAACGGGTGTCGACTAGTGACATATTGGACGCAACAAATACTTGGATACTTATTTTTGACTAAAAACTTGCGACTTTTTTTCAAATCAGCCGAGTCGGACACTTGATAACTAGATCCGAGCAGACCCATTATCTGTCTGCCTCAGTAACATAGATTGAATTTTCTATCTAGAGAGAGCTGCGTTTATGAACAGTTGAACATTTCAAATTTTCAGTCATTTCAATACCTTGCATTAAAAAAGTTGCTATAACTCACAGGGTAATCTAAACTCAAATCCTAGGTTAACAACTGGATTATGGAACACAGTTCCTCACATTTCCCCTGTTTTTTTTTTTTCTTTTGGTGTGTGCTTTATTGTGGACAAATTATTAACAGCAAGAGAAGTTTGATTTACGAACTTTTTCAAGGCATACAAAAACAAAATTAACAAATTGGTTTTTCGCATTTTATTCTATACGATGATTGGATCAGTAAAGGACACGTTTCTCATAACATGCACCAAGTAAGCTTCTTTTTCACTTCACAAGTTTCTATTATCAAGCAGGGATTTCCTAAGAAAATAACCTAAAAGACCTCAATATCCTCATTATTCAAGCATACCTTCATGTACCAAGTAAGCAATCCTGGAGACCTCTGATCAATCCCTGTTTTCATAAATTAAAAACAAATGAAATTCAAATTAAGAAATAGGAAAATGATATACGTAACCCTTAGGCTTACACATACGAAGTTAGAATTAGAATGTTTAGTAATTAGTAAACATTAAAAATACCAATGGAAGATTGATTTTTCTCATACATTCCCAAACTACTAATGTAATTAATGTTTTTATGCAGCCTTGATGGTTGCATATACCATAGCCTTAAGAAATATGATGGATGTGAATAGCTGAGTAAATCCACCGGTTACAAAATAGTAAGACCAAATAAGCCAAATTAGATAAGCAATTGTAATGAATTCAACATACCTCTGTCTAATTCCACAGAAGCTGAAAACATTTTAAAGCATGGAAAACAGTCAATTCTGAAATCTTCTGCTCTCTTGAAGTCTAGAACTATCAGGGCAACAAAGGCACTAAGTTGTAGAAGAAAGTCCAAAAGGACAGCCAAAGCTGCAGAGATAGAAAGAATTGTATAAATTCATTTAAGGACTTGTCATTCTGATCTAAGCATCTACAGAAACAAACCTGCAAACATGGAAAAAACACGGCATGCTGGCATAGTAATGAAGGCCCCCACTGCAAATGCCAAGACCTCAGACAAACTGGCAAGTGTTATAGATGGACCAACTTCAACAAGGGCATTGCTTATTCGCTCTTCTAAAGAAATTTCAGCTGGCTGTCTTTTTGCAGCATGTACCAATATGCACATATTATCAACACCGACCTGCGAATGAAAGATTTAAAGTTTATATGAACCTAAAATTTAATGTAAAATATCACCTCTAAACCTAAAATCTTCTCTCCTTCCACAGAATAATAAATAATTATGCCTCAATACTCTATATAATATCCATTTAATGCAGGCCCTGTCAGATAAATTCAAAACTTAAACAAAAATAATTTCAACAAACCCTAAGCTATGAGGAGTTGAGGGCCTATTACAAATGATCCCACGTCAATGTCTATATAGGCTCATCAAAAGAACAGCTACAAATCTGCAATCCTGATTTGTCATATAAATTTATCGTAACTTTGATCTATAAGGCTCTCAAGTCTCAACCTTAATATAAATGACAAACCATAACACAACACAAGGCAAATTTTGACATATTTAAAGATAAATCTACTTCCAACAAGGATAAGCACCTGACAAGTTGTGTGAAGACATAAAAGATTAACAAACACTTGGCGACATATGAATCCAAACTCAAATGAATGTATATACTATATAGCACAAACTTACAGAAATATGAATCCAAACTCAAACTCAGTCAACTTACAGCCAAAACGAGAAAAGGAATGACTTCCATTATTATCAATGTTGACTTTACTCCAAAGGCGCTGAAGAAACCAACTGAGCCAAGGACAGACAGTATAACAATGAAAACTCCGGAAAGCCCAAGTAAAACCTGTGACAATAACAGTTGACCAAAATTATCAGTCAATAAATCCACCAATCCATGCACAATTGATAATATTAAGTGCTCAGACATTTTGTTGGGCCTCAAATACCCCTTTTTGATATAAGCATATACACTTTAGGCTTCATTTGAACCAAAGACATGCAACATTTTATATAACGGAACACTTCAATAGGCTCGTTTCCAAACTACTATCTGATTTCAAGCAACATAATGCTCAAAACGTCCATCACCCAAGAATGTTCAGTCAACAAATGGTAACACCATGAGAACTGACAACAGTGATCATCATAGACTAATTCAGGGTCTCTTCCATAGGGGCACCACAGAGAGATCCCTTGCTCATATGCAGAAAAATAAGTATGCAAAAATATTAAAGCTAGTGCAAGCTAAGAATCAACTCAGAAAAGAGGATGAATATGAAACAATACAAGCTAAGCATGTAGGATTAAACTATCTAAATGTGTTAAGCTTTAATCAGAACGTTAGGACCAAATTCAAGAGGGGAAAACTCTCCCAAAGCAAAAGCTAAATTGAAACTCAATTTTTGAAAGATCCCTCTAATGATGTTTTTGTATATAGCAGTAA
Organism: Salicornia ramosissima; assembly: GCA_951394345.1. Taxonomy (NCBI): domain Eukaryota; kingdom Viridiplantae; phylum Streptophyta; class Magnoliopsida; order Caryophyllales; family Amaranthaceae; genus Salicornia; species Salicornia ramosissima. The sequence continues at coordinate 44,582,135 of OX596233.1, read as the reverse complement.
AAGCTATGCTGACTCAGACACTCACACATGCAAAAATCCGATCCCCTACCTCTGGTATACTTATGTACTATAAGACTAAATTGAATTCTTGCACCGTTATCTAAGTGTGCAGAATGGGACAAGGTGTGTGTGTGTGTGTGTGTGTGCGTGCAAGGAGTGATAAATGTTCATAACAAGTTAAATCTAGGTGAAACTGTGTATCTGTGTGTGTGTGTGGGTGGGTGTAGTCAAGTGGGATTTTACTTGATTGCCTCGATTTCTACTTTTAAAATAACAAACTTCTATATTTTTTACTTCTTTATAATAATCACTTTGGTTCATGTAGCCGACCGATCGATTGGTTGATTGATTGATTGGTTATAATAATAAATAAAAAATAAGGGTAATATAGTGTATTAGAAAGTAGGGTCTTATTTGATTCGTCTCGATTTCTACTTTTCATATATCAAACTTTTATAAGTTTTATTCTTTTATATTATAAGATATGAATAGTTAATATAGTGCACTCGAAACTGGAAAGTGTAATACCCAGTATGATGCAAGTAATAAAATACATACCGGAAGTATACAATTATGACCTCTTGAAATTTGCAATAGAACTGTTCTTTTTGTAATCAATGGAAGTTACATTTTAGTATTTTACTACAATAAAAAAGTCCTCGAGCTAATGAAAATTAATGGGGTTAATACTAATATCCTGAAAGCATATGGCCTTCAAAGTTAAGTCACTTTCGTTTAAGGAATGGGCCATGGGGAATATCCAATGTTTTTCACATTCACGTCTATGCCCATGTTTCATTCTCTACATCACTATATTGCATCCTCTCCAAATCTCAAAAATAAAGTCATGCCTATTTTTAATACACTCCAAATTATCAGTCAGGCCAAGCTATATTGCAGGGTCAATAAGACAAGCACATCATCTTATTTACAGACCAAAACCAAAACTTGAGCAGCTCAACAAGGAGATACCAATAACAAACAAACAAAAACATCAATGAATTAATAATAATTCCTTTTGCATTTGAGAATAGGACTTCAAATCAAAATTTGAACAGCAAAGTCGAAGAGAAACAATCATGTGCAGCGAGACATTTGTTCAAAGTTCAAACCCTTATCCAATTGAGAACAAAGAAAAGGGATAAAAACTTCCAAAGAAGTTAAAGCTGTTTTATGTACCAGATGGAGTGGAATAATGAAGATTCAGATTAGGCAAAGGGGTTATCGCTTGTGTTAAAATGTGAAAACAGAAATTAAAAAAAGAATTAGTTACAGACATACCTTGGATGAAATGTAAAAAGAGGACAAACGTGGCTGGTCTCCCAGTGTAATTGATATGTAAGCAAACATCACAAGATAGCTTATCTGATACAGATTAAAAAGAATAGAAACAACCAATTAATCATGACCTCAATTCCTGGAAAAAATATTATTTTATTAAAATTGTGAAGTCAACAAATCACAATATGATTTCCTGCCTGTTATAAGTTCTTCCCTCTGAAAAGTCATATAAAAAGCAATAGATTTCTAAATTACTTACTAAAATTGTAATAACATCAGCATTGCTTTCCCGTTTTAGTTCATCTTCAATCGAGCTTTCAGAAGAAAACGATAAAGTGAGATTGCTGGTGTGTATCATGGGCAACAACTCCTCCTATAATTGAAAAATAGATCAGCAGTCAAAGCATGCAACTACAGATAAGCTGAGGATAATTCTACTCTGTATATTGCTTCAAAATGATAAAGGTTAAGAAACAGAGAAAAATTAACAAAAGACTGACCTTAATCACAAAATAATAAGAAACTACTCCTGTGTCAATATGTTTACTTACAAACAAATTAGCAACTAAACCAGCCAGCATTTTACTGAGGGAGGTTTGATTAACAGGGAATCAGAGCAAGGACCAAAAGTCATCCGAATAAGAAGAATTTGAGATCCCAATCACACTTCTCCTATGTCAGTATGATTACTTCCAATGTGAATGATTTACTTGCTTCTTGGATCCATTATTTTAGATGCTAATTTTTCTTGTACAATAAATTTTCGACAGACGATTAATCCTACTTGAACTCATCTTTTACTCAAGATATTAGCAAGCCATGATCCATTTACAGCAGAAGAAAGTGAAAAACAGGAAAGAGATTTATAACAATCAAACAAAAACTAATGTTCAAACCTTAGCTAACTTAATAAAAGCCCTCTCCCATTCTATAGCCTTCGCATTCGCATCACTGGACTCATCAACCATATTAGTGACTGGATAGGTTACCACAAATGCAGAAGCCTGTCATTTGAACATCAACCATTCAGTCTACTACACCTGCAATCTTTTAATCCTAAGGTTCACAAATGTATTACCTCGGAAAAATTATTCCCTGAAAATCCTCCCAAGGCAGTGCTTGGGTCAAGGGGGGCTTTAAAAGCACTCAAGCATGTGTCAGCAGATGTGAAATGCTGTGACAGGACAGATAAACCATAATTTGTTAGCATGCAATCAAAATGTTGAAAACAGAAGCAGTGATGTTGATCCATAATGTCATCTAGTCTTCAGACAAATGCAACAGCTCATTCAATTATTTTACAAAAAAAAAAAAGAGTGAATAAAATGCCCAGGAACTTGTAAACAGAAGAAACATCTAGGTAATTAAAGCAATATATTAATGTTAATAATACATCCTCATTTAAATTGCAAATTCTTTCACCAAGTAACAAATTCCATACAAAATTACAATAGATGAAAATAAGGAAACAAAGAAACTGTAAGTGTGCTATCTGCTACACATCACATTTCCACCTCTATAAAAATAAAAATAAAAAAATAAAATAAAAAACACATCAGTTTGTTGCCTCATGCCCACTTTTAACATAACCCCAAAACTCATTCAGCCTCTGTGTATATATAAAACAAGAGTACAAGACCTCATTTCTAGGACCCAGACCAGGACTGAGAAATGCACTTTCTTAAGCTAAAAAATGGTGCACTGTTGAGGGCAAGAGGAGTGGCATGGTGGTTGTCACTCCAACCTAGTATCCTAGAGATATAAGGTTCAATCCTTATTCCTTAGTGCTTGCACCCCCTTCCCTCTAGAGCAAGAGTTGGGTTATCCTTACCATATCAAAAAGAGATGCAATGCTTTGCTTTGAAGAAAAAGGAAGTCAACAGCCAACTGTACGATTTAAGACTCAATAGCCAGACCCCAAAATATTAACCAGCTTTCTAAAATATTGACAATTCATTCATTTCTCTCTAACATCCTTTTTAAAAGCTTCCCACAAAACAAGACTGTCTCACTACAAAAATTAAACAACCAAGAAGTAAGCAACAGTGGGAGGCAACTTCTGCATATTTCTTGGCAGTCAAAAAAGCCATATGAAATCTATGCAACGTATCAATAGTGGAGTCCTACGACTTTTAGAAACAGGAAATTACTTGAAATCTATACTCAAGAAAATTATATTCTGGTCCATATAAATTTGCCTAAAAAAATTTTTTCGGAAAATATTTTTGCCTAACATTACAAGGGCCTGCATCAGTACAAAACCTTTTTGTGCAATTATTCCTCTTTCTAATGGTAAAAGACCTACTTAACTAAGCGGTTAGAGCATTCAGTAGCATCATTGCAACATGAACAAGGTCTGATTAAAACAATAAAAAAGATTCCTAAGGTTCCTTAACCTGCTGCGATGTACAAGAATGTAATGGAACCATACAAACCAAAAGTGTATCAAACATATGCAACGAAAAAGACACGCCTAGTCAGCAAAGCAGACAACATAGTACATCAACCAACTACAACAACATCACCCACTACCACACTACAGACAAAGACAGCAGCAGAGGAGTCTTTTAGGAGGACTGACGGTAACAATATGTATATATAACAAGAGAGAGAGAATGTAATATCTATCCACAAAATTTGTGAGCAAACTCTAGAGAGTTGTGACCTAAAGTCAGTAGAGAGATTAGCATCCTAAAGTTGGTTTGTAATCATTCTTTCCCATCAACCAAAATACATTCAACTTGCTATCCCTATTTTTGTTTGCTGTTTTTCTTTGCTATTGTTGTGAAATTCCAGCAGGTCCTTGAGTCCATTACAAAGAAAACTCAAATTCCCTCATACTAACACAATTCCCATATCCATCTACAAGATATCAAATACAGAAGCGGTGGGATGGAATAAGCAATACAGGCTTCATTTTGGTGCTTCAACAAATTCTAGCAAGAGGCTATTTGAGTGACATTCAAAGAGGTCTACAAAGTTGCATCACAGATGGTTTTATTATTTCATAAAAATCGGGAACAATATAATCCTTACGTAAGGGCCATCCTATCCAACTTTCGGGCATTAAAATACGCTTCAGGCGTGGATGATTACCATACGAGATTCCCAACATATCATAAGATTCCCGTTCTTGAAAATCCGCGCTTTTCCAAACCCAGAAAACGGACGGAATTCGGGGATTCCGCCTTGGAGCAAATACTTTTATGCATACCTCTTCTGGTTGATCCACACCGTACTCTATTCTCGTAAGATGATACACACTAGCTAAAATATTCTTCACCTTTCAGAGAACCTTTTCTCCTCCTAAATATATAACAAATTAATACATTTATCATGAAAACACATACAGATATATAAACAACACTTCAACAGAGAATATAAGCTATCCTCTAAGCAGAAAACACATATTTAAATTAACCCCAGTCACTCAGGTCATACATTATTATCATCATAAATTCTCTTATTCTAGCCGAGGCAGAACTTAGAAAGAAACATTTACGGGCCAGTTTGGTAACCGGTTATAAATGACGGTAATGTGACTAAATTTATCATTAGTTTTGGAAGGAAAATAAATATCCATTCCCATGATGCTAGCTTTCATCCAATATCACCCTTCTCAATGGTAATGAATGACAATAGAAACTATGAAGAAATTTCAAGCTTGGGAATGAATTTATAAGTTTTCTCCCCTTGCTAATTATACTTTAAATCCATTCCCATTACCACGATGTATTAACAACCAAACGACCCTTTAATGGATTAGCACATGTAAGCTTCATATATGGAAGCCATAAAATTGCATGAATAACATATGCATGGATATCCCCACATAGGACATGCCCCTGCCACAATATATATGCTATTCATTAAGTGAATACCTGAAAGCAATACAAAGCATGTTGGATTCCTCCATATTGATCATAATTGTAAGGATCCATCTGGAAATACTGTCAAATAGAAAGAAAAGATAAAGTTACATATATTTATGTTATATATCTCAGAAAAGGTGATGAAAAATTAAGATCTGATTTGAAGACTTCTGAAAGGCCATTAACAACCAGAATGTCAGGCCAAATGGCAATAAGCTAATCAATAATTCATCTGTGATTCAGCATACAATCCCAATGTTAAGATAACAGCAGGACCTAGACTAGAGTGTTTGTAACCTGAAGGATACTCTGGATGGCACAATCCTCCCCTAGAGGCTTTAAACAAATATCAGACAAAGACACCATTGATCCTGAATAGTTCACTCGAAGTTCATCAACCTGCAGGAAATAAGTTATAAAGCAAAATAACACTTGTACCCATTCTTAAGATAACATGAAAGCTCAACCAAAAGTCACTAATACCTTCTGCTGTATGTCAAAAAGCATCTGTATATTATCATCTGTTACTATACTGGGAGATTTCCCATTCTGTGGATCCGGCCTAGTTGCCAATATGACCTGAAAATAATAAACTGCTAAAATCAAGCTTGCAAATACGAACACATATGCAGATAAGCTCAAACAATTCTACATTTATATTCCAATCCAGAACAAATGAATTTAGATTGTTTTTCATCACATAAGAGACATTGCAGACGCCATAGGATAAATCTAGAGTCATTATAATGTCTGTCCAAGCCAAGCACCCCATGAATACATCCGGCACATTATGTGAAATGTTGCTTCAATACAACTATTCATATTCTATTAAAGTCAGAAAAAAGAGTACTCTGTGTAATACATCTAGAAAAGGGACAGGGTGCAAATAAACTCCTTAGTAATATGCAAGGCTGGCAAACAAGAAAATAGAAAACAACCATACCTGTTCAATTCTATAAAAAGGGGCTAAGTGAGTGTCGAAGAAGTGCTTCTCTTCTGCTGCCTTACTTTCAGGACCTACCCACAACTAGGAAAAAAACAAAGAAAGAAACATCAGTGATGAGCATTCAGTTTCTTCAACAAGCAAATATATATATAATAAACCAAATGATTAGTGACAATGCACTACAATAGGCATAAAAAGGGAGAACCAAGCAGGAAACACCACACACTAAACAAAATTTTCACGAGCCTGTCTTTAAAGAAAGGCTCTACTAGCATATTTTCCTGCCCATCTGTTTCCATATACACCCCGTTATTTATCCTTTCCCTCCAAATATTATTTCATTTTAGTTTCTTCAGCTACTTTGTTATTTCCTTGTTTCTTTTCAACATTAAAGTAAATCTGTGCAGTGTGATCTACCTTATACAGTCGCTTTGCGATTAAAAAGGTGTAAAGTCATTTAACCTCTAGAACAACAGTAGCCTCTAAACTTCCTACAGACATGCTAAGTAACCAAATAACTCCAGGAAACTACATATTCAGGACAACTGCTGCACATCAAATGGCTCAAGATTGTTCTAGAAGAAAATAGAAGAATTACTAGTAAATAATAATAATTTTACTCTTTTATTTTCTATTTAAAGAATTATTGTTATTCTGTTATGAGTTGTTAGAGATCATGAACGGGCTTATTAAGGGCAATTAAGTCTTTGTTTAGCAAGTTAATTAGCCTATAAATAATGGGATGTAAATCTGTGAAGGAGGAAATGGAAAATATTTCAGTTTCTTTTGCGTTTGTTAAATCGGATGGAAACAAATTATACGGAGAACGATTTTGTTTTCACAAGGTTGAGAAGGGTAACAAAATGGTGGTAATGGTTATCACAGGAAAATGGAATGGGTTACAGACATCTCATATCAAACAAAAGGAAATAGAGATGGTTATTCGATTTCATTTTCAACAAAAAAAAATTACAATACCAAACATGCTCTTATTGTATTTCACATATTATCAATATTAATCTCGTCAAATTTCACTTGAGAATCAGTCCATAATTTCAGTTCATAATAGAATCTTAAATTGAAAAGGAAAGAAACCAGAGAGTAAAGTGGGTTTGAGTGATTTAGAATTGGGTTGATTGGCAAGTTATATCTAATTTTCAAAATATAAGCCGCAAAACCTTTATCAGAGAAAAACATACCTTCTCAGGATGAGTCTCAACCTTGAAACGTAATAAACCCAAGGAAAGTATAAGAACTACAGCAACTGAAAAGCAAAGCACAATAATAGGGTTCCTTGCAACCCAAAGTCCATACTTCCTGCAGAAATTTATTAAGAAACTCATCGAATTAGTAACATAATAATAATAATAATAATAATAATAATAATAGTAATAATAATAATAATAGTAATAATAATAATAATAGTAATAAAAATAATAATGGTAATAATATGGAAACAATACAGAGCAAATTAGTAACAGTTGACCTGAAAAAATCAGTCATAAATCCTTGAATACTTGACTGATATTGTGGAGCTGTCTTAGTATCCTGATGGGGGAGACAATGAACACAACATAAGAAATATATATAGAGTAATACAGCTACACAATAACCCAAATACAATAAATAAAACGTCAGTATTAATTTAAAGCAGAGAATACAGAATGGAAATAACATTTGACCACACAGATATGGCATGAATGTAGTGTCCCATAGATATTCCTGATGATATGCTGTATATGAAAATATGAACACAAGCGGAGTATTGCCTTAACCAATATGATTCATGTACAAAATATAGGGAAAAAACACAATAGAATAAGAAAAAGGCATCAAAGTCCTTATTTTGAACAACCAAGAACTTCTGCAGGAACTTCTATGAGCATCTCTAAAACTGGATGAATATGCTCAAAAATAGAAGTAAGGAATTGTACCCAGTTGCAAAACAGTAAAAAGATCTTTAAAGCAACCTTCACATAAAAGATACATATAACTACCTCATCAATGGAATCAAGTTTACTCAACAAAGGTTGCGTACTAGATGCAGGATTACTCCTTTGAGTCCTTTCAGTAGTCCGGTAGAAGAACCCCCATCCAAGAAAAGCAGAAAGCAATAAAATATAGAGAATGGCCATTGAAAGATCAATGCATTTCATCTGTAAGTATCAAATGCCAGATCCATAAGCACCATTGTTAAATAAAAAGATAGATAAACAATAACTTAACAGGTAACTCAACATCAAAATTATTGAATAATAAAGCTTGGTCAGATAATCAACTAAAAGTAGACTAAAGCTAGGATCTTCGTTTTCATATCATTTCAGACCTCAAGAGAACCCAGTCTAATTGAGCAGGAATCCTTTGTCTCTGAATGTGGAGGTTCAGAGCTCGAGCACCCAGGTGATGATGGACAATCACCACATGAGCAGCCAAGCGAAGTATCATTGCAGGCGTAGGTAGACACATCCATAAGTTGCATTCCAGATGATTCAGGAGCACTGATCTGAAAATTCATGGAATAGGGAGATCCTGGCATACCCAATCCTGCCTTCTTACCAATGAATGCAAACCATTCTGAAAATTATACAGCTTAATAAAAATTCACATACAGAAAAAATGGGAATTAACTGGCCAATCATTGCAGTCAACTTTATTTTAACATTAACAAACATTATACATGACTACATGGCCATGCCTGTCTTTTTATTAGAACAAGAGGTGAAACAAATATTTATATTGGAATGAATACTATCTCAACTCAAACACCAACTCTTATCCAAGGTCATCGATTCATCAATAAAGTTGACAATAGATATACAATAGAGGTAAGTAATTTGGTTATCTTTAGTATAGTTTCCTAGGTTGTCCCATAACACAAACTTTTGAGTTCATGAGTTGTATTGAAATGATATAAAGGAGAAAGAAATAGAAAGTTCATAAATCTCTAAGCTTCAAATTTTATACATACTACTGTCCATCAAAAACTGATAGTAGAATATTTTTCACAAAGAAGCAAATAACAGTTTACATAAACATATATCCACTGCAACAGTACAATTACATTGACTATTTAGCCAAAAGGAAAGGCCAATTTAGAGATATTCAAACAACCACAGTATCTCGAGACACAAAGATTTCTAAAAGGAGAGACTTAGCAAATTAATTCAAAAAGGACTTCACGGTTCAGAGAAAATTTGGATTGCTCCATGACTTCTCCATGATTAGAAACTCCTTTTGTACCTATTTTCCTTTCAAAACATGAACCTCCCCAGATAGCATTTGCAACAATTTCAGAAGGTCAATGTTATACATGGAAAATGATTAATCCTGAATACGGCCACAAAAATTCTAAATGTCTATCCACTACTCAGTACTCAATAGGATTAGAAAATGGCAAAATCCAAGATTAAAAAAAGAAACAATGTCAGCAAGGAGAAGTTTCTTGGGGAATGGGGATAGATTAGCTTACAAAGTTCCAAAAAAGGAAAATTAAAAACTTTTTTCAGACAATAAGAGACTTGTTGATGAATAAACAAGCAAGAGAAAATGCAAGAGTAACCTCAAATCATGCTCTGCATTGGATAAAGAAAAGATTCTGACAGCCTCAAAAAATGGGGCATGAGCCAATAGCTATGTCAAAAAGATACTCTTTTGCAAAACGAAATCTTATTAAAAACAATGTCTCTGATTCCACTATTGCCTTCTCTGGTAAAGTGAGGTTTAAGCAAATTTGAGACTTTGCCTCCCAATTAGAGGTTTGACCTAGATAAACTTCTATTTGAGTTGTTCGGCAATAAGCTGGATAGGGGAACTTCTTTTCATAAAAGTTTGAAATTGTTAAGCTTATTGGTTATTTTAAACATTAAAGAAGCTATCAGCTATTCACCAAAAAAAAAAAAATTATACAGATATCTAATGCAATTGGCTAAGAGCTAACCAAAGGTCTAATTTCCAAAAAGGGCCTATCATTTTATTCTCTGACTCTCTATCATCAGTATTGTTCTGGCCCACCAGGGTGGCTAGCCCAAAAATAACGGACTAAACCCTAAGTCTAATTTTGCTAGGGTTAGGAACTTATCAAATACACCTATGCAAGTAAGATGATGACACGTGTCACGCGCCAGGCTCACGCATCAGTTTGACTGACTTATCTCATACCCTAGCCGGGTAACATACGCCTATAAAAGGACCGGTCAAATCACTTTTTCGGGTATCCAATTCATAATTCTCTGACTCCACATACTTTTGACTCCTTTTTTCCAATCTATGACCTAAGCATTGGAGGGGCGTTCCCAGGTTCCAACCCCCGGGTTAGCAACCTTTCACTGTTTTGCAGGTCAAACCCCGAAGAGGAGCATACGGAGTCAACTCAAACACATTAAACATATTTGACTATACATAAGTTCCAGATCTGGAACAAGTATCATGTTTTTATGGCACACATAAATCAAAAGAACCACAAGTTTGCAACTAGAGAAAAGAATGGATAAGAGTGCTACAAAATTTATATTAGCACCACCTTTATAATTCTTTGCACCAGCTCCAACAAAATCTATGGCTCTTGTATTCATACTTCCAAATTTTACATCCTTGCAAGAGTTATATAATCCTTCACCAAAATCTTCAGATACATAGAAGTCAATGCCATCCACAGTCATGTTGCCACTGACCTGGAAAGAAATCAAACCGAATTCATGAAGGCATTGATATTTTTCTTCAACTTCAAGGCAGACAATTGAGAATTTGAGATACACCAAGGTACATAAATATCATTATACATTAGTCTAAAGAGCTATGTACTTAAAAGGTTGGACATGAGGGTTGGACCCGGCCATTCACCGAAAAAATTGCATGATTTCATTTCAAAATGAAGTGTAAATGTGCCATATGAATGCCCAAGGCTTAAGTGTCTGATATAGGTGTTTGAGGTAAAATTGGAAGTCCAAGTAACATAGATAGAGGGAACTAAGGATTTCCAGTTCCAGATTGCAAAGCAAAGTATAAAATGGAACCAGAATGCCCAAGCCCAAAAGCACTGGCTAGTTGAAAAGCTCCACTTTATCATAATTTATAAACAAAATTCCCTGTTTCATTAATAGCTCATACAGCATAACCACCACAGGAACCCCAAAACCCTCCCTTGAAAAGGTTAAAAAGAAAAACCAAGAAAATTTTAGCAGGCACAAAAGAGAAAATTAATTAATCCGACAGTTTTGGACTTGGGAAAACAGCCTAAATCAGATGTGTCAACAAAGTTTACTTCTTATTCAGGTGCCATTCAGATCGATAGTTTGCAACTCTATGATAAACAAGTAAAACCACTTTGCAATAGTGTATGTAGATGTAAATTGAAAAAACAATTTTCATGTGTATGGCTATTACTGTCTTGGGCACAAGTTTTATTAGAATGTAATTAGGTAATTTTACGGTATGGTACTTGGTCGCATCTGAATCAAGAATGGGATAAAAAAAAAAACAAGTACAACAATGGGGACTAAAAATGGCAAATCAGAAATTTGCTTATGAGAGAGTCAAAATATGATGAATGAATAGTGCCAAAGTCAAACAGTCGCATCTAATACCGAGTTTGAACAATGTCAAAGTCAAACTATTGCACATAAAAAAACAGAGGAAGTATAATCAATGGGGTAAGGCATTCTGTTAAGTGAAGACCCATGTCATTCTATCTGAAAATTACGAACAAAAGGGTAAGGCATTCTATTATGTGAAGACCGTATCAACCTCGGTATGGCAACATTTTGGGGTACAGGAGAATGTTTGTCATGCGAAGTACCCGGGCTACATAGGTAAAAGAGAAACATAATTGTGAAGAAGCAAACTGCAGAGAAAAGGCATCATAAACCCTGGTAATTCGGAAGAAATGATTGTCTGTTGACCACCGAGGGGCTGGTAAGGCAAGATCAATATTTTATAAAGCAAAATTGCACAAATTTTAGGCATGTAGACAGTTAAACTATAATTCTTTAAAACATCCTTAAGAAAAAGGAAAAGGAAGTCATATACACTAAACGTTAAGAAAAAGGAAAAGGAAGTCATAAACACTAAACGACAATTAACTCATTGATTACTGACCTCGGCAACCGAGGTTACATTTATAAATAGACTCTGATTTGGCGAACATGAAAGCTCGCAGAAAATATTCAGGAAGTTCCTCAAGCAAGCTGGGCAACCGACCAGTAAAGGAATTGCCTGCAACAAAATATCCAAAATTAAATCTATTTTACTGCAGACTAGCAAAATGAATAAGTCAACAAAAGTAACAGCTAACAAGCAATAAATCAGGAAGAAGAATAAAATCTTATAACTTATCTCCCTTAGCTTGATCAACTAGGATAAACACATAAGATGTACACATACAAATACAAGATGCTCATATATACTATTGATCTACAATGTCTAATCATTAAAATGCAGTGCTAGCCATTTATTCTTACCTGTTGAACTTGAGACCGTAACGTGTCAAACTGACGTTCTGTACAACAAACATTACCAGTTATAGTTGGACACAAACTCTGGATTTTGGAAGAAAAGAGATCATCAGGCTGCAAGGATGACAAAATAGCGTTCAGAGAATTTTTCAAAAGATTAGTTCAAATAGTTTCTGCAACAAAAAAAAAAATTTAAAACATGCCTTGATTGAAGGAGAACCGTAAGGGCAATTTAAAACTCTCCCGTCACTACGCTCTCCGCAAATATCATACATTGCACAATATTCTGCAGAATGCTTTCTCCTGTGAAACAAAGTAGAGCAAGTCAAACTACAAATTATACAATTAAACCCAACAAAACCACGAAGTGTCACATAGTTCCCTAAAGTGCCTGCGAATCACGATCCAAAAGAAGCAAGCAATGGTCGGTTTTGGGCTATTTTTGTCCTATTTTAGGCAAACCGCAAATTATAGAGGCGGACTAAAAAGTGAACTATGTAACACTGCCACGAACTACAAAGCAGTGTCATATAGTTCCCTAAAGTGCCTGCGAATCGCGATCCGAAAAAAGCGAACTATGGTCGGTTTTGGGCTATTTTTGTCCCATTTTAGGCGAACTACAAATTATAGAAGTGAACTAAAAGGCGAACTATGTAAAACTGCAACAAAGTTTGACGGAAAAATTGAGTGGAACAAGAATTATAATGCCATCCGTCCTACCATAAGGCATAGTTATAAAACTGGTACAAGAGGTGGATTCCTCTAGAGTGTTTGAAAGCTGGATCACATTTGTTGAACTACTTTGGCATTTTTGAGAAACTTGAAACTTGAAACTTGAAAGTATAGACTCTAGAAATCAAACCAGCATTAATAGTTACACAATAACCATTTCCTCCTCCCTTATAAACCCCTATAATATGTTCCTGTAATTCCAATTCTGCTCTCTAAATTAAGTCCACTCAACTGAGAGCACAAGAATCCCCACAATTCCCGTCAAAAAACATAAATAAATAAAGAATCCCCACAATCGGAAGAAGTATGTAAAATGAATGTAAACATCATACTTTCCATGACTTTCAAGGAAAATTTATGATGTTATATGTTTCCTGATTTCCTACCTTATTAAAAACTGTTTCAATTCCCCAAATGGTATTTTTATCAAAATTATATTGTTGCCCTTGACATGTTGGTCAGCTATATCGCCTATATGGTAATATATATGTTGAAAATATTAATTGACAGATTATCTGAAGTTCAAGAATATTACAACCAAACCAAAATCGACTCATTAGTAACTAGTATATTGGCAACTCTCTCAAACCATATAATTAAGGAAATTTGACAATATAATTGATCAATATATCCAAATAGAAAGACCAAGCAAAATATTAGGATATGAGGAACTTACCCAAGTACGGAATCAGCAGTCGCATAAGAACTAAAGTCCGCATTTACTAGGCTAAGAGAAAAAACCAGAAAAAACGCCTGCAAAACATACATGATCAAAATTCATCACAACTTCAATTACATGACTAGCAAATTCCATTACAAAATTCAGTTGCAAGAGGCTTATCTCGTCTTGCAAGACCATAAGTGGTTACTATTTCTTGGTGGGTTAATAGTAAAAATAAAGATACTTGCCTGAATCACAGGAAATCGAACTAAAGATGCAAAAGAGGACGCCATTGTTGTTCCTTCGCATAACCAGTCAGTTTGAAAATTGGGAACTGGAAGAAAGAAGAGGGGAAGTGAAGATAAAGGAAGAGAAGGTTGTTTTCAGTTGAAAATGGACAATAATTGATTGTGGTTGGGGTAGGGAAGCAAAGAAATGGGGAAATTCCCAGCGCATTCAGAGTCAAATGAAGGTGAAACAACAAAAACAAGTCCTAGAATTTGGTGCAGTACAAGAAACGTATTTCCCACACATGATGTAGACATGGGATATTATTCGGCTATTCGTCCGGTTATTACTAATCCCGGTTCAAACGGGTCGTTTCATGAGGGCTGTCTAATTCTTCACTGTTAAATGTTTATAAATATCTAACAGTGGCATTTTGGTAAATAAATAGAACTTTTTAATGGCATTATCGTAAATATTGTTTGAGTTATTTACAATAATGCCATTAAAAAGTTTCACTTATTTACCAAAATGTCAGTGTTAGATGTTTATAAACATCTAACAGTGAGGAATTAGGCATTTCCCTCGTTTCATCGTTTGAGTTGGATGTTAGGACGAGTCAGGTCGGGTCAGGTAAATTTGGGTTGGCCTTAAGTACGGGTTGGGACAAGTGTAGAATGGTATTGGGGCTATTTAGGGCTTATTTACTTCAGATTATATTCAGTTCAATTAGTTCATCTCTATTCAGTTTAGTTTAGTTCATCTCTATTAAGTTCACTTCAGTTCATCTCTATTAAGTTCACTTCACTTCATCTCTATTCAGCTAATGTAAACGAGCCCTTAGGGAGTGAATTATTCGATCTAGTCGGATATGGGTCGTGTATTTCGTGTATGAAATGGGTCATGTTAGGGTCAAGTGGTCAAGTCGAGTCTAGTTTGATTGTCCATTACTATATTACAGGTTCGTATAGCCTCGGCCCTCTTGTAAGCGAGTAATGCATACTCTTAGCGTTTAATATTCATTTACCGACTCAAATAAATTATTGGGTGTAGGAGAAAAATATAAATGATAATTAAAAATTATATAAAAAGTAAGAGAGAGTATAGAAAATAGAGAAAAGATAATACTTTTATTAAAGTTAGTCAAAAGTAGGAGAGAGTATAGAATCATAAACTAATAAATCTATGGGAATAAAATGTAAAAAGTGGGTAAATTTTAAAAAAAAATTCAAAAAGGAAAATGGGGTAGGGAGCTGAGTCTAACATAAATATTTAAAACATAGCATAGATGTTCAATTTTAATGCATGGTGAGTACATGATGATGAATTGATGAATATGATGATCATGCACCCTAGACCGGGTGTCTAATAATTTTTCAGTTATTAGTTACTCCGTTCACAATGGTTCCTCCACAATGTTAAGTAAGGTTTCTTAACTCTACTTGAATCTAAACGTATAAAATTTTCTCTAGTAAAACCTAAAATATTTCTTTTTTTTCCTATAATTTTAATTAATTGACCCCAATAAATTTTAGCAAATTTATTTTTACCCCCACTAATTTTTTTTCTAGATTCGCCATTATCCCCCCTGTCTCTATATTTTTTTTGGCCCCATCCAAGGTTCTCATCTCCCGAAACACAACCTTAATTTAAGATATCTCTAACAAAAAATTATAAAAATTATTCTATACTTCTTCCTTCCCTCTTTTTTGCCCCATTCAATTTTTCTTATCTCTCGAGACACGATTTTAAATGAAAATATCATTTATACATGTAATTAAAATTGCATAAATTATGAATATAAAAAGTACACATTGAGCTTAATCAAACAAAATCTCATTTAACTTTATATCCCTCTATTGTAAAATATTAGAGAGAGCTAAAGTGGCTAAACAAACAGTGCAAATTAAACATTATTCTCTATATGACAAAAAATAAGGGGTGGAGGGAGTGTTTAAAAAGTACACATTATTCAAACGAGACCTTATTTGACTATATTTTTCCTTATATATAAACTAGCCAGTTTTTTCGACACACAATGACTTTCAAATATTCGTTAACAACGTTAGCCTGAAAATAAAATTAATACTCTCAAATAATGTTAAAAAACTTTTAAATAATTTTTTTTGTTTTTTTATAATGTAGTCAAATTTTTGTTTTTCGCTTATACATAGTAAGTATAAATATTGCAAATTGGATAAATTTTTTTAAAAAAATGATAAAATTGTCCCCTCACTTGACTAACAATTATAAAGGATGAGTAATGGTGGTATGATAATCTATTTGGATACCACCGCGATCTCCCCCTTCCTTTATAATAGAAATCATTATCGAGAATCAAAATTGGCTAATAAACAATGCAAACATGCATTTTGTATGGAGCAAAAAATAAAAGAGTGTAGTTTATTAGTGTCTTTAATTAAATGGAGTGGATCTCGTGTCACTCGGGGGAGCTTTTGTACACTTCAACACTTGTGGTTTGGGCCCGGGTTGCATTAGTAAATTTTCAATTTGTCCTACCAAAAATATTTATCAATATGTCAAAGGTTTATCTCAAAGCATTGAGGATATTTTTAATTGAATTTTATATTTTATATAATTTTGAAAGTATTTAATTAGAATGAGATAAAAAATGATAACGACTAAACGTGAGAAAAAATAAGAAGGCAAAAACAACGGTTTTTTAAAGAAAATATTCACTTGTTTTTTTAATATCAATGATGGTTATTTGCTACGTGTAATATCTTTGATGATTTTTAAGAGGTGAATGATAATATTTTTTAAGAGGTCAATCAATGTGCATATGTTATTTTTTCACTTTTTTTTTTCTGGAAAACGTTTTTCAAGTTGAATTTTTTAATGCACATTCATGTTTAAAAATGAATATATATCTATTTGCATATTTTTTTCCCACTTTTTCTGGAAATTTTTTCAAGTTGATTTTTTTTAATGTACGTTCACATTTAACAAAATGCACATATATTACAAATTTTATGAGCATTGATTATTTTCCACCTTCTCATTTAAGCATCCTTCTCAAAGCAAATTATGTTATTGACAAAAATTATTAACAAAAACAAATAAATATTGTTGAAAACTAATTAATGAGAAAGAGAAATGAAAACAATATTACTAAGAACATTGTAACAATGATTTTAAGCATCCTTCGATCTCAAAACATAGTATATATGTTATTGGCAAAAATAATTAAGAAAATAAATAAATATTATTGAAAACTGATTAATGAGAAAGAGAAATGAAAACAATACTACCAAAAATATTGCAAATAAAAATGATTAATAATATTTTAGCAGTTGTTTTTTTTTATCGTTTTGTATATATAACAGGGGAAAATGGCTATAAAAAATCTAATTAAAATTGAGCGAGAGGAGACATAATTAATGAGTGTAAAATTGTAACTGAAAGAAATAATTAGGAAATGAAAAGATTAATAAAGTTACTCTATAAATAAAAGGTTGACATGATGGTGAATGGAAAAGGGGATTGGAGGAAGAGGTACACTTGGCAAGTTGATGTAAGAAAACAATGATGAAGAGTTGAGAGGGAGAGATGTCATGTGTACTGTCAAGCAAAGATGAAGAGTTGGGAAAAAAAATGTCATGTGTCACTAGGATAGATTGGGAGAGAGTTTTAATATTATATAAGTATAAATTTCTAATATCATTAGTTACATTTTATCCAAAATATATATAAATTAGATAATAATAAAATATACATTGAATCATTGAGATGATTCCAAAAATTACATGAGTATATTTTCTTACAAGTATAAAGTATAAAAGCTAGTTATATGAATGATGATGAATAGTGTTTAAATTGCAAGTGTTGCACTTATATAGAGATGGAGGAAATATGATTATAAAATTAGGTTTCATTTGTTTTGGAGGAAAACATTTTGTTGGAAAATAATTTTCTCCTTTTATTCATTTTCTTTTGTTTGTTTTGCTTGGGGAGGAAAATTATTTTCTCAATGGTAGAAAAAAAAATATTTAAGAGAAAACCATTCTCTTTCTGTAACCAAGATATGACATATTTTTCATCTTACATACGGAGTACTCATTATGTTTGCTTTGTGTCTACTCTCATCCTTCCACTCTTTTTTTTTATTTCTATTTCCTATCTTTCCATATATGTTGTTCTCTACTCTCATCATTCCACTCTTTTTTGCTTCTACTTTCTTTTATCCCTAATATTTTCCTATGATCAAACAAACAAAGAGAAAATGTGTTTAACAATCATGTTTTTCAATGAGAAATTATTTTGTCAAAAAAATGAAGGCTAGGGAGAATTAGCAAGCTATGCTACATAGTACGAATTAACTGAACTATGAAAGGACTTCGTCACTTTTTTTTCAATGTGACGCTTCATCAATTAAGGTGCTTCGTCAATGAGGTACTTCGCCTATGAAGTAATTTGTCAATGTCTTGTCCCTGTGACCAACACAAAGGAGAATGTCTTTGTAGTCCATGTGCATGTGATGTATCTTCTCTCTAAAGTTGTTAGTTCAGATATAAAAGATAAATAGGAGAAGTGTGTTTTAGAGATGTGTTTAGGTTTGGAAGCTTCAGTATGATGTGCTTTGTTCTCAATGAGATTTCTTAGGAGAGTTGGTAACTTTTTGTCTTTGATGCTTGTAACAAATGATTCAAAATCCATTTTCCGATGGCGGGAGGGAAGTATTCATAGTACTTATCCACTTACCAATATGGAGTGGACATGTGGTAGCAGCCAACATCTAGCCTATTGGTTATTTGTAACTTTGGGTTTTTTTCTTTGTTTAACACTCCACTTAAAGGTTGGTGTGTTGTTTGATCTAAACACACCCAACCAATAATTGGTATTGCTCCGACAATTTCACCAAAAAATTATATTCTAGCTTTTGGTAATTCCTGATTGTACAAAAAAATTATATTAATTTGTAAGCTTCAGAGGGAAAACAAAGAAATAGTAGGTGGGCCTTCTTTGATTCACCTTATATCAACATACACCTTATTACTTATTTCAAATCAGATCATATCCAATCAAATCAGATAATTTAATTTGATGTTTTTAAACTTTAAATATCTTTAATTCCATTAAAAAAATCATTATTAAAATTACATATTAAAAAACTACTTATTAATACAAATAATAAGATCTCAATTGACATTTTTTCTTTAAGGATTAGCGTCTATGCCGGTCAAAGTTTTGTCAAATCAGGCAATAAATTTAAATCAGATTAGATCAAAAAAATAAGTACATATCATATCAGATCAGAAAAATAAGTCCATATCAGCAAATATCAGGTGAATCAAACATAGACGTTACTCATTAATCCAACACCTTCTAAAACTATACTTATACTTCAACGAACTTATTTTAGCACTCCTCTATTTTAAAACAGCATTGAAAAATATCAAAAATCATTCCCCTGTAACTTCACTGCTTAAAAATAGGAAATAGGAAAAATATATGAAAAATGTTATGAAAAATATGTAATTACGAGAAATCGAGGGGGAAATTATATTCAGTGTAGTTTTCCGATGCAAATACAACTGAAGGATTTACTCAGTAGTATTTATAGGCAAACGTTTTACCACCCTTATCCACAATTGTCAATAATGTTATACTCTAGGTTTAGGCTAGGAGGTGGAAAAAATACATGAGCTTTTAATGCTTAGCTTGAAGTACATTCATCTTATCATAACACTCCCCCTTGATTTTACATACAATAAGTTATAAGTAACTAGTGTTTTTGGACCCGTGCAAAGCACATATGATATTTTTAATTGAACTTTATATTTTATATAACTTTGAAAGTATTTAATAGAATGAGATAAAAAATGATAACGACTAAACTTGAGAAAAAATAAGAAGGCAGAAGCAACGATTTTTTCAAGAAAATAGTCACTTGTTTTTTAATATCAATGATGGTTATTTTCTATGTGTAATATCTTTGATGATTTTTAAGAGGTGAATGATATTATTTTTTTAAGAGGTCAATCAACGTGCATATGTTATTTTTTTTTCTTTTTTTTTTCTGGAAAACGTTTTTTTAAGTTGCATTTTTTAATGCAGGCGCATTCATATTTAAAAATGAATATATATCTATTTGCATATTTTTTTTCCACTTTTTCTGGAAATTTTTTCAAGTTGAATTTTTTTTAGGAAAAATTGTCAAGGACAAGCCAACCTTTGGTCGATCTTCCACAATTAAGCCAACCTTTTAAAAATCTAGAAATAAGCTAACATTGTTATCATTTAAGCCAAAAATAGGTTAAACGATTATTTAATCTATTAGTTATCTATTGTTTCAAGTTACTGTGATCATTTAAAGCAAAAAATAGGTTGAATGATTGTAAAATAGTGATAAAAAACAATAGAAAATAACATGTTAAATAATCATTTGACTTATTTTTGGCTTAAATGATAACAAAGTTAGCTTATTTCTGGATTTTTAAAAGGTTGGCTTATTTGTGGAAGATCGCCCAAAGATTGGCTTATTCTTGGTAATTTTTCCTTTTTTTTTAATGTACGTTCACATTTAACAAAATGCACATATATTACAAATTTTATGAACACTGATTATTTTCCACCTTCTCATTTAAGCATCCTTCTCAAAGCAGATTATGTTATTGACAAAAATGATTAAGAAAAACAAATAAATATTATTGAAAACTAATTAATGAGAAAGAGAAATGATAACAATATTACCAAGAACATTGTAACAATGATTTTCAGCATCCTTCGATCTCAAAACATAATATATTATTGTCAAAAATGATTAAGAAAAATAAATAAATATTATTGAAAAGTAATTAATGAGAAAGATAAATGAAAACAATACTACCACTATCATTGCAAATAAAAATGATTAATAATATTTTAGCAGTTTTTTTATCGTTTTATATATAGAAAAGGGGAAAATGGCTTTAAAAAATCTAATTAAAATTGAGCGAGATGAGGCATAATTAATAAGTGCATGTAAAATTGTAACCGAAAGAAATAATTAGGAAATGAAAAGATGAATGAAGTTACTCTACAAATAAAAGTTTGAAATGATAATGAATGGAAAAGGGGATTGGAGGAAGAGGAACACTTGGCAAGTTAATGTATGAAAGCAAAGATGAAGAGTTGAGAGGGAGAGATGCCATGTGTCAAGCAAAGATGAAGAGTTGGGAGAGAAAAATGTCATGTGTCACTAGGATAGATAGGGGGAGAGTTCACTAGTAGAAAATTATCTATTAGTATCGCCCCAATAGTATCGTTTTAACCAAAAACGATAGTAATAGAACTCTATTACTATCGTTTTTAACAAAAACGATAGTAATAGAGAGCCTATTACTATCGTTTTTAACAAAAACGAGCCTATTACTATCGTTTTTAAAAAAACGATAGTAATAGGGTGCCTATTACTATCGTTTTTAACAAAAACGATAGTAATAGCCTTACTATTACTATCGTTTTTGTTAAAACGGTAGTAATAATGGTCTTTATTAGGACCTTTTTATTAGGGCCTTATTACTTCAGATAGAAAGATCGAGAAAGAGAGAGAAAGAGAGAAGGAGAAGGCTCGTGCTCCTCCTTCTGCTTCTGCTACTGCTTCTGCTCGAGAGAAAGAGAAAGAGAGAAGGCTCGTGCTCTTGCTTTTTCTCTGCTTTTTCTCTGCTTCTGCTCTGCTTCTGCTCGTGCTCGTGCTCTTGCTGTTGCTTCTGCTCTGCTTCTGCTCTTCCTCGAAACCCTAGGTTCGAATTCAAGGAAGAAGGGGGTAATGCTTCTGCTCTGAATTTTAATTTGGTTTTTCATTTGATTTATCATTTTAGGGTTTGTGATTTTTTGTAGATCTATGATTTGTGGGATTGATTTACAAAATTAGGGTTCTGCTTCTGCTCGTGCTCGAAACCCTAGGTTCGTAATTTGTTTTGATTTTATTTTTTTTTTTGTTTTTTCGTGTTATTTTGGCTTTTGTATGTGGGCTCCAAGGGGGTGTGGGTCAGGGAGGGGGTAGTGTAGGGGAGGGGGTGGGCTGGGGGGTGGGGGGCACCAGGGGGTGGGCTGGAGAGGGGTAGTAGGGGGGTGGGTTGGGGAGGGGGGGCAGTGTAGGGGAGGGGTGGGCTGGGGAGGGGGGCAGTGTAGGGGAGGGGTGGGCTGGGTAGGGGGCAGTGCAGGTGCTGGAGGGAGATGTGGGTTCAGGGGGTTTGGGAAGTGGGCTGTGGGGGGGTAGCAGAGGCGCTATGGGAGGGAGGGGACAGCAGGGGATTGGGGCAGTACGTGGGGGAAAGGGGAGTAGCAGGGAGGCTGGGGAGGTGGGGGGAAATGGGGGAAGTTTATTTGCTTGTGCATGATTGGATATAGTAACTTTTTGGGGTTTATTTTGGACTAAGCAAAATGAACCTAGCTACGAATATTCAATAAATATATGCTTGAATGGTTAGGTGTTTGCAGCGGGGATAAGGGGTGGCAGATAGAAGGGTGTGTTTCATGTTATAAGAGTAAAGTCTAGTAATGGGTGTTTCATGTTATAAGGCTGGCTTTAAAGGGTGTTTATTTTTACAGGAACATATATAATTAGCTAGCTAGTAATGGGCCTCGCTCTCTTTTTAATATAATCATTAACCCTTGCTTGTTTGGAACCATGAATTTGGCATCTCTCTTTAAATATATACATGATCTCTTGTAAACTTGAAGTTAACTTTTAAGAGAACTTTATTTCCTTTTTGACAAAGTTAAAAGTAATTCCTAATCTCGTTTTTATATATGGATCATATTCATTTAGATCATTGCATAAATGAGACTTATGTAGTCATTGGAAGTTTTTATATATGGAAGTTTATTAGCTAAGTGGGAGTATAATGTATTCATGTATTATTCTGTTCTATTTCTGTGTGTGTGTTTTTTTTTTTGTATAATGTATAACTTAATTGAGTTTTTATTCTTTAAATTATATTTCAATTCAGCTAATTTTTTTGAGTATCTATATTTTAAATGAAGAATGGAGAGGGTAAAACAGTTGAAGATGGTGATGCCTCGGTGAGTTCTTTCCAACTCCCTTTTCATTTCTTGGTTGCTTAGTTTTTTAGGATTAGATATAGGATTGAGACGATAGTTTGAGGATGTTTGCTTTGTTAGGGGCAAGAGGTTCCCGACCTGAGGACACTGGATGGTTGATGGCGTTGTGCCACAACCTTATTTGATGATTTTGGGAATTATGTGCCTAATTTGCTTGCCTTGTGGTTCGATTCTCTTGATTTCTTTTGATTTCTTTTGAATTACTCCTTTTTTATTTTGTTTTTGTTTCACTTGCTTTCTTTGCTTTGCTCTTGCATAAATCAATGTAACCAATCACTTGCTTCTAATATTAAACACTCTTTCTTATCGCTTTATACAATCTCACTGTCGCTTGCGTGGGCCGTCTCAAGGATCTAAATCTAACTATGTCGAGCATGAATGGGGGATGGGTGCCCATTGACATGGTAAATGATTAGATTCTTAAACGGGGGCGTAGTTGTGGCATGAGATCACAATCGCGTCACTCTAATAATTAATAAACATATAACCAATCACTTGCTTCTAATATTAAACACTCTTGCTTATCGCTTTACACAATCTCACTGTCGCTTGCGTGGGCCGTCTCAAGGATCTAAATCTAACTATGTCGAGCATGAATGGGGGATGGGTGCCCATTGACATGGCAAATGATTAGATTCTTAAACGGGGGCGGCGCGTCACTCTAATAATTAATAAACATATAACCAATCACATGATTTTAATAAACATATAACCTATGCTGCTAGTTTTTGTTCCAAAACGCCATATTTTCCCCAAAACCCATGCAAATAAGTCATTTATTGCTTACAAGAATAAAACACCTAAAATTTGGATGTGTGTGTTTGTGTGTGTGGGTGTGTGTGTGTTTGTGTGTGTGTGGGTGTGTGGGTGTGGGTGTGTGTGTATTTGTGTGTGTATTTGTGTGTGTGTGTGTGCCCCATCCCAACCCTGCCAGCCCCTCCCCCCTGCCACCCCCCCTGCCAGCCACCCCCCCTGCCAGCCACCTTCCCTGCCACCCCCCCTGCCAGCCACCTTCCCTGCCAACCCCTCCCCCCTGCCAGCCCCCCCTGCAGCCCCCCCCACTGCCCCCCACACCTCCCCCCCCCACAGCACCCCCCCATGCCCCCATCACAGCCCCCCTGCCCCCTCTGCAGCCCATCCCTCTGCCCCCCCATCCCCCCCTCTTCCCCTCACTGCCCCCCTCAGCCCCCTCTGCAGCCCACCCCTCTGCCCCTCAGTCCCTCCTCTGCTCACCAATCAAACTACTTTGTCCGAAATCATGCAAATAAATCATATAAAGTTTACATGAATATTATAAGACTTGAGTGACACTAAAAAATACAAAATAGTTTGATTGGTGAGAAGATGAGAACGAAAACAACCAAAACGAGCCTAAATGGCCGATTTGTCTTGTAATTGTCCCAAAAAGCAATATATTTTCCCAAAATCATGCAAATAAGTCATATAATGTTTACATGAATGTCATAGGATGTAAATGAAACTTAAAAACATAATCTAGGATGATCAGTGTCAAGTTAAGAACGAAAACAACAAAAACGAGCTAAAGATGGCCTATTTGGTTCATTTTTGTTCCAAAACCCTGTAATCTTGCCCAAAATCATGCAAATGTGTCATACAAAGTAATATTGAATGTAATGGGTTGTGAATGAACCTTAAAAACATGAACTAGGTTGATCGGGGTCAAGATGGGAACTATACCACCAAAAACAAGCCAAAAATGACCTATTTGGCTCGTTTTTTGTTCTAAAACGCTCTAACTTTGTCCGAAATCATGCAAATAAATCATATAAAGTTTACATGAATATTATAAGACTTGAGTGACACTAAAAAATATAAAATAGTTTGATTGGTGAGAAGATGGGAACGAAAACAACCAAAACGAGCCTAAATGGCCGATTTGGCTTGTAATTGTCCCAAAAAGCAATATATTTTCCCAAAATCATGCAAATAAGTCATATAATGTTTACATGAATGTCATAGGATGTAAATGAAACTTAAAAACATAATCTAGGATGATCAGTGTCAAGTTAAGAACGAAAACAACAAAAACGAGCTAAAGATGGCCTATTTGGTTCATTTTTGTTCCAAAACCCTGTAATCTTGCCCAAAATCATGCAAATGTGTCATACAAAGTAATATTGAATGTAATGGGTTGTGAATGAACCTTAAAAACATGAACTAGGTTGATCGGGGTCAAGATGGGAACTATACCACCAAAAACAAGCCAAAAATGACCTATTTGGCTCGTTTTTTGTTCTAAAACGCTCTAACTTTGTCCGAAATCATGCAAATAAATCATATAAAGTTTACATGAATATTATAGGACTTGAATGACACTAAAAAATATTAAATAGTTTGATTGGTGAGAAGATGGGAACGAAAACAACCAAAACGAGTCAAAATGCCCTATTTGGCTTGTTTTTGGTCCAAAAAGCTATAACTTTGTTAATAAATCATATAATGTTTACATGAATATTATAGAATGTAAATGAAACTTAAAAACATTATTTAGGTTGCTCGGTGCCAAGTTTAGAACGAAAACACCAAAAACGGACCAAAAATGACCTATTTGGTTCGTTTTTGTTCCAAAACCCTCTAACCTTTCCCAATAACATGCAAATAATTTATAAATGTTTACATCACATGAAAGCAACTTTAAAACATGAAATGGGCTTGTAGGAGCGAATGTAGGAACGAAAATGGTAGAATTTAGCCAAATATGACCTATTTGGCTATTTTTCGCTCCAAAATGAGCTTCTACTTCGTAGAATCATACAAATAAATACCTAAACCTTTTTTTTTAGTTTGCAAATATTTTGGCCTTAAAAGTCTAAGCAAGATGGCGTCTGTAACATTACTTATATGTTTTTTTTTCAATCTTTGATTTTGAAGGATTACATTCGAAGATCTGCCCCATAT
Source organism: Salicornia ramosissima (assembly GCA_951394345.1). NCBI lineage: Eukaryota > Viridiplantae > Streptophyta > Magnoliopsida > Caryophyllales > Amaranthaceae > Salicornia > Salicornia ramosissima. The sequence goes on along the minus strand of OX596233.1, from coordinate 44,555,981 downwards.
ACCAAAGGAGAGTTGGATGAGTTTCGCGAGCAATGGGCGAGATTCTTCAGGCTAAATTTCTTGTTGTCCGATCCAAATTAAATAAAATTTGTATTAGTAGCACATTATTTATACATTTTATTTATATTTACTGTAAACATCGATCGTATCAAACGTTCTTGTAAAGTATATATATTTTATATGAATACATCGAATTTGTATTATATATGTATCGTTTACAAATTTTAATTAATTGTAAAAAAATATTACATTATTGTAAATTTAAATAAATATATAGTATATAATAATAAAATGTAAATTTAAATTAAAAAAATAGTTCTATTACTATCGTTTTTTACTAAAAAAGATAGTAATAGATAGGCTATTACTATCGTTTTTAGTAAGAAACGATAGTAATAGATTTACTATTACTATCGTTTTTAGTAAAAAACGATAGTAATAGAACTCTATTAGTATCGTTTTTAACTAAAAAACGATAGTAATAAGCTTACTATTACTATCGTTTTTTACTAAAAACGATACTAATAGAGTTTATTACTATCGTTTTTTACAAACGATAGTAATAACAAACTCTATTACTAACGCCTCTATTAGTATCGTGTGAAAAACGATACTAATAGGGGCAAAAAAACGATACTAATGGACCTTTTTTCTACTAGTGGTTTTAATATTATAGGTATAGATAGGTATAGATATAGATTATATGCATTGGTATACTGCCTCATTAAAAACCTCGTTAGGAAAAACCTAGTGAGATAAAAACCTGAACGAGGAAAAAAGAGTGCAGTGCATATAATACTCCCTCTGAATCTAACATATGTCCCATAAGCGACACATTCCAATTTTATGAACTAACTCTTCAAACTTCTTTGATGGAAGCGACTTAGTGAATAAGTCTGCAAGGTTGTCGCATGACCTAACTTGTTAGATGTTAACTGTAATGGCCCAGATTTTTCGGTATTTTTGCCGTTTATTTGTTATTTATGATATTTTATGTATGGTCCAAAATTTATTTGGACTATTTATTTTTATTTTATGTATGGTCCAAAATTTATTTGGACTATTTATTTTTATTTTATGTATGGTCCAAAATTTATTTGGACTATTTATTTTTATTTTATGTGAATAATTTCGATTAATTTCGATTATTTCTATTTTTGGTTGTTTATTATTTATTTTATTATTATTTAATTAATTAGAATTTTATTATTTAATTTTCTAATTAGTTAATTAATATTTTTGGGCCAAATGCGATTTAAGCATGATTAGTCATGCATGAGTGCAATTAGCACAATTGATCACCAAAAGGCCCAATTTAGCCTTGTATTAGCCGGCCCCCCCTTGGTAATTAGTGGCCTAATTTGCCACTTGCTTCTTGTTCACACCTTAACCACTTTTATAAATAGAAGGGTTAGTAAAGCTTTTGAACCTATTTGCCATCATTTGCATCCTTGCTCATCACTTAGCCACAATTAAAAAGCCAAACACTCTCCCTTGTCATATAGTCACACACCATTTTTGATGATTGAACACCCAACCATTGTTCATCATCCAAACTCTTCCAAAACTTAAAGATTTAATTACTATTGATCTTTAAGTAACTTTTAACACAATAATCTCCTTAGTTTCCAATCAAGATTTCTAGTTCGGGTTTGGATTTTGGGGTTGTTCGTTTGGGTCGAGTTCGTGTAAAAGGGTCGTGTGGTTCGTGTGTGTTGTCGTGTTGAAGATGGTGGTCCATGGTGGTGTTCGTGCAGGCCGTTGATATGAATTTCATTCCTGGGATATGATTATAGGATAGATTAAGTAATCATGTTAGTGTATACTTACTATGTTGTCGGTTTGATATGAATTTCCGTAAGATGGTTTCATGGGTTTGGGAATAAGATTCTCATTCCTGGCATAGTAAGAAAGTTCATTCGCGTAAGAAGCGTTTGCACGTGCATAGTCCGGTCTAAAAAGTAGATGGTAGCGAATAAAGATGTTTTTATGGTTTTTAAGTTGAAATTATTTAAGTTTGATCAGTTTTACGGTTTTGATGTTTTGGACGTTTTATCACATGTTGGTTGGTAGTCTGATGTGTGTTGTTTGATTTATTCTATGATTATGTGTATCCATGTTATGGTGGGACTGTTATGTTGCTCGCCACTAACAGTGGATTGTTGTTATTTTTCAGGTAATTCTGATGATGATTGTGCTGCTTAGCTATTGGTTGGGCGAGTGCCGTTCTAGCGTTCTGTTTTTAGACTATGTTATGTTTATAGTTTGGACGTATAGTTTTACCTTTAGTGTATTTTGACTCTGATAGTGTTTGGAGTTATTCATTAGTATTGATACATTTGGATTTAGTATTGTACAACTTGTGGGTATTGTACGTTTTGGGATATAGTAATAATATTTTCGAGGTTTTGTTTTAATGTTTAGTAAGTTTTGTTTGTTAGATCGACAATTCGACTCGTCGATTTCTTCCGCGCCGGTTTAAGCGAGTCGGGTCGTCACATTAACCTTCCCTTCTTTCTGGAGATCACGTGTGAAGAAGAGTTTTGGTGATATGTGTTTAGTTCTATCACCTTTGATGAAACCTTCACTGACTTGAGTGATGCATGCAGTGACCCGGCTCTTTTAAATCGACGCGGAAGGAACCGACGAGTCGAATTGTCGATCTAACATACAAACATACTTAGAAATCTAAATCAAACCTCGAATTATAATACTATAAATCCCAAATCGTACAAAACCATAAGTTGTACAAAACTTAAACCCAAATAGTCAAACTAGATAATGAACTCCAACACAAATATCAGAGATAGAAAATACAGACTACACTACTAAAGTCCGAATTTAATAATGAAATACATAAGAAAAGTACAACGGCAGTCGCCCAACCCAAAGCTAAGCAACACTGTCATCATCGGAGTTACTTGAAAATGAACACAAATCCACCGTCAGTGGCGAGCAACATAACAGTCCCACCCTAACATGGATACACATGATCATAGAATAAATCAAACAAGCAAATCATGCACTCACACATACAAACTTGTAATATACCACAACGATAATGGTAGTAACAATTATGGAAATAATAATGATAAGCATAACGATAATTCGCTTAACTTCAATTACTCAATCTTAATCTTAATCTTAATCTTTGTCGCTATCATTTACATATTAGACCGGACTATGCTCGTACGAACACATCTTACGTGATCGAACTTTCCTACTATGCCAGGAATGAGAATCTTTCTCCCAAACCCAGGAACCCCATCTTTCGGAAATCCATATCACAAAGACGACATAGTAAGTATTCACTATCCCAATACCGCGGTTAGGATAGGGGCAGCGTCTTAACCCAAGTCTTAGAATCTTACTCTAAGATTAGGCGTCTAAAAGTAAAATCAAGCTACCTTTACGTTCTTTACATCTTGGTTATTCTCAAGATTGCATCTTACGCCTTTTCTTGAGACTAACTATGTGAATCATAATCTTAGAATCTCTTTAATCAATCTTATTACTTTCTTTAACTTTCTTTACTTATTCTTTACTTTCTCAATCGTTCTTTAACTATCTTTATACTTTCTTTAATTAAGACTACATAAGCTATACTTAAAGAATACATAACCATAATAAAGAAAATCAAGATTCATCATAACATAATCAAGAAACTTCAAGAATCATTAAATATTCATCAAGAACGTATACCTTAACTTAAATCATCAATCCAAGATCCACATATAAAACTCACCAAGATTATCAAGAATCACCATCATCAATACACACCAAAGTACACGCATGACATGTCTAACTTTCAACAACATAATCATCAATCCTATGCATCGAAACCTCATGAAAATTGAACATGATCATAATCAAACATAAAACTATCATAACCAATCATAATATGCATAGAAACAAGACAAGAACATCACAAAAACATCATCCAAACCAGCCTAGAAATCACGCAAATAATGGTTCGTAATCATCAAACTTTCGGTCTAACTTGATCATCAAATCTACCCTATGAATCATAGTATACAAACTAGGATAGAAAAGCATGTTACCTTAACAAGAATTGGGTGCTAAAACAAGGAAAAACCTGTTGCCCAGATTCGTCCCACACGCCCCAACAACACGACTGGCCACCAACACGAACACGGTGCACCACACGGCTTCACACACAACTGCACCACCACTGCACAGCCTGGTTGCACGCCACCACTGCACGGCCTTCAACACGACACCACCACACGGCCACCCTTCACACGAACCCAACGAACAAAACCCCAAAACTAAACCCAAACTAGAAGTCTTGATCAATGGAAAAGAAGGCTAATGTGTGTTTAGTTACTTAAAGATCAATGGGTGATGAATCTTTAAGTTTGGGTTTGGAAAAGATTAATGACAAAAGTGGTCGGTTGATTAGCCAAGAATGGCGTGGAATATGGAGAGCAAATGGAGGTGTGTGTTTTGTGTTTAAATGTGGGAAAAGGATGATTAAAATGACAAATGATCCTTAAGCCTTACTACCACTTCTATTTATAGAAGTAGTTAAGGTGTGAACACAAAGCAAGTGGCAAACATGCCACAAAGCATGGGCTTGCTCAAATGGGCTAAAAAGTTCATTTGGGCTAATTACACTTAAGCATGACTAATCATGTTTAAATTCGCACTTGGCCCAACACTTAATTAATTAATTAGAAAATTAAAATAAAATTCTAATTAATTAAATTAAAATAAAATAAATAATAAAACAATTAACATAGAATAAAATAATCGCATTCAAGAAATAAAAAAAAAATAAATAGTCCAAATAAACTTGGACCATACATAAAATAAACATAAATACAAACAAATAATCATAGCAGAAAATACCGAAAAACTGGGGCATTACAATGGTCTTCATAGATTACCGTTGAATTTTCTAAAATTGTTTTCATTCCACATGATTCTTGAATATGATTGATCATTGATCTCAGCCAGACGCACCCGCCCCCTCCTTCATATAAGGCGATCAACTCCGCATGGTTTGATGATGTAGCAGTCAGTGTACGTTTTATTGACCTCCATCATATTACAGTTCCTCCAAACGTGAACACATATCCATTTTGCGACTTTTCCTTTTGAGGGTCTGACATATAACCAACATCTGCATATCCTACAAAGGTAGCACCTTTACTTGATTGATAGAATAAACCAAGATCCTTTGCTCCACAAAGATAACGGAAATGTCGTTTGGTTGGTGCATTACTGTACCTGGCTAACAAATTTACTGCAAAAGCAATGTCAGGTCGTGTGTTATTTCCTAAGTACATCAAAGCACTAATAGCAATGAGATAAGGCACTTCTGGACCGAGAACCTTTTCATTTTCTTCTTGATGTCGAAATGGGTCGTCTTTCAGATTTAGAGATCGAACAATCATGGGGGAACTTGTTGGGTGTGCCTTGTCCATATAGAAACGCTTCAGAACCCTTTCAGTGTAGTTCAATTGATGGATGAAAATCCCTCTCTTTAGGTGTTCAATTTGTAAACCGAGAAAAAATTTAGTTTTTTCCAAGGTCTTTCATCTCGAATTCCTTCATCACATATTTTGCAATTATCTGGAGCTCCTTAGGAGTCCCAATAATGTTTAGGTCATCCACATAGACTGTGATGATAACAAAACCCAACTGCGATCGTCTGATGAATATGCAAGGACTAATTGGATCATTTTTGAATCCTTTCCTCAGAAGATATTCACTGAGTCGATTATACCACATCCTCCCTGATTGCTTTAACCCATAGAGTGATCTTCTTAATTTTATAGAGATCATTTCCTTGGGTTCGTTTGTGGTTTTTTGGTAATTTAAGTCCCTCGAGGACTTCCATATAAATGCCAGTATCAAGTGTCCCATATATATATGTAGTCACAACATCCATTAAGCGCATTTGTAATTTTTAGACATTGTTAAGCTTACAAGAAATCTTAGTGTAGTTGCATCAACTACGGGAGAATATGTTTCGTTATAATCAATCCCTGACAATTGGGAAAAACCTTGTGCTACAAGTCTTGCCTTGTTTCTTACTACCTCATCTTTCTCATTTCTTTTTCTTACAAACACCCATTTATATCCAACTGGTTTTACACCTTGTGGTGTTTGGATGATATGTTCAAAGACTTCCCTCTTTTCGAGTGAATGTAATTTTTCTTGAATGATATGTCTTCTTTCCATTGTGGCCAATCTTCTCTACGACATCATTCGTCCATTGTCTTGGTTCGACATCATTCTCATCATGTGTCATTTCAACTGCTACGGAGTAAGTAAAAATTTCATCTATGACAACATTTTTCCTATTCCATTGTGTCTTTCTAGTAATGTAATTTATTGACATTTCATTATTATCAATACACTTTTCTTCATCCGTTAGGATTTCACTATCTTTGTTGTCATTTTCATTTTTAGTTTCTCGGTAGAGATCATGGTGTTAGTCCCATTTTCCATATCATTTTGTTTCCTCAACTTCCTTGGTTTAGAATCTTTTGTACCAGGTGGCCTTTCGCGCTTTCTACATACAATAGACTCATCCTTGTTAGTCTTATTATCTGCATGAATTCTGATGCATGTAGGTGCATTTTCTGCAGGAATGTGTGATTTTGTGACTTTATTAGCATCTATGAATGCATTAGGTAGTTGGTTAGCAACACTTTGTAGATGCACAAGTTTCATAACTTCTGGTTTATAAGCATTCATCCTTGGATCTAAAAATTGTAGTTGTGTTGCATTCCATGTAATTTCTATTTCTTTATTTTGTGGTTCCACTTTCTCTCTCCCTAAGGCAGGGAATACAATTTCATTAAAATGACAATCGACAAATCTAGCCGTAAAACAACACCAGTCACTGGCTCAAGATATTTTTTGATAGAAGGGGAATCAAATCCCACATAAATCCCCAGCCTTCTTTGTGGGCCCTTTTTGTGCGTTGGGGTGGAGCGATTGGGATATAAACGACACAATCGAAAACTTTCAGTTGGGATATGCTTGGTTCATGCCTAGAGACCAAGTGAAGAAGATGGAGAGGAAGATTATTGGTGGGTGTTGTTGGGAGTCATGGTGGTTGGGTGTTTGGAAGATGAAGAATGGAGAAAAATCATTATATGTGGTGATAAGTTTAAGAGAATAATGATAAGGTAAGAGATGTGTGGTAAAAAGGGATGGGTAATCCAATATTTATAGAGGATATAATATCGATCTGTTTTCAAATATTGTTTTACTGTATTTTATCAAATTAAAAAAAAAAAACAGGAGTTATAATAAAAATTGCTAAAAGTTATCACACTGGGATGCAAGTCGTAGTGGTCCGAGAGCCCATAATTTATCCAAGAGATTGTGGGTTCGAAAATAAACAATAACATAGAAGTGTATTACAAAAAGTATATAAAATTATAAAGGTTTCATCACATTTTTTTATTGAATAATATAGCCGATCATAAGGGCGGTAGTCCGTCCATATAAGCGGTTCGATGCATAATGTATAGATAGTGTCAAATTTAAATAAACAATAAAACTAGCCATAAAGGTGGTAGCCAGGCCATTTAGGCAGCTTAGTAGCATTAGATGTAAGTTGTTGCACTTTAGTTATTATTTTTGGTGACGGTTATCATTAGTTGTAGAGGATCCTTCTTGGTTGTCCCTTTTCCTTTGTGGTGGTGACTGAGTTTCACTTGGTTGTTGTAGTGGAATTTCACTAGTATTAGGAATGTGTGGTCTTGGGTTAATGTCGATAGGGATACCGACAAGGGGATTAACCCTTTGGGATGGATGAACAATTGATCTTGTTTGGTTGTTGACAATTGGTTCAACATTTTTCTCTTTAGCAAAATATATACTTGAAAATGATATGTCACTTAGGGTAATATTTGATAGAGTATATAACATATTCCTGGGCCCTAACCATTAGTTTAAGCTTTTGGTTAGGGCTCAGGAATATGTTATATACTCTATCAATATTAATTCTATTGCATTGGTGATCCATCTTATTTTAAGAAGGGAGGAGACAAAGAAAAAAATTATATTGGGTAAAATAAACTACTTGTTTGTTTCTAGAAAAATATTATTGCTTTAGAAGTAAAAACTAGTGTTAATAACGTGTTATGAAAAATACAGAATTATGAGAAATCGAGGAAGAAATTATATTCAGTAAAGTTTTCAGATGCAAATACAACTGAAGGATTTACTCAGTATTTATAGGCAAACGTTTTATCATCCTTATCCACAGTTGTCAATAATACTATAATCTAGATTTAGGCTAGGGGTGGAAAAAATACATGAGCATTTACATTCATCTTATCTCTTATCATAACAAAAAAAAAAGCTTGCACAAAATTTAAAATTTTGGTAACTTCCAAAATACCTCATTGGTAATTCATTGAACACAAGTAATGATAAACCACAAGATACTAGTGGTTGGATATTGGTGCATCCACTAGCAGGGCTAAGGTAGTCATTTCATATCATGAGGACAAAATATCTTAAAATAGCTCAAACCAAGCCTTTAACCCAGTTCTTAGAGCATCCACACTCATGAAAGAAATTTTCCTTCATACCTCTCTCTCTATCACTTTCTCACTCATCATTCATCAATCTAAGAAAATTTCATTCACTTCCATCATAATCATGACCGAAAAAAAACCCTTCATCACTCTCTCTCTTATTTTTCTATTTTACGCCACAACATTTTATTTCTCATTCACCTTATATATATTCTTTTAGTGAAAGTATTGGGTCAGACGGTCTGACCAGATAATCTGGTCAGACGGCTGACCCATATAACCAATTATAATAGTGAAAAACTTCGGGAGGCTATAACTTTGCGCTCGGGTGTCGGATCGGGGCATATAATATGTCGAAATTGATTAATTTTTCGAGACGAACGCAGTTGAAAATGTCCGAAGGGAATTTGGCCACCGGAAATCGCCAAACGAGGCCTCTAAAGGCCTCAAAATGCAAAAAACGTATTTTGTCCAAGTTAGATAGAAATGTGTCCATGTTTTACAATATGTGTCCATGTTTAAACAATATGTGTCCAGGTTTACAAATAGGTGTCCAGGTTTACAAATAGGTATCCAGGGTTAAAAATATGTATCCATGTTTGTCGAGGTGTGTTCAGATTTGTTCATATTTGTCCAGGTTTGCATGTCCAGGTGTGTCCAGATTTGTCCATGTTTGTCTATATTTGTCCATGTTTGTCTAGATTTGTCCAGGTTTGCATGTCCAGGAGTGTCCAAATTTATTCAGATTTGTCCAAGTTTTTCTAGATTTGTCCATGTTTGTCTATATTTGTCTAGGTTTGTTCATATTTGTCCAGATTTGACACATTTGTCCAGGTTTGTAAGTTCAGGTTTACAAATTGTGTCCAGATTTCAAATGTGTCCAGTTCTGTTTCCAGGTTTACAAATGTGTCCAGGTCTACCAATACATGTCTAGGTTTAACATGTGTCCAGGATAAACACATATGTGTCCAGATTCAACAATATGTGTCCAGGTCCAATGGACTGGTCTGACAGAAACGTTACTGTCAGACCGGTCTGACACAATACCTTCTCATTTTTTTTCTCTTATTTTTTTCTTCTTTAACCTATTTACAATAATTATTTATTTATTTTTTTTTGAAATATAGAGAAATTGTTGTAAGGGAGAAATGAAGACGTGAAGCAAAAATATAGCAAAATGGATGTCGATTTATAGATCTCGAAAAGTTATGAATTTTGGTAAATTTTGTTTTTATTTTTATAACCACGAAAATTGCATTATAACAATTTTATTTACACAAATTAAATGCAAACCAGCATGAATACATGGCGCTACGACATTGGACCACGTGTCCCCTGCTACTTCAACCCTTTTTCCTTTTTTGTTGAATTCATGTTGAAGGTTGTGTTTGCCTTTGCTTGCCACGTCGTTTTGGACTAACATGCACTAAAAAAAATGATTTGGACGCGGGTTCCACACCATGTTTTCCTTCGTAGTTTCCATCTTTCTAAGACGAGTCACATGACGCGTCTCTCCATGACATAAAAAAAATCAAGACCCTTTTCATTGTAATAAGTGCATGACCAAATAATTCATGTCATGAAATAATTCTTTTTTTTGTCATCATAACAGATGCTCTTACATATTTAAAAAATTATCATTGATGCTACTTCTCATTCTCGCAATAATCAATCTTCATTTGAAATTCCCACCAAAATCATCTTTCCCCAACATTGGTTATTTTCCAACTAATAAATTCATCATTCATCAACAACATCATATGATTTATCAGTGTACATACAGCTATGCAACTGCTCAGAAACAGAGCAACTCTGTATAGCCTGTGACATGGACTTATCACCAGCTACAAACCTCAAAGCCTTACCACCAACATGAACTAAACTATAACCAGCCATTATTCTAACTCCTTTTTCCCTCACTAGTCGTCTCATCTTCGCTGCATCACACCATGACCCTGTGCTAGCATGCAAACTCGATGCTAGCAAGTAACCAGACGAGCCAAAGGGCTCCAACTCGATTACATTAGAAGCCGCTCCTTCACCAATCTCGGAGTTTCTGTACCTCGAACAAGCACTTAATACTGCTCCCCAAATACTTGATTTTCCCTTTGAATTTTCTGGCATAACTTTGATGATTTCCATAGCATTATCCAACTTTCCTGATCTACTCAGCATGTCAATCACACAAGCATAATGCTCTAAACTTGGTTGAATCCCTAAATCTTGTACCATTTCATTGAAGAAATTGAGGCCTGATTGAAGAAGGCCTCCATGACTGCAAGCAGCTAGCACCGAAAGTGCTGTTACAGCATTTGGTCTGAAACCCAGTTGCTTCATTTCAGTTACTAAAACTAAAGCGTCTTGAGCTCGGCCATTCATGCCATATGCTGATATCATAGTACTCCATGACATTATGTTTTTCTGGGGTATCTGATTAAATGCTTTTCTTGCTTCTTCTATAGCCCCGCATTTGGAGTACATGTCTGTAATTGCTGTTCCAACAGATACTAATGCAGCAAAGCTACTTCTGATAGCAATGGCGTGTGCCCATTTAGATGCTTTAAGTTCGGCAAAAACTGTGCAAGCTTCTATTAAGTTTAAGACGACAATTGGATTACTACTTCTCTGTCCAACCTCGTTCATCATTCGAAATAAAGTTATTGATTCATCGGGCATGCCACAGTAGGCGAATCCTCCAATCATGGTAGCCCATAAAACTGTATCCCTTTTATCTGTTCTGCTAAACAGTGTTCTTGCTAGCTCAATGAGATTGCACTTTGCATAAGCATCGATTAAGGCACTTAAAACCAAAGTATTTGATTCATACATATGTCTTATTACTCTGCAATGGATTATTTTGCACTGAAATGAATCACAAAAATGCTTACATAGTTGAAGAAGATTCACAAGTGTCACTTCATCTGCTTCAGTTTTTGACTGCACCATGGAATCTGCTAAAACTAAAGCTTCTTGATGCATATCATTTAAAGCCAACCCAGATAAGATTGAATTCCAAGACACTGTATTTTTTATAGGCATCTCATTGAAAATTCTCGAAGACGAGATTGGATCACCACACCTGGAATACATATCAATCAAGGAGTTTGCCACAAACACATCAGAATCATGTCCTCTAGAAATTGCAGATGCATGAAGAGATCTTCCCGCGCTAACATCTTCAATGTTATTGCATGCCTTGAGTATGCTAACCATGGTTAATCCATCTGGCTCAACTCCCATGTCCTTGAACAACTGCAGAGCCAACAAAGGTTTATCATTTTGTACACAAGTCCCAATCATCATACTCCAAGAAATAACATCTCTCTCACGCATTTCATCAAACATCTGATGTGCATACTCAGTACTAACATCAGCATACATACCCAACAGAGAGTTTTGCAGAGAGAGAATACCCATAAACCCAGTTTTCAATACATAGCCATGAAATTTCCTTCCGCCATCGAATTCAAGAAGAATGCGATACGCTCGAGCTACAAGAACCAAGGTGGAAACATTCGGTTCGAAACCCGAAACTCGACCCTGCTCAAAGAAACTGAGGCCATCTTCCAATAGGCCATGATCAAGGTGCCCATGAATGATAATGTTCCATGAAACAGAGTCTTTGTTATCCATTGCTTGAAACACTGATAAAGCTGAAATGGGGTCACCCCATTTCATGTAAAAATCCAATGTTGAGTTCCCAACAGAAGTGAAGAGATCATTACCCTGCTTCACTAAACTAGCATGCATTGATTCTCCATGATCAAAGGAAATTTGCGAGCTTGCTTTCATTAGGGAAGGAAAGAGTGAAGAATCTGATAATTGTAATCCAAATCTTCTCAATTGTAAATAACAAGAAATTGCTTCTTGCCAATACCCATTTGATAAACAATCTTTGATTCTCAAATTCCACTCAGATAATCTCATATTAATTGGTAACCGCATTGTAACGCATAACAAATGAAAAATAGCATAGAGAGAAAAGAGGGGTGAAAAGAAGAAACCAGCTCTCTTTTCAACACACGTAAAATCTCAAAATTTGAGGTAAAGTAAAATTAATGCGGGGTATAAAAATTCCATTAGCTTTTATACTTCTCTGTGAAAAATGAACCTATACAAAATATGAAAAATATAAAATTCTATTGGTAAATTGTTTTTACAAGAGTGATGTTACAAAATGTTAGTCAGCACTAGGATCTATGTAATCAAAGAATATTTAAAAAGTGGTGGGAGAATGGGATGAGAGAGAGAGAGAGAGAGAGAGAGGACAAAAGGAATAAAGGGAAGTCATTTGGTATTCTCCTATAGAATCTGTTACTAAGAAATTGGGGTTATTCTGTGATCTTGCAGTGTTGTAGATAAGGGCTGTCATACATCACGTATTTAGACCAATATGACTTGTATTTAGCGATGGCGAGATCCAACCATGGTTTGTAGTTTCCATTATAATGGACGACCGCAGCATTCCCTATCGCTGTTTGATTGAGTGCGGGGTCATAGCCGAGTCCCAGAACGTGCCAGCTTCGTTCTAGTGGATATGTCAGATTGTAGAATGTGATTAGTCCAGGTGGCAAAGTTCCCAGTTTCCACAGAGTTCTGTCCTCATTCTGCAAAATTAGTAAACCCTAGATCAGAATTGCAGTAGACAAATTTCACACAGCAGCTGTAAAAAATTGCTAAACAGTCTGTCTTTCACTGAATAATGAATTTAATTGATCTACTAATGTTGGAGCTATTGTTTCCTTAAGAAATCGACTAAAACAGACTCCAAAAAGCACAATTAAATAATCAAATTACAGAAATGTCGATCATTTATTGTTTTGCTCGTAATTACAGAATTAGCCAAGGGGAAAAAGAGAACAAGTCAGGTTGCTTTACCAGTTCTTGCCAATGATGATATATTCCTGTAATGTTTTTCTTCCTCCACTGCTTCAGGTCAAACAGATTCATGCCAAAGGCCCAACCACAAGCATTGGCATCAAAGTTTTGAGAGATCAAGGGATTCGAAAAGTTAAGATATTTGTCAAATCTATGGAAGCTCTCTTTACAAGTCTCAACAGCACCGTTCACCATCCCTTTCATATCAATGGACCAAAGCTGAGTTAGGTCTTTTTGAACAACAATATCATCATCTAAAAACAAGATCTTATCCAGCTTAGGATATACTTCAGGAAGATAGAAGCGAAGATGATTCAACATTGATAGATATTTCGGATTCCTATACTTCAGCTGGTCTGTCCCAGTTGTGAGTAATGACGGGTTATTGACCTTAAAGTAAAACTCTTTCATTCGAGCAGATTCAAGTTGCCGAAGAACAGGGCAGTAGGAAGAATTTAGCCATCTGAAATCATCGACGTTCATGACTTCTAGGGCGGCATTGGTAGGAGGGTTGTCAATAAACCACATTTTCATGGCTGCAGCATTCAGCTTGTCTGTCACAATGTGGAAAACTTGTTTTTCTGGCTCATTTGCATGGACTATAGTGGAATTTACTACCACTGCAGCTGCAAGTACATTATCTGAAAAGATGGCATAATGGTAAAGAGATGGGTCCTCAAGCTTTTCTTTCATGCAAACACCTTTGTTCTCATGGCCAGGAAGAAAATAATTCGCTGTAAGCAGTTGAGAAAGACAGTGTAAAGGTTTTGGGATAGTCTTTGCAGCTAGCTGAATCAAAAAGGCACTCTCCTTCTTCAACGAATTTACCTTATCTTCAGTTAACTGAATCATGGCTCGTAATTTCCTAGCCAAAATATCACAGTCATGCAATTTCTCTTTTGCTAATGAGAGAATCCCCCCCATTGCCTTTGCTTGATCCAATGCACTGCACAAGAAATAGCTGCTACATGAGAAAAAGACAAGGTTGCTTAGCCATGTGAAATGCATGCCACAAACAAAAACATTACCTTGGCTGAAGATCAACATCAGAATGTGCTTCCCCAATGGCACTAAGGCTATCTTTGGTGCACTTCATGAGCGAATCATAGAGGCTATTCTCATTTTTAGCTTTAGCAATGGTAGCATATGCTTTCGCCATTATGATCTGATCATGCATGAGCTTTAAAGTAGAATCAGAGTTTGAATTATCATAGTCTCGTCTCCAAATGCTATACTTTCCCATAACAGTAGTATCCATTTCTTCGGCGCGTTCAATGGCTGCCTTCTCCATTTGTAACTCCATTTCTTTGTCTTGCCTTGTTAATTCTGCCACCAGGAGCTCCCTCCTTTTATGCCGTAATAACTGAGAGCAGCAATAATAGATTACCAAGGATTTGAGCAAAAGAAAATACTACTCCATCAAGCACAAGCAAGTAAAGTACCTGCCGATGCCGCTTGATTGGGTCGTCTGGATACATATTTGAGTTCCAGATACTGCTTTGTACAGTCTGATTTGCCTTGATACCATGCTCAGTACCTTCTTCTTGCGTTGTATTAGGCTGAGATAAATCCATTTGTTTCTGAGAATTATAACAGAAATTTTTACCAATCGATTTACACTAACAATTGTCACAAAGCAGCTCCCGTCTTTAACAGTGATAAACCCAGGAAAAAATATATGCAGCATTGTTATTTAGGAGTAGCTAAAGGAATTTTGCATCCCATGACATCAATACTGTTTTGTGAGTTAAAGGAACAAGTAAGACAACATGAGTCATCTGGATCTCACTACTTTAAATCTATTCTATTCTGCAGAAGTACCTCGGAATTTTTCACAAGGTCATCAGAGTGACTAGTGGGAGTTTGCCAAACCCAGGAAGAAGATAGATCTTTTGCATTCACAGAACCAACCCGAACAGCCCCAGAAGAATCACTGTATGTCACCATTATGTCAATATCCTGCAACACAATAAAAATAATATAAATAAGCATTTCCTTGTTTATGTTTGATTTGCATGACCAACTCCAGAAGATACCTTGACATCTAGATTTCCAGACTTGTCAATAGACGCATCCAATGAAGTTGCTTGCTCCTGCACAGCTACCAGTGGAAGTCATTACAAGCTCTAAACTGACAAATATATCTACAGGATATAAAGTGCACATTGACTAACATATTAACAAAACTAAGGCCAATTACACATTCACATAGCAATCTATGTAGTTTAGACAACAATTACTTTCATTTTAGTTATCTGTCATCAATTAATTTGCCAAACCATGTAAATTGAACACCAGTTTGTTACAGCACAAGAATCATACTCCTCAACATTTGGACAGCTACAAACCAGTTTGTTACAGCATAAGAATGATACTCCTCAATATATGGACAGCTACAAAGTGTCTCCATTAGAATATTAGCATTTTAAATTAAACATGCCTCCTTTTGCTTCTGCACTGCTCTTAACTGATCGCTACATGGCTATTGCATAATTCATGAAACTGCTGCACCAAAAAGGATTTTCAAAATAACAGCTGAATTTAAAAACAAAACATACTCCAGCAACCATCAGAATAAAGTATCAAGATAAACATTAACCCAGATCAACAACTATTAAATTACAAAACAGAGTCTTTTTAACACCCAACATAGGAATATGATGCTGAAAAACGGAGCATAACAATTTAGAATTAATACGTACTTCCTCCGTTTTTTTAGATGCAACAATTTTTTTTCGCGCATATCAAGGAAGTGATTTAACGGTGTAAACGAGCAAATTAATCAACGAAATTTTAAGACATGTCATATATAATCTCATATTTGCTTGTATTAAAATTTCGTCGAAAGATTTAATCAATAACAGTCCTAAATCGTTCTCTTGATACACGTGAAAAAAAAAACAATGTTCCATCTAAAAAAACATGGAGGAAGTATATCTTTTTAGCCATTATTTAAGGTGGCCTAAGTGATCATTGATGGGCCCAAAAGTATAATCCAACAAGAGGACTAACACTTAAAGTAGCAAACTGCATCAAGATGGAGGTTTTTTTAAAAATTTAGTTACAAGGGGAAAAGCATTCATCATCAAGCTTGAAAGCAATAGAGGACTACCAATAACTAAGCTGCGTGACCCTGCGTCCGTAAAGTTATGCTATAGTATAGAAGGAACTGAACATACTAACATTACTAATGGAAGAAGAAAGCCAGAAGTTTGACCACGAATAAGATGTCATCCTAACACTCCCACACATGAAACATAGAAAGACTGTCAACATGTAATGATGCATTACACTCAATACATCGTAGATTTTAATAGCATGTAGTTGAATGAAAAGGCAGCAGAACTTAGCAAACACATAGATGGGATCATGTACAATTAAGGCATAAAACCGAAAGTAAGATGAAAATCTAACCTTTATTCTGTTACATTGTTCACAATCATAAAGAAGCGGGTATCCTCTGCGATCTCTGTGGCTGAGAAAATGATGATTCAGCATTTCATCAGAGTATGAGATGCCAGGACATAGATCAGTTTAATAACATGTATACTAAAGGCGTAAGGCACACAAAGGCGACAGTGGTCCTATAGCTTGCACAGGACTGAAATGCATTGATTAATAAAAAAATAGGTGTAAAATATTGACACGCGAGACATTTTATAACCACCATGCCTGGCCTAAAACAAGTGCTTGACACTATCGCCTTTGCACCTCAACACATAGGCACGCCTTTTTATACAAATTCAACACGAACTAATTTTGACAACAATGTAATCAACTTACACTAAATGAGCTTTGATGAGTATACTGTTAACCAGAACCTGAATAAATGAAAGACAAGAAATAAGAAAAACCTTGATGGGGAAAAATCAAATTAATAAAGAAAGATCATAAGAGCCATTGTAATGTTTGCCTCAGATATTATACAATTACAGGAACTTGTTTTTGAAAAGAATGAGGCATTCTAAAGGCACAAAGGGTTTCCAAAGCCAAGGCGCAAGCAGCAAGGTGCTACAAAAACATCTTGGACCATTTCATAGGCCTTATGCCCCATCTTTATCTGGGGTTCATCAAGATTACAAATTAAATTAATATCAAGCACAGTTCTTAGTGCACCAAAGCAGTCAACCTGACCAGAATCCATTCCTCATGTTTTTCCCTGTTCCTTTCTTGGTTCAACAAAAGTTTTTAACTCATTGATCAGAATACAAGAACCCTGATGTGGAATCTCATAACTATGGGAGATGTGTTTCTTGAAAATAAGGTATAAACAATTTTTGCATGATCAATACATACATTCCTTGATCCTTGGCTTTGAAGACAATTTGAGCCTATATGCATCACCTTTCAATACAAAGTCAAAAAAGCTACCAGGATTTCACATAAGCTAATGGATGCCAATATGGTTTGATAATTAAGTTTTTGTTCCTTAGGCCACAAAAAGAAGTTAATCAGCCATAACCTCTTTAGCTCACAGAAAATCACTATGATCAGAACCTAATGCCAATCTGCATTAACACATAAATCATAGTAGATTGCGATTCACAAATCAATATGAAGGGAAACTATTGGATTTCCTTTAAAAGCAGCTAATGGCAAGTTCAAATTATTAGTAGCATTGAGATGTAGTGATCTTTAGAGCTAGTGATGTAGTGAAGACTGGAGCCATCCATAATCTATTAAGAGATTGTGCATTTTATTCTCAATCTCATATGAGAAAGACTAATTTAATTTAACCCATTCCATTGAAAAAATCTCAAATTCTTAAGTAACTAGCAACTTAATAGTGCTGACAAACAGCAAGATCCATGGACTACAATGCAGATTCTCACATGATAACCAGTTAAGCAGTAAAAAATTCAATTTCTATGTAACAAGCTGAATCGTGAATGTGCTAATCTAAGATTAAGTATTTTTTTTTTATAAATCAATCTACCAAGGTTATAGTGTGACCTGTAAATCACTGAAAAGAAATGCATTTTAATCCATAATCTAAGTTTACAACCAAATTACGAAACTAATTAACATTTCAAAATAATTCAAACTAGATTCCGCGATTAAGAAAGATACAAAAAAAATACCCTAAACTACCTTCAAATCAAATAACAACCATCAAAAACATAAAAGTCAATCATAATCTTGACTAAACAATCGGAACCCGAACAAAATACACAAAAAATCGAAGCTGAATGCAAGAAAACCAAATTAAAAAAGCGAAAATATGAGAAAAATACCAGTGAAATGCAAATGAAAATTGTGAGAATAGATGAGAAGAATCTTCGTCGACGAAGAACCATGGCTAGAAGAAGCTAGAGACAGAGAGAGACGTTGGGATCCGCAGAAACGAAAAAAAAAGGAATCAATTGAAAGTATTATTATTAGTAAATCACTACATCCAAGTAGTAATTAACAACAAATTTATGAGCAATTTGAATTGGCATCATTTTCAATTGCTGAAACTAAGTGAGAGATTCGTCATCTGAGTGTGTGCAACTTTCTTCCACACTCTACAGTTGCTTCCAACACACAGATTGTGGTTTTTTTTTTTTTTTTTTTTTTTGCAGTTGCCCCACTTCTTCCTTTTTTCTTTTTCTTTTTTTTTTGGGTAAATCCAGTTGCTCCACTTTTGTTTCACCTGCAATAACTTTCCTTTGACCAGAAACTATAAAATAGGTGCAAGAAGCAATGTTTTATGCTTTAAAAAAAAAAAAAAAAAAACTTTTTTCCTATATATTTTTTGGGTGCTCATAAAGTCAGGAAGATGTTATGAGAATTGAGAAGTCAGGACTACATGAAGTGAGCATCATCAATTTATGTTTATCAGCATACTGACAAAAAAATTGAAGGCTATCACATGAATTTGAGTTTATATTTTTGTTTGAATTGAATTAATTTTAACTGAAGATTGTTTGAACAGAAACAAAATGATATGAACTGAACTGAATTTGTTTAAATTAAACTGAAATTATAAAAATTAATTTCAAAAGAATTGAGTCTTACTAGAGCATGAGTACACCGGTTATTGGGTATGGTGCATTTTATTTTATTTTTTGAATTGGAAGCATTGGTTTGATATCATAAGTAATTCCTATTTCAACAAAAAAAAAGGAATAATTAAATGTGGTAAAATTGAATCAAATGAAAACCAAAACTCCTGCTCTCCCTAACTTCTCATTCGCTCGTGAGAGGCACGCCGACAACCAAGAAGGTCACCAACCCTAGTATATCGTCAGCAGGTCCCCGATCTCCCTCCGGGTGCTCTTGCTTTTCGCCAGTGACTACTGAAGAGGGTGGACCCATGCAAGTTTTGCTATCTCTTGTTGTTTTGCGGACTTCTAGACCTGAAGGTGTCGTTGGTTCAGGGTCCAGACCTGTTGGTGTCATTCGTTGGTGGGTTGCACCGATGCATGATTTAATCGCATTATGAATTTGGTTTTCAATAATTGTTAGTTTCCCTTCAATGGGTTTTAGGGTTTGTTCCCCTTATGTGGGATTTAGGTTTTGTTTCCTTGTTGTGGGAGTTTCTAACGTCGAATTGCTTTCGTTAGTGGTGGATTGTGCGGCTTTGAATCGGATGCCAAACTAATAAAGGCAATATGTTAAATTAAGTATTGCTCGATTCAGAAATAGCTTCGAATCGCTAGGCACCTTTGTGGTAGTCTACAATAGACAACTATATTAGAGTTGATGGTATTTTAACAATGTAAATTTTACAATGCGATTGTAGTTTTCTTGAATTAGAATTGGTGTTTGGTTTAATGTCCATTGTATTCGAGGTTTGAGCCTCTGTTGTAGATGCGTATGGCTTATCATTAATGAAGTTTTTCCTTTCCTTAAAAAACGTGGTAAAATTAATTATGTAGTAGATATTGTTTAACAATTTAAGCATGATTCCATCTATGTGTATGGGTTGGTCTTTTAAGTCTAACCAATTTTTTTAACATCAACAATAGATCTAGATATTTTAATTTGACGGGGAATTTACCAATGTAATGGAATTGAATAATGGTTAAGGCCTAGAGTTGAACTACAATGAAGTTAACACATAGACTTTTGAATATTATCTTTATGTTTATAAAAATGGTGACAGGTATGATTAATTAACTAGAATTATTCGATCCATCTACAAGATATTTATTTTATAGAAGTTACTCGATCTAGCCTCTATATTTGGACATCAATATAGAGTGGAAAAGGAAGAAGGGAGGGGGAAGTGAGTAGGAAATAAAGTGAAATTTCATTTTTCCTCCAAATCTCTTCAATTTTGTAGGAATAATTTGTAATTGGAGGAATGATGGTTAATCTATATCTATCTCTATCTTTATTATACTAGTTGTCCACGGCGCGCGTTGACTTATTTTTGACGTAAGTATCGCTTGCATGTAGGGCCGGGCAAAAAAAACCGTATCCGGTTTCCGATCCGGTATCCGCTTTTTTTTAATCCGAAAAACCGGATATCCGATCCGGTTTTTTAAAACCGGACCGGATATCCGATTTTTTAAACTAAAAACCGGACCGGATACGGATCACCCTTTTTAACAACCGGATTATCCGGTATCCAGTTTTTTAATATATATATATATATATATATAAAGCTGACTCAAATGAGCCCAAGGCCCCAACTCCCCCAAGCCCATTTCATTTCATTATTCTTTTTTTATTCTTTTCAACTCCAAAGTTCAAACATCAAATCATCAATCCCCTTCATTCAAAACCAGCAAGGCAGCAACTGAAGTCGCCGTCTTCTGCCGTCGGCTGCCATCTCCTGCCGTCGGCCGCCATCTCCTGTCGTCTGCCAGTCTGTCGTCGTCTTCTGCTCTTCAGTTTGAAAGTAAGTTTCTTTTCTTTCTTTCTTTTTTTTTTAATTTTCAGTTCGAAAATTATATAGTTCGAAAATTAGTTTAAGTTTTATGCTTGCTTGATTTTCTTAGTTGATTTCATTGCTTGATTTTCTTAGTTGATTTCTTACTTTGTTTAGTTTTTTGCTATTTTCTTTGCTGTAAATCTTGATTTTTTGTCCTTAGGTCTAAGTTTTTTCTTATTTATTTAGTTAGGTCTAAGTTCGAAAATAGCATATTTTAGATTCACTTTTTTTTTTCTGTTTTTGTAATTATCTTTTTTTTCGATTTTATTTTTTCAGATTTTATATATTTTTTAGGTTTTTGTTTTGTATTTTTTAGATTTTCTGTATTTTTTAGATTTTTTCTGTATTTTTTTTAACGTTTTATGTATTTTTTTATTTATACAATTATTTGTTGTAATATGTTCCCTTTCCTAGATATTGTATAAAATTATATATTATGAATATTTAACTTTATATTATGGTCTATGTTTTGTAGGTATGAAAGATTTAATTTTGGAGCAACCGGAAATAATAATAGATGAGACTATTGATGCGTTGGAGTAATTCAATTATATTCACGAACTTATGCATTTGTATTTTGTAATATGTTCCCGTTCCTAGATTGTATTGTAATTTATCACTTAAGTTATTTTATGCTCTTCAAGGCTTCACGCCCCCTTTAAATTTGAGATAATATAGTTTGATAGCCTTGCATGGCAAATTATAGGTTTGAAGCCTTGTAATATTTTGAGGTTTTATGATGTAGATTTGGTTGCATGACTTGATTTGCAATTTTTTAAATCATTTGCCAAATCAAATAAGCAAAAAAAAAAAAAAATTTAAAACCGGATCCGGATATCCGATTTCCGAATCCGGTTTTTCGGATATCCGGATTTTCGGATATCTGGATTATCCGGACCGGATCCGGATCACGAAAAAGATGATCCGAAAATCCGGATATCCGGTTTTCGGATATCCGAAAATCCGGATATCCGGATTTGCCCGGCCCTACTTGCATGTATCTTGTTATTGTTGACCTATTTTTTATGTAAGTTATCGTACGATGAAAATGATAAATAAACCTAATAGTAAAGTAAGTAAACGCCTCTAATTTTGTATAAACTATATAAAAAAGAATGTTCACTTATGTTGAAAAAGTTATCGGATATAGTAAATTGTCAATAGAGCTATATATTTAACACATATGAGGAGTAGACAGATAGTTGTAATCGAGAGTATGAAAATACATCAAATCGAGAAAAAAAATCTATCATTTTCAAATTGAAGCATAACTATGCAATATTGTAAGCATTAGTTTCAAATAAAAAGTAAAAGTGTGTTTTACAATTGTGAAAGTATTGTGTCGGACGGTCCGACCGTCGGACCGTCCAACACTTGTATTTTTTTATGCCCAGACTCAACAAAACGTGTCCAGGTTCAATAATATGTGTTCAGGTTTAACAATATATGTCCAGATTTAACAATATGTGTCCAGGTTCAACAACATGTGTCCAGGTTTACAAATATATTTTCATGTTTACAAATTTTTGTTCAGGTTTACAAATATGTGTCCAAGTCTAACAATGCTTGTCCAGATTTAACAACATATATCCAGATTCAACAATATATGTCCAGATTTTACGATATGTGTCCAGGTCCATGTGTCCAGGGTAAACAATATGTTTCCAGGTTCAATAAGTTTCACCAGGTTTACATATTTATGTCCAGGTTCAACAATATGTGTCCAGGTTCAGTACTATGTGTCCAGATTTAATACTATGTGTCTAGGTTCAACAACATGTGTCCAAGTTTACAAATATATTTCAGGTTTACAAATTTATGTTCAAGTTTACAAATATGTGTCCAGGGCTAACAATACTTGTCCAGGTTTAACAACATGTGTCCAGGTTCAACAAAACTTGTCCAGATTTGACAATATGTGACCAGGTCCAGTTTAATTGGTCTGACAGTAACCTTATGTCGGACTAGTCTGACAAAATACCTTCTCTTTATAATTTTATTGGGAATATCATGATTAAATTAATGTGTTGTTGTCCTTAATTTTAATTTGTCATATATATTCATTACAATATTGTATTTATCATAGTCTTTTCTTCATTAATTAAGTTTATTTATACATTTGAATGCATAAAAAGAACCAAAAAAAAATTGATTTTCCATAAATTATATACAAAAAGTTTTATAAATTGACACGAAAATAAAAAATTATATAATAAGGATGGTTCAAGGAAAAAATTTGGCCTAAATGTTGATTTTTTTTCCATCTAAAGTTTGAATTTTAATAAACCAATTTGTCACTCAATTTTATTTTTTTAATCAATTTGTCATCCAAATTTAACTATTTCTACCATGTTGTCGTGTCCAACGCAAAGTTTTCGAACGCTTTAAAGTCCCACTTGCATCTATCGAGTTATTGTTAACCTATTTTTTTATGTAAGTTATCGTATGAAGGAAATAATAAAGAAGCCTAATAATAAACGCTACTATAAATCGTGAAGTTCTTAATTTTATGCATGCCATTTTGTCAAGTTTTCAATAAAATGGTGTGTGTTTCAAGATATCACATATTGTGTATGGTGTTACACTTGGTATGAAACTATGAACAAAAACAGGCTACACAACTATATCAAAAATCAACACTTCACCACCAACAAAAAATCTTAAAAATACATTTTGCAAATTTGTCTCAACTATCACACAACATTTATGGGTCGCCTGCACAAATTATACCCAATTCACTACTAAGCCACATTCCAACATCATTTGAAAATTATAGTATGCAGAATGGGAGAACCATTAGGTTTAAGTGAGCACAACTATTAGATCACTATTGTTCATTAGGAATAGTAGACTTTATCCACTTTTTAAAGGTTAAGGATTTATAAATAGTATAAAAAAACCCTGACAAAGTATGGAGTATATCATAATACATATACAATTGAGTTTTATGTACAAAAATAGAAGTGGTGAAGTTATCACTCATCACACACTTTGTAACTTGAGAGCTTCCTCATCACCCTCTTGGATCTAAAATAATCCATATAAAAAAGACCACTATACTAATTTGCAATTAAGGTAATACTGCTGCAACTATAAATAGGACATAACTATAGTTTACAGCTGGAACTTGATGGATAACACTCAAAGCAAATGGATACAACCTCTCTTCCAGTCCTGAATTTTCCAGCCTTTCTTCTAATCTCACTTTTCTTATCAACCTTAAACCTGTCGTATCAGCCCACTGTTAATAAGACCACACTAAATAGGTATGTTAAAGAAGTGACGTGCTCTATATAATGGCAATAACTGCTACATAATAGCCAAACAAACAAATTAAAAGAGAAGCACGGAGCAATGAAGCATAATTCTGAAGACTGGAAACATATGTTCCCTGTGCCATATTTCTTTAAAAAAAAAAAAAACCTGAAAATTTTTGACAATATTCTGCGCAGGATCATTTTCCATTGATGTTTCAAAATCCAAATAGACCAGATAGTTGAATCTCCTAAAGCAAATTGAAAACAAAAGGCATGAAAAACAAACAAACAACAAAAAAATCATAATTATTTTACACCTTACCGAGCTTACTTCAATGAACCATTTTTGCTATCCCTATTTGGACGACTTTCAATCGGATTAAAAGATCAAATTCAAGATATATTGTTTTAGCATAAGATTCTATATCAACATGGTTTTCAACAACTTAGAAATTTTTGGTGAATTCTTCTTGATGAAGGGCTTACCTTGGATAATGTAATTATATCTTCCTGTTGCTCAGACGATGGGGTGACAATACCCACCATTGCCAAAATGGTCATAGCATTTTAACAAGAATTCTGGCCTAATTTCTTCATTTGAATGTCCAGAAACTTCAGCCTATTTTATGCAAGAAGAACACATGATTAACGAATCTAGCCCACTCTTCCCCTTTGCAGCAGCCCATTGTCAGCCCCATTTCTCCCTCCCTGCTAGTCTACTACAGCCTACAGGCCCACTTCTCCCTTAATAGAAGACGGCGGTGTAGCACATTCAACCACATATTCTTAAATTATATGACAATAAAGCATATTAATTGATCCAGAAAATTATTCCAATGGGAGCAGATTCAACAAATCATCATTGAGACACATGGAAAGAATTAAACAGAAGGAAAGGATGAAAAAAAGAATTAAACAAATCTTCTTGGTTGAATACCTGATATCCTTCTAACTAAGTCATATCATAAGCTAACTCTAATTATAACTTAGATATATAACTAAATAATTTCATAATTCATTCTATAGCATTGTGTTAAGCCTGTTGTAAAGAAGTTAATATAAATTCAAGGACTTTCTTTTCTTTAGCCTAATATTGTCTACAATCTATCCCCTTCTTTTTGTAAAACACCAGGCCATCCCATTTTATTGTATATTAATAACCAAACATAACTACAAAAAGTCCACAAGAAACAAAAAAAAAATAAAAATTCACCTATTTCAAGATCATCCACTAAGAAAACAACCACCTTTGAGAGACTTTATCTTCTATAGCCTAAAGTCGTCTATAATCTCTATTTCCATCTTTCTACAAAATGAGTGTCCAACAATACTAAAAAAAATATTTTTTTAAAAAAAATCAATACAATTCAACAGAAGCTTATAAGATTATGCTCTAAGATTAAAATTCAATATTTTGATCAAGATGAAATGCAAAAACATCAAAACAAAGATTGAAAGAAAAATAATTATAAGGTAGAAATGATCAAACCATTTCAAACCCTAATCTTGATTGCTTCATTGCTCGGGCCTTTGAAATAATTCCCTAAATATCTCTGCAGCATATAAACAACTTGATTTAGAAAATAATGTATTGAGTTAAAAAAAATGAGATAAATTATTTAATTGAAGCAAATGATCAAACACCTAATGTGTGTAAATAAAAAAAATTAAAAAAAAAACAGAGATTCAAAGAGGTTGAGAAAATTTAGCCACAATCTTAAATAAAACTTTAAATGTAAGATAGAGAAGCATAATAATCAAGAATGATAACTTTTGAAGTAGAGAAACTCAGTACATTTGCTAATCCTCTAATGTCTGCCAACATAAGACCTTTTTTTTTTAGGAATGCCAACATAAGACCATTAACACATCTAAAAAGTGCAGATTTAAAAGGGGATGAATATGATTGTAAAACATAATGAAACCCAAATTCTTGTGTGAAACCATTAGGAAACAACAAAGGGCATGTCAAAGAGTAATTCAAGCCTAACTTTTCTCCCATAATATAAACTCAACTAGTTTTAACCCCGTGCTATGCACGGGTTTTATCATTTAACCAATTATTATGTTAACTTATGGATTTTTTTTCCTTACTTGAAGCAAAATTTATGATTTCTATTTTGATTTTGAGTTATTTCAAGTATGGCGATTTGATTTGTTGTGATATGTGATTTCACAAGAATGAGGATCAAAGTGGAACTCGATTGTTATAGGAGTAAAGAGACATTTAAGGTTTTTTTTTAAAAAAAAAAAAAAGAAGAAGAAAGAAATAAAGTAAGGAGTGACAATGGATGACACGTGGCGCTTAAAGTTCCTATTTTAAATATTTAAGTATAGATGATTTCTATTTTGATTTTGAGTTATTTCAAGTATGGCGATTTGATTTGTTGTGATATGTGATTTCACAAGATTGAGGATCAAAGTGGAACTCGATTGTTATAGGAGTAAAGAGACATTTAAGGTTTTTTTTTTTTAAAAAAAAAAAAAGAAGAAGAAAGAAATAAAGTAAGAAGGAGTGACAATGGATGACACGTGGCGCTTAAAGTTCCTATTTTAAATATTTAAGTATAGATGATTTCTATTTTGATTTTGAGTTATTTCAAGTATGGCGATTTGATTTGTTGTGATATGTGATTTCAAAAGATTGAGGATCAAAGTGGAACTCGATTGTTATAGGAGTAAGGAGACATTTAAGGGTTTTTTTTTTAAAAAAAAAAGAAGAAAGAAATAAAGAAGGAGTGACAAATGGATGACACGTGACGTTTAAAGTTCCTGTTATAAATATTTAAGTATAGATTAGACAACCTAAAAAACAAAAAATCAAATTGAACTAAACATGTGGACTTCTTTTAAGACATTTAATTTGTGTTATGACACAACATTATGTAACGACCCGACTTTCTAGACATGTCGATTTACGAAGGGAAATCGACAAACGGATCATTACCAACTTAAAATAAACAATAAATCAAATTATTTGAACAAACGGATTTACTTTTATTAAATAATCAACTAATAACCAAAATAACTCAATATCCTTTATTACACAAATTATCTTAAAACTGTCCCTACATGCCGGGATCATAAAATAAACTAAGTAATTGTCTTTATAACATGAATCATCTAATAAACTAATTAACTAGGGTCCTCAGCTACTCAAGCCCATCCACGAAAGCCCGTTAATCAACAGCGTCTTCACCTGAAACTGAGGGGGGGGGTCCACCGTCAGTGGCGAGTAACTAGGCTGTCCCATTTAATCGAGGGACCACCAAACACATAATAGCATAGAAAAGATCATAAAAACCATAGCGGATCTCATGTTTCACCACTAAGCCTAAGCTATGGCCATAACCCCTAATAGCAGCTCGTGTACTACTACTAGACGACTACATATCCTAAGACCTAGAACTGCTCGGGGGAGCTCGTGTGCTCGTCCCAATTGAGCAGTGGCTTCGACTTAACCCAGTCTGACTACTCGGGTCATCAGGTGGGCGTCCTTATCATATCTTATATCTTTAATTAATCATATCATATCATATATTGGGAAAATACTAGGTGACCGTAATAGGAAATGAAATGTTCGGAGTCCCAGGAAAGAGAGGTGCGGCACGTATGTTGGCCACCTTAAATACCAAGTCTTTCCTAGCCAGAGACCGAAACATAACATGTATAGCTATTACTCTGTTTCCTTTCTTATCCATAGTAATATCTTATGCAACTTCAACCTTATCTTATACTATCCTCGATACCTTATTATATCTTTATAACCCATCCTTACGGATACTAGTCTTAATATTATATTACTAATATTATTAATATTAATTATAACATTATATCCGAAACTTTTAATCCTATTGGCAAATATAATAGTAATATCTTTTATCCCTTCACTTTACCAACTCCCTCTAAGACCTCGTATGGTCCAACATACTTAGGTCTGAGCTTACCCCTCTGACCAAATCGAACCACACCCTTCATAGGAGACACCCTCAGCAACACCTTGTCTCCAACCTCAAACTCCAACGGCTTTCGACGACGATCAGCATAAGACTTCTGCCGACTCTGAGCTGCCTGTAACCTCGCCCTGATGATCTTCACCTGCTCTACTGTATCCCGGATATGATCAGGACCAATCACCAAAGCATCGCTGATGTCGCTCCAACAAGTAGGGCTACGACACTTACGCCCATACAAAGCCTCATAAGGAGCCATCTTCAAGCTGGCATGATAGCTGTTATTGTACGAAAACTCCACCAAACTCAAAGATTTAACCCAAGATTGCTGGAAATCCAACGCACAAGCTCGAAGCATATCTTCCAACGTCTGGATGGTCCGCTCTGTCTGCCCATCCGTAGCTGCGTGAAACGCCGTACTCAAATTAAGCTTAGTCCCGAAAGCCTCTTGCAACGACTTCCAGAACCATGACAAGAATCGGGGATCCCGGTCGGATACAATATCTTTAGGCACACCATGTAACCGAATGATCTCCCTCGAGTACGCCTCTGCCATCTTCTCCATCGACCAAGTCACCTTCATAGGAATGAACCGGGCAACTTTAGTCAAACGATCCACGATAACCCAAATAGTATCCAAACCCGTAGACGTCGTGGGTAAACCTACCACAAAATCCATGGATATGGAGTCGAACTTCCATGTGGGTATCGATAACGGCTGCAATAAACCCCCTGGTCTCTGGTGCTCGATCTTTACCTTTTGACAAGTAAGGCACCGTGCCACAAAGTCCGCGACTTCCTGCTTCATCTTCGGCCACCAGAAATATTCCCTCAGATCCTTATAGAGCTTTCCACCACCTGGATGTACCGAATAAGGAGTATTGTGAGCCTCTTCCATGATCCGGTTTCTCAGATTCGAATTCTGGGGCACACACCACCTGTTACGAAACTTCATGCTGCCATCTGATACAATCGTGAAGTCTTCTGCCTTGCCTTGAAGTTTAGCTTCACGAATCTTCTCGAGTTGCGGATCTTCCTTCTGTTTTTCCCGTAACTCCTGGTACAAACTCGGCTCGACACTCATAGCACTCAAGTACACACGGGTGCTACCTGGCATAACCATCTCAACTCCCATTCTGCGAAGATCATAACAGATTTCCTTAGGTAAAACCGCCACCCTATTGCATGAATGACGATCCTTACGGCTAAGGGCATCGGCTACTTTATTAGCCTTTCCTTCACAATAATCCACTGAGAGGTCATAATCCTTGATCAATTCGAGCCACCTTCGCTGCCTCATGTTGAGTTCCCTCTGAGTGAAGATGTACTTCAGACTCTTATGGTCGGTGAACAACTTGCAAGTCACTCCGTAGAGATAATGTCGCCAGATTTTCAAAGCAAACACCACCGCTGCCAACTCTAAGTCATGGGTCGGATAATTCTGCTCATGAACCTTGAGTTGTCTTGAAGCATACGCAATCACCTTCCCTTCTTGCATCAGAACACAACCTAGACCCTTCTTCGACGCATCGCTGTAGACTTCAAAACCTACACCTTCTGACGGCAAAGCAAGAACAGGTGCAGACACAAGACTTTTCTTGAGAGCTTGAAAGGCTTCTTCACACTGCTCAGTCCACACAAACTTGCAGTCCTTATGCAGTAATTTGGTCATAGGTGCTGCTACCTTGGAGAAGTCTTTAACAAATCTCCGATAGTAACCTGATACATAAGAAATTCACAGGTAAGTTGCTAGCATAGACATTACAAAAGCTATATCAAATACTTCAATGTACCTGCTAGGCCAAGAAAACTTCGGACTTCGGCCACATTCTTGGGACTGTGCCATTCCACCACTGCCTTAATCTTGGTTGGGTCAACCATGACACCTTCTGCATTAATCACATGCCCTAGAAAGGCAACTTCTTTGAGCCAGAACTCGCATTTTGACAACTTCGCAAACCACTTCTGAGCCCGTAAAATACCTAACACCAAATGGAGATGTTGGGTGTGCTCTTGTTCACTCTTTGAATAGATTAAAACGTCATCAATGAACACGACAACACACACATCCAGAAGATGATGAAAGGTCCTATTCATCTGGTCCATGAAAATAGCTGGAGCATTAGTTAGACCAAATGGCATTACCTCGAACTCATAGTGCCCATATCTTGTGCGAAATGCGGTCTTCGGTATATCTTCCGGCTTCACTAGAATCTGATGATACCCTGACCTGAGATCAATCTTGGAAAAGATACTGGCTCCCTTCAATTGGTCAAACAAATCCTCGATTCTGGGTAGAGGATACTTGTTCTTAATCGTCACTTTATTGAGCTCCCGGTAATCTATGCACAATCTCATGCTGCCGTCTTTCTTCTTTACGAACAATACCGGAGCACCCCACGGCGACACACTAGGCCTTATGAAACCTTTGTCGATCAAATCCTGCAATTGAGTCTTCAATTCCTTCAATTCTGCCGGAGCCATGCGATACGGAGCTTTAGAAATCGGAGCAGTCCCGGGCACCAGATCGATGCTGAATTCCACTTCTCTTTCCTGTGGTATCCCTGCCAACTCCTCTGGAAACACATCCGCATACTCCCGAACCACCGGAATCGCTTCTAGCTGTTCCTCCTTGGTCACATCCTTGACCTGACACAAGTATACGGTTTCACCCTTGCACTGCAGGCTGCGCATTTTCATGGCGGACACGATCTTCAAACCTTTCCCTATCGGTTTCCCGACGTAGGTCACCCTTCTGGCGTTTGGACCACGCAAGGTGACAGCCTGGTCTTGACACCGAAAAGTCGCTTGATGCTTGGCTAACCAATCCATGCCTAGGATCACATCGAACTCGATCATAGGAAACTCTTCCAGGTTGGCTTTGAACTGTACCCCCGAGATCACGATAGGAACGTCCCTGTATTCCCGAAGACAAGCAAAGTCCTCTCCCGAAGGAAGAGTTATCATAGATTTGACAGGAGACTCTCCCATCAGGTTATCTTTCACAATAAACGAACTAGCAACAAAAGACACGGTGGCACCAGTATCAAACAGAACATAAGCATCACAGTTATGAACAAGAAAGGTACCCGTGACCACATCGGGCTGAGCATCTGCCTCTTCCTGCATCATGCAGAAGATCCTGTTTCTGACTGGCGCTTGACTACCTGTTGCTGTTGAAAGTTTCTTGGGGCAAAAGATTGACTTATGACCTGCTTCCCCACAATCGAAGCACACTATAGGAGACCCGTCACACTTCTTTCCCGGATGAAACTCTTTCTTGCAACCCCGACAAACCTTTGGACCTTGGCTCGGAGCTGGTCGAGAAATCTACTGTGGCTTCGAAGAAGATTCGAACCTGGTCTTTTTAACCGGTGCTGGGGCCGGAGCCGGAGTAACCCTCTTCCTGGCTGAGTCCTCCTCAGAAACCGAAGACTGAACCTCTAGAGCTACCTCGTAGGCTTCCTGGAAAGTCTTCACCCTACTGCTAATCACATGAACCCGGATGTTAGAGTTGAGCTTCTTGATATACCTCTTGACCCGCTCGGATTCTGAAGGTATGACCGCTGCTGCAAACCGGGAGAGCTCGGTGAACTTGTCCGTATAAGCCTGGACGGACAGATTACCCTGGGTGAAGGTGAGAAACTCCTCTTGTTTCTGCCACTTGAGTTCCTCTGGATAAAACCGATCTTGTAGCTTCTTTGCGAAAACCTCCCAACTCAGATTCAAATCTGTATCGGGATCGGCCCGAAGCGTACTCCACCAGTTATCAGCTTCACCTTGAAGATAGAAAGTTGCTATCGGAACTCTTTCTCTTTCAAAACAAGTCAGAACATCGAACATCTTCCGCATTTCTCGAATCCAGTTTTCGAGAACGGTTGGGTCGGCTGCCCCGTCATAAGTAGGAGGGCGTAGACGGGCAATCCGATCGAAAGAAGACGTCTGGGGGTTCTGAACTCGCACGCTATTCCGTGCCAAAGTAAGAATCGCCTCTTCTAGGTTGCGACGACGACGGGAACCGGAGGATCTTGGGGTCGACATCCTGAAACACACACCGAGTTAGAAAACACACAACACACGAACCGGCTTCAACGCGGAAAAGGAACGATAAAACGTCTTAACCCTGGCTTCTACCCATGGTTCACTCACCTAGGTTTTCCATATTAGGCTAAGTTTCGCTCGGGTTTATAAAGCACTCAACTTTCGAAGTTACTTGTGAAGAAGTAACTTAGGATTAAACCTATGGCTCTGATACCAACTGTAACGACCCGACTTTTTAGACGTGTCGATTGACGAAGGAAAATCGACAAACGGATCATTACCAAAGTAAAACAACTATAAACGAAATTATTAATCGGAAAATGAATACTTTTACTGAATTATCTCAACTGTTGTCCAAAAATCTAATGAAATCCAAAATAAAAAGTAAGTACATGAATTATTCCAAAATCGTCCCAACATGCTGGGATCGTAAATAAATGTAAACTATAATGTTCATTTCTAAAGACTAAGTAAACTAAAGTGTACTAAGTCCTCATCCACTCAAAGCCCACCCATCGAAGCCTGTTAATCAGCAGCATCTTCTCCTGAAACTGAGGGGGGGGTCCACCGTCAGTGGCGAGTAACTAGGCTGTCCCATTTAATCGAGGGACCACCAAACACATAATAGCATAGAAAAGATCATAAAAACCATAAGAGAATCTAATACATGCTATACATCATTCAATACAAATTACGTATAAAAATACGTACAAACTACGTATACGGATACGTACAAAATACGTATAAATATACCTGCAGAAATACGGTTAGAATACGTATAATCTACGTATAATGTACGTACAATCAACCCTGCAAATACGGTTAGAGATACGTACAAATATACACTCAACATTCGTACATACATACATTCTTACTCGCATACATACATACCCATACATTCATACATACATGCTTTTCAAATACATACGTACACAGATACACAGCGGAAGACTCATATCATTTTAATACACATATTTATCAAATCATAACCTACATCTTATATTATACCTCTTGTCATATCATCGTATCTTATATTATAACTCATATTATATACTTAACTTATATTGTATCCTATCATATCACCCATATCATAACTTATACTTATATTATATCAAATCGTATCGTATATTATATCTTATCATTTCTTAACATTCTTATCATATCATATTGTTTCATCTTCATATCATATCATATCATTTTCATATCATATCGTTCGTTGGACCGGTCACTATAACTCGTTGTGGATCTCGTGTGCACCACAACTTTCCTAGAACATGCCGGGAGAAGCTCGTGTACTCAACCCGTAGTGGATCCCGTGTGCACCACTAAGCCTAAGCTATGGCCATAACTCCTAATAGCAGCTCGTGTACTACTACTAGACGACTACATATCCTAAGACCCAGAACTGCTCGGGGGAGCTCGTGTACTCGTCCCAATTGAGCAGTGGCCTCGACTTAACCCAGTCTGACTACTCGAGTCATCAGGTGGGCGTCCTTATCATATCTTATATCTTCAAAATTTACATCTTATCATATATTGGGAAATACTAGGTGACCGTAATTGGAAATGAAATGTTCGGAGTCCCAGGAAAGAGAGGTGCGGCGCGTATATTGGCCATCTTAAATACCAAGTCTTTCCTAGACAGAAACCGAGACATAACATATATTCCTATTACTCTGTTTCCTTTCTTATCCCTAGTAATATCTTTTATAACTTCAAACCTTATAATAAACCATCCTTGATATCTTATCATATACTTATAACTTATCCCTACGGATAACTAATCTTAATAATAATACTAATATTATTTTATAATCTAATAATATTAATAATATTTCGTAACTTCTAATAATAATAATTATAATCCATAATATTAATACTAATAATAAATATTCACGTGTAATGTTATTAATTTAATAACATATTATTATCTATCCCTTCACTTTACAACTTATCCCTGATAATTATTTTATCCGTAACTTTTATATTAATTATTTCTAAAATAATAATAATTCAAAATTAACTAAAATTTGACTAATCCAATTAATTCCACTCGACAATTTCGAATTATTAACAATAATTAATTAATTTCTTAAATTATTTTAATTAATCAATTAATTATTAAAATTACCAAAATTATGATAAAAATTCTATTTTTCCACTTTCTAATCACTCGACATTTCTACCAATTAATACTAATTTATCAATTAATTTATATAATTCTAATCAACCAAATTAAATAAATTAACTAACATTAATCATAAAGATCATACTTTTTACATATGAACATCAAGGTTAAATTAAAGAAAACAAGATGAAAGTTCATGCTTTTTATCCTATTACACTCGGCATTTGCATATAACATCAAGAACAAAATTTGCAAATTCAAGAATACAATACAACATGATACAATCTAAAGAACTAATTAAAGATTTACATAATAAATTCTATATGATCAAGATTAACATAAAAACCATATTTTTAAATCTTTCTTTAATTCCTATACCACTCGACAATTAGAAGAAAATAAACAAGATTAATTTTTAATTCAAGATTTAATTTACACTAATTAAATTAATCATGATCATGCTTTAAACAATTAAAGAAAATCATCATAATAGTATCATATCACTCGAAAAATCATTCAAGAACAATTATAAACATCTCATACAATTTTCGAATCATCATGCAATAACCAATAATTAATCTATGCAATTTTCTTAAATTAAACATACAAGATTCATGCATAATAATCAAGAAATACATAAAATCAATCAAGAATATCATCTTTCATTACTCAAAAAAAATTCGAACATAACATGGTTAAACTCCCTACAATTTTCATGATATAATTCTTAATTAACTATGTGTTTTTCTACCCAAAGATTAAATGGAAAAGCGAAGTTACCTGGATTCGCTTAAAAATTCCAAACAAAAATTCACCCTTTTGATGATCAAAGTTCACGGCCAAACAAAAAGGAAAGAGAGGAAAATTTGAGTGAAATTTAGGGTTTATGTCTTTTTGCAAAATAGGGACCAAACAATTACATGGGTCCTACTTATACATAGAGAAGAAAATAAAATAAAATAAAAAAAAAACAAACCCTAACCAATTCCCTTGAAATGCCGTGAGGAGAGGGGAAAAATTAGGGGAATAAGTTAGGTTGTTAGCTTAGATTGACTAGGTGTTTAAATATAGTTTTAATTAATTAATTTAATTACCATTTAAATAATATAATTAATATTAATCAATTAAACCCCAAAAGAATTATTATTGACCCATATTATCCATAGGGCCGGCCATAGGAAAAGAGAAAGGAAGAGTTGGGTCTTTGGCCCAATTTAAAGGAAAGATTGGACTTAAAAGATGTAAACAGTCCAAATTAAATGGCCTATTTGGACTTAGAATTATTAAATAGCATTAATAACCGCGAAATTTTCTGGCCCAAAATTTCGGGTTATTACAATATAAGTCAAGGGGGAGTCATGGTGTCCCCCTCGAAAAGATCATATTACCCCTAAAAATTTTTTAAAATCTCACCTTTAATTATTAAGGAAAGTTCTTACAATTTTTAAACTTTTTTAAATGAAAATAGTACAAAATATAAAATTCTAAAAAATAAAGCAAAAATACCAAAAATCATATTTTTAAATTCTCTATAAATAGTTATCTATATTGATATATTTCATCAAATAAAAAATTTACATTTAGATTATCATAGTAATAATTTGGTAGCCAATAGAATATGATAAATAAACCTTTTCTTTTGTTCATTGTTGTGGGATGATCGAATAAAAGGTGAAAATTTTGTTTTTGATTAGATGACTAAGGCCCTGTTCTTTTGAACTTAAAAGCTACAGTAATCAGATCAGATCAGATCAGATTAGATCAGACTTAGTCAAATCAGATCAGATCAGACATTATTATTATTATTATTATTATTATTATTATTATTATTATTAT
This sequence comes from Salicornia ramosissima, assembly GCA_951394345.1. Taxonomy (NCBI): domain Eukaryota; kingdom Viridiplantae; phylum Streptophyta; class Magnoliopsida; order Caryophyllales; family Amaranthaceae; genus Salicornia; species Salicornia ramosissima. Next base: position 44,519,496 of record OX596233.1, on the reverse strand, counting down.
TATTATTATTATTATTATTATTATTATTATTATTATTATTATTATTATTATTATTATTATTATTATTATTATTTCGAGCATTGTTTTTTCCGCTCGACATTTTCCGACGACGGTTCTCGGACTGACTTTTTCAGCGTTGATTATTCGGCCAACTTTTCCGGCGATGATTATTCGGTCGAATTTTCCGGCGGTGATTATTCGACCGACTTTTTCGGCGACGGTTTTCAAGCCGAGTTTTTCGGCGACGATTTTCAGGACGACTTTTCCGACGACGGTTTTCGGACAGACTTTTTCCGGCGGTGATTATTTGGCCGACTTTTCCGGCGACGATTTTCAGGCCGCGTTTTTCGGCGACGGTTTTCGGGACGACTTGTCCGACGACAGTTTTCGGAATGACTTTTCCGGCGGTGATTATTCGGTCCACTTTTTCAGTGACGGTTTTGGAGTCAGATTGAATGAAGAGGTGAAATGACTTTTCCAATTTTTAAAAAGAATGAAAAGTAAAATACTGAAGAGGTGAAATAAAATGAGCTTGAGGCTTTGGGCTCATTAAATTTTTGTCCCTAATAAAAATAAAAATAAAAATAAAATCATATCAGATCAGACAAACTCAAAACAGATCAGACCAGATCAGTCCTAAAGAACCGAGCCTAAGTGTGAAAATTTTCTATTGTTGAAATGATGTAAATTTTGAGACGCACACAGAAGTTTTGATGGACCCGAGTGATTTTGAGTGATGGACTTGTGTTTTCATTGATTGTAATTGATTGATTACAACATATTGTTTTTCTTGAGAGCTCATGTCTCTCTTTTTTACACTAACTTGGTAGAACCCTTGTTTTTACCCTTCTTACTACTTTTTGGGAGCTCTCTTAATTTTCTCTTAATTTTGGCTCTTTTCTAATTGGCTCACTCAAACTATACACATACAACCTATTTATAGTGTTGTACTCTATTTTCTAGATTTTTCTACACAAGTCTAATATTTAATATTTCTAGAAACATCATCACTTAATTTCTACACAAGGATTTTCTAGATTACATATTTATCTACACATCTAGATTTTTTCTAGATTAATCTCCAACACTCCCCCTTAATCTTGAAAATTCTTGTACTTCAAAATTCTTATGTTGATGCACCTGTCATCAACGATCTTCGAACTTGATTCTTGAAGCTTATTTATTCTCATTCTTATTAGCGCCCATGTCACCAACTATCTCGATATTCTTTACACCCTGTTGATCTTCAATAATTTTGTTGGTACCCTTGTTACCAATTTCATCCTCTTAATAATAACTTTTTCATTTTTTCTCTTAACTGGTACTCATGTTACCAATTCTTATTTATGTCATCTCCCATGACATCTCCCAAATTTTTTCTTTTGTTTTTGGTGCTCATGTCACCAACCATCTTTGCTAATGCCCATGTCATTAGCAAACTCCAAATTCTTTTCCTTTTCTATTCTTTCTCTTCTTCTCTTCTCATTTTTTTAACTTTCGGTGCTCATGTCACCTACATGCTCTGCTAATGCTCTTGTCATTAGCATCCTTTAAAATTTTCTTCTTCTTTTGATTCTTTATCTTTTGGCCATCACATTTTGGCTCTGATACCATGATGAAAATTTGGGGCGCACGAGGAATTTTTTATGGACCCGAATGATTCTGAGTGGTGGACTTTGTGTTTTCATTGATTGTAATTGATTGATTACAACATATTGTTTTTCTTGAGAGCTCGTGTCTCTCTTTTTTACACTAACTTGGTAGAACTCTTGTTTCTACCCTTCTTACTATTTTTTTGGAGCTCTCTTAATTTTCTCTTAATTTTGGCTCTTTTCTACTTGGCTCACTCAAACTATGCACATACAACCTATTTATAGTGTTGTACTCTATTTTCTAGATTTTTCTACACAAGTCTAATGTTTAATATTTTTAGAAACATCATCACTTAATTTCTACACAAGAATTTTCTAGATTACATATTTATCTACACATCTAGATTTTTCTAGATTAATCTCCAACATGAAACAAGATTTATTGTTGAAAAAAGGTGAAAATTTTTTTGTTGAAAAAAGATGAAAATTTTCTATTGTTGAAAAAAGATCTATTGGTGAAAAAGATTTATCGAATAAAAGGTGAAAATTTTCTTTTGTTCATTGTCTTCGAAGAAATGACCTTTTTTTTTATTTAGACATATTAATAGATGTATTTAAAATGTCATCGCACGCAAAGCGTGCATAGAATGCTAGTAGTATATATAAGCCAAGGGGGGGAGTCATGCAGTCCCCCAGTAAATGTCTTCTTTACCCCTAGCAAATTATAGAAATTTAAATAACATTACCATTAAAACTGGTGATATTAATAAGGAAAGTTTTAAAAAGAAAAATAATTTTAAAAAAGACAAATATTATTAGATCTATTATTCAAAAAAAAAAAAAAACAAAAAAAAATTATATTTTTGAATTCTGTACGAATAGACATCCATATTGATATAGATTTCTTACAGAAATTTATGTTTTTTTTATCGCAAAATGGATGTCAATTTATAAAAACTTTTGATTTTGATTTGTTTGACTACCCTTTGATATTTCAAACTAAAATGTCATACACGCATAGCATGCACAAAAGACTAGTATAATATATTAAAAGGCGTTCCTCGCACCCTATTGTGTCATGTATGCGCCATGTCATTGTCCCATGTCATCACACTATTTAAAACCCAAAATGAATTAAAACAATAGGTCTCAACAATCATCAAACCCACAACCTACCTTCACGTAGCCAAACTTTTTACCAATAGTCTATATGTTCTCCTTATATTCAATAAGATGATTATAATTATTATAAACAACTTTGATTAATAATAATTAATTTATATGGCAATAGATCAATGAAAAAGAAAATTAAAAAATTAAACAAAAAATATTGCGACCTGAGGAAACCTCTGGCCAAAATACTAGTCAGTTATTAAAGGAGAGCGAAATTTTGGTCCTTCCATCTCCCTCTCCTCCCTTCTCCCAACAGGTCAACATATTTTTCAAATAAGGAAAATCTCCTTCATTTCCTTCCCCTTTCTTTCCTTCAATTCCTTCTATTTAAACATTGCGGTAATGCACCAAGTTAGCAGCAATTGTAATAAAACAAATTATTATTTATTAGTTAATGCTAGTAAACTAACTAGCAATGTACTCATATATGCACATCACAAGAACTAATTCTAATTAAATTGATAGTATTTATTATTTATTAATGATAGAATACTAACTAGCAATGTACTCATATATTTATTTATTAAAAATGAATTAATATTTATTAATTAATTGTAATAAAATAAATTAAGCTAACCATCTCCATTCCCATTCACTTAATATATAACACAAGCACTCCTAAGTATTATAAAATATATTAATTTTTTTTTTTTATATTAAGAGCATGCTTGATTTGTTATTTTTTTTTGTTGGAAATGGATCAAAAAATGAGGTTTTTCTAAGGTATGCCCATGAACCTCTTTTTTAGGCCAACGGTCACACTCCTCCCATAATCCCTCCATTAACTCTACTAAATTCCCATAATCCCTCCATTAACTCTACTAAATTCTGATCTCTTACCTTTTTAAAAAAGGAAACAATTAAATTAAAGCCAAAATAAAACCCAACCACCCTCCCTCATCATTGAAACCATCACCACTAACAAGGAACAACTACCTCAACGACCTTCGATTTCCTTTTTTCTCCACCTTCGTTCTCCTTTCTCCCTCTCCCTCTTCCTTCGTCCTTCGTTCTCCTCTCTCTCTCCTCCTTTGTTATTTCTTCCTCTCTCCTCTTCCGATCTACGATTGTGGCGTTTAATTGTGGTTGTGGGTTTTGTGTGGGTGAGGCAATCTGCGATGATGCGGTTAAAGGGTTAATATATTTGCGGGTGTGACAGTTTTTGGGTAGTGAGGGTTGGGTGCGGCAGTTAGGGTGAGGGTTCTTGGTTATAGTCTTGAGGTTAGAGCTTGGTGGTTCATAGCTGGGTGCGCGAATTTCTTTGATTGGGTGAGGCGATTTTCTGTGGATGAGGTGATCAGCGATGATGTGGTTTGAAGGGTTTGGTGTGGGTGAGGTGGTGGTCAGGTTAGTTTCGAGTAGGTTGATGTGTGGAGTGTGGTGCAAATCGAAGGTGGGTGGGGTTCGTTAGGGGTGGTTGGATTCAGTGGTGGTGGGTGGGCGGGTTCGCTGGGTATGCTGGTGGCCTGGTGGGTGGTGGACTAGGTGTTTGGGTGGTTATGAGTAGGGGTGTCAGTTCAGTTAATAAGTTCAGTTATGGTTGGACCCAAACGGTTCAGTTGACTTCAGTTCAGTTGACTTCAGTTGATCTTCCCCAAAATAACCAATTCGGTTTTAACTTTATCAGTTTCAGTTCCAACCCATTGCAGTTATTTTTATTTTCAATTCAAATCAATTCCGTTATGATTGGTCTTCGGTTTTACCCATACGATTTCAGTTCTTGTCAGTTCATTGTGAACGATTGATATAACAGTTCCGATTGTATTCAGTTCACGTTACGGTTGATCTTTGGTTTTACCCATACAATGTCAGTTGTTATCAGTTCATTGTGAACGATTGACATATCGATTGTTCTTCGGTTTTACCCATGCTATTTCAATTGTTGTTAATTCATTGTGAACGGTTGATATATCGATTCTAGATGTATGTATTCAATTTATGATATGGAAAAATACGTTTATATCCATACGATTTCGGTTATTATCAGTCTATTGTAAATTATTATATTCAGTTACATTATGGTTATTTCCAGTTTTGCAAGGAAATCTGTAACGGTTTTGTTCGAGTTAGACATTGAGTATTAATGGGTTTTACCCGAGTTTTCTCACGTTTGTTTCTCCAAATAATATGAGCCGATCGTATTCGTTTTAGCCGTTGAATTGTTTTGCGTCACAATGGGTTAGCTAAGTTGAGGTGCACGTCAAAGTTATTTATTATTTATCAATTCATATTTTAATCAAATTATTCTTGTACTAATATTAAGTATAAATGTGTAACTGCGTATCGAGTATCAATATTGAGTATATATGACGGTTAGCAATTACAAGATTTGAGTCTATTTTTAATCTAATATAAAGTTAACAATTACCATCAATCCATCATGATACTATATATGCAGAATATGCTCAATACATCATACTAATATACTATTCTATAAATAAATCATACTATAAAATCAACAAAACATATAATATTGTAGCCATATACTAGAATGCATACTATCTTTAATTTGATAGTATATAACACCATCATCATACACTATAGACAATACATCACATTGTTATATCATTAAATCATACTGTAAAAACAAGACATCATATAATATTAACTATTAAGACAAAGTATCATACTAATATAACTTAATATCATACTATTATATACAATTGTATTATTTAGAATGCAGTCATACTATATGTATCACTCAGATAATGAATTATCCATAAAATGTAGATAATCCTTGACTGCTCGAGCAAATGTTTCTATTATTTGTGTGAAATCCTTAATTAATATGTCGATGGTGATTGTTGATTGATGCGCCATTGCGTTGCCACTTTGCCCATTTCATGGTAATAACAATGGAGTAATGGTAATAAGATTGATGATGGATGGAGATGGATAATAATGGGTGATGATAATGGTGATGTGTGATGATGTATATGAATGGTGATGGATGATGATGACATGGATGATGGTGACATGGTAATAACTATTCTATATGGTCATGGACATTGATAATAACACTGATGAGTGATGAGTGATGATTACGATATTAATGAGTCATGATAATTTGATAATGTTATTAGCAAAAATAAAAACAATGAATTGATAATGATACTGATGAGTTATGATAAATTGATAACATATAACAATGATGCTATATTGATATGATAAATTGATAACATATAATAATGATGCTATATTGATATGATAAATTGATATACTGACTTCATTGCGATATCATTTAATATGCTGATGATGACCACCATGGTCGATGATGATGTCTTAAATCCATGAGAATGATGATAATGACCACAATTTGTTAATCGATGGGATTAATAAATATATCATGGCATTTTAAATAATTATTTTTATTGTATGTATACAATTGAGAATAATAGTTTTCAAATTACTTAAAATTCAAAAGATTAATTAATATAATTTTTGTCAATAAAACTATTTAAGAAAAAAATGGTAATAAAATACAAAATATTTTCAATATATTTAATATGTAAGTAAAATTAAATAATTAATAGTTCTTTCAATAACTTAATAAACAAAGCTAGGTGAAACAAGTAGCAAATTTATAATTCAATCCAATTACAATAAACTGAATAAATCTAGACCTTTAAATGATTGAAATCAAGGGTTATGATTGAAGCAAAACTAAAACATGGATCATCAATATGAACCATTGGATCATCAAAGCATCCAAAATCAAAGGCTAAGATTAAATTATTTCTTTCAAACCCTAGCTTGTTCCGGACAAGCAACTATGTGCCGTTTTTTCTTCTTTTCATTTCATTTGCTCAGTTTCATTCTCTCAAAGACAAACTCTCTCTCACTTGGTTTCATTCTCTCAGACTTTCAGTTTCATTTTCTCAGCTTCATTCTAAGGTATGAATTTCTTTCTTTTTTTTCGTTTTTTGTTCTAAATTTGTTCATCTTGTTTTTGTTTTGGTTATTTTTGAGTTTGTTTTTTGTTCTCTCAAATTATGTATGGATTTTTCTCCATTTTCGTACTACTTTTCTGGATTTTTTTTTATTTTCGTATTTATTTTCATATTTTCTCAGATCTGGTTTTTTTTTTTTAAATAAAAATCGTTCATCTTGTACTGTTTGTATTTTCGTTCGTATATTTCTATTTTCCATTTTCGTATTTATTTTTGTTTGTATTTACATTTTTATTCTCAGATCTGGGTTTTTTTTTAGAAAAAAACTTCTCATATTTGTTTTTTTTTTATTTTTTTTTATATTCTTGTTTTTGTTTTCATATTTTTTTTATTTTCTGGGTATTTTTAGGATTTCGTTTTTATTTTCGTTTTTTTTGTTTTTATTTTTGTATTTTCTCAGATCTGTGTTTTTTTTTAAAATAGGTGTTCATCTTGTTTTTATTTTCGTTCATATTTTCGTATTCTCCATTTTTGTATTTATTTTCGTTTTAATTTTTTTTTCTAATTTCATGTTTATTATCAGATCCGGGTTTTTTTTTAGAAAAAAACTTCTCAGATTTGTTTATTTTATTTTAATTTTATACTCTTGTTTTTGTTTTTATATTTTTTTTTATTTTCTGGGTATTTTTTGGATTTCGTTTTTTTTTTCGTATTTTCTCAGATCTGTGTTTTTTTTAAAAAAAAAAAAAAATAGGTGTTCATATTGTGTTCTGGTTTTTTGTATTTTCCAGATTTTATTTTTGGTATATTTTTTTGTATTGTGTTCTGGTTTTTTGTATTTTCCAGATTTTATTTTTGGTATATTTTTTTGTATTGTGTTCTGGTTTTTATATTTTCCAGATTTTATTTTTGGTATATTTTTTTGTATTGTGTTCTGGTTTTTATATTTTCCAGATTTTTGTATTTTCCGGATTTTTCAGATTTTCATTTACGTATTTTGTTTTGGTTTTTATGCTATTTTGAAGTTTCGAATATAAAAAAATGGAGAACTCCATCTCTCCCCACTCTGCAGCACACCCCCCTACCAATGAATCAGGTAATATTTTACCTTGTTTTTTGTGATATTATTGGAATAATTTAATATTTAGAAATTAAAGTTTGAAATTTTTTAATTATGTTTTATATTAAATTCACAGTTGTTGATCAAGATACAATAGAGTCTAATGTTGTTGTTGATCTTGAATCAAGTTCTAAGCGAAAAAGAGGGGAATGGGTTAAGATTGAAGAGAACAGAAGGGCTCCAGTTTGGGCAAACTATGAGTTTTGGCTTCTCAAGGGTGAGGACGGTAATCCTGACCAGCCGGATGTTAAATATGCATTCTGTAAGCATTGTCGTCAGCACAAATATAAGGCTGTATCAGGGTATGGTACTTCTAATGCCAATTCTCATCTTAGAACTTGTGATGCATATTTGAAATTTTCTGCTGATAATCCTGACGTTGGTGCTCCTTTTGAACAAAAAGTTTTTATCCGTCTTTTTGCTGAAGCTATTATGTTCCATTCTTATTCTTTAAGAATAGTTGAACATGAGAAGCTTAGGAAAATGATTTCTTACTTGCAACCTAAAGTGCAACATGTTTCTCGAAATACTATTTTAAAATACTGTGTTGAAGAGCATGACATCTTGAAAGGTACTTTGCGTTCTAAACTTGCTGTTGTAGATAGTCGCATTTGTTTCACTTGTGACTGTTGGTCTGCCATTACTAAGCAAGGGTATCTAACGGTTACTGCACATTATATTGACAATGATTGGGTGCTTAAGTCATGTATTCTGAATTTTAGGTATTTCCCCCCACCCCATAAAGGTCATGATATATATGTTTTTGTGTTGGGTTTTCTTAAGGAGTGGGGGTTAGAGGGTAAAGCCTTTTCTTTAACTGTGGACAATGCATCATCTAATGATGCTATGATGAATTTGTTAAAGAATGACTTGCTCTCAACTACTTCATTGCCATGTGATGGTAAGTATTTGCATGTGTGGTGTTGTGCACATATCTTAAATTTGATTGTGCAATCTGGTTTGGAAACTGTTGATGATAGTGTCGTTAAGCTTCGTCAGGCTGTACTTTATATTAATGCTTCTGATTTTAGGAAGTGCAAGTTTGATGAATGTTTGGTACTAATGTGTCCTAATTTTGTTGGCCACCTTCAATATGATGTTTGCACAAGGTGGAATTCCACCTATAAAATGCTTAGAAGGTGTTTAGAGGCTAGGAAAGCTATTGATATGTATGCTAACCGTGAACCTGACTTTGATTATGGTTTGTCTCCTGAGGAGTGGGAAGTCATTGAGTTTGTTTGTAATTTTCTTGAGCCCTTTAATGCGATAACAACTCTTTTTTCTGGATCTGATTACCCTACCGCAAACCTTTATCTACTTCATGTTGTTGCCATTGAGCAAAATTTGGTTCTAAGTCATAGTGTGCTTAGTATTTGATTGATGTGTCGTTCTATGATTGAGAAGTATGAAAAGTATTGGTCTGATCATACTATTATCTTGTCTATTGCTGTTGTACTTGATCCTCGTTTCAAATTAAAGTTTGTGAAAGGATTGTATCATATGCTTTATGTTCCTTCTGAAGTTGAGGCTAAGGTGAAAAAGGTGTATGATGCAATTGTTGATCTCTATGACTTTTATCGATCATCTTTGCCTTCTGATTCAATTCCTTCAACTTCTGAATCCCATTCTCAACGATCGCAAATTGTTTCATCCCGTACTTCTCATTCGTTTTCAGCAGCTGACTTTTTGAATGAATTTTGTTCCTCTAATTCTTCTGATAGTGTAAGTGGTTGTAAACTTGATGATTATTTGAGTCTTCCTCTTGTTGCTAATGAGCCTGGGTATGATGCACTTGCTTATTGGAAGTCCCAAAAATCTCAATTTCCAACTCTTAGTCGAATGGCTAAGGATATTTTGGTTGTTCCCATCACTTCAGTTGCATCTGAATCTTCTTTTAGTATGGGCGGGAGGGTTTTGACAAAATTCCGAACATCTCTTCTTCCTAAAAATGTCGAGGCATTTGTTACTACACAAAATTGGATGTTTGGGTATTTAAAAGAGGAGGAGTTAGAGGATTGTCTCGATGAAAATGATGCTTGTGAAGATGATGGTGGTGATGTTGCTTCAACAGCTTGGTAATTTTTAATTTTTTATAAATGTTAAATGCAGTAGCTGGTAATTATTTTAATTTTCTCCCAAAAATCTTGAAATGTTTTTTTTGTAGATGTTGCTTCAAGGCGATGCTCCAGGCTCCATATTTTTATTAATGCAGCATTTCATTTTGGTTTTGTACTTTGATTTAGAACAATACTTGAAGCCCTTGAATTTTTGGTTTCCTTTATCCTTGGATAATTTTAGTAAGTGTTGGTAAGTTAGTAGTGATTTGGAACAATACTTGGAGCCCTTGAATTTTTGGTAAGAGTTGGTATGGCTTTTTGAATAAGGTCTTAAGAAAGTTTGTTTTTGTTATTTTATGGCTTCTCCCTTGTTTCCATAGTGGAACTCTCACATGGTTTCCTTAATCCTTTTGGTGAATAATGTCGTTAAGTTTGGGCATATTTTGGTAAGTATGCATATCTTGTTGTGGAATAACTTTGGTTTGAAAATTTTGGAAACCCATGTGATAGAGAGGACGTATGGTTACTTGTTAGCGGCGTCATGAATAACAACGAAAACTACTTTTCTTGAGACCATGAGCTCGATGATGGATGGTGGCGTCATGAACTTTGGGTAAGTATTAGTTGGTATGGCTTTTGGAATAAGGTTTTAAGATAGTTTGTATTTGTTGTTGTTTTATGGCTTGTCTCCCTTGTTTCCATACTGTAACTCTCACATGGTTTCCTTAATCATTTTGTTGAATAATTTCGGTAAGTTTGGGCATATTTTGGTAAGTATTGGTATATTACGGTCAATTTGGCGTATTTTGGTAAGTTGTGGAATAAATTTAGTTTGGAAATATTGGAAACCCATGTGATAGAGAGGACCTATGGTTTACTTGTTGGCGGCGTCATGAATAACAACAAATCAGACTTTTCTTGAAACCATGTGCTCGATGATGATAAATATTGTAGCAAATAATGATTGGCTTTATAAGCTTGTGATTTTTGCTAACTTATCTGAGAGCCCAACTTCTTAATATTATATATCCTATGAAAATATATTAACAAGTATTGGAGTGATTATTGTAGCATTGTTCCAATAGCTGAAGTTTGAAGAAAAGGAACTCAAGCTCATGAGCTAAAATATCACTTGTTGGATGCAGAGCAGAACATCAAGTTTATTATGATGATTATGTGATTATGATGTAAAAAATTCTTGTACAAAAAGCTTGATAGTTGATTTTGATTGTTTAGAAGTTGTTTGGGGTGGCTTATAAAGCTGATTATGATGTAAAAAATGGTTGTAATCCACCTTGTTAAAGTGCTTGTTAAGCTGTTAGTTGTTATCTTGTTGATTATAGTTTGCTCTTCCCTGGGTACAACCCTTCCTAGAAGATGGGTACTAGGGTTGATGCTCGTAGCTCAGTGTTAGTTTGTATCTCTTTGATTTTGGTAATAAAGTCTATTTTTATTTGATACAAAATGTATTGTTTTATATATTTATTTATTTATTTGAAGAAGATATCTAAAATCCAACCAACTCTTTTGAAATGGGTATGGTTGAAAACACTCAATTTTAAATTATTAATATGCTAAATTAAATTAATTTGAATAATCAATATATGAAAAGAACACACAATTTTATTTAATAGTATATTATAAATAATCGTTTCGTGGAAAGAACAATTTGATTTAATATAGTATAATTTGATACAAATAGATTTTGTCTAATTTAAGTTTAGTGTAAAGCGATTTTCAGTTAACCAACGGTTTAAAACAGTTTTTTTCTCAATTTGGTTCAATCAAGCAATAGCTTAAAACATAAGTCATTTTGGTTTAGTTGATCAATAGTTAATTGCAGTTTTGTTAACTAACAAAATCAAATATTTTATAAGTCATTTCGGTTTAGTTGATAAACAGTTAAAAACAGTTCAATTAACTAACAAAACCATATAGGTTACAGTTAATCTCAGTTCAGTTATGATTCAGTTATGGTCAGTTAAAAACAGTTTTATGTAGTCAACCTTTTCAGTTCAGTTGATTTCAGTTCATGATTTAGTTCAGTTTCAGTTCAGTTAACTGCAGTTCATTTTGTTTCAGTTGGACTTTCAGTTATCAGTCATTTGGTTATTGGTTCATTTCAGTTCAGTCCATTCAGTTCAGTTCACGTTAGGTTAACAGTTAAACCAACAGTTCCTAATCAAACTGACAGCCCTAGTTATGAGGGAGGAGTGAGGGATCGGGAGTTTTTGGTGGTTTTTTCTTCTTTTTATTTTTTTTATGTTAAAGTTGACATAATTTAGTAAAGTTAATGGAGGGATTAGCTAGAGGAGGGGTATAAGCGTACAACTCATCAATGATTATTAGTTTTAGGGGAACAAAATAGGATTCTTAAAAGGCATGTGCACAACTTGGAAAAGTCAACACTTGAGGGGCATTCCTTAAAAAAAATCCAAACATAAACAATTTTCATTACCTATTGTCTGATATGAGAGGTTGATATTTAGAGGTTGATATTTGGTAATGCATTTCCTTTCCTAAAGGAAACTATTGCCATCAATTTGTTACTCTCCTCAAATCTCAACCATGTGGAAATAAAATCTTTACATTTTCTAATTTGTTTTTCATTCCATTTCATTACTTATACCAAACAACAAATATTACTACAGTAATACTTAATATTACCATATCCTCATCTATCTTGTTTCCTTTTCATTTCTCTTCCTAATCTATACCTATGATATTAAGAGGATCCCCAAAATTCTGAAAAACAAATCATACCACAAATTGTCATGTGTCATGCTTCTTCCACTTATTATTACTAGTTTTTTATACACGCTTTGCGTGCGATGTTATTTTAAATATAACTATTAACCTGATTTAAAAAAAAGTTATTTGTGAGAAAAATTGAAAAATCAAATTTATTTACCATGTTCTATTGGCCGCTACCAAATTTTTACGATAATCAAAATGTAAAATTTTTATTTGATGAAATATATCAATATGGATGTCTATTTATAGAGAATTTAAATATATTAATTTTGGTATATTTGTTTTATTTTTTCGAATTTTATATTTTGTACTATTTTCATTTTTAAAATTTCGAAAATTGTAATAAATTCCTTTAATAATTAGAAGTGATAAAAATTGAGATTTTAGAAAGTTTTGAGGGGTAAGTTGGACTTTTTGAGGGGGACACCATGGCTCCCCTTGGCTTATATAATAGAGATCATTATTATTTTATTATTTTTTGTGGAACCCAAATTACACTCTTCGTTTTGCTTTAATTTCCACACCTTTCACCTTTCTCCCATATTCAACCTTTCACTTTTCTCCTTTCTCCTTTAACTTCTCCCCTTTCTCATTTAAAATTTCAAAATTTTCACTCATTTCTTATGAAATTAGGTATTCATCATGTCTATAATTTTAGGTCAGCCATAATCTTGTAAAATATTATCCATACATACTTCATTGTCCATCAATGTACCTCGCATGCTCCCAGGGAGCTCATATTGGGTCATGCTCAACTTATTTCCTTTTGGGTTGGCTCTTTTGTCAACCCAGCTTTACTAGTTCCATCCCTAGCTTGTTTCAAGATATTATTAGGAACCAACAAAAGATTAAAGAGTATTTTAGGTAGTTAGAAAAAAATGTTATGCTATAGTTTATAATCTTTATATCCTATGTTATTATGTACTTCGAATGAGATTTGTTATGTTAGGGACAAAGCTTGTTTCTAATAGTTAATTAAGAACTGGGTAGCTCAATTAAAAAAAATTAAATATAATAACATGAATAATTACATCACATATTATGTTACATCATTAAATTACAACTTTTAGAGATCAAACAAATTTAAGGATATAGTATGCTCAAAAAGACTTCAAAGATAACAATTATCTACCTAGCTTGTAAAGCAGAATCGTGTTGGGATTGAAACCTAGTTTGCCGAGGATGTCCATTAGGACGAACCGATGCTCTACCACCTGCATTTCTCCTAGCCACCTTCGGCTTCTCAAAACCCATGCCTTGAATCTTTTCTAGGGTTGCCACCACTTCTTGCATCGAAGGCCGAGATTTAGGTTCTTGTTCAAGGCATTTTAAAGCTAGTTCAGCAGTTGCTATTGCAGCTTTTGATGGATATTTCCCCTCTAACCTCAAGTCCATAACTGATTTCAACTTCCTCTTTGCAGACAAATGTGGTTTGATCCAATCCACCAACGTATGCTTGCCACTCGGCCGGTTTGTATCAAGGGCTCGTAGTCCAGTAAGAAGCTCCACTATCACAACACCGAAGCCATACACATCGCTCTTCACGTATAAGTGGCCTGTTATCAATATGATGAAATTTCATTACTAAAACTAAGGGCAATAGCAATAAGACTATATATATAAGAGGTGTGCAAATTTGTATTGGCCTTTTGAGGTTCGCGAACAAGATATTATGAAAAGTGGTTACCGAATAGTAATCTATTTATGTGTGACGTGTAAAAAAATATTTTTTCAAAAGTGGGGCCCCAAACATAAACGCTTAAGTAGGTTTGTCTATTGTTAACAAAAATACTTATTCGCTTTTTTGGGGGAAGAAAGGTACGTACCTGTGGCAACATACTCAGGAGCAGCATATCCATGGGTGCCCATAACCCGTGTTGTAACATGGGACTGGCTCGCGGTAGGACCCAATTTAGCTAAGCCAAAGTCCGATATTTTGGGATTATAGGACTAGAAGCAAGAAATTTCGAAATTAATAAGGTGCTATTTCACTACAAAAAAAAAGAGCTTTTAGCGACGGACCAAATCCGTCTCTAAATCGACTCAATCCGTCGCTATTTGGATTTAGCAATGGATTTAGAGACGGTCATAATCCATCTCTAATTTTCCGTAGCTAAAAGCTCTTTTTTTGTAGTGTTTCATGAGTGACCATAATCTCATTGCCAAAAATAAAAAAAGGATTAACAATACAACTTACGCCATCAAGAAGAATGTTGGCTGCTTTTATATCGCGGTATATAACCCGATCATCTGAAGAATGTAAAAAAGCAATTCCTTTGGCAGCTCCAATGATAATCTTAAGCCTCAAGTCCCATGGAAGTGGCTGAACAGCAGAACCCCCTGTTTAACCCACATTCATATAAACCCGTTTATATATTTTATTATTAATATTCGTTCTAACAATTTTTAAAATCCAATTTCTGCTATAAAAAAAAAAAAAAAACAAAATTTGAAAAATGTAAGTCAATCTTTAGCCAGTCTTTTTAAATTAAATCAATATTTTGATTAATTCTCAAATAAAGTTTTTTCACTATTTACTGCTAATTAAATTAATATTTTCAATAAAAAAAATATATTAACAATAATATATTAATGCACCGCTTTGATTTTTCATATAAATTGTTATCTTTTTCCAGCGGTAAATTAAACAAAAAACTTAATTTGAGCTGATACGTATAATAGGTTAAGATATTTTAGGTTAATCAAAAGGTTACTTATTTTGAAAAAATCAGCTAAAAGTTGATTTATTTTTTAGAATTTTTCCAAAATAAATGGTTTTGGCTATAGGAAAATACTTACTTCCAAAAAGATGGTTTTCCAAGCTTCCTTTTTGCATAAATTCATATACAAGCAACAGCTCCTTGTCTTCCCAGCAGTAGCCAAGTAATTTGACTAGATTAGGGTGTGAAAGCCTTCCTAAGAAATTTACTTCTGACTGCATCACAGTATTGTCCATTTGTCAATTACAATTATATATACCAAATATTCCAAAATAAAATTAAAACTTTTGATCTACCTATTCTCAAACGCGTTAAAAAAATAATGAAGTGTAAGCTAGTCTTTTCATAAAACAATGGAATTATCAATTATCATCACTGTTAAAAAATGTAAGAGATTAAAGAGTGTTTTTATGTTCTACAATACGTTGGTCTGACAGGATAATTTTTTGCTTAAAAAGTGTAAATTTTGCATATAAAACTATTGCTTTTAATTCGAAACATAAAGCTTAACTAATATTGTAAAAATTAATGATATATGTTATAAATAAGATATTATCAGTTACATGAAAAACCCAATTTACCATTTTAATTTGGAAAAAGACAAATAAATAAATTATCTTTTAGCTAATATACATACATCTCAGCTATACGCTAATAATTTTCAGTTCTAAATTAATATATGCTAAATTTTAAAAAAATAAAGAAAAATTCTAAGTAAGACCATCAATCAACATCAAGCCTAGCTGTAAGATTGAAATGAATAACTCCATTTAATTAAGCACATTATATTTGACTTCAAGTTCAAATTTGTGGACATTTATTTTATTATAGAAGTAACTTAGCTTGCAAATTCCGTTGGTTTCTTCATTATTTAATCACTCTTATATTACGGAGTACTTTATAATTTCTTCATTGCAATAATCCGTAGTACGTACAAACAAGCAAGGATTGCAAAACAAGTCAACATTTTTTTCCTTGATAAGAACAAGTCAACATATTGGCTTTCTTTTTCAAGTTGGTTACGCAAGATTTAAGATATCTCTTCAATGCCAATGCTAAAAAGAAGACACACCAAACACCATATATACTAATGGCAGAGAACACATAACTTCTTCTAGACTTGAATATGCACCAAGTCAAATACCAAAAAAAAAAAGGACAAATACATAATAAAATCTAGGCTCACATTGCTCTAAGTTTCTAACTCTTCATCTCTAAGAATCATATGGCAACACTGTACTTTACACCTTCTATAATTAATAAACACTACCTACGTAACATGAAACATTACTAGCATTCTAGCAACATATGTTTTTTTTTTTTTTTTTAATCTCTATTTGTTCCGGCCCGCCACTATGGCAAGTTTAAAAATGACAGATTCAACCTTAAGCCTAATAAATTTAGGGTTAGGTATTTATCAGATATACATACATACGCCAATAAAACGATGACACGTGTCATGGGCAAGGCCCGCGCGTCAGTTTGATCAGCTTACCTCATACCCTAGCCGGGTGACATACACCTATAAAAGGACCAATCAAATCACTTTTTTGGGTATCTCATTCATCATAATTTTCTAACTTTTCTTACTTTTGACTGCTTTTTTCTGATCTCTGGCTTAAGCCTCAGAAGGGCGTTCCCGAGTTCCATCCACTGGGTTAGCAATATTTTCTTATTTTTTAGTTAAAACCCTCGAAGAGAAGCACACGAAATCAACCCAAGCACATTAAACATATTTGATCATATAGAAGAAGTTGCAGATCAAGAACACTATCCATTTCACAGATAACTAAGGGCTCGTTTACATTGGCTGAATAGAGATGAACTGAACTGAACTGAACTTAATAGAGATGAACTGAACTAAACTGAACTGAACTTAATAAAGATGAACTGAACTGAACTGAAGTAAACAAGCCCTAAATTTATTGTAGGAGTTTATGTCAGATAATTTGTTGTAAATAACTTGTTATACAGGTTATGATTACAAGTATTATTCTTCCCCGTAAATTTAGCTAGGGCATTTTGCAAATACTAAGCAAAGAAAACACCGTATAAAAAGTATGAGTATACTTAGATTTTGTGACAACTTTTCCAGACACAACAGAAAAAAACATGTGAATATTATTCCCATATGAAAGGAATACAACCATTTTTATTTATTTTAATTTTTGGTTTGTGTCAAATCCACTAAGAATAGGCATTTGAAAGCACTATAGTTAATGGCACATCATATATTCAGCATAACGGAAATAATCATAACGCACTACCTTTTTTTGGGAGGAGTGGAACATGGTAGTTAAAGAATGCTATTAGCCTATTATGGTGATTAAGGGCCTCTATACTGAGCTGAACTGAATTGAATATAAGCTGAAGTAAACTCGCTCTAATTGGAAGAAAAGTAACTTTTGGGTTCTGACTATTAAAACAGAATATTGTTGGTGAGATGGACATTGACCTTGAATGAGATGAATACTTTTTCAAGGTTCTGTTAAACATTGCAATCCTCTACTTTTATTAGAGTATTCAACAATGTGACAAGAAATTTTATGTTGGAAAATTAGACTCTTATCAATCAATATTTTCAGAGTGTTCACATATTTAAGTTTGAATCATCCACAATTCCACATACGAACACTTCAAATTGAAGAAATTAACATATGAACTTATTGAAAAATACATCTCCTTTACTCCCACCACATACCTAATGGGTGTCTGAAATTCTTTTGTAAGATAAACGACTACATAATAAAAACGCAATAAGCAACAATCTACTTCCTCTAACCTAGCTAGCTAATTTAACATTCTACCTTTAGCGAGAATTTCTTCTCTAATTTTGTTATGACGGTGGGACCCATTCTATGTGCTCCTTCCATCTCTCTATCTTTGCTCCATTTTTCTTTTTAAAACAATCCTTTTTTCCTTACCCATTATCCTTTTATGGAATTTTTTTTTATTTGAACCTTGTGTTTTACATGGTAGACCTCATACAGTTCTACTCATATTTTTCTCTTGACTTTTCATCTCCTAAAATTTGTGCAAAACCTCGGTGGCACTAAAAAGAGGGACTAGAGGAGTACTTTATAAATTCTCACTTAGCTACTGAACATAGAGAATCAAATAGATAAATGAAATTAATGGTAATTAAAACTTTTTTTTGAAGGGAGTTAAAACTAATAATAAGATGATCAAGACTAAGTTCATTTCCAATGTACTATGTAATTATATTTCCTAGAAAAAGGATCGAATATTGTTTGGCAGACTATAAAAAGTAGGCGTTCATGTGAAAAGATCTTACACACCGAATCAAGCAAATTACTACTCCGTATTATTTTTTATGTCAACCAAACAATCAACTGCTAATCGAATTATACGAGATATTATTGGTGTATAGCTGAGATATGCATATATCAGCTACACGATAAACAAAATTTTCCATTTTACTTCGAAAAAGACAAAAAAAAAAAAGTTTATCATATAGCCTGATATATGTATATCTCAATTATACATCAATAATTTCTCGAATCGTACTAATGATGAAATTTTAATTACCTGCCACTCTTCAAAACCCTGTAAGCTTTCAGAATTTAACTTCTTGATGGCAACAGCAAAACCACTGCCACTCTTAGGAGGATACTTGCTTTCAAGCCAACCTTTGTAAACTCTACCAAAACCTCCCTCACCCAATAAAGTGTCACCCTTGAAGTTTCTTGTGGCAGTTTTAAGTTCTTGAAAGGTGAATTCTCTTAGATTTGGGGTGGGCAAAAGTTGTCCATTTGGATATGCCACCTCATCACTGCTTGATGCTGAGAATTGGCTTTTGCTTGAATGCCTTGATACATTACTGTTGCTTGTTATAGATGTACCTGATTTATTAACAATTATTATCATCATTATTTTTAGAAAAATGCTATACATAGCCCTGACTATCCTATAAGAAACACAAAAACAAAAGTTGAAAATTAAGCGTTAATTATACCTATTTATGCGTGATATATACCATTTTACATAGTTTTAAGGGTTACAAATATAAATTACTACCCTTATTTTTATATTTAAATTCTAGTGCAGTCTTATTATGATTACCGACTACCGTAGTGGATTATTAGGATTGCACGATTTTTTTATTTATTTTTAATTACTGAATCTAATTAAAAGTATTTATTAAAATACTTTAATTAGATTTCTTATTTTAGAAAAATAATTTTTGATTTTTTCTAAAATCAGTTTTTATTCTCGATCAATAACTCATAAATTCTTTTCCTAAAATAAAAATATAATAATTAAAGTATTTTAACAAAGGTTTTAAATTAGATTTAGAAATTAAAAATAAATTAAAAATCATGTGATCCTATCCATCCACTACAGTAGTTAGTGATCATAAAACTACAACTTCATATTAATATAAAAACCTAATGCTTGATACGTTATTAATAAGGGAAATTATAAATTGATTTTGGCACTCATTCCCTTCACTATTCATGTGAGAGGAGGAGGAGTGCCAAAATCAATTTTGAAAGTGCCAAAATTATCAACTGTTATTAATTGCAACTCTCATGTCAATATTGAGTCAAATCAACCAAAACAGAGCATAATTAAACATCAATCCATATGAAAAAAAAAAATCAGTATGAAATATTAAATCCAAGTTAATACAAAATAAATCAAAATTAAGAAGAAAAAACCCATAATTAGAAAAGGGGTGATGAGATCAGAAATTAGAACAAAGGAATTATTACAAATAATAATAATAATAATAATAATAATACCTGAGCTGAGGGTTCCAGTAGTGGAAGGAGTAATGGGATTTTCAGCTGAAGAACATAAACCACACCAATTCCCCATATGATATGATATGATATGCCCTCTAATATAATCTCTCTGTCTCTCTGTTTGTCTAACCAAAACAAGTAAGTTTTAGAAACTTAAATTAGTTGCTTCCTAATTTAATTAAATTAGCAGAGATAAACAGAGAGAGAGAGAGAGAGAGAGAAAGGAAAGAGCTCAAAGAACCAAATTATAAGATGGTACTCTGAAACAAAGTGGGATTTTGTTTTTTTCCCCAATTGTTGTCTACTCTACTTAATAAGAATAAATTGGTAGCCGTGTGAAAATGGAGGAAATATGGAAGGAAAAAATGCACAAAAAAAAAAAAAAAAAAAAAAAAAAAAACACACACAGGAAATTCTATTTCATAGGTAGCTTTCATATTGACCGAAAATTCTTAGTCAACGCCCATGTTTTATTATTTTTTTTTTTTTTCTCAGGTAGCTTTCATATTAGGCCTACTACTTAATTCCCATATCCAGTACCTTTCACTTTTGTAGAGTATTGTTTCGTTGTGGTTGGAATAAATTTCCAATGGTAATTTTAATTTTATGGAAATTAACTTTATTTTTCTTATATTTTTTTTAGGAATCTCCGTTCATCGCCTGGTTTTTGCCACATTCTGATTTTTACAACTTTTCATTAGACAACTTTGACTCTCTCTAATTATATATATATAAGAATAAATATAGTCAAATGTGATCTCGTTTGATTCGGCTCGATGTATACTTTTTTAATATGCAATTTTTATATTTTTTTACTATATATATCTAAAGATATTTTTATTTAAAGTTGTGTGTTGGGAGATGTGAAAAAGTAAATGTTGCAAACAAAAGGGGATTGAGGGAGTATCTAATTTTGTTTTGTTCATATTAGAGAAAATTTACTCCCTTTGTCTCAATTTAGTTGTTATATTTTGACTTGTAACACTGTTTATATATATATGCTTTTTGACTGCTTCTAGTTTTATGAGCATAAGGAAAAACATAATCATGATGAATCTAGTTTAATTCGTTTCAACATGTACTTTTCAAATATATGTTTTTTATAATTTTTTATTATGTGTAGTTCAAGATTTTTTTTTTAAAGTCGTGTCTCGAGAGATGTGAAAAAGTGAGTGTAGCAACTATGTTGGGACAGATGAAGTATTTTCTTAGGAAGTTCGATTTATCTAGGGAGGCTAAGGGCTTATTTACTTCATATTATATTCAGTTCAGTTCAGTTAATCTCTATTCAGTTCAGTTCAGTTAATCTCTATTCAGTTCAGTTCAGTTCAGTTCAGTTCATCTCTATTTAGTTCAACTAATACACTTCAGTTCAGTTCAATTCAGTTCAGTTCAGTTCAGTTCATCTCTATTAAGCTAATGTAAACGAGCCCTAAGTGAGTAAATTCATAAGTTACTCCACTATTTGGAAATTCTAACACTTTGAATTTTTTGTCAACCAAGCAACATCCAAAAAATGCAATTTCTAGAAATTTTAATTTTTCATAAAAAATAGGATGTAACCAAACAAGCACTGAAGTTGTTTGAGTTATATACCCTTAATGGTTTGATCTTAGTACATGGATAAAAAAGATTAAAATGTTATTTAGAAATAAAAAAAAAATACTTTTAAAGGTACCAACTATACACCATAAACTAAACTTGTCACGTTAAAAGCCATTGTTACGTGATATTTTTAAAAACAAATAAATTATGGTATCAATTATATATTCTCGATCTTATTTTAAAGGTATCAATGATATATATATATATATATTTTAAGTAGTATCAACTCTAAGGAGCCTTTTATTTTATAATTATTTGATCAAAAATAATTAATCAAAAAATTTCCGTATGATGTATGGAATTATATTTTAATTTTAAAATATACAAATTCTATTGATTGGAATAATTTCATGCATCATGCTCCCTCCGTTTCTTTTAATTTACTCATTTGTGTTTTTATCAAAACCAAGAAAATATTGGGAGTAGGAGAAAAAATAATAATGATTAAAAGGAACTCTTTCCCTAAATAATGTTAGCAATAATCTTAATTCCCAAAATGTTGTTACTTTTTCTTCAATTCCTAAATTACCGCCCACGTAGGCAGTTGAATGAATTTTTTTTTTTAATTTCGTGACAAAACCGCTACTGGGCTGAAGAAAACCGCTACTCCCAGTAGCGGTTTGTCCTAGTTAAAAAAAATACCAATTTTGTTAAGTAACCTATTGGCTTTCAACTTTTATATAAAAAAAAAATACTGCACATAAACCGCTACTACCAATAGCGGTTTCTCATTAAAAAAACGATTTTTTTTCCTATGCTGACGTAGACGGTAATTTGGGAATTGATATAAAAGTGAATGCATTTTGGGAATTAGGAAACTTGATTGCATTATTCATGGAAAGAGTTAAAAGTTGTATAAAAAGTAAGAGAGAGGGTATGGAAAAGAGAGAAAAGATGTTAATTTTATTAAAGTTAGTCAAAAGTGAGAGAGGGTATGGAAAAAGCATTTGGGAATCATAAATTAATAAATGTAGGAGAATAAATGTGAGAAGTGAGTAAATTAAAAAAAAAAACATCCAAAAAAGAAAAGTGAATAAATTAAAAAAAAGGGAGGGAGTATTATGTAATAAGTTTCAAAGATTATTTTTGGTCGAATACTTATAAATATTAAAAAAAAGACCCCTTAAAGACACACACTAACACACCTATATATGAGTCTCAGCACGCTAGAGCTGATCAAAAGTGGGCCGGCCCACTTTTTTGCGGGCTTTGGACATGAAAATTAGGCCCGGATTTGGGCCCGGCCCGATTTTTTTTTCGTGCGGGCCTTAGACATTTAAAATTAGACTTTTTGGTTACTTTTTTAGGCCCGGCCCGAAAAAGCCCGCACTAAATTTTCGGACTTTGGCTAAGAAATTTGGGCCCGAACTAAGCCCGGCCCGAACCCGACCCGCTTTATGGGCTTGATTTTTATGCATCGGCCCGGCCCGAACCCGGCCCATGATCACCTCTACAGCACGCCCATAAAACTCGTGTAAAATACATGAACCCGGGATCAAATCCCGGTTATCACAATTTCAATAAGCGCTTGTTTACTTCAGATTATATTCAGTTCAGTTCAGTTAATCTCTATTCAGTTCAGTTTATCTCTATTTAGTTCAATTAATACACTTCTATTCAGTTCAATTCAGTTCAGTTCATCTCTATTTATCTAATGTAAACGAGCCCTAAGTCATTCCAACGAGTAATTTTCTCCCCTATAAATAGAGTCTAATATTAAGGGAAACTGATTTCTGCACCCCAAAATTTGATTTCCGCACTCCACATTTTCAGTATTAACGCGGGTTAATACTGTAAACATGGAGTGCGGAAATCAATTTTTGGGGTGCGAAAATCACCAGCCAATATCAAGGTATATTAATCCAGTTACTTTTGAAATTTTCCAGGTTAGTGTCTAATTTTCTCATATTAGTGTTTATTTTGTCTAGATTAATATTTTTTTTCTCCAAATCAATATTTATTTTCTCAAGGTCAGTGTTTATGTTGTCCAGGTGAGTATTTATTTTCTCCAGCTCAATGTTTATGTTGTCCAGGTGAGTTTTTAATTTTGTCCAGGTTAAAGTTTATCTTGTCTAGATCAGTGTTTATTTTTCAAGATGAATGTTTTTTCAGTTTAACTCGTTTAACAACAACATCTTGTCAGATCTTATCTGACATAATATATTCTCCATTTTTTTTTTTGGGGAACAATATATTCTCAATCTTTAATTTTATTTATGGGCCTAAAGCGATTTCAAGTTTTCAATTTAGTCTCTTACGTGTGGACCCTAATTTGTTTATAAACGTTGTTATCTTTGGGTTTACAGATTACAGTATGCCAATTAATTGGTCCAACCTACAGATGACTTGTTATTTTTGGTTCCCCAAAGTCTTCCCACCCTATCATCTTCATTGGTCCTCTTGTCTCAACTAGAGATGGCAGTGGGTCTAGGACCCGACCTAGACCTTCTTAGACCCGACCCATTTATAAGGGTATGGACTAATTTTTTAAGACCCAATGAGTCTGGGTTTCATTGGTCATGGGTCTGGGTCTGAGTCGGGTCCAAATTTCTCATACCCAAACCCGCGGATCCATTTACATTTAAAAAATTCCTTTAAAAAATTATAAAATGGTCTCATACAATCATACTCAATTACTCATACAGTTTAAAAATCTTTGTAACACCCCCAAATCTCCCTCTATGGAAATACATACAAAATACCGTAGAGATAGACTTGGGCGTATTACTGCCACGTGATAACGTACGGCTGTACTAAAATACTTTCATACTAACTTGCAGCGGAAATTAAAACTACTTTATTAATACGAAGTAATTAATAAATAATTGTACTTCTAAAATTAATGCATAAAAGAAATATAATTAAATCCTAAGCTAGGTGGATGATGCCCTTGTTCCCCTCGATACCACGCATAAAATCCTCAGATATCATCACCCAACTACTTATCGTAATGATAAGTAGGGCCAAGCCAAAAAAAAAAAAACAAAACAAAGTACGGGTTAGCAAAAATATGCTAAGTACATTTAAGTGCAAGATATGTAAAAATAAACTTTATTTAGTAAACATGCTTTTGAAATACTCAAGTTATATTAATTATATTTCCAAATGATCATTTCCAAAGATATTCCAAGCCAATAATAATATTGAATATAAAAACTCAAATATTGAAAATAAATTTTCCTATACCCCAAAATCCTCCTCTAAGTGTGCACACCCCCCAAGTTAGTATCTTCCTGTATAAAGGCTATCCTTGAGGAAAGACTAGGTCATACAAAGTCCATAGTCTTATCAACCAAATCCGCATAGTGGGATTACAAAACAAATAATAAGCTTATAAAGCTTGTGGGGTTACCAAAATATTTTAATATACTAAGAGTTGAGTAATAAGAAAATATACTCTTGATTAAAACTTTCCAAAATTTTTTGTTTCCTTAATCCCTCAAAATGACATAACAATATCAATAAAATATATTTCCAAAATCTTTCATAGAATATATATTTTTTTTTTTAACTTTCCAAAATGTAATAAGATTCAAATCTTTTACTTTATAATATAATAAGATGGTTCAAATAATAATTTGATATTATTACCAAAAACTAGGAATTTCATGACAAAAATAATAGGTTAATAAAATGTAAAATAATTTTGTCATCAAACTTTAAATTAATATAATTTTTAGTTGAACACAAATTATACCATGTAACAAGTAACACATAGAAAAAAAAATCATATAACACATTTAATATGGTATCTATCCACTTAACGTACCTTTCTTCCTGCTAGTTCACACAACCGAAGACTTAAGAACTTTCACCAAAAACTCCCTATAATCAAAATATAACCCTAATCAATATATGACTTATCAAGTAAACATAAATATTAAAACAAGACTCGACTATATGTGCATAAGTTATTACCCCTTTTTTTTCATGAATTCGTTTTTATTAAATAAAACATTGAGTGAATATTTATTCATAAAACCCTAATAATAATATTTCAAGTGAATATTTATAAATACAACATTGTTAATAATATTATTTTTATTTTAGAAAAACTTGGATTATTTATTTATGAAATCAAAATATTAATATTAAGAGTAAGACATTTTAAGAAAAGAAGAAAAGAACCAAGAAAGAAGAAGGAGGGGTGGTGGTTGGCCGCTGGTGGTGGTTGCGCCGGCTGAAGGGTGGCGCCGGTGGTGGTCGCCGGTGATGGTTGTAGAGCAAATTTTTTTTTTTTTGTAGAAAACCGTGAGGATTAAGAGAGAGTGAGAGGGAGATTTGTGATGTGTTTAGTGTGAGTTTTTGTGTTGGAACAAGGGGGTATTTATAGTGTTGAGGGTGTGGGTAATATGGAAAATTTTTGTGTCATGAAAATATTTGGAGAATAAGTGAAAATATTTTGGTAGTAGTATTAGGCATGTTTTGGCTTGGAGAATAAGATTTTGAAATTTTAGGGAAGTGTGGGATATGGGTGATTAAGGAGAATAATTATGGGAGATCATGGAATTGGATTAAGGAAGTAAAATATTTTATTTTATTTATTTAATTATTTTTTTTTTGAAAAATCCGAATTGCAAGCCAAGGAAATCAGAATTTTTTTTATTATTTTATTTGAAATAATCCAAAATCATTAAGATAGTAATATTTGGGTTTAAAAGATACTTTGTGCAAATCCTAGGTTAATCTAGCTTTATTAAATTAATTAGTTTTATGAAACCATTAAGATATTTATTAAAATAATAATGTACTTATTGGTACATATTTTCGTATCATTGCATAATAAATTTTTGTCCATGATTAAATAAAATCTAGACATTTTAAATAGGTTTGGTGCCAAAAATTTTAAATACTCTTTTGGCTCCAAAAATTCAAATGACTAATTAAATTACTAAAATACCCTTTTTAGAAATAATTAGTGATTTTTTTTAAAAGAAATACTTTTTCAAAATACGGGGTATTACAATCTACCCCCCTTAAAAGAAGTTTCGTCCCGAAACTTAGGAGTAAAATACGGTAAATCATTTTTTTTTTCTGAATTATAATTTATGCACATCCTAACCAGACTCATGACTAACTTAAAAATACCAAAAATGACTCAAAAAGTAAATGCGCGAAACTCTATCGCACTCTACCCCCCTTAAAAGGAGTTACGCCCCCGTAACTCGGCCACTAACCTTAAGTGAAAAGATCTGGCTAACGCTTTCTCATATCCTCCTCAGCTTCCCAAGTTGCTTATTCGGTCTTATGGTTTGACCATAATACCTTCACTATTTTCACATCCCTATTCCTTGTACTTCTCACTTTTGTGTCCAGAATCTTAACAGGTCTTTCTTCGTATGTCAAATTCTCATCCATCTCGATGGTCTCTGGTTGCAACACGTGGGTCGCATCTGGTATGTACTTCCGAATTTGACTCACATGGAACACATTATGAACCCTTTCCAATTCTGTGGGCAGTTCTAGCTTGTATGCCACTTTCCCAACTTTTTGGATTACCTCATATGGTCCTATGTATTTTGGGTTTAGCTTTCCCTTCTTGCCAAATCTCATCACCCCTTTCATGGGTGATATTTTCAGTAGCACTTTCTCTCCCACTTCATACTCCTCTTCCCTTCTCTTTGAATCCGCATAGCTTTTCTGACGGTCTTGGGCTGCCTTGATCTTTTCTTGGATCAAATTTACTTGCCTTACTGTATCCTCAATCATTTCAGGTCCAAGCACTACTGTTTCACTTATATCATTCCATCATATTGGACTTCGGCACTTCCTTCCATACAAGGCTTCAAACGGTGCCATACCAATGCTTGCATGATAACTATTGTTGTAAGAGAATTCGATTAGATCCAAGTGATCTTCCCATGATCCTTGGTACTCCATTACACATGCTCTCAACATATCTTCCAATGTCTGTATAGTCCTTTCTGTCTGTCCATCTGTCGCAGGATGAAATGTCGTGCTCATGAGCAACTTAGTTTCCATAGCCTTCTGTAGACTTTTCCAAAAGTTTGATAAAAACCTTGAGTCTCTATCCGAAACAATGTCCTTTGGTACCCCATGGTACTTTATGACAAACTTCACATAAGCCCTTCCCAACTGATCCATAGTCCATGTACTCTTCATGGGTATGAATACTGTTGATTTTGTCAACCTGTCCACAATTACCCAGATGGTGTCATTTCCTGCTCTGGTCTTTGGTAAAGCTCCTACAAAATCCATAGATATAGAATCCCATTTCCAACTAGGCACCTCCAAGGGTTAGATTTTCCCTTGTGGCCTACGATGCTCTATCTTCACCTTTTGACAAGTCAGACACTTAGCAACAAATTCAGCCACTTCCTTCTTCATATTGGGCCACCAAAAAGTTTTTTTCATATCCTTGCACAACTTATCTCCTCCAGGATGCATCGAGTAAGGCGAATTGTGAGCTTCTTCCATCAATCTTTTCTTAATGTCCCCTCGGCTTTGTGGGATACACCATCTTCCTTTAAACCGAATACTCCCTTCGTCTCCTAAGGTGAAATCCTGCACTTGTCCTTCATCAATCTTTTCTTTAATGGCCTTAAGCTTTTCGTCACTGTGTTGACTTTTTCGTATCTCATCATAAATTGATGGTCTTGCCGTCAAGGCATTCAACATCCTTTTTACCTCTCCTTGTTCCATTACCTCTAGATTTAGTTTCTGGAATTCCAGACACAACTGATCTGGTAATACCATTGCATTCAGGGAATGACTCGACTTCCGACTCAAAGCATCTGCTACGACATTGGCTTTTCCTTCGTGATACTGGATATCCAAGTCGTAGTCTTTGATTAATTCTAGCCATCTCCTTTGTCTCATATTCAACTCCTTTTGGGTGAAAATGTACTTCAAACTTTTATGGTCGGTGAAGATTTTGCAGGTTACTCCATACAAATAGTGTCTCCAAATTTTCAACGCAAACACAATTGCAGCCAGTTCCAGATCATGGGTTGGGTAATTCACTTCATATGGCTTTAGTTGTCTCGAGGCATACGCAATCACCCTTCTGTTCTGCATCAAAACACATCCTAACCCATACTTTGATGCATCACTGTATACTTCATATTGATCACTTCCATCAGGTAAGGCTAGCACAGGTGCTGTCGTCAACTTCCCTTTTAAGGTGTGAAATGCTTTTTCACAATCCTGAGTCCAGGAGAACTTACATTCTTTTTTCATCAAACTGGTCATGGGCCTGGAGATCTTCGAGAAGTCCTTCACAAACCTTCGATAATACCCTGCCAACCCCAAGAAACTCCTAATGTCCGTCACACTTTTCGGGGTTGGCCATTCACTTACAGCTTTGATCTTAGCCGGATCCACAGAAACTCCTTCTCTAGTAATCACATGTCCAAGAAAGGAAACTTTCTCCAGCCAAAATTCACACTTGGATAATTTAGCATACAGTTGGTGTTCCCTTAACAACAGTAGCACTTGTCTCAAATGACCTTCATGTTCTGCACTATTCTTCGAGTAAATCAGGATATCATTTATGAATACCACCCCGAACTTATCCAAGTATGGTCTAAAAATCCGGTGCATCAAATCCATGAAAACTGCTGGTGCATTGGTTAACCCAAATGGCATAACTGTGAACTCATAGTGACCATATCGTGTCCTGAAGGCACTCTTAGGAATATCCTGATCTGCAATCCTCAACTGATGGTAACCTGACCTCAAGTCTATCTTAGAAAATAATCCTGCACCTCTCAACTGGTCGAATTGGTCATCAATTCTTGGGAGCGGGTACTTATTCTTTACCGTTACGTTATTCAATTCTCGGTAATCAATGCACAACCTCAAAGTCCCATCCTTCTTCTTAACAAACAAAACCGGAGCTCCCCATGGTGAGGAACTCGGTCGAATGTAACCCTTCTCCAACAATTCATCCAACTAGAGCTTCAACTCCTTCATCTCGGCTGGAGCCATTCTATATGGTGCTTTCGAAATTGGTCCGGTGCCTGGCACAAAATCGATGGTGAATTCTACATCCCTGACCGGTGACATGCCGGGTATTTCATCTGGAAATACATCGGGAAACTCCTTTATGACCGGAATGTTTGCATCCTCCTTCCCTTCCTCATTCCCTAATTCTTGGAGACTACACATGTACAAAGGGTAACCCTTCTTGACACACTTTTGAAGTTGTAAGGCAGAAATGATCCTTAGTCCTGAACTTTTGTTCTCCCTTCTATATGTTACTCTGGTCTTTGCTGGGCTGTACAAGGTCACCTTTTGGGCCGAGCAATCAATCTGGGCTTTATACTTGCCCAACCAATCCATCCCCAAAATGACATCCAGATCTTTCAAGTCAAAACTGATCAAGTCCGACGGAAATTCTACCCTAGAAATAGAAAGTGGTACCCCTCTATAGATCTTAGAACAATTCCTTACTTCTCCCGACGGAATGGAGATGTCTAAAGAAACTGACTCAGGACTCTCTAGCCTAAGACTCTCTACTACAGTTTCAGAAATAAAAGAATGGGATGCCCCATAATCAAATAAAACTTTCACAGATCAAGAACATATAAGGAAAGTCCCAATTACCACATCATTAGAAGCTTCAGCCTGGCGGCTGTTCATCACGAACACACGGCCTTTGGGAGTACTGCCCGTAGGGTTACTGGTTACCGCCTTAGGTGTCGGTCCGCTAGGTTGGGGTGGTTTGCTAGGAATGCTAGACTCTTTTACTCTTCCTGTCTTAACATTAGCCTCCTTCTTGTAGCACTCATACTCGCGGTGACCTAGTTTTTGGCAGTAACGACAAGTCACCAGGTTGCCATCACAGTCCCTCCCTGGGTGGTCCTTTTCACACCGTTTGCAGAAATATTTCCTCTTGGGTTTCTCTCCATCTCTTTGGTTCCCATCCCTCCTTGTGTTGGCTGGTTGCCCCCCCACTTCCTTTCCTAAAATGGCTTTTATTGTCTCTTCTCCCATTAAAACTCCCATTGGGCTTATGTTTCTTCTCACCCCCATGAAAGAACTCAGAATTCTTCCTCTTCTCTCCTCCAGAATTTTCAATCTCTCTTCCCCTGATTCCATACAAATGGGCCGCCCTTCCGTACACTTCATCTAGGGTTTCAAACATAGCTCCTCCCAATTTCCCTTGAAGACCTAAGGTTAGGCCTTGTTCAAATCGTTGGGCCCTTAAGGCCTCTGTAGGTACTACTTCAGGTGCAAACCTCATTAGCTCAATGAATTTGCTATAATATTCACTAACACTCATGTTCCCCATCCTAAGGTTGGTGAACTCCATACAATTTTGTTTCCTTAAGTATGCAGGGTAAAACTTAGCCCTTAAAGCTTCCTTTAAATCTACCCACCAAAAACCAGGCTTTTTCATCAAATCATCTTTTCGTTGGCTCCTCCATAGGTCAGCTTCTTCCCTTAAGAAGTAAACAACATTACTAACCTTAAGGTTTTCAGGACAATGAATAGCATCTAAGAGTTTGTCAAACTCTCTGATCCAGTTTTCAAGGTTGGCAGGGTCTTCCTTGCCAAGGTAAGTTGGTGGTTTGGTTGCAGCTATTCTCTTGAATACCTCACCAAAAGCATCACTCTCATGGGTTTGGTTATTTTGGTTGGTGACAACTTGGGTCAAGCTTTCGGCTATTGAGGTTAGCCTTCTTATGGCTGCATTCATACTGGTTCCGTTTCCTCTCTTTTGGGCCATTCCTGAGTAATAAAGCACAAGACTAAATATTGGAACACAAATCAATCAAAAATACTAAAAAAAAAATGAAGGAAACTGGAACTATTATTAATTAAACGTAATACTTCTATCATCCTTAGCTATTACATTAATGAAGAAATAAAATTCTTTCCTAATACATCAAAATTGTAATTCCAAACTTTTTAAACTGATAAGTAAATAAGAAAAACATAACTGCTGAAAACTATTACATGAATAATACCAAGCTACTACTAAAGAAAAGAAACATTATTATCAAAAGCTAACAATCATTCTAGAAGGTTTAAATGATGACTCTAGTTATCTTCAGATTCCTCCATGTCTTCTTCCGGGTCATATTCGGGGTCGTTTGGGTCCACAAGTCCTGGATAGTAGAAACCGATTGGTGGGTTTTCTGGAGTAGTCACATGATATTCAGGTGATCCAGATCCTGCTACAGACATGCTAGAGCCCACAGACTCGGAGGTTGCATCCGGAATATGTAAGTCAATAATTTCTATCTCTCTCTGGTTTCCCCCAAGTTCAAGGTAGTGAAGGCCAGCCTTAAAATTCCTTATTGTTCCCAACCATACCCCTTCATGGTAGTGCTTCTCTAAGTTATAAGCATGATTGTCAAGGACTATGTCACCGTATTTATGGATTAATGGTTCATACTTGGGTTGGTGGGGCAAGTGTATTACACATAAAAGTACTATGTAGGCTTCATTTTGTAATAGCATATGGTATTGGTCTTCCCATTCCTCGGCCAACATTGACATATTTTCAACAAATCCTTCGACGGTCTCATTTGGGGTCTTAACCAAGGAAGGGTTAAAATAATGTTCACGCATAAAGTTAAGCATCTGGTCAAAATAAAAATAAATAACTTAACTTAGTAAGCATAACAAATTCTTTCATCAAAAGTATGTCTAACTTTCACATAAACCACATAAATTCAATAGCAAAATTGGGCCACTTACAAAATTGGGCCTTAATAACCAAAATTCAACCATAAGTCGAATGTAATCCACTTAAAACATTGGGCCTTAATAACTAATGCACACATATATTCGAAAAAAAATATTCGAAACTTCAAAATTTAATTAATTTATTTTTTTTTTATTTTCGAAATTTAGTATTGTACTCGATTCATGATATAAGATGATCAAGCCTGATCTCCCAGGTAAGTTACCCACAGCGTCGGGGAGAGCCTTACCTTAGACAGAGATCATACCCATTATAGGCCTCAAAATGAGGACCCGAACATCTTTTCTCAATCACCTTTTCAAAGAGGAAAATAATTTTATAATTTTTTTTTTTTTTTAATTTTTTAAAGTGCGAAACTCTATCCTATATGCCCTTCCTATGTCTACCCTTCAATTTTTAATTTCAAGATTGTATTTATTTATTTACCTAGGCTTTTAAACTGATACCACTTTGTAACACCCCCAAATCTCCCTCTATGGAAATACATACAAAATACCGCAGAGATAGACTTGGGCATATTACTGCCACGTGATAACGTACGGCTGTACTAAAATAATTTCATACTAACTTGCAGCGGAAATTAAAACTACTTTATTAATACAAAGTAATTAATAAATAATTGTACTTCTAAAATTAATGCATAAAAGAAATATAATTAAATCCTAAGCTAGGTGGATGATGCCCTTGTTCCCCTCGATGTCACGCATAAAATCCTCAGATATCATCACCTAACTACTTATCGTAATGATAAGTAGGGCCAAGCCAAAAAAAAAAACAAAACAAAGTACGGGTTAGCAAAAATATGCTAAGTACATTTAAGTGCAAGATATGTAAAAATAAACTTTATTTAGTAAACATGCTTTTGAAATACTCAAGTTATATTAATTATATTTCCAAATGATCGTTTCCAAAGATATTCCAAGCCAATAATAATATTGAATATAAAAACTCAAATATTGAAAATAAATTTTCCTATACCCAAAATCCTCCTCTAAGTGTGCACACCCCCCCAAGTTAGTATCTTCCTGTATAAAGGCTATCCTTGAGGAAGACTAGGTCATACAAAGTCCATAGTCTTATCAACCAAATCCGCATAGTGGGATTACAAAACAAATAATAAGCTTATAAAGCTTGTGGGGTTACTAAAATATTTTAATATACTAAGAGTTGAGTAATAAGAAGATATACTCTTGATTAAAACTTTCCAAAATTTTTTGTTTCCTTAATCCCTCAAAATGACATAACAATATCAATAAAATATATTTCCAAAATCTTTCATAGAATATTTTTTTTTATTTTTTTATTTTATTTTTTTTAACTTTCCAAAATGTAATAAGATTCAAATCTTTTACTTTCTAATATAATAAGATGGTTCAAATAATAATTTGATATTATTACCAAAAACTAGGAATTTCATGACAAAAATAATAGGTTAATAAAATGTAAAATAATATTGTCATAAAACTTTAAATTAATATAATTTTTAGTTGAACATAAATTATACCATGTAACAAGTAACACATAGAAAAAAAATCATATAACACATTTAATAAGGTATCTAGCCACTTAACGTACCTTTCTTCCTGCTAGTTCACACAACCGAAGACTTAAGAACTTTCACCAAAAACTCCCTATAATCAAAATAAAACCCTAATCAATATATGACTTATCAAGTAAACATAAATATTAAAACAAGACTCGACTATATGTGCATAAGTTATTACCCCTTTTTTTTCATGAATTCGTTTTTATTAAATAAAATATTGAGTGAATATTTATTCATAAAACCGTAATAATAATATTTCAAGTGAATATTTATAAATACAACATTGTTAATAATATTATTTTTATTTTAGAAAAACTTGGATTATTTATTTATGAAATCAAAATATTAATATTAAGAGTAAGACATTTTAAGAAAAGAAGAAAAGAACCAAGAAAGAAGAAGGAGGGGTGGTGGTTGGCCGCTGGTGGTGGTTGCGCCGGCTGAAGGGTGGCGTCGGTGGTGGTCGCCGGTGATGGGTGTAGAGCAATTTTTTTTTTTTTTGTAGAAAACCGTGAGGATTAAGAGAGAGTGAGAGGGAGATTTGTGATGTGTTTAGTGTGAGTTTTTGTGTTGGAACAAGGGGGTATTTATAGTGTTGAGGGTGTGGGTAATATGGAAAATTTTTGTGTCATGACAATATTTGGAGAATAAGTGAAAATATTTTGGTAGTAGTATTAGGCATGTTTTGGCTTGGGGAATAAGATTTTGAAATTTTAGGGAAGTGTGGGATATGGGTGATTAAGGAGAATAATTATGGGAGATCATTGAATTGGATTAAGGAAGTAAAATATTTTATTTTACTTATTTAATTTTATTTTTTTTGAAAAATCCGAATTGCAAGCCAAGGAAATCAGAAATTTTTTTTTTTATTTTATTTGAAATAATCCAAAATCATTAAGATAGTAATATTTGGGTTTAAAAGATAATTTGTGCAAATCCTAGGTTAATCTAGCTTTATTAAATTAATTAGTTTGATGAAACCATTAAGATATTTATTAAAATAATAATGTACTTATTGGTACATTTTTTCGTATCATTGCATAATAAATTTTTGTCCATGATTAAATAAAATCTAGACATTTTAAATAGGTTTGGTGCCAAAAATTTTAAATACTCTTTTGGCTCCAAAAATTCAAATGACTAATTAAATTACTAAAATACCCTTTTTAGAAATAATTAGTGATTTTTTTTTAAAAGAAATACTTTTTCAAAATACGGGGTATTACAATCTTGAATTGTAGTTGCAACTCCAAAGTTAGAATTGTCGAGTTGTAACTTATAATTTATAACATTGTGAGTCATAAAACTTTGTAATTTAAGCATTTTACATTTTCTTTTTGAGAAATGGATTTATCGTGGTTGCGCGGTACCCATAACAGAGTGCTAATATTCTAAATTGTTACGCTATTGTAAAATATTGATTAAATGCTTGAAATATAAAAAAAAAAAATCAATTAAGACCCATTAGGACCCATTGGCCATTAGATCCATGGGGTATGGGTATAAGAATTCTAGACCCAGCAGGTTTGGGTCTCAAAAAGATAAACGGGCTTGGGTGTAGATTTGGCCGGACTCGAACCGTACCAGACCCGATCCATTGTCAATCCTAGTCTCAACCTTGCACATATATGTTAGATCTCATAGAATCTAACATATGGAACTGAGCAACCCAATAAGAAACAAGAGAGTTCCATCGAAAGAGTTTCTATCGTAAAACTTTTTTATGCTTATTTGGTTGACATTATTAGCATGAAAATTATATTTTCCTATAATGTAAAAAGAAGTTACGGTGTTTGGTTGATATGACTATAGGAAATTGAGCTTCCTAAAAAATGTTACTTCCTACAAAATGGGGATGGAATTAAATTAACTACTTGCCAAGACGGTGCTTGGTAGGTAATTTCTAACTGGAAATTTTAATTACTCCCTCCCTTTTTTAGATGTAGCACTTCACTTTTCACACTTGTCGAGATACAACTTTGACTCCTAATGTATTTTAATTAATAAGTGTAAAAATTATAAATTTATATTTTTGAAAAGTGTATACCGAGGTGAATCCAACAAGACATCCACATGACTATGTTTTTTTTTTATATTTATAAATAAGGATTAACTGTCAAAATAAGTTGAATGAATAGTGCCAATGTCAAAATGTTACATCTAAAAAATGGAGGAAATATATATTTTCCAGGGAAATCTACAAACAAAAAAACTTCTCATGAAATACATTTTTATATTGAATGTTATTTCACATGTCAACTAAATGAGCTCTTATAAGTTTATTTACCCTACTTTCTCTCTCCAATCAATGGAACACAACTCATTAGTGGATGCGTTCACAAGTTTTTTCTTAATTGTATTAAAATAAGCTTATTGTCTGGTAATGGATTATTAAAATAAGTTTTGAGACTTAAATCATTTTATAAGATAGTTGTATATATAGATACATAGATTGTCGAAGGGCCTTTGATAAGTTGATCCAAGTGCCCTCTCTCCTGTTCGTTGAGGTCACGGGTTTAACACCACCTATCTCATTTATCAAGATAATTTCCTGAGATAAGAGCCTTGTATAGTATTGTGCATCTTTTCTTCTAAAAAATATAGATAAATAAATTTTTATATACCGAGTTACCATTTAACACCACAAACTCTCATTGTAATAGGAAAATTTTGCATTTTCTACATCACTTCAATGTAAGAAAGGTATGTAAGTAACAACAAAATAATTAGAATATTCATTTTTCAAAACAAAACAATTTTTGCGACTACGAGAATTTCACTCGTAAAAATGAATCTGCTATCAAGATCTAGCGACCAACTAAAATTTGATCTAAGTCAGTCGCAAAACCAGTTTAGCAACCGTTGATTTTGCAGTCGCAATAGTCGGTTATTATTAGACCTTTTTCTTGTAGTGGAGAATCTTTACAAGACAAATAATACTCTGTCTATAGGCAAATATTACTCTCATAACCACATACATAATCAAGTCATCAATCAATCAATCATCATATTATATTGGATGTCAAAAAGTCTCCTTAGTAGTTTGTGCTTGATTTCATTATTAATTAAAAACTTACAAAAGTCAACAATAAAAGAGAGATGATAAACCACTAATTAGTAACTACTAGTAGATCAAATAGTCCACTAACACATGATGACATGGTAAATTTCTAGTCCACGGCTTGGTAATAGCATAAATCTGTACATGATCGGGACACTTGCTTTTTAGTTTTTTCTTATTTGGTCAAATGCCTATTTCAACCTTAGTATATATTTGACCATTTTGATCCACTACTTTGCTAGTGATTTATCACTTCTTACAATGAAATGTGGGCCATAGCTAATAAAAGTCCCAACTTTTATATAATGAATAAAAGGGACTCCACGAGAAGTGATATTGACACAACTAGTTTTGATATTGACACAACTTCTATAAGCTAAAATACATATGTGAAAGGTAGTAAAAGGAGTGCCTTTATAAAAACATAGTGTGCCAATATCAATTCCCGAACTCTAGCCATTTTAATTGTTGTTTCCATTTTTATTATGCATGATTTTCAATACATAGTTTTACCATTATTATATAATCACACAATAGTAAATATTATATAAAAAAAATAATACTGATAAAGTACTCATTTAGACAAATCAAACAGTTAGATGAAAAAATGATATTAATAAATTTTCATATACATAGAGAAGAATTTAGAATATATATTACTTCCTCCGTTCATAAAAAAACGCAACAATTTCTATTTTAGGAAGTTTCAAAATAAATGCAACAATTTTAATCTTTTCATTTTTGTAAGTTTTTTCTTCCTATCTCTCACATCATCACATACCCCACTTTATCTCTCTATCCCTTTTACTCTCACAACAAAAAAGAACTAAGAGTCCGTGCCATCCAATTTGTTGCGTTTTTTTCGAAACGAAGGAAGTATATCTAATTGTGAATAGTATCAATATTCTAAATGGGAACAACAAGCAATGTAGGCCGGGAGTAGAAGAAACTATGAATACATTATACTCCCTCCGTAACATATTAATGGCAACGATTTGACATAAAGTAGAGAGGAAAAATATCAAATCGTTGTCATTAATATATTACGGAGGGAGTACATGACTTTCAAATCCAAATGAGTACAAGTGAGTGTACAACACCCAGCCCATACTTTATGGATACTTAATCCCTTGCTCTTTTATATATACTCCATCTGTAACATATTAATGGCAACAAGTCATTTTGCACAAACTTTAAGAAAGCAATTTAAGGGTGCAAACGAACAAATTGATCTAAAATAACTTTAAGATTAGTAATTTATGATCTCAATCTTACTTGTATTAAAACCACTTTGATTAATTTGTTCATCTACATCCTTAAATCAATACCTTAAAGTGCGTGCAAAATGACGTATTGCCATTAATATGTTACGTAGAGAGTATTTTTTTTTAATTTTTGGACAAAAATATCCATTCTAACAATCTATTTTCCTAGTTAATATTCATTAAATGCATGCACAATTTAATTTTCATGATATTTGAACAACTTAATGATCAAAATTTTCCTAATCTAATTTAAATAATTACAAATCTCTTCTTTTATAATAAATTATGTACTATTTACTTACTTTGCCGTAGCCGCATATTATTTTTAGTAGGCATATCTAGGGGTGCTTATCGAGCGAGTCGATCTCGAGATGGGGGTTGCTCGACTCGTGCTTGTTAAGTTTCGAGTCGAGCTCGAGTCGATAACGAGTTGCTCGTTTAATATTTTGGCGCTATTGAATTTCAATTTTTTTAAAGAAAATTAATGATTATATTCTTTTTTCTTTAGATAAATTATTTATTCTTAAAGTATATTAATTTATGATATTAAGTGTCAAACAATTTTTTTTATTTATTATATTAAATTATTTTCAATGATTTTACATAGAAAATTATTGATTAACCTGTAAAATTATCGAGTTTCGAGCTAATTCGAGCGAGCACGAGCCATATCGAGTCGAGCTTTAACCGAGTTTTGACCGAGTCGAGCTCGAGTAGCTCGCGAGCTGCTCAACTCAATAAGCACCCCTAGGCATATCATGTATACCCATTTCGTAGGCAATAACATGATAAAAAAATCAATTCAATTGTTTATAAGAAGAAAACAACATATAAGATTGATTGTGATTCTTCAATATGGTCAACAATGGATTGCTTTAAATGTTTAATTTGGGAGCACCAATCACTTGCTAAGCGAATCTGGCTATATTTCCTGTTTGAAGACTTTCTTTATTCCCTTTTTTTTAAAAAAAGTGTTGAGTTAGACTCTGTTAGACCTTAGACGGAAGTATACAATA
Organism: Salicornia ramosissima; assembly: GCA_951394345.1. Taxonomy (NCBI): domain Eukaryota; kingdom Viridiplantae; phylum Streptophyta; class Magnoliopsida; order Caryophyllales; family Amaranthaceae; genus Salicornia; species Salicornia ramosissima. The sequence continues at coordinate 44,480,250 of OX596233.1, read as the reverse complement.
GCAAAAATATGGATCTGGAAAAATAGCGTTTCACTTGGTAAAAAAAATGACTAATTTGGACAAAACAATTAAGGACTAACATGGAGACATAAGGTAAAACAAGGACTAATATGGACAAAATAAGAACTAACCTGGACAACACACTTACCTGAACAACACAGGAACTAACTTGAACAAAACAAGGACTAACCTGAACTAGAGGTGGGCAAATTCGGGTACCCGTTTTTTCGGGTCACAATTTTTTTGACTCGGATCCGACCCGGATAATTCGGGTACCCGAAAATCCGGGTACTCAGAAATTTGGTTCGGGGAACCGGGTACCCGGATCCCGTTTTTTTATTTTCTTATACAACTTTTTTTTTTAAAATAACCTATTTTTTAATATAAAAAAATATTTTATTTTTTTATATAAAAAACTGTTTTATTTTTTTATATAAAAAACGGTTTTATTTTTTTATTAAAAAAAACTATTTTTTGATTTATAAAAAAAAAATGTTTTTTCCAAATTTTTTATAAAAACAAATTGTTTTTTTTTTTTAAAATACTGTTTTTTTTAAATTTAAAAAAAATATTTATAATAATAAAAAATTATTTTTAAATAAAAATAATAAACTTTTTTTAATAATAAACAAATTTTTTTAAAAATTAAAACCGGGTACCTGGTTCTAAAAAAATCCCGACCCGGATCCGACCCGGTACCCGGTTTGTAAAACCGAGTACCCGACCCGGTTTTCAAAACCGGGTCGGGTACCCGCTTTTCGGGTAAAAAAAGCGGGTACCGGGTCGGGAACCGGGTACATGTTTTTTTGCCCGGCCCTAACCTGAACAAAAAAAAAACACCTATAAAAAATTGGACATGGACAAAAATAGAACTAACCTGGACATACACAAACCTTTAAAAAATCCTCTCATCATTTTTTCTTCGGATTAAACCAATAAAACAATTAGAGGACGAGAAACTCCATTAATGACCCATTGAAATGTAATTTGAAGACCCATGCTCCTCTTCAAATTAAACCTAAAAATTGTCTTCAAGAAAAATTTGGGTAATCCAGCCCCATACTCTCTGTTTATGCTAAATCCCTACTCGGGTATGAGACTAAGCTGGTACGAACCACAGCTAGATTGTACAGTGGTGGATCTAGATATTAGATAATCGAACAATGCAAATACGAATAGAAAACGAGGAAAAAATAAAGGAAGGGGATGGGGAATAACACGAGGAAATGATGACGCATAAACCTCGAAACTGAGGGAAAACTGCGGGTAGCTTTGAATCTACCAATCTACTATGTAAATTGTCTCTGGTTGCAATGTATATGTAATATCAATACGTTAGAGGAATTAATGACGATGTAAATAACTTGTTGCTTTTTCTTTGAATGCTAATGAATGAATGACTGAGTGAATGAATATACACAATTTCACTCTCCTATTTATAATAATCTACACGTACGTAGCCACCCCATTTAAATAGGAACAAACTCCTATTCTCAAGCTGGACGAGCAACAACCATATTGACAACTTCCTGATGACGTCATCACACGTCCAACAACTCCAGAGCAAGTTGTTATTTGACTTTGTCACACAATTTGAATGATACTTAACGTCTTCTTCTAGAAGCTTCTTATGTGAATGTGCATTTCTGTTCATTTTGCTTCTCGGCTTTGCCTGCTTCTCAGCTATCAATCTGTACCATGGTTACAGAAAATTGACCATAACAATTTGCTCCTAACTCGCTGGCTGGGGAATTTCGTGTGATGCAACATGCGAGTTTTATTTAAGAACAGACGATTTAAGCCAATAATATTTACAATTTAATAATCAGGTATTATGAAGTAGTTATTAGAAATTTAAATTCAAAAATACAAAAGAAAACTATTTCTCATACCCACGTCCCACGATTGTGACAAGTGTAATGTAATTAAAGGAAGGACAGTTTTGCATGCAAGGGGTTTAACTCCCTTCAACCGTCTTCATTAATTCTTTATATTCGTTGCCCCATAATTTCGAATTCAACTTTGCAACTCTCAACATTTCTCTTGTTTCTCTCTCTTCCTGGCGATTCTCTGCTCCTATATTTAGGTAAATCCTTGTGCTCACAATTTCTTTTTCTTTCCTTTACTTTCTTTTACTTTAGGTTCTTTCTTCTTATCTAGTTCAATCTAGTAATTTTGCTTTCTCTTTCTTTTCGTGTTCTTATTTGGTGATTAATCTTGGGAATTATGGTTTTGGTTTAGGAAATTTGGGACGGATTTCTTTAGATTTCGAGTTTTAACAACCAATTAAACCTAATCTTTGACAATGGTAAAGGCTTAAGATCCTTATGTTAGTGTGGTTCAAGAGAGTGAATTAGACGAACTTAGAGAAATGGCTAATTTCCCCCCAGAAGCTGTTTTAATTGTCCCCCAACCTGACCAAAAACCTGAAATGGTGGACAAGGATACATGTGTCTTTTACACTTATGCATTCGACTTAGGTCATAGGTTTCCATTTTTCCCCTAGCCCAAGCCCTTCTCTCGAACTGGGATGTAAACCCAGGTCAGTTGGGGTCTCAAGTTTGGAGAATTCTTGCCCTTATTGGACACCTAACCGCTAAGTAGGATGTCGAGTTGACCTATGATGATTTGATGAGTGTTTATGGGTTGAAAAGGGCTCCAGACTACACATAGTCACATACTCACTTAAAAAACGTGTCAGATGTAACTATCTGGTGGTGGATAAGGATGTTAACGATAGAAAGTGGAAAGAGTCCTACATTTTCGTGCCTAAGTCGAGTTTAGGCGAAGCAGGAGACTGGCTTCATGGCGGGTGGAACTATGGAGGTATAATTAACATATTTTACTATTTCTTTCTTAATTAGATGTATTAACTCGTATGTTCTCCTACCTGCCTTTGCATGGTGTAGATTTAGAACTACCTACTCCAGATCTAGGTGCTTTACCGGAGCGTGTCATCAGGTTTTTGGAATTACTCGTGCAACAGAGGACATTCTCTAGGGCTTACCCGACTCCTTGTTACAACTTCCCTTCCTGTTCTCCGAATTCAATGGGTGAGTTATTCTAGGTTTTCTGGTTTGAATGGAATATGATTGTTTTTCTTATTGATTGGTCTCTCACTTCGGGTTTGATTTGTTCTCAGCTTCCCGTAGTTTCACAGGTTCAGAGGATGAGATCCTGAAGCAGGCTCAAAGGCTAAGGAAGAAGAGAGGTGTTGTTGCTTCTTCTAGTACTGAGACAGGTTCTCTAGTAAGTACTTACTCGGGTATAGGGACTCCTACTGAGAAGCCAAAGTTTGGTAATCTTGGTGAGGGGCTCCCCTACGTACAAATGCTCCTCGTTACCCAAAGCATGTTGACCCTCCTGCTCTACAATTGCCTTCCAACTTCCTTTCTCATCATGGGGTGGACCATGGTGTTATGCCTGCTGCTTCCTAGCTCCTGTTTCCCTTTGTTGAGAAGAGGCTTAACCCCTTCGACAATAGGTTTTGAATGCCCGGATTGTGGGTCACCTACTTCAGGTTTCTCTTCTTTCTCCCCTAGTTATGAATTTCTACATGCTCTGGATTTTTATGTTCTTACGTGTGTTTTTCTTGTGTAGGCTCTTCAGAACGACTTGGTTGTTGCCAAACGTTTGAAGGAACTCTCAGAATCTAAGGCCCAATCAGCCGTGCATATCAGCGAGCTATAGGGGTCCTTGGATAAGTTTGAGGAGAAGAAGAAAGGCGAGGTGGAAAGTTGAAGGAAGAACAACTAAACTGGTCGAGCAGTTGAGGGGAGAGCAGGCCAAGCAAGTGGAGCAGCTGCAGAAGGACTTGGCGGAGCAAGAGAAGTTAAGGCGAGAATCCACTGAAGCCAACGAACAAATAAAGGAGGAGAACAAGGACGTGGAAGCTGATACCACGTTATTTGTGAGGGCTCAGGTTGCTCACCAGTCCTTGATTCAAAAGCTGCCAGAAGCCCACTTCTGAGGTTATATTTACTCATACCTACAAATTGTCTATATGGTTGACCTTGGGCCAGCACCTCAGCCTGCTACGGATGACGAGACTCAGGAGGAGTCAAACAGGAAGGAGGAGGACTTGGCTGACAATGCCTAAGTTTAGTTTTTCAGTTTTTAAGTCTTTAAACAATATTAATTTAGTTGTATTTTGTTGAACAATGTGGTTAGTTGAACTCTGTTTTTACCGTTGTCTAAGGGACCAATGTGTTTTTGCATGTGCCTGACAGTTTGGTTGTTTGCGTTTTGCTACTGGCTAACTTTGACTTTGTTTTCATCCCTGCTTCTTGCTTATTCTTTTAGTTTTCCCTTGTTGCCATTTGCTTTACTTGAATATTTCTCGTATGTGTCTGCATCCATAACCAGGTTAGGGGCGACCGTTGGTGTTTCCACCAACGGCCATCCGATGCTTAAGTCAGTAATGGCTTTGATAGAAAAAACTCGAATATCACAGGGCGTATATAAATTTTTATATTTAATTTTGATTAATCTGGTTCTATTTAAACCTGGTAATTTGTTTGCTGAACAAACCTGATTAGTTCAACCTGGGTTCTCTGCTTGTGTCGAGTTATCATAACTCTGCAACATAACACTGGTTAGGAACGACCGTTGGTGTTTCCACCAACGGCCCTACGATGCTTAAGTTAGTACCCATTTTTGAAAAAGAAATATGAGAATTAATTTTATGTAAGTAGTGTACCTGATATCTGGTTTGTTGGGGATAGTTGCCCCCTGCAGTGCACTTCTAGAAATGATATTTCTAGAAGTGCACTGCATTCCAGCTTTTAGGAATTTGCTTACCTTCCGGATCTACTAAGCGATATGCCCCTTTGCCAATTACTCTTTCTATTTGATATGGGCCTTCCCAGGTTGCCCCCATCTTACCTGCATTTAGTTCTTGTGTATTTTGAAATACCTTCCTGAGAACCCAATCTCCGGTTTGGAACATCTTTACCTTCGCATTTTTGTTGAAGCTTCTGGACACTGGGCTCTGGTATGCAGCATTCCTTATTAGTGTCTAGGTCACACGTTAGTTTCTCTACATTTTGTTCTGGGGTGAGTAGATTATCCATGGCTGTAGCTAGGGGTTACGACTTCTGTTGGCAATACAACTTTGCAGCCGTAAACCAGAGAGAATGGGGTTTTACCTGTAGCCGATCTAGGTGTAGTTCTGTTGGCCCACAAGATCCTGGGCAATTCTTCTACCCACCTTCCTTTCTTAGCTTCTAGCCTTTTCTTGATACCATTGATGATGACTTTGTTGCTTGATTCTGCTTGTCCGTTTTCTTGCGGGTAACTGGGTGTTGAAGTGTGGAGGTCTATGTTCCATTTTTTGTAGAAATCTCTTGTCTTGTCACTGATGAATTGGGACCCATTGTCACATAGGATTTCTGATGGAATTCCGAACTTGCAAATAATGTTATTCCATAAAAATGACATAACCTCTTTGTCCCTTACCTGAGAATATGCTCCAGCTTCAATTCATTTTGAGAAGTAATCGGTTACTGCAAGCATGTATGTTTTTTGACTTGGTGCCTCTAGTAGATTACCGACTATGTCCATTATTCTCCACCTCATGAATGGCCACGGTGTGAGGATTGGATTTAGTTGTTGTGTAGGTTGGTGTGATAGACCTGCATGTTTTTTACATTTATCGCATTTGAATGCATACCTGTGGGCGTCCTCTTTGATAGTTGGCCAATAATATCCATACGTGAGGATTCTGTTAGCTAGTGACCTTCCTGCTATGTGTGACCTGCATTGGCCGTCATGGAATTCAGAAAGGATGACTGGCCACTCTGCTTCTGACAAACATCTCTGCATAATTCCTTCAGTCGATTTCTTGAATAAGACACCTTCTCGTACCTCATAGCTTGTTGCCTTCACTCTTACCTTCTTGGCTTCCAGTTTGTCCTGTGGGAGGGTTTGGTTTTGCAAATAATATAGGATTGGTTGAAACTAGGGCGTGTTTTGTGAAGTAGAGTTTAAAGAGGGGGTGTCTGGTTCAGGTTTGGATATGGCAGGGCTTATCAGGTGTATTAAAGGGATGTTTTCGAAATTACAATTCTTAAGTGCTGATCCTAGGTTGGCAAGTGTGTCAGCTTGACTGTTCTGGTCCCTGGGTATTTGTATGATGGTGAATGGCTCTGCTTTCTGTTTTGCCACTGCCAGGTAAGCAATCATTTTGGAATCTTTGGTTGCAAATTCTCCTCTAATTTGGCTTACTATTAGCAAGCTATCACTGTAAACGTTCAAACCCGTGGCTCCTAAATCTTTTGCTAACGTCATTCCTGCAATTAAATCTTCATACTCTGTTTCGTTGTTACTAGCAGGAATGTAATGACACCTGACATTGGGTTGCCGCTGCGTGAAGAAAAAGATAAAGGAGATTAGACACCTGGCATTTTTTAATTAGGCCAGACGGTCTGATTCAATACTTTCACACAAAGAAATACTCTCTCTTTAATGGATTATCGGCAAGATTAAACTTTTATGGCGGGGAAAAATCAATACGATCCCTCAACCCAACATAAAATTGACACGTTATTAACGGGTTTGAGTTGAATATATAGTTTGTCTCGTTACAAGGGTTGACATAAAGCGACAAATTTATCATATATACGCCGGGTTAGGGTTGTGCAAGGCTTCAACCTATTGAATTAATTGCATCAAAGTCGAAAACAAGCTTGGGATAGAGTGAAAATGACATAAGTAAACTTGTCATGTGCTGCAATAATGGCATATCGCTTGACAATAAATGTCAAAACGTACTCCAGACTTGCGGTCAAATGCCAAAACTCAAGCTTTTGGCATGAGTTATTTGTTCCACAAGAACTCAAAATTTTAAGCCCAAATGGAGAAAGTGAACCAATGGCGTGTTGCCATGTGTGATGGTGACAACGGATTGTCACGGATATATCTCAAAATTTATAAAATAAAAATAAAATACCAACGGTTATAATTTTTTGAGATCTATAAATGGACACCAATATTGCAATATTTCAAGTAAAAAAATTCACCTTCTCTAAATTATTCTTCTTTTGTAGAGTATATCCAAAATAATCATAAAAATATTGATTTTTTTGTTAATAATTCGATTTAATTATTAATTCATAGTTACAACTACTCCTGCTTAATGGATTATTAGTAATCTATAATTAAATTCATAATTAATATGGGTTGAATAATTTATAATTGCAACTAACCTGTGTTTATTAATTCACGAATATAACTAGTCCGGATTATTTAATTGTCAACAATCCATAATTATAAGTTATAATTAATCTGGGTTAATTACTTCACAAATTAAGCTAATTTGGACCAATTAATTTAATAATTATAAATTATAAATTTACAACATAAATAAATGAATTATATTGAAATATAAATAAAAATTTATTTTAATTGGGCTAGAAATTGAAAAGCGGGGCATGAGAGCGATGATGATTTTTTTTGGAAATTGATGTAAAGAGATTGATGGAATTTGTTATTTTTATGAAGACAAGTGAGAAAGTGGTGAGGGAGAGATGATGGGTTTAACTTACAGTATACAAATGAATTTGTATTTAGACCGTGGAATATTCATTGCAGTTTATCTCTTTAAATTTTTTTAGATTTTTCATTACATTTTTTCATTGCTCAATTTTTAAGCTCAATACACATATATGAGTGCAGGATAAAATTTGTGTGGTACTAATTTTTGAAGCTCTTTTTATCCAAATGAATGATGTTGTAGTTTGTTTACCATGAAATTCAAACGAAATAATTATTTACCTCTCCGTCTCAAAATAAGTGCTCCATTTACTTTTTCAATATTCCGAGGCACAAATTTAAATATTAATATCTTCTGTACAAGTCGAGACAAATTAAATGAGATCTCTTATGACTATGTTTTTCTATACACATAAAATTATATTAGAAAGAGTCAAAATTACTATGAGAATAGTGACTACAGTCATAATGGAACACTTACTATGGAATAGTACTTATTTTATTGTTTATTACAAGAGTTAGACCATCAACATTGGTCTCCCAATATAGTTCGCTTATTAACCTATTAGCTTTTGTGCAAATGGGTAGGTTACCATGAATGAAGTAATAAGCCTCCCAATGCTTGATATATAAAACAACAAAAATAATGTGGAAAATAAGATTGTAAATAAGGGTAAGAAATTATGCAAGAGAGAGAAGATAAATGTGGAGGTTAATGAATGTTGGTATTAAATTGTGAAATGTGAAGGGTATATATAGTAAAGATAAGAAAACGATGTGGACTAATGAGGTGAGGAGAGAGAAATTAAGGGAAGGTTGTTGAATGTTGATGGTCTTCTTACTCATTAGTCAATTTTCTACATAAGTCGTAATAGAATATTTACTAATCAACAATGTGTTTTTGGTGCGCGCTTTGTAAAAACAAACGGAGGTGTTACAAAATTAAGTTTTGTAGGGGGTTATAAAGTAACTTCAACAATAACATTGTAATCCCAATAATAACTTTGTAACCCCCCCCCCCCCCCACAATATAAACTTGTATTCACCCAACAATAACCTTGTAACCCCTCATAATAACTTTGCAACCACTTATAATAACCTTATTTCTCCCCAATAACCTTGTAACCCTACACAAATAAACATTATAACCCCCATTAAAGAAGTTTATAATCTCTGTCCCATAATAACTTTGTAACCCCTCGCAATAACTTTATAACCTCCATAGTAACTTTGTAACCCCATAAAAATGAACTTTGTAACCCCCATCAAAAAAGTTTGTAACTCGTTTTTATATGCAAGCTGCATGGTAACCTAGGATCAGTCACCTGGGCAAACCAACCTTCCTCCATTGGGGAAGTACCCGAACCTCGGTTAAATTCCTTGGCTAGATGGATGCCACCCACCTATGTGCTAGTACTCTAGCTAAAGCGGAAAACTAGCTTTTCCCATATGCGGCTGATTGCATATAAGAATTTGTGTCCACATATAGGCTCATAGCCTCATGGCCCCATCTCAATTCTCTTATATGAAAATGCAGCCACTTTCTTATTTTCTTTTCTAAATTCGTCGGAAAACTTGTATGGTTCAACTTTTACAATGTACAGTATATTGACTAGAAAAATCTAATCCCTCCGTAACATAATTCTGGCAACAATTGCCATATTTGGGCGTAACAAAATAATGGCAACAAAATTTTATATTTCCAAAAATGGTAAAAAAAATTGTTTTCTTATTTACAATTTTGCCATTACTTAATACCCGCATTCATTTAATTACATTTCATTAAATTTTAACCTACTCATTACACAATTAATCATTCCCACCAAAATTTAACCATCAAAATTAAATTTCCCATCCTTCCAACTACTCATCCACATTTATATCTATACATTTAACATTATAACTACCTACCCAATTCATCAACCACCTTCATATTAATTCTCAAACCCTAATTTTTCTACCATTCAACTCCAATTCATCTTCCATCCCCTTTCATTTTCCACCCCAATCTCTCTCTCCTGTTCTTCTCGTGTAAATCCTAGATCTACTTTATTGCTCCTCCTCTTTTACTTTAAACCCTAATTTTTCGTGTTTCCCTTCGTGTTTCTCTGCTACTTTCTGTCTCTTCGTCTTTCTCTTCTCCTTTCTCTTTCTGAAAACCCTAAATCTTCAACAATGGTCGACCTAACTCCCTTATTCAATGCATCTGAGGTTGAACAAGATGACATACAAAAACTCTTCTCAAAATTTCTTTTAGTCTTATGAGTGCTGGTCATTCCCAACATTGGGAAGACATGTACGATTATGGGGATCATAAGGGCGGTGCACATGAGTCCCTCTGGAGTGGTCGTCTTTGAGGAGCTTATGAGAGGTTTAAAGGAGGAAAAGGAGAAGAAAAGGCTGACGGAAGGTGCGTGATTTGTGATATGCCTGCTCCTTCGAAGGAGGAGAAGGATTTGAAGAGTCCCGTCTCAAGATCTGTTAGTTCAAAGGCCAAGGGTAAAGAAAAAGTTGAGTCCCTCCCAGGAGTGAAAAGGGCCAATTTTTAGAGTCTTAGAAGGATTAGGGGAATTGGTGTAAAAATATGAGGAGGATGAAAGGATGAAAAAAGAAGAAGAGGAGGTGAGAAACGAGGAAAAAATAAAGGAAGAAATGGGAAAAAAACGGTGAAAAGGGGGAAATCAAAAGAGGTCGAACTGATTTTAGTGACCTCTTTTGATGATGATTTGGACATGATGAACTCACCTTGGGTTCAATTTTGCAATGAGGTCTTGTTTGATGAGTTGAAGAAGCACTACAAGATTCCCCGTTGGCGGACGATAAATTAGCGGATTGCGGACGTTAATTAGATTAGCGTCCGCCAACGGACGTTAAACCATTGTCGAATTAGTTTTAGTCGTTAATACTAATTTAACGTCTGCTTTTTCAAGCCGACGCAAATTAACGTCCGCCAATTTTGGAAAAAGACGGACGTTAATCCTCACTACCCAAAATAAATTTTTTTAAAAAATGAATGAAATCGGAACCAAAGCTGGTTCCAAATTCATTCATTTTTTTTTATCCTATAAAAAATTTAAACATTCAAAACTTTTAAAATAATACAACAATATGATACACCTAAATTAAGTACATCTTTAAAAAAAATAATTTTAATCCTCAAAATTGAATCAAGAACCAAAATCTGCAACCAAAAAAATACAACCAAAGTCAGAACACAAAAATTGACAATAATAAACAAAAGAAATTGAATAAACCACTACCTTAGCTTGATTTCCAACAAATTCTTCCTGCTATAAAAGATTATAACCCAGAAAAAATTACAACCCAGAAATTCTTAAAATAAAACCCCAACCTAGAAAAAAGTTAAAACACAGAAATAATGAAATTTAAAAGTAGAACAGGGAACTTGAAAAAAAAATCAAGTAACCCAGAAGTTATAAAATCCCCCAAAAAACGTCGAACATCCAAACTAAAAAAGAACCCTAAAACCCCTAAAAATCTTCGAACATCAAAACTTTTAAAAAAAAATTCTAAAAAAGCCCCAAAAAATTTGAACATCCAAATTTAGAAAAAAGCCCAAATAAATTAAACTCAAAAAAAACTTCGCACATTAAAAATAAAAAATAAAGAACCCTAAAAAAACCCTAAACATGAATGAAAAATTTGAATCCTAAAAAATTTGAAGATCCAAAACCAAATCCAAAAGATAAGCTAAAGAATTATAACCCAAAAGGCGAAGTCATTGAAAAATTAATCAAAGCCTAAAAAAACCTAAACAAAAAGAAAAAGAAAAAAACCCAAATCTGAAAAATGAATCCCAAAAATCAACATCCCTATCTAAAATCCCCAAAAAAAAACCCCAAAACACCGAAATGAAAGAGTGAGAGAGTAAACCTGGCGGCATTGCTCCTTTATAGTTCCATAAATGCCATTTTTTTACCTACAAGAGAAATTGGGAGAAAGAATGAGAGAAAGAATGAGAGAAAAAAAATGAGAGAGAGATAAAGAATGAGAGAGAGAGAAAGAGATGAAGCATGAGAGAGGGAGAAAGAGAAAAAGAAAACGGCAAATGAAGAATAAAAAGTAGGGTTTCATCCCTTTAATTTGTGCTCCGCTTTTTTAACGTCCGTTTTGAGACAGACGTTTATCCCAAAAACTTGGACGTTAATTTCACGGCCCGTAATTTAAAAATATGTGTTTTTAACGTCTGCCTACGACGGACGTTAATTTGATAAAAACGAACGTTACTTAAACTTTTAAATTATAAACATTGCCATTATTAAAACGTCCGTTTTGGCAGATGTTGAAAAAAATTGGCGGATGTTAATTTTAATTTAACGTCCGCTTGTTTGGCCGACGTTAATAGGCAGACGGGAGAAACACGAAATGTTGTAGTGAAGATCCCAGGTGATGTTTTTGATAGCTTTGTGCAATCTGAACAAAGCTCAGATAAGTACTCTTTTTTTATAAATTTTGTTTTTTAGGTGCTTTAATTTAGGGTTCATGACTTTTGTTGGTGAGTTTGTGGTTTAATTTAGGCTTGATAAGTATTTTTAAAATGTTTGTTTGGTATGTTTTAGGTTCATTGTTTTAACTTGTATTGTGATTTAATTTGTGTTTTAATTTGAGGTGAGAAATGTGTTTTCTGAATTTTTTGTGGCTTGGTTCCTGATTTGGTCTTCCTGAATTTTTGTGGGTTTTAATTTATGGTTCCTGATTTGGCCTTCCTGAATTTTTGTGGGTTTTAATTTATGGTTCTTGATTTGGCCTTCCTGAATTTTTAGGGTTTTATTATGTTGGTTCCTTAATTTTTTAGGGTTGGTTCCTGACTTATTATTGTATTGTTGGTTGTATGTTTTAGGGTCCCTGAGTTTTTGGTGGATGAGTTCTCTGACCCGGAAGTGTATTGTGTGTGCTGCTTTGGATACTGATTAAATGAGTCCCACATTTGTATGCTTATGGGGGAATGTTTATGATGATGGATGATGATAAAAAAAAAATGGTTTTAACAAAATATTTTCAAATGACATCCCAATGACAATTGAGAAGGATGTATGAGAATTTGAAAATCCCTTTTTGTGAGTGAGTCCCATATGTGTTGTGTGCTTGTCTTGAGTCCCCACATTTGTATGCTGACCTTTTAACCAAATGATGAAGGGATTCATGATCACATGATCACTCAATGTGTGTGTTATTGCTCTAGTGAAAAATTAATTTTCTAAATATTCTCACTATTGAAGTAGCCACACATATTTGAGCAACATGTAAATATATTTGTCCCTGATGGTTAGGCTTCTTATTTAATATTTTGAGTCCCATTATTTTTTCTTTTGCCTTTGTAACCAAATAATGAAGGGACTCATCATCACATGATCACTTAATGTGTGTGTGTTGTTGCTCTAGTGAAAGATTATTTTTCTAAATAATCTCACTATTGAAGTAGCCCCACATATTTGATTATTATGTGAATATAATTATCCCTGATGGTTAACATTTAGGATTACTAAGAGCTTCTACAAAAAAAAATTCTTTTTCATATAATCTTGATAGAACAAAAAACTTCAGTACATATTCCTAATTGTTAGTTGTTTTGACTGCCCTAGTACAAAAAAAAATCACTACTTGATAAAATAACCAAATGCCTGACTATATTTGTTTTTAGTTCTATGCATCTGGTTACTTGAGGCAGTTCAAAAATATACCCTACTTTTAATTATCTTAGATCATGTTGTCCTCATCTGCTTCTTCTTCATCAGAGTCCATTTGGTAACTTGTATCGAGGTATGTATTGAATTGTTCCTCTTCCATAAGTATGGATCAATAAATTGTGACTCATACCCTTGACTAGCAGTCTCCATGTCTGCATTTTCTGTTCCTTGTTTTTGTGGATGGTTCAACTCATTTAGATAGGCTACTGCATTATTATTAATTAATTCTTGCTCCACTTCAATAACTTGTGGTAGTAAACCCAATCGTTCCAATTTCTTCTTTCCTATGTGAGGTAACTTGTAATTATTTGATCCTTTCACTTTTAAAGCCTCTACCATCACTAGTTGCAAAAGATATCCAACCATATTTAATTAATGTTGGGGGAGAAATTGTCATATGCTTCATTGACCATCTCAATTAGGTCATCTACATTTTGGGGGAATGATTGGTTGAAGACATTGTAATGCCCTAAATAGACTTAAATCCAAAACATTAAAATCTAGGGATTGGGCTGGTTGGTTCACTAAGTGTATGTTAAAGTTATCTGAACTTGCTGCCCTCCTGAACTCTGAGTCAGAATCCTTCAAATGAGGTCTTGCATTGTCCTGTTATATCTCAATATCTTTTGACATAAATTATAACCACTTTTCTTTGATACATGGGGGTAATTTGTTAATTAGCATTTCCCTTATGACTTGTTGGTTGACATTATGAACAACTTTGGTCTCAATTGTTCCTGCTTCTCTTTTCTTGCTCCTTTTCTTTGCTCTTTCATAAGTCACAAAGGGAAAAATACCAAACTTCCCATCAAAAAGTAAGTGCCCTTCATAACTGTAAATTGGCCTGCCTGTAACCGATATGAACATTACTTTAATCAGTTTAATGCTGTAGTTTTTGGATTTGGATGTTCTGTAAGGACCAATTTCCTTTGGCAGCAAGTAGAACCCTCTTGTTTGTGGGTTTAAATAAATAAAACCACTTTTCATCAATATGCACTGTGTTTTTCATGTCAACAAGCTTTGGCTTACAATCTGCAGTAGAGGGTTCAATGTGTGATAACACCCATTTCATTCTATCGATTTTATTCTTGCCACTTACATGTGGATGGTTGGAACTTGTGTGAGCTCTTAGTAACCCTTTCTTGAGTAACCTGAAAACATGCATATGTGAACACTTTAAAGCACCTGCGTATGCTCTGTAAGTGCCCCTTAAATTTAGTGATGCTGATTGCAACCATTCTTCACTGTTTTGGTAAAATGGTTTTCTTCCAGCTCTTCCCGTTTTCTGATTACTGAAATCTATATATCTTCCCCCCTAACTGTCTTTTGTTGTGTTTTGTTAAATATCTTTGAAATTGTGCTTCTGTGAACACCCATTTTATTGGCTACTTTTGTTTGGCTTCCCCTTGGCAGTTTACCATCCTTCATCAGCCCTAATAACTGGTACACAACTTTTTTTATCTTGAGTTAAGTCTTTAATTTTAGGGTTAATTAATGTATTCAGCCATGTTTCAATTATGGGCATTGATGAAGCAATGAGCCCCTCTTCCATCAAAATTTGATCAACATCAAAGAAGCCATCTAATATGTCATCTTCCATTTTGTTTTTTGTTTTTTTTGGAGGAGATGAACTACTGTTTACACTGTGTATGCAGTGTGTAAAAATATTCTAACTAAGTGTAGTGTGTACTGTGTAATTATGCTGTAAATTATTTAAACACTTACCTTAATTTTGCTGTAACAATGGTGCTGATGTGAAGTGGGTGAATGTGTTTTTTTTTTTTTTTTTTTTTGTAAAGAGGAAGAAAATGCTGTGAAATTGTGGAAATGGTGTATTTATAAGCCATATGTTGGATGATATAATTTTTTGGTAGGAAAATTTGAATTTGGTCCCAAATTTTGTAAATTCAGTAAAGTGGGAAAAAATTCCCCCCTAATTCCTTTCTCAATGTTTCACGTGGGTTCCTGTAGGGGCCCACTGTACAATTTTTTTTTTTTTAATTGTTTTCCCTCCAAAAGTCACATGCACCACTTTTTTTAATCACCTTATTTATTCTCTCTCCTCTACACAATTACTCTATACACTAAGAAAAAATGCCTAAAAGTTTGCGTACACCATATTTGTTGCCAGAATTATGTTACATAGGGAGTAATATAAAATTAAATTAGACTCTCCATTTAATCTATAATTTTGGCTATTTTCATCAATAAAAAAATGTACATAAAACATTTTATCTTGAAAAAAAAATTATGTGAGGACGGACTTGCATTAATATTAGGAAAAATTACTTTTATAGGTACCAAGTATGATCGATTCAAATTTGTAGGTACCAACTATTGATTATTCTCCTACGGTACCAACTATGAGACCCCTTTACATTAAAAGGTCAAGATGACCTAGAACTTGCTAAACAGGTTAATTTTCCAATTAACTTATTTAAACTTTAAAAAAAAAATTTAAAAATCTAGAAATTTTATTTTTTAAAAAAACTCTGAATGGAGGTTGGGGCGGCTGATTGGGCCGCCGGGGGGGGGGGGCAGAGGTGTGCGGGCGCTGAGGGTGGGGGTGGCGGTCGGGATGTTCGACAGGGCTGGGCGTGGCGGGGGAGGGTTCGACGGGGCGGGGAGGTGAGGATGGGGGGTTCGAAAAGGTGGAGGGGGCGGTGGTTAGGGTTTCCATGGAGAGGAGTTTCGGGACTTGGGGGTTACGGGGGGAGGGGGGTTACGGAGGAGGGGAAGTCGGCGCCGGGGGAAGGTATCGAGGGTGGTGGTGTTGTGGTGGGGCTGGAGGAGGTGGAGGGTGGTCCGGGAGAGGGTTTTGGGTATGGTGTGGGTGGAGTCGGGGATGGGGGAGGAGGGGTAGGTTGTGCCGGTGAGGGGAGGGGAAGGGGGGGTGGCAGCTGTGCTTGTGGGAGAGGGGGGTGGTTGGGTGGGCTAGTTTGGTGGTGGTGGTGGTGGGGGAGGGGGAGGGGGAAGTGTGGGGCAGGCAGTTGATTTTTTTCATTTTTTTTTATCTTTTTTGTATTTTTTAAAATTTTTTAATTAGAATATTAAGTTAATTTGTTAATTTAGGGGGAGGGGGAGGGGTGGGGCTGGCAATTGTTTTTTTTTCTTTTTCTTTTTTCTTTTTTTGATTTGTTTTGATTTTTAATTAGAATATTAAGTTAATTTGTTAATTTAAATATTAAGTTAAATAATTTAATTGATGACCAATGAAAAGATGACACGTGTACATTTAACCCATATAACAAATTACCTTTAGGTTACGACCTTTTCTTTGTAAATACATCTAAAAGTTGGTACCGTAGAAGAATAATCAATAGTTGGTACCTACAAATTTGAATCGCTCATACTTGGTACCTATAAAAGTAATTTTTCCTTAATATTAATGTAAGAAGGATTATTTTAACTTGACTTTAACTAGTTTTTGGGTAACTCGAGCCAATTTTTAACTAACTTAAACCACTTTAATTGTGCTTATAAATTGTAGTGGTTTTTATTATAGATGGGAAAAATTTGAACCAACCCCCAACAACTTAGGGCACTTTTGATAAAACTCCCAGAAACTCAACTATTTAAATAAAACCCCCAACATTTTCAAAAGTGTTTTATACAACTCCCAAAATCTCCAAACGTTAACAAAATCACCCCAAAAGCTAACGCCGTTAATTTTTTTTGTAAACACCATTAAATGAATGTGGGGCCCACTATGTAAAAAATCAGAAAAAATAAAATAAAATTAGAATTGAACTTTTTTAATTTAATTGAACTTTATTTATTTATTATTAGTATTATTATATATTATTATTCATTATTATTATCATAATTAGTAATTAATAACAATTTAATTTGATTTAATTTATAAACTTAGAGTGGACCCCACCCCACTAACGGTTAAAGTTAACAGTTTTAAAAAAAAATTAACGGTGTTAGCTTTTGGGGGTGGTTTTGTTAACGGTTGGAGATTTTGGGAGTTGTATAAAACACTTTTGAAGATGTTGGGATTTTATTTAAATAGTTGAGTTTTTGGGAGTTTTATCAAAAGTGCCCTAAGTTGTTGGGGGTTGTTTCAAATTTTTCCTTATAGATGAATAGTTTACTTTTAACAAATGAGTTTTATAAAGAACACTTGTAGAATTCATATGTTACACTCAGGTTTATGTGTACACTCATATTTAAATTTTGATCATTTAGGGTCCGTTGGGTATCGCTGTGTTTTCTGTTTTTTGTTTTTAAAACTATATAATATATATATCATGTTTTGAATAAAAGGTAGGTTAATCTTATTAAAATCATAATTTTTTTGAAAATTGACAACTAGAAAAGTCAAAACACCTTTTTCTTGTTTCCTGCTTTTGATTTTTAGTTTTAAAAAAAATAAATATGAAAACAAAAAATGATGCCAAACAAGCCCTTAATATGCAGTTTTAAAAAATGAAAAATATAACAACTAAAAGGGCAATCTGAAATAATTTTATAAGCAAAACTACATATTAAATGAGCAAAACGTAACTACGTACATCTGAATGCATGGTATAAAAGCTCAGAAACTTAAAACCACTTTAAATGTACCTTTTTTATTTGGAAATAAAATCTGGTTGACTTTTAAGAGGACAACCAACTTAGAGTATCCTTACACAAGATTAAAGAAAGGTTAGTATCGCAGAGTTGGATCCAACATGTGAGTATGTTATTATAGTGATGACCTAGGTTTGCTAATTAATGCAAATCCGTCTTAATCAAAAAAGGTCTTTTACCTTATATATAATCCTAACAAGATAATTCCAGGTTTGAGATTATGAGAATACATTTTATCTTAAATAATCCTAGCACCATAATAATGTATAATAGTACAATGATGGTTTTTAAAGACAAGTAAATCTGTAATTTAATTTGCATGATGATTGATGAGGATATGAGATCATGAGAATGAGATCAAAGAACCAAGGGAATCCAAATAAACTACTATAAAAAGTTTAGAGTCTTGTGTCATTTCTAGAGAACAGGTTTTAAAGCGTCTCGTAGGAATGATGATCCCTTAACCCATGATATGGCCATTGGTCATGATTAGTGGGCTGGATCTTTTTATCTTTTTATATATATGTTTGTACTTGCTGTCAAAAAAAAAAAAAAAACTCATTTCTTTGATTCCAATTATGGACTACAATAGATGTTCCACCCCTAACCACCACCAGAAAGCGGAGAAAAAACCCTAAATATTCTGAAAAACTACAATACAACTGTTCCATTTTATGCCAGGGGGCTATAAGAGGAACAACCATTCAACAATACCCTAACAAGTTTAACTAATGAACATATTGAGCTGAAACTCTCTCTCTCGATCGATCTGGAACTATGTCCGATTCAACTTCGACAAACACCATCTTGAAAGGCCGGATATGAAGTAAGTCACAACAACTACGTACGAACAATTGTATCCTTGAACAAACCATAGCAACCCAATATACATATATCTTCTATACAAAAACCGGTAACCCTTGAAATGAATCTACTACCTGCATGAATCGAAAAACACAAACACATACAATGAGATCAACTTAACCAAGAACGGGTTAAGGATGTGAGATCAATAATGTGAAATTAAAAGAGTGTTTACCTTATTATATTTGACCTAGTAAAACTCAAGTAGCGTATGTGCAATTTTCAGATATGTAATACCATAACTACCTTGACAAACTTCTTTCACTCTCACTACTTTGTACAGTTATACTTGAATTGGATATTATGAATCTCATTTTTTTCCCTCCCTAGTATCTGCCTTGATTTTTTTGTGGAGGTGGAGGCGGAGGCTGGGAAGGACTGCGATTGCCAGATCCAGAAGCTTCTGGATTGTAAGGCTGAGAAGCCACGAACTCGAGAGCCACAAGGACATCGCTGATGTAGGGCCGGTAAGCAGGCTGCTCCTGGAGACACATGGCAGCGATTGCAATGGTATGGTGGAGACACCGTAATGGAAATTGACCTTTCAATGCTGGGTCAGCCAACTGCATAAATTTCCTCCGGTCCTTGAAGATCGGGCGAGACTGCATTTGATAAAGGTAAATGTATGAGGTTGTATAAATCATGGGTTATTGAGATTGGACATGAAAACTTCCTGTTTTGATTCCTCTGCAAGATGTGATTATAAGCAAAGAACAAGCAATTACCGGACTGTTTGGTAATTTTTGTATAGGAATTAGAGGTAGGAAATAGGAGTTTTAATCCCAAATTGTTGTTGAAAACCCCATGCTTGTTATATGGGATTTGGGAATAACAATTCCCATTAAACATTCCCCAAACTCCCATTCACCCCTTACCAAACACCCTGTACATGTATTAACCGAGAGAACATTCTAACATGCATTATGCATACAATTGCAACCCCAACATGATTTGAAAGAACTTACCCAGTTGAGTAAATTTTGCTCTGCGCGATTCCTATTAGGGTCAATTGACCTGCGTCCCGTTATGAGTTCCAACAAAACAACACCCAAGCTAAAGATATCAGATTTAACTGTCAGTTTACCACTCATGGCATATTCGGGTGCACAATATCCATAAGTTCCCATCACTCGAGTAGAGACATGGGTCTTGTCACCAACAGGTCCCAACTTGGCAAGCCCAAAGTCTGCGAGTCTGGCATGGAAGTCGCTGTCCAGTAATATATTTGCAGCTTTCAAGTCCCGAAAGATAACTGGAGGGTTGGCTTTGCAATGCAGATACTCCATACCCCTTGCTGTATCAACAGCAACTTTTAGACGTGTGTTCCAGTCTAAGGGAATTTTCTCAGGGCTTAGGTCTGCGAAACATCCCAAACATAAAAGTCTGGAGTCAATATCATGTTATCTGTATAAAAAATGAAGGCTCCGTTTGTTTCGAAGGAAAACAATTTTCAAGGAAAATTATTTTCTAAGGAAAACAATTTTCAATGGAAAAAATTGATTGGTAAAAAGTTTTCCTTTGTTTGTTTGATTAGTGGAAAACTTATGAAGGAAAATAAAAATAGAATAGAAATGAAGGAAGGATGAGAGGAGTAAAGAGGGGAGAAGTAAGGAGTGTGAGGGAAAATGTGGCATTCCTTCCTTACAAAAGGAAAATGATTTTCCTTTTCTAATGTCACATTTTCCACCTTACAGAAAATTATTTTCCACCCTTTTCCAAAGGAAAATCATTTTCCGGAAAAATATTTTCCATCAAAACAAACGGACCCTAAGAGAAAGATGAGCATTTACTTGAAGTAATACTTTCAAATTACTGTTAAGACTCATAGAGACTGCTGCTCAGTATATTTTGAAGCCCAGAAAATTTAGCTATTATAAACGTGCATAATCATAAATTCATAATACTAGAAACTGAGGAACTACATGTTAAATGGGCACATCAAACTATATTCTACAAAGAAACTCTACTATTGAATTGACTTGAATCATGTTAGCTGTCAACTGAAAAAAAAAATGTGGTGATCACTTGAGCAAGTATGTATGGAAAGACTTTCATCATGAATATGAACAAGGAACATAACCTACAAAAATATCATGTATAGAAGGCTAAAAAATGCCGTCTTAATCGAATAAGAAAAACACCACATGGATGGGCTCAAAACCCTCTCAATACTTAGCTACTAAGGGGACGATGGCCCATTATCGACATGACTTGCTTGATCAAAACGTGTGCACTTTTATTTGTACCTAAATTGTGTGCCAAAAGAACCAACTACCACACTACAAGACATATAACCGACTAATCAACAGTTATTAAAGTAGTAGTGGGAAAAATAATAAATGAAAAATCAGGATTTTCAAAATGTAACAACTATAAAGAAACTTTGTTCAAGACTTAGGGTGCGTTTGATTCAAATTAAATAAGCAATCATGTGTTTATTTTCAGAAATATCATATCATATCAGAAAAAAAATCAGATCACCAAAATTCATATTATATCAGTTAAGAAAAATTCAGATCAAATTAGATAGATTAGTTCAGATCAGAAGAATTATAACTATAAAAGTAACTACAATCAGAAAAATTCAGATCAGATCAGAAAATTTCAAACGAATCAAACGCACACTTACTTCAAGTGCCAATGGCTGCATAAAGGCAGTGACAGAAATCACATCAACATATTCCAAGTCTAAGAGAACAAAACAGAAACAAATTTTTCCTTTCCTATAGTGACGTAACAAATGCCAGTAAACATCTTTGTCGCACAGTGCAGACCTTAGAAAAATGCCTGCTGCACTTTGTATCGTGTTAAATGGTATATTTGATACAGTACTAAAAAACTTAAACAACTGCACTGTAAACTATACATGTATTATGCACTCGAAAGTGGTCATTCCAAATTTGCAGATCCTATACACAAAGATACTGAGAATATAAGCACCATACCCAGGAAAAAAAAAAAGACGCACAGTTCATAATCTACGCCAGAACACGTGAACTTTAGTAAACAATCTCCTTAACTTTTCGAAAAACCTATATAGCTACAACCTTGCCCTGACTACTTTTAAGCACTGTTAATCCCAAGTTCCCAGCCTCTTGGAAATCATATATTGGATAGGTAACACAATCTACGTAAAGATTTAACAGGGTGCCTGATCTCTCGTAATCATAAAAACAGCAAATAACAGTGAAGCGTGGGAAGCGGCGGCAAACTTTCTACATCTATATCAAAAGCAGCAAAAACTGAAAGACAGATGCAATCCAAGTTAATGCAGATCCTACGTTTAGTGCATCAATGCCTACATGCAACGTCCACATGATTGGTGAATAATGAAATCTTTAGTAGCCCCAGGGTACCCCTACCCCGGCCAGATATATTTAGGGCCGTTTTGAAATTGAAGTAATTACTAACATACTAAATTGTGTAATACAACAGCTGAGCTTAAATATAATACCATAAGAGATCTGAGAGTAATATAATACCATAAGAGATCTGAGAGTTTCCTAATTAAAAGGTTTTGACGGTTTTAGTCAAAAAGTGGATATGCTTTTCCTTCTTTAAAATCAATTAACCACAAACTAGCCTCCCACACAATTAAGCACTTAAAATCATGAATAAGCAGCTAACTCTTGTGATTGATAAGGTTTATATACAATACCCACACCCATATTACATAGATTGTCCCACCCAAGCAATCCAAAAAAAACTCATAACATGCATTAGATTACAGGATTATACAGTGGGGCAAGGCCAGAAGCAAAGAAACCTCAATTCATTGGACTAAGGCCCTGCTCTTTTAGACTGAATTTTACTGAACCGAATTAAACAAATCCTAGACTCAGCAGGAGCTGAGCTGAACTACATTTCTTAGGATTAAACTTTCATTTCAAAAATTCAGTCCAATTGACCAGACTATGTGTAGTTCCTTGCGATTCTTCATAAAGAACTTCGTCTCATGGGTCTCTTATAGGTTAACAATAAATGAACAATCCAATTTAAACCTCTTAGCCTTAAAAGCAAATCTTTCTTCCAATGTAATGCCTCTATAATTGAGTAATATCAGCAGTCTAATGCTAATGCAACCCATAAACCTTAGATTCAAATTCAAACTCAGCTTCGAAACAGCTAATGAAAATATTATTTAGCCTAAAAAAACAGAATATTAAACCAAGTTCTTATCCTATTGTCCGATATCCTTTTCGGTAAGTAGTATCCCAAATCCCTTAGCAATGATTATATATGAATTATGAAAAACAAAGAACACACAGGATGTAAGGATACACTCAATTATGTGGATTATTGTTTTAATTCAACTACACCATTTTTGCATCCATTGTGCCATTTGACTCTAACTCAGATAGACAAATGCAATAAGAAATTCTCATTGACTAGCACAGAATTGTAACCTAGCAGGGCATATATCTAGACTATAAATGGTAAACTCTGTTATCTCTGTCTGATGTTGCAAGTTGAATACAGATCGTGCATCATTTTTTGACTCCTCTACACAGGAAGACCTTAATATAATACTGCCAGCTATAAGACGTCATGTATTCTAAATTGACGAGATTAATGGATCTACTGCATCCACTAAGATTAGTTTATTAATCCTCTCTAGAAAATACAATTTTAAAACAAGGCCAAACATATTAAATAAACAAAGGAAAACAGGCACCCTGACACCAGTTTCAACGCTTAAGCCATTATTCAATTTAAAAGATTAAGCATGACATATATGAAATAAATTTATACAAGTACAATACAATATTTCTACTATTAACTGGATTGCAACATACGCTATAATCAGAAAAAACAAAGTGCCGGTTACTGCAAATACATGCAATGTTCAAACATCTATTGTAAAAACGATATGTAAACAAGAATAAGCTCCATAAAATTGATTCTAAGCTGGGAACCTTCAAACTAGCAATAAACAAATGCATATTAGTGGTCTCATAACATATAGTAGATTCATATTTAAATTCCCATGACAGAATTTCAAAATGCTTACCAAATAAGTGGTCCTCCAAGCTACCCTTAGGCATGTACTCATAAACTAAGAGCTTCTCATCACCATCTGTGCAATAACCTTTTAAGCTCATAAGATTGGGGTGATGAAGAAGACTCAGCATGAGAACTTCGATGATAAATTCTTGACTTCCTTGGACTCCTTCATGATTCAATTGTTTGATTGCAACAATCTACCAATAAATGCAGAACCTCACATTAACTGTTCAATCAAATATTAAACATGCTGGCACTTTGGCACCACAAAATCTTGGCAATATCACAATATAATCATTCTTGTAACATATCAATTACAACTATTTATAGGCGAAATGCAAGGAATCGCAAGAAAACCACAAAAGGGAAATTTGTACAGCAATTACTTACATCCCCAGTTTCCAGCCTTCCCTTGAAAACCTTCCCAAAACCACCTTCACCAATCATGTTAGCACTGTTGAACATCGCTGTTGCGATGCAAAGCTCGCGGTATGTGAAGCTTTTTGCAGGACTTTTCGATCGAGCTGCTTTGTCACTTCTATCAACCCCTAAATTTGCATCACCACGACCATTTTCTACCAAAATCAAACACAAAAACAAAAATTTCTTCAACAATCAAAAACTTTAATCAATGTCTTATAAAAAATAATACTTCCTCCGTTTAAGAAAAAACCCAACAAATTGGATGGCACGGACTCCTAGATCATTTTTTGTTGTGAGAGTATAAGGGATAAAGAAAAAAAGTGGGGTATGTGATGATGTGAGATGGAATTAATAATAATCAATGAAGCATCATCATAACATCAAAGAAACTAAGAAAAGGGATGAAGTGGAGAGTCTTAACTCACCATTATCATCCAAACAAACCCTTTTATCCTTTTTATCTGCAAAAATCAATACAAACAAGAATAAAAATATCATAATTCACATACCAAAAAGGGTAAAATTTTGTGACTTGAAAAGGGAAAAATGAAAAGAAAAGAACAATGTCAATCAAATTTACACAAAATTCAAAAATCTTCTACTCTAAAAAGTGGAAAACACACACAGCTCAGCACATAAAGAGCAAAGCGCACACACTTCAACTGAAAAGCATAGCAGAATTTGAAAGAAAACAATACCTGAAGAGCGGGAAGCAGATCGAGCACGATCAGTATCCTCGATCTTGATGACCTTTTTACTGGGAATTAGGCATGAAAACCACCCCATTTTCCCTGCTTTTACAGCAGAAAATTAAGAAAAACACTAACAATTAACGAGAACTTTTGTTTCTTTTGAGTACAAAACTAGAACCCTAAATACACAATTGAATAACAACCCCAATAAGCTCAAATTAATCACTAACTCGTTACTTCAAACTACATTTTTAAAAAGCAATTGAAAAAAAAAACAGTTACCCAGAAAATGAAACTTGGAGAAAAAAGGAGAAATGGAAAAAATAGAGAGAGAAAACCAACCAGAAAAATGATGAAAATTAAGCAAGTAAAGATAAACAGAAGAGAACAAAAGCTTGAAGCAGATCTTAACGAACTGAAGAAGCAGAAAATATAATTTTAAAATAATGTGCCCACTATGAAACAAACTACTACGGAGTAATATTAATATACAAAGACAAGGGTAAAAACAGTCGATTTATTTCCTTTTCTTGTCAAAAAAAAAAATCACAAATGTAACACTGAAAAATGGTGGAAATTCAAAATTCAAAAAAAGGAAAATCAGTGTAATTACGTTAAGAATACCTGAGGACTGAGGTGTAAACGAATCAGAATTTTGAAGATTTCCCAAGAATTAAAGCTGTAATATTTTTGCCCAGAAAAGGAAATGAATCACAAATGGGGTATGGGGATACAGTAAAAATTTTTGCACTGAAATTCAGATAAATTTCTCAACTTTCTGAGCTCATTACACACCTCACTTCGCAATTTCTCAAATATGGAGTTTTTTTCTTAAAAAAAAAAAAATTGGGCCCTTGAGCCCCTTGTGATTGGTTAGAGATTTGAAATGCAAATATTTTTGTAGGTTCTGTTTTTACCGGCAGCGTTGACTATGATTGGACCTGGATCGTTTGGTTGTCTTTAGTTCAATTGTACCAATTTGGTTTTAACGTTTCACTTTCAGTTTCAACCCGTTCCAATTATATTTATTTTCAGTTCAAATCAATTATGTTATGGTAGATCTTCATGTACAATTTCAGTTGCTATTAGTTCATTGTAAATGATTGATATGACGGTTTCGATTGTATTTAGTTTTCCATTATGATTAGTCTTCGGTTTTGCCTGTACGATTTTAGTTGTTGTGAGTTCATTATAAACGATTGATATAACGGTTGCGATTGTATTCATTTTACGTTATGGTTAAATACAGTTATATCTGTACGATTTCATTTATTTTCATTTCATTGTAAATATGGTTATCTTTAGGTTTGAAGGAAATCTTTAACGGTTCTGTTTGAGGTAGATATCGAATATATTAATGGGTTTATCTGAGTTTTCTTGCGTTTTTTCCCCAAATAATATGGTCGGATCGTATTCGGTTTAGTCGTTGAAGTGTTTTGCCTTACAACGGGTTAATTTAGTTGTGTATTAGGTTAAGTGCACGTTAATGTTATTTATCATGTATCAATTTATATTTACATCAATTTATCTATATATCCTTGTACTTATATTAGGTAAAAAATGTGCAAGCATGTATCGATTATCAATATTGGGTGTAAATGAAGGTCAAGATGATGATGGGTAATACTGAATTGGCGATAACAACAATCATAACAATAATGATAAGCAATTAGCAACAAGTTTTGGAATAAATTATGTTGGTAAGTTTAAAAAAATTTGGAAACCCATGTGATAGAATAATTTGTTTAGCATGTGCAGATTAATTTGTGGAGGATGAGATTGATCCAAAAACATAGCAATTGGTGAAGTTATTTTGACTTGCTTGGTAACTTGTAAGAACTGCAGTTAGAGTACTTGTAAAATTGTAATTGAAGTTATTTTTATTTGAAGTCTGGTTGTATAACTTGTATTTTTCAAATCTACATATGAATTGGAATTTACAGTTAGTAGACTTGTAATTGTTTTCTTCGATTTTTTCTTTGTCAAACCCATTGATTTTTTTGTTGAAGCAATATAATTATATTAATTTGATGGCATACTATTAGTTTTTATCAACTTTTTCATTTTTTGTTTTGCTAATGCGACAAATTATACTCCTAAAACTCCAAGAGTAATTTTATTTTTCTAATACATCCAAGTAATTTGAACCAGACACCTAAAATCCAACCAAGACTTTGAGCAAGTGTGTATCAGTGTATATGGCTTTTCAATTTTAGTCTCAAGGTCTATGTATAATATGACATAAACTCAATAAATTTATAATCATGCAAATTATATTAGTGTATTTGGATAATAAAAGTTCATATGTTAGAGCAAATTCTAATTCAATTCAAATAAATTAGTACATCATTACTTAGTGAGGTTGTAATAATAATTATCTTATGAAATGGGTATGATCAGATACAATTTTTATCAATTAACTATAAGTTATAACAATATAGTTTATTTCGATATGAAATATACTTTTGCCTACTTGTGCTTGTTTACTTCAAATTATATTCACTTCAGTTCAGTTCAGTTAAGCTAATATAAACGAGCCCTTATAGTTTAGTGTAGAGTGATTTTATGTTTTAAAAAATAATCTTTGCATCAATTTGATTCAGTTAACCAACGGTTAAAACTGGTTTTGGCTCAGTTTGCTTCAATGAAGCAAACAATTTAAATCGAATTTCAAGTTATTTTGGTTCAGTTCATCAACAATTAATAACAGTTTAGTTAACTAACAAAATCAAATGATTTATAAGTCGTTTTGATCCAGTTGATCAACATCAGTTAAAAACAGTTCAATTAAGTAATTAACTAACTAAACAAAAAAATTTACAATTAATTTCAATTCAGTTATAGTTCAGTTATGGCCAGTTTAAAACAGTTTTATATAGTGAATTTTTTTAGTTCAGTTGATTTCAGTTCATGACTAAGTTCAGTTTCAATTCAGTTAAGTGTAGTTCATTTTGTTTCAGTTGGTGTTTCACTTATCAATCATTTGGTTCTTAGTTCATTTCCGCTCAGTTAATTCAATTCAGTTTGCATTAGTTTAGCAGTTGAATCTATCAATAGTTGCTAAACAAACTAACAAGTCTAGCGGTTGACATGGTGTGGTGTGTTGTGTGTATCAGCAACGATTTGGAGTTAACTTATGAGAGCTTAACTTATCTGAACTTATTAATCTGATTGGAACTTGTTGAGCTAATTAAATTTTAATGGAAGTCATTGACATGATTAGACCTGATTGGAATTCATTGATCTAATTAGAACTTACTACAACTGATAGAAACTGATTGAAACTTATTGCTTTGATTGCTTGGGCTAGACTTGGTTGTAGATAATTGGAACTTATTAAATCTGATTGAACTTATATAAACTTATTGGACCTGATTTAACTCAATTGAACTTATTAAACTGATTAGACCTTATTGACCTGATTAGACTTTAATGGAGCTCATTGAGATGATAAGATCTGATTGGAACTTATTACACTTGATTGAAAATAATTGGAACTTATTAAACCTGATTGAAACTTATTAGACATGATTTAACTCATGTGAACCTATTAGACCTGATTATTAGAATTTATTACACATAAATTGAACTTATAAGAATTTATTAAACTTGAGGTGAAGAGAACGCATCAGCGGATTGGTATTGGAGCGCACTTTAGAATTGACAGGTTGCGACTTACAAGTTTGATTCTCATTAGCATCTCTTCCTGGATAAAAAGTAAGGACAATGTTAACTCAATATTTCTTTAAGAGGAGTTGTGCCTTAGGGCTGAAAACTACCTTAATCAGTTACCTGCACACACGAAAAAGGTTGTAGTGTTTAATAGCTTGCTCATAAAAGTTCATTTTTCTTGTATACATTTGTAAAGGTAAATTTTTATTTTAACTTAAATATCTTTAGTTATACATTATTAAAAATTATACAATTTTGATATTATTATAGTGTTTGTTTAGACGAATTGAAAAAACACCTCATATGACTATATCCTTTCTTGTATTAACATTGTTCCAATTTATTTGTAATGATTTGATATAAATTAGATTAATATTAACATAAAAGGTTATATCTTACTATAAAATAATGTCAAAAATACTCCATACTAAATAAACTTTTAAAAATAAGTGGATATATGTATAATTTTTTTTGGTGTTTTTTAATGTGCACCATATACGAATTACGGAGTAATATATATGTAGTCCATAAATTTAAAGTGGGCCTAAATTTGAATTAGTATATAAAAAAGTTGATGAGTGTTGCATCCTGCATGTCGTTCTCTTAATAATCTCTCACAAACAGTCACTTGAAATGGATATTCAACTATATATCCAAGTAGTATCTAAAAAAATATATAGTTTACTTTCCACATTTAAACGTTGCGGTGCCAATTGGTGAAGTTGCTTTTGGTTCTAGACTTTTGTAATCTTTTGTTAATATCCTATCGCCCCTCAATTCAACTTTTTTACTCTTGCCTTTATATATATTGTCCCACCTAAATTCAAGGTGCCATTATTAATACTTCCTCCGTTCCAAAAAAAACACAACAATCATCATTTCACACATGTCGAGATGAAACTTTGACCATTAATATCTATAATTATGAATAATTAAAAAATATAAAAGTTGATATTAATATAGTATTTCACGAGACGAATTTAACAAGATCTCACTTGACTATGTTTTTTATTATGTGTAAAACTCAAAACTTGGTCAAAGTACACAACGTGAATAGTGCAAAATTTTGACTGTTGCTTTTTTTTTTTTAACGGAGGAAGTATAATGTATTGGGAGGATGTGGAATTGAGGATGGAACAATGGTTCCTAGCTGCCTCACGTTCTCGTGGCTTCTTCGATCTTCTTGGTATGATTTCCCCCTCTCTCCCTTGGCAAATTATATCATGGGTTTCCTGATATAGAAACGCTGGTGGAGTTTATGTGTACCTTACCAGTTTATTTAGCTCCAAATTCTAGGAGAATTTCTAATACATCTATCTATAAGATGTATTTGCCAAAAATATCTCATCACTCAACACATTATAATATTAATAATGTTGAATAATAATAATAATAATAATAATAATAATAATAATATTATTATTATTATTACTGTGAGTGAGAATATGTATTTGGCAAATACATCTCCGAGATGAATTAGACATTCCAAAATTCTATTCCAAAAATTTTCTAATCAAACACCGTTAATAGTTTATAGCTTTAAAAAAGATCACATATGTCTTTATACTCAAATCTCTAACTTCAAAAGAAATCTAATACGGTGCATGTTCAAACCAAGAAAAAAAGTGACATTGGGCAACTTACTTACCTAGGGCTGCAGATTCTCTTAAAACTGCTCAGGCCTTGTTATTACATTCCCTGTATAATTTGAAGTGTTTTAAATAATAAAATCTTAATTAAAAGCACTCAATATAATAATCATGTCTTATTTAACGGTAAAATAGGGTTGAAAAAAAGGGAGGGTAAGCTCATGCCATGGCTCTACTCCTTTATAAAAGCACGAAATAAATTTTAAGAAAAGAAAAAGGTTGAGACAAATCCAATTTATTTTTATTTTTATTTTTTGAGGGGAAAACAAGAATGTAGGAATCAGAGAAGGAAAAGGAATATCCTTTTTCCTTAAACGTTTAACACAAATTGGAGTATATATCCGTTTTTTTTTTAAAAAAAAAAAAAAAAGATATCCAGTTAATTAAAAATAAGCAATGTAAATGCTAGTCACTCAAAAAGAAAAAGGAAAAAAAGAAAAAAGCTATATAATACTCCCTCCGTCCCAAATTAGTTCATACATTCTGAAAAATGGCACTATTCATTTGTAAATTTTGACTATTTATAGTTTTATGTACATAAAGAAAAATATAATCATAATGGATCTAGTTTGATTCGTCTCAACATGTACTTTTCAAACATACAATTTTTATAATTTTTTATTATATGTACTTCAAGATATTTTAATTTAAAGTTGTGTATTGAGAGATATGAAAAAAAAAATGTAACAAGTATGTTAAATTTGATTAGAATATTAGAAACGGGCCTGGGCAACCCAATATAGAAGAGGAGAGTTATGTTACTTACAAGCCATAGGAGGTTCCTTCCTAAAACCAATTGGTAATAGGAGGAGTAACTCCTAGACTTATAAGCTAGTTCAGTCACTCCTCATCTTCCGATGTGGGACACTCACTAGTGTAGCATATGAGGCTCAACACTCCCCCTCACTAGTGAGTGTCTTTAGAATTCAGAGCTAACTGGAAAGGCAATCAGAAATAATCCTCTTAGGGGCTGGACATCCTATATATCGAGGCAAACCCTTTCCAGTGCTTAATAATACCCAGTTTAGAAGAAACCAATCGTTTCTAATATTCTAATCAAATTTAACATGGTATCAGAGCCCAGGTTGTGGGTTTCTTCTAAACTGGGTATTATTAAGCACTGGAAAGGGTTTGCCTCGATATATAGGATGTCCAGCCCCTAAGAGGATTATTTCTGATTGCCTTTCCAGTTAGCTCTGAATTCTAAAGACACTCACTAGTGAGGGGGAGTGTTGAGCCTCATATGCTACACTAGTGAGTGTCCCACATCGGAAGATGAGGAGTGACTGAACTAGCTTATAAGTCTAGGAGTTACTCCTCCTATTACCAATTGGTTTTAGGAAGGAACCTCCTATGGCTTGTAAGTAACATAACTCTCCTCTTCTATATTGGGTTGCCCAGGCCCGTTTCTAATATTCTAATCAAATTTAACAAAGTAATTTGGAATAGAGGGAGTATGATGAAAATTGGAAAGGTAGCTTACGTAAAACAGGACAGACTCATGTGATGTAGGACAAATAAATTATCCACTGACACATTATTATTTTATCCTCTTAAAAAATTAATAAACCAAAGCATATTTTGACTTTTCAATCTAATCCATTGATTTTGCATATCTATCTTAAATTGTGCATCATGTGAGTCTTTGAGTTGGATTTGGTTGCCTTCACGTTTTTATAAACAAAAAGAAAAATTAAAAATAACGCCTAAACCTTTTCACGTTTTTAGTAATTACCTTCTTTAATTTTTTTTTTTTTAATTTAACCCCGCATTTTCTCCTCCGTTATCCAAATCACTCCTAAATTAGAATATTTCGTTAAATTTAACGAAATATTACCTTGATTTGTTAATTAACAACTCCAAAACATAATTAACACAATAATATGGTTTATTAATACACGAACATAATTAACACAATTTTCATCTTCTTTCTCTCTCCTCTTGCCACCCCTTGCCACCACCACCTTCATTTTCTTTCTTTCTTCATTGATCACCCATTCACCCCTTGCTACCACCAAAACCATGATCTCCATTTTCTTTCTCTCTCCTCTGATGACCATCCCCTTGCCATCACCACCTCCACCTCCATTTTCTTTCTCTCTCCTTTGACCACCCCCTGTTAGATCACCACCAACACCATCACCTCCATCAGCTTTACCCTCGTTCCAACCTCCTTCAATCAAATTTAGTAAGTTTTGGAAGGGTCAGAGGAGCGAGAAAGAAGTTGAATTGGAAGAGGAGGGTGATGAAGTGGTGGTGGTTGTTGTAGTCAAAGGAGAGAGAAATGGTGGTGGTAGTGGATTGGGATGATGAAATGAAGAAGATAATGATGAAAGAATGATTAGGGAGAAAGGAGAGGGTTTAATTAGTAAAAAATGGGTCCCACCGTTAGATTATAACAGATTTTTGTGATTTGAGGGTGATTTGGATAACGGGGGGAAAGTTTGGGGGTTAAATTTTAAAAAAATAATTTAAAGGGTGTAATTGCAAAAAACGTAAAAAGATTTTTGGGTTATTTCTAATTTTTCCTAAACAAAATCACTACGGAGTACTAATTACTCTAGTGGCTTAAGCTCGTGTTCTTTTGGGTTAATTTGAGCCGAATTAAATTGAACTGAAGTTTGTTTAAGTCAATTGAAATGTAAAATTTTTTATATACATCCAGATGAGTGTACATCAAGGGTAATTTTTTTTTAATTTTATAGTTTTTTATTCATTTCAAAATTAAAAAAAAATACTTAACATGTGTAATAAAATACCTTTGGATACACATACCTCAACTTACATCCGGATGTATACTCATTGACTGAAATAGGTTGAGGTCAGCTGAATTAAAGTGGAGTGAACTGAAGAGAGTTGAAATAGTTGAAGTGAGATGAATTAAAGTAATAAATAATTAACATTAAAAAAATAAATACGGAGTAATAAATATGATAATGAGAATAACAAAAATATTAGATTTTTTTTATTTAACCCCCAACATGTATTGCACTTTCTAAAACAACCCCCAGTAACTTTTTTTATTTTATTAAACCCTCATTATCTACACAAACCTTATAATTGCACCCCATTTGCTAACTCCGTCAAGCTGTTGACGTTATGTGGGTCCCACCTCGTCCTTTTCCCTCTAATTACCCTAAATAGCCCATTCTCTCTCCTTCTCTCTAATTACTCTCAACCACCTCGTCCTTTTCCCTCACTCTGTAAAAACTTACCTCTGTAAAATCCCTTCGAAGCAACAAATATAAACAAGCAACAACTACACCAACAACAAATCCAATCAACAATCTTGAAAATTCACCTTTCTTTTTCATTGAAGATCTACTCTTAATCTTCTTTACTTTGACGAGTTCATATTCAGCCATTTTCCTCATGTTTTCATTCTTTGATAATTCACTCTTGAAGAAAGCCACTTCATGGTTCCCTTTTCTCCAACACTAGTTCATTTATCACCTCCTTCTGCCACTCTTCCATCTTCTTGTCGTGCCATCCAAAAAACCTACAACCATCTCTCCCACTATGGAAATCAGCAAATGCGCACGAATAGAATCTCCTACCAGGATTGTCAATAGTCCAAGACTTCATTACTTTTGCAGGGCATCCACATTTGCACCTTGTTGTCATCCTACACATTCAACAAAATTTACAAAACAGAGACCAATATAAATAAGAATTACACAAATCAATAAACAAACAAACCCCAATTACAAAACTAACAACATCCTTAACCTAAAATAACCCCCTAATTTCAAATCAGAAAATTCGATAATTAACAATTAAGCATGATAATTTAAAAAACCCTAGAAACGAATTTACATCTCAAATCATTGAATAACCCCAAATTACAAACCCTAAATTAAGAGAATTGTAATGCTTTACCTGATTATCATCAAATACTTTCTTCCTCTTTCGATTTTCTAGTTCAAGAGGTGTTATGGAAGAGCTCAACTTTTTTCTCTTTGTTTTGGGGTTGTTTTTCAATGACCGTTGCTCTTGTTGTGTTACAATTAAATAGGCAGTTAATAGGTAAGGGAAAAGACAAGGTGGGACCC
Source organism: Salicornia ramosissima (assembly GCA_951394345.1). Classification (NCBI taxonomy): domain Eukaryota; kingdom Viridiplantae; phylum Streptophyta; class Magnoliopsida; order Caryophyllales; family Amaranthaceae; genus Salicornia; species Salicornia ramosissima. Next base: position 44,446,117 of record OX596233.1, on the reverse strand, counting down.
ACATAACGTCAACAGCTTGACGGAGTTAGCAAATGGGGGTGCAATTATAAGGTTTGTGTAAATAATGGGGGTTTAATAAAATAAAAAAAGTTAATGGGGTTGTTTTAGAAAGTGCAACACATGTTGGGGGTTAAATAAAAAAATCCAAAATATTATTGATAATATTAGTAGTAGTAGTCATCTATCTATACAATCTATTAAAAGGCGTTCAAGACACCGTATCTCGCGAAGTAAGTTGTCTATGTGACACTCTATAATGCATATGTGTCATGTAAGCATTGCCACATCATTTAACAAAATAAAATATGCTTAGAATAAAACTCAAACCTATTACCTCTTACAACGGCAATATCAACCACTTACCATCTTAACCAACTTTTATTAGTGCTTTAAATTTGCACATAACATTATATATTCTTCTCCTTTATCAAGTGAATTAGAAGTTGAGTTTTTATATAAATTTCTCAAATACTTATTAACTGGAAAAAAAGTAACACTCGGAGCAACGCTCGGGTCAACAAACTAGTAATTAATTAAATGAAACATGGGTACGAATAGTAATAATATTATAATGTTAATTAATTAAATATTAATGAATAATAATATCATTAATTATTTATTATTTAAATTAATTAATTTATATATAATAGTAAATAAATAAATTAACTAAATGATTAACAACAACTTATAAATGTATAATTGAACTAAAAATATAATACAATTATTATAATAATAATAATAATAATAATAATAATAATAATAATAATAATAATAATTGTTACGACTAGTCTAATAGGAAGACAATGTTAGCGGAAATAACATCTAGATAAATTATCATTATATCTGTTATTGGTTAATTAAAGAGTCTTTCCCTAGAGAGGAAACTTTGTTTAAAAACTTACAATCCCAAAAAAAAAAGGAAAAAAACAAAGTATCAGAATGGAACTAAAGTGTCAACCCAAATAAAAATCAAACAAATTGAACTCAAAGGGGAAAAGGGTAATATATATAAGGGAAAAATACTAATGAGAAAGGGAACCTAAGTAAGAACAACTAAGGGAAAGAAAATGTAACATAGGTACCTAATATTCCTCACTCGTTCCACCAATCCAGGCTAATTAGTCTGCTCAGATCATTTGCAACATTTAAATTTTTACAATATCTGGGAAGCAATAATAGTTCCCTACTAAACAAAGAAATACACAAAACATGGTTATTCATTAGGATAACTAATAGGCAATTATTAGGACAAAATATTTCACCGAGTCAAACAAAAAAAAATACTCAAAAAACCATGCCATATCAGGGAAGAGATGGACTAAGAGTTTTTTTAAGAATAAATTTAATTTAAATGAAAGGACTTATAAAAAAAGAAAAAAAAAAAAATTACATAGCATGAAGCGGTACAAAACGAAGATATTTGTAGTTTTGTACGCTTACTAGTTAAATTAATAAATAATTATTTACAATAAAAATAATCATGCTTCAAGATAAACAGTAATCTCCAACTTAGTATGGTCTACGCTCGCAACAGATAGATACAACCACTACTTCCTTTGTACTGCTCAGTAGATATATAACACCACTAATATCCTTTAATATCAAAGAGTTATGTATAAGGCTGGCTAGATTCCTGATAAATATATATATACCACCGCTAGTACAACAACAATACCTTCAATTATCCTATTGAGTAGGAGCTACCATAACCAATGCATCAATAACCACTCTAGCATAAAAAAAATGTCAAATGCATAACCGAGATAGATAAATGATAAGTCTTAACCAAATAACCATAAAATAAGTGTAGTATAATGTTTTAATTTCCAAAAACATAAACCTTTCTTTAACAATTAAAAGTATTATTGCATTGACTGAAATACAAAAAATCATATTTTAAACAAAGGCTTATTACGGATTTCCATCAACATAAGAATTCGTGCTAACCAAAACAAGGAAGATATGAAGAATATTTTATACATTCATAAAATCAGGATAAACAACATTGTAATAAACAGGATGCATGCTTAAGTTGATCTGAACTATTGACTCAAGAATATTAAATTGTAATGTAATTACTAATTAGCATGAAATATCAGTTTAGGACGACGCATAAAACTTAAAGAATTTCATCATGGGCAGTAGCTAAAGGAGACACCATTTTCATAAATAAATCACAGATAAGAACTTATGAGACATTGGATCAACCGAAATTTATACATCGTAACTTCTAGTTTGTTTTATCATGCATAAAACTCAACATAAATCATAAAATTTGGAACTAACTGGGAACAAAAAACTCTATCATCTGGACAAAATGTTCCATTATCAGGAAACTCCTTTGTTCCATTAACTAGAACAATTCTCCTCTTCTTTAGCGCTTTCGCTGCTTCTCGTTGCTTTTGCTTCAACCCATCCGCTCCAAACGAGAATCTTTCATTTCATCACCATTACTACTTCTTCTTCATCACCATCATATTCACTACTTCGTTCTACTCCAAACTTAATCAATCAACCTAAACCCTTATACTTCATCACCATGAAAGAAATTGAAGCTGTTGTACCCTAATTTTTTTATGCAAATATTTGGAGTAATATTGGTCGAATTTGGAGGAATTTGTATCATTGTATTCACTCGATGCATCATTGTATTCACGATATCAGGAATTTGGGGGAGTAATCTTGATTTACCTTCATATGATTACTGAGATTGTATCATTATATTCAAGATATCATAAATGTCGCTAATGATGAATTGATGATGATGATGATGGTGGAAATAAAGACATGAATGTTGCTGAGTAATCACGAAGAAGTTGATGTGAGGTTATTATGATGATTATGTTGCTGTCTCAATTGTTTTTTTTTTTTTTTTTTTGGTGTTGTGTACTGTGAATTGTGATCTTGACATTGGTGGAAACTAGGAAGAAGTTTGTGTGACTGAGGAGTTGGAGAAGGTCGTCTGACCAATTATTAGAGTCAAACGGTCTGATCCAATACTTTCTCTAATTATAATTACCAACTTTTGAAATTTTAAGAGTCACAAAAAAAAAAAATAAAGAACCAATCAAAATTAGTGGAACAAAAATTATGTGACAAATGACTTTTTTTCCAAAGGAAAGGGCCACATATCTCTATTATATAAGTCAAGGGGGAGCCATGGCGTCTCCCCTAGAAAAAACCATGTTACCCTAAAAAAAATTCCAAAAAACAATTAGCATAACTCCTAACTATTATGAAAAGTTATTTCAATATTTGAAATTTTTAAAATGAAAATATTACAAAACATAAATTTTCTAAAAATAAAATAAAAATACTGAAATTCATATTTTTGAATTCTCTAAAGGTAGATTTCAATATTGATATAATTTGTCATATAAAATTTTTATATTTCGATTATCGTAGGAGTTTAATAGCCACTAGAATATAGCATGTAGATACATTTAAAAAATTATGGGACGCAAAGCGTGCATACAAGGCTAGTAGTCATATATCAGAAGTCTTGAATTACAACAAGATGTTAATTAATTCCTTAACTGCAAATATTATTTTTCAAAATTTAAAAACCCCTTTTGAGGTGAAGTTGACATAAGAATATTACTAGCCTTATATGCACGCTGTGTGTTCTTCAATCAGTTCAATGTATGAGTATCTTATATAATGATGTATATATTATTTAAGAGTTTGTTGAAAATAATTAAGATTATAATTGTTTAATTGAATAAAATTTAATTTCATGTAATAATACACTATCTTTGATCAAATTTTCACTATAATAAATAAGATAAAAATTTAATGTGAAAAGCTATAAAATATGGGTGTCCATTTGTAAAAAAAATAAAAAATATTAATTTTGCTGCTTTTATTTATTTTTGTGAATTATTAAATTTTGTGATATTTTCATTTGAAAGGTAAAAAATTGTTATATTTTTTGGGAAATAAATAATTATTTTCTATTTGATTGATAATTCCTTATTTTTCATAAGTAAGGGAAGATCGGTTTTTAGACATTTTTATATAATAGAGATTTATGCTAATAAAAAAGAAAATATTTGTGATAAACATCATACCAACATGGATGTCTAATTGTAGAGAATTCAAAAATATGAATTTTTGTGTTTGTGTTTTGTTTTTTTGAATTATATATTTTGTAATATTTTCATTTTACAAAATTTAAAAATTTCCTTTTAGGTTAATTAATATTTTATAGTGTGAGTATTTAGAAATTTTTAAAGGGTATTTTAGACCTTTTTAAGGGGCACCATGGGTCCCATGACTTATATAATAGAGATTAGTGAGCAATTTACTGCATTGAAGATGATTTTGTTCAAACCATCTCATTAAGGAGGATATCATATTTAAACGAATATTTTACTGTTTTCTTTATTCTTATCATATCATATGAAATTTTAATACAAAGTATATGGGCTACCTTTTTTTGGTTGATAAAGAATTGGTCTTTTTATACTATTGATATTGTTAGCGTTGTTCCTCATGTACGTAGGGTTTTTTTTTTTTTTGCTCTAAGTTGTGTTCCAATGTAAGGGCCTCTTTTGAGATTTTAAGGATTTTCTGTACGTGGGGTTAGCCCAATATTTGTGGCCATTTTGTGGGGATATCCCTTAATAATTTTTTTTTTTACGAGGATATCCCAAACTAAATTAATGATTGTGAAATTAGCCTAAATTCCATTTTTCAAGGAAAAAAAATCAAGATTCCCGGCATTGACTGGCTCAATTAGATGAGTTTATGAATTTAATATGTTTTAGGATTAAATGCGTTTGATGTTCACGCACAGTAAACTCACCTAATTGAGTCAGTCAATACCTGGTATCTTGACTTTTTTCCCCGAAAATGGAATTTGGGCTAATTTCGCAATCATTAAATTAAGTCTGGAATATCCTCACAAAAAAAATTAATGAGGGATATCCCCACAAAATGGCCACAAATTATGGGCTATCCCCATAAAAAATTCAGATTTTACACTAGGCCTCCATAATCTAACTCCAACCCTGGCTGCGGTTGTGGAACAATATTCTTTGTTTTTCTAAGTTGTGTGTCAATGCAAGGGTCTCTTTTGCGATTTTGCAATAGGCCTCCACAATCTTAGCTCGGCCCCTGGCTATGAAACAATATTTTTAGATACGTTTTGCGTAATGACTTTGTTTGAGAGTTTTGTCTTAGGATTATAGCGATTTTTTTTTGTTTGAATGAAAGGAGGATCAAAATAAGAAGAAACCTTAGATATATGGGATTGTAATGAATTAATACAAAGGTAGGATCATTATGAGAAGATCAAATAAATGTCGGATTATTCAAGTAAAATTTTCCGATTAATTATGAACGAGAAGCATGTAAAAAATGGCGAGACTATATTTTACGTTGTACAATATTGATAAAGAATAAAAATTCAATACTAGCTTTACACGTACGACAAACACAAAATTGATACATATGCGACTTATGAATTTGGCTTGATGAATAGAGCAGAGAGATATAGATTAAATTATAATATGTATATTGCAATTTTGTTGTAAATTAGCAAACTTAATTTGCATAATATGTAACAAATATTATACTTATGTGCACCACTATAAATATATCACGTTAAATGAAAATCATATCAACAATTATTCTGTTATGTATGAGGTCATTAACATAAATCGAATCTACATATACAACAATAATAACATACAATTATAAAATACCATGTTTCTCAAAAAAAAAAACCTATAAAAATCCATGTTTTTCAAAATAAAAAATTATATTGTTAAATTTATTATAAGGTCACAATATAAGAGATGTTTATCATATCAAAGTTACGTACTCCGCGATCCCTCTGTATTGGTTTGACGGTTTATTTACAATAATGGAAATTTTATCTCTTATATATATTCTCAATAGTTACAGATAAACCGATACGAAGGGTAATCTATCTTATCGCAAATCAGATCATAGCGTTGGTTTATGTACGCCTCAAAACTTTTTTTAGCGCAATAAATCTGATTTACTTTGCTCATTGATATGAATATATATATGATATTTGTTAAGTATGATATGATATTAACAGCTAAATACCCTTTTATGGGCAGTGTTGGCCCATGATACGTGTAGGCAAATACTCTCTATGATACTCTCTAGTCTCTACTATGTAGTACTCTCTACTATGTATTCCTTCCGTCCCTTATTGTTTGCTCAATATTGACTTTTGACACTGTTTATTTGGTAACTTTGACTCTCTATAATTAGATATATATAAGGAAAAATATAGTCAAATGAGATCTCGTTTGAATCAGCTCAATGTGTACTTTTTTTAATATGTATTTTGTATAATTTTTTATTACATGTATTTAAAGATATTTTCATTTAAAGTTGTGCATCGGGAGCTGAGAAAAAATAAATGGGGCAAACAAAAAGGGACAGAGGAAGTAGTACTCTCTCAATCCCAATTTAGTTGCCCCATTTTCACTTTAGGTATTGTTCACTTGTAAACTTTGACTTTGTTTAATCTTATATACGTAAGGAAAAACATAGTTATGATAGATCTACTTTAATTCATCTTAACATGTATTTTTCAAATACTTCCCCAGTTTAAAAAAACGTAACAATTGGGGAGATTCAGACTCCTAAGCAATTTTTGTTATGTTGTGATAGTATAAGGGCATATAGAGAGAAAGTGGGGTTGTGGATTGTGATGATGTGAGAGATAGGAAGAAAAGACTTACAAAATGAAAAGAATAAAATTGTTGCATTTATTTTGAAACTTTATAAATAGAAATTGTTACATTTATTTTGAAATAGAGGAAGTATATAATTTTTATAATTTTTTATTATACATAGTTAAAGATGTTGTGCCTCTAGAGATATGAAAAGGTAATGTAGCAAATAAATTGAAACAGAAGGAATAAATTAAATATTTGTGAGAATCTAGATTAAACAGCCGCAATATTTTTTATTTAGGTATTATTATAATAAAAGTCTTAACCTGAAACCTGACTTACCTTATCTAGTCTAGCAAAGAAAAATGTGTACGACATCCATGTCATATTTATAGTAATGTTAAATTGTTGTAATTAATATGATACCTGGTACATTTGTGAATGTGGTGGCGTTCTTTTGACAAGACAACATGAGAAACAATTGCAAGAGATAATGACAGAAAACTTGCGTTAAGCATAAAGACGTTATGTGATATTAAGCCAAATGAAAATGATTTGAGTTTATCATATTGTCGTACTTTCTCCATGCAGATTGAAAATCAATGCTACCAACCAATCCAATTGGGTTATATAATACTCGTAAGTCATTAATAATAACTTTGTCATTTTGTGATGCCAATCTTTTAACTAGGCTTTAATTATATCATTAGCTTTCTATATAAGAGGGTATACTAAATTATTAAAAATTTATGGACCTACATATAATTATATGTAAAATTTGAATATAATTGTATTTCACACTATCATATGGTTTAGCCCAAATAAAGTGATTCAATAAAGTTAATATCATTATCGGGCTTATTTACCTCTTTTATAAAGTATATATTTAGTTTTATATGTGTGGATACTTGTTATGATCGCTTATTTCTGATGTGCCAAATAATATATATTGAAACCCTTATATATATGGAACCTTGCATATAGAATGGGGGATCAAAACATAGGAATATTCAATATTACAATGGATTCAGGTACGCTTCTGCAATTTAAATTGTTACTAATTAATGTGATATGAAGTTTTAAGGTCTTGTAATTTAGGATTTAATCCCAGCATGAATTGCATTATGAGTGTACTCTTAAAATTTCATAAATCAAAATAAATTTATTTTCTCAAATTTCAGCAAACTCATCACATTTTACCTAGATACATATGATTGAGTTTCAATTAATTAATTAATTTTTTTCACTCATCATTAGAAATTATATAAAAACTTGGTATCTTGAAAACAACCTCCTTTTAACCTTTTCTTTAAGTGTAGGACATTTAATTTTGTAATTACATAACAAATTTAATTTGTGACACACCAAAATGCAATGGTTAAGTAATATGACAGGATGCATTGAAACCTATCCAACAATATATTCAATATAATGAGTATTCCCTTGTTTTATTAAGTTTTCTAGATCAAATGATGAGAACCTTAACTTTCACACTCACATTTCGGTTTTAAAGGAGGGGCTAAACAGTAACTCTATTCACCATCACAATATCATATGAAATATTTATTTTTTTCATATGTATAAAATAATTATATGAAAACTTATGAATTCGTTGTAGGCAAAAGCTAATTAACCAACACACCGAAAGTGTTAGATAAGATAACTAAATATAGAAATATTAAACAAATTTAAATATTAATTACACCAATTTACACATAAATTTGACACAAATTCCAAGATAAATATTATTTTAGAAAATATATTTAGGCGCCCATTAGAAATATCATTATAAAAATAATAAAGGGAGCATATGTTTATTCTCCTATTTTTGTCTAGTATATTATTGATTTCGTGGTTTCTTAATGATTGAAGAGTAAATTGTTACTCATTTAAACTACTCCCTCCGTAACATATTAATGGCAACGATTTGACATTTTTCTTCTTTACTTTATGTCAAATCGTTGCCATTAATATGTTACGGAGGGAGTAATAATATTTTTTCACGGTGTCATTTTATTATATTGGTATGTTGGCCTTCCACTAATCACTATCACTTTAATTAAAACCCCATGCATACAGCTTTTTGTTAGTACGACAATTTTGGGACAAATACATTGCACAGATTCGCGTAGTCCACAAATTTTCCATGAAATTTTTGTAGTTGCATGTAATTTCTTCAACTAATAATCTAAGTCAAAATCATTGAAAAATCATAAGGACCACGTATATTATTATGCTACTATGCAAGGGACATACATAGCTGCCTGCCTTGGATGATTCTAGTGTAGTCTTATGACTATCGACTACAGTAGTGGACGGTTAGGATCGCACGATTTTTGATTTATTTTTAATTTCAAAATCTAATTTAAAATCCTCTTTAAAATACTTTAATTAGATTTATTAGTTTAGAAAAAGAATTTCTGATTTTTCAAGAATAAAAATTGATTTTAGGAAAAATTAAAAATAATTTTCCTAAAATAAAAAATCTAATTAAAGTATTTTTTTAAAAGATTTTAAATTAGATTTAGAAATAAAAAATAAATTAAAAAATCGTGCAATACTAACCATCTACTACGATAGTCGGTAGAAATAAGACTACACTAGAATTTTCAGCCTGCCTCAGCTCCAAGACAGTCAAGCATTTGCAGCCAACTAATTAATTAGGGTCATATATTTATATTCTTTGCCTTTTCTCTCCTCTCATCCTAAAATCCTAACCCCAAAAAACCCTAATAAACACAAAATTTTAGAGATTGCTTAGATAAAAAATTCCTTGATAAGCCCCAAATCTCCATGGCCCCATCTTATTAACAAAAAAATAACTAAAAAGATGACAGAACACTACAATAAAAGCCTAATGCAACGCCTAAAAAGCGTTGCATTAGAAAATCCATTCCCATGGTGGTGCTACCTTAGCTCCAATTTATCTAATTTTCTTTACAAATATTCATTCCCATCAAATACCACCCTCCCAATGGTAATGGATGAGAATGAAAAATGAGAAGAAAATTGAAGTTTAGGAAGAAAATTTGTTTACCATGGAGATTATAAGGTTCATCCTTAACAAAATTACACTATAAATTCATTACCATTACCACAATTTATTACCAACAACCAAACGGGCCGTGATTGGTATGGATGAGGATTTTTTTTAAATATTGGTGAGTAATTAATCATAAATTGTTGTAATTGTAAAAAATGACAACCACTTCTCTGTTCCTCTCGGCTTTACACTATGTACACAAATACAATAAACACTTCTTCTCTCTGGGTAATATTCAAGAGCATCTCAACCTATTTCCCTGTCGTCATCGGTGAAATAGCGATCGTGTAACCCTGGTGGTTGTTTGCCGTGAGTCCGTGTGTCGTAGCGGGGCAATTTCAACTTTAGGGCAGTGATCATATCACACCACGATCTATTCAGATAAGCTTTCTTTTCCTTTTACCAGTCTTTGTTCTTACATTCTAAAGTTGAAACTCTTTGTTTCCTGTAATTCGTTTCTGAACAATGGCTAGTGAAAATCCTGTTATTAATACTGATCAAACTACTAACAATGTCTCTTCTTTGCCTGAAAATAATTCTGTTTTGAATTTTACCCCTTTTATTAATCCAATCATTCATGATATGTCTAAGTTAGATCCGTTTGATGGGAAAAACTTTAAGATGTGGTCGAATAAAATGGAATTCTTTTTAGGTTAGATTGGAGTTGATTACTGTCTGTTTAATAATTCAATCCCTAAGGATTCTACTAGAGATTTTTCTAAGGACAATAAAACCTATCGAGGTATGCTACTGCATTATATGACCTCTGCATTATACCTAATTTACAATACCAAAGAAATTTGGGATGCCTTAACTAGTAAATATGGGACTGATGATTTTGGAACAAAAAAATATGCCTGTAGTCATTGGTTAAAATTTTCCATGTCTGATGATAAATCTGTCTTAGACCCAGTCCATGAGTATATATGAAACTTTATGTGCTGAAAGCATAGCCGAGGGTATGTCTATTTCTGATCTTTTTCAAGCCAACTGTCTCTTGGAAAGATTACCTCTTTTTTGGGATAACTTTGTCCATTCGCTTAAACACAAACAAATGAATTTTACTCTGCAAGAATTAGTGTCCCACATTAAGATAGAAGAACATAACAGAATTCAATCCAAAGGGAAATCAGTAGATAATCCTTCCTTAACTGCTAATCTGGTAGAAAGTAAGACTGTAGGAAAAGGTCCTACAGAAAAGGGTTCTAATAAATTCCTAGGTACCAGTTCAAATCAGTCCAATTTTAAAGGTAACAAGCGTCAGTTCAAAGGTAATTGCTTTGTCTGTGGGAATTTTGGACATGCTGCAAAAGAATGTCGTCAAAGAAAAGAGTTTCATACAAAATCCAAGGACATTAAACCTCAAGCTAACCTGGCTGAAGATGATATTATTGCTGCTGTGGTTTCTGAAGTCAATTTGATAAGCAATGTGTCTGAATGGGTGGTGGATACTGGAGCTACACGTCACATCTGTGCCAACAAGGAGATGTTCCAGGACTACAACAAAGCACCAGAAGGGGAATGCATTTTCATGGGAAATTCAAGCACTGTTAACAAGGAGATGTTCCAGGACTACAACTAAGGTTTATTTATTAAGTTCTAAAGATGAGGCTCAAGAAAAATTCTTAATTTATAAATATGAAGTTGAAAATCAGTTAGACCTCAAGATTAAACGTTTGAGATGAGATAGAGGTGGTGAATATTATGGTAGTCTCCTTAAGAAATTTTGTGAGTCTAACAGAATTATTCATGAGGTTACCGCCCCTTATACTCCAGAACAAAATGGTATAGCTGAGAGAAAAAATCGGACACTTAAGGATATGATGAATGCAATGCTCATAAGTTCTGGTATGCCTATTAATATATTGGGGTGAGGCTATTTTTCCTGCATGTTATGTTCTGAATCGAGTCCCTCATAAAAAGTTAGATAAAACTCCCTATGAATTGTGGAAAAGTCATAAGCCTAATTTAAATTTTCTAAAAGTGTGGGGGTGTTTGGGTAAAATAAGACTCCCTGAGTTTCAAAGAAGTAAAATTGGACCTAAAATTATAGATGGTATTTTTATTGGGTATGCATCTAATAGTGCAATTTATAAGCTTATTCTTAAGGATGATACTGGTTTTGGTCCAATTAGGGAGTCAAGAGATGTTGAATTTTTTGAACATATATTTCATATGAAAATCCGTGTTCAACCTTCCTTACTTTCTACTACTTCACCCAATGTGCTAGATTCTGAACCGAGTGAGCCAATAGAACCGAGAAGGAGTAAAAGAGCTAGAACTGAGTCTAGCTTTGGACCTGATTTTATAACTTCCTTTTTGGTTGAGGAAAATATTTTACATGAGTATGATGTTTAATTTGTGCTTTAATATTAGAAGAGAGTCCTAGAACGTATTATGAGGCTATGAGTTCTGTGGATTCAAGTTTTGGCGAGAGGCTATAAACAGTGAAATAGAATCAATTATGAGTAATAGTACTTGGGTTTTGTCTGATCTACCCAAAGGTTGTAAAGCCTTGAGTAGTAGGTGGATTTTTACAAAGAAGTTAAAGCCTGATGGGTCTTTAGATAAGTATAAAGCGAGACTAGTGGTTGGAGGTCATCGCTAAAAGAAGGGTTTGGATTTCTTTGATACTTATTCTCCTGTCACAAAAATTTCTACCATTAGAGCTTTAATTGTACTTGCATCTATTCATGATTTAAATGTGCGTCAAATGGATGTAAAAACTGCATTTTTGAATGGTGAATTAAATGAAGTGATTTATATGAAACAGCTTGAAGGATGTTTAATTCCAGGTCAAGAGGACAAGGTATGTAAGCTTATTAGATCACTCTATGGTTTAAAGCAAGCATCAAAACAGTGGTATGATAAATTTCATCAAACCATTATTTCAAATGGCTTTATAATTAATAATTCTGATGCTTGCGTTTATTCCAGAATGGGTGATGATGGTTGTGTTTTCCTATGTCTATATGTGGATGACATGTTAATTTTTGGTACCAATATGGACATAGTAAATGCAACTAAGAATTTCTTAAATTCACATTTTGAAATGAAGGATTTAGGTGAGGCTGATGTTATTCTTAGGATAAAGATTGATAGGACTTCATATGGGATTTCTTTAAAACAAACTCATTATATTGAAATTTTTTTAAAGAAATTTGGTCAGTTTGATTGTATTCCTGTACGAACCCCATATGATCCTAGTATTCATTTGAAGAAGAATAAAGGCACTAGTGTTTCACAAGAAGATTATGCTCAAGTCATTGGAAGCATAATGTTTTTTATGAACTCCACTAGACCTGATATAGCATATGCTGTTAGTAGACTGAGTCGATACACTCACAATCCTAATCAGGAGCATTGGAATGCCTTGACTAGATTATTGAGATATTTAAAGGGTACAATCAATTGGGGTTTACATTTTGTAGGAAAACTTACTGTCTACTAGCGGTTATGTTTTACCCTCGCTGGAGGAGCTATATCATGGAAATCTTCTAAGCAAACTTGTATTGCTAAATCTAATATGGAATATGAATTTATTGCTTTAAAGTTGGCAGGACAAGAAGCTAAGTGGATAAGGAGTTTGCTAGCAGATGTTCCATTGTGGGGGAAGCCAGCTCCTTCAGTTTCTATGAGGTGCGATTTGCAAGCAGCTATTGGGGTAGCAAATAATCAAGCATATAATGGGAAAAGAAGACATATTGGCTTGCGACACGTCATAGTTAGAAATTTGATTAAAAATAATGTGTTATCACTCGAGTATGTTAAATCAGTGAGGAATATTGTTGATCCTCTTACTATAGGCATGTGTAGAAAAATGGTGCTGGAGTCAGCACAAGGAATGGGTTTAAAGTCTATTGTGGAGTGAAATGTGATTAATACCCACTTAGAATTTTCTAAGTTCAAGGGTCAAAAGAAATCACAAAAGATCTCATGTTATTGTACACTAATACCATTCCTTAATTAAATTTAATATATTTTTAAAAGTGATGTAGTATTTTGTTTTATGCTGTTATGAGTAAGGTTGATGCTAAAGGCTCTTAATTAGTTCATAGCCTTTTGTGTGGTTTAATTACACAACGGCTAGTTTGCTTAATTCTACAACTATTATTAACAAAACGGTAATACGAATAAATATGGTATTTAAACAACCCAAGTTCAAAACTTTAGTTAAGTTAAGTTAAATTTCCCAAGACCCATGGCCATGGCCCGGGCCGGGCGGGCGGCGCACGCGTGTGTTGATCTACACCCTCTCAAGTCCACTAAAACCTCCAAGTCACCCAACTCAAAGTACATGGGAGAAGTAATTGTTTATAAACTATACAACTTCTTCTCACACTATCAATGTGGGATAGTGGACTCTCCATATTCTTTTGAAGCAATTTACACCTAACTCCAACAGTCTTAACCCGCCAGTCCGCCACATAGAACGCTCGTTAAGCGCAAAAATTCATAAAACATAAAAACAAATATAATGAAGGCACGTCACAATACGCATGTCATCTTGACATGAACCGTGAAATGGGTGTATGGCCTTTTTTTTTAAAAAAAAAATAAAATTGGCATGAGTCCGGTATGGCACTCCTTTCCGTTGTAGGCGCAGGTCCAGGGGTACGACCGTACGAGGCATGCACGCCTATTACTACCTTTAGCTATGCTTTATAAAATAATTACTCATATTAAAAAATTATGTAACAAAATGAATAAATAAGGTTGGATATATTTTTTGTTATATAGTTATATATAATAAACATTTTCAAAATCAAAGTTTTTCGCCTTGTAATCAAAATTTTAAACATAACAAACATTAAGAAAAGGAGGCCAGCGGTAAATCATACTGTTACAAAAGGCCTAATGCAACGCTTTAAAAATCGTTGCATTTGCTGCCGTTGCATTAGGTCTAATGCAACAGTTATGGAGGCATAATGCAACGGTTTATAAACAAAAGTATAAACCGTTGCATTAGGTCTTTTGCAATGATTATATGAGTCTAATGCAACGGTTTACAAATAAAATGTAAAAGTTGCATTAGTTGTATTATTTACTTTATTATTATTATTATTATTATTATTATTATTATTATTATTATTATTTACTATTAGTACATTGTAGAAGCTAACAAGGCACAATAATGTATATATAAATATGATGACACCTCCATTTTAATTAAAAATATAGATAAATACACATAGAATTTAATTACAATATAGTAAATTTCCCACTATTAGGACAATTTACAAAATTAAAAAAAAAATCATTCACTAAATTACACATCCAAACCATCACTAACTTAAAAATTACACTCTTACATGTATGTGCTAATTAATTAATCAATGCATGCTCCTTTCTTTGATCCATTGATCAATGCAACAATGATGTGGCTCTTGTCGGCAGACTTGTATGATGGATTTAGCAAATATTTGTCCTCATTGTGTTACTTCGTAGCTAGGAAGGCCAACACCCCAGTTGCTAGAATTGTAGCTGAAGTCCAATCAAAGAGGCAAGAGAACAAGGCTACATTACGAAGCATGAATATAATGCAGCAAAATAAACTAAATACAATTAATAATCACAACAAAGATATCATCATTTGTCAAATGCTTGAAGTCACTTTGCTTGGAAAAAAATAAATAATAGTTAGACATTTAAAACCAGAAGAGATCAGATTTGAACACAAAACTATTAAACCAATCACCAGAGTTGTATACATGAATCAAGATAAAGAGACTTTGAACGTAGCATCTAATCACGATCATGAGCTGAGACATAGTTGATCCGCATAAATAAGAAAACATGATATAAACATAGCATATTTGCAAGCTAAACTTTTGGAAGCATCTGATGACTTTTAATCATGGAATAATTATAAATGAATACTCACAGTTTGTTGGCTGTGTTCCCAATGGGTGATCCACCATTAGTAAAAACTTCATCACATTTTACCTGGAAGAAAAATGATTACATGCAAGTTGACTAGAATTAGAAGGATATGAAATTATGTCCAAGAAGAAGCATGTTGGTCCTTGCATGTGCAACAACCCCAACTAATCGGCTATAAGAAATCCACCACTCCACATTTATTCATCTTCAGAAACCCAAAAGACCTCTAGCAAAGTTCTTAATTGCTCACTGCTTGGGAAGGGATACAAACTTATTCAATGCTTTATTAAAAAAAAAGTACTTGATTCTAGCTGTAACTCAAGAGACACTAAGTGGTTAGCTGACTTGGGACGGTTTTAGTTAATGGACTCCAACGTATTAACCTAAGCCCTACATTTAGGAAATGTTTGGTATATAAATTTTAGGAGTAGAAAACTGATTCAATTAAGTGTTTCGTTTCAATTTGTTTGTTAATTTTCATAAGAAACACTTACCCTTTCCAATGGGTAACATAATCCCCCAAATTGTTTCCCTTGTGAAACTTGTGGAAATAAATCTCATTACCTTGCTCTTAATTGATTTAATTACACTTTTATACCAAATAATTAATAAATGTAATATATATTGTTACATTTTCTCACTCTCAAAAAAATCATTTCCATTTCCTTTATAATTATCATACCAAACATCTCCTTAATCTATAACAATGGCTCAAATGATAGCAATAGGAGAACATTGAAATCATGGAACCTTTAAAATGTTAGTAAGTTATTTTAGCTCTTGCCTATTCCAGTGAGAAACTTATGCACGTTACTCATTTCCAACTCCACCTCAGTCAATCAGTCAGTCCCCTAATCTCATACTTCCCTCCATCCTATTTCTATTTCCATTTCTTCCAAATATGAAACTCTGAATAGAGTGATACACAAAAGAGAGAGGAAGAAACTCAAGGACCTTAAGCCATCACAGTTCCTAACAACAACAGGTTCTTATTCTCCATCATGGCCATCCATCAGTGGGGCAACATCAATTAAGATCATTTCTTGTTGTCATTTAAACCTTAATTTTTGTTAATATGTGGTACAGTGTAAATTTCAGTTTATACATCTAATTTCATTTGGTTTGTGGCTTTTTATTAGTTCTTTATTGGCGAACCAATTTTTCTGGCCGACTCACCCATGGTAGGATCAGTTTTGTTGATAGATTTTGATGGTTTTTCTTAATTTTATAATTTAAAAAAACTTATTTAAACTTTTTCTTATGGCGACGATGACGTTTATGGTATGCAACATATAGGGTAAGCTCAATCACAATCAACAAGTGATAAAAAAAACCAAACCCTTTGCTTAAAGCTTGAAATGTTCTATGCCTTGGAAAGCCTTTTGCTTAAAGCTTCAAAGCTAAGGTATTTGTTCATATAGTAGTTGCAAAGAAGATAAAGTGAGTTGCTCTCAATCCTCCTTATGTTCCCCTCAACTCTGCCCATCCCCCTTCCCCTACTGTACCCCTTCTCCCCATTCCCAAAAAAAAAAAATCAAAAGTAAAAAAAAAATCCTAAACCAAAAAAAAATCTTGAAAATCTAGAGAGAAAAAGAGATGTACAACAAAATATAAAATAAAAGCATTGCTTCTCCTGTAGTTTTGGTGGGTAAAAAGGATGGTTCATAGAGGTTGTGTGTGGATTATAGGGAGCTAAACAGGAAGACTATCAAAGATAAGTTTCCTATGTAATACCCCGAAATTTAGGGCCAGAAAATTTCGCGGTTATTAATTTTATTTATTTAATTCTAAGTCCATAAGGCCCATTAAATTTGGACTGTTTTAATTTAATCTGTTCTCTTTTTCTCAAATTGGGTCAGTGACCCAATTTTTCCTTTTCTTTGGACTTGGCCGGTTCTCCCACCTCTTTTGGGCCAAGTATATGTTTTGTTTCTATTTAATTAATTTGATTAATTAAATTAAATTAAATTAATTAAATTATTTATTTTTAAAATTCCTAAAACTTAGTCTAAGATTAACTAAGTCTTTCCCTATTTGTTAGCTCTCATTCACGGTCCCCTTACTAATCATTAGGGTTTGTTGTTTTTTTTTTCTTTTTTTTTTTCTATAAATAAGGCTTACTTCATTCATTTGGTTCCTAATTGCTAAATACTCTTAAACCCTAAAAAAATTTATAATCTCCTCCTTTCCTCTCCAAATAGCCGAACAAAAATTCACCAAAGTGTGAATTATTTTCCTTGGATAATTTTAGCGTATCGAGGTAACTACGCTACCTTGTTTAATTTTGGTACAAGTTTTACACATAGTAAATTAGGATTAAAAACATGAAAATTGTAAAAGAATTAGTATCATGATTAGGTTTAGATTATTTCGAACCTTATGAATTTTATGAATATGATATTTCTTGATTTTATTTTAAGGTATTCTATGCATAAATTAATTTATTTATTTATGTATTTTGTATGAATAATTGCATGAATATTTTTATTCTTGTTGTTCTAATTTTTCGAGTGACTTAGAATAATTTTAGGAGCTTCTTTACTGTTTGATCTTTAATCAAGATTTATTTCATGGCGAAATTCGTCCTTCTCTTGCTTGAAATAATTTAATCTTTCAAACCGGTAAAACTGTCCAGATTTGGTTTACGAATTTATTAATATACTTAATCAATTCGTATGGCTACGAAATTTTAGGTGGAAGTCAGTAATAGTGTTTTACAACTTTTGTTAAATTTTCGTAATTTTTAAAGATCGTTTGCTATGGAAGAAAAATCTGAAACTGATTTCAGCCTAATCTGATTTGTTAGTTATAAAATCCCTTAAAAATAGTAAATGACCTTATTTTTGGACGAAAATTATTCACGTTAAACGTTGAACCTATATTTAACTTTCATTAAAATTTACAGATTAATAGATACCTTTAAAGGGTCGTTCTTAATTTAATTCTTTAAAAATCAGATTGTGTAAAATAGTGTAATTAAATTATTAAAACATGTTATTTTGAACTCTTGAATTCAATCTTGATCTTGTTTGAACCCTATGATAGCCGTGTGGTGTGATGTAAATAAAGGAATGATTTTGATCTTGTTTTAATCCATGTTTTATGATTTAATGTTTAAAGTAAATTAAATTGTTTATTATTAAGTTTATTTGATCAATTGTTGTTAATTGTATTCAATTGATTAAAGAGTGTCGAATGGCTTGTTGTGATAAAAATAGGATTTTTATCATATTTTGAGTAATATATGTTGTTAATTGTTAAATTGTTTATATGATTGTTAATGAGCTGATCTGATTATTATGTTATAATTAAAGAAATGTCGAGTGGCCTTTTTATTTTGATCAACTTTAGTTTATTTTGGGACTTATAATAATATTGGGATAATTTTAGGAATTATTGTTATTATTATTATTATTTATTACTTATTATTATTATTAATATAAGTAAGGAAGTCAGTAGGGATAAGTTACAATAAGGAATTGAGGATGATAAGACATTAAAAGGGAAAGAAAGGAAACAGAGTAAAAGGAATTTGAATTGTTTCGATCTCTGGCTAGGAAAGACTTGGTATTTAAGGTGGCCAATACACGTGCCGCACCTCTCTTTCCTGGGACTTCGAACATTTCATTTTCGATTACGGCCACCTAGTATTTCCCGACATAAGAAAGATATAAGATATGAAAGATATAAGATAAGATAAGGACGCCCATTCGATGATACACGAGTCGTCGGATTGGGTTAAGTCGAAGCCACTGCTCAATGGGACGAACACACGAGTTCCCCCGCGCAGTTCTTGGTTCTAGAATATGTAGTCGTCTAAGTAGTAGTACACGAGCTGCTATTTAGGGGTTATGGCCATAGCTTAGGCTTAGTGGTGCACACGAGATCCACTACGGGTTGAATACACGAGTTCACCCCGGCATGTTTTAGGAAAGTTGTGGTGCACACGGGATCCACAACGAGTTATAATGACCGGTCCATTAAGAAGTAAAGATGAATGATATGATATGATACGATAAGATGTTAAGATGATTCATATGATATAAGATAAGATATTTTCTTTAAGGTTTTATGAAGTGGTCACCCCACCGACGATGCACGCTCCGTTATCGGGGTTAAGTCTTTGCCACCGACCTGCCGAGGCTTTCTGGTCGGTTTACTGATTCTAGTTTGTGTTGTCGTCCGAATTAGTGGCACATGAGTCGTTAATTCGGGAGTGAGGGTCCCACTTAGACTTTGGGAAAGACACATGAGTCTGACCCGACATATTCTAGGAAAGTTGGGGTGCACACGAGATCCCCTACTAGCATGTTGACTCGACCATGGATTAAGCAAAGATAAGATAAGATGTTTATGTTATGTTTATGTTATGTTATGATATGACAAGATAAGATATTTATGTTATTATACGAAGATAAGATATGACACGATATGAAGTTAAGATAAGATGATATGATTATGATAAGATGATGAGATGTTACGTATGATATAAGATAGGATATGTTTCAATAAGAATAATGATAAATAAGCATATGTACAAGTTAAGCTAGGTATGAAATGTACACGTATAATGAATTGTATAAGTCTTCCGCTGTGTATTACTGTATTCGTATGACCTGAGTAGTTCGTATAAGAGTATGTATAAGTATGTGTATACCTGTACAAGAATCCGTATGTATGCGTATTTCATGATGAAGTATACGTGTCTTTTTGTACGCATTCCTAACCGTATCTTGCAGGTGTTATTATACGTATGGTATACGTACTTTATACGTATTTTTGTACGTATTTCTAACAGTATTTCTGCAGGTATTTTTATACGTATTTATGTACGTATTTTTATACGTATTCCGTATGAATTTTCGTATAAGATGTAATAAGTTTATGTGCGATTTTCATGTATAATTCTATGATACTATGTGTTTAGCGGTCCCTCAATTAAGCGGGACAGCCTAGTTACTCGCCACTGACGGTGGACCCCCCCCTCAGTTTTAGGTGACGATGCAGCAGCTTAGAACGGGCTTCCGATGGTTGGGCTTAAGCGTGGCAGAGTTTAGTTTTACCTTAGTTTTTACTAGAGTGATTTAAGACAACATTACTTTATTTTATATATGATCCCAGCATGTTGGGAAGACAATATTTTCAGTTTATGTAATACTTTAGGTATTTTTACCTTTAATGACTTTTGGAATTATTTTCAGACTTTTAAGATAATAAAAGATGTTTCTATTTTTAAATATATAATTAATGTTTAATTTAATGCTTAGGTAATGATCCGCAAGTCGTTTTCCTTCGTCAAACGACAGCTTAAAAAGTCGGGTCGTTACAGAAAATTGTTTAGGGCCAGATTGAGAACCCTAATTTTACTCAACAAAATTCAACTATTTCAAACTCAAACACTTGAATAGCGAATAACATTTTACAACTTAAGTAAGTTGAAACTCTAAAATAAGGATTTAGAATTCATAGACCTATAAAATCCTGTCTAATCATAAAATTTAACAAGATAAAATAAATCAACTACAACCACTTTAAAACGAAAAAAAAATCTTGAATTTAACGTAAAATTCGAGGAGCTGGCTTCATTTAACCCAAAGACGAAACTGGATTTTACCTAGAAATTGAATACCCTAAAAAAAGAGAGAGAAAAAAACCAAAATAAAAAATAACCAAGTATCAAATCAAAGTAAGAATTGAATTAAGCAAAAGAAAATGTATCAGCAATTGAAATTGGTGGTGAAGAAATTGAAATTGGTGGTGAAGAAAACTAAAAACAACCCTAAAACATTAAATTGATATTCGACGACTAACAAAGGAAGAAAAAGCCCTTACCTAAGAAGCAACAACTTGAAAAGGGTGGTGAAGATCAGATGAATAGTGACGTACAAGTAGAGCAGAAATTGGTGGAGATGAAGCAACAACAACATTGAAACTCGTGCATAAGACTCGTGAAGCAGTTGATGAAGCTACGGTGGAGGAGATGGCTGGGTGGTAGAGTATATGAAGCAGCAGCTGCAGCAAGGTCATGAAATTGATTCAATTGGGGGAAGGAAATGACCAGATGTCGTAGGTGATGTAAAAAATTGGAGATGGTTAGATAATGCGAATAGTAAAATTGGCTTATTATTTTTGACAAAGTGAGGAGTGGCTCCAGTGTGAAAATTAAAATAGAATTAGATTTTGGCCGACACTCCCTAATGCAACGGTTCAATTTTTTTTTTAAGTGGTTCAATAAATTAGTGGGATGGTTTTTTTTAAAAAAAAAATTGGAGCCATTTTTTTAGGTCAACTAGAGAATGACGTCTAGTGATGAATTATTAGATCATTTAATTTCGTATAGAGTGAGGTTTAAGTAATTATTTTTGGGTATACTCTAATGCAATGTTTTTTTTTTTTTTTTTTTTTTTATTTTTTAAATTCAGCCCTAATGCCTTAATACAACAATTTATATATATGATGGTGTTAATTATTTTTGGGTATATACCTCTAATGCAACGAGTTTTTTTGGCACCCCTAATGCCCTAATGCAACGCTTTATTTGTAGCTAGGGAGGTTTTAATTTTTGGTTATACCCTAATGCAACGGTTGAATGTAAACCGTTTCATTAGGTATTATAAGTGTTGCATACTTAAGGCTAATGCAACGCTTACTACTAAATTTTGCATAAAATCGTTGCATTAGACTAAATCGTTGTATAAAACCGTTGCATTTAAACCGTTGCATTGGCTTTTATTGTAATAGTGGCATGAAACTTAGGCAAAAACACCAATTGGTGAAATATATGTATCCCACATTGATAGAATAGGAGGGTTGGTAGGAAAGTACATGTATATAACTTTTTATGATTTGATTGATGAGATAACACATTGATTGTTGATTTGACTTATACATTGATTTGTAATATGTCAATTAACCTTAATCTACTTTGATTAACAACAATTTAAATCATTATTATCTTTTTCTCGTCTAATTATTCTTGTATTTACTTCTGCATTTAATTCTGTATTTATTATCTTTTGGAACAAAGTTTGTAGCATAATTATTGGGTAGTCCTCTCCTTATTTCTAAAACACCTTAAAATAGTTATATTGCTAGTAACCCCTATTATAATCACTGTTGTATTGCTAGTAACCCCTGTTATATTGTTAGTAAACCATGTTATATTGTTAGTAACCTCATTTAAATTCTTAGTAACAGTTATTAACCATTATTGAAAAGTTAGTAACCCATATTGGCATTAGTTAAACCCCATACATATAACTCTTACGAACCTTCTTACTTGTTAGTAAAGCCTTACTATATCACATTCAACACTTAGCAACCATTATTATATATATTGTTAATAACCCCTATATCACTCTTAAATTTTGTTTAAAAAGTTTAGTAAATTGTATATACGTTGTTAGTAACCCCTATGACTGATATTGAAGAGTTAGTAATCCTTATTGGTATTTGCTAAGCATTATACGTTGAAGAGTTATCTCAATAATTCATATAAAATTAGTAAATAAATAACCGTTTATTAAAAAAAAGTTGATTATATCTTCTTCTTCATCTTCATCATATAGTTTTGTTTGCAACTCCAAATTTTGTATCGAATCTTTAATTTCATCTACATCTATGGATTCTTGAGAAATTGTAGTAATTTGGCAATTCCGTCTCTCATCCACATCAAGCGAGTTCAAATCCATGGAGGTTTTGGCAATGGAATTTTTTTAGGTTTAATGGAGTTGTAGAGAGTGAGAAGGAAAATAAATCGTGATTTTATTCGAAAATTTATGTGCAATCTTAGTCAACGTTTCAATGGAGGTCGTTTCAATCGAGGTTTTAATGGAGTTGTAGAAAATGAGAACGAAAAGAAATCGCGATTTTATGTGAAAAGAAATCGCGATTTCAATGGAGGTTTCTGTGAATATTTTTTGGAAGAAGGTTGATGGAGGTTTGTGAAAATGAAAAAAAATTTGGCACCTAGGGATTTGTGTAGGTCACACTGACACACATGAGGTTGGTGTGGCCGGCCACACACATACAACCTGTACGGCCGGTCACGCACAAGACGCGCTATATTATTATTATTCTGATTAAGAAGAAAGGGAGAAGAAAGAGAGAAGAAAAGAAAGTAAATGTCGACATATGCACAGTGCACGTGGTCATAATTTCTCTGAGCAACGTGTTCATGAAATGCTCCCAATTTTCTCTCACCCCTATATTTTAGGTTTTTAAATTTTATTATTGTAATTTTTATCATTTAAAAAAGATTTTGATAAAAAGACTTCATATTTGCTTTTTATATGTTTCATATCTTACTACGAAATTTGTATATATTTATATATTATTTTACCTATAATATATTAAAATTTATGTGAAATAAATTTAGATGTCATGCTTGTTTTTATTTTTATTTTTAATAGATATAATTATATGTGAAAGTATTGGGTTAGATGGTCTGACCAGACAATCTGGTCAGACGGCTGACCCATATAACCAAATATAATAGTGAAAAACTTCGGGAGGCTATAACTTTGCGCTCGGGTGTCAGATCGGGGCATATAATATGTCGAAATTGATTAATTTTTCGAGACGAACGCTGTTGCAAATAGCCGAAGGGGATTTGGCCACCGGAAATCGCCAAACGAGGCCTCTAAAGGCCTCAAAATGCAAAAAAACATATTTTGTCCAAGTTAGTACCAAAATGTGTCCATGTTTTACAATATGTGTCCATGTTTAAACAATATGTGTCCAGGTTTACAAATATTTATCTAGGGTTAACAATATGTATCCAGGTTTGTCCAGGTGTGTTCAGATTTGTTCAGGTTTGTTCATATTTGTCCAGGTTTGTCCACATTTGTCCTGATTTGTCTACATTAGTCCAGATTTGCATGTCTAGGTGTGTCCAGATTTATCTAGATTTGTCCATGTTTGTCTAGATTTGTCCAGGTTTGTTCATATTTGTCCAGGTTTGTCAATATTTGTCCAGGTTTGCATGTCCAGGTGTGTCCAGATTTATCCAGATTTGTCCAGGTTTGTTCATATTTGTCCAGGTTTGTCCACATTTGTCCAGGTTTGTCCATATTTGTCCAGGTTTGCATGTCCAGGTGTATCCAGATTTATCCAGATTTGTCCATGTTTGTCTAGATTTGTCCAGATTTGTTCATATTTGTCCAGGTCTGTCCACATTTTTCCAGGTTTACAAATTGTGTCCAGGTTTCAATTGTGTCCAGTTCTGTTTCCAGGTTTACAAATGTGTCAAGGTCTACCAATACATGTCCAGATTTAACAGCATGTGTCCAGCTTAAATACATATGTGTTCAGATTCAACAATATGTGTCCAGGTCCAGTGGACTGGTCTGACAGAAACGTTACTGTCAGACCGGTCTGACACAATATGTTCTCTAATTATATATATTTAAAAAAATAGAGATAGAGCAATTGGGATTTGGGAGTAGAATTTGAAGCAAACTAGGGAGTAAAATTTATATTAAAAAAATGGGGTACATAGTTGATTTTTAAAAAGAAAACTATACAAAGTAGTTTAGGGTTTTTTTTTTTTTTTCTGCAGATTTTCATTCTTATTGTTTTTGAAGAACACTTTTCATGTGTTGCGATCAACTTCATGAATAATACTGTTGACTACTTGGATAATAGGCTTTCTTGTGTGAAGGAGGGAAAATATTTAATGATTGTCGGTTTGCTTCGATTATGACTAGTTTCTACACGCTTGCATTTCATTTGGTTAGTATAACATGCTATTTCTTTCACATAAATGTTTACGTTGTATTATTATCCAACGAATATAGTTAGTAACCCTGTTGAATATATTCAGTAACCCTTGTTCAATATATTCAGTAACCCATTTTAAAATTGGTTTCTAAGGCTATTCAACAAACTTAGTAACCCAACTTACATCTAGTTAGTAACCCCTTTTACATCTACTTAGTAACTCCTATTGAACAAGCATAGTAACAATATAGATTGTAACTCCTTTTAATTTTTTTTATTTATCCCTATTCAATATGGTTAGTCAGCCTTATTTAACAAACTTAGGAACCCCTCTAGATCTAGTTAACCCTTTTTAAAATTGGTAACCCCTATTGTTCTAGATTGTTAGTTACTAAGTATATGCTAGTTATATTTTCTCTTATGATTTTTTTTTTAATTTTCTTAACAGAGGAAGTATTTTGCCAAATTTTTGGAGAGAAGAGGGCATGAGTAGGCATCTCAAGTAGAACTTTATCCAATTAGGCAAATGCGATTTGTTTGGCAAAGTAATCGAACTAATTGGATTGTGGTGTTTTCCTTCTTTACCGTTGTTGCCTATACCAAGGGCAAAGCTTTAAGTCTTCTAATTTGGATAAGGTTTTTTTTTTTGCTTATTTTTTTAACATTCTCAATATTTTAAGTTTATTCTCTTCTTTTTAGTGTGTAGAGTGTATTTTTTTTTAAATGTAGGCTAAAAACGTCGCATTTATCGTGCTGATATTTGTGCTTCGTTTGTTTTATCCGATCGCAATTTTCTTCGTGATCATTTCCTGTAATCTGTTACAAATTTTAATGAAAATAGAACATCAATTCACAAATTAGTGCTACAACATGAGCAAGAAGAAACTGCACTGGTTAAGAAGCAAAAAATAGAGAAAAGACATTAAGTTTTGTGTTAATGAAGTACCTTTTTTTGTAAACAGTTGATGCTTTTAATTTGATGTGCACATACATTCAAACATTCACAATTGTAACTATTAGCTATCCAATTTTTTGTAAATATTTCAAATTTTACAAATTAGTTTTTGTTTGTTGTCTTTTATGTTGGTAATCATTTAATTATATATTAATTCCTAAATGTTGGTAAACCTTCTTGAATATACTTAATATAATGTATTTAGTAACCCCTTTTCACCATAGTTCCTAAGCTCTGTTAACTATAGTTAGGTAGTCTTGTTTATAATAGTTAGTAACCCCTTCTGATTATATTTAGTAACCACTTTTAAATATGCTTAGTAACCCCTTTTTACCATAGTTGATTAGTGTCTTATTGAAGATCGAGATTTCAAAATCTCGTAAGTTTAAAAAAATTATATTCATTGTTGTATGATATTTATTATACTATCTATTGAGTAAGCCATATTTATATAGTGCATTTAGCAACCCCTTTTCACCATAGTTGATCAAGACTCACTAACTATAGTTAACAGGGCTTAGCAACTATAGTTAGTGAGTCTTGTTTCTAATAGTTACTAACACCTTATGATTATATTAATAACCCTTTTTTAATATGCTTAGTAACCCCTCTTGTTGATACTTAGTGTCCCCTGGTGACTATAGTTATTTATCACTATTGAATACAGTTGCTAAGCTAAGCCTTTTTTTTTTATATATACATACTAAACTTGTGTTGATTATATTCAGTAACCCTTATATACTGAATTTAGAAAGCCCTTTTTCATTAAAAAAAAGTTGGTAATCCCTGCATTTTAGTAAGTCTTGTGAATAACAGTTAATAAGAATTGTTTAGAACAGATAGTAACCTCTGGAAAATCATGCTAAATAATGCAGAAATTTAAAAATGTTGCAATACATTGCAATGTTGCATAAAATATATATTATTACAATAAATATAAACAGTGTAATTAAATTAAAGTTTCCTTTTGGACTGGAGTTTTTGAACCAAGTTCCCTTCCTTGTGCCTGTGCTATCATAGCTTTTGTCTTCTTTTGTGTTGGTTGCTTTCCTTTTTCAAAATGACTCTTTACCCTTTTGCTTCTCCCTTTTGTGTTGGCTATTTCTGGATCAAACACCATTGGAATATCTTTAATTTTGTCTTGGTTGTTTTGAATGTTTTCCTCTTTTTCATTTTCTTGTTGGACTTGTTCAACAATTATTTTCTCTAGTGTGACATCAATATCATCAGATGAGGATTTAAACCTTTCTTCAAATATTTTCCTTGTTTTAGGATGTGCTTGGCTCTTCAAAACTAAGTTGTAATTGTTCCTTGCCATTAAAGTACGCCAAGGTTTGAACCTTTCTTCCCTCTTTTCAGTATCTGTTTTGCTTTCTTCCTTTTTTTTTCTTCCAAAATTCTGCTTTCACTAGTTTGTTCTATCGTTTCTTGATGTAATCATTTGGAATTGTAGTAACTGAGTGCATCATCAATACTCGAATACAATGGTAACAAAGCCATCCGATTTCTTCAAAATTTTTGTATGTAAAATCAACAAACTTCCTTTCTTTGTCAAAAGTCAGAGTGTGTTGTTTCTTGCTTGTTTTCAATCCAAACTTGATACATAAACCACTTTTGAGCAACTTCTTCAACACATGTTGACAAACATCCAATTGCATATTGAAACTCATCTTCAAATTCTTTGAAAATGGTTTGAATGTAAACTTCTGAAGCATGTTTCATGAGTCCATACATTGACATATTTGAGCATGGTTCTGAATTTGCACATATGAAATCAGCATTTGATTCTCTTCTTCTCCATCTTTCAATTGTTTGGTCAAAAATCTTGAAAAAATCAGTCAAGTTTGTTTTCTTTTTTACCTTGAAGCCAATAGCATTGTTAGTGCTTTCACTTCTTTGTGAAGATAACACTCTAGCTGAAAAGAAATCCTTACTTAGTGTTGTGCACCACTTTTCCTTTAAGTTGTACAACCTCTTGAACAAATTTTTTTGGGTTTTTCTCAGTTATACCCCCGAGTTATTGGGATTTCTGTTATACCCATGACGTTTTTAAAAATTCTTAAAGGTAGCCAACAAACATTATAATAGCTAACATGGTTAAGTCATTAACAACTAACTAACATTAATTTTCATCACCACAACTACCAAATAAACCTAACAAAAGTCCACCACGCCCCCACCTTTTTCTCCACCTTTTTCTGCAAAATAAACGGTGCTAACGTTTGTGATCTATAATTATAGTTTTTGGCTACAATTAATTTTTTTTACAAACTTCATGGGTATAACAGAGAATTTTCAAAATTCGTGGCTACAGGTGGGAAATCCTTATACTTCATGGGTATAACTGAAAAAAACCCATTTTTATTCCAAATTGTATTTCAAAATCATATCTTCCCAACATTCCTTAAATTCGAAAGGCACTGGTGGATGGAGGTTCTGACCTCACTTGGCAACAATTTTTTTTAATAAATTTATTATATTTTGTATGAAAGTTGGTAATTTATTGTATTTTATTGGAAAAATGACCCCGTTCGATAGTGAAAAGTGACTCCATAACTCTTTTCTCTCGCTCATTTTTCCTTTAAATTCCATCTTTTATAAAATGACCCCACGGTATCTAATTTCTGAATCCGCCACTGTCGAAAGATGTTACACAACCACGTAAACATTTGTTGAAAGCATTCTTGAAGTCCGCATTCTTTTTCAAAGATCCAAATCTTTACATAGCATTTTTAATTATATGCCAAATACATAGGCGATGCCTTGTTTGTGGAAAAACCTGTTGAATATTAATAATAAAGTTACTAAGTATAGTAACTCTTTTTAAAATTGATTAGTAATACCTATTCAATATAGTTAGTAACCCCTTTAAGACCTAGTTAGTAGCCCCTGCTAGACCTAGTTATTAACCCCTGTTTAAAAAACTTGGTAACCCCTATTGAATATAATCAGTAACCCCTACTGAATGTATTAGCTGATTTTATAATTGTTCAGTAATCCTATTAGACCTACTTAGTAACCCCTATTGAATATAATCAGTAATCCCTGTTAGACCTAGTTATTAAACCATATTGAATATAATAGTAAACATATTGAATATAATAAGTAAATTATTTTGAACAAAGTTATAAAATAAGAATTTACCTTTTCAATTGCCTTTGCCATAGCCAAATCTTGGTTAGTAAATATTGTAGTAGGGTTCACCTTTCCCATGGATTTCTTAAATGTTTCCAATACCCACTTAAATGTTTCTTTGGTCTCATTCGCGATGAATGCACAACCAAACATAACATTTTGCCAATGATTGTTTATTCCAACTATTGGTGCACATATTAAATTGTATTTGTTTGTGTGGAATGTAGTATCAAAAACTACTACATCTCCAAAGATTTTGTAATCTTCAAACATATGTGAATCCCTCCAAAAAATTGCTGTCAATTTCTTTTGTTTCCCACCTCCTCCAAGTTGAAATCCAAAAAAAGAATCTGGGTCATCTTATTGTCTTTGATACATATCATCAATCACATTTTGTGCATCTCCTCCTTCAATTTCTTTCATTTTTCTTCTAGAAATGTAGTTGTAGTGATCCTCATTGTGTGTCCTATTTCCTGTATGTAACCCGCTTCATGAGCCATCAAGTTGAATGTCTGTGCTGGCCTTAATCCACTGTCCAACATCATGTCTATTGCATGAGCTTTTTCTGCTTTCATCTTCCTTTCTGATCTTTGGAACTGCTGTAAGTCCCTTCTTGTCATTTCATGATTGTGTTTGGTGATGTGTCAATCAATTTCTCAAATACCATTCTTAAATTTTTCCCTTAGACAAGCACTGCAACCAGTTCTTGTTATTGGTACTTGCTTCTTTTTTTGTTTTTTTTTTTTTTTTTTCAGTTTTGGTATGTTTTCTGTTAATGCCGGTGTAGCAGTGTTGCCTTTTCCAGTACATCGAAACCCTTCTTTTGAACACACCCATTCTTTTGACCTTATTCTTTTTTCACCTCCTTGTGTCCATCTTGTTGTTGATTTTCTTACGCCAAATCCTTCAACATGAGCATATTTCTTGTATGCCTTATATATCTCTTCCCATGAGTCTGTTTTATACCCCATTAAAGTCTTCTGTATCTTCATTTTCTTCATTCATAGTATATGTTTGTTGCTCTTCCATTTCATGTATAGTGTCAACTAAAGATTCTCCTGTTGCTATTCATATATAAAACAGTGAGTGAAGAATCTATAATCACTGTTGAAAATAAAATGAATATAATCAGTAACCCCTATTATTAGACCTAGTTAGTAACCCCTATAGAATATAATCATTAACCCCTGTTTAACAAATTTGGTAACCCCTATTAAATATAATCAGTAACCCCTACTCAATGCAGTAACTCCTTTTATAATTGTTCAGTAACCCCTATTAGACCTACATAGTAACCCCTATACAATATAATCAGTAACCCCTGTTAGACCTAGTTTTTAACCCATGTGTTAACAAAATTGGTAACCGATATTATAATGACTGTTATATTGCTAGTAACCCCTATTATATTGTTAGTAACCCCTGTTATATTGTTAGTAACCCCATTTAAATTCTTAGTAATCCTTACTATCACATTCAATAGTTATTAACCATTTTTATATTGTTAGTAACCCATATTAGACCTACTTAGTAACTCATACTGTTTAACAAACATGGTAACCCCTATTATAATAATTGTTATATTATTACTAACCCCTATTAGACCTACTTAGTAACCCATACTGATTATAATTAGTAACTCCTGTTAAACCTAGTTATTAACCCTATTTAACAAACATGGTAACCCCTATTATAATCATTGTTATATTGCTAGTAACCCTTATTATAATCACTGTTATATTTCCCTTTCTTCTTTTCTTTCGACTCGACATACCCAACCTTCGATTTTTCGCCAGCCTTTTCCTCCAACCTTTGTTCCACCATTTTTTCAGCAAGTAAATTAGGACGAGTTTGAGAGTTCTCGTCGGTTTCCATGGAAGAATTTTGTGGGTAGATGGTTTGAATTGGTGAAATATCCATTAGAGAGCAAGGTGAGAGTAAGTTAGGGTTTAGTTCTCTTAGGGTTTGGAAGATTTGTGGAGATCGAGTGAGTGAGTATGAGTGATGATAGATTGAGAAATCTGGCCATTATATAAATTCGAAAAAGTGGACCTTTAAGGTGCTTAGTTTAGTTTCAGATTTTGTGAAAGGGTGTGACTTTACCACTTCTTAAATGATTCTTTGTACCACATGTAGTATTAAAGAGAGAATGTTTTAGATCATTAAATAGGCACAATGAATTCGAATTTATGATTTTTGAAGTGAAAAAGTACGATTTTTTTGCATTAAAAATAGGGAATTTGTTAATTTGGGAATTTTTTTTTTTGGGTTGGATAAACTTAATAAAAGTTTGGACTTTGAAAAGAATAAGTCTACCCAAATTAGATGGAACTAATACAAAACAAATTGGGCCTAATATTTTAACAATTAAAATTATTATCCTTGTCTCACTAATTTATTTAATTCAATACTTGCACACAAGAACAAAATTAATCTATTACTTGACACAGTGTAAATACACGTTGATTTTGTGCATGAGATATGTATACTTAACATAACTAATTAACTTATTTACCTTGGGTGCATGAGTTCCTTCTATTGTAGTTGAATCATCCCAAGTTCCATACGCATCCTTTCATGCTTTTCCCTTGTTAGGGGCTTAGTAAGAATATCTGCAATTTGATTATCAGTCTCACAAAAATTAAGTTTAATTAATCCTTTTTCAACATAGTCTTTAAGGAAGTGATGCTTTATATGAATATGTTTAACTATTGAATGATGAACTGGATCCTTAGAAATGCATATTGCACTTGTGTTATCACAATAAATGGAATTACAACAAGCAGCAGCTGCCACATACTCAGCTTCAGCAGTAGATAGGGCAACAGTGTTTTGTTTCTTGTTAGCCCAAGAAACTAGACATGACCCGAGGAACTGGACTGTTCCAGAGGTAGTTTTTCGATTTACCAAATCACCTGCATAGTCAGCATCTGTGTATCCTATTAAGTCAAATGTATCACTTCTAGGATAGAAGAGACACAAATCATTAGTTCCTTTAAGGTATCTAAAGATCCTCTTAACTAATGTGCGATGAGATTTTTTAGGGTTAGATTGAAATCTAGCGCACAATCCAACACTATTAGAAATATCGGGTCTACTTGCAGTTAAATAAAGCAAAGAACCGATCATACCTCTATATTTAGTTTGATCCACAGGAGTTCCTTGGGGATCCTCATCTAATCGAGTTCCAACACCCATAGGTGTATGATTAGTTTTAACTTGATCAAGATTATACTTTTTCAGAAGTTCCTTGACATATTTTTGCTAATGAATCAAGTCCCCCCTTTCTGTTTGCTTAATTTGCAAACCAAGGAAGAAGTTTAATTCACCCATCATACTCATTTCAAATTCACCATTCATTAGGTCAGCAAAATATTTAAAAAGTTCATCATTAGTAGCACCAAAGATTATGTCATCTACATATATTTGGACAACTAATAGATCAGTTCCATTTGCTTTCAAAAATAAAGTTTTGTCAACCTTTCCTCTTTTAAAATCATTTTGTAAAAGAAACTTTGAAAGTCTTTCATACAAAGCTCTAGGAGCTTGTTTGAGACCATAAAGAGCCTTATCTAATTTGAACACATGATTAGGAAAATTTTAATTTTCAAATACAGGAGGTTGTTCAACATAAACTTCCTCCTCAAGAAATCCACTTAGAAAAGCACATTTTACATTCATTTATCCCATAAAAGAAGCAAAAGAAATAAACATTCGAATAGCTTCTAACCTTGCCACAGGTGCAAAAGTTTCTTCGAAGTCAATCCCTTCTTGCTGATTATAGCCTTTCACAACAAGTCTAGCCTTGTTCCGTACGATTGTTCCATATTCATCAAGCTTATTCCTAAATATCCATTTAAGTCCAATGACTCTTTTGGATTTAGGAACTGGTTCAAGATGCCATACCTTATTTCTTTCAAATTCATTTAGTTCCTCTTGCTTGGCATTGATCCAATCAGCATTTTTGAGAGCTTCCTCATGGTTCTTAGGTTCCATGGTGGACAGAAACATTTGAAAAGTACAGAAGTTCCTCAGCTAAGATCTAGTTTGAATTCCTTTGTAAATATCACTGATTATTAGGTCAGTGGGATGAGACTTTTGATGCTTCCAAGGTTTTGGTTGAAAGTCTGTCAAGGGAACTCCAACTTGTGCAGTCTCTACTTCAGCTCCTCTGACTTGTTCTGTTTCCCCCTCAGGTTCCTCAGTTATAACTTCTACTACTTTAGGTTAAGGAACTTCAGTTTGATTGTGAGGTTCCTCTTCCTGTAAATGAATGTTCTCCTTGTGAGAAGTTTAGATTTCTTCATCTGTATCAATTTTCTTAATAAGACCAATTTAAAAATCAGTTTCCTCAAGTTCCTGCATATTCAAGTGAGTGTTAGCTTCATCAAATATAATATGTATACTTTCTTCCACACACATTAAATTCTTATTATAGACTCTATATGCCTTGCTATTTGTAGCATAGCCCAAGAAATACAACCTCATCACTTCTTTCATCGAATTTTCCCAAGTTTCTTTTACCATTGTTATGGACAAAACACCTGCAACCAAAAGCTCTAAAGTAAGAAATATTGGGTTTTCTACCCTTTTTTTTTAGAAAGGTAAGAATATATTATAATAGATCCCAAAAGGGAAGTTAAGCCTCAACAAGCTCACACCATCCAAAGACAAAGTGCCCTCAAGCACCAACACAACCTTGAAGGACAAATCACCCTCAAGGACCTAACTACAACAGGATGCACAGTAACAAAAAACAAAACCATAAGGACAAACCTACTTCTAATGGCTCTCATCTTAGGGAGTCAAGCCATTCTCTATTACATTGGGATGTTTTGCTAGGCATAATGCTAAAAATTCGCCAATAGCACCATTGTTGAGTCTCCTGAACTAGCACTGCAGGATCTCTAACATAATAATTCCAAATAGCCTCATTCCTTGATCTCCATAGTAGGTATAGCATTGTTGTATAGTTGGCTTGGATCACGTGCTTCTTGAATGATCTAGCAGCACCCTGCTTCAGCCACTGAGACATCTGATCCAGAGAACCCCAACTAGCAAGGCATCCCACCTTCTTGTTCAATAGCCCAAAGCACTTCTGAGCATAAACACATCTAACAAATATGTGCTCTGCAGATTCACTCCCCTGCTGACACACAGGGAAAGAAGTTTAAGAGCAAACCCCAATCTTATACAATTTGTCCCTGGTTCTAAGTCTGTTCCACATCAATAACCTGACTATAAAGCTGCACTTAGGAATATTAAGCCTATTCCATACCCAAGAGCACCACTCCACTACTTCAGAATCACCTCTCAGCCAGGCATATCCACTAGTAGTAGAGTATTCCCCTCTGCCAAACATCCACCTGTCTCCATTGTATCCTGATCTGAACTTTTCTTTGACCTTGCAGAGATGCCTCCAATACCAGCTAGAGGAATTATTAGGCACATAATCCCTCCAGCTTTGGTTTTTAATGTACACATGAGATACCCACTTAACCCAAAGGTTATCAGCTTTTAGGGCCAAATTCCAAACATACTTCCCCAAAAGAGCATAGTTCCAAGCATGGCTCTCCCTAAACCCCAAACCTCCACAGTTCTTTGGCCTACATAAAAAATCCCAGGCAATAAGACCTGGCTTAGAATAGTGGACTGACCCAGACCACAAAAAGTTTCTGCAAATAGAAGTTACAGCAGCTATTATAGGATTAGGCAGCAAGAAGATGGAAGCCCAATAAACATGGAGGCTTATTAAAACTGATTGGACCAGTTGGGCCCTCCAAGCATAGGACAGTAGCCTAGTGCCCTAGGATCTGATCCTAGCAACAATCTTGTCAGTGAGGAAATCACAGTCAGCTTTGTTCAACTTCTTAGCATTTATTCTCACCCCTAGGTAGGAGAAAGGAAGGTAGAGTTTTATACCCTTTAATAGTTCATATGGAGTTTTGTTGGCTATTGGTCTCATCATAACTCTATTGATTATCTAACATGTTGTGTTAACAACTTTTGCCCAGAAGTTCCTAGCAAGACCACTAGCTATCAACATAGTCCTAGCCATATCTTCAAGTGTCTTGTTCTTCCTTTCAACAACTCCATTTTGTTGTAAAATTCTTGGGGCTGAAGAGTTATGATCCATACCATTTATCCTACAAAACTCATCAAACATTGAATTTTCAAATTCTGTTTCATAATCAGACCTTATGTGGATTACTTGGAATCCACTTGTCTTTTGAATTCTGGTTACAATAGTTTCAAACTCATCATAAGTTTCATCCTTAGTTGATAAGAATATAACCCATGTGAATCTGGAATAGTCATCAACAATAACCAAAACATATTTCTTACCACTTCTGCTTTGGATCCTCATAGGACCACACAAGTCTATATGAATAAGTTCTAAAGGTTTAGAAGTACTAATCATATTTTTACTTTTGATAGAAGATCTTTCCTGCTTGCCTTTCACACATGCTTCACATACATGATGACCAGGGAACTTGACTTTTGGTAGACCAACAACCAAGTCCTCAGAATTTAATTTGTTCATGTGTGAAAAGCTAGCATGTCAAAATCGTTTGTGCCATAATAAAGGATCATCATCAATAACACTTAAACAAGTAAGGTTGTTCCTTGGGATGGAGTTGAGATCCACAATGTATGTGTTCCCCCTTCGAGTTCCTTCTAAAACAACCTTTCCATAATTATCATTGATGATCTTACATACATTAGAAGTGAAACTTACAGAATTACCTTTATCACAGTATTGAGATATACTTAACAAATTATGACTCAAACCCTCGACCAAAAATACATTATCTATACAGTAGGAACTTGACCTTCCAACTTTTCCTTTGGCAACGATCTCGCCTTTCTTGTTATCTCCAAAAGTCACAATTCCTCCTGGGTAAGTCTCTAGTGAGAGAAATCTTGATTTGTCTCCTGTCATGTGCTTAGAACAACCACTGTCGAGATATCATGTGTTGTTCCCCCTCACTAGGACCTGCAAAAGAACTTAATGGTTAGGTGGAGGAACCCAGGTTTCCTTGGGTTCCTTTGATAAAGAAACAGAATCGATTTTCTTTATCCAGAGTTGATTAGAATTTTTCTCTTGAGCAAGTTCCTTCTTGTCACATGATTTTTCATAATGACCAATTTTTCCACAGAACGAACATTTCTTGTTTCTGGGTAAATCAACATACTTTTTCTGTTTCCATTTATGCTTAGTGTGGACATAACCTAAACCTTCTGTTCTTTTAGTTTGGGCTTGCTCAATCCACTTTGGAGTAATGTACTGACCAATTCCTTTAATTTTTCTGGCCTCAAGTTCCTTCTCTAATTTAGCCTTTTCAAACCTCATTTCCTCAAGATCTCTCTTGAGTTTTTCGAAATCTTTATTAAATGTTCTAGAGGAGGAACTTGATCCAATTAGGTCAGTCTCCATCAATTTGTATTGAGCTAACTCGACATTTGCCAAATTATTTTCATATCTTAATTTTTCAACAAGTTTCTCTAGGTGGAGATTCTTATCAAAGAGATCACAAAATTTTCCTTGAACATCAATGCGTTGGTTCTTAATCCAAGCACTGTGTTCCTTGCTTATTTTAAGAGCTTTTTCACATTCTCTTAAGTGATTACTTACAGTTTTCCAATCATCTTTCATTTCTTTTAGTAAGTCAACTAATGTTTCTTTAAGAAGAGTTTTTAACTGTTTAGGATCTAGAGTTACCTTATTATGTCGAGTTTCTCCATCAGAGTTTGCCATCAAGCATAGATTGGCAGTCTCTTCTTCTGGTTGCTCGAGTTCCTCATCACTTTCAGAATCTCCCCATGCAGCAATCATGGCCTTCCTTATGTCAGGTTTTTTGAATGGAGCTCTGGTTCCCTTGCCATGTTCCTTCGCCTTGCTTTTTCCATTTTCTGTGTCCCATTGAGGACATTCTCTTATGAAATGGTCAGAGGAACTGCACTTGTGACATCTAGAATCAATCTTGGAGGAACTATGTTGAACCATGTTTGATTTGAGTGATGACAAACCAGTTCTCTATACTTGATTGCTATGTATGATTATGTATAAACAGGTTGAATCAAGTGAGAATATATCAAGGCAGCATTTGAAGTGAAGAACTTCAGAGCCTTGAGATATTTGAAGATCAGAAGCCAAGAGCTTGGAGCTTTTTATTTTTATAAACATTAGGATCTTCTTGTAAAATGAACTTAGGGAAGTAAGGCTTATGTATAATTGTAAAGAAGCAAGAAGGGTTATGTCCAGAAAAGAGAACAGGCAAAGAACAAGCAAAGAACAGTTCTCTTCATCAGACATAAACTTAGTAGTACAGAGAGCACTATGGAAACAGACCTCAATATTACGCACGTTCTCTTAAGTGATCAGTATTGATATTTTAACTCCAAAATGTTTTAAAATTCAAATGATATATATTGATCACTTAGGTTTTGGAATATCTGTAAAATAATATTCCAAAATCAGCTCAGTTAATGCATTGTACCATTTTCGACTCTAGTGTACCTTCCACTAACCCACTACATGTAGTGGAAGGGAACAAAGTCTGAACTAGTACTATTGTACTTGTGTCAACTGATTTTGTCTGTATTATTTAAGCAAGTCTCCATGCACAATTAGGATACAGTTTTCATTTGCAAAAATTGTCTATCTTCTAAAAACCCTAAAAAACCTCTTGCTCTAAAAAAGAAACTAAGCCATATTTTCTAAAGTTCATTGATAGAGCAAAAATTATCTCCATAATCATCTTTAAGATAAAACTTACGGAGAATTTGATTTTGTATTTTGAGCCAGTTAGAGGGAAGTGGTTGGGGAGTGTTCTGTGAGCACTGAGTGAATTGTTAGAGTTAACAGTTGGGGAATTGAATGTTACATAGTTGTAGCATCTGATTGAGTGTGTAACCATTGTTATTCTTCAGAGTTGATTAATAATATTGGTAAGAGAGTAGAGGACATAGGCTTATTTAGAAGCCGAACCTCGTTAAATTCTTGTGTCCCTACTCTATATTTTATTGTTCTCTCGTTGTTCCCATAAATTGATAAACAAAATTGAAAACGATTGAAAAATCACACATACTCAATTCAACCCCCCCTTCTTGAGTATACATTTAACTTACAATTGGTATCGGAGTCTAACTTCTCAAAGGGTTAACTACCTAGAGGAACGAGAATATGAATACTTAATGTAATAACCCGAATTTTTGGGTTAGAAAATTTTGTGAATATATGTTAGGATTATCCAATTCTAAGCTCAGACTTCAGTTTCGGGTTGGGTTTTTCTTAATCTATCCTTGCTTAAACTTGAGCCCAATGACTCAAGATTTTCCTTACCTTGGCCGGCCCTCCTATATTAATCAAGGCCAAGGGGTTTGTTTTCAAATAAGATCTAATTATCTAATTATTTTATCTACATCTAAAAAGCCTTTTTTTATATCTACTCCTAATCTCCCTCTTATGATCCTATCAACCCTCCTATAATTCCTCAACAACTTTCTCTCTATTACTCTCTACATCCCCACGGTTCACCCCCCCTTCTCACTTCAAATTTTACTCTTGTTCTTTTATAATTTCATAAGAGAACAAGCTCCTAATCTTAAACACTTATTTTCCAAAACATAAACTTTCAAGAAGTTGATCAAAGTTTAAATATGTGTGACCCGTGTGATAGCCGAGTAAAGCAAGAGGATTTCTTTGTTTGTTCTTTCCTAATCCAAGGTAACTAGACTAACCACTTAGAATTAGGATTATTAATTTACATAATTTGACAGAATAGATTGCTAGATTATAGAATATTTATCATGAAACCTTAGAACTTTGTTTGAGCCATGCATGTATCATGAGGATTAGGTTCTTGATGAATTCTTGATTTGTTTACATGTTTTTAGGTGATTTATTTATTTATTTATGGTTTAATTCATATTACTTCCTCCGTAAACGAAAAATTGCAACAAAGGGGGAGGTCACGGACTCCAAATTTTTTTTTATAAATATGTTTAAGTTAGTAGATTAGTAAAAGTAGGAGAGAGAAATAAAAGTTAGTAGAGTAGAAAAGTAGGAGAGAGAAATAAAAGTTAGTAGATTAATAAAAGTAGGAGAGAGAAATAAAAGTTAGTAGAGTAGAACAAGTAGGAGAGAGAAATAAAAGTTAGTAGATTAATAAAAGTAGGAGAGAGAAATAAAAGTTAGTTCAGTAGAAAAAGTAGAAGAGAGAAATAAAAGTTAGTATATTAATAAAAGTAGGAGAGAGAAATATGTTAAATATTACCCAAAATAGAAAGTGACAAGTTTGTTGCAATTTTTTAAAAACATCCAAATATGGAAAATGTTGATAATTATTTGGTCTAATTCATGATTAATTATTTATGTTTGCATATTTCTTTAGTTTTAATTGTAGAATATTGGTTGTCTTTATTTCTTGGAATTTTCGAACCTTATGGTCTTGAAAGCATGAATTTTTATTGAGTTCTTGAAATAATTCTTTGATTTAAGAGCATGTTTGTTTGATTTAAATAAGTTTTGAATGCTAATCTTGAGTTACATTTTGATCTTGTTCTTCCTTGTAAAAGTCGTGAACAACATGTTGATTTGGGTCAACGTTTCAATTTTTGATTATTGTAGCTTTGATAAAAATCAAATCTTTATTTTATGAATTTAATTGCATGACCGTTTAAAGTTATGCCTTTTTTTTACATGATGATTTTTCTTGTTGAATTTACATGACTTTCTTGTTGCTTGTTCCTTCGTGCATGGCCGTGTATTTCATAAGATGAAAGGTTGGATTTTTATTTGTTATCTGTACTGCTAAGCATGATTATATGTTGATTATTTGGTTACATGATTGCTACATGATTTATTATGTGGCTTTGAGTATTATAGGAACTATTTATGTGGTGAGTCAATTATGTGCCTTGCATGGGTTCGAATGATAAGTTTCATGAATACTTATCATTCGTCTCTGAAGTAGTATATTCTAAGTGAACGATTTACGTGTTTAAATTTAAGCTAGAGTTTATTATGTGTTATCGACTTCGGTAGTGGCGATTATCTATATCGACTTCGGTCGCAGCGATTATGTGCTATCGACTTCGGTCGTGGCGATTATGTGTGTCGACTTCGGTCGTGGCGATTATGTATATCGAATTCGGTCGTGGCGATTATGTGTTATCGACTTTGGTCGTGGCGATTATGTGTTATCGACTTCGGTCGTGGCGATTATGTGTTATCGACTTCGGTCTTGGCGATTATATGTTATCGACTCCGGTCGTGGCGATTGTTTGATTAGATTACAGTTGAGTCGAATGTATTGATAGAATCTAGTTGAGTCGATTTTTATTGTATGAATATTTTCTTCAGTCAAATATCGTTAAGCATGTTTCATTATGATGTTATGATTTTTAGTATGTCTTTATTATTAGGTCTTCCGCTGTTCTTCTATTGATTTGATTGAAGTATGTTTGGTTGATGTTTTCCGCTGCGTGATTCTGATCTATGAATGGAACTGTTATGATTGTTGGAACTTTCCTTTTTCATGATTGTTATGCTATGATTGCTCTGTTCTCTCTTATTATGTATTTTATGGT
The DNA here is from genome assembly GCA_951394345.1 of Salicornia ramosissima. Taxonomy (NCBI): domain Eukaryota; kingdom Viridiplantae; phylum Streptophyta; class Magnoliopsida; order Caryophyllales; family Amaranthaceae; genus Salicornia; species Salicornia ramosissima. The sequence goes on along the minus strand of OX596233.1, from coordinate 44,405,127 downwards.
TCCACTTCTAAGTGGAACAGCCTAGTTACTCCCCACTGATTGTGGACCCCATTTCAGGTAATGGAGCTGGAGTTTGAGTTCTCAAGGGAAGTGAGGTTGGGATTGAGAGCAAGTAAGTGCAGTAGCTTAGCTACCCATTAGAAAGTCCTAACCCTTTTTAGTATTAATTTTCATAGGCTTTAGTAGTTTTGTTGTTAATAAGAGACTTTGTTTAATTCATTGTGTTGGATTATTTAAAGTTTATTAAATAAAATGATTAAGTTTTGAGCTTCCGTTGTTATTATTTAAATTATTAATGAAAGTTTATAGTTATCGATGATCCGTGTTGTTGTTTTCTCCAAAAACAAAGTTGCCAAAATACGGGTCGTTACACTTAAGAATCAAGTGGATCCAGACTTCCCAAGTTCAATGGTACAAACTACTCATGGTGGAAGAACTGCATGAAGAATCTTATCATTGGAATCAACTATGAGTGCTAGATAATTGTTAAGAATGGACCTATGGATCCATAAGAAAAATCAAGAAGGGTTCATTGTTCCCAAGTCTGAAGCAGAATACGCAAGTGAGGACTTCAAGAAGCTAGAAAATAATGCCAAGGCAATGTCACTTGTCCAACAATGAATTGCAGAAGGTAACTCTAAAGTGAGAAGGTAAAAAATCGAGATGCTCATATCAAAATATGAGGTCTTTGAGATGACTAGAGAAGAAAACATCAAGGATATGTTTACAAGGTTTATGACCATTGTAAACGAGCTAAAGTCATTAGGTAAGACCTTCTCAAGTAAGGAGTTGGTGAGGAAAATGATAAGAAGCTTGTCAGGCAAGTGGATGCCCAAGTTTACAGTCATTCAAGAGGCAAAAGATCTAACCACACTATCTCTGGAACAGCTGATTGGTTCCTTAATGACACATAAGATGTTAGTAGATTCAAAGGCTGAAACCAGTTTGAAGAACAAAGAGATGGTTCTCAAGGCAGAAGAATCAGAGGAGGATGAGGATGGCATTAGTCTCATGGCTAGAAAATTTGAAAAATACCTTAGGACCAAATCCAAGGTTAAGTTTTCAAAAGGAATAAACAGTTCTGGACAGTTCAGGAAAACCAGTTCCAATGCTGGTTGCTTCAAGTGTGGTGAACCAGGGCACAAAATAAAAGAGTGTCCAACTTGGAAGAATGCAAAGGGAAAACCTGGAGTCCAGACTGAGAAGAAGGTTTTCAAGAGGGCTATGCTTGCTGTTGTTTGGGGAGATTCAGAATCTGAAGATGAGGAAGATGCTGAAGAAGCAAATCTCTGCCTCACTGCTTTCACATACACAGACTAGTCTGAGACCTGTTCTGATGAAGAAATTGTTCTTTGTCTCATGGCTGGTGGAAGCTCTTCAAATGATAACCAGGTTTGTTTTGACGAAATAAAAGAAAACATGCATAATCTAGATAGAGATGAATTACTTGATTATCTTGAATTCACAATAGATCAATGCATTCCTGTTGGGTCTGTCTACCAAAGCAACAAAAAGAAATTAAAAGAAACAGCTCGAGATTATGAGATATGTGGTGCTAGATCTGTTGAACTTGAACTCATTTTTAAGGAACTTAAAGAGAAAATTCCTGAACTTGAAATAACAGTAGATCAGCAAAGAATAGAACTTGAGACATTAAACTCCAAACAAGTTCCTATGGAGGATGAACTTTTTGAAAAAATTGAAAAGGGGTTTAATGAGCTCAAGGAACTATTTACACATGATTCAAATTTTGAATTGCTAAAAGATGCATGTACCTTGAGTAAATCTGATGTCATACTTGCTTATGACCACTTAATTGAAAAACTCGAACGCAAGGTACATAGTGATCTTAAGCTTTCTAAGGAGACTGGTTCTCCCACTGCTTTTGATGATGTTCTTGATGTTTTACATAGTGAGTGTACAGCTCAGATCTATGATCTTGAGGCTGAACTTATTTTGCTAAGACAAGAAAACATCAAGAGAACCAATGACGAACCAGATCCCTCCCTGGTTTCAAGACTACAAGATGAACTTCAAAAGACGAGAGTTAATCTAAATTCTTGAGAAACAAAATGAAGTTCAACTTAAAAGGCTTGAAAACAAGGAGCTTGAACTAACAGATTGTATGAACCAATTGAACAAAATGTTAGATGCTCAGAAACCCCTAAACATCCTCACATCCCAACCTGGAAATTCTCAAAGGTTTGGTTTACGATATTCTAGATCTAGTTTTACCATTGTTCGAGGCAGACACAACACATGGTTGAATGAGTTCAAGAAAGGCAAGTATATATTTGCCAAAGATATGCATGTTTGTACCTACAGTGGTAAGAGTGGTCATGTAACAAATAATTGCTTTACCAAAAAGAAACATGACAATAAGAACAAAACCTACACCAATCAGGTGTGGGTTAGGAAGGTCAAAGTTGAGAATGTTTCAAAGAACAAGGAACCCAAGCTGGTCTGGGTTCCTAAAACTAACCTTTAATTTGCTTGTGCGGGTACGAGTGAAAGGAAAGCCATATTGGTATTTGGACAGTGGTTGCTTAAGACACATGTCCGGGGATAAAGAACAATTCCTTTCACTCACTGCATTCGAGGGAGGGTACGTGACATTTGGTGAAAACAACAAAGGACTTACCAAAGGAGTATGTAAGGTTGGTAAGTCACTCTCCCAAGCAATTGATAATGTTTACCTATGTAGAAGGTTTGAAACATAAACTTTTGAGTATTTCTCAGCTATGTGACAAGGGAAATTATTGAATCAAATGCTTGTCACATAGTGAACCCTGAGACAGGGGGACTAGTCTGTGAAGGAACAAGGCATAACAATGCGTATATCACATACTTAAGTCAAATTTCACAGAATAATGCTCTCTGTCTTATTGTTGAGAGGATGATCAATGACTTTGGCATAAAAGACTAGGACATGTTAGCCTTACTTTTCTCAACAAGCTAAGATCACGGGATTTGGTGAGCGGTTTACATAACATCAAATATGTGGCAGACCAGATCTGCCAAGAGTGTGCAAAGTGCAAACATGTCAGATCATCCTTTAAACCAAAGAAAGTCGTTAGTTCTTCTAGGCCATTTAAGCTTGTACACATGGATTTATGTGGACCTATGCGCGTACAAAGTAGAAATGACTATAGTTATGTGTTTATCTTGGTTGATGATTACTCTCATTACACCTGGATCATATTTTTGAAACATAAAGATGAAACATTTGATGAATTTGAGATTCTAGTGAAACAGGTCCAGAACAAGATTAATTACCAGTTAGCATCTATTAGATCTGATCATGGATCAGAGTTTGATAATGCAACTTCATAACCTATTGTATGGAGCATGGTGTTTCCCACAACTTCTCATCCCCCATAGCTCCACAACAAAATGGAGTAGTTGAAAGAAAGAACCGCACTCTAGAAGAAATGGCTAGAACCATGCTTCTGGAGAGTGGTCTGTCCAAGAAATTTTGGGCTGATGCTGTGAGTACATCATGCTACATACTTAATAGAGTTATGCTAAGACCAATGCTGAGAAAAACACCTTATGAACTTCTAAGAGGTCGAAAACCAAACATTGAGCATTTAAGAATCTTTGGTTGCAAGTGTTTTGTGCACAAAAATGGTAATACCAGTTTGGACAAATTCGACCCCAGGAGTGATGAAGCTTTTTTCATTGGGTATTCTCCTCATAGAAAGGCATATAAAGCCTTCAACAAAAGAACCTATCTTGTGTGTTAAAGAGAGCATCCATGTGTTGTTTGATGAAACTAACATGTTCAACAAGCCTGTGTAGGTAAATGAAGATGAAGGATTTGAGATTAGAATGACAAACTTCACTAGAGCTGAAACAGAGAACACTGCTGAACCAGACCCTTCAAATTCTCCTGAACACAACAATGGGTCTGGTGTAGCAGAAGAAAATGTTGAACAAGTTGTTGAACACAGTGACTCTCCTGCTCATCCAACTCAAGATGAAGTGGGAGAGAACACTGAAGAAACTGGTCCACCCACTCAAATTCGGAATGAGATAGGGGGAACCAGTACTGACATTGGTTCTAATTTAGGTGACTCAAATGATGTAAGAAGGGGTATGTTTAAGTAAAGAAACTCTCACCCTGCTGATCAAATCATTAGTGATTTATCAAAGGGAGTCCAAACTACAAATTATGTTTGGAAAATTTATTGTGCTTACTTCTCCTTTTTATTTCACATAGAACCAACTAACTATACGATTGCTCTAACTGATCTTGATTGAGTCCTGGCCATACAAGATGAGTTGAACCAGTTTGAGAGAAATCAGGCTTGGCATCTTGAGCAAAGAACCAATGAGATATCAATTATTGGAACCAAATGGGTCTTCAGAAACAAATTGGATGACTCAGGCACTATAGTCAGAAACAAAGCCAGGCTAGTGGTTCAAGGGTTTAACCAACAAGAAGGAATAGATTATAATGAAACCTTTGCTCCAGTAGCCAAGCTTGAGGCTATAAGAATTCTAATTGCCTTTGCTACTCACATGAATTTCAAACACTTTCAAATGGATGTTAAAACTGCTTTTCTGAAGGGCTATTTGAAAGAAGATGTGTATGTGGAGCATCCCCTGGATTTGAGGATAGAGATTGTCCAGATCATGTCTACAAGTTAGACAAAGCTCTTTATGGGCTCAAAATATCCCCTTGTGCTTGGTATGAGAGACTCTCTAGTTTTCTAATTGAAAATCATTTTGAGAGAGGTTTAGTGGACAAGACTCTATTCTTAAAGAAAAGGGGACCAGATCTGTTAGCGGTCCAGGTATATGTTGACGATATTCTATTTGGGGCTACTAATTCTGTTTTGTGTGATGAGTTTGCAGATCTAATGAAAAGTGAATTTAAGATGAGTATGATGGGAGAAATTGGTTTCTTCCAAGGGTTTCAAATCAATCAAGTGGATCATGGAATCGTGATCCACCAACAAAAGTATCTCAAGGAGCTACTCAAGAGATATGGTCTGCAAGATAGTAAAAACCTATGACACACCTATTCCTACCTCTTCTAAATTGAGCCTAGATGAGAAAGGAAAGGAAGTTGAGGATAAGCTATACAGAGGTATGATTGGCTCACTTCTCTACTTAACAGTTAGTAGACCAGACATAGTGTTCTCAGTTGGATTGTGTGCTAGATTTCAAAGCAACCCAAAAGAGTCTCATCTAAAAGCTGTTAAGAGAATTTTCAGGTATCTGAGTGGTACTGAGGACATGTGCTTGTGGTATCCAAAGGGCAGCAATTTTGATCTTTTAGGATACACTGATGCTGACTTTGCTGGTTTTAATGTTGACAGGAAGAGCGCTTCAGGAATAACTCATTTCGTAGGTTCTTGTCTCATTTCACGGGGATCTAAGAAATAAAATTCAGTGGCTTTATCTACAGCTGAGTCAGAGTACACAGTTGCTGCTTTGTGTTGTGCTCAGTTGCTTTGGATAAAGACATAACTGAAGGATTTTGGGGTCTGTTCTGGAAGTGTTCCCATTTTGTGTGATGACACCAGCGCCATAAAAATTTCAAAAAATCCTGTTCAATATTCTAAAACCGAGCATCTTAAAATCAAACATCATTTTCTCAGAGACAATGTGGAAAAAGGAAATGTCAATCTTGAATTTTGCAGATCCGAAGAGCAATTGGCTGATATTTTCACTAAGCCCCTGAGCAGGGAAGTTTTTGTCAAACTCCTCACATTACTTGGTATGGTAAGGATTAGATTCTAGTTCCTTAGGATTTATCTTTACTCTTTTGATCATTTTTTGCTTCATTATTCCCTAGTGTACATAAGCAGGGTTGGTTAACTTTTTAATTGTCATATATGCAACTGCTCACAAAGTTCTTATGATGATACTTTTCTAATATGTTGTACCTCTAAGTTGCCTAACTAATAAGGTAGCTCAATTTTTATATGAATGCAGATCAGCGTCAGACCACTGTCAGACCAGTTCCTTATAACGGTTATCTCATTTCAATTCATGAATTTTCAATTTTGAAACTGAGAAGTTAATTACTCTGACAGATGACCATTGTGGCACTTATGACATTTGTAAAGTAACTTCCTTAACTTCTCTTCAATAACTGTCAACTTAATTTCATTTTCACTTTCATTCTTTCATATTTCCTTTCTCTCTCTAACCATCTTTCTCTTTCATTCTCTAACTGCTCTTCTCTTCTCAAACCCTAAGTATTTTCGAAGGATTTCTCTACTGTTTTCTCATCACACTCTCACTCTTTCTCCTTCAAATCTTTGCCATTTACATTATGGGAAGGAAAAAGAACAAGGGATCAAAGAATAAAATTAGAGGTCCTAGTCGATCACCTCAGTTCACCCAACCAAGGGTTGAGAAAAAATAAAGTGCTACAGTGGTTGCTGAACACCACGAAGCAAAAGAAAAGTCTGAAGAAGTTGAGGCACATGTGACTGAGGAAACAATAGTGGAATAAAAGGATCCATGCAAGCAAAAGAACGAATCACCACCACCACCATCTCCAAAATCACCACCACCACAAACCTAGACAACTCCCTCACCACTAAAACCAACAACTTCTACACCCAACAAATCACCATCACAATCATCCAAACAACCATCTCCACAGCCTACAACTCCTTCTCCTCCACAGAAATCACCACCACCATCAAAAGCAAAGATTCCACCATCACCATCACCACCAAAAGAAAGGTCTCCATCACCTTCCCCACAACCACAAAAATCCCCATCGCTGCCTTCACAGACCACTAACAAACCAGTGCCTAGCACTAAGGACAAGGATGATGAAATGGGTGAACCCCAAGATAGGGTTCAAATTGAAGGTGATGAATCACATATTTCTGTTCCTGAAGCTGATCAAGAAATTAAGATCATTGGTGAAAAACAAGGGGAAAAGGGCCCTAAAAAGAGAACAAGGCCTCTAAGGTCTAGAATGTGTAAAGAGGAGGTGAAGAAGGAGTTTGAAGACGAGCAGGTTGAAGAAGAGAAGTAAAAGACAAAGAAAAGGGTTAAAATGGTTGCTAGGAAGGGTAAGACGTTAGAGAGCCCAAAGCTTACATCAAAACTACCCACAGAAAAGAAGAGAAAGGCTTACTCTGTCCCTGAGAAGGCCTCAGCTAAAAAGAAAGGTAAGTCCACTGCCCAACCACTATTTGAAAGTGGTAGAGGTGTATTATTTGGTTTTGCATGTCCTACTTCTTGGTTGAGTCAGTCTTTCCTAGAAGAATTCAAAGAGGCTCTAGAATTTTAGGGATGGAAAGGGGTTGTTGAGTAGGAAACTAGAGGTATTTGAGTCTAGTGCTGAGGAGTTTTACTCTAAGTTGGGTATGTGACGACCCGACTCGCTTAAATCGGCGCAGAAGAAACCGACGAGTCGAATAGTCATAACTAGCAACTCAAAATACTTAGGAATTAAAACTAATACCTCAAAATATTATTATTAAACTCCAACAGTACAAATACCCACAAGTTTGTACATTTACTAAACCAAAAGTCAAACTAAAAGTCTAAAATACGAGTAACTCCAACCACACGTTAGAGTCCAAAACCAACATATGAAAGTCCATACATCAGTCCAAAACTATCTAAAAACAATAACAATAGAAAATACAACAAAGCATAAAAACGCCGCTCGCCCAACCCAAAGCTAAGCAAGAACTTCGTCATCAGAATTACCTGTAAAACAAACAACGGTCAACCATCAGTGGCGAGTAACATAACTGACTCACCCTAATGGGAATACACATGAACATAGCACAAATCAAATAATCAACCAATAATCCAAAACATGCGAGAAACATCCAATTCATGAACTCGACTCAAACATCCTAACCAAACTATCTTTGGCGCAATCATTCATATACTAGACCGGACTATGCTCGTACGAACGCATCTTACGCGATCGAACTTTCTACTATGCTAGGATTGAGAATCTTACTCCCAACCCCATGAAACCAATCTTACTGGAAATTCATGTCCTGTGAAACCAATCTTACTGGAAATCCACAAAAGATAATATAGTAGGACTCCAACTATCCCAATACCGCGGATGGAATAGGGGCAACGTCTTAACCCAAAAACAAAGAATCTTACTCAATATCTTAGGCGTCTAGCAACGAAATCAAGCTAATCTTTAATTAAATCTCTTTAAAACTCAATCATTTTAATCATAACATAATTAAATTCAAGAATTGCCTTTGCGACTTGATTCTCGAAAATAATCAGTTAAATCACGGGGTTATTCTCAAGATTGCCTTTGCGCCTTGATCTTGAGTCTAACCAACATTAATCCATCATTTTTAATCCATTCTTTAACTAACTTTAACTAAATCTTTAGCTTTCTTTATCAATTAATCACTTTCTTTAATCCTCAAGACTCAACCAAGAACTCATCAAGACTCAATCAAGAATTCAACAAGAACTCAAAGAACTTAACAAGAACCCGTAAAGAACTCGTTCAAGATTCAATAACTTCAATCAAGAACTCAATCAAGATTCAAGAACTTCAATCAAGAACTCATCCAACATTCAAACACTACACGCATAACCTCAACTAGTCACTCGAAAATTACCAACTTATACTCATCCAAAATTCATCAAACTTTAACACATTCATCATGATCATAAAACAACATATTCAATCATAAAATTCATCATAAAAATATCATCCAAACATCATTAAAACAACATAAAAATCAGATTAGATACCAAACACATATCATGATCAAAACTCCACAAATAAACCAATACATGCATTTAATTTATACTATAATCATAGTATACCAACTAAGTTGAGAAAGTATGTTACCTTATTGAAGATATACACACAAAAACAACACAAGAAGCTGCCCGGAAAGTCGACCCACACGGTCACACAACACGGCACTCACACGGCCTCACACGGTTGCACCACCTCTGCTGCACGGCTGTCCACACGGCCACGAGCACAACCACCACGTGTACACGATCACTGCAGCACGGCCTCTCACACGAGCCACCACACGGCTTCACTCGAACACCCACACGTTCAACCCACACGAACAAAAACCCAAAGCCAACCCGAACTAGCAATCTTGATTGGAGTTATGGAAATTTAACGAAGGTTTAATCACTAAAAGATCAATGGAGGATTAATCTTTAAGTTTGAGTTTAGAAAGATGGATGAACAAATTGATGGTGAATTTAGCCAAAAATGGCGTGAGGCAAGAGAGCAAATGGGAGGAAGTTTTGTGTTTAAAACTTGTGATGGGAAGAGATGGCAAATGAACATAAAGGATCATCAAGCCTTACTAACCACTCTATAAATAGAGATTAGTGAAGGTGTGAACACAAGGCAAGTGGCAAAAACCTTGCCATCACCATTAAGAAAACCGGCCAAAGGGAACAAATGGGCCTAATTTGGGCTTTCGTAAGCAATTGGGCTAATTTATAAAAACTACATGATTAATCATGCATAAATCAATTTTGCCCAAAATATTAAATAATTAATTAGAAAATCAAATAATAAAAATTCTAATTAATTAAATAATAATTAACATAAATAATAATTACTGCCAATAAAATAATTCGAATTAAATCGAAATTATTCACATAAAATAAAATAAATAGTTCAAAAAATAAATTTGAACTATACATATCATCACATAAATACACATAAATCAAGGCAGAAAATATCATGAAAATCAGGGTCATTACAGGGTAAGCTTGACAAGGGAAAGGTCTGGAGTGAGGTTGGGGGGGGGGGGGCGGTGGACATTAATTTGTTCGAAAAGAAGCTCAGGAGATACTAAGAGTTCCTAGAGGAGGTTTCTGTAAGTACTCTAAGGATAATTGGCCTACTATTTCAGAGGTCAGTATTAAACACATACAGACCACTCTCTTTACTGGTTCTCCCTCTGACAGTTCTAGCTATGTGATCAGCCAATTGAGGGAACCAGTAATGAGACTGTTTCATACCGTGGCCAGTTCTCCTTAGGGCTCAAGGCAGGATAGATGTTAGGAAGATGGATGCTGTGATAATCTACTATCTTTATGAGAAAATTAAGCTTAGTATTCCTGGTTTAATGATTGCCCACATGGTCAGCATCCTCGAAAGGTCAAACCATTCCCTTCCTTATGGTGCTTGGGTCACCTTAGTCTTTCAGGATAAAAGTGTCTTTCTCTGTGGTGAGGTTAAGAAGATGTCTTTCCTCACTAATCAGATTTTAGGACAAAAGGGTATGACCTTTGAGGATGGGGTGTTAAAGATGAAGGATGAAGAGCGGAAAAGTGGGATTAGAAGGAGAACTAGCTCTAAGTCTAATGAAGCCACTGTGGTCTTGTCCAAGCAAGTCTAAACCCATGGAGAGCTGCTACAGCAGATGATGGCCAGTGTAAATGCTCTGTGTACTTCATTGAATGGGTCTTTCAAGAACATAACTGCAAGGTTGGACAGCAATGATGAAAGGCTTGTTTCCTCTTCCAGCACGAAGCCTAAGATCAATAAAAGATCAGATCCTATCGTTGCAGCAGTCAAGAAGAAGAAGAAGGAGGAGGAGAGTGTTGAAGATGAAGATGAGGACTCAACTGAGAATTCTGATGATGATACTAACTCCAAGTCTTTTTGATTTACTCCTCTGCCCTGATAACCTATTCACCAAACTGTTTTTTTTTCTGAACAATTTAATAGCTTTTGGTTTTGACCACTTTGCAGAACATTTTCCATGCAAAGTGGCACTGGTCTGTATCATTTTTAAAACTTGTGTGTATGCCTTGAATTGATTAGGATTGTGAGTTGCAGGTACTCACTGATTAGAACAGCATCTCTAGAATGATGTATTGATATAAGCTTGTGTTGACTTTATATGTTTCTCTTCCCTTATTTGTTATGCTATGTGTTTGTTTTGCCATTTGCTGATGCCAAAAGGGGGAATAGGGACAGATGAAGTTCCTAGTATCATGTGTAGCAACATGAACAAGGTTAAGACCTTGTTAGAGATGGCCCAGCTATATGCCTAGGAGAATTTTGAATTCAGATCAAATGCTCCTATCCATCCCAACTGGAAGTAAGCCTTCCAAGTGAACTTAGATTTCTTTTGCTACACTTGATATTAATAAGTCTTGCAGGTTACAGGTCTAAATGTTGAAACTCAATGAATATTGAGTAATGTGATGAGTTGACTGACCTAGTAATCAGTCTAATTGTGCTTTAATCTACTTTTGCTTTAATTCTCGGAGAGTATGAGTCTGATTGCAGGCACAAGGGAAAGACCAGTTCCTCTGAACAGTTATTTTATTTGAAACAATTGGTTATTGTTCTCAAGGGGAACTTCATGGTTTCTCATCATCAAATAGGGGTAAATTTTTTAACTATGTTTGATTTGAGTGATGACAAAGCAGTTCTCTATACTTGATTTCTATGTATGATTATGTATAAACAGGTTGAATCAAGTGAGGATACATCAAAACAACATTTGAAGTGAAGAACTTCAGAGCCTTGAGATACTTGAAGATCAGAAGCCAAGAGCTTGGAGCTTTTTATTTTTATGAACATTAGGATCTTCTTGTAAAATGAACTAAGGGAAGTAAGACTTATGTATAATTGTAAAGAAGCAAGAAGAGTTAAAGTTTATGTACATTAAATAGGACAGGAAAAAAAAACAAGCAAAGAACAGTTCTCTTTATCAGACATAAACTTAGTAGTACTGAGACCATTGTGGAAACAGACCTCAATATTACGCACGTGCTCTTAAGTGATTAGTAATGATATTTTAACTCCAAAATGTTTTAAAATTCAAATTATAAATATTGATCACTTGGGTTTTGGAATATCTGCTAAAATAATATTCCAAAATCAGCTCATTTAATGCATTGTACCATTTTGGACTCTAGTGTACCTTCCACTAACACACTACATGTAGTGGAAGGGAACAAAGTCTGAACTAGTACTATTGTACTTGTGTCAGCTGATTTTGTCTGTATTATTTAAGCAAGTCTCCATGCACAATTAGGGTACTGTTTTCATTTGCAAAAATTGTCTATCATTTAAAAACCCTAAAATCCCTCTTGCTCTCAAAAAGAAACGAAGCCATATTTTTTGAAGTTCATTGATAGAGCAAAAATTATCTCCATACTCATCTTTAAGAGAAAACTTACGGAGAATCTGATTTTGTATTTTGAACCACTTAGAGGCATGAAGTTGGGGAGTGTTCTGTGAGCACTGAGTGAACTGTTAGAGTTAACAGTTGGGGAATTGAATGTTACATATTTGTAGCATTTGATTGAGTGTGCAACCATTGTTATTCTTCAGAGTTGATTAATAATATTGGTGAGAGAGTGGAGGACGTAGGCTTATTGAGAAGTCGAACCTCGTTAAATCCTTGTGTCCCTACTCTTTATTTTACTGTTCTCTCATTGTTCCCATAAATTAATAAACAGACTTGAAAACGGTTGAAAAAACCGACATACTCAATTCAAACCCCCCCTCTTTCTTGAGTATACATTAAACTTACAAACTAGCCCTTTTGAAGTTTCCTCTTGTGAACTTTTTATTCCTATTGAACATCTTTCTGAATAGTCTAACAATCATAGCAGCCTCATCTTCATCGACTTCTGATTCGTCTTGTTCCTCAGCCTTGAGAGCCAAGTTCTTTGCCTTGAGACCTTCACAATTGCTAGGTCCCAGATGTAACGCGTGAGTTATAAGTGATCCAACTAGTTGTTCTATATTGAACTTAGTGAAATCTTTGGTCTCTTGTAAGGCAGTAACTTTAGCCCTCCATCTTTCATCGTAGGGCAAGCTTCATAGAATCTTTTGTACCTGCTCATCAGTTGGGATATGCTTTCTAAGAGAGACTAATTCATAAGTAATATTAGTAAATCTTGTAAACATTTCTTGAATAGTCTCTTTTGGTTGCATCTCAAATCTTTCATACTTAGAAATTAGTAGATTTATTTTAGAACTTTTTACCTCGTTAGTACCTTCATGAGTGATTTGAAGCAAATCCCAAATTTCATTTTCAATCTTACATCCCATGACACGGTTGTGTTCATGTGGACCAAGACCACAATGGAGCAGTTTAACAGCAAGAGGATTAATTTTCATTTTATTAAAATCTGCTTTTTCATATTCGGTTATAGGTTTTGGAGTTTCCTCATTGTTTTCATTAGTTTTAGTAATTTCATAATCACCAACTTCTATAACACGGCATACCTGATAATTCTCAGCTTTGATGAAGATTTTCATCTTATTCTTCCAGTAAGAATAAAACTTATCATTAAGAGAAGGTATTGTGTCAGACCCGTCTGACAGTAATGTTACTGTCAGACGAGTCCAATCGAGCTAGATAAAAGATTTATGTACCTTGACAAAAAAAAATTAAAACCTGGTCAAAAAAAGGTCAAATCTGGTAAAAAACCTTTCAAATCTGGTCAAAAAATTTAAAACATGGCCAAAACACTTTAAAACCTGGACAAAAAAAAAAATTCAAACCTGGTAAAAAAAATTAAAACCTGGGTAAAACACTTTAAAACATGGACAGAAAAAATTAAAACCTAGCAAAAAAATAGAGAAAAGCCTGGACAAAAAAAAAGCCTGGACCAAAAAAAAACCTAGGCAAAGAGAAAAGAAACCTGGACCAAAAAAGACATAAACCTGGATTAGAAAATATGAACCTGGACAAAGATGACTAATATCTGGAAAACACATTTTGCTTCTATGCTTATCAGATAAATTTCATCTTCTAGAAACAAACCTGGTAATTAAACCTGGTTTGTTTCTCCTCCATCTTCTGTGCTTCAGCTTCTCCTCAATCTTTTGTGCTAAATTGTTGCTTCTACTTCATCTTCTAGTTTCTTTACATGCAAGAATCATCAAATTGAAGCAAAGCTTTTGATTTACTTCTACTTCATCTTCTAGTTTCTTCCTCATCATCATGATTGTTGGTAATTTAACCATGGCGAAAGAGGTTTTTGAGTTTGATGACTTTCCTTTTTTAGTACTTTAGCCATAAGAATCATCAAATTAGGGTGATGAATTGTAGTAGATGCCGCTATTTTTAGATCAAGGAAGTTGATGATGGTATCTAGAAGAAATGAAATTAAAGCATAATAAAATTCACGAGAGGAACTACGAATAACTTTTAGAATTTTCAGCTATTCTTGTTCTCCGAATTCCAATATAAGACCCATAAAAATGTAATAGGGTCAATCCGTCTGACAGTAATATTGGGTCAAATGGTCTGACCCAATACTTTCACTATCATTAAACATAGGCGGCCTTTGCGTAGCGTATCCTTCTTCGAGTTTCTCGTGGTTATTCATCTTCAGTTCCAGGCTCTTCACTCGTCAGGGTTTCCTTGGAGAAACTACAAGAGGGGGTGAATTGTAGTTTGAGAAACTACAAGAGGGGGTGAATTGTAGTTTAAGAAACTAGTGTAGATTTTTGCGGGATTATAAAAGAAACTTAACAAAAAAGAAAGAAACAAGAGATTCTTTGAAACATAGAAACCTTCTTGAACTCACAAGAGATTTCCTCTTTTAATATATTAAGGCAACAACTTAATACAATCTACTCTATCAAGTTCCTCTACAAACTTGATCTCCCCTTTACAATCAATCTCTCAATTGATCGTCTCTCTCTTTTTTTCTCTTCTCTCTGACTTAACTCTAAGTCACTCTTTCTTTCTTGACTTCACTCAAACCCAAATCCCCATTACAACTCAAAATTAAATAAAAAAAAACTCTATATTTTGGCAAGAAGAAGCACAGTGGAATAATTCACTTTAGAATATTAAATCTATGAATGCTCTGTGAATACCGTGTGAAAGCTTGATGTTAGAATGATGTAAGGACTGAATTTATAAAGCCAGAAGACTTGGAGAGCAAGTCCCACAATCCCACGTCATTACATCTTACAATTGAGAAGTAGTTGGACTGGTGGAACTTGACTGTCAGAACATGGAACATGTCAAAGAATAACCAAGTCAGCTCCTATAAACACTCCAACTAACTTTGAATCCTTTAAAACTGATTGAACAGTTCTAACAAAGTGCAAAATTAGTATGTTAGTTCCTAAAATCACTCAACAAACTTTTACCAAAAACCGAATCTTCGAACAATAAAACCGAAATTATTTTCAGATTTTAAAACCAAAATTCTGATTTTTATGTTCCTAAAAATCATTTTAATGATAAATATTTAATTTAGTTTTATATAAAAGGACAAAAATATTTGCACTTAATAAAATCCTTTTAAAAACATTATTTAATTATATAATTATACTTTTTTTTATTAAATGTCATTAATTCCATATTTTATATTCCACTGATTAACTTAACTATAATGTCAAAATATTACAAAGATGCCTAAAAATACGTTGGTACAAGACATCTCTAGTTCCTTCAAGCATCTGCTCCGACTCTCAAGTTTCTCCAGTGAAGTTCCTTTGACTCTCAAGTTCTTTCTTCACGATCTCCTCTTGATTAGCTTTAAACATAACGTGCAAGATCTCCAATCTTCATTTAAATCATCATCAAGCTTCCAAGTTACATAAAAGTTAATCTAAAAACCAAAACACTTAAGCACACATATTAAACTATGAGTTTTTCTAAATGCAAGTTATCATCAAAACATCAAATATAAGATCCAACGAAACTAGTCGGGTTAGGTACAAAAGATTTAATCCGTTTATGTAAACGAGTTGACACGAACCCAGCCCAGCTCAATTTCCACCTCTAATGATAACAACGATTGTAGTATAATGATGAAAATAATATTGAGTTCAAGACGATGATAATAATAATAATGATCATAATAATACTAACGATAATAACAATAACATCAACAACAATAGTAATAATAATAAAAACGATAAACTAAAATTCAAAATGTGTACAAGAAGTTAATGGTAAGCATAGATACAATTTGGGCCCCAACTCCAATAGCTGCTGCAAAACCAACACGAGTGAAGATGTGAGCAGCAGCAGCCCGCAGGCCAATATCATATGTTCTTGAAAACCTCTAAATCCGCTTCAGCATTGCAACAACATCGTCCTCGAATTCGCCAAAAGTAGAAGAGAAAAGAAGGAAACCATATCCCAGAGCAACGCACCGATCTGCATACTTACCACGTTTGCGAGAAGCCGCATCCAGCACGTCATGACCAGGAACAAAATCAAACATACCAGACTGAGTAAAAGGTGATGACCCTGTCAAATCCACACAAACATCACGACCACGATCCCAAAAATAAAGCTGCAAATCCGCAGGACGAAGAACCCCAATCTCTTAGCCAAACCCAATATCAACTCTTTACCAGCAGAAACCTCCGAGCGAATGCAAATATCAACAAGAGTGTCATGTACAATATTATGGCGATGTTTGACACCCACAACCCCAACACACGACACAACATGAACTCCGAAGACGTCACCCTAAAAAACCCTTAAACAAGCAAAACAAGGCTTGTAAGTAAAAAACAAAGGAACACCCAACCTGTAGCAGAGCACCCAACTATATGTTTTACCATTCATATAGTCTGACCCAACTCTGAGACGTTGTTGCGATTTCCAAAGGGCAACCTGTTGTGGAGATAAAGAAAATGTGGTTTCAACAGTCTGAGTAATCTTTGTGAAATATTTATGTGTCAGTTTCTTAATGAGTTTATGGGAAGCGATCTCACTAGGATTACTAAGAACATCAACATCCACAAGAGCATTAAGCAGACTTAATACATCAGCAAAGGCAGGCCTAGTATTCACTATACCAGCACAGAGGAGAAGCTTAAGTTGCAATGCAGCAAACTGCAGCTGCGATGCTACAAAAGCATAATGCAGAACATCCGCAAAAAAAATAGACACCTAACCTACCAAAAGTAAAAGGTAGGGTGGTGAGCATCCGTTGCCAATCAACACAGCCCAGGCCAGACGTAGTGACAATATGCTCCAAAAAAGATTGAACTGCAACATCGAACTTCTGCCGAGCAGCCTCAAAAAAGGCGAGAAGGACAAGTCTGCATCGCAAAGTAAAATTTTGAAACCCAGTGCACCCACGAATAAGTAACAACTCACACTGCGAATCTTCAAGAACGAAGATGCGGTTGCTCGTCGCTTCTTTCAGGCTACTTGGCAGAAATTCAATTTTGCACTTCATTCTTCTTTGGAGCGTATTGTCATTATGTTTGACCCGGGCTTTGGTGATTGGCAATGGAGGCTCGCCACCTTACCCTTTACTTTTGGTGGGTTAGGTGTCTATTCAATTGCGGATGTTCTGCATTTAGGGGTTTTCATAAATCGGTCCGGACCGGAATTTAGACTGGAACCAGACCGGACCGGACCGGTCCCGGTCCCCGGTCCATGAAAATTGTGATTCCGGTCCACCGGTCCGGTCCGGTCCAAACCCGGTAAATTCCGGTCCAGACCGGAATCTAAAAAAATTTAATATATAATTTTTTTTAATAAAACAATGTATTTAAATTCCGGTCCGATCCGGTCCAAACCCGGACCGGTTAGAGAAAAAAGTTTTTTAAAAAAAAGTAAGTAACCGGTTCAAACCAGTCTGGTCCAGGTCCGAACCAGAATTGAACCGGTCTGGTCCCGGTCCACACAAATGTGGATTCCGGTCCACCGGTCAAACCGGTCCGGTCCGGTTCTGGACCGATGCACACCACAATCTGCATTATGCTTTTGTAGCGTATCGGCTGCAGTTTGCTCGGTTGCAGGTTAAACTTCTCCACTGTGCTGGTGTTGTGGATACTGAGTCTACCTTTGCTAATCCAATAAGTCTGCTTAATGTTTTAGTGGATGTTGACATTCTTGGTGATTCTAGTGAGATCGTTTCCCTCAAACTCATGAAGAAACTGACAGATAAATTTGTGATAAAGTTTGATTATAATTAACATCATACTACATTGTTGAGGAACCCCTAATAACATGAAAAATTTGTGATAAAGTTTGTTCCTGATGGATGTAGTAATTAAAGATGTCAAATGATTTTGGTTTTTTTTTTGTGATTGTAGAAACTATTTCAACATTGTTTGTAGTCATACCCCCAACAACTGCTTAACTAATTGGAAATATTACACAAATGTCTTAAAATCTTTGGTCATTCATTACTTACAAAACCTTGCTACACATAGTAACACTTAGGCTCTGTTCTTTAGGACTGATCTGGTCTGATCCGATCGGATCGGATCTAAACTGATCTGATGTGATGTGATTTGAGTTTGTCTGATCTGATCTGATCTGATTTGAATTATTTATATTTATATTTATATTTATATTTATATTTATGTTATGTTTATGTTTATTTAATTTTATATTTTATATTTTATTTTTATTTTTATAATTGTAATACTTATTTTTTTATGAGAAATGCAATACATGATTATATTTACTAAAATAATCATTATTATTATTATTATTATTAATTAATATAATTATTATTATTATTATAATTATTAATATTATAATTATTATTATAATAGTCCATTTCATTTGACCTCTTCATTCAATCTCACTCCAAAACTTCAAAACTTCAAATAATAATATTAATACTAATAATATTACTAATAATCACCGCCGAAAATTTTGACCAAATCGTCACCGAAAAAGTCGACCGAATAATCATCGCCGGAAAAGTCATCCCGAAAATCGTCGCCGAAAAACTCGGCCTAAAAACCGTCGCTGGAAATGTTGGCCAAATGATCATCGTCAGAAAAGTCAGTCCGAAAACCGTCGCAGAAAAACTCGGCCTGAAAATTGTCGCCGGAGAAGTCTGTCGAATAATCACCGCCGGAAAATTCAGTTCGAAAACCGTCGTCGAAAAAATCATCCCGAAAACCGTCGCCGAAAAACTTGGCCTGAAAATCGTCGCCGGAAAAGTCGGCCGAATAATCACCGCCAGAAAAGTCAGTCCGAAAACCGTTGTCGAAAAAGTCGTCACGAAAATCGTCGCCAAACTCGGCTTGAAAATCGTCGGCGGAAAAGTCAGCCGAATAATCACCGCCGGAAAAGTCATTCCGAAAACCGTCGTCGAAAAGTCGTCCCGAAAACCGTCGCCGGAAAACTCGTTCGAAAGCCATCGCCGGAAAACTCGTTCGAAAACCGTCGTCGGAAAATATCTTGAGCAGAAAAATAATGCTCTAAATTATTATTATAATAATAATAATAAAAAAAAATAATAATGTCTGATCTGATCTGATTTGATTTGAGTTTATCTGATCTAATCTGATTAATGTAGGTTTTAAGTCCAAAAGAACAAGGCCTTACTTACCTTTCCTACCAAAGTACACTGCCCAATATGCTTACAAAAATATTCTAAACTAAGCCCATGCATATAAATTACAAAAGTATTCTTTTTTTAAACCCATGCCTTACAAAAAGTGTTGTTTCTAATAACTTGTACAAAAAGTCCATATACTACGAAATACTAAAACATATACACTACCATATCCAAAAACATACCAAATAATCACTCATGTGAAATACGCATCCAATACAAAAGCAAAAGTTGGATACCTTCCTAATTGAGGTGGTTACATGAGGCAGTGAAATGTATGTATCATAAACCCTTTAGTCAGCATCCACCACCATAGCATCCTCACCCATCATCACATCATCTTCAGTTGGATTGCAGTGTTCATTTAAGTATTGGACAGCCTCATTGATTAAATCTTGATCCACCTCTGCATTTTCTGGTAGTTGGCCAATCCTTTGAAGCCTCTCCTTTCCTACATGTGGGTTCTTATAGCTGTTATCACCTTTAACCTTTAGAATCTCAATCATAACATATTGGAGCTATAACCATGTGAACTTAATTTTAGTTGTGTTAAAAGTCCAATATGCCTCCTACACTTTCTCAATGAAATCATCTAAGGTGTTGGGGAAGGACTGATACTGCAAACTCTGAAAAACTCTAAACAACCCTAAATCTAAAACATTTAAATCCGTTGATTGTGGGGGTTGACAACCTAGCTTAATGTTGAAACCATTTTGTGTTGCTGCATGCACAAACTCTGGGTCATTTGGGGATATGTGTGGCCGTGCATTATCTTGCTGTATTGTGATGTTCTTGGGCATACATGCTGGCCACCTTTCCATGATAGCAGGAATTACTTTTGTGATTAGCATTTCTCCGATGACATCTTTGCTTACATTCTGCACAGCTTTGGTTTCCACTGTCCCTGTTGGTCTGTTCTTTGACTTGTTCCTTGCTATGTGATTGTAAATGAATGGAAATATCCCAAATTTACCATCATGAATTAGGGTTCCAGCCTCATCATAAACAGGCCTAGATGTTACTCTCATAAACATCACTTTAATTCTAAATCTTTTTGATTGACAATGCCTGTATGGATCAATTTCAGCAGGAAGAAGATAAAATCTTCTCTATCTCATAGTTTAAAAAATAAACCATTTTTCATCTATGTGCACAGTATGCCTCATGTCATCAAACACTGGTTTGCTTGTAGGAGTCCCAGCAATTATATGTGACAACACCCATTTTATTCTTGCAATTTTGTGCTTGTCACTAACAGTAGGGTGGTTATTGCTTGTGTGCACCCTTAAGTGACCCCTCTTCAACAGGTTGAACACAACTTGGTGAGCAACCATGGTAACCAGCATATGCCCTGTATGTTGTTCTGAGGTGGAGTGAAACTGACTGTAACCACTCCTCATCCACCTCCATTCTTTTCCTGCCAGCATTTCCCTTTTCTTTATTCCTGACATCAATGTCACTGCCCCTCTCTTGCTCATTCTGTGCTTCCTTGAATATTCTGCTGATTGTGCTTCGATGAACACCAATCTCTCTTGCTATGTCACTTTATGCACCCCTTGGTAATGCTTGCCCATTTTTAATTCCAAGTAATTTAAATGCAATATAACTACGTTGAGCATTTGTTAAATCCTTACCTCTCGTAACAAATTCTGTTCAAACGTTTCAGGAGCAGTTGAGCCCTCGTTCAGTAGCCCTTCTTCACGCAGCAACAGATCGATGTTGCAGAATCCATCATCTTATTCCTCCATTTTTGATTTTTTTAGGGTGCTTAGAGAAGAAGTTATGTGCAACAGTGTGTGCTTGTGTCTGTTGTTGTAAATGAAAAAAGTAGTGTGTATTTATGAAGAGGGCTGTAAAAGTATTTTGCTGAAACATTGAATGTATATATAGGGCTGTTAGCAGGTTAGAAGTGAACTTACTAAAATTTTTGGAGGGAAAAATTTTCAGTTTCAATTTCCCCCTTTTCCTGTACACTGGCGGGTATTTTGTAAATGTTGTGCGTCCATCTAATTTTATTTCTCTCTCCTACTTTTACTAATCTACTAATAAAAACATGCTTAAGAATTTTTTTTAGAGTCCATGCATTTGACCTTTGTTGCGAGAATTCGAAAACGGGGGAAGTACAATATTTTTTTAGATTCCGATCCAGACTGAAATTTACCGAGTTTGGACAAGATCGGACCGATGGATCAAAATCACTATTTTCCTGGACTAGAGACCAAACCGATTTGGATCGGAACCTTCCGATTCCGGTCTAAATTCCAACCCGAACCGGTTTATGAACACTCCAGGTTGCTGCGCACATCTTCACTCATATTGGTTTTGCAGTAGCTAGGAAAGTTGGAGTCCAAATTGTATCTATGCTTCCCATAAATTCTTGTAGACATTTTGAGTTATGCACTTTAATATTAATATTAATATTATTATTATTATTATTATTATTATTATTATTATTAAAACAAGGAAACAAAAAACAATTCATATCATCTCATATTAAGAGTAAAAATTACTAAAAATAAAAAAGATCTAGTAGAATCCAAAAATTACAGAGCAAAGATAATACTCTTGTGTCCCAAATTAAACGATACATTTAAACTTTTGACACTGTTCACTTTGTAACTTTGACTCCCATTAATTTTATACATATAAGATAAAACATATTCATGTCGTATCTCACTTGACTCGTCTTTATACGTACTTACTAAATGTATAATTTAAAGCAAAAATAAAATTTAATAATCCCGGCTTTTAATGGTCTGCTCAAAATAATCCATCGCTAATTTTTTGAAAATAATTCCACTTTCATATATCAGTTGCTTAGAAAAATCCCACCTTTAATTTTTCTTTTCAAAATGGACCGATTTTAGATGATATAATCCATTTTAAACAAATGATGTATACAGGTGGAATTATTTTGAAATAAATTAAAGGTAAAATTATTTTAAATAGATCACCATAAGGTGGGATTATTAAATTTCATTTTTCCTAATTTTAATATTATACACAACTAAAAATATTAATTTTAAAAATGTATGTTAAGTGATGTGAAAATGTAAATGGAGCATTTATTATGAAACGGAAGGAGTAATAATAATTATTATTTTATTTTAAAATCTTCAATCCAAAATATCCAAAATTTTAGATACTTCCTCACCTGCTAGAGCCTAGAGGTTTGACTTTGAGATTTGAGTTTGAATTACTTATGAGAGCAGAGTTTTTATAGTTTCATTGTACATTTTGAACTCATTTTCCTGTTGTTTCACCATTGTATTTTCATCCAATTGGAAAATTTGTATCTTGCACAACTTTTTTATTAATGTGTAATTTTTTCATTAATTTTTTTTTATTTTGGAAAAGAGAATTGGCAGGCGGCTAAACGACAAAATTCAAAACTTTCATTTTTCACTTAATCTAAAATATGATAAAATTTAGTAAGAATATGACTAACACTTTACTGAGAGTGAAAAATAGTACTGCATGCAACATTTTCAGCAAAGTTTTATCATATCTCAGCAACCTAAACAAATATTTAATAATAATAATAAACTGACCTTCACAGAAATTGGTTCAATGAAAATCCACATTTCTATTGGTTTTTTATACAAGTTCCAATATTATTTCTGCCTCTAGCTTTTACTTTTAAAAAAAATATATTGGAACATGTTTTTTTTTTAAAAAATTAGATATTTTATAATAATAATAAACTGGCCTACACAGAAAATGGTTCTATGAAAATCCACATTTCTATCGGTTTTTATATAAGCTCCAATATTTTTTTCTGCCTCTAGTTTTTTATTTTTTTTAAAAATATTGGAATATTTTTTTAAAAAAAATACTTATTCAACTTTTTTTATACAGAAAAACCAACAATTCAATCATCGTCAATAATAGAACGATGAAGAAAGGTAGAACAAAGGCATCAGAGTCATGGAAGTACTAATAAGCAACATAGCTTCGCACAGTAACAATAAGAGATGCGACCATGCGAGGCTAGCTATATCTCTTATATAATTCCTCGTCATTTGCCAATAATCTCAAACTTGGAATAAAATTTTATTATCAAATTAAGTTAGAAAAATGAATTGAAGTGAATAATTTGAAGAAAAAATTTGATTACGTGAAAACCAAACAAGTCAAAAGCTGAGAAATGCTGAATTGCAGATATAGACAGGTAGACCCTCATATTCACCTACTATGTTGAGTTTAAAGAGAGAGAGACTTCAATTTCAGGGAATACAGCCATCAATTCCAGATCCAGGCTGCCTTTATTAACACCACAAATATTTCAAACAAATTTTATAATCCTACCAAAATAATGTGACAACGTACAATTATAAGTAGAAAACACGAACAAATAACCAAAAATGACGCAAAGATCAAGCAAAGGACAGGAAATTCCTTAAACCAAATCTTACATATTTATTATTATTCATTAATATACGAATGTTCAGGATTATTATTTTTACAAGTTGATAACATTATCTGTAGTATTCATACTGCATAGCTTCAAAATCGAAGTAATTTTTCAGATCAAAATCACAATAAAAGAATAGATCGTTAAGCTTTAGTGGAAAAAAAATTAAAAACACGAAAGCCACAACTATCGTTCTCTTCCCTTCTCCAACTACTACAAATCTAAAATCCAGCACCGCAAAATTGAGATCGAATCTAAACTTTTATATTATGAAAAAGAAACGCAAAAAGGATACCTATTAGATCTGCAGGAAGTGAATCAAACACCATACAAACGTAGCAGATTAAGCAACAAAGCGTCTAACGGAAGTCAAGATCGGGAAAGAGATTGTTAAAAATTGTGCAAATGTTCCGCTTGCTATATCTAGCTATAGCCAGCGGAACATTTGAAGAGATTTTCAACAATCTCTACCCGCTCTTGACATAGTTAGGGTTTTCTTCTCATCTCTGCTATTACATACAACTTTGATTTTGTTGGTGATGACTGATAACAATAGGATTTGAAGCTGCTAGCGTATTTAAATACTACGATGGAGCAAATGTGCAAAACCCTACTAGCCCAATTAAAAAAAAAAGCCCATGTTTATTTCACGGGCTCTGTTCCTCTAATATGAGCATATCCAAACAAAACCCAGGCCGGCTATATCCAATGGAAATGGCCTCTATATTTCTAATTCAATAACACGGATTACCCCGTATAATTTTACCCAAACGAAGCCCATGGGCCAGGGTGAGAGATCTCTGATACGATTTTGTCCAATATAAAACGCACTCTAGTAGTTTTTTTTTCCATGTAATTATTTTTCACACCATAAACTTTATTGGGCCTAATATGAGAAATTTTATATTATTTTTTATCACAATACTCGCTACGGACTTTTATGTAAAAAAATAAAAAAATTAAAGAGAAAGATAAAAGGAAAAATTAATTATTAATTGGACCAATAAAAAAATAAAGTTAAATAAAAAAAAACTATACATGGTAACTTTTTTCTAAATATAGTAAAACAAATTATTACAAGTATTGTGTAACAACTTAAAATGACAAAAGTTACACGTATTACGATACCGATGTAGTAATATAAATCTATAAATGACATTGCCGAAAATTTGGAGGCGAAACGACATTTCATACTACTACACCATGAAGTCCATCATCAACACTCGTATTATGTGTAACCTTTGATGGCCATAATGAATAAAAATCATTGGTGTTTCTTTTAACATTATTATTTCCGTCTTTTTAACAGACTATTATTGCTTCCATTTCTTAGAGCTTGTTTAATTGAACACGGAAAGTTAATTCCAACGGGAAGTCTTATTTCATGGGAAATAAATCTCCTTATCAATTTCTTATGATATTGTTATGTGTGTTTGGTTGAACATAGAAAATTGAAATTGAAACATGAATTTTCATTCACCAAGCTAGGGGGAATTAGGTGATTAATTTCCTACATACACTATTTCCCTTGGAATTTTAATTTCCTATGCCTATGTTATTTCATGCCAACCAAACACAAAAGCATTTCGTTATTTACTAGGAATTTGTATTTCCAAGAGAAATATAATCCAAACAAACGACTTCTTAATGTTGTTCCCATTTAAACTGTTCACATTTGCCAATTCAATACATGTGTTCGACTATTGATATAAATATAATTAGGCATTAGTAAAAAGTATACAAATTAAATATCAACAAAATATTCATTTAGATAAATCAAACAAGATCACACATAACTATATTTTTTTATATATGAAAAAAAAAAATCTCTAGTTGTGAATAATTCCAACATTCTAGATGAAAGTAACAAAAACAAACAGAGGGAGCACTATATTTTTTGTTATTTTTTATATTTTCATACATTTGAAATTTAGTTAGCACACGGTTTTCAAAGTCATCAACTTGCGATACCAGAATGAATATCTATTCAAGTGAAGGATGACTTAGTAGTTAGTACTAGCTAGTGTGCTAGTTAAACGAAGAAAAGGGCAAAAGAAAGAGAAATCATCATAGAAAAAGTAAACAAATTAACTAGTAAAATTATAGTAGTGGGGAAGCACTTAAATTAACAACGTCGGATCGGATAAACATACAGCGTGCGGTCATGTCCACCAACCTTGCCAAGTTCGTTAGTTCGATAGTTGGTTTTTAATTTGACTACTCCAAAGTCAATCTGAATATAAAGATAGTGTTTTGTAAGTAAATAATTATTTGAACCACCTTAAATGACAAGGAGGTGGAAATTCTAGTCATATATCTTAAAAACATTCCCTAATCGATCTAATTATAAAAAGATAGAACTACTGATGTTCGTTGGTGAAGAAGGTGCTATGAAAGTCACCAAGGTGATCGAATAAATATAGGACTAGTCAACTGGGGATGAGAGTCTATACAAAATATGTAACAATTGTGAATCAACTATCCCTCGACCCAAAAAAATTCTATACAAAATGCTCAATAATACACTGTTTATAAATCTTAATATTTATATATGTTAAAAAAGTTATTTATAATTTGAGTAATTTGGGTTAAATGAGTAACACATGAACTTCACTTGTGTATCATATTTTATTTGATATAGTAATCAACAAGGACAAAAAGAACACAAAAATAACATGGAGTACAAGTAGTGGAGTATTTTTCTTAAAAGCAAAATATATACAGTACAAGGTGGGTTTGTAGCTTTAAAAGATACCAGTCATACAAGTACGTACATAAGATCTTTGCAAAAAAAATAAAGTACATATGATCATGCGAACTTAACTGAGCTTAAACTTTTGGTTGAGCCCAAAAATATGTTATATACTCGGTCACTAACTTTGCTAAGCTAGTACTGTATGGGGCCCTACCGGTACACCGGCAGGACCACGCTACTAACGTCCCTAGATGTTCAGAGGTGCTAAAGCTGTCACCAGGGGTGCCGGCCCACAAGGACCAAGGCCGCCAATAATGGGCCATCGCATAGCTAACGCTAAGGACGCCATCTTGAAGATGGTGGATCTAAAATACGCCGGCCCAAGCAGGCGACAGAGAAGAGCCAAAGAGAATCTAGAGCGGTGGGCCCCGGTATCGTACGTGGCACCCCTTTAGGGCACCACTCAAGTACACGAACCCCGCTCTCTAACAAACTAACAAACTAAAGTAGAGATGACCGTACAAGTGGCATCCATCTAATTAAGAACCAACTCGAGTTTGTAACCAACTCTACGTGCATGCCGGCCACAGCCAACCCCAAGAGGACACGTGTCCATGGCGGCCTTAGACAGGCCGACAAACCACTACATCATTTCCTATACATAAGAGATGATCTCACCATTACGAGGTACACGACCTTTCACTCACAAAATACTCTCTTTCTCTCTCTCTTTTGAATTGAATTCTCTTGCTGGCTTAAGCATTGTAGGGTTTTTCCCCGAAGACACCCCAGAGTTAGCTCACCATTTATTTCCTTGTGTAGGCCACAATCGTGACCACCATCTTGGATCATCACCATCTATAGAGGAGCCAAAACTTGTCGAAACAAGTGCCATATTATTATTAATCCCATCCTCTGTTTAGTGGAGAGACACTATGTGTATTATTTCTAAGTCAAAATGCTGTATAAGTCCATATTATTCGAACATAACTTTTATTTAACATGCATTTTAACTTTTGAATAAGATGTTTGAGTATATAAATTAAATGGACAAATTAAGTGAAATAATATTAACATTAGAAACTTATAATATAACTCTTGCTTCTGCTAAGATCATTTCAATTAATTTGCTTATTTATGTCCTCAAATTTATTCCTTAAAATATATGTCAAAGAGGTATGTTGCGATTAATATAAAGTGAAGAAAGTACATAAATTATACATACATGGTTCTCAGTCCTCCAAATACAATAATTTTTATAATTTTCCAATAATTTTTATAGATTTTTTCAAAACTTTTTTTAAAAATACATGATATCCCTATTGTAAGACAGTCTCACTAAGTCACAAAATACATGTATTTATATGGGGTGGGAAGGTTTAAAGTAACCTTGGTAAGCAAGCACATAAAAAGAGTTAGTAAGAAGCCAAAGATCATTTTTAAAAAAAATGGAAAGTAAACTGCTGCTAGTGTTAATAATTATGGCGAGCATGGGCTTGAGCATCAAAGCCCAATCTCAAATAAGCCCCAACACAGCCAGCTCCCCCGTCGCAACATCGCCGTTGCCAATATTGGAACCAGGGAAGGTGTTTGATCTAGCATTGTATTTTCTAGACTTTTTCAAAACTTCACTTGGCACACCAACCACCAGGTCGGTGAGCTCCCCACCACAACCAGCACTAGTACCGCAACCATCATCAACACCGTCGACGGATGAAGATGTAGCTCCTTCAAGCCCAAGGTCGGCTTCGTCGTTTCAAACCCCAACACTAACATCTCCACCCTCATCTGATGATGATGATGAGGATCCATTTAATCCCCCACCATCGCCCACCACACCATCAGTCGAGGAATCACCTCCAACGCCAATCATGGAGGTGGCTCGTGCCCCACCTCCAGGTGTCAGCAGTAAACCAAGTCCCAGAATTAATAATCCCCCAAATAACACATCTGCACCACCAACAGAAGGTAAACCTCTTCCATCACCTTCACCACCACAAAAGACTCCACTATCCCCAACACCAATACAATCCCCACCGCCACTACAACCACCACCACAATCACCACCACCACAACAATCCCCACCAGAACAATCACCACCACCAGAACAGTCGCCGCCTCCAGAAAGATCACCACCACCATCATCTCCTCCACCAACGGATGACGATGATTCTTCGGAAGACTAGTTTAAGCTGACAAGTTATCCCCATAAGATCAGATGTACGTATCTCTTGATGGGTGATGATGAATAAAATTTAGGATCATATCACCGATGCCTAACACATCTCAGAGATGTATTTGACTAATATATTTCTTTACTCAACACATTATTATAATTATTATTCAACATTATTAATATTAATATTATAATGTGTTAGACTCAAAAGATGAGTGTGTTAGGAATTCTATATATATAGTAATGCAGCGCACCTAGATCGATCCTTGCTTGCGCAATTCCCTCATTAGGTAAAAGCCACTAATCATGATCAGCTCGGCAATGTCAACTATTCTGTTTTTCTAAATTTCGACCTACGTACTGTATGTATTTTAATTATTATTCATCTTAATTTGCGAGTGGGCAATGTCAACTACTTTGTTTTTCTAATTTGTTTCTAATCCCTTTTGTATTTGAATATCTAAAAACATTAATCTCCATAAAATATGCCAGTATTAACCAAATTAATCATTTTCAGTGTTCCTTCCCAAGTTCCCAGTATACGCATCAACAATATTGGGGATGTTCGTTTTTCATTTATTTTTATTTTTATGCATCTTTAATTTTCTAGAAATTCTTCTATGGTCATCAAAAAAATAAAATTTGACTAATTAAATCTAGACCGTTGATTTTACTAATTAAAATTGACTTTTATTTTAAATAAAAATATACATTTTTTTTTTTTGTAATATTAATTCATTTTTTATATTTTTGGATTTGTTTAAATTAATTTTAGTTTTTGATAATTTAAAAAATAAAATAAAAATATGAAATTTATGTATATAAACCCAAAAATATTAAAAATGAATTAATATTACAAAAAAACTATTTAAAACTATTTATTTTTAATTAAAAAGTGAAATCTAATTACCAACATCAGTTTAGATTATTTTGACTTTGGTGGTCATTTATTTACCCTTAATATGCTTCATTCGACCAACATTTCGATCATTGTTTTTAGAGAAGATATTGTCTCAGACCAGTCCGACATAAAGTTACTGTCAGACCAGTTCAACTGGACCTGGACACATATTGTCGAACCTGGACAAATTTTGTTGAACCTGGACACATGTTGTTAAATCTGGACAAGTGTTGTTAGTCCTGGACACATATTTGTAAACCTGAACACAAATTTGTAAACCTGAAAATATATTTGTAAACCTGGACACATGTTGTTGAACCTGGACACATAATATTAAATATGGACACATAGTATTGAACCTGGACACATATTATTGAACCTGGACATAAATTTGTAAACTTGGTAAAACTTATTGAACCTGGAAACATATTGTTTACCCTGGACACATGGACCTAGACACATATTGTCGAACCTAGACAAATTTTGTTGAACCGGGACACATGTTGTTTAACCTGGACAAGTGTTGTTATCCCTGGACACATATTTGTAAACCTGAACACAAATTTGTAAACCTGAAAATATATTTGTAAACTTGGACATATGTTGTTGAATCTGGACACATAGTATTAAATCTGAACACATAGTACTGAACCTGGACACATATTGTTGAACCTGGACATAAATTTGTAAACCTGGTGAAACTTATTGAACCTGAAAACATATTGTTCACCCTGAACACATGGACCTGGACACATATTGTTAAACCTGGACAGATATTGTTAAACCTGGACATATATTATTAAACCTGGACACGTTTTATTGAGCCTGGGCATAAAAAAAAATACAAGTGTTGGACGGTCCGAGGGTCGGACCGTCCGACACAATACTTTCACTTCTTTTTATATTATCTCATTTTCCTTCTTTTCCCCATTGCCTGATGACGGCATTTAACCTTTTCTTCGATTCTGTGTAGAGATGACAACGGACCGAATCTGGACCGGATCTTGATGAATCTAGATCCGTTTTTTGAACCCGGATCCACGCAGATCCATAAAATGAGGATCCAGATCCAAATCCTACGGATCCTGCGGATCCGGATCGAAAACGGATCCTCTTATAAAATCAATATATTATACCAAATTATAACTTTTGATGCATTAAAATTGTCATTTCATCAAATACATAATTAATGACTAATTAATATTGGTCTTTGAGATTATTGGACCATAAATATTTAGTGTATTAAAAGTTCAAAACTTACATAAGTACTATATATTCATATGTGTTTTATTTAAAAAACGGATTTGCGGATCCGGATACAGGTTCTGTGTACAGATTCAAATCCGGATCCACATTTTTTCAATGGATCCGGATCCAAAATATGAAGATCCATATTCTAAAAAACGGATCTGGATCTGCAGATCCGGGGAGGATCTAAGATCCGCTTCCATCTCTAATTTTGTGTGTTTATTTTGACTTTTGATTTTGTATTGTTATGGTTAGAGGTGTTAAAATGGGTGTTTGGGTCGGGTTCAGATCAGGTCAATGCGGATGAATTGGATCATTGCTGGTCGGGTCATTGCGGGTGTCAGTCCCTTGGGTTTCAGGTCGGGTCAAGTTTAGGTCGGGTCGGGAGCGGATTGAGATGATGTTGGGTGTATATCGGGTTCGATTTGGGTCAGCTTTGGGTCGGGTGTCTTTCATTTCGGGTTGGATTAGGTCGGGTTAAATGCAAGTTGAAACAAGTTCATTGCAGGTTTGGGTTGCAATGGGTTGTGTTGTTGTTACGGGTTAAGGCTGAATTGGGTCGGGTCCCTCATGAGTCCAGTGCATTTGGGTTGGGTAATTGCTGGGTAGGGCCCATTTTTGAGGTCGATCGATCTCAGAGCGGGTATATTCGGGTCGTTTATTTGGTGCGGGTCGATTTCGGGTCAAACCAAGGAATTTGGAGCAATGGGCAATGATATGTGAATTCGAAATCGCAAATTTATGCCCGCCCCGAGATTATATACAAAGTCAGTTCCATTCCATTTGGGACAAAAATCAATGCCATATCGTGGTCTCATGAATTCGGATTAGGTAATACTACATTTTTTTTTGAAAGAGGCAAGTCTGCTTAGGATCTATTCGTTTTAGTCTATTATGGCACATTAATGCCGGTAATAGGGGCGGGCAAAAAAATCTATATCCGGTTTCCGATCTGGTATTCAGTTTTTCAACCCAAAAAACCGGGTATCAGACCCGGTTTTAAAAACCGGAGTAGGTACCAGGTTTGTAAAATCAGATACCGGGTCGGATCTAGATTTCTAGGTATCCGGGTTTTCGGGTACCTGGATTAATCTGGTCGGATCCGGGTCAAAAAAATTGCGACTCGAAAAATCGGATTTCCGGGTATCCGGACTTTGGTAATTAATAATTTTTTTAATTGTAAAAAAAAAATCTAATATATTAATTTGCATTCATTCATATTTTAACTATAGTTTTTAAAAAATATTTTAATTAATGGTTATTATTACCAAAAATACTTGACTTAAAAAAAGGATGAGGCAGGCAAGTGCGACAGGTCACAAGTTATACAAAATTAAAAATCAAGTTTGGTTAAAAAATACATGTTCATAACACTCACAAATTTCCATTTCTCATTGATAGAATAACATGTCATATGTAAACCCATTTCCCATTTCATCATTTCTTGAAAACAATTAAAGAACCAATGCCTCAGGCCCTCAATGGCTCAACCAATAAATGCAACAATCACGAATTCCTTAGCAAATGGGTAAAATGTGGGTCAAGCGTAGGTTGAGTCGGGTAAAATGTGGGTCGGGTCTAAAATGACAATCCGGCTCATAGTGTGCTTTTACCAAATTATAAAATAAAAGGCGAATTCTTCGACTAGACATGGTTTTCTTCATCTTAGTCTTTGCCCTATTTTTACATGTAAAAATATTAAAATTCTTCTAAAGTGAATAAACCATTATATTAAATATGTTTTTTTTTTGTATATAAGTTTCAAATAAGTGTTTTGATTGTTATTAATTATTTAACTACTATACCTCCGTTTCTTTTTAATTGCAATAATGTTTTAATATAAAGTAGAGTTAAAAAAAACTCAAATTGTTCAAAAAGCGGGAGGTAGTATTATATTTGGAAATACTTATTTTTATCATTAACAACATACGGAGTATGAAATAGAAATTCGTGAATACAATTTATTCTAAAAGTTATTAAGTTTTGAAAACATGTAGGATAAGTGGATAACCATACATGGATTATTTTTTTTAATTTGTGTGTGTGTGTGTGTGTGTGTTTGTTTTTTTTAACCATAGTGCATTCTTATACTTCCCCCGTTTTAAATTAAACACAACAATTTACACGCTTTTTAAGAAAGAGATTTAGTGGTGTAAATGAACAAACTAATTGAAATTATTTTAATACAAGCAAGAATAAAATCATATATATGTAATTTGTCTTAAATTTGTTGTGGTTAATTTGCTCATTTACACCCTTAAATTTCGTTCTTAAAAAGCGTGCAAAGTGATTTGTCACGTTTAATTTGGAATAGCTGAAGTATTACAAGCAATACTAGAAAAGATGCTATTTACGATTGGAATTCCCGTCGCAAAAATGTGATCTCGTTGTAGAAAAGGGGGGTTTCCAATGATTTTTCCCGTCGTATATGAGTCATGTCTAATAGAGTTGGGGTTGATATTTGAAATTATTAGTGAAGGGCTCAAAAACCGTCGCGAAAAAAAGATCTAAATTTGCGATGGGATTTTGGCCCGTCTTTAATTTGTACCCGTCGTTATTGAATCAATTTTTGGTAGTGAAGAAATGAATACATAATCTTAATAAAAAAAAAAGTAGAAGATTGCATTGTCGACGTTAGAAAACATAACATTTATGAAAATAAAGTAATTTCATTGATCGATATCAATCCAAATTCGAAGTCAATATAGGCCCGGCCTGTTGATTGAGTTACCTGCTTTGACTAGCTGATTGTGATAACTGATTTGATTAACTAATTATATTAGCTGCTTGTGTAAAGCAATTTGGCAAATAAAGATTAGCTGTTAAAGGTTTCAGAGTAAAAAGAACTAAAAAGCTAGCTCTTCCAAAAAGCTTCTGATATGAGCTTTTTGAAAAAAGATCTTTTTTATCACAAAACTCTCTCCCAAATTAAACCTCTAACTACTAAGCACCTAAAATAACTTTTTAAGTTGGTAAAACCCCCCTTTCCTCTCAAACCTTTCTTTTTCCCTGAAACCTCTATCTCTGAAAATTTATAGTTAGTGAACTAATTTTAATTATCGCATAAAATAATTTGGAAATTATTCATATTTCGATATTACTTATTCTCTATTGTTTAATATATAACTTAAAGATTGAAAACACTTAAATTAATCTTTCATCAATAGTAAATTTTTACCAATTTTTATAAATAAAGAATTAATTTAGATCTAGGCTCTGTTTGTTTTGAAGAAAAACAATTTTCATGGAAAATCATTTTCATAGGAAAACAATTTTCAATGGAAAACATAGATGTAAACAAAGTTTTCCTTTGTTTGTTTGATTAGAGGAAAACTTGTGAAAGAAAGAAAAAATGAAATAGAAATGAAGGAAAGATGGGGGGAGTGAATAAGGGAGAAGTAAGTAGTAGTAGGAAGGAAAATTTGACATTCCTTTTCCACAAAAGGAAAATGGTTTTCCCTTTCCAAAGTTACATTTTCCATCTCAAGGAAAATTGTTTTCCATCCCTTTCCAAAATAAACAAAGGAAAATAGAAAGAGGGAGGAAAATCATTTTCCGGGAAAATGTTTTCCATCAAAACAAACGGAGCCTAAATGCTTGTTTTACTTAAATGAATAGAGCAATTGCTTGGGTATTATCTAGTTATTACTATTTCTTTTAAGAAGATCGATTACTTATCGAAAAAATTGCGTAGAATGTTACCGACAAGTCAATTAAAGTTGGGTGCGGGCAGTGTCCTATGACGACCCAGTTACTAAGTCTTTGTGCCTCATGCTATGTGGGTCATCCCTAATCTCCCTATAACGGGTCAAGAAAAATTTGTGCCAAATTATAAAATATAAGGCCTTATGCACCCTGATCCACTTTTTTGTCGGTTCGGTTCGTATTGTGTCGTCGTGCTTTGGATTTGGATAAAAAATAAGATTTATTTATTATAATAATGTATAAAAGGAAAAAAAGTAAGGAAAATGGTAAGACTAGCTTATTAAAAAATAGTAAGAGCATCTCCCAAAATAGATTAAAGTACAATCTACAGATATTTCAGGAACATCCGTTTGGGGAAATTGTACATAACTTTGAGGAATGGAGGGATTATACATTATGAAAATTTAACCAATATAACTAATAAGCGTACAGACTTGTCCATGTTGTATTGTCCATGTGATTATTTCCGGTTCGTGTGCAACTTTTTTAAGTATTGTCCATGTGTGACCCATGTCCCATTTGTGCCTTTGTGCCAAGTCGTGCTTTTAGCGGGCATGTGCTGGTTTGGGCTTAAATCTTATCTTACCGTGACAAGTTGGCCCTCATGCTGATTCGGCCCATCTCTAGCCACCATGTTTAACATTGCATCCGCATCATTTTTGTTTCAAGTAATTTTGGATTAGGTAAGGGCTAACCGAAATTCGCTACGTACAACCTTTGTCCAAGCATAGAAAATAGAAATAAACTGAATTAAATAAAAGTAAATGCAAAGGAAACAAAGTGCAAAATACTACGGAGTACTAACTTAATTGAAATTAACAAATGAGATTGATATTAATGACAATTACAATTCAGTATGTTGTCAAGTCAACAATAATTGCTCGTCTTTTCAATCACTTCAATTCATAAACATTTATATATGGGAATCTCTTCCTTTACATGTTCATGCTATCAATTTGGAATTGCATGGTGTTGGTTTGCTCAATTGTTCAGCCTTTGACATTGCCACTTGTCTTCACGGGTGATGCCACGTATCATTTTAGTAAACTGCCACATGCCCTCTTTGTGATGGGCCTGTTTATTATCTTGTGGGCTATCCTCAAGCCCTTCCCATCTTTGCTGGGCATGGTTGGGTCCTATCTGGGTGGCCTTCTCTATGGGCCCCTGTAATTTGGCCCGTAATAATTTTTCCTATCCAATCATCGGAGTGTTAGAAGGTTTGGTGTGTACTGTGTAGGAACTTTTAGCTAAACAAGTCTCTGCTATTATTATTTGTTTTATATGACAGTACAACATGCACTAATGGAAAAGTAAACATATTTACCAGTAAAACTAATTATCACACATAATTGGGAAGCAGTTGCCGTCGAATTAGGCTCTGAAATTGCTGCGCATGTCTACACTAACTTGCAATGACGAATATCCCACACCACCAATTCTTCTACTGCTACACAAATAACTAAGCTAGACGACAGATACTTTTCAAGACTAAAAAAATATTAGTGATACTAGCTCAGTTAGGCAAAGTTAGTTGAGTTAGTTTTAACTGTCTATTATTAGCTTGTATATATACATGTATTAAACACTGTAATTAGAATTCAATTAATTCAGTTCTCTATTTCTCTTCTACTTTCTCTATTCTACTTTCTTGATTTCTTTAGAAATGAAGTTTGGTTTTGTGGCTTTAACTGAATTGTTTTCTTTGGAGAAAAAGTTGGCTACAATTGCACAAGGCTCAAGTACAATAGTAGAGTATTTCGCTGAGATTAAGATGCTATGGGATGCACTTGAAGAGGCTGATCCTTTGCATGTGTGTGTGTGTGAGCAATGTACATGTAATACTGCACAAAAGAATCAAGCAAGGCAAGAAAGAAAGATGTTGCTTTAGTTTATGATGAAATTAAAGGAGGATTATTCTACTATTCGATGTAACATCTTGATGATGAAGCCCACACCTAATGTCACAGAAGCATATAGAATTTTTGCATAAGAGGAGAGTCATAAGAATGTTTCTAGTACTGCACAAGAGGCTGTAGCATTTTATGCTGATAAAAAAAGGTTTAATGATCAGAGGTATTCTAGGCCTAGTGATCAGAAGTTTTCCAAGCCTGGTTTCTTGTCCAAAGGTGGTGTTGGTGCAGGGTCTTCTGGTCAATTCCAAAGAAAAGGGAGCTTTAAAAGAAATGATAGAGGTACACTGTTCTATACACATTGTAAGTTTACTAATCATACTATGGATAGATGCTATAAATTGCATGGATACCCAAATGATTGGGGTAGGAACAAGAAGATGGCAGTTGTAGCTTGTGGTGAATGTTTTTGCCAAAAATAGTCAAGATGACAATTTAAGAGAGAAAAGACACAGGAAAATGTTGACGCGGAAAACCTAAGAACAAGGGAAAAAACCGCGGGTGGCTATGAGTCCACCAATCCACTATGATTCGGGCATAAAAGCCGTTTGGTACACGTACAATATCTCGAGTAATATACATTGAAAATGGCTGAAACTAGCTGAGTAGCACCCTAGGGGTATGGGCCACATGCCCTACTTTCGAGTACAAACGATAACTGTCTGGTTAGATATGCTAAGCAGAGTATTTCTGGGCTATGTAGATACGGGTTTGCAGTAGGGTTTTTTCTCTTGTTTTCTTTAGAGTAATGTATAAGTGATGATGAATGATAATAATCTGCCTAAAACAGCCGACTTCCTATCTATTTAAACCCTAAAAAACACCAGGCTAGCCGTTGCCTCTTTTCTACGAACTAACTCCTATTCCTTAGGTAGCCTTGCAACAATCTTGGTGACCACTTCTTGCCACGTCAGCGCACATCTCCTATTATTCAGCCACTCCTCATTTGACTTTGGCGCTTAGTCTGAATTACAACTCGTGCTTCCTTCCAGAATCTTCTAACGTAGACCTGCATCTCTGCTTCTCGGCTTTACTTGCTTCTCAGCTTTCAACCAGCTTATGTGCTTGATCCAGCTCATGTTCCAGCTTATGAACCCGATACCTAGCACCACTCGGCTTATGTATCTGTTCCTGCTTATGCTCCTGCTACTCCCGGCATATCCTTATCTTATAACCTGTAATTGTCGGCTTACCAAGCCGAGCCTCGGCTTCCTACCTGTAACTAAGTTAGCTAAAATGCACCATAACAATTAGCCCCCATTTTCCTAATTGGAGCACGCCGAAAGTTAGGAAAATAAGCTTCAACCTAAGTTTGGAATATAATTATGTTCGTTATCTTTGCTCTTTCGATTGCTTACTCGGATATTAAAACCTTGGTTTCTTGATAATTTAATGCTCGGAATAATGTAGCTTGCAAACATTTATGTCTCTTTCGAAATAATCAACCTGATAATAACTTGAGATAATCGTTAAACAAGTTAAAACAATAGCTTAATAGCTTGAGATAACACCTTATAACTTTGTAATTAAAACAATTGTTAGTCTTTTGATTTTTATCTTTATCGAGCTATCGACACGTCCGGTCTAAGCCGACATCGTCAAATATTTCCGATTGATGTAACATAATGTTCTATGTTTGTTGAGCGTTTTTGTAATATTTGCACATTGACTTTAGCATTTATTTACGTGGATTACTTTGATAGCTTTAGACCTCACCTTTGCATCGTTGATTGAAACTAATTAGATTCACTAATTAAAGACTTAACCTTTGACATTTGACACATAAGCCACTTTGATTTTGATGCTTTTGTTCATTTGCTAAGCTAGCATTTTAGCCCCTTTTGCAAGTTGGTAACTGGTACGTGGACCACACTGTAAACTAATATTTTAGACAATCTTCAAGCTGCATTTAAGCCGTTATAAGCTAGTGATAAAGCCACTTGTAAGTTGGCACTCAAGCCGGTTTACAAACTAGTACCCGAGCTGCTTTGTAAGCTAGTAGCTGAACCGTTTTGTAAGCTGGCGCTTAGGCAAATTTGTAAACTGACGCTTAGGTCACCTTGCCAGCTTGCACTTGGGCTACGTTGCGAGCTTGCACTTGGGCTACTTTGTAAGCTAAGCTAGTAACTAGACCTCTTTGCATGAGATTGATCTCTTACTTTTAGAGTAATTACAAATTTTATTGTCAAGCTAGCTTAAGAGCAGGTTTACCATAATACATCATGATACAAATTGACATAATAGCATATAGAGAAAGTGTGTTTTCCTTTGCACGAGTAGATGCCTTACGTGTTTCAATATGCGAGTCTTAGCTTAGAACATAACAACTTGGGTCAATGAACAAATGAATATAAACATAAGTAAATTCGCTGGAGTATGACAATGAGTTCAATTAAATTTCATTGAGAATTTGTAGTTTTGAAAGCAAGTTTCTGAGTTGGAGCGTGTTCCTGATGAGGTGGAAATGAGTAGAGATCAAAATTTACAAGTTCCGACGTCAAAGTTAGATTTGAAACTAATTGTAAAAGATTGGATCATATTTATAGAAGCTCAAGTTCCTGATATGTCATTAATTGAAGTTGAGAGTTTCTATTTGATCAAGACTAAGGTTCCATGAGTTTGGAACAATTTTAATCGCATGAATTTGTGCTTCAAATATGTTAAAATTCCAGAAATTAAGAGTTTAATTTTCATGAATTTTGTAAGTATTTTAGTAGCCATCCCATATAATTTTGCTAGCCAAAGTAGACAAATACTTTTCAACCACACAAAACTAAATTAAAAATAAAACTATGAGAGTTGAAACCAAATAAAAAATTTGTTAAAAATAAGTCAACATTTATCTATTATTCAAGTCATTTTTTTTATAAACCTAGATAAGGCAAACCTTTATCCATTATTCTAAAAACCTTTGACTAAGCTACGCCCGTTAGGATATACATCAAGTATATTATCATCAATCCTTCATCAAAATTCATCATCATCAATCGCTTACCAAGAAACATCAATGTTCATAAAAAATCATCACGTCCAGTAGCATTATCATCATCATCATCATCAAGTATTATCAACAATCATAGCCAACATCACCATCTACTATCTTTAAATCATCACATCACCATGCTTTTGGTAAAACAAAAAAAAAAAACATAAAATTACTACTGTTATAGAAATAAAAATACTACTGTTAGGAAAAAAAATTAGTCTGTTGATGAAGAACAAAAGGATCAGAGCTAGATATTTTGGCTGAGGAAATGAACAAGAAAGGATAATCGTTGGGCAAATTTGTCAATTAAAATTTAACACCTCAAAACTCTATTACAAACGCTGCTCCATGGAGCTTTTTGAAAATCAGAGTTTTGATTCCAAAACTCTATTACAAACGCTGCTCCATGGAGCTTTTTGAAAATCAGAGTTTTGATTCAAAACTCTATTTGTAAACTCTCTTTACCAAACAACAAAAACATAGGTTAGACTAGTCAAACCTCTAAAATCAGTCAAAAACTCTAAACTCTGTTAAAAAAGCTCTTCTCCAAACAGGGCCATAATATATTACTCGAGTAATAAATCCCAATCGTCTCCCTAGCTAGTGGAATGAGACTAAGGATGTCAAATCGGGTTAACGGTACAGGTTCGGGTTGACCCAAACGGGTTCGGTACATTTTCAGTTCAGGATAAATCAGGTTATCTCGTCTAACAGTCCAGTTTGGTTCAGGTCAGGCTATTTCGGTAGCGGGTCATAACAGGTTGCCTTTTTCTCGGTTACAATTCAGTTCAGGTTCAGGTCATTAACGGTCAGGCCTATATCAGTTCAATCCAAAATGATTCAGGTTAATACGAATCAACGATAAGAAACGATATATATGTTTCGGGTTGAAGCCAGTTTGTATCGGGTTTTATTTGAGTGTCAATTAGATCAAAATTTGACAATATTTTGAGGTTAACGTATGTATGTATGTATAAAAAATTTTAAACTAAAGTCCATTTAAATCGAGTCAAATATTTTTTCTACGAGGAAATAGTAATTTTATTCATTCATCAACAAGATCAAATCTTATAATTTTCAATATTTCATCCGGACCTTCCTCAAATTCGAGTACAGTCAAATGATTATTAACACTTGTTGAAAAGTACTTTCAAATTTGATTACAACTAGTACTTCATCCATTTCGTAGAGTGTCCCATATATAGGTGAACGGATACTTTCGTATATAAAAATGTTTCATATAGAATTATGCAAGTAAAATGTTCAGGTTAGTCGGTCATATAGAATTATGCAAGTAAAATGTTTAATGTTTCAGTTCAGTTCAATTCAGGTAGGTTTCAGTTCAGTTCAGGTCAAATTATGTAACGGATTGATTACAGTTCAGTTTCTTGAATTTTTAGGTTCGACACAGACCATTATCAGTTCAGTTCATATTCAGTTTGGGTTCAGGTCAGTTTAGGTTATTAATATATGGGTCACTTTGTTATTTCGGATGAACTAACACAAGAGGGGGGGGGGGTGAATTGTAGTATGGAACTTAGTAGTCAATTTTTGCGGAAATATAGAACATGAAAGCAAAATAAAGAGAAACGATGCAAGAGAGATTTAGCGAGGAAACTTTCCAGGGCCAACTGGAAATAAAACCTTGACCCACTAGGGATTTCTCTTAAACACTTCACTATAGGGCAACAAATCAATTACAACCTATAATATTCTACTGGACCCGTAAGTTCCTCTAGGAACTTACTTCTATATTCTCTATATTCTAGTGTTCTTTTCCCTTTTCTCTCTCTCTCTCTTTTTCTCTTTCTCTTCTCTTCTCTGTTCTCACACTTTTCTCAAATTCTCACCCCAATTACAAGAATTCTCTCAAACCCTTTTCAAATTCCCCATTACAAGAGTTCACTCAAACTCACTTCTCTTTTCTCAAAATACAGACTCTTGATAGAAATCAAACTCTAATATGTTGAACATAAACTGACTGGAACTTGGAACAGAATATGGAACATACGATAGGAACTTTGAGTGGAACCGACTCAATTTGTAGACATATGATGTAACATTTTAGCTCTCCACTTTATTGAAGTCTGGCTCACCTTAAAATAGGTGATCCATACAGTATTTATAAGGTTTAAAGAAGTGCTCCCCAAGAAAACACTAAATACACCACTAAACCCACTTAAAATGCTGTCAGGAACTTGTAACTACCCACTAATTCATTAAACACGTCCCACTTCTTTTGACTCCTGATTTTTAGGAACTAATTAACCTCTTTGACTGACTTAATCTTCAGAATTAGGAACATAACTCAACTTCCTAAGATAATCGAATTGGACTCAATCAAAGTTGTACTAACAAACTCAAATTTTAGCTAGTCAAATAACCAACTTTTAACTTAGTCAATAACCGAATTAATTCTAGAAAAATCAGCAATCTAACTCAGTAAAAAGTCATTCAAAATAACAACTCATCACTTCCTAAAAATTAGTCAAAACCACGTTTTTGTTAAATGAAAATCAGAAATTATATTTTAATAAAAGCTGAATTTTTTCTTCAATAAAATCTATAAATATAACCCTTAAAAGTTTGAAAATAATCAGCCAAAATAATTAGAATAATAACAACCTCTAACCCTACAAAATAGGTAACTAACTATGATTACTAACAAATTCAAACTAGATTGTTAAACATTCCTAAAATTAAGGATTCCATTCTCCAGCAATATTCAGGGTGGTTTACCAAATCAAATCAGTCTAAAATCATGCTATAATCATGTTAGACACGTGGACTACCATAACTAACCAAATAGACACAAGTTCCTCTAGGAATTGGACTCGTGTTCCTGTAGGAACTGGACTCAAGTTCCTTTGACAGACAGACCCAAGTTCCACTTGTAACTTAACTCGTGTTCCAGTCAGACTCATGACTCAACATATTTACAAAAGTCTTAGAAAATTAAACTCTTAATTTTCTAGTTTCTTCTCACCTTCAAGATGCTCCAACTTTGGAAATCTTGATTCTTATTTCTCTTGATTTGTTTCTTTACAGGAAATTAACTCGTGTTGCATAAGAACTTTTAGTTTAGCTTGATTTCTGGATTGTGCTTCTTCAAGTATTCTCTTTGTAAGGCTTCAGCTTACCATGCACATTGAAACTTTTCTCTTGTTTGATCTCCCTTGAATACTTGAATACTCCTTCAAGTTCTTATTGGTTGATCTTCTCTTTGAAGTTCTCATTTAGGAACACTTCTCCATTTGAATTCCTTCGCTTGAACTTCTTTATTTAGTTGCTTCAACTCAGAAGCTTCTCTTGATTTGTTCCAACTCAGGAACTTATATTGCATACATCATCAAAGATGATAGGAATCTTCTTCCTTAAGACCTATGAACTTGTTCATGCACATCTCAACACACATGTTAGTTAGATAATCATCATTTGTTCATTATCATCAAAACTACACTTGGCTCAACACACTTTCAGTTCAGGTCAATTTCAGGCTATGGGTCACTTCAGTTCAGGTTATGAATAGTTTAGTTAACCCAACGGGTCTCAACCCAAACTGAAATCCCTAAATGAGACTATTTTTTAAGTTCCAAGCTAAGTCAAAAGACAGTTGTTGCCAGTTGCCACTAGAAGCAACACTTTACTTACCATAATATTTTCATAAATAATACTCATAGTTTGCATTACAATGGGTCTATTATACATCTGGATGTATATATAAATATGAGAATCCAATGTATTTTATTGCTCACTTGATTGTCTTTATTTCAGATTTGTTTAAAAACAGGTCCGTTTCTTAAAATGAAAAAGTATCTTACTCCATCGAAAATTTATTCTTTTTTCCAGTGATGATGTTCATTCCCTCACAATTTTTTTTTTTTAATAAAAATATTGGTTCTTTGGTCTCAATTACAGATATGTTTCAAAACAAATTATGAGACACATTTCGGCTCTTTATGTGTCATGAGAAATGGATTTTATTTGCTCCGAAAAATCAATCGATATATTTGCTAGTTCAAAAAGAATGGCGTTCTCATCATCAAGGATAGAGAAAATTTCAATTTTTTTTAGACAAGATATACGAGTTGAGTTTGGTTTTACGTACTTGAAAAACTAAATTTTGATTTGTAGTTTTGCTCTAAAAAGACCGATATGTGATTGAGTGCGGTTTTACTCAAAACAAATTCAGAACATGGCGAGTTCGAAAAGGATGGCGTTCTCATTATAGTGAAATAATAATGACAAGTTCGAAAAAAATGTCGTTCCCGTTTGATTGTTAATTCATCAGTTCGAAAAGAAAGACGGTTGCATCAACAAAGAGGTTTGGTCACAAAAGACTCTTTAAAACTCTTCCTTTTACAAACATTCCATTTGGAGTTTAAACAAGTGAAAACATAAAATTTCCTCCAAACCTCTCGATATGCCTTAGTCCTCTCTTCACCAAACCCCCCATAGTTAAACTTGTAAAGTTATGGTTATGAGGTGACTTGCTCACCAACCGTCCCAAATTTTCTCCAAACCTCTCTATATGCCTAATTTTTTCTTACCCTAGCGGCCCGTTTGATTGTTGGTAATAAATTGTGTTAATGGTAATGCATTTAAAGTTTAATTTTGTAAAGGAGCTTATAATTACTATGGAAAATATATTTTTATTCCCAAGCTTGAATTATTTTTCTTATTTTTCATTACTTACCATCCATTACCATGGGGAATGATGGTATTAGATGGGAATGAATATTTGTGAAGAAAATTAGATAAATTAGAGTTAAACTAGCACTGCTATGAGAATGAATTTTGATTTCGCTTCCAAATTTAATTATAAATTTATTCCCATTACCACTATTTATGACCAGCTATGGCTCAATTAAATTATGCACAATAAATTACAAGTCTTTAAATTTTGTGTACTTTTTGTTTCCTCTTTTTCATTATGGCTCAATTAAATTATGCACAAGAAAATAATTGGTAATAGTTTTGTTTGTTTCATAGAATTCTCCAATTCTACACTGACATAATCTGGTTTTTCCGATTGCAACAAAATCTAAATAATGGTTGGTAGTTTTTGTCACCTTATTGCCAA
This sequence comes from Salicornia ramosissima, assembly GCA_951394345.1. NCBI lineage: Eukaryota > Viridiplantae > Streptophyta > Magnoliopsida > Caryophyllales > Amaranthaceae > Salicornia > Salicornia ramosissima. The sequence goes on along the minus strand of OX596233.1, from coordinate 44,360,737 downwards.
AATGAAAACAACTACCTCTACTTTCTATTATTTACAATGATTAGACATGCGCTTTTACTCATTATTTCAATTTATGTCAAATTGTTGCAAATTAAATCATCAAAAAACAGATATATTATTAAAAAAAATGTGGTGACAGATTCAAAACAAATTCCTTTATCGGAAATAGGATGGAGTTTACCATCTTTAAATCGTGATACAATGTACTTATGTACGTGTAGTTAGTTGTTTACCTATAACACAAGAATATATACACTATAATCTCACAAAACCTGAAACAATATGAATTAGATCCACTTTTGCTTCTCTTCTCAAAACCTAGTTGCTACTTTTCTTCTAAGATTCGGTCAAAAATAATCTCAAACTCTTGAAATATCAAAATCGAACAACTAAAATGGCAATAGGTTATGATAATATTACTATGGTTAGTACTTTGCTAATCACGGCAATGCTGTCAAGTATGGCGTTTACTATAAGATCTCAACCAATAACACCCACCTCAGATAGCCCACTCACAAACTCTCCAGCCCAAGCATTGGCACCCACGGCAGTCTTCAACCTTGCATTATATTTCTTAGACATTTTCGGTGGCTCGCCACCTAGTCCAACTCCAAACACCATGGTGCCCCTTACACCTCCCCCTTCATCACCCACGATCACCCCACCTCCAAATCCGCCATCATTTTCTCCACCAAATATTACACCACCGCCACCGGAGACAGTCCGGCCTCCTACTACTCCAAATGCGGCTCCTAATCCACCCCCATTTTCCCCCTTCCCTTCTTCACCACCACCGCCGGAGGAGGTTCGCCCCCCTTCTACCCCTAGAGTGGCTCCTAACCCACCCCCAACTCCTCCCTCACCTTCACCACCGCCACCAGTTACCGAGGATACTACACCCCCTGCACCGCCACAAGACGAGGTTTCCCCAAGCAGATGATCAACAACAATTACTTTTATCTTTTGTTTGTTGGATTTATATATGTTTATTCTGAATTTATGAGTAATTCTGATTTATGTTTTGGAAAAATTATCAACAACTACCATTAACTTTTTTGATATAATTATCACTTAAGTTTTTTATTTTATAAAACTACCACAAAAGTTATGAATTCTTTGAAACCACTACCAAATTGTTAAGAAAGATGTTAGTAGGTCCCACATGAAATCGTACAATATTGTTCAATTGAAGGTAAATTGAATAAATTTTTCCTTTTCATTGGATTAACTTCATGTTTTAAATACTATTTATGTGGAATCTATCAACATCTTTCTTAACTTTGGTAGTGGTTTTAAATAAGTTAGAACTTTTGTGGTAGTTTTATAAAATAAAAAACTTTGTTGGTAGTTGTATCAAAAAAAGTAAAAGTTAGTGGTAGTTGTTAACAAATTATCCTTATGTTTATTCTGAATTATGATTAATGTATGTTAATTATTATTCTGATTTATGATTAATTCTGAATTTCTGATTAATTCTGATTTATGTCAATTATACTGAATTTCTGATTAATTTTTTTTTTTTTGTTTTTTTTTTTCCTTTTGTTGATTAATTACTAGTGGGTTTAATCATTCTGATTATTGGATTAATATTTGTTGGATTTTAAGATTATATTGGAATATTCTGTTCATGTTGGATTAATTATTCTCTTAATGTGGAATATTTGGTTGGATTTTTTTAAGTACTATTTGCTTGTAATATGATTTTTTTTTAAAATTATTTTGATTCGATTGAACTCAATTATGAACTAGACTAAAAAAAATATTTTGACATATGATTAGGGGTGTAAATATGGGTCATAAACCTGTTTGACCGACCGTTACCGACCGATACCAAACCTGTTTTTACCGAATTTTTAGTGACCGAATACCGACCGCTACCGAACCCGAATTGTACCGAAACCGTTTTCCGACCGCTTTTATGCATACCGAAGGTACCGACCCCATTCAATACCGAACCCGTTTCCGACCTGTTTTTATTATACCAAGACCGACCGTTACCGAACCTGTTTTCAACCTGCCAAAAACCGATTTTTGACCGACCGATTTTGACCTAAACCGTTCTATACCGAACCTGTTTTGGATCGGCCTTATCATCGAAGTCGTTTGCTTGTTTACAACCGAACCTTTTTTTTACCGAACTTATTTACATGATTTTTCTAAGTTGACAAAAATTGATGAATTTTTTGTAAATTCATTTAATTAAAACTTAATATAAATAAATTAAAATTAAACTTAATATAAATAAAAATATAAAACTTATTATAAATAAACTTATAATTATAACTTAATACAAATTATAATTAAACATAATTATTCCATTCTAAATTCTTAGCCAAAAATTCTGGGCCAACTAACCCGAAATATCAAAATCTGATCCGAAGTTTTGAATTGACAGATTGTATTGTGATCAATCGTTTAAGACTGACATATTACGACATGCATTTGACCGCGACAACTGATTATAACCTTCATACCGATTTTGACCGACTGATTATGACCTGGATACCAGCAATTTTGACCGATCGATTATGACCTGTGTACCGGTTATGACCTGTAAAAAAACCGGTTTTGACCGACCGAATGTGACTTGTTATCGAAAAATGACCGAACCGATATGTACCGGACTGACACCTGTTTTGAAAACACCGAATTCGACCGAATACCGAATAAGACCGACCGATACCGAAAGGACTCATACGACCTGTTTTTGACCGACCATTTTTGACCGAACCTGTTTTTGACCGAACCTGTTTCCGACCGTTTGACCTATTTTTACATCCCTACATATGATTGATCAAATATGGCCGGTGACCAACCAGTCCCAAATTGTCCTCAACACATAAAATTGTCGAAAAATCTCAACCGCAAGCATCTCCACCAGAACGGTCAAGTCAATTGATGTTTATCCACCACGGCATCAAACACCTACTCGTATTTTCTAAATCTATTATTATTTTTCTATTTTTGCCTTTAATTTATTTTGTTCATCTTGCTGCATATCATAAAAACAGTACAACAATCACCCGGCCCTCTTAATATTTAAAATGTCCTCTTTGATGAATGATAACAAGCTAATTGACGTCGAATTGTTTATAAATGTCCACTTAGTTTTGCTTTTGGCCGTTAATTATTTTGGATACCAAAGTATACGTGTCAGTAAAATCCGATTCCTTATTCATTTATTTGATGTTGCCCTCGACACATAAAAGTGTCGGAATCTCAACATAATTCTTTTGATGCTTCATAAAGTATTGGTAGTAACTTTTTCAGTACATTAAAGTGTCGATAAAACTGCGGAAAAGGCGTCGTATAATTAGGGTTATCTACTGATGTGGCAAAATGCACCCATTAGTTACTGGGCCAGCCACTTTAAAAGACAAGGCCCAATCCAGCCATCAACATATGAAAAAGGCATGTTTCAAGGAAAGCCCACAAAAGACGATCAGGCCCAGATACAAGACAAGGTCTTTACAGGGGGCCTGATCCACTAAGTCCACGCTCAAGCACCCACCTAGTCCAGATCACATCTACCAAGTCCAGGGAACAGTACCTGGTCCAGATCATATCTACCTGGTCCAAAGAACGTCTACCAGGTCCAGGGTTGCTGACCAGGTCCAGCCTAGTCTACCAGGTCCAGTTCAACCTACCAGGGGAAGTTTTCTCCTACGTTCTCATGGTACTATAAATACTCTATGCCATGCACATGCTAAGTTATCCAGAAAATATTAAACACACCTTAAACTTCTCCCTCATTTTCTCTCTCTACATTCCTACACTTTACTCACTTGAGCGTCGGAGAGTCTTTCCCCGGAACACCTCCGGGGGTAGCTCACGTTTGTTCTTTGTGCAGATCAACGAGCCCATTCACGTGGATTTGAACTAGCTCTCGGCCCATAAAACATAAACATTGTTGTAAAGCAAAAATCACCTCAACAATTTGGCGCTAGAAGGAGGGTACGAGTGTCATATTCAGTTCATTTTCCACCTCCAACATCCTAGAATCATGTTTGAACGCGGTGAATTTGGTGATCGTCCAAGCAAACGCCCATAATGCTCGAGCCAGAAGAAAATTGGTAGTGTACATACGCCTCATGTGACACCAAGTCACCGTAGTGCAAGTGCCATGCCAACACCTTCTCAAGTGGAAGAAGCTTTTTGAATTCTTCGTGCAGCATCCCTACTGAACGAAGAAACAGAAATATGCGAGCCTAGTGCAACCAAATGATCAGAGGATGAGGATGAGCCGTCAGACGAGGACTACTCAGTAGCCCCGTCACGCCCATCCTCCTCCGTCGGCACGAAAAGGCCATCTATTTCAAAAGTTCCATCCAAAGACGATCCAAAACACCCTCGCGTGCGTAGGAAGTTAAACTACTCACGGGGGTCGGGTAGTCAAAAAGCTTCAACCAACAAGCATAGATCCACCCCACCTGCACCTCTTCCAGTGGGGGTGGGAAGAAAGTGATTGGGATACGACGAGGGAGGCACGAGATCACCCTAGTTGGTTCTCAACCTCAAATAAAATGAGGATGCAGGACGAAACGGTCCAGGCAACCCGTGAGGTGGTTAGGGGACCACCAACTGCTCGTGAGACGAAGCACCGTCGTCATCGGTCTCCTTCGCCTCGTACCACTGTCCGGGAGGAAGCTAACACGGGGTCTTCCTACCGGACCAAAGTGTACGATAGGCTAGGCGCGAGGACGCCAGTACATCAAAGGTTGGGTGCACCAGCCTCCATCCAGGACAGATTGGGAGAGCCAATACCTGTCAGGGATAGGTTGGGCCCAGCCTCCGCAGATAGATCAGGTCTGGAGCCCGTCCAACATAGGACTCCACGACCACCCACGAGTCTTAGAGCAGGTGTAACGACCCGTAATTTAGCAGCGTTGTTTTCGGAGGAAAACAACATTACAGATCTTTATCTTCTAAAAACCTCTAAGATCAAATTCATAAACTGCAGCGGAAGCTCTAAACTTAATCATATTATTCATTTAAAACTGTTAAATAATCCAAAATAGTTAATAATTCAGAGTCCCTTATTAATACAAAATAAAGAATAGTCCACTAAAAATAATAGAACATGGCTAAAACTAGACATTAGGGTCAGCTACTGAGCTGGCAAGCTCACAATCCCAGCCCATGTGTAGCCCAATTCAGTCACCACCTGTACTTGGAAAAGGATTTTGGGGTCCACAGTCAGTGGCGAGTAATTAGATTGTTCTACTTAATCAGTAGAACACAATTAGAAACATAATCATTAGAGCAGATCAATCAAACAGACAACATATCATCATGTAATCATACATAAACATCATCAATCAAGTACGCAGCGGAAAATCATCATAACAACACAATAAACCAAGACCTTCTATACTAACTTATTCAGTTCTAGACTTCTTGACACCACTATTGACTCTTCTATTCTATTCAGTTCAGGTGCTAATCCGTGACCAGCCATATGCTCGTAAGGGGTCAACCACGAAGATCTACTCCCCCCAACTTTCCTTGCTCATGCCGGGTCAACCACGAAGATCTACTCCCCAAGCACTGGGATCAAGAACTGTCCCGAATCCGAAGATAGGACAGTGGCTTCGACTATACTTATGTTCATGGCACTTGTTCCACTAGATAGGCGGTCACTTCATAGTTAATCATCTTTTCAATTCAATTCAATTCTGTTCTGTTATGTTCTTGGTTCCTTTTCACAATTCAATTCCTTATTGACTCAACTTAACTTCTATTCAATTCTAGCTCATCTTAACTTGACTCAAAACTCTATTCCAAATACCATACCACTCGACAATCCGACAATAATAATTATACCAATTCCTTAAATAGCATAAACACAATTCAACCACTTAATTAAATAACAGATAATCAAATAGACTAGCAATCATCAATTATTATTACTTAAAACATGATAAAAATCCTACCTTTCCTTCTTTGGACCACACGACACATTCATAGAAAGATATCAAGATTCATACTTTAAATTAATTAAACTCAATTATCATAATTCTATCATATAAACTTATAATAAATCATGGAATTATACTTTAAACATTAAATTATCAAACTTGGACTAAACAAGATCAAATTCAATTCCTTTTTGGCACATAATATACACGGCTTTTAGGGCTCTTATTCAATATCAAGATTTAATTCAAGAAACTATCATAACAAGCTTAATTTAAAGATCATATTCAAGATTAACATCAAAGTTTAATTAAAGATCAAGATTACATCACAAAAATCATATTTTTAATCAAGAAAATACTCGATCAACTCTGTACTACACTCGGCACACATACATATACGTCCAATAATTAGTTCATCAATTTAATCAAGCAAAAATCATATAATAATCATGGAAAATGGCAAGAACATGAAATTATCTTGTGAAATAATTCTTGGAATATAATCATATCACTCGAAAATCCTAAACATGAAACATTATTTAGTTCAAAATACTTCCTACACAATTCTAAGCAATTCTAAACCTAATACAAACATGATTTATCCTATTCTAATAACTATATTGCTAATCTATCCTATTGAATAAGTAAAACAATCTAATTACCTTTGATGGGAAAGAGGGGTTCGAATAATACCACTATATCACACGGTTTCTTGAAGTTTCTTTGAGTTCTTGATCAATCTTTGAGGGTTGGAACAAAAGGAAAGGGTTAGGAATAATTTTGGGATTGATTCTTGAAAGGGAAATAATAAAACAATTTTTGGTTCTTGTTCTTTAGGCTAGCCGTGTATTAGGAGGAGTAATAGGGGGTTTTTGGTTTCCTATAATTTAGTAGTAAGAATAGGAGAGATTGGAATAAAAATAGGGTTTTTAGGAATGGGTCAAAATAGTTATATTATTTAATAATATTGGTTACAACTAATTAAATAATTTAATTAAAAGAAAAAGAATAAAGGGGGGCCATGAGGTCTTTTAGGAACAGGGAGTTTAGGGCTCTCCTAAAATCTTGTAAGGAGAATAGGTAAACAGAGATTAGTTTATAGGCTTAGTAAAAAAAATAGATATAGGTTAGTATTTTATTAAAGATAATATAAAACAATTAAATGAAGAAGAAGGGTAGGGCCGTGGGGTATGGAAAGGATAAGAAGAATTGGGCTCGGGTTTTAGCATGATAAGGTGATAAGGTTTGGGCCAGAACAAAATAATTAGACTGCTACAATTATAATTAATAATTAATTAAATAATAATCAATTAAATAGTCAATTAATTATATATTTAATTAATTATGAAAAATTTAAAATATCCTGACATTTCGGGGTATTACAGCAGGTAGGCCACCAAGGCCGAAATAAGAACCCCCACAAAGTCACCGTTCTATGCTTCGGTCATCTTCGAATCTTCCCAAAGGGTGAAGCTGCCTGGTCATATCAAATATGACGGGACGGGGGACCCTAATGACCACATCCAGCTTTATGAAGGTCATATGTACCTGGGCCCCTACACAGATGCTACCTGGCGCAAATATTTCCCTACCACCTTGACAGGCCTGGCCCAATCATGGTTCCAGAGTCTGCCACCTGGTACCATCTATGACTTCACCCAACTCACAGAACAGTTCACTAGTGATTTCATTAGTGGACGAAGAAGAGAAAAGAGCTCGATGGAGCTCATGAGTGTCAAGCAGAGTAGGGAGGAAAGCCTGCGAGAATACTTGGCTAGATTCAGCAGGGAGGCCATTGCTGTGTCTCCCCTCAAAACAGACATAGTAATGATGGCCCTAACACATGGCCAGCAACCAGGGTCATACAGAGACCACCTGGTTAGGGAAAATATCTCCACCCTCACAGAGGCAATGCAGAAGTCCGACAAGTTCATCAGGACAGAGGATTTCAACAAAGCTCTACGAGCTACCCCTGATGAAAAGAGAGGACAGCAGGAAAAGAGGGGAGATAAAGGGAAAAAGGAGCAAAGGGACTCAAGGAAAAATGATTTTCCAACCTTTTAATCCTACACCCCCCTAACCGTATATGTGGCAGAGATTTATGCTACCCACAAGAATGAAGACAAGTGGCATAGACCACCACCTATGAAGACAGCTGGGCGAGAGAGGGACCTGTACTGTGATTTCCATGACTGCCCTGGTCATGCCACGGAAAAGTACAGGACCCTACGTGACAACATTGAAGACCTGATTAGTAGAGGGTACTTCAAATAATACAAGGATTGGAAGGCTGCTTGTGAAAAGGGAGGCCCTGCTCACGAGAAAAAGCATGACTAGGAGCCACAGAAGAAGAAGGCTCCAGAGACACCCTACAACATCATAGCGGTCATCTTTGGAGACCAGCCTTCCAGCAGCTCCCTACGGGCAGACCTGCGAGGCATGGGATCAGGCAGGTCGTACCAGGTCAGAGACCTGCCAAATAGCAGGCCATCAGTTCTGCCCACCATTTCATTTGGACCAGGGGATTGTGAGGGAGTATCTTACCCTCAGAACGACCCCCTAATCTGTTCAGTCCAATTTCTCACAGTCTAGTGAGAAGAGCTCTGATCGATGGAGGCAGGTCCATCAACGTTTTGTATGCTGCATGCTACCATAAGATGGGCCTAAAGGACAACATGTTAGTCCCCTCCCCTGGTCCTATATCAGGCTTTATGGGTGAATCAATAGTACCCAGGGGAGAAATAAACTTACCTGTTAAGCTGGGACAGGAGGATTCTAAAAGGATTTGCATGATGAAATTCCATGTGATAGATGCACCTTCACCATACAATGTCATTCTTGGCAGAACTTCCATGGAAAAATTTGAAGGTATACCATCCACTTTCCATCTATGCTTAAAGTATGTGACTGATGCTGGGGGAGTAACCACCCTCAGGGGATCTCAATAGGCTGCCAGAAGCTGCAACCTGACCCAAATCAGGTAATCCAGGCCTGAAGAAGTGGCCAGGACCAGAAGGTTGGCTCAGGAATTATCCGAGTTAGTCAAAAACAGCCCCAACAAAGTTCGCCTAACGGGGGAAGCGCAGCCTCAACCAAACAAATCTTCACCACCAGTCACACTACTACCAGCACATCAATGCAGATAGACCCACACCTGGAACCAGAAGCCAGGCCAACTGAAGAACAAATCAAAGATCAGGCCATTCAACCTGGTCAGGCCACAAAAGAGATTCAGTTGGAAGAGGGGGTAGGCAAAACTGTCATCATAAGGACAGAGATCAATAGAGAGGAGAGGTTAATCTGATCACCCTGCTCAGGTCAAACTGTGACATCTTTGCCTATGAGGCCAACGACATGCCTGGTATAGACCCTGGTCTAATCTCCCACCACTTGAGTGTCCTGCCAAAGGCAAAACCTATCAAGAAAAAGAGAAGGAACTCCTCTGCCGATAAAAACAAGGTTGTTGAGGCAGAAGTCAACAAGCTAATCAAGGCAGGCTTCATTGAGCCCTGTGCATGCCCTGAATGGCTGGCCAACGTGGTCATGGTCAAGAAGTCCAATGGAACATGGAGAATGTGCGTAGACTTCACGGACCTGAAAAGGGCCTGCCCTAAAGATTTCTATCCTCTGCCCAGGATAGACCAGCTGGTAGACTCAACTAGTGGACATGCCATGCTGAGCTTCATGGATGCCTACTCCGGATACCACCAAATTTTCACGCACCCTGCAGACAAACATAAGACAGCTTTTATCACTAGCTGTGGAGTGTTCAACTATGTCATGATGCCATTCGGCTTGAAGAATGCAGGGGCAACATATCAAAGAATGGTGGACAGGGTCTTCAAAGACCAAAGAGGTAGGAACCTGGAGGTGTACGTTGATGACTCCATCGTCAAAAGCGTGCATGTAGCTGATCATGTTAAGGATTTACAGGAAACCTTTGCCAACTTAAGAAAGCACAATGTAAATCTGAACCCTAAAAAATGTGTGTTTGGGGTCAGATCAGGCAAGTTCTTGGGATTCCTGGTGAGCCAACGAGGAATTAATGCAAATCCTGACAAAGTAAAGGTAGCCCTAGACCTACCAGAGCCCAGATCAGTCAAGGACATTCAGAGGCTAACTGGTCGAATGGCAGCCCTGTCCAGGTTCATTGCGAAGTCCTCAGAAAAGACACAGCCTTTCTTCAAAGTCCTCAAGGGCAACAAGCAATTCGCCTGGGGCGAAGAACAACAAGAAGCCTTCAAGCAATTGAAGAGCCATCTCACAACACTTCCCACTTTGGCCAGGCCTGTACATAGCCGTGTGCCAAGCAGCTGTCAGTGCAGTACTCCTTCGAGAGGAAGGAAAAGTTCAACAACCAATCTATTTTTTGAGTCACCCTGGTCCCAGCTGAGACCAGGTACCCCTTGATAGAAAAAGCAGCCTATGCAGTTGTTCTAGCAATCAGAAGGCTCAGGCCCTATTTCGATGCTCACGAAGTAGTGGTCCTCTCAGATATGCCCCTGGAAAAGTCACTAGAGAAGCTGGACAGGTCAGGTAGGATATCAAAATGGGCTTTGGAATTAACTGCCTTTGGTATCAAGTTCCAGCCTCAACATTCCATTAAGGCATAGGCCCTGGCCGATTTCCTGGCTGAATGCTCCTATCACGAGGAAGCAAAAGAAGCCCCTGGTCTATGGATTGTTTATTCAGATGGCTCATCTCAGCAACAAGGATCAGGAGCAGGGGTGGTCATGATTTTACCTGAAGGAGATGTGATTGAGTATGCTTTGAAAATTCAATTCACTACCACCAACAACGAAGCAGAGTATGAGGCAGCCTTAGCAAGCCTTCAACTAACAATGAAAGCCACCAAGGTCCACCTATTCACAAATTCACAACTGGTTGCCAACCAATTCAACGTAGTATATGAGGCAAGGGAACCAGCCCTGGTTGAATATCTGAAAGTGATGAAGGACCGGTCCTCTAAACTAGAGGAGTTCGTGGTACAGCTGATCCCAAGGGAAGAAAATGTGCAAGCTGATGCACTAGCAAAGCTGGCTAGCTCCACCCTGCAGGAGCTGACCGGGAAGGTTTTTGTGGAGATCTTGCCCAAGAAATCAATCGAGCAAGTAAAGGAGTACACCTACCAGGTGGACTTATCAACAAGTTGGATGAGTGAAATCATCCACTTCAAAACAACAGGCCAGCTTCCAACTGAAAGGAGCCAGGCCAGAAAGATCAGGAGGAAGGCTACCAGGTACACCCTGGTTGACGGGGAACTATACAGAAAATCTTTCACAGACCAACCCCTGCTAAAATGTGTTGACATAGATGAAGGAAATTACGACCTTAGAGAGGTTCATGAGGGCATTTGTGGTCACCATATGGGGGGCAGAACCCTGGCCCACAAAGCCCTCAGAGCTGGGTATTATTGGCTAACCATGTTAGCAGATGCAAGGGGCCTGGTCAAGAAATGTTCCAAGTGTCAGAAGTTCTCACCCACCATATCATAGCCAGCAAACGACCTCTGTCCCATACTCAACCCTATTCCGTTTGCTCAATGGGGCATGGACTTGCTAGGTCCTTTCCCCACTGCCCAGGGGGGGGGGGGAAGAGGTGGCTGATAGTAAGTATTGACTACTTCAGCAAATGGATAGAAGCAGAAGGTTTGACCACTATTACAGAGAGCAATGTCTGGCAGTTCATCTGGAAGAGTATTATAACCAGATATGGAGTGCCCAGGTGCATGGTTTTTTATCATGGGAAGCAGTTCGACAACGAGCCTCTCAGAGATTACCTCACCCAGTTCCACATCAAATTTGCCTACTCTGCAGTATGTCATCCTCAGTCCAATGGCCAAGCTGAAGCAGCTAATAAACAGATTCTGAATGCTCTAAAAAAGAGGCTGGATGACAAAAAAGGAAGGTGGTTATGAGAACTCCCCAACACACTCTGGTTACTGAGGACCACCTCCAAAGAGTCCACAGGCAGGACACCATTCAATCGTGTCTTTGGAACTGAATCCCTACTACCTGTGGAAGTAGGAAGCAGCTCTTTAAGAGTCCACCTCTATGAAGCCAAAACCAACGACCAGGTCCTCTCTGAGAACCTGGACCTGCTCGACGAGGTCAGAGAAGAAGTTGCAATCAGGCTAGCTGCTTATCAAAACAGGATAAGCAGGTACTACAACAGAAAAAGTTAAGAACAGGCCCATCAAAACAGGTGACCTGGTCTTAAGAAAAGCTGCAGCTATTAAGAAAGATAAAATTCATGGGAAATTATCAGCAACCTGGGAGGGTCCTTACCAAGTTTATGAAGAGTTGTCCACATCAACATTTCGTCTCATGGACCTGGAAGGGAATCAGCTCCCCAGTATATGGAACGCTGATCAGCTCAAGAAATACTATGTTTAGGATTTTTTCCTAGTCACTATTTCCAAAGAACCATTGTAAAAATTTACAAACAAATTTCAATTATCAATGAAAATTCAAGTTTGTTGCTACAACTCATTGTTCAAAGGAATACAAAAAGTCCTGGTCTGGTGGGGCAGGTGAAAAAGGTCTGCCTAGCAGACACACTTGGCCTCATTCCTGGCCCAGTCCATGCATTTGTTTGGCCTAAGGAAATGTTCAAATGCATGCATCAAAAGTTCTGGTCTGGTGGGGGCAGGTGAAAAAGGTTTGCTCAACAAGCACACCTGGTCCCATTCCTAGCCCAGTCCATGCACTTCTTTGACTCAAAGTCATACAAAAGTGCATACCCTAAACGATCTGGTCTTGGGTAGAGTAGTGTAAAGAGTTTGCGCAGCAAACACACTTACTCAAATGCCCTGGCCAGTCCATATTCCTATTTGGCCTCAGTTCATACAAAGGGATATGCTTCAAATGACCTGGTCCTGGGTAGGGTAGTGCAAAGAGTTTGCCCAGCAAACACACTTACCCAAATGCCCTGGCCAGTCCATAAGCCTATTTGGCCTCAGGTCATACAATGGGATATGCTTCAAATGACCTAGTCCTGGGTAGGGTAGTGCAAAGAGTTTGCCCAGCAAACACACTTACTGAAATGCCCTGGCCAGTCCATATGCCTATTTGGGCTCAGGTCATACAAGGATATGCTTCAAATGACCTGGTCTTGGGTAGGGTAGTGCAATGAGTTTGCCAAGCAAACACACTTACCCAAATACCCTGGCCAGTCCATGTGTTTATTTGGCCCCTGGTCAAAAAAATTCCTTCATTCACAAAAAGAAGTAAGTACAAAGAATTTGCAAATCAAGTCAACTTACTCAGCCACCTGTTAGAAAATCCTGTAACCCATATCTGGTCAGAAGTTCACTTTGTCACCTTCCAACCAGGGGGGCAGAGAGTATACACAACATATATATAGCACATATAAATATTTGCAGAGAAAAAAATTCATGCAAAAACCACACATTCATAAAAATCAAATGTTAGCGAAATATTCAAAAGCAGAGTAAAACATATCCATCCCCTGGTGGATGGTAAAATGAGTATCAGAAAAATTATACAAGTTTGCTATAAACAGGCACGACGACCACCTGGCTCAAAAATAACCAAGCAGAGGCCAAAATAAATTGTTCTTACAATACATGAAGACAATTCAAAGAAAAAACAAAAAAAGCTTAAAGGGCACAAGAGGACACCATGAACATGCTCCAGAACAGGTCAACCAAAAGCATGACCAGACGTGCTAGAACAGGAAGAGGCACTCCCCAAGTTACCGGGTGATCGCCAAATTTCCTAGGCAGGGGGTGACCCCCTGCTATCCTGGTTTCCAGGAGCACTCTGTTCATCCTCATCAATAGCTGGTCTGTCCTGGTCACCAGCTCCATGACCATCCTCCACTTCAGTGGTGGGAACATTTGAACTATGAGCTGCACTATGGTGGACCTCCTCTTGTACAGGTTGGGCAACAGCAGGTTCAGCAGCTTCAACATCAGGCTGAGCAGGTTCCTCTGTAACAGCAGGTTGAGCAGGAGAAGGAGTTGGAGCATCCTCAGGTGCTGGAATGGCAGGTGTACCAGGAGTCAAAGGATTCAGGTACTCCTGAATGGAAGAAGGAAGCACTTCACCAGCCAGGGGCATTGAACCCTGGCCAGCTCTATAGCTCTCCTCCACCACCTCCCAGTCCACATCTGGATACATATGTTTGACACACCTGAAAGCAGACAGCCAAACATCAAAGAAATAATCGTTAAGCTCCTGGTCAGTCTTGGTCAGGTGAGCCCTGGACTCCAGCTCCTCAAGCTCCCTCAGCTGAGTTGTCATTCTCTCTTTGCTGACCCCAAGGGCCTGAACCTCCTCAGCCTTGGCCTGATTGTTCTGCTCAATTTTCACCAGCTGCTTATCTTTTCCCCTACCAGCCTCTTCCAGGTCCTCAACCCTGGTCTGAAGGCTCTCCCTGATCTGGTCAGCGTGGTTCCTCTCTTCAGAAGCTTGGACTCTGGCCTGCTCTATTTGCTCTCTGGCCTCTGCAAGTTGCTCTTAAGTCCCCCTAAGCTGATCCAGAGCCTCATCCCTTGCCTTTTCAGTAGTTGCAATTTTTTCGTGGAAAGCCTCAAAGGCCTGATTCCGCTCACTGAGGACAGCCAGATAGCTCTCTTTGGTAGAGAGCACTTCATCTTGCAGGCCATGTATCTTGTCTCCTGCATAGGTCAGATAGGGCAGGCCAAACGTCAAGAACTCACTGGCCACTAGCCCGTACTTCACCACCTGCAGAGAGACAACAGTTTACAAGTTTTAAACTAAAAATATAGCAGACTAATCAAAGTAAAAAGAAGGCAGGAATAATTCATACCAGACCAATCACCCTTCTCAGTGTGATCCCAGGGTCTGCCACCGAGCTGGAAGGCCTGTCCTGGGGGCCCAGAGCACGGTGCAATATCCCCCTGATGTATCTATCAGAAGCCACACCAGGGGCAACATCAAATCTCCCCTCATCAGGAACAGGAAACTCTGAACCAAACAGGGCTGTCAGCTCTGATGGCAGACTGTAAGATGGAAGAGTATTATGAGCTAGTGGTGTTGGTGTTTGCTCTGCTGTTGTTGCTGCTGCTGTCGCTGTTGTTGTTGTTGTTGCTGTTGGAATTGTTGTTACTGTTGTTGTTAGGATTGTTGTTGTTGGAATTGTTGTTGTTGTTGTTGTTGTTTTTATTGTTGGAATTGCTGTTGTTGATGTTGTTGTCTGGTTGTCAGCTGTGGAGGCACCAGGTGCCTCTAAGGTTAGCTTCTCTACCCCCACAATGGGGGCAGGGGTAATAGAACTGAGAGGGCCAGCTAACTTAGCAGACCTCCCACTCCAGTTTGAAAGCTGGGAGTAGGAAGGCATGCTAGAAAACCCTGCCCCATCAGATGGATGGCTCCCAAGAAGGAACTCATCCCCACCAGCAGGAGGTCCAAGGTCCCCCTGAGCCAGGTCATCCTCATGGATGGCCATGGAAGTACGAACTCTCCTTCTCCTCCTCAGCCTCAGAGCCTCCTCATCCTCATCATCATCATCATCAACCGTCACTACCTCCTTGCCTTTTCTGCTTCCCTCCTCGCCACCAGGAGACTTGGACCTCTTACCTGCCAGGGCCCCACCTTCATTAATCACCAGGGAAGATCCCTAGCGTCTAGTCACAGCTGCCCTAACACTCCCGGCCACAGGAGGAGCTAACCCAGCACTCCTCCGAGACCTCCTACCTGGTCCAGTCACCAACCTAGTAGCAATGGAGGAATGAGCATCAACATCAGCCTTGGGTCTAGGGGGCAACCTGCTCGGAGCAGCCCTGACAGTATTAGGTGTTGACCCTTTTGAGTTTTGATGATGACCTAAACTTAGTCAAACTTTATTATGTTGCTAATGTGTGTGCAAGTGTGATGATGATCAGGATTTTAATGTGAACTAAGCAAGGATGATTCAAAGAAGATCAAAGCAATAATGTCAAGCCCATATAGAAGCAGCATAGAAGAAAATAGAAGAAATCAACAACTGCAATTTTGATTCCAGTAGAGTTGCTGGAGGAACTTGACGTTTCAGATCTCAAGTGGAGGAACTTGAAGAGAAACTTGAACTTATCAGAGGAACTGACTGCTTGGAGTAAAGCATCAGAATTTATGTCGATGTATAGGTACATCTTGTAAAGAATCCTGGTTTAAGTAATCATATTAAGTGGATAATAATATCAGTAAAAATAATATGTCAAAAAGATTTTCTTTCTAAAATATGTTTTATTTATTAGAAAAAGATTTTATTAAAAATTCTATCTTTTATTAGTTTTTAGCTTTAAAATAAAATAAGTAATTGTAAATATCTGTTAGCATAATTTTAGGATTATATATATATAAAAAAAAATAAAAAAAAATCTTTTTCTAATTAAATTAAAAAGAGATAAAATGTTTTTTTTTTTTTGTAAAACGTTTTTTTAGGAAGAAGGAAAATTCTTTTTGACTCAGTATTTTTCTGTTGAGAAAAATCAGGAAACTTTTAAGGAGAACTGATTTACATATATGCATGTTTTCTTGGGCAAAGGTTTTTTTTTAACCACGTTCTATTTATTCAATTGAGAGAGCAAAATTATTTCTGATAAAATTTCTTGTGCACGTTCTATACTCCTTGGACTCCAAGCCATTAACTGCCACTTTCTCTTCCACTTTAGGAAGTGGAGGAAGTGACTGATAATGGGTTGAATGTCAAGGACAATTGCATTATAAATACTCCATTTTTCCTGGTTTTCTAAATACACTTGAGCATTGAGAAAAAGAAACACTGATATATTCATAATCCACTTAATTCTACTTTACCTTGATTCTTAGAGTTCTTAATTGAGTTGTAAAGGGAGTGAGCTTGAGTTTGAGTGTATAATCTTTGAGTGAAGATTATCAGAGAAAGAGAGCAAGAGAGTAGAGTTGAGAGTGCAATCGATTGGGGAATTGATTGCAAGGGTAGTTCAAGTTCATAGAGGAACTTGATATAAAGAGTTGTGGTAGATTGTATTAGGTGAGTTCCTAATCAATAAAAGAGTAAATCCCTGAGGAGGGTTACAGTTTTCCTCTTGTTGAGTGACAAGGAGGTTTCTGTGTTTGAGAATCTCTTTTGCAATCTTTATTCTGTTCAGTTCCTTTACATATTTTGAAAATTTGCTCAAGTTCCTTACAATACAATTCACCCCCCCCCCCCTCTTGTATTGTTCATCTACTGTCTAACAGTTGGTATCAGAGCAGGTTACTCACGTAGAACAGGAAACCCTGTTGAGCAAGGAACCTGGAAGGAAAGATGAACAACCATGAGAAACTTGAAGAAGGCTATTCTACTCAGAGGCCACCTATGTTCAATGGAAAGTTCTACACCTACTGGAAGAACCGGATGGAAATTTTCATCAAAGCTGAAAATTATCAGGTATGGAGAGTAATAGAAGTCGGTGACTTTGAAATCACCAAAACAACTGCCAACAATGAGGTAGTCTCTAAACCTATAACTGAGTATGAAAAAGAGGATTTTGATAAAATGGAACTTAATGCACTTGCTGTTAAATTGCTCCATTATGGTCTTGGACCCCATGAACATAATCGAGTCATGGGATGCAAGAATGCAAAGGAAATATGGGATTTACTTCAAATCACTCATGAAGGAACTAATGAAGTAAAAAGATCTAAAATTGACTTACTGATGTCAAAATATGAAAGATTTGAAATGCAACCAAAAGAAACAATTCAGGAAATGCTTACTCGTTTTACTAACATTATAAATGAGCTTGTTTGTCTTGGTAAGAATATTCCTACAGATGAGCAAGTGAGAAAAGTTCTTCGTAGTCTTCCTCAAGATGAAAGATGGAGGGCCAAAGTTACAGCCTTGCAAGAAACAAAGGACTTCACTAAGTTCAATATTGAACAACTTGCTGGTTCCCTCATGACTCATGAGTTACACTTGGGAACAAGCAGTAGTGAAGCTTTTAAGCCAAGGAACTTAGCTCTGAAAACTGAGGAACTGGAAGAATCTGAAGATGATGGAGATGATGCTGCACTTATGGTGAAGAAACTCAAGAAGATGTTCAGAAAGAACAAGCAAAATCCATTCAAGAACAAGAAGACTGCAACTTCTGGATGTCACAAGTGTGGTGCTCCGGATCACTTCATCAGAGAATGTCCTCAGTGGGATATTGAGAAAGGCAAAGGCAAGGCCAAGGAACAAGGCAGAGGAAATCGAGCTCCATTTAATAAAACTGACTTGAGAAGGGCCATGATAGCAGCTTGGGGAGATTCTGATAGTGAGGAAGAAGATGTTGAGCAACCAGAGGAAGAAACTGCCAATTTGTGCTTGATGGCACAAACTGAAGAAACTCAACATAAGGTACTCCTTGACCCTAAGGAACTCAATAATCTTCCTAAAGAATCTCTAGTTAAACAATTAACTGATTTGAATAAGACTTTTGAAAAAGTTCAAGTTCAATTAAAAGAAACTGAAAGAGCTCTTAAGATCACCAAGGAACATAGTAGTTGGATTGAGAACCATCGAATTGATGTTCAAGGCAGATTTTTTGAACTTTATGATAAGAATCTCATTCTCAAGGAACATGTTGAAAAATTGAAATATGAAAATATCATGGCTAATGTAGAATTGACTCAGTACAGGTTAATGAATACTGACTTTAATTGCTCAAGTTCCTCCACAAATGTTTTTAACAAAGATTTTGAAAAACTCAAGAAAGATCTTGAGGACTTAAAGCTTGAAAAATCTCTGTTGGAAAAGGAACTTGATGGTTATAAAATGAAAAGTCAGTATGTTATACCTAAGTGGATTGAAAATGCTCAAGTGAAAAGAACAGAAGGATTAGGCTATGTTCATAACAAAAGAAAAGGGAAACAAAAGAAATATGTTGACTTACCTAGTAACAAAGTTTGTTCTTTTTGTGGTAACACTGGTCATTATAACAAAACTTGTACTAAGAAGGAACTTTCTTTGAAGAATAACTTGAAATAAGTATGGGTAAAGAAAACTGTTTCTATCCCTTTATCAAAGGAACCCAAGGAAACCTGGGTTCCTCCACCTAACCCTTAAGTTCTTTTGCAGGATCTAGTGAGCGGGAACAACACATGGTACCTCGACAGTGGTTGTTCCAAGCACATGACAGGAGATAAATCAAGATTTCTCTCACTAGAGTCCTATCCCGGAGGAACTGTGACTTTTGGAGACAACAAGAAAGGTGAGATCATTGCCAAAGGTAAGGTTGGTAAGTCCAGTTCCTACTGCATTGATAATGTATTTTTAGTCGAGGGTTTAAGACATAATTTGCTAAGTATATCTCAATTCTGTGATAAAGGAAATTCTGTCAGTTTCACTTCTAACTTTTGCAAAATCATTAATAACAACAGTGGAAAGGTTGTTTTAGAAGGAACTAGAAGGGGGAACACTTATACAGTGGATCTTAATTCGATTCCTAGAAACAATCTGACTTGTTTGAGTGTCATTGATGATGATCCTTTACTGTGGCATAAACGTTTTGGACATGCTAGCTTTTCACTCATGAATAAACTTTATTCAAAGGAACTGGTCATTGGGCTACCAAAGGTCAAGTTCCCTTTTCACCATGTTTGTGATGCATGTGTGAAAGGCAAGCATGTCAGATCTTCTTTCAAAAGCAAAAATTTTGTAAGCACTTCTAAACCATTGGAATTAATTCATATAGATTTATGTGGCCCTATGAGAATTCCTAGTAGAAATGGTAAAAGATATGTTCTAGTTATTGTTGATGATTATTCTAGATTCACATGGGTTATTTTCTTAGCTACTAAAGATGAAACATATGATGAGTTTGTTGACTTTGTAGCTAAGACACAAAAATCCAGTGGATTTCAAGTGATTCATATTAGGTCTGATCATGGAACTGAATTCGATAACTCAAAGTTTGATGAGTTTTGCAAGGTAAATGGTATAGATCATAATTTCTCAGCCCCAAGAACTCCACAACAAAATGGAGTTGTTGAAAGGAAGAACAGGACACTTGAGGATATGGCTAGAACTATGTTAATCTCAAGTGGTCTTGCAAGGAACTTTTGGGCAGAAGCTGTTAACACTGCATGCTATATCATTAATAGAGTTATGATGAGACCTATTCTCAACAAAACTCCATATGAATTGTTTAAAGGAAGGAAACCTAATATATCTCATTTTAGGGCTTTTGGTTGTAAGTGCTTTGTACATAATAATGGTAAAAGAAACTTAGGAAAATTTGATGAAAGAAGTGATGAGGCTGTATTCCTTGGTTATGCATCTCATAGCAAGGCATTCAGAGTCTATAACAAGAATACCATGTGTGTAGAAGAGAGTATTCATGTAATCTTTGATGAAACTAACTCTCATTCTAGTGTGCAGGAACTTGATGACTATGATTTTGAAATTGGTCTTATTAGGAAAGAAGATCCAGATGAAGAAATTCCTAGAAAAACCAAGGAACTCACACCAACTCAAGATGAGGAACAAGACGCTGAAATTGAAGTTCCTCAAAATGAAGAAGGTGCAACAGAGGAACCTGAAGAGGAGGCAATAGACACGGGGGGAACTCAAGCTGAGACAACACAAGTGGAAGTTCCTTTGAGAGGTTTCCAACCTAAACCATGGAAACATCAGAAATCTCATCCCATTGATAAAATAATCAGTGACATCCACAAGGGAATTCAAACAAGATCTCAGTTGAGAAACTTCTGTGCCTTTTATTCATTTCTGTCCATTATTGAACCCAAGAATCATGAAGAAGCATTCAAGGATGCTGATTGGATAAATGCCATGCAAGAGGAACTGAATGAATTTGAAAGAAACAAGGTATGGCATCTTGAACCTATTCCTAAATCAAAAAGAGTTATTGGTCTTAAATGGGTTTTTAGGAATAAACTAGATGAACATGGAACTATAATAAGAAATAAGGCAAGATTAGTAGTAAAAGGTTACAATCAGCAAGAGGGTATTGATTTTGAAGAAACTTTTGCACCTGTTGCAAGATTAGAAGCTATAAGGATCTTGATTGCTTTTGCTTCTTTTATGGGTTTTAAACTGTATCAATGGATGTGAAATGTGCCTTCTTAAATGGTTTTCTTGAAGAGGATGTCTATGTTGAACAACCCCCTGGTTTTGAAAATCCAAAATTTCCAAATCATGTTTTCAAGTTGGACAAGGCCCTTTATGGTCTAAAACAGGCACCTAGGGCATGGTATGAAAGGCTTTCAAAGTTTCTGTTACAAAATGATTTTGTCAGAGGAAAAGTAGATAAAACTTTGTTTTTGAAATCTGAAGGAACTGATCTGCTAATTGTTCAAATCTATGTTGATGACATAATTTTTGGTGCCACAAATGATAATCTCTGCAAATATTTTGCTAACTTAATGAGTGGTGAATTTGAAATGAGTATGATGGGTGAATTAAATTTCTTTCTTGGTTTGCAAATAAAACAAACTGAGAGGGGGAATTTTATTCATCAGCAAAAATATGTCAAGGAACTCCTTAAGAAATATAACTTGGATCAAGCTAAAACTAATCATACACCTATGGGAGTGGGAACTAGATTGGATGATGATCCTCAAGGAACTTATGTGGATCAAAAATTATATAGGGGAATGATTGGTTCTTTGCTTTATTTAACTGCAAGTAGGCCTGACATTTCTTATAGTGTTGGTCTGTGTGCAAGGTTTCAATCTAATCCTAAGGAATCTCACTTGACAGCAATCAAAAGGATCTTTAGATATCTCAAGGGAACTGAAAGTTTGTGTCTCTTCTATCCTAGAAGTGATACATTTGATTTGAAAGGTTTTACAGATGCTGATTATGCAGGTGATTTAGTTAACAGGAAAAGTACTTCTGGAACTATCCAGTTCCTTGGGTCATGTTTAGTCTCTTGGGCATCCAAGAAACAAAATACTGTTGCTTTATCTACTGCAGAAGCTGAATATGTTGCTGCTGCAAGTTGTTGCTCACAATTATTATGGATCAAACAACAATTGAGAGATTATGGTATGAAATTTGATTGTGTTCCTATATATTGTGACAATACTAGTGCAATTCACATCTCTAAAGATCCAGTTCACCATTCAAGAGTTAAGCATATCCATATTAGGCATCATTTTTTAAAAGATCATGTGGAAAAGGGTTTAGTAAAATTAGAATTTTGTGATACTGACAATCAAATTGCAGATATACTTACAAAGCCTTTAAATAGGGAGAAACATGAAAGATTGAGAATGGAACTTGGCATGATTCAGCTTCATTAAAGAGGAACTCATGCTCCAACCCAGGTATTTCCTTAAATATCGAAATAGCTGTACAATATTTCATACACAACCATGGTGTGAAAAGCATTGATCATAAGTAGTTTTGTGATATCTTTTGCATGCAATGTGTATTTATTTCATGAAATTAATTTAGCACCATATTAATACCTGTTATAAAGCATGAAAGGTCCAATTTGCTTTGTTGATAAGTTCCTTCATTATTCTTCAGTTATATTTTTTTTGGCGGCTGTATAATTAATATGGCCAACAATTTTTATCTTTTAAAATTTAAAATTTAAAATTTAATCTTCTGTTCCTAGATTTTTTATGTAACTGATTTCCCTAAACAAAATCTCCTAAAATCTTTAAAATCAGTTACTAGATTTTTTTCTTAATATCCAAGGAAGTCTTATTATATAAAGAAGTAAATTGATCAATTATTGACCAAGTATATCACTTTTAACCCCAACCACAAAATACTCTCCTAATTTACCTCACAAACTCGGCCCCACCTACCACATTAACCGTGCCTCTTTATGGAAGACTTTACTTCCAATTCACCAAACAAACCCATTGCTATTCCTTCTTCTCCAAAAACTCAAACAAACCCTCACAAAACTTCATCCCCAACCGGTGCTACACCTATGGACATTTCACCTATTGCAATAATTCATCCACAAAATCCTACTGAAATTATCACTACTTCTTCTCCTACTTCCAATAAACCCAAGGAACTTGATTCATCCAAAGAAACTCAAGGGATTGATGTCGAATTGAAGGAAGTGAAGAATGAAGAAAATTGGGTGGAACTTGGTGCTCCAATTCTCAAAAACAAATCTGCATCCCAAAAGAGAATTGAAAATAGGTGTGAGAAATACATTCCTCCTCTTTGCATAAATTTGGATTGGTGTAATGCAATTGAGTATGTCGAATTACTTGACATCCTCAAAGCTCAAGGTTGGGTAAGCCTCTTTAGCTCTCACTTTAATAATGTGATAGCATATGAGTTATTAAATGAATTTTTTGATAATTTTGAATGTGATGGTACCACATGCAAGAGTCACATTAAGAAGAAAGAAATTGAATTTGATGCTGAGTTTTTGAGTGATGCTTTTGGTGTTCCAAATATTGGTTTTGATAAATATATTAAGAAGGAGTATGTTGGTGAGGTGAATGGTGTTGGAATGGATGAAATTGTTAAATCTATTGGAGGAAAGAAAGGGCATGTTCTCACTAATCACCACAATCTTTCACCACTACAAAAATTGCTCTTTAATTTTGTTTGGCATAATATTATCCCTCGGCCTCAAAAGAAGTGAGGCAAATCATATGGATGCTTTACTTATTTATTGCCTTGAAAACAAAATCCGAATCAACTTCCCTTCTCTCATGATCCAACACATGAACCATTGTTTTCCTAAGCTTTATAGAGGATATCGTACTTTGCTTATGACTCTTTTTGAGAGTTTTGACATTTCCTTAGGTTCATGTGAATTCCTCAAACTACAAACTAACCACTTTGTTCAACCAAAAACCCTTGAAGCTCTAAGTCTTGGTGTGGTTGATGGAAAGACAGTGTTTGTAGAAAAGAAGAAGAAAGGTACTAAAGCTGTCATAATTGAGGAGAAACAGGAGGAAGAAGAGGGAGGAAGTGGTTTGAAGGAAGTTGAGCATGTGGTGGAAGAGAAGGAACTGGAGATAGAACCTCCTAAGAAGGTGAGGAGGACAGAGGCAGGGTCTAAGCAAGAAGAAAAGAAAGAAACAGAGAAGAAAGAAACTGTCCAGAAAGGAACTGGACAGGTGAAGAAAAGGGGTGGAGGAATTGGAGGAGTTGCTGCTAGTGGTTCTAAAAGGAAGAGTCTTAGACTTGCCTTTAAACCTAAGAAACAAGCAAAAGATGTGGTTCTGGAGGTTGATGATGAGGATGATGATGAGGAACAGGAAGAGAAGAGTGAGGAACCTACATTCACTGGCTTTGTTCCTTCTTCTCTTGGTTTTGGTGCTTTCAGTTCTTCTTCTTTGCACAGTGAGTTGGTTAAACTCAAAGATGTGTTGGTTGGAATTGAAGAAAAGCAGACTACTATTTTGGAGAAACAAGATGTCATTATGGAGAAACTGGAGGCTCAGGAGCTTTCTTTGAAGAAACTGGATCAGAGGATGACCACAGGATTGAGCTCCTTATCCAAGGAACAGCAGAGCTTGGTTGAGAAGATTGATAGTCTAGCTGTGGAGGTCCAGACTCATGAAGAAGAGAAGTCCCTTGATGATGATGAATCCTGATCCCTCTTTTCTTACCAGTTCCTTTAGCCTTTAAAAACTTAATTTGATTCTCAATTTAATCTTGGTCTGTAATTGGATAATTTATTTTGCTTTGCCTTACTTTTGTTGAACTTGGATATTTGATTTTCTTTTGTGATTGGAACTTATGGACCTTCTATGTTTTATGATAAGTATTTGTTTTTGTTAAATGGTTGCATGATTTATTTACATATGTATGTATGGATGTTGCATTACCAAAGGTTCAAACCTAAGCCTCATAGTCTTACTATGTCCTTGGGTGGTGTGTATGTGAATATTGCTATATTTGTTTCAATTTTTGATGAAAGCCAAAAGGGGGAAGAGTATGAGCAAACTCCAAATGAAGAGGATTATGTCTTGATCTTGATTTGGTCACTTTGAAGAAATTAAAGGTAGTAATGTCTTACTTTATACTTATTATTATATTTTGGCATTTAGTTTCTTTAGTTTAATTTTAGTACCATATAGCATCATATTAAAAAGCATCTAGCATTACTATAGTATTGCATTATAGTATTGTTTTACATCTTTGCATCTAGTGTAGTTTTTGCATTTCTAGTTATTGATTTCCTAATACTTTATTTGAGAGTTTGCCTAAGTTTGTCATTCATCAAAAAGGGGAAAATTGTTGACCCTTTTGAGTTTTGATGATGACCTAAACTTAGTCAAACTTTATTATGTTGCTAATGTGTGTGCAAGTGTGATGATGATCAGGATTTTAATGTGAACTAAGCAAGGATGATTCAAAGAAGATCAAAGCAATAATGTCAAGCCCATATAGAAGCAGCATAGAAGAAAATAGAAGAAATCAACAACTGCAATTTTGATTCCAGTAGAGTTGCTGGAGGAACTTGACGTTTCAGATCTCAAGTGGAGGAACTTGAAGAGAAACTTGAACTTATCAGAGGAACTGACTGCTTGGAGTAAAGCATCAGAATTTATGTCGATGTATAGGTACATCTTGTAAAGAATCTTGGTTTAAGTAATCATATTAAGTGGATAATAATATCAGTAAAAATAATATGTCAAAAAGATTTTCTTTCTAAAATATGTTTTATTTATTAGAAAAATATTTTATTAAAAATTCTATCTTTTATTAGTTTTTAGCTTTAAAATAAAATAAGTAATTGTAAATATCTGTTAGCATAATTTTAGGATTATATATATATAAAAAAAAATAAAAAAAAATCTTTTTCTAATTAAATTAAAAAGAGATAAAATGTTTTTTTTTTTTTGTAAAACGTTTTTTTAGGAAGAAGGAAAATTCTTTTTGACTCAGTATTTTTCTGTTGAGAAAAATCAGGAAACTTTTAAGGAGAACTGATTTACATATATGCATGTTTTCTTGGGCAAAGGTTTTTTTTTAACCACGTTCTATTTATTCAATTGAGAGAGCAAAATTATTTCTGATAAAATTTCTTGTGCACGTTCTATACTCCTTGGACTCCAAGCCATTAACTGCCACTTTCTCTTCCACTTTAGGAAGTGGAGGAAGTGACTGATAATGGGTTGAATGTCAAGGACAATTGCATTATAAATACTCCATTTTTCCTGGTTTTCTAAATACACTTGAGCATTGAGAAAAAGAAACACTGATATATTCATAATCCACTTAATTCTACTTTACCTTGATTCTTAGAGTTCTTAATTGAGTTGTAAAGGGAGTGAGCTTGAGTTTGAGTGTATAATCTTTGAGTGAAGATTACCAGAGAAAGAGAGCAAGAGAGTAGAGTTGAGAGTGCAATCGATTGGGGAATTGATTGCAAGGGTAGTTCAAGTTCATAGAGGAACTTAATATAAAGAGTTGTGGTAGATTGTATTAGGTGAGTTCCTAATCAATAAAAGAGTAAATCCCTGAGGAGGGTTACAGTTTTCCTCTTGTTGAGTGACAAGGAGGTTTCTGTGTTTGAGAATCTCTTTTGCAATCTTTATTCTGTTCAGTTCCTTTACATATTTTGAAAATTTGCTCAAGTTCCTTACAATACAATTCACCCCCCCCCCCCCTCTTGTATTGTTCATCTACTGTCTAACATTAGGCTCGAAGGGCACGAACCTAGGTGCAGGACGAAGAGGGATGCTCTTATTATTCTCCAGAAGGACATATTTCATCCTTGTTGGAGGGTCCAAAGGGATAATCCTGGAAGGTTTCCCATCCTCGTCTACTCCCAGCCTCTCGAAGTCCACGATCTCTCGAGCTTCAGCTGCCAAAACCAGGTCAAAAGAGGTTAAGACCATGCAACAAAAATGGTTAAAAGACGATACCTCTGGTCATTTTGCAGCTGAGGTTGCACAAGGCCAGGCAGGCCTCATTCTTGATCAGATCGAGGTGGGGAAGCTAAACAACAGGCGAGGCGCTCCCAGTACTACTGGTGGAGGGGTAAGCAGCAAACTCCCTGACCACAGCCTGCTCAGCAGCAGTCAGAGTCTCAAAGGCGACCCACTCCGTACTCCGGGGCCTGGTCCACTCGGTCCTTGGTATATCGTCGTTGGAGTCACTACTCTCCAAGGGGACCTTCAACCAAAGAAACTCGTAATATCAGTGCCCTATCTCCCTGGGCTTAGGGTAGGTGGTGGCATACGTTTCATTGTCCTGCCTCAGGACCTCCACTGTCCACCAGCACTTCGGTATATTGGACCCCCTGTATGGCTTGAGCCTATACATGGTCCTGAAGACTCTCAAATTCAGAGGAAGCCCCCTGAACTCACACACCCATATAAACCCAACCAGCCTTTGGATGGCGTTGGGCACCAGCTGTGACAGGCAGACATTCCAGACCCCCAGCACCTCCACAATGAAGGGGTGTAGGGGGAATCTAATTCCAGAGTTCAGGTGAGCCAGAAAAACAGGAATGTGGCCCGGTTCAGGATCCCACGCACAGGACCCAAAGTTCGTTGCAGAAAAGCGATATCCATCTAGACCAGGGGCAAGAGTCAGAACATTTGCCCTAGTCACCAGGCTTGCCTGGTGCATCTTCCCCAAAATGTAGTAGAGGGCCTGATATTCATAACCCCGGAGAGAGCTTCAGGGTCCTCCCACCTTACTGTAACCCAACGACCCGAAGTATCCAAATAATGGTCCCTATCAACTGGACCCTCAATTCTTGCTTGGACCCTGTGGTCCTCAGTTCTTACAACAAGGGCTCTCCCCTGTTCAGGTTGTTCTGGGAGATCCCTCTCCATTTGTTGCAGCTGCTCAGCAATGATGGCGTCGCGACTAACATCAGGACCATCATCGAAAATCTCGTCTCCAGCCTCGTTAAGTGTGATTGAGAAATCAGAGTTAGAGGGTTGCTTGGCCATTTTTGAAGAAGAAAGAGTGAATTCATGAAGGAGCTAAGTGGAAGAGAGAGTGAGGAGCTTAGAGAATTTGGGAGTGAGAGAGAAAGCAAGAGAATTTGAGGGTGAAGAGTTTTCTGAATAAATTTTGAAACCTCTTCAACTCCTCCCTTAAATACGGCTCTCTCGCCCTTCAGCCCACTAAACACGACGGTAAGTTGCTCAATTAAAGTTGCCATAACTGCTTCTCCACGTTTCTCAACTGCCAAAAAAAAAAAAAAAAAAAAAAAAAAAAAAAACTCTTCAAATTCAAAAGAAGAAGAATACTGTTTCAGAGGTCCTGCTACTAGGGGCAGGGCCCACTCGACAAAATCCATAAAGATTCCTTCCTAATTTTTATGGACTTGGGGGGCAAAATGCACCTATTAGTTACTGAGCCAGCCACTTTTAAAGACAAGGCCCAATCCAGCCATCAGCATATGAAAGAGGCACGTTACAAGGGAAGCCAACAAAAGACGATCAGGCCCAGATAACAGACAAGGTCTTTACAGGGGGCCTGATCCACTAAGTCCACGCTCAAGCACCTACCTGGTCCAGATCACATCTACCAGGTCTAGGGAACAGTAACCTGGTTCAGATCATATCTACCAGGTCCAAAGAACGCCTACCAGGTCCAGGGTTGCTGACCAGGTCCAGCCTAGCCTACTAGGTCCAGTTCAACCTACCAGGGGCAGTTCTCTCCTGATTCGTTCTTTAGGACTGATCTGGTCTGATCTGATCTGATCTGATCTGATCTAATCTGATCTGATCTGAGTTTGTCTGATCTGATCTGAATTATTTTTATTTTATTTTATTTTATTTTTATTTTTATTTTTATTTTTATTTTTATTTTTTTTTTTATTTTTTTTTTTATTTTTATTTTTATTTTTATTTTTATTTTTATTTTTATAAATGTAATACTTATTTTTTTATGAGAAATGTAATACATGATTATATTTACTAAAATAATAATAATAATAATTATTATTATTATTAATTAATATAATTATTATTATTATAATTATTATTATGATAGCCCATTTCATTTCACCTCTTCATTCAATCTCACGCCGAAAAACTTCAAAACTTCAAATAATAATATTAATACTAATAATAATACTACTACAGTACTACTAATAATAATAGTAGTAGCAATAATCACCGCCGAAAATTTTGACCTAACCGTCACCGAAAAAGTCGACCGAATAATCACCGCCAGAAAAATCATTCTGAAAACCGTCGCCGAAATACTCGGCCTGAAAACCGTCGATGGAAAAGTTGGCCGAATGATCATCGTCGGAAAAGTCAGTCCGAAAACCGTCGCCGAAAAACTCGGCCTGAAAATCGTCGCCGGAAAAGTCGGCCGAATAATCACCGTCGGAAAATTCAGTCCGAAAACCGTCGTTGGAAAAGTCTCCCGAAAACCGTCGCCGAAAAACTTGGCCTGAAAATCATCGCCGGAAAAGTCGGCCGAATAATCACCGCCAGAAAAGTCAGTCCGAAAACCGTTGTCGAAAAAGTCTTCCCGAAAATCGTCGCCGAAAAACTCGGCTTGAAAATCGTCGGCGGAAAAGTCAGCCGAATAATCACCGCCGGAAAAGTCGGCCGAATAATCACCGCCGAAAAAGTAAGTCCGAATATCGTTGTCGGAAAAGTCGTCCCGAAAACCGTCGCCGGAAAACTCGTTCGAAAACCGTTGTCGGAAAATGTCGAGCGAAAAAACGATGCTCGAAATTAATAATAATAATAATAATAATAATAATAATAATAATAATAATAAATAATAATAATAATAATAATAATAATAATAAAGACTAATAATGTCTGATCTGATCTGATCTGATTACTGTAGTTTTTAAGTCCAAAAGAACAAGGCCTTAGACGACACACAGTGATATAACTGGATGTCAATATATAAGATAATTATTCAACTTATTAATTTTCAATCACATATAATTAGTGGATTGATTGATGTTGTTTGGGCCCTGAGCCCAAAAAAGTCACAATGGCCAAAATATCCCTGGAATTCTCATTATCTCCTAAGACACCCTTCGGACAGGTGTAGCCATCTGGACATCCAAATACACGTGTCACAAATCCCCCCATATCAGTTGATTGACAACCCTCATTTATCTGTCAATCAGCCCCAAAACCCTCACCTATAAATACCCCAACTTATGGCAGGTGAGGAAACAACCTTTTTGGGCAAACACAATGCAACTTTCCACATAGAGAAAAAAGCTTTTACACATAATTCCCAATAGAGCAACCTTTTCCTAAAAAGGAAAGCTCTCTCTCTCTCTCTCTACATTTCAACATAAAATAATTTGCTGACTCAAGCATCGGAGGGGGATTCCCAGGTCCACCTCCCCGGGTCAGTCACCCTTGTTCATTTTGCAGGACTCACTCAGTCAGGCCCGAGCCCATTTGAGGGAGTCCAGTTAGCACCAGGTATTAGCTCATCCACAACCAAATCACCACCCAGTGCTTACTCAGAGATCTAGTCAGCATACATTTAAACATTATAAGTAAATAAATTTCAATTTCAATTACTTACTAAAAGACAGAAACAGATGTCAAAGTAAATAAATTGAAATTTTACTAAGTAATGTTTAAATGTTGTAACCGATATGACTTATAAAAATAATTAAATGTTGTAAACATGAAACACTACAAGTCTATAACTCGTGAAGCTACAAATGTTATCTGTTTCATAAATAAATTGTTTCAAACTTGAATTTGATCTGCCCAACATAGTATGACCCGAATAATGTGAAATAATAAATCTGAGAATGTAAAAACCTATGTTGAATTGGACATTAAGTACCTAAATCCAACTCGAACCTAGTCAAAGCATTGCCCTTGGCCAACATTACTTGCATCCAATATAATACAACCTAACATACATAACTTGGTCATAATCTGAATAACTCATGCTGTAACAACAATCTTTTTACATATTATACTAATGGGAGTTGTTGTAGCTGGTGAGGACGTGACCTGCTGAACTCATATTTAATATTGAGGTCACGAGTTTTATTCTCGCTAGTTTCAAGTGCCTTTCCCTTTATTATAAAATTATCAGATAACACTCAATAAAACTAGTATGATTGTGTCAAAGTCTAATAGCATCATCATAAAAATGAAAACATTTTATTTTATTATATGTGATGGGGCAAAATGCACCCATTAGCTATTGGGTCAGCCACATAAAAAGTTAAGGCCCAATCCAGCCATTAACACATGAGAGAGGCATGCCACAAGGAAAGCCCACAAAAAGGATCAGGCCCAAGTGCAAGCCAAAGTCTGTACATGGGACCTGATCACCTAAATCCACGCTCAAGCACCCACCTGGTCAAGATCACATCTACCAGGTCCTGGGAACAGTAGCCTAGTCCAGATCCAATCTACCAGGCTCAAGGAACGCCTACCAAGTCCAGGGTTACTGACCAGGTCCAGCCTAGCCTACCAGGTCCAATTCAACCTACCAGGGGCAATTTTCCTCCTACGTTCTCAAGGTACTATAAATACTCCATGACCATGCACATGCAAAGGTATTCAAAAAATATCAAACACACCTCAAACTTCTCCCTCACTTTCTCTCTCTACATTCTTACACTTTACTGACTTGAGCGTCGGAGAGTCTTTCCCCGGAACACCTCCGGGGGTTGCTCACGTTGTTCTTTGTGCAGATCAACGAGCACATTCATGTGGATTTGAACTAGTTCTCGGCCCATAAAACACATTTACATTGTTGTGATCCAAAAATCACCTTAACAATATGTATCTTGATATGATCTTAATAACCTAAATTCACACATAAATCTACCCAAAGGTGGTTTGAAACAAATTAGTTATGATTTATTTGTTTTTTATTATGTTTGAGCCCACACACACACACACACATAAGTGATGACAACACTGATGCATTATTACATTAACTTTTAATTTTGGTTTTAAGTCAGAACCTTGCTCAAATTTTTGGGGAGACCAAGGCATTATTCATTATTCATTTCCAACGGAAAAACTTTGTCCACCCCGTGGGTAGATGACCCGTCACTAGTAAAGAGTAGAGGTAGTTGAATCCTACTCATCAAAATAAATTATATTTTTAAAATGTTTGATTAATGGTGGGTAATCTACCTAGTGGGTAGGTAGATGTAGCAATGTCCCATTTTCAATATGGATGACAATACCTCTGAAGTACATACCTCTTCGTAGATAGTATAACTGCATACATGTCCAATTCAATAAGTTATTTCATCATATGGTAATTACTGATGATGATTGATGCTAAGCTACTAATCTATACCTTTATACCTAGTCTATTAAAACTCTCCCCAAACACAAAATTGACATGGTCTCTTATAATCATTCTCCCCACAAATAAATCACTCTCTCATCCTTACAATGACATATCATTCACTTTTCTCATTGACACGTCAGCTTTGATTCAGGACCGTGCCGGGTAGATGTGCAAGAAGACCCTTTGCACAGGGCCCTTTTTCAAAGGGCCTAATTTTTCAAAAATTTTAATTTTTTTTAAAAAATTAGTTTGTCTTATTGTTATATTTCTAGATAAATATATCATTATCTAAAAAAAACTTTGAGATATATACATATATATGTTGTCAATAAAATATTGAATTATCACATACATTTACTAAAATATCAAGGGCCTAGTTAAAATTTTAGAACATGGCCCCAAATATTTTCAGGACGGCTCTACTTTGATTATTCTACTCTTAAATTTAACTAGTTTTAACCCCGTGAAATGCATGGGATTTGTTTGATTTTAAAACTGTTTGAATCAACTAATAAAGAAGTTACAAAAGTTTGCCCAATCCATGAACAAAATAAAGAGTTGGATTTAAGTAGAATTAGAGAACATGAGTTTATGATAAGTAAATGAAAAATTGTTCCGTAAAGTAATTTTCCAATTAAATAATGCAGGAGCTATTCAACTACTCATAAAATTGCACACGAAAGTCAAGAAGTCGGGAAGGTAGAATGATGGACAACAATAAACATAGAAAGGAATATGAAGAAACATAATTTATTAATCTTTATTATATAAGTAAAAGTAGGAATTTTTTTTTTAAAAGGAGGTGTTAAGGAATGACACGTGGCAGTTAAAGTTCCGGTTTTAAATATTTAAGTATAGATTTTATCCCCTTGTTTAATCTCTTCACATCTCTAACTCATAATATATTCATTGTCCTTATTATTATCCTTAAGATGAGCTCCTTTCATCTTCCTTTTATAAATTACATCATTATAATATCTAAAACATTAAATGCAACTCAGTCTATATCTATATCGATATTTATATCTATACTTTGTATTTTAAAAGGAAAAATACCAAAATCAAAACAATATCATTCGCCTCTTAAAATTACCTAAAATATGACGCGTAGGAAAATATCATCATTCATGTTAAAAGGTGGAGCATTACCCACATCTGTCACCCACTCCATCTGTTTCCCTCCATTCATCCATCATCTAGCTGGTGGGTCGGGTGCTAAATTGGTTAGAACTTTTTGTATTTTTTAATTTAATAATGGTTGATGGATGAAGGTTTCCTCACCTATTACCCTTTTTCCATCCATTTAAATCGGGTTTTTTAATATCCATTTTTTTAAAAAAAAAAAGTTGCTCGATCACCAATTTTCATAGTTAGTTAAAAGACACATGACAATTTTTGTAGAACGTTTATTTTTCAATAATTATTTTCCCCAAGTTTAGTTGTTTTGATCATTTTCTGTGTCATTTTATTGAATAGTTCCAAAATTATATAAAAGGTAAAGTTTAACTAAGATTGTCGCTCTTACCTTGCACACGAAAAAAAAAAAAAAAAAAAAAAAAAAACCCTAGTTATGTATACATAAATATCTATCCGTTCATGGTTTTTGCATTTAATAAAATTAAAACTCACATCAATATTTCATCTCTACATGAAATTTCCTCTTAAAATAACCGGAAGTATTTTTATTTAAAAAAAAAAAAAAATCATCCTTATTAATTAGTGAATAAGCCATTATCATTCAACACTAGTTCAACTTTGTTATACTGCTTCGTCAAATGTGAAACAAATTGTTAAACAAATTACTAGATACCTTACCTACACAACAAACGGCAAAAATTGACAATAAAGTATAAAAAAATGAAATCTTTGAAAATGTAGTAATTTTTATTTATTAAGGTCATAGTCTCATAGAATGCCATATTAACTAGACAGTAACAACAAGAGTTTCTTATACCAAAAACGACAATAAACAAGGAGGAATGCTTACAAAAAAAATTGCTAGCATCACTCTCATTTTTACTTTGATAGAGTATATAACATATTCCTGGCCTTAACTATCAGTTTATCAGCTTAATCTTTTGGTTGAGATGGTCCTCTAACACACTTACTCTCAATTCACTCTCAACCTCTGTTTGACATGTGGCGTAGAAGTCAATTGAGTTTTAGTTTTTGTTGGAAGTTCAAACAGTGAAAAGGGTGGGAATGTTAGTAGTTAGACAGTGGCGCATGCACATAGAGGGAAGTGGGGTCACATGACCCCACTTGGCAATTAAAAATAATTTGTTTAGCTACTTATGATTAAATAAAATTGGTTAAAAATTCTTTTATACAGTAAAAATGACCCCGTTTGACAGTGAAAAGTGACCCCCTTAATCTCTTTTACACTCTTATTTCTTCTTTATAAATATAAAAAAAAAAATACTATGGCTAGTTTAATAAAATAAGGTCTTATCATTTAAAAAAATGAGATTTGACCCTTTAATAAAAGTGACCCCAGTGTGTAATATTTCAGGATCCGCTACTGTAGTTAGAGATAGCTTGTCCCACATTGGTAGAATAGGAAGAGTTTTTCACATTTATATATTTGAGCTTACCTTAATTTTATAAAAGCTTAAGTGGTAGGTGGGTTGTTGACAAGACACATGCGCGCGCCCCGGGCCGGCCGTGGGCCGTAGGAAATGCGATGCACGGTGTGCGGGTTGGGCCTTGGGCCACTCTATCTTTTTGCTGAAAAAATGCTTTGATATTTTATTTGAATTTTAGGCTTCCTTAAATGGACATATTGATTCAGTCAGCTCTAAACTGCCACTAACAGTCAGTCAGCTCCATGTTTCTCTCCCACTAAGCGTTGATTATTTCTCAACCACTAACAGTCAGTCAGTCAGCCATTTACCCCATGTTTCTCTCCCACGATTTCTATTTCTCAACCACTAACAGACAGTCAGTCAGTCAGTCAGTCAGCCATTTGCAGTCTATAAAAGGCTTGCTTCTCAGTCATTAAACACACAGAAATATTACTCTCTCATCTTCGATATTCTCTAACAATCCCAAACACATTTGGTATTATGTTTTCTAGGCAAAATCTGGGTTCCAGTCGGACTGGTGCGTGCACACTATTCCGGCGCCGTGCTAATCCTGGAGGGCAATCGATGTACGTCTACTGCACCGGGTAGCGCGGAATTGTCTTTTAGGACAGTGGTCTTTCACGACGCAGCAATCATTTCATATCTATCGGTTCACGCTTCAACAACTAAGTTAACGTTTTTAATTATTTCGTATAACAGTTTTCTCATGCCAGATGTTAATAAATAGAGAGTGAGAGTGAAATGAGAATGAGTGGAGTACAAACGATGCTAACATTCGTCATCAACGATCGAGTATAAGATTTAATTACGGATACATTTAATTAACAAAATTGTTTAATCATGGTACACACGAAAACAAAATATTTCTACTTATAAATTTATCATATTATTCGACCCACTTTTGTGAACAACATAAACACAACCTCCCTCCCTACTTCAACTTGATATTAAAAAAAAAAAAAAAAATACAAATCTGTGAGAAAACAATAATGTTGGAAAACATGGCAAGTAATTTGCTTGTTATAGCAATACTAGCAAGTGTGACCTTCACTTCCAAATCCCAGACAGCATTAGTGCCACCATCGCCGGAGAATGATGTTCCACCATCACCACCATCGCCATCCTTAGTGGAGGAACGAGCCCCGCCTTCACCAGCAACGGCTCCTTTCTTCTTCTATAAATCTCCCTCCCCGCAACCATCTCCAGGTTGTTCAACACCTGATCAGTATAACACACCTCCACACCCAAAAGCACAACCATCACCACCACCACCGCCATCAGAGTACTAAATCACATATGCCCCTGTAAGCTATTATCAAATATTATTATGGAGTCCTTTTATTTATTTTTTTTATAAATATTATAAATTTGTAATAAATAAATAAACAATATGTGTATATTATATGTATTAGCCGGTGCATGCTGGTCTTCTGGTACGGTCTTAAATACGGGTTTGAGACGCACCCGTTAAAAAGAGAGAATTTGACCATACACAAGCTCGATGGGTTTCATTATAAAATCAATTGGTAATATAAGGATTAACCACCAAACCCTATATATTAGTCATCATCTCTTTAATCTTTCAATGTGGGACACTTGCATCTGGTGAACTTAGAAGGACTATTCTTCAACCGTGTCCGGTGTGGACGTGTGGTGCTAGTCAAAGTCTGTGTTGGACTTTGCTTTAAATTTTGTTGTTTGAGTTTGCTTAAATTTAGGATGTGGTGGGTTTGTTTGCTAGGCATGTATATATGACCGTGACAATGGAGCATTGGAGTCTAATCTTTATTAGCATTTATTTTATTTACTTTGGTTATATATATATATATATATATATATATATATATATATATATATTAGGGTCATGCATGTACTTTGAGTAATTTATATAATAATGGAATGAAATTATGAAGGTGTTCCGACGAAGTCCAGTTCCTTTACAAATAAGAGTGGCTTGAGGTGTTAGTCGCGACGGGGCCTACACAGAGAACACACGTTGAGCTAACTCTGAGGTTGTTCCGGGAAAAGACCCTCTTCAGCAAGGGGATTCAGAAAGAAAGAAAGAGGGAGGGAGATCTTTTGTAAGTAAAAGAATGTGTACCTTATGGTAGTGTCGTAATCAGCTCCTATTTATGGGGTGGCGGATGTGGAAGATGGTGCGTGTTACCGTCCTAGACACGTGTCAGACTGACACTGGCTGAGGCCAGTGCTGGCATTCAGTTAGTTACATACTTGAGTGAGTACTTAGATAATTGTCACTTATACGACTCTACCAACTATAGCTAGTTTGTTTGTTAGGAAGTGGGTCACAGTTGCTCGAGTGGTGCCCTGAATGGGTGTCATGTTGAAGGCTAGGGACCAGGAAACCGTCGTCTTTAGGCATTGGTTGTCGTTTAGTGGATGGCGGAATTTTGAGCCCATTTGATCCAATGTCGCCTAGATGGTGATGGTAAAGATTCTGATAGCCTCAAGGATACGCCGGTATGTAGGTCGTGCCGGTGTACTGAGAGGCTCCCCTATAGAAGGAATGCTTTTCTGATCTACTAGTGAGACACTCAATCCCCCTCCCCCCACACCTCGTATCACTTTTATTTTTTATTTTTGTTTATGCCCAAAGTGATAGAAAGTTAAACACAAGACAAAAAAAGAACTAGCAATGGTGATCACAGCGGCTACTAGGCAGTGAAATGTTGGTGTTGAAGGAAATTGACTTAGCAATATTGATGATGGCATTACTCAAATAGGTTTTTTTCTTTTCTTTTTTTTCTTTTTTTTTTCTTTTCTTTTTGTAAGGGTTGTACAGGAATTGTTCAATGATGATAGAGTCAAATGGCACTTACAAACATTACTTAAGAAATCTAAAAATTCAACACAAATACTTTTTTTGTAAAAGGAATTTTTTAAAAGATCAAAGGGGCTTTTATAAAATTAGCCAACATTACAAGCAACCATAGCTGCAACAACCAAACATTTTCCCGACCTACAATGCTAGCACAATTATTATTGGCTAACAAATGAACAACAACGTTGCCATCCCTTTTAACATGACAACACCTAATATTATAAAGTTTTAGCAAGTTGAAGAATATTATTAATAAGCAAGGAAATCGAAGAATGGTTGACTTTTTTGCTTGGATTCTAGCCAATGCACTCCGATTGTCATTTTCCACTATTCCATGTTGATAGCCACAATTAGTCATAGTTTGTTGCCATCACTTTTACCGTATGAGCATCCCAATTTCTTCCACGAACATAATTGGTAGTAGAAAACAACACTTCATCACCATCATCTAGCACCACCAACCCCAGTTTCACCCCCACCACCCCCTTGGCCCACTCACTGCTGTGTTGCATTTAGCCTTCACATACCTCACACCCGGAGCTCTCCACACCACGTCTCCCACCTGCACAACACCACAAACGCCCACCTCAGTCCCCACATTGCATCCAGCAACCATCTTCTCCCGCATATAGTACTATAGACATTTACATAGGCTTGGGCTGAACGAACCACTTCCCCACAGTGCGTTTGCGTCTCTTCATGCTTCAATTCATTCCTTGCATGCCACACGCCCCGACATATTGTAGCCACTACACAAAAGACCTCCTTCCTACATTTCTGAACCACAACACACCACCAATCCAGGAACGAGCTACAACCATCAGAATTGTTAGTTGTTACGCAGCTCCATCAATTCATCAGTAGCATCAAACCATACTTTAGAATTTAATGGGCATTTAATTACAGCATGAAGAACATCTTCCAGCCCCCGATTGCATCTTCAAGCCCTCGGTTGCATCTTCCAACACAAAAGCTTAACACCTTATAGCTAATTATATATATCAAAAATTCAACCAACAATAGCCTTAAAGAAAATGTATTGTTAAACCTCAACCACATTCTATTTAGTATCGCCCATGTTTTTTTTTTTCAATTTTCCCCTTACTCTCTAACTTTCCATCTCTCTTACTAACTTAGACTTTAGTGGACATTCAGACTTTATTGGACTTACACGATGACCACCTTAAGCGCATCCAAAACTGCCAAATCCAATGTGAGCAACGCCATCACTAGTAGAAAAATCCCCCATTAGTATCGGTTTTTTAGCCTATTAGTATCGTTTTCCACACGATACTAATAGAGGCTTTAGTAATAGAGAATTATATTGGTATCGTTTGTAAAAAACGATTGTAATGAAGACTATTAGTATCGTTTGTTAGAAAAAACGATAGTAATAGAGAGTTTATTACTATCGATTTTTAATAAAAAAACGATACTAATAGATAATCCATTAGTATCATTTGTTACTAAAAACGATAGTAATAGACTCCTTATTAGTATCGTTTATACAAACAAATGATACTAATACTGTTTTTTTTTATTTAAATTTATATTTGATTATTGCAGCCCTGTTCAATTCTGTATAATGTACAATAATATAATATTTTTTACAATTAATTAAAATGTGTAAACGATACATATATAATAGAAGTTCGATGTATTCATATAAAATATAGTTTACAAGAACGAGTTGTATACGATCGATGTTTACGAAGTAACTATGAATAAAATGTATAAATAATGTTCTACTAATACAAATTTTATTTAATTAGTATCGGGCAATAAGAAATTTAGCCTGAAGAACCTCGCCCATTGCTCGCGAACCTCATCCATCTCTCCTTTGGTATATGGGGCAGATCTTCGAATGTAGTCCTTCAAAATCAAAGATTGAAAAAAACAAAAACATATAAGTAATGTTATAGACGTCATCTTGCTTAGACTTTTAGGGCCACAGTATTTGCAAACTAAAAAAATGATGTTCTGTTGTAGACCTACCTAAGCTATGACGGGCAAATGAAAGATAATTCGCACTAAACTTGGAGTAATCTTAGCTTAAAACCTGATATACACTAAGTGTGCAAGCACTTGGGGTGGCCCAGCGCGGCTGCCAGTAGCCAAGCACCCAGCCAGCCACCCGGGGTAGCAGCTAGGCACCCGATAGCACCCCCAAGCAATAGCACCACTGCCTAGGCAGCAGCACCACCACCCAGGCAGCAGCTAGGCACCCGATAGCACCCCCAAGCAATAGCACCACTGCCTAGGCAGCAGCACCACCACCCAGGCAGCAGCTGCCAGGCATTGCAGCAGCAGCCCCGGATAGTAGATCGTCATGCCCCTGTTCTATCCTGGCGCTAACCAGCCTCTCCACCCCGACGACCTTCCGATGAACACTGCAAGGGTTGCCCCAATCTTCACGACATGTGCTAATACAAGTAGCAAGCCACGTTTACTGAATTAAATCTCACACAATTGATATTCCAATCCATTCTTAACTAAAAGAAAATTTTCACACCACGCAATTTTAGGCTTACAATTGACATTTTGGAATTTCTTATGTAAAAGGTCAAGTATTAAACAATATTTATTGTTGTGATTGTTTTATAGATAATAATCAAATAAATAGGAAATTATTAGGTATTAGAAGGAAAAAAAAAATTACACGCCCTAATTTCAACAATGTTCACAACTAATCAGCTAAGTTAAAAGTCAATTAAATCAATCAACAAGTTCTAATCACAATTGTGAAACCAATTAAACAATAATTAAAAACAACAACATATACCTTAAGTGTGCAGCAAGCAAGGACGAACAGGGGCACGGCCGACGGTGGATAGGGCGGTGGCTGGTGCAGTGACCTACGCCAGATGCGGCTGGTGCAGTCACCTATCATAATTATATTACTTTTCATTATTCAAACTTTTCATTTTAAAAGCAAGGCAATATTCTCCACATACTTAACAGATGTTAGCTTACATTTATTCTTAAGCAAGATAACCATCAAAAAGAGAATACACAGTCAACGAGAATACACTTGCTTTTTACAAACAAGAATAAGAGAGAATCAGAAGCAACATCAAAACTCTTGCTTTTTACAAACAATTGGAACAAACCAAAAAAACTTAAACCATCAATTGAAACAATGGAAAAACATTAAATCATCAATTAAAAAAACTTGAAAATTCTTAAATCGAAAAAAAAGCAAGCAAAACATTATCAGTGAGGTCATGAGAGATGAATCCCATGAACTCATTTTTTAGAAGGATATTCATCGAATACTAAAGCTGTAAAATTCATAATCCATTACATACTTTCTTATAAAATTATAAACACAATGATAAAAAAAAATAATAATAAAGTGAATCTAAAATGAAATCAAATATACATAGTATTTATCTCAAAAAAAAAAAAAAAAAGAAAGAAACATATTATTAACAACTTCAATTTTGCTATTATTATATAACTATTATTAAACTATACATTAAAAAATTGGAACTCCATTTTCACTTTGCTACTGCCTTCAATCAGAAACTTGTAATTTAAGTGCAAGAGAAGAAAAAAAAAGGCAATGCCCATTTTCAATCAGCAACATAAGGAAAAAAATTACAAAATCAAAATATAAAACCAGGATGTAGTTAGCTTTACCCAAGTCTGGTTTTATCAAAATATAAAACTTGGAACATCATCCCGGGAAGAGGTGCGACGGGTCTACGATAGTATGCTATTTGTGTGGTCAGGTAGGACACAAGTCTAGGGCGTGTCCAAAGAATAAACCGGCAGCAGCTGGGAGCCAGGCACTGATGAAGAACCGTATTTTCTGCATGACCCAAGAAGAGGAAGATGCGCGGGCCAACATAGCTACTGGTACGACCACCGTTTATTTATAATGTTGTTATTGTTGCCCTATTATTTCATTGCTTGCAGTTTGTGTGCTTCCTTTTGAAAAATTTCGATGACGAAATTTTCTTAAGGAGGGGTGACTGTAAAACCCCGAAATTTCTTGATATTTTAAAGTTTTTCATAATTAATTAAATATATAATTAATTAACTATTTAATTGATTATTATTTAATTAATTATTAATTTGTTGTAGCAATCTAATTATTTTGATCATGGCCCGAACCTTTTTTCCTATCTTGCCAAAACCCGAGCCCGATTATTTTCTTTCCTTTCCTCTATCTCACGGCCCCCTTATTATATTTTTCTTTAAATTAATTTCTTTTGTTCAAACAATATTATTAAAAGCCTTTATCTATTTTTGATTGAGCCTAAAGAAACTACATCTGTTTACCTATTCTTTACTAAATTTTAGGAGATCACCAACTCCTTATTTCTTGTAATCTCACGGCCCACCTTCACCCTTTTCTTTTAATTAATTTATTTAATTTGTTTAACCAATAATATTATTCTTATATCTATTTTGAACCTATCCCAAAAACCCTATTTTTCTCCTAACCTCTCCTATTCTTACTACTAAATTATAGGAACCCAAAGCCCCTATTTTTCCTTATTTTCACACGGCACCCTAGGGGAGTAATAACCAAAAATTGTTTTATTTATTCTTTCTTTCAAGAATCAACTACTGCTTATTCCTAACCCTTTCCTATTGCTTCAAACCTTAAAGATTGATCAAGAAACCAAACTAAACCAAAGAAACACCAAGAAAACCGTGAACCCTTTGATTATTCGAACCACATATTCCAACAACAGGTAATTAGATTGCTTTATTTAATCTGTAGGATAGATTAGTTATATAATTGTTAGAATAGGATTGATCATGCTTAGTTTTGTTTAGAATTGTGTAGAATTGCTTAGAGTATGATAGATTAAGGTTTTGAATTGCATGATGATGTTATGCTAAGATTGTCGAGTGGTAAGCAAGGGTGTATGATGATTTCCAAGCATGTTTACTTGTTTAAATCTATAGTTTATGCTTAATCTTTGATTCTTGCTAGCCTAAGTTATTGAATAATTATTGTAGAATAGTATGAATGTTGTGCGTGTGAAAAGCCGTGAACCCATGCTATGTTCGAATCTTTTCATGATGAAAAATATGATTTTTATATTATAATCTTGATCTTTAATGAATCTTTAATGATAATCTTGAATGTAATCTTTAATTTGATCATGATAAGATGGTTTCTTGAATTTAATCTTTAAGTTGATTTTAGCCTATGAGGGCCGTGTAGTATTCTTGCCAAAAAGAATGGTTTTTGATCTCGATTTGGTTCTTGTATAATAATTCATTGTTTAACTTATGATTTTGTTTATAATTAAGTTTATATGATTGATTTAGGATTATTATGTTTAATTATATTAAAGAATGAATCTTGTTACCTTCTTTGAGATTGTCGTGTGGTGTTAATCAAGAAAAAGAGAATTTTTATCAAGTTTAAAGCAATAACTGTTGATGATTGTTAATTTGTATGATGATTATTTGATTTGAATTGATTTATTAAATTGTTATATGATATTTAAGGAATTGATTTAATTATCGTTTTATTACTATAAATGCCGTGTGGTACAAGTATTAAGTTAGAGTTTTGGGTCAAGTTAAGATGAGCTAGAACTGAATAGAAGATAAGTTGTGTCAATAAGGAATTGAATTATGAACTGGAAAAGAGAACAGAACAGAATTGAATTGAAAAGATGATTAACTATGAAGTGACCGCCTATCTAGTGGCTTAAGTTTCCATGAACATAGGTTTAGTCGAAGCCACTGTCCTATCTTCGAATTTGGGACAGTTCTTGATCCCAGTGCTGGGAAGTAGATCTTCGTGGTTGACCCGGCATGAGCAAGGAAAGTTGGGGAAGAATTAATGTTTCCCTTACGAGCATATGACTGGTCACGGATTAGCACCTGAACTGAATAGAATAGAAGAGTCAATGGAGGTGTCAAGAGATCTAGAATTGAATAAGATATTATAGAAGGTTTTAGTTATGAGATTGTTATGATTGTTTCCGCTGCATACTTGATTGATGATGTTTATGTATGATTTCATGATGATATATTTGTCTATTTGGTTGATATGTTCTAATGATTATGTTTCTAATTGTGTTCTACTAATTAAGTAGAACAATCTAATTACTCACCATAGACTGTGGACCCCAAAATCCTTTTTCAGGTACAGGTGGTGATTGAATTTGGTTACGCAAGGGCTGGGATTGTGTGCGAGCTAGTTAATTAGTGTATTTTATTTCATTGTTTATCCCTAGCCTTTGTATAGGAATTAGTGAAATTCCTCAGTTAGTAGTATTTTTAGACTTTGGAATAATATTTATTATTGATTATTTATTGAGTAATATGATTTAGGATTAGAGCTTCCGCTGTTAATAAGGAATGGGTTATTAAAAGTTTATAAGTAATAATGATTTGTAATGTTGTTTTCTCCGAAAACAACGCTGCTAAATTATGGGTTGTTACAGTTAGTGTCAAATTGTCAGCCGTCATCATCGTTTGCTTCCCCAACAGCCCAACCTTTTCGATATGATATTTTTCCTTCGGGTTAGAGCAAGTAAAAAAAGACATATAAAATATAAAAGGATAAAATT
Source organism: Salicornia ramosissima (assembly GCA_951394345.1). Taxonomy (NCBI): domain Eukaryota; kingdom Viridiplantae; phylum Streptophyta; class Magnoliopsida; order Caryophyllales; family Amaranthaceae; genus Salicornia; species Salicornia ramosissima. The sequence continues at coordinate 44,316,687 of OX596233.1, read as the reverse complement.
GTCAAAATGCGAGCTTTATTATATAAAACACGGGCTATGTTTAGCAGTTCACTAATAAAAAAAATTCAGCTGAAACAATACAATATACGAGGTAGCACTAATTAGGCGTAAGATCCACTGATGCATAGTCATTTGAATGATAATACTTATATGGTCATCTAGATATCAAGTGATTACAAAACCGTGAATCTGCATTCCTGACCAAACGAACAATAAAAAAAAATTAATCTTTCAAACAAGTTGCAATTACCTACACATGCTTAGATCAGCTGGTAAGTGAGTTGTTCTAGTTTAAATAAGTTTCGACAGGTTCGAGCCTTGGGAACGCAACAGTTTGTGTTGGGAGAGTTTTCCCCCCAATTGGGGCCTGACCCTACTCAAATTCGGATTAGTCGGATCCAAAATGGATTTTGAAAACTGGATAAGGACCCCTTAAAAAAAAAATCCTCCATGAGGGAAGACAAAAAAGTCATAGCCAAAGGCCCAAAAAAAGGAGAGAATAAACCAAAATTTTGAGTATCATAATTTTCCAGCGATTGCTACCATGCAGTACAGTGATCCTATTGTATGATAAAGTCAAAGCTAAGCCAAAAATGATTTGACTTGCTCTCAACGTACTAGTTTATAATCTATACTAAAATAAAGTGAAGCTGATATCATGCTTACTACATGTGTCATGCTTTCCTTCAAATTTTCCCTCAAAAAACTACATTACTTATTCCTATCTTTTCAATGTTATATTTTAATCAATTTAATTCATGATTGTTAAAAAGTCTTTATAAGCCTAATTTATCTATCTATCATCTATAACTCTATAACTATATATTAAAATTTAGTATGCTTACATCATCCAGCACACATTTAATATTCTATGCAATTGCTGATGTTATGTTTGACTTGTACTCCTACCATCTTTTAATTTTCCAAAAGTTATCTATTATATTTTTCTTTATTTTAATTATTTTGAAATGTTTTGTTTTAAAATTATTATTATGATAATGAAAATTACTTATTATTTTACAAAGGAAAATTTGATGGGAATAATCCCAACTTTCACACGTTTGCTCATTTTAGTCCTTACTTTTGATTAACTCAGCATAATCTAAAGTTGTACAACATCTTCTCAATTTGGTCCCAATGCTATTGTTGACCTAATGTATCAGGTAACTTCAAGTAAACCAGGGACCAAAATGAGCAAACGTGTGAAAGTTGGGACCAAATTGAGAAGATATTGTGCAACTTTGGATTATACTGAGTTTATCCAAAGTAGAGATTAAAATGAGCACATGTGAAAGTTGGGATTATTCCCATCAAATTTTCCTTTTATAAAATTAAATTTTTCTTTTGTGTCAACCGTACATTGCACAGGTATCTAATTTGATCTAATTAATTAATAATATAACACATAATTGTGAATTCGCATATTATTATACTTCCACCATTCCTGTATAATTTAACACTTTAAATCAAATCAAATAAGCTGACCTTCTTTTCTCTCTTCTCTCTTATTAGAAATTTTATTTAGAGCATAAGGTTTATATGTTGCATTTGTGAGGGCATGGTGCAATAAACGTACATATAATGATTTCATATAAAGCAGAAAACAGAAAGAAATCGTGACACGTGAACAATATGCATGATACGTGAAAACAGGACTAAAGATGAAAACAAGGCATAAACTTTTCACAACTCACGGAAACCAGATCGCGACTCGCGAGTTCCTTCTGCTCGACAGTTGCTTTGTTTTTGGCATTGTGTCAAACGTATAGTTTGGGATAACGGTGAACGGCTATACCGGAATGAATACATCTTTGGACTGATGTTATAAGAGAATAAGAGGAGAGAGAAAGGATTAACTTCTCTTATCTCTTGCAAAAGACATTCATCATCATTTTTCTCTCTAACTTCATACACATTGTGACATTGTTTGTTTGCGCAACAACTTTGTTGTTTTCCCATCTTCTTCATTGTATCTCAAAGACAAATCTGAGCAACCTTTGCTCCATTAATTAGGGTCAGATAATTATCTTTAGGAAAGCATTCATTTGTGCCTTGAAGGTTTACATTTTTTGATTTTCATTCTCTTGTTCAACCCTAGTTTTCTAACAATCTAAAGACAATTACTTTGCAAGAATCGCATCCATAAGGGAACTTACAGCAAACTTCCACAAGTTAGAGAAGTTTGAGGGCATAAACTTTCTCCGTCGGCAAAAGAAGATGCAGTTTCTCCTTACATCTTTTGGAGTGCATGGCTTATATAATAACTACACCAACACCGGTGGGAAAAGAAAATGAAGCCATAGAGCAAACAAGGAGGCGCAATAAGTGGGACAATGATGACTACGTGTGTAGGGGTCATCTTAAATGGTATGTTCAATTCTCTTTTTTATATTTATCAATTTTATGGATTCGCTACCGAATTATGGAATAATCTTGAAAGTAAATACATGCGGGAGGATGCTACTAGCAAGAAGTTCCTTGTAAGTAATTTTAATAACTATTGCATGGTTGATTCTAAGAATTTGATGGATCAATTCCATGAGATTCAAAGGATCTTGACAAGTCTTAGGCTTAGACATAAATGTTGATGAAACTTTTTTTGTATCTTCCATAATTGATAAGTTACCCCCATCTAGGAAAAAAGTTAGAAATTCTCTAAAACATAAAAAGGATTACGTAAATTTAGAACAATTGAGTTCCCATCTTGTAATTGAGGAAGGAATTCGGAAACAAGATGAACTAAAGGATGATGACAACAAATCTACCACCATTAATGTGGTATAGGAGGGCAAGCTCAAAAGTGCTTCAAACCAATCAAAGAAAAGAAAATATGGTGACTACAAAGGCAACAAAGGCTTTAAGCCTAAGGGAAATGGGTAACAACCACAACGGGTGTGTGGTAAACCTAGTCATTTAAAAAAAATTGCACTATATGGAAGAGAAGGATGAGCAAGAACAAGGGTAATGGCGATACAAGCCAAACCCTAGAGAAGCAAGGTAAATTTGCTTGTGCACAAGTTTCACTTAATTCTTATATGGATTATGTGTGTGTTATTGATGAAATCAATGTTGTGCAGGATGATTGTTCTTGGTATATTGATTCGGGAGCATCCCGACACGTATGTAAAGACAAGTCGTTGTTCAAATCCTTTCACGAGGTGCACAACGGAGAAAGTATTTATATGGGAAATGATTCTACTGCTCAAGTCTTAGGAGTAGGGCATGTAGAATTGTTATTTAGTTCTGGAAAAATTCTTGTACTACAAGATGTGTTGTATTCCCCAGAACTAAGACGGAATTTAGTGTCCGGTGCCATCTTGAATCGTTTAGGTTTAAAATTAGTGTTTGAAGCAGATAAATTTGGGTTGTCTAAGGGTGGTAACTTTATAGGTTTAGGTTATTTGTGTGGTGGTATGTTTAAACTCAGTATTTCAGTTTGTAAAGACAATGTGTGTGTGTTGAATGATGACTCTTCTCTTTGGCATGTCCGATTAGGACATGTGAACTATAAAAAGTTGTATTTTATGTCTAAGCATGATTTGATTCCTCCTTTTGATCAAAACATTGAGAAGTATCCTACATGCATGTAAACAAAGATCAAACGAAAACCTTTTCCTATGTGTATTGGAAAGAACACTACTTTGTTGCATTTGGTGCATAATGATTTGTGCGATTTTCATAGCACACCATCTTTGGGAAATAAAAAGTATATCGTAACTTTTATTGATGATTTTTCTCAGTTTTGCTATGTATATTTATTATTTTCCAAAGATGAAGCCTTTGATAAATTTAAAGTTTATAATAATGAAGTTGAATTGCAAATGAATGAAAAGATTAAAAGGCTAAGGACCGACAGAGGTGTTGAATATTGTGATCCAACTTATTTCCCATCTTTAGGTATTATACATGAAACAACAGCAGGTTATACACCACAACAAAATGGTGTAGCAGAAAAGAAGAATAGGACATTGCAAGAGATGGTTAATTCCATGTTGTCTTATTAGGGGCTAAGTGACGATTTTTGGGGTGAAGTCGTTTTGACGGGTTGTTACATATTAAATCGTGTTCCTATGAAAGGAATTTCGGTAACCCCTTCTGTGCAATGGTTCAAGGAAAAACCAAGTTTTAGTTTTCTCAAAGCTTAGGGTTGTAAAGTAGTAGTGAGAGTGCCGAAACCCAAATAAAAGAAATTGGGTGAACGAGGAGTAGAGTTTATATTTATTGGATATGCTGGACATAGTAAGGCTTATAGGTTCTACGTTATAGAACCTAATGACTTTTGGTCGGTTCATACCACTGTAGAGTCAATAGATGCTATATTTGATGAAACTCGTTTTTCATCAATTCCTAGACCAAAGGATGTTACTCCAAGAACCAATGCTCATGAACTTGGCCAAAGTTCTTCTAGTCAAGCTGATAATCATCTTTAAAATCAAGAGGAAGAATCTGCATCACTTGAACCTATAAGAAGTAAGAGAGCACGAAAGGAGAAAAATTTCGTCTCGGACTTTCATTTATATTTACTCGAAGGGTCACGAGATTCAGTTTTGACTGATCAATTTTCATATATTTTTAATGTGGAGGAAGACCCTTTGACTTATGGTGAGGCCATGAGGTCTCATGATTCTTCCTTTTGGAAAGAAGCAATTGATGATGAAATGAGTTCAATCATGGGAAATAAAACATGGGTGTTAGCAGACTTACCACCTAAGTGTAAACCAATTGGGTGCAATTGGATATTCAAGAAGAAAATGAAAGTCGATGGTACAATTGACAAATTTATAGCCTGATTAGTGGCTCAAGGTTTCACTCAGATCGGGTATTGATTATTTCGATACGTATGCACCCGTTGCTAGAATCTCTACGATTAGGTTATTAATAGTTATAGCGACTATTCATAACTTAGTGATCCATCAAATGGATGTTAAGACGACGTTCTTAAATGGAGATTTAGAGGAGGAGGTTTATATGCGATAACCCAAGGGATTTGTCGTAGACATTTAAGAGCATAAAGTTTTCAAAATTGTCAAATCTTTATATGGGCTAAAGCAAGCACCAAAGCAATGGCATCAAAATTTTGATGAAGTGGTGTTGGGTAGCGGGTTTGTGTTTAATAACTCGGATAAGTATATGTATAGAAAATGTGATGACACCGGTAAAGGGGTTATTATTTGTCTATACGTGGATGACATGTTGATTTTTGGAACTGCCTTGGAACAAGCCGAGTTGTGTAAGTAATTTTTTTCATAACAATTTTCCATGAAGGACATGGGGGAGGCGGATGTCATTTTAGGCATAAAGATCAAGAGGCAAAATGAAAAGTTGATCTTAACGCAATTTCATTACATTGAGAAAGTGCTTACACTAGTAGAAAAATCCACATATACTGCACCACAAAAAGAACCGCATCCAAAAGTAATGAAAATATTTAAAAAATGCACTACTTATGGCTGCGGGATAAAAAACCGCAGCCATAAGTAATATTGGATGCGGTTCCTAAAAAACGCATCCATAAATACGTATGGCTGCGGTTCCAAAACCAATGGTTGCGGGTTTTAGAACCGCAGCCATAGGCAGTTGAATTTATTAAAAAAAAAAAAAAAAACAGAATAATATAATAGAGTACTAATAAACTACTGCTCTCCTCAGTCCATATTTAAAAACAAAAAAAAACGCTGAGAACAACACAATTCTACTACTGCTCTCCGCAAGCATTCGACTACTGCTCGATCTCCTCCTTCAACTACTACTCTCCTCCTCCACCACCATTCGTAGAGAAGTCGCTCCACCACCACCATCACTCCTCGCCTGAATTCGCTCTCCTCCTCGCCTGAATTCGCTCCTCCTTCACAGACTACGAATTTCTGAACTCCTCCTCGCAGAGAACTAGAACTCGCTTGCTCGCTCCTCCTCCTCGCCTGAACTGGCTCCCGGAGACGGAGCCCAAGTCGCAGGTTGAGCAGCTGCCGTACCCACCACCCGGTCGACCAGTTGTCGTACCTACCATAGGTCGAGCAGCCGCCGCACCTACCATTAGGCCGAGTAGCCATCGCAGCCACCACTACGCGCACCAATTAGGTCGGCAAGCCGACGCCCAATTCCACAATACAACAATTCAACCCCTAATTCTCGAAAACCAACCCCCCAAACTGTGTAATTCACAACGATTCTCATCAAAACCACAAATTTAGGGGCCAAAACTGCGAAATTCAACTCACAAACAGCGAAATCCAACCCTAATTTGCAAAATTGAGTCTGCATTTATGAAATTCTCTCCCCGAGACGTCGATTGTCGCCTACCAGTGGTCGAGTAGTGCCAGTCGTCGTGCATTACCCACCACCTGGCGCCGAGCATCCTCATCCCCTGACCGTTGATCATCGACTATTATCCACCACCTGCCTTGATAATTCTGGTATGTAACTTTGAGCTTGGATTAATATATTATATATAGTCTCTCTGTTTTTTTTAATATGCTGAAATTATACTCCATGTTTTGTTGAAATGTGGACTTCTATTAATATTATACTCCATGTTTTTTTTTAAATGCTGAAATTATACTTGCTATTACCTATTGGTAGTTGATGGTTTAATTTTAGGGAAATTCCCATTGGTACTACCCTGTTTTGGCGAATTCCCAATGATACTATCGGATTATTTTTAATCCCAACGGTAATATCACTTTTTCATTAAATTCCCAAATATGATTTTATTAATAAAAAACCATTAAAATTAACAAAAAGAAATACATTACTTAACTTTAATTAACTAAAAAACTATATTAAAAAAATAATTAATCATAATTAAAAAAATAAACCATCTAAGTGTTAATATAATTTGTAAACCTTGAGTAGACTATTTTTTTATACATAGATCAAGGTGCACAAATCGAGGCGAAGTGGGAATGCAGATTAGGGCTAATCAAGTCGTTTTTTGCAAATTCCGACCTCAAATCGGATCCCATAAGGGTTAAAATGACCCCCAAAACCTTAAGCAAACTATTTTTCTTTACGTGTAGATCAATGTGCGAAAATCGAGGTGAATCTGGAACGTAAATTGTGGTTGATCGGGTCATTATTTGCAAATCCCAACCTCAAATCGGATCCCATAATGATTAAAATGACACGTAAAACCTTGAGAAGATTATTTTCTTTACACGTAGATCAATGCGTGCAAATTGAGACAAATCAGGAACGTAAATCGGGGCTAATCGAGTCATTTTTTGCAAATTCCAATCTCAAATCGGATTCTTTAAGGGATAAAATGACCCGTAAAACCTTGCATAGACTATTTTATTATTATTTTTATTTAATTAACGGAATATTCATCCATGATGCTACATTTGGGAATTTAATCATAAAGAGATATTACCGTTGGGATTAAAAATAATTTGGTCGTACTATTGGGAATTTGCCAAAACACGGTAGTACCAATGGGAATTTCCCTTAATTATTTATTATACTTAAATTATTAGTTCAGAAATTATTAGTTCAGATTATACAACGCAGACGCAGCGAAGACGAAGCCCTAGCGAAGAGCTTTCCAATCTCCGTCCTCCTTGCCAATCTAAAGGTAGCATTTTTTTTTGCCCCAAATTAATTTTGTTTGAGAAATTAAAACCCTAAATTTTGCCCCAATTTGATTTAGTTCATGTATTTCCCCAAATTGAAACCAAAAAAAAACACCCTTCAATTTCAGGCAGAATATATACGAGCCTTCAACTCCTCAGCCCCTCCGAATTGTGTTTTTGCTGTTGTAGATTGCTAATTGTGTTGTTGTGAATTATTCAAATTGTAAATTATGTGAAATTGCTTTTTTTTTTTTTTGCTAGTTGTGTTGTTGTTTAGTGCTGATTTTTTTACTGGATATAGGGTTAATTATTCAGTTATCATGTAATTGCTGGTTTTTTAAAATACTTAATGTCTTATTCATACTGAATCGCCCTTGTTGTGTTGTTGATTTTTGAAAATTGTTATGGCCTTATATTCATTAATGCTTTTTAAAAGAGTATTACTATTTACCGCCCCGAAATTACCGTATACCGCCTGTATTTTGGCAGAAATTTCCTATTTTACCCAAATTCCAATTAATATATTTACCTCCCTCCCTCTCTCCTCTCCATTTCACGCATACTTCAGGAAAAAAAAAACATCTTTCTCTCTCTCCATTTTTTCTCAGATCCACCACCAGCAGCTCCTACCCGACACCAAGCTCCACCACCAACAGCACCGCCGATCTGTGTTCCTTGCTGCAGCGACGCCTCGGACAACATCACCACCGTCGTTTTTCTGTTGTCCATCGAGCACCACTACCACCACCACCAAAAACCTGCCACAATGCCGCCAGAAGAGAAGGGAAACAACCCATCTCCGATCAGGTTAGTCCATTTGTTAATTTTTTTGTTAATTTTTTAGTTTTATTTTAGATGATTGTGATGAATTTTGGGAAATTTTGTGTTGTGGGTGAATTTTTTTGGTAATATTTATGGAAAAATGATGTGAGTTTGTAATATGTAGTAAGGATTTTATTTTTCTGATTTTTTCCTATTTTAAAAAAAATAATAATTTTTTTAAAATTTTGTTTTTTTTCTTTCTGATTTATGTTAATTTATGTGGTGAATTTGTTTGAATTTGGTGAATTTATTTCTATTTTTTCATTTATTTGAATTTAGGGAATAATTTGGGGAAAATTTTGAAAATGAAGTTAGGAATTTTTTTTGGTCGGCGACGGCGGTGTGGTGGTGGCGACTGGTGTTGCTGTGACTTATGGCAGTCGTGTGGTGGTGGTATTGAATTACAATTTTTTTGTTGAATTGAAAGGGAACAATTTGTTTTGGTATTAAATTACAATGTGGTGTTGCTGCCACATTAGTCACCACTACTGCCTTTTGGTAATATTCTAATTTTTTTTGTCAAATTTAGAGCAATGCATTGAATTAAAATTTACAAATTTTTGAAATTTTCCATTTTAGGAATCTGTGTTGAAATTGAGTAAGCATTTTTGAAATTTTCGATGTTATAACATTTCTTTTTTGTTTTTGTAGTGGATGGTGTGGTTGTTTGACAAGTCGGATATTTTGTTCAATCCAATATTAGACAAGTTACCGTCGCCGGAATTGACAGCGCGAGGCAGGAGTTGCCAAGTTGCAGAACTGCGTCAAAAAATGGAAGAGTTTGAGACCGTTGTTGGTAGGCGATATCAAGGGCCTCCTGTACGGCCCCCTCCTGAATGGGAAGATTAAACTCTTGTTTTTGATGTATTTTAGATTTTTTTATGATTATGTAAGTAAATGTACATATTAATTTAATTTGTTTAATTTATTAAGTGGCGTTTCACTCTTATTCAATCAAGTCAATGTAGTAAATGTCCCCTTAATACCACATCGTTTAGTTCCAAGTAACCAAATTAAATTGATAGAATTTAATCTGCGAAAAAAAAAATTAATAGAATTTAAATTGATAGAATTTAAAATAATTCAATTAGAACTCAAAATTAAATTAAGTCAATTTAAATCAAAATAGAATAAAACATGTACCAATTACGTTTAGACCAAACCGAAATGTATGTGATTACTTAGGCTGAAACGTACCCGAATTACGTTCAGGCCTAGGTAGAAACGTCTGTGATTCACATTCATAGCTTGGTTGAAACGTACCCTAATTATGTTCGGACCTAAGTTGAAACGTGTGTGATTTACGTTCATACCTAGGGTGAAACGTGTGTAATTTACGTTCATACCTAGGCTTAAACGTATCAGGTTTGCGTTTGGACTTAATCTGAAACGTGATTCTTGCACGTTTTGGCCTAAGTCTGAACGTAATTAGGGTACGTTTTCCCTAATTAAAATCTAATTCAAATAGAATAATTTTTATTTAAAATCCTATTAATTAAATTTTAAACTAATTAAATTTAAATATTTAAAAATTCATAAATACACACTTTTTAATTCATTTTCAAAAGTTGTTTATAACCGAGCTTTCAAAAACCTTGTTCAAGCTTGGCTCGTTTAATTTTTTCATGTTCGGGTTCGGCTCGAACTGCTCGTTTACATATTCGAGCTCGAGGTCGGTTACAAAAGAGCATATTAAATGAGCTTTTTATCTATTGTTTTTATTAATCATTTCTAATTATACCTTTTGGCCAAGCATAAGTAATATAAAATATAAAAATTTAAAAGTATAATACAAAGTATGATATTATTCCAAATTTTGCTTGTTGATTTCATTGTACATGTGTCTTATGTTTGGATTTTCATCAGGAAACTTCTGAGACAACGACAGTTTGATTTTTGAGGCTTCACCTAAAATTATATTAATTGAATTACAACTTACTTGACGATGCCCAACATTGTGCACCATGAATTTATGGTTGTGTGTGCCTCTCTCTCAGCTCCGATCCGAGGAAGATTTGTATAACATACCTTTGCGTTTGAGGATTTCCAACGACTTTGATTTGAAATGGGCAACCACATGCCTTGGTGCCCGTTTTGGGTCTCCGGGCAATACTTAAGTTTCTATCGGTACCACGATACCACACCCCGGCCCCTATGGCCCTATTGCAATGAAGGGCTTGTTTACTTCAGATTATATTCAGTTCAGTTTAGTTCAGTTCAGTTAATTTCTATTCAGTTCAGTTCAGTTCAGTTCATCCCTATTTAGTTCAATTAAGGGCCTGTTTGTTTCAGCTTAATTTCAGTTCAGTTCAGTTCAGCTCCAATCAGTTCAGTTCAATTCAGTTCAGTTCAATTCAATTCAGTTCAGTTGTTTTACTAGTTTGATAATAAGACACTAATAACAATTATTGTTATCATTACTATTACTATTATTATAACGATTGATATTACTATTATTATAAGAATTACTATTCTTGTTAATATATTTATTTTATATTATTGATTTTTTATACGAATGAATCGTTAATGATTGAAATGATAATTGTAGTTAACAAATTTCATTTTAGAATGAACAAATATTTTTCAATAAAAGACAATAATAATATTAATAATAATACTACCAACAATAATAATTGTCATTGTTGAAATAATCATACATTTTCATACATTTGTTGAAATGATACAATTTCATATAAAACAAAACAAAAGGGGTTAATTTCATACCGATATTATTTGTAATCGGTTTACACCAATCACGCGCCTTAATAATTAATGTGGCTTGAAAAAACTTGATCAGTTTGAAATAAATGAAATAGCCTACACTGTCTCAATCTTTGACGTTATTATCCTGATTAACAGAGAACTATCCTGATTAGTAACAAATTATCATATAGAAAGGAATGTACACTTTAAACATTTGAACCTTTGATATAACGTATTATATGTATGTTACAGCCATGGACATAACGTGTTTTGTGTGCATTATGACCAAAGAAATAACAAGTAAAAACCTCATCCATCTATGGTACAAAACGTGTACAAAATACGTTTTAACCATAGAGTGAACGTACAAGAAATACGTTTAAACCATGGTTCGAACGTATACTGTACGCATTTAAGCCATGGTTTGAACGTCTAAAGAAAACGTTTAACCATGGTTTGAACGTGTACTATACACGTTTAAACAATGGTTCGAACGTGTATTGAACACATTTAAACCATGGTTTGAACGTGTACTGGACACATTCACTACTCCATGCTTCAAATGTATTTTATACACGTTGCGACCTTGGTTGAAACGTATTTTGCACCATGGAAAAAACACGTTCGGTTTTAACTTTTAACGTGCATGAATTAAAAAATAAAATTCATATATTTTTTTGAAGTCAAATATAATTCATATTTGGTATACAATGAATAAATCAAGCTAAGTTTTAACATATGAATTAAAAAAATAAAATTCACATAATTTTTTGAAATAAAATAAAATTCATATTTAGTATGCAACATTATTAAAGACAAACTAAATTTCAACATGTGAATAAAAAATAAAAATAAAAACTAATATGAAACAAAGAATTCAAACGTGTAATAAAATATCAAAATAAAGTATAACGAAAAATTACATAACTAAGAAGACATAAAATAACATACGTGGACAAACAAACATGAAAATACAAATTTAAAAACTAAAGTTAACATATTTGATAAAAATAACATAATTAACGGATAAAAATAAAGTGAAGGTATTAGGTCAGACCGTCTGACCATAATATTTGGTCAGACCGAATCTGACCCATTACTTTTTTAGAATAAAAGAGGTTATTGACAAATGAAAATTGTTTTGGATCATTTCAATGGCACCGACAATGGTTTTGAGTCAAAGAAAGCCATTAACCATTTAGAGAAAAAGAGAGAAAGAGTCACTGACAATGGTTTTAAGTGAAACAAAAATCATTTTAATGGCTTTCGATCAATTCCTCGCCAAACCTCACTCCAATTGTTGTACATCATCGTCGTCATTTATCAAAATAACCATAGTCCAAACCTGCAATACTTCTTCACTGTGTTAATAGGCAAAATGGAGGAACGAAAAATTAGAGAAAATGAAAATTAAGATGAAGATAATGTGTTCATGTTTAACAATATATGTCCAAGTTTAACCATATATGTTCATGTTTAATAATATATGTCCAAGTTTAACAATATATGTCCATTTTTAATAATATGTGTCCAAGTTTAACAATATGTGTCAATGTTTAAAAATATGTGTCCAGCTTTAACAAGTATGTGTCCATGTTTAACGATATGTGTCCATGTTTAGCAATATATGTTCAGGTTTAACAATATATGTCCATGTTTAATAATATGTATCCAGGTTTAACAATATGTGTCAATGTTTAAAAATATGTGTCCAGGTTTAACAAATATGTGTCCATGGTTAACAATATGTGTCCATGTTTAACAATATATGTCCAAGTTTAACAATATTTGTCCATGTTTAACAATATGTGTCCAGGTTTAACAATATATGTCCATGTTTAAAACTATTTGTCCAGGTTTAATAAATATGAGTCCATGTTTAACAATATGTGTCCATATTTAACAATAAGTGTCCATGTTTAACAATATATGTCCAAGTTTAACAATATATGTCCAGGTTTAACAATAAGTGTCCATGTTTAAAAATATGTGTCAAGGTTTAACAAATATGTGTCCATGTTTAACAATAGGTGTCCATGTTTTACAATATGTGTCCATGTTTAACAATATATGTCCAACTTTAACAATATATGTCCATGCTTAACAATATATGTCCATGTTTAATAATATGTGTTCAGGTTTAACAATATGTGTCCATATGTTTAAAAATATGTGTCCAGGTTTAACAAATATGTGTCCATGTTTAACATTATGTGTCCATGTTTAAAAACATGTGTCAATGTTTAACAATATGTGTCCATGTTTATAATATGTGTCCATGTTTAAAAATATATGTCCAGGTTTAACAATATGTGTTCATATTTAAAAATATGTATTTAGGTTTAGCAATATGTGTCCAGATTTATCAAATAATAGAACTCAACAGGTTAATTAGTTTTTTTGTCCAGGTGAGACCGTAGACTCTTGTTTGTCTAGGTCTTCTATGTTGACATTGTTTTTTTTTTTTTAATTTCATCTTCTCTTCTCTTCCTATCTCAATAGTCATCTTCATCAACCATCAACCTCCATCTTCACAAAAAAATCATGTCTGTATGAATAATCTACCATTGTTGCTTTATACAAATGTAAAACTATGAGCAGTATTCTAATGATAATTGATGTTGTTGATGTTTGAAAGTGACCTATGGTATTGATGAATTGATGATGAATCGTGATGATGATGTAAGTCATGCAACAATGATAATGAATTATGATGATCGTCCATGAGGTACAAAGCATGGGATGAAATGTGGGTACCTGATTGTCCACTGATGGGAAGAATAATTTTGGGGAAACTTTTGGGCCTCATTCTTTATTTATGAATATGATAGTCTTTGGGCCTACTGTGTGTCTGTTGTTTGTGTATAAGGTTGGTCTGACTAAATTTTATGGTCAGACCAGTCTGATGTAATACATTCTCAAAAATAAATTAAAATTGACAAATTTACCTCTATGGCATTCATATTTGCATTATTGCCATCCGACATATCACTTTAAATTTTAATAAATATGTGAAGGTAATAAAATTATGATTATAAATAGTAGAAATAATTATTTTGAAGTGTTAATTTTTTTTAGAGTTCAAAATTTTTAGAAAGTGGGGAAAGTAAAAGAGAAGAGACACTGTGGGTAATTAAGTTAGTGGGTAGGTAAGAGAATGGTAAAAAAGAACATGTAAATAATTAAATATAAATGTAAAAGTTAAAAAAATGAAAAAGAAAAAAAACATTAAAATATAAGTATCAAAGAAAAAAGAAAAAGGAAAAAAATCAGGAAGGGGAAGGGAGAGGGGAGGTGCACGTGGGCGTATAGAAGGGGCAACGGGGAAGTGCATTTAAGTTGGGTAAATGGGGAGGGGTAAGTGTAGTTAGGTTGGGTAAATAGGGAGGGTAGTATAGGAAGTATTTGCATAAATACGAGCGGTATACAGTAATTTTAGGCGGTATTTAGCAATTCAGTTTTAAAATTATATAGGAAGTATATATATATATAATGTGACTTACGCTAGCTGAAATTGGGATATTCTAATTGAATATTCAAGATTATATTACTTTATGCTAGACTAGAAATGGGTATTGTCTTAATTTGAGGTGGGTGTTTTATTACTGGTTCAATTGCTTATGACTACAAATCATAACTTTCATGTTTGTTTCTGAAACTCTTTCTTCTGTTCTGTATTCCAATTACAAAATGGTTGCCTAATCAAAATTGAATTCACCATCCTAAATACACCCATTTTTTGTTTTTTTTAAGGGTGATTGTGATTCTTTGGTATTTATTTATTGGTTTTTACAATGAAGAACAAGCAGGGTCTCTGTTTGGAATAAGTTTAGCAAGCATTTGTTTTTTGCCCCATAATGATTTTGTTGGAGAAATTAAAACCCTAAATTTTGCCCCAATTTGATTTAGTTCATGTATTTCCCCAAATTGAAACCCTAAACTTTATAATATTCTACATGTGAAATGTAATTTCAGGATTAGTAGTTGATTTTTGTTTTAATGTAATTTAAAGATTAGTAGTTAATTCCAATTTTGGAGTTAGTAGTTAGTTTTAGTTTTATTTCTAGCTTTAGTTTTATTTTTATGCATTTTAGGGTTATTAGATATATACTTTGAATATTAGGATTTTGATAATTTATTGGATTCAATTTAGAAGATTGGTTCAAAGTAGAATTGAAATGGTATAAATTATTAAAATGATTATACTTGTTCATTGAGTTGTGGGTGTTTTACTAGAATTGAATCTTAGCTTTTCATTGTTTTGTTTGATTAATTATTATGCAATGATATAGTATTCAATTTAAATTTGGAAAAAAAAATAAATGATTTGATAAGTTGGTAATTTGCATTAGTATTGTTATTGTTCTTGTTATTATTATAGTGACTTATTTTTATTTGTTAATTGTGAGTTTGTTATTATTTTCGAAATTGCAGTGTCATGACGAAAATGCGAGCATCACATTTTCCTGCAGGAGATGCTACTCCTCAGATAATATCAGTGAAGGTAAATTAAATACGTTTTGATTTCATTAATAATATTTTCTTTTCATTGTATTGATATATATGTGTTCTTTTTCCACATAATTTTATATTAGTGTGCACAACAACAAAACGGTGTTGAGTGTGGGTACTATGTGATGAGATACATACATGATGTAGTCTCTGTTTGCTTGAAGTCGGAAGACCTACAAAAGGTACGTAGCGTACACTGCATCTTACATATTTCTTGTCAAAGAAAAATAAGTTGGAACTTGTATGAATGGAACTTAGAGATTGTTAGGATAGACACTGGTGGTGTTTGGAGATTTATTGGATTGTTGTAGATCGGAGAGGGGACAATTATGAACATTGTCTTCCTTTATTTCTGTTGCAGGTAATAGAGGTGGTTTAGATTTGTGGCGTAGATAGGTAGTGGAGAATTAGGATTTTTACTTGCCTATTTGAGGTGTTTTAGGCATGTTTGAGTTTATGTGCATGATTTTGAATCTATTTAAATGCATTTGGGTATTTTTTTCGTTGTTTTGGCCACATATGGGTTGAATGTTGCATGTTTTGTATTTTCACATGATTTCTTGACTATTTGAGGTGTATTAGGCATGTTTGAGTTTATTTGCATGATTTTGAAGCTATTTACATGCATTTGGGTATTTTTTTTTGTTGTTTTGGCCACAAATAGGTTGAATGTTGAATATATGCGTATTTTTTCATGACTTCTTGCGTATTTGAGGTGTTTAGGCATGTTTGAGTTTATTTGCATGATTTTGAAGCTATTTAAATGCATTTGGGTATTTTTTTTTCGTTATTTTGGGCACATGTGGGTTGAATGTTGCATGTTTGTATATATTTTCATGATTTCTTGCCTATTTGAGGTGTATTAAGCGTGCTTGAGTTTGTTTGCATGATTTTGGAGTTAATTAAATACATTCGGGTCTTTTTGTGTTGTCTTGGCCACATGTGGGTTGAATGTTGTATTTTGTGTATTTTTTCATGATTTCATGCCTATTTGAGGGGTATGAAGCGTGCTTGAGTTTGTTTGCATGATTTTGATATTAATTAAATGCATTTGGGTATTTTTTTTCGTTGATTTGGCCACATATGGGTTGAATGTTGCTTGTTTGTGTATTTTCACATGATTTCTTGCCTATTTGAGGTGTATTAGGCATGTTTGAGTTTATTTGCATGATTTTGAATTTATTTAAATGTATTCGGGTATTTTTTCGTTGTTTTGGCCACATATGGGTTGAATGTTGCTTGTTTATGTATTTTCACATGATTTCTTGCCTAATTGAGGTGTATAAGGCATGTTTGAGTTTATTTGCATGATTTTGAAGCTATTTAAATGCATTTGGTTATTTATTTATTTTTGTTGTTTTGGCCACGTATGGGTTGAATGTTGCTTGTTTGTGTATTTTCACATGATTTCTTGCCTATTTGAGGTGTATTAGGCATGTTTTAGTTTATTTGCATGATTTTGAAGCTATTTAAATGCATTGGGGTATTTTTTCGTTATTTTGGCCACATATGGGTTGAATGTTGCATGTTTGTGTATTTTTTCATCATTTCTTGTCTATTTGAGGTGTATTAGGTATGTTTGAGTTTATTTGCATGATTTTGAAGCTATTAAATGCATTTGGGTATTTTTTTTCGTTGTTTTTGGCACATGTGGGTTGAATGTTGCATGTTTGTATATTTTTTCATGATTTCTTGCCTATTTGAGGTGTATTAAGCGTGCTTGAGTTTGTGTGCATGATTTTGAAGTTAATTAAATGCATTCGGGTATTTTTGTGTTGTCTTGGCCACATGTGGGTTGAATGTTGCATTTTGTGTATTTTTTCATGATTTCATGCCTATTTGAGGGGTATTAAGCGTGCTTGAGTTTGTGTGCATGATTTTGAAGTTAATTAAATGCATTCGAATATTTTTGTGGCCACATGTGGGTTGAATGTTGCATTTTGAGTATTTTTTTCATGATTTCATGCGTATTTGAGGGGTATTAAGCGTGCTTGAGTTTGTTTGCATGATTTTGAAGTTAATTAAATGCATTTGGGTTTTTTTGTGTTGTTTTGGCTACATGTGGGTTGAATGTTGCGTGTTTGTGTATTTTTTTAATGATATCTTTCATATTTGAGGTGTATTAGGCGTGTTTGACTTTGTTTACATGATTTTGAAGTTATTTAAATGCATCCGGGCCTTTTTGTGTTGTTTTGGACACTTATGGGTTGAATGTTGAATGTATGCGTATTTTTTCATGATTTCTTGTCCATTTTTGGTGTATTAGGCATATTTGAATTTGTTTACATGATTTTGAAGCTATTTAAATTCATTCGGGTCTTCTTGCGTGGTTTTTGCCACATTTATGTAGATTATTATAAGTTTGTGTATTTTTTCTTGATTGCTTGCCTATTTGAGTTTTATTAAGCATATTTGAGTTTAATTTAATGATTTTGATGAACCATTTTTTTTGTTTAACATTCAGGCATTTTTGGTACTTATTGCGTATTCGTGGTCATTTTTTTTGTTCTAACAATTATATTTTTTTTTTTGTTTTTATTTTTCTTACACCTAGATTATTGATACTGCCACAAGGGAAGGACATTTTACTGTTCAAGAAATTAGTGAGGTTCCAGACAAGTGCGCTAGTTTTCTTACAGAAAATTGTTGATGATACTTACGGATTTATTTTGTATGTACAAAACATTATTGGTTCGTTTGAATGTTATATTTTGATAAGCGTTTGAGTTTTAGAGATGTTTGCTCGACATTTTTATTTGTAATTTATCTATATATATCGATGTATTTAATTATTATTGCAGGATATATATTATAATTATATGGGAAATTCTATCTGGTACCACTGTGGTTTTGCCTTTTCTATATGGTACCCAATTTTAATTTTTTGTCCACATGGTACCACTGTAATTTGTGTTTGGTCTCTGCCGTGACACTTCCGTTATATTAACAGTTTAAGTTTTTTTTGCTTGATTTATGCATATTCTTTTACGTATTTTAGTGTTCATATATGTATTTTTATGCATATTTAATATGAATACGTATTTTTATACACATCTTAAATGAACTACGTAATAATATGTTTTTTTTAATGACACGTAAATCGAGGCTATTCAGGAACACATTTCGAGGCTAGTCAGGTCGCTTTTTGCAAATTCTGCCTCGAAACGGATCCCATAAGGATGGAGATAAAATGACCCTTAAAACCTTGAACGAGCTATTTTTTTCTGACACGCAGATCAATGCGGGCATATCGAAACTATTAGGGAATGCAGTTTGGGGCTAATTGGGTCATTTTTTGCAAATTTCGACCTCGAAATGGACTCCAAAAGAATGGGGTTAAAATGACCCGTAAAACCTTAAACAAGCTTTTTTTTCCTGACAGGCATATTGATGCGCACAAATCGAGACTATTCGGGAACACATTTCGGGGCTAATCGGGTCTTTTTGCAAATTTCGACCTCAAAACCAATCCCTTAAGGGTGGGTTAAAATGACTCATAAAACATTGAACGGACTATTTTTTACGGGTCAAGGTTTTACGGGTCATTTTAACCTCACCCTTAAAGGGTCCGTTTCGATGTCGAAATTTGCAAAAAATGACCCAATTAGTCCCGAACTGCATTCCCGGCCTAATAGTCTTAATATGCGCGCATCGAACTGCATGTCAGGAAGAAATAGCACGTTCCAGGTTTTATGGGTCAATTAAACCCCACCCTTAAGGGATCCGTTTCGAGGTTGAAATTTGCAAAAAACTACCCGATTAGCCCCGAAATGTGTTTCCGAATAGCCTCGATTTACGTGTCATTAAAAAAAAATTATATGTAGTTTATATTGTATAAAAATACGTATTCATATTAAATATGCATAAAAATAGATATATGAACACTAAAATACATAAAAGAATATGTATAAATCAAGCCAAAAAAAAAGTTTAAACCGTTAAATCTAACGGAAGTGTCACGGCAGAGACCAAACATAAATTACAGTGGTACCATGTGGACAAAAAATTAAAATTTGGGTACCATATAGAAAAGGCAAAACCACAATGGTACCAGATAGAATTTCCCTAATTATATTTATATATACAAAATTATTTGTTTTTTTTTTAAAAAAAAAGGAGGACTTATGGATGCGGTTCTGGGTGAGAGTCGTAGCCATAAATCCTCCTTTTTTTTGGAGGCAACCAAGCCAAAAAACCGCATCCAAAAGTCACTTATGGATGCGGGTGGAACCGCAGCCATAGGTCTATGACCTATGGCTGCTACGACATTGGTTGCGGGGCAGAACCGCATCCAAAGGGCCTAAAACCCCTGATAAGTCCAATTTCGACTGTTATTTTAGCATCGTTTATGGTTTAGTTTTAGTTTAGTTGAGCTTAATTTTGTAACATTTTGATTATATTTAAGCTTTATTCAAGAAATAAGGTTTTTATGTAAAAGTTGCAATTTTTAAGTTCTTTTTGTAGTTAGTTAGAGCTTGGCTTGGTCTTTGTGTTGCAGAGCTTGTTTCGGGATTTCGGAGTGGCCCACGGGAAGCTGGGTGTGAGTTCCTAGTCATTTTGGCCACAGCACAACTATCGCGGGGTGCGGGGTACAAGGCACGGGATGCGAGGCACCCCTTCTCAGTTCAAGTCTCACACAAGCAGCGTCGCGGGGTGCGAGGAGCAACTCGCGGGGTGCGACTTTTGTGTTCATTTTCAGAGTTTTATGCATTTTCTATTTCGCGGGGTGTGAAGTTTTCTTCTCCCAAGTTGAGCTGCAGCTGTCGCGGGGTGCGACGCTGGGAGTCCGTTTTTCCTCTGTTTTGAGCCACTTGCTTTGCAGCCTTTCCACTTGCTTCTTTAGGTTAATTTCTGAGTTTTTACCCCTGGTATAAATAGAAAAATAACCTTGAGAGCTGGAGATCTCTAGTAGCTTATTGCTTAGAATTCATAATCTAGTTTTTGTTCATCTTTTTCATTGTAATCAAAACTTTAATTCTTCAATCCAAGCTTCAGTATTCTTATTCAAGCTTTGGTTTTTATCTTTGACCTTCACTACTAGTTACTTGTTCAAGCTCTTGGTATAATTTCTTATCCTTTTCCTTTTCTTTGTTAATTTTTCTCTTGTTGTTTATTTATGTTGTTTAAGTAAATCTTATTATTGTTATTGCAAGTTAATAATTCTCATTAAATCATGTTGATGATGCTCTTTACTTGTACAATTATGTTTATAATGTTTTGTGAGTAGTTTTTGCTTAGGGTTTGGGTGAAACCCTAGTTTTCACTCATGGTTTGATTTGGTTAATGGTTGAGTAATTAAAGCTTATTAATTGTCGGTTTTGAGGTGCTGTTGCTAATGACTTAGAGTAATTAACTAGTTCGTTTTTATAGTTTCCTTAATGAAGGATCGAGAGATGAAGTTAAGTGAGGACTCCTCTAAAATCAATTAATTAAAAGACCATGAAAATAAGGATTTTGATCAAGGTGCGTTACTGATTTCCGAGATAATGTTTTAATGGTTTGATTCGTGTTTATACCATGAGAATAGGCTATAGACTCGTGTTTGATCCTCCTTACTAGCTCGACAGAGTAGTCTTGGACCCTAGGGAATCTCCCCATTCCAACTTGCTCGAATTACAAAACCCGACTTCCAATAATGACCATGAACGAATCGAAGGTGAAACCCTAACCCTAGCTCCCCTAAATCTTGCTTAAACCCCTTTGTGATTTAGTGTAGTTGTGACAAACCCCAATCCATTCTTAACCCGCTGAGCTTGTTGAACCGAGCACGTTCAGTGACCGATACCCTAATTCCCGTGGACTCGACCCTTACTTACCCTTGCTAGTAGCTTAGTGAGACCGAGTGAGGTTTTATCTTTGGTAGCCACAACGATAGGCTATCAACCCCCGCATCCAATGACGATTTTTCTACAAGTGTTAAGAGGTTTAAAGTTGATGAAATTTCTCTTGTATCCACACCTATGGATTCTAGCATACCTCTTCTTCCGAATAAGGGAAAGCCAGTTTCACAACTTGATCATGCTAGAGTAATAGGTTGCTAGATGTATGTCATGACAAGCACAAGACCGGATATTGCCTTTGCGGTTGGCAATTTAAGTAGATATACTAGTAATCCAAGTTTACTACATTGGCAAGCTATCTGTCGAGTACTTAGGTACTTGAAGAAAACCATAGATTATGGTTTGTGTTATAGTGGTGATCCTTCGGTTTTAGAAGGGTATTCATATGCAAGTTGGATTACGAACAAAGAAGATCACTCATCTACGAGTGGTTGGGTATTTCTACTCGGTGGAGGCCGGAGCTATATCCTGGGCTTCTAAGAAACAGACTTGAATTGCCGATTCCACTATGGGATCGGATTTTATAGCTTTGCATTCGGCAAGTAAGGAGGTTGAATGGCTGAGGAACCTCATGTTTGAGATCCCTCTGTTACAAAAGCCAATTTCACCTATTGCTATCTATTGTGATAGTAATTCAACATTGGCTAAGGCATATAGTCAAGTTTACAATGTTAAGTCGAGACATATCGGTCTACGACAAAAATACATATAGAGCTTGATCAAGGATGGTGTAATCACCTTAGACTATGTGCGGACAAAGTTTAATTTAGCCGATTGCTTTACAAAAGCATTGACTAAAGAAACGGTAATGAAGATGGCAATCGGTATAGGATTGGAGCGCACCAGTAATCACGAGTGAGAGTATCTCAACTTCATACTCAAAAGGTAGGTCTTTTTGTATTAAGTTCAATGAGATAAATTCTCTTATTTGTTGATTGGGAAAATTATTTAAATCATCCAAGGTATACCTTTAACTGTGATGGATAAGGAGGTTGGTTTATCCTTAATAGATCTTGACAATGTGCTTAATCACAGGAGCATGCTATGTTATCTACCTAATCGAATGTGAAGTGTGGCCGCTTCAAGAAGCTAGTGGGCTTAGTTTCGAAGCATTCGTGATAAGATAAGGGACACATGGCTGTAATAGTGTCAAGTTTATTTGTGTGTGTGGGGTAAAGTATTTTGTGCGTGTAATAACGTTGGATTTTCATATGTATTGAAAATGGTTCAATTGTTTATCAACACCATTTGGATACAATTATTTGTATGTTTGTTACACTAGCTGAAAGTTCAAGTCATACACTTTCACTTATGTTCAAAATTGTTATGATGATTATTTATTGTAGTTTGTGATTCTTATGCTCTAAATGGGGGAGGATTGTTGGAAATTTTATTTAGAGTATAAGGTTTATATGTTTCATTTATGAGGGAATGGTGCAATAAACATACATATAATGATTTCATATAAGGCAGAAAACAAAAAGAAATCGCGACACGTGAACAATATGCACAATACGCGGAAACAGGACTAAAGATGAAAACGAGGCAAAAAAATTTCGCGACTCGCGGAAACCAGATCGCGACTCGACTCGCGAGTTCCTTCTGCTCGACAGTTGCTTTGTTTTTGGCATTGTTTCAAACGTATAGTTTGGGATAACGGTGAATGGCTATGCCGGAATGAAGACATCTTTTGACTGATGTTATAAGGGAATAAGAGGAGAGAGAAAGGATGAACTTCTCTAATCTCTTGCAAAAGATATTCATCATCATTTTTCTCTCTAACTTCATGCACATTGTGATATTTTTTTGTTTGAGCAACAACTTTGTTGTTTTTCTATCTTCTTCATTGTATCTCAAAGACAAATCTGAGCAGCCCTTGCTCCATTGATTAGGGTCAGTTAATTGTCTTTAGGAAAGCATTTATTTGTGCCCTAAAGGTTTACATTTTCATATTTTCATTCTTGTGTCTTCTAACATCTCTTACTTGGTCTTCTTCTTCCATTGTTTTAATTTTCTTTGAGAAGAAATTAAAATATTTTCGACCTTTTGTTTTGGTCAATTGTTGAGTTCTTTTTATGTTTTTGTCCCAATAATTTAGGTTGCTCTAATTTTATTTTTTTTAGCTTTCCCTGTTTTGTTTAGGTTTTGAATTGTCATCCTAAATAATATAAATAATTTTGGGTTTTTCTCACTAGTACCCGTGTGTTTTTGCATTTTCTCAGAGGTACCATCAATTTATCATCGATAATGATATATACCCAATTTGATGATGAGACGTTAACTTAAGTTGGTCTTATTATTATTGTTATTATTATATAAACAATCAAAAACCTACAAAGTCAAAATAATTACAAGAAGTTGGTGGGGAGCCGAGATACAATCTGGGCCCCTATCCCTCTAGCTATAGTAAACCCGAGTCTGCTGAAGATGTGAGCAGCAGCATGAGCTCCTATATCCTGAGTCCTAGTGAACACATGTACCCGCTTCGGCAACGCTACAGCCCCTTCTCTAGTTCCCCTAGCGAAGAAAAGGAGAAAGGTAAAAAACCATAGCCAATTGTTCTACAACGAGCCTCATACTTGTCTCGCTTCCGCTGAGCTACAACCGACACAACCCGCCCAGGCTCAAAGTCAGCTAACCCGGATTGTGTGAAAGGAGAAGACCCCGTCAAGTCAATGCAAACATCGGACCCCCTGTCCCAAGAATAAAGAAGCACGTTTGCAGGTCGAAGTGCCCCGTCGTTCCCTCCAGTCAATCCAACATCAACCTCCTTTCTGAATACAGATGCTTAAACGATGAAAAATAAAAACACAATCCCTAACATTATTAGAATGGCTATATGAAAAGGACTTGATCCGAGAAAGTGTAGCAAGAGCCTCCCGATCCAGCTCCCCAAACGTGGTAAAGGCAAAGGGGATGAACTTGTATCCATTTTCCTCACATTTGGATGCGTATTTCTTCATTTTCTTCTCCAAGAAATTATGCAAGGCCACCCCAGGAGCCCATGAACCCGACCCTGTACCGAAAAAGGGAGAAATACCAGTCACATCCAAGCATGCAGCCTTACCTCGATACCAATTGAGAAGTAAAAGATCCGCGGCTCTAAGATCTCTCCCCTCTTCTAAAAGAAAACCCATGGGTGCCTCCTTACGCATGACAATCCCAGCTCTAGAGCAGATGTCAAAAAGAATATCATGTACCAAATTATGCCTGAACTTCACACCCACCTCATTAGAACAATGAACTGCATGGTCTCCCCATTGGTCCATCTTAGGAGCAGCGCATGACAACATGGACATAAATTGCCTTCAGTGAACAGAGGTATCATGAGTCTATAACACAGTACAGAATAAAATTGACGGTGGTTCATCGTCTACCCCAAGCCATCAATTGGAATA
Organism: Salicornia ramosissima; assembly: GCA_951394345.1. NCBI lineage: Eukaryota > Viridiplantae > Streptophyta > Magnoliopsida > Caryophyllales > Amaranthaceae > Salicornia > Salicornia ramosissima. The sequence goes on along the minus strand of OX596233.1, from coordinate 44,291,844 downwards.
GTGAGCAAAAAATCTTGTGCATGGGCCCCCCGAATTAAGGACCGCAACCTGCCTTGAACTAAGCGTGTATTTGGTAATAAGATTTTTCTCAATGACACCAAAATAACACTTGGCCAAGGTTTTCATCATTTGGGGGGCACAAGAATCAGTGGTGAGAGAGAGGGCATCGACATTGCAAAAAACATTATAATCATGAAGAGCACGTTGGAAAGAAGGGTCACATGAAAAAATACCCGAGTTTGACAAAATCAGGGTCTGCAGCGAGTACGTTGGAAAGAAGGGCCACATAACTATATTATTATTATTATTATTATTATTATTATTATTATTATTATTATTATTATTATTATTATTATTATTATTATTAATTTTTCATGATTTTTTTCTCTCCGACTTTTTTCGGCAACGTTTTTTCGGCCTATTTTTCCGGCGACGGTTTTCCGGCCAATTTTTCCGAGACGGTTTTCTGAGTGACTTTTCAGGTGACTTTTTCGGGTGGATTTTTCGGCGACGGTTTTCCATCTGACTTTTCGGCAACGGTTTTTAACTGATTTTTCTTGCCATAACTCCATAATTGCTAAGTCAATACTAACTTTATTAGTTATTATTTTCAAATAAGGGATAATTGGGTCATTTTTTTGCAAATTCCAAACTCAAATTTGACCCATAAGGGTTAAAATGACATATAAAACCTTGAGAATTTCTTTACACATAATTAATGCGAGCAAATTGAGGCGAATCAGGAATGCAAATCGGGGCTAATCGGGTCATTTTTTCAAATTTCGAAATAAATTCTAGCTCTTAAGTGTTAAAATGGCCCACATAAAACCTTGAGAGAGCAATTGTTTCACACATAGATTAATGCGCGAAAATTGAGGCGAATCAGGAACGTAACTTTAAATATTAATAACTCTAATTATATATAAGAAAAAATTATAAAAAAATGTATATTTGGAAAATAAGCTCAGGGCAATATTCATTATTGGTTAATTGGGGTATGTTTTCATACTCATTATATTTGTGATTGTGATTTCTTTCAATAACTATTAACCGTCCGAATAATTTAATTTACTCACTACTTTATGCAAGAACATGTCATCAAAATGGAGTGGTGGTCCGAAAGACACATCTTGGTCCCTGTTTGAGTCGGAGGCTCAGAGCCAGGAATTCCAGTGTGACGACCCGACTCGCTTAAACCGGCGCGGAAGAAACCGACGAGTCGAATTGTCGATCTAACAAACAAAGTTACTAAAAATTAAAACAAAACCTCAAAAATATTATTACTATATCCCAAGACGTACAATACCCACAAGTTTGTACAATACTAAATCTAAATGTACCAATGCTAATGAATAACTCCAAATACTGTCAGAGTCAAAATATACTAAAGATAAAAACTATACGTCCAAACAAATAACATAATGTAAACTAGTACGAAAGAAATACTATAACGGCACTCGCCCAACCAATAGCTAAGCAGCACAGTCATCATCAGAATTACCTGAAAAATAACAACAATCCACTGTCAGTGGCGAGCAACATAACACTCCCACCATAACATGGATACACATAATCATAGAAAAAATCAAACAAACATATCAGACTACCAACCAACATATGATAAAAACATCCAAAATATCAAAACCGTAAAACGGACCAATCTTAGATAATTCTAACTTAAAAACCATAAAATATCTTTGTCGCTACCATTTACATTTTAGACCGGACTATGCACGTACAAACGCTTCTTACGCGAATGAAATTTCTTACTATGCCAGGAATGAGAATCTTACTCCCAAACCCATGAACCCCAGCTTACGGAAATTCATATCAAACAGACAACATAGCAAGTATACACTATCCCAATACCGCAGTTAGGACAGGGGCAACGTCTTAACCCAAAACTTAGAATCTTACTCCAAGATTAGGCGTCTAAAAGTAAACTTAAGCTAATCTTACTTACAAACATCGAAGTTATACTCAAGATCGCTTCTTTTGCCTTTTCTTGAGTTTAACCATAATCAATCCTACTTCATAATCAATCTTTATTGAATCTTTAACAAATCTTTAAACCTTTCTTTAAATTCTTTAAATCTTTCTTTCAAAAATCTTTATAAAACTTTAATTATCTTTAAACAATACTTGGAAACACATCAATAATCTTGCAACTTAAAAGAACATAAAACTAACTTCAAGATTTTCAAGACTCAACCAAGAATTCATAAAGAACGCAAAGAACTCATCAAGAACCAATCAAGAACTCATCAAGAACTCATCAAGAACTCAACAAGAACTCAAAACCACACGAAAACCATACGAAAATTCTCATCAAAACATGCATGAAAACTTAAGTAAATCATCATGAAAACATTACCCAAATCCTTACTTAAAAATCACGCAAATCATGATAAACAAACATCGGAAATCCATCTAACATGCATATTTAATCCACCCTATAATCATAGTATACATACTAAGGTAAGAAGGTATGTTACATTTTTCGAAGATCAAGCAATATAATCACAAAAACTTGTTGCCCGGAAAACCCAAACCACACGGCTAGGACCACGTACAACACGGCTCACACGCACGGCTGCACGAACACGGCACGGCCTTGGCTCGAACCACCACCACGGTCCACCGTCTTCAACACGACACCACCACATGAACCACCGTCTTCACACGGCACCACCACACGAACCACACGGACCTTCCACACGAACCACACGGGCCCGATCACGAACACGACCCAATCGAACAAACCCCAATTCCAAACCCAAACTAGAAGTCTTGATTGAAAACAAAAGGGATTATTGTGTTTATAGTTACTTAAAGATCAATAGAACTTTAATCATTAAGTTTTGAAAGAGATTGGGTGATGAACAATGGTTGGGTGTTCATACACCAAAAATGGCGTGTGGAATCTAAGCAAAGGAAGAGTGTTTGGCTTTTTAATTGTGGTAAATGATGATCAAGGTGCAAATGATGGCAAAATGAGTTTTCAAGCCTTACTAACCCTTCTATTTATAGAAGTGGCTTTTAAGGTGTGAACATGAGGCAAGTGGCAAATTAGGCCACTAATTACCAAGGGGGCCGGTTTCTAGAAGGCTTAATTGGGCTTATTGCACTCATACTTGATTAATCATGCTTAAATCGCATTTGGCCCAAAATAATAATTAGCTAATTAGAAAATTAAATAATAAAATTCTAATTAATTAAATGATAATAAAATAAATATTAAATAATTAAAAATAGAAATATCGAAATTAATCGAAATTATTCACATAAAATAAAAATAAATAGTCCAAATAAATTTTGGACCGTACATAAAATAACATAAATAGCAAATAATTCAATGGCAAAAATACCGAAAAATTTGGGCCATTACAACCTCCCCTCCTTAAAGAAATTTCGTCCCGAAATTTAAGGCAAAGGAGATTGCTCACTCTCAAACAGCTCCGGGTACTTCTGCCTCATGGACGCCTCTGTCTCCCAAGTCGCCTCCTCATGGTGCTGATTTCTCCACAACACCTTGACTAGTTGGACTTGCTTACGCCGGAGGGTCCTCACTTCGCGATCCAAGATTTGAACTGGTCGCTCTTCGAATGTCAAATTCGGCTCAAACGTGGCCGATTCCACTGGGATGATATGGGTAGGATCATGTACATATTTCCTTAGCTGGGAAACGTGGAACACATCGTGAACATTAGACAAACTAGGTGGTAATGCCAATCGATACGCCACATCCCCAACTCGTTCTAGTATCTCGTAAGGTCCCACGAATTTTGGTCGGAGTTTCCCCTTTTGACCAAAGCGTGCTATTCCTTTGATTGGTGAAACCTTAAGCAAGACCTTGTCACCTACCTCAAAAGTCAGTGGTCTATGTCGATTATCGGCGTAGGATTTCTGACGACTCTGCGCGGCCTGCATCTTAGACCGAATGACTCAGACCTTCTCTACGGTATCTCGTACCATCTCAGGTCCCAAAGCCACAGCATCACTAATATCATTCCAACAAATTGGACTCCGACATTTCCTGCCATACAGGGCCTCGTACGGAGCCATATCAATGCTGGAGTGATAACTGTTATTATAGGAAAACTCTACCAAGCAGAGCATACGTACCCAAGTCTGATGATACTCCAGAGTACATGCTCGTAACATATCCTCTAGAGTCTGGATGGTCCTCTCAGTCTGACCATCTGTCGCCGCGTGAAATGCAGTGCTCAGCTTCAACTTCGTCCCAAGGCTTCCTGAACTGACTTCCAGAAACGAGATAAGAATCTCGGATCACGATTAGAAACTAATTCCCTCGGAACTCCGTGAATTCAGACAATGTCCTGGGTATAAGCCTCTGCTAGGCGCTGCATCGACCAGGTCATCTTCATCGGTATGAATCTAGCGACCTTGGTCAACCTATCCACTATTACCCAAATGACATTCATACCATTACAAGTAGGTAGGCTAACCACGAAATCCATAGATACCGACTCAAATTTCCAGGTAGGAATCGGTAGTGGCTGCAAAAGACCTCCAGGTCTCTGATGCTTGATCTTAACCTTCTGATGGACTAAACATTGAGCTACAAACTCTGCTACATCCCTCTTCATCTTAGGCCACCAGAATTGGCCCTTAAGGTCCTGGTACAGCTTGTTACCTCCAGGATGAACAGAGTAGGGCGAGTTTTGTGCCTCAGACATGATTCTGTTCCTAAGATCAGAGTTGTCCAGTACACACCAGCTCCCTCGAAATCGCAGACTACCATCGGAAGAGATCTCGAAACCTACGACTTTTCCTTGCCGTAAAGCCTCTCGAATCCTAGCCAAATGCGGATCATTCTGCTGACCCTCGTGCAACTCCTGAAATAATTCAGGTTCAGCACTCATAGATGTCAGATGAAATCTGACGGAACTACGGCTTCTACTGAAGCTCAATCGATTCATGCGACTCAGTGCATTAGCGACTAAGTTCGCCTTGCCCTCGCAATAATTAAGCGTCAGGTCGTAGTCCTTAATAAGTTCAAGCCGTCGTCTCTGCCTCATATTGAGGTCTTTCTGAGTAAAGCTGTACTTGAGACTCTTATGGTCCGTGAATACCTTAAACGAACCACCATAAAGATAGTGCCTCCAGATCTTAAGCGCGAATACTACAGCTGCTAGCTCCAAGTCATGTGTGGGGTAGTTACGCTCGTGCACCTTCAGCTGCCTCGATGCGTAAGCCATGACCTTCCCACCTTGCATTAGCACACAACCTAGGCCACTCTTAGATGCATCACTATAGACCTTGAAATCCTCCTCATCGTTCGGAAGGGTAAGAATAGGAGCAGAGACTAATCTCTGTTTCAACTGCTGAAACGCTTGCTCGCAAGCCTCCGTCCAAACGAACCGGATCTCCTTCTGTAGGAGACTAGTCATCGGCCTAGCAATCTTGGAGAAGTCCTGGACGAATCGTCGATAGTATCCGCCCAATCCCAGAAAACTACGAACTTCCGCCACATTTCTTGAGCTACTCCGTTCAACTACAGCCTTAACTTTTGCCGGGTCTACCTTAATGCCTTCTTTACTAATTACGTGACCCAGAAATGCTACTTTGCAAAGCCAGAACTCACACTTGGAGAGTTTCGCGAACCACTTATTCCTCCGTAATATCTTTAGTACCATTCAGAGATGCTCCGCATGCTCAGACTCATCTCTCGAATAGACTAAGATATCATCTATAAATACTACGACGCACTTATCGAGTAAGTGATGGAAAGTCCGGTTCATCTGATCCATGAACACGGCTGGTGCGTTAGTGAGGCCAAAAGGCAACACCTCGAACTCGTAGTGGCCGTATCTCGTACGAAAAGCGGTCTTCGGGATGTCTTCTTTCTTGACTGGAATCTGATGATATCCAGATCGAAGATTTATCTTCGAAAACACTCCCGCTCCTCGTAATTGATCGAACAAGTCCTCAATCCTAGGAAACGGGTACGTATTCTTGATAGTTACCCGATTCAACTCTCGGTAGTCTATGCACAGGCGCATACTACTGTCTTTCTTCTTCACAAAGAGCACAGGTGATCCCCATGGAGAAACGCTTGGCCTAATGAAGCCCTTATCGATCAAATCCTGGAGTTGAGTTTTTAACTCCTGCAACTCCGATGGTGCCATCCGGTAAGGTGCCTTCGAAATCGGCGCTGTCCTGGGTGCTAAGTCGATATTAAACTCGACATCGCGCTCGGGTGGAACTCCCGCTAGCTCATCAGGAAATACGTCTCTGAAATCCCTCGCTACAGGTATATCGTCCAACAGACTATCCTCAGTCAAGTCCCTTACCTGACATAGGAACACCATATCGCCCTTCTGGTGATGTTTTCTCATTTTTAAGGCTGAGATTACCTTTATACCCTTCTTCAGAACGATCCCAGAATAGGTGATCCGATTGCTTTGCGATCCTCGGAATGTCACTGACTGGTCTCGGCAATGAATAGTCGCTCGATACCTCGGTAGCCAGTCCATGCCAAGAATGACAACGAAATCCATCAGTGGGAACTCCTTCAGATCAGCCGTTGCCTGCTCTCCAGCTATAACGATGGGCACTCCTCGGAACTCGCGCTGACAAACAAAATCCTCTCCAGAAGGGAGAGTTATGATCGAACTAACAGGGGAATTGTCTCGAAGATTAGACCTCGAGAAAAAACTACTAGCCACGAAAGAAACTGTGGCACCAGAATCAAATAATATAAATGCTTAAATACCAGAGACAAGAAATGTACCTGAGACTACGTCTGGCTGGACCTCTGCCTCTGCCTCAGTCATACAGTAGACTCGATTCTTCACTAGAGTCTTAGCCGGTGCTGAAAGTTGCTTGGTCTCGGTGCCTGGCTTCTTCTCGGGGCAAACTGACGCCTTGTGGCCTTCTTTCCCACAGATGAAACATGTAATTGGCGTCCCGTCGCATCGCTTCCCTGGATGGAAGTCCTTGCCACATCCTTTGCATCTCGAACTTCCTGATCCCTGAGATGAACTAATGGTCGGAGGGGTACTGCTAGGAGCACTGAACCGGGGCTTCTTAAATGATGGCGACGTCACCGGAATCGGGGTCCTCTTCTTGCTCGTGTCCTCCTCGATGACAAACGTCTGGATCTCAACTGCTACCTCGTAAGCTCGCTGTAACGTCTTCGCTTCACTACTGATCACATGGCCGCGAATCCTCGGATCTAGCTTTTTGATGTAGCGCTTGACCCACTCCTCCTCCGATGGCAATACCGATGTAGCAAACCTCGATAGCTCAGCGAACTTATCGATGTAGGCCTGAACCATCATCTTACCCTAAGCGAGAGTAAGAAACTCCTCCTGCTTCTGCCACTGTAACTCGTCGGGATAGAACCTCTCCTGGACCTTAGCTACGAACTCGGCCCAAGACATCAGATGTAGGGGCATACACGCATTCTTCACTACACTCCACTAGTTATCGGCCTCTCCACGTAAGTAGTAAGCGGCGATCTGGACCTTCTCGTACTCGGGGAAAAACGTCGCGTGGAAGAGCTTCCCCATCTCGCGGATCCAACTCTCCAACGTCGTAGGGTCGGCAACCCCATCGTAAGTAGGTGGTCGATGACGAGTGATACGATCGAACGTCGATTGCGACCCCGATGGCTGACGACTATGATGCGCAAGCGTAAGAATAGCCTCCTCGAGCGCTCGTAACCTCTGTCGACCCGAACTTGTTCGGAGAGGTGTGGACATGCTGAAATCATCGCAGCAACAGACAAAAGAAAAGAGACAATGTCAGTAAAAAATCCACACTCCGGTCAAGTATACACACAAAAGAAAGTAGGAAAAAGAGTCTTATCCCGGCTTCTTCTACCCGAAACTCTTCTACCTTAACTGATTCTAAATTGGGTTTATCACTCGGGAATGGTAAAGCTCTCAACTCCTGGGTTTTACTCAAATCCTAAAACTTCACTTAAAACCTATTCGGCTCTGATACCAACTGTGACGACCCGACTCGCTTAAACCGGCGCGGAAGAAACTGACGAGTCGAATTATCGATCTAACAAACAAACTTACTAAAAATTAAAACAAAATCTCGAAAATATTATTACTATATCCCAAAACGTACAATACCCACAAGTTTATACAATACTAAATCCAAATGTACCAAAGCTAATGAATAACTCCAAATACTGTCAGAGTTAAAATATACTAAAGATAAAAACTATACGTCCAAACTAATAACATAACGTAAACTAGTACAAAAGAAATACTATAACGGCACTCGCCCAACCAATAGCTAAGCAGCACAGTCATCATCAGAATTACCTGAAAAATAACAACAATCCACTGTCAGTGGCGAGCAACATAGCAGTCCCACCATAACATGGATACACATAATCATAGAACAAATCAAACAAACATATCAGACTACCAACCAACATATGATAAAAACGTCCAAAATATCAAAACCGTAAAATGGACCAATCTTAAATAATTCCAACTTAAAACCATAAAACATCTTTATCGCTACCAATTACATTTTAGACCGGACTATGCGCGTACAAACGCTTGTTACGCGAATGAACTTTCTTACTATGCCAGGAATGAGAATCTTACTCCCAAACCCATGAACCCCATCTTACGGAAATTCATATCAAACAGACAACATAGCAAGTATACACTATCCCAATACCGCAGTCAGGATGGGGGAACGTCTTAACCAAAAACTTAGAATCTTACTCCAAGATTAGGCGTCTAAAAGTAAACTTAAGCTAATCTTACTTACAAACATCGAAGTTATACTCAAGATCGCTTCTTTCGCCTTTTCTTGAGTTTAACCATAATCAATCCTACTTCATAATCAATCTTTATCGAATCTTTAACAAATCTTTAAAACTTTCTTTGAATTCTTTAAACCTTTCTTTCAAAAATCTTTATAAAACTTTACTTATCTTTAAACAATACTTGGAAAACATCAATAATCTTGCACCTTAAAAGAACATAAAACTAACTTCAAGATTTTCAAGACTCAACTAAGAATTCATAAAGAACTCAAAGAACTCATCAAGAACCCATCAAGAACTCATCAAGAACTCATCAAGAACTCAACAAGAACTCAAAACCACACGAAAACCATACGAAAATTCTCATCAAAACATGCATGAAAACTTAAGTAAATCATCATGAAAACATTACCCAAATCCTTACTTAAAAATCACGCAAATCATGATAAACAAACATCGGAAATTCATCTAACATGCATATTTAATCCACCCTATAATCATAGTATACATACTAAGGTAAGAAGGTATGTTACATTTTTCGAAGATCAAGAAATATAATCACACAAACTTGCTGCCCGGAAAACCCAAACCACACGGCTAGGACCACGTACAACACGGCTCACACGCACGGCTGCATGAACACGGCACGGCCTTGGCTCGAGCCACCACCACGGTCCACCATCTTCAACACGACACCACCAAACGAACCACCGTCTTTACACAACACCACCACACGAACCACACGACCCTTCCACATGAACCACACGGACCCGATCACGAACACAACCCAATCGAATAAACCCCAATTCCAAACCCAAACTAGAAGTCTTGATTGAAAACAAAAGGGATTATTGTGTTTAGAGTTACTTAAAGATCAATAGAACTTCAATTTTTAAGTGTTGAAAGAGATTGGTTGATGAACAATGGTTGGGTGTTCATACACCAAAAATGGCGTGTCGAATCTAAGCAAAGGAAGAGTGTTTGGCTTTTTAATTGTGGCAAATGATGATCAAGGAGCAAATGATGGCAAAATGAGTTTTCAAGCCTTACTAACCCTTCTATTTATAGAAGTGGCTTATGGTGTGAACATGAGGCAAGTGGCAAATTAGGCCACTAATTACCAAGGGGGCCGGTTTTTAGAAGGCTTAATTGGGCTTATTGCACTCATACTTGATTAATCATGCTTAAATCGCATTTGGCCCAAAAATATTAATTAACTAATTAGAAAATTAAATAATAAAATTCTAATTAATTAAATAATAATAAAATAAATAATAAACAATTAAAAATAGAAATATCGAAATTATTCACATAAAATAAAAATAAATAGTCCAAATAAATTTTGGACCATACATAAAATAACATAATAGCAAATAAATTAGTGGCAAAAATACTGAAAAATCTGGGCCATTACACCCAGCCCCGCGAGCATTCTCCCGCTCAGTCTTCGATTCAGCCTACTAGGACTTTTCGTCCTACTGGGTCTACGACGATATTGCGTCCTGGTGACCTTCATCGTCGTGTTGAGTCGTCTAGGAGATGGTCGATGATTTCACCTTCCTTTTCTTCTCAGCCTCGTCTCCTTGATCATGGGCAAACTCGTCAGCTCCAGTTTAACGCTCCATCGTTCTAGGCTCCACAGTTCCAGGCTCCTCACTTTATGTTACCGCCATCACCACCGCTCCGGCCTCAGCATCGGCTTCTTCGTCCGCAGGCATCTGTGTCTCAGGCTGTTATCTCTCAGCCTACGTTGTCTCTGTTTGATCCTACTCCTCCGTCTGAGACTACTCCGGCGTCTCAGCCTACTCCATCTCTGCCTCAACTCACTCCTTTGTCTCACTCTACTCCTCTGCTTGAGTCTACTCCGACGCGAGAACCCGAGGGACAAACTGGTGAGGTTGAGGGTGGCGACAAGGATCAGGGCGAAGCTTCTACGTCCCCACACTACTACAATAAAAGCCTAATGCAACGCTTATGTCTAATGCAACAGTTTTATGCAACGATTTAGGCTAATGCAACGGTTTTATGCAACATTTTAGGCTAATGCAACGATTTTATGCAACATTTAGTAGTAAGCGTTGCATTAGCCTTAAATATGCAACACTTATAATGTCTAATGTAACGGTTTACATACAACTGTTGCATTAGGGTATACCAAAAAATAAAACCTCATCATAAACCGTTGCATTAGGGTAGTGTTAGGGTATAAAAAAACTGTTGCATTAGATGTATACCCAAAAATTAAAATATGGTCATATATATATATATATATATATATCGTTGCATTAGGGCTTTAGGGTGTATTTAAAAAAAAACAAAACTGTTGCATTAGGTATACCAAACAAACCGTTGCATTAGGGAGCCACTTAATTTTCTTTAAAAAAAAACTATGTCTCCATTTATTAATTAATCTAAAATTGTTGCTTCCAAAATTATAATTGGGTTTTTCTCATATATACCCACAAACTTTTTAATTTTCTCAACTATACCCATAATTTTAAAATTTTCTCATTTGTACCCACAAACTTTTCAAAAGTTATAAAAAATACCCAATTTTATAATTTTAGAAAATCTTGAACCAAGAAACCACCGCCTTTAGACTCTTAAAATTGTCATCTAAACCCATAAATCCACCACCCCAAACAAGGGGTAGTGATTTCGTAGATTTGGGCTGGTGACTTTGTAGGTATAATTTTAGTAAAATTAAAAAGTTGATTATTGGTGATAAATTTTAAAAAGTTGAAGGGAACAAGTGATAAATTTTTAAAACCATGGGTACATTTGAGAAAATTGAAAAGCTTATGGGTATAAGTGAGAAAAAACCCATTATAATTTTTATACTCTACTGAAAACAAATGAGGGATATTGAAAACCATTTACTTCATCCTTCAACGAAAATCCTTCGTTCCTTCAACAATCGTTCGTCCAACTTGGGCAAACCGTTCGTCCTTTACCAAAACGACCAGCAGGCAACAACTCTAGCAAATCGTTCGTTCAGCTTCAACAGTCGTTCGTCCTTCAGCAAATAGTGCGTCCTCCAGCAAATCATTCGTCCTTCAGGTTCAACAATCATTCATTCTTACTACTTTCTTAATTTTTTATTAGTAATTAACAAATTAGGTTTTTGTTCAATTGTTTGATAATTTTTTTTTTTTTTTAGGTTTTGAATTGTTTAACGTTTGTTTTTTTATTAGGTTTGATAATCATATTTTGTTCAAGATTCTCCAATTAAATGAGTTAAAATCTTATTTGGGGCAATTTGGGAGGAGATATTGCTCTGGGGGTTGTTTGGGGGGCGGGTGGAATTGCTGTGGGAGGGATGTCTGTGGGATGGAGTGGTTGTGAGGGGCTGTTTGGGGGTGGGGGCTGTTCGGGGGATGCAGTTTGTTATTAAGGGGAGGTTGTTTGGGGAGGGGGCTGTTTGGGGAAGGGATTGCTATGGGGGCTGTTTGGGAGATGGAGTTGCTATTGGTGCTAGGTTATTGTTGTTGCTATGGGGGGCAGGGGGTGTTCTGGAGGGCTGTTGGGGTTACTGTAGTTGATGATATGTTGGATTCTAGGTTGCTATGTTATATTACACTACTTTGGCTTTTTTATTAAGTCCGTCTTTGAACTTTGAAGCACCTACCAGCTTAACTTTTACTCTGCAATGTGTATAATCATAAAATCCCCTTGTAATTTGAAGCAAAAGTATATAACATTATGGAATATAAGGATTTTTAGAGAAAGGATTCATAATTGATTACATGGCTCAACATATGTTGAATCAGGGTACTATTAACGGTAGATATAGCCTTTCCCCCTCCCATAGTTGACAGAAAAAAAGGTCATACTTGGAAGTATTTTGTAAAATTTAGGCTTAGATAAGAAAGCTATGAGTAATAACTGATAAGTATGCCATAACAGTTGCAGACTTGTAGATGATCTTATTGACTACACAATGAGTTTCAGTTACTATGAATGTTCTACTTCAAACACATTTGACATATGATTCAGTATACTAGTAGAATATTTCGTGATGGAATAGATATATGTTTTACATGTATAGTTAGTTTCATTAGTTCACTAGACATGTGAGAGTACTACTTTCACCATAATTATATTTCTAGCCTGTTGTGAGCATTAAAGATTTGGGATAGTTGTTACAAAGTCACCATCATTTATTGCCATACAATAAGATTTTTGCAGAAACTTCAAAGAACATGCTAAACTTATTCTGCCTGATTGAGCACCTTACTGATTTAGCACTTGATTGGCCTGAATAGTAGCCGGAGCACCTGCAGCAACATCTAACCAGTAGCTGCACCCATTGCCTGCATTGTGGCTTGAGCATCTTGCACTCCAGTTGGTATAGTAGCCTGACCTAAATGTTGCACCCACTGCCTACAATAGCCTGACCAAAACCAGACTTTCTATGCTGAATTGCTGATGAGGCCAGAAAATTTCACAACCTAAAGAGATCTAACTTATTAATATTGCAGGAATGCTACTAGTATAACATCTTGACTTATTACCTATATGTAGAGAATGCTATAAACTGCACTACTATTAGCTAGATTCTTTCTTGGCTTTCGAGTGGCCAAAAATCAATCCCAAATACTGCGTAATATTGATGAATAACAAAAATGAGAGGTAATTCCCTCCTGCACCAGATAAAGTATTTATGGCCTACTAATAATAAAAACCACCTAACTTATTTAACAAACAAAAAGACTAAATTGCCCCTAATAACAAATACATACAGAATTAATACAATTAAAGCAAATGCATTTTATTCCTCCATTTATAGGTAAGCAGGGCCTTTTCATGGGTTGTACTCCTAGCATACAAGTGTGCCACCATTGCCAAAAAAAAGTGTGCCACTTCCTAGTCGAAGCCGAGCCTGGTAATCCTTGCCCTGTTGTTGGCAAGTGTGACCAGAAGAAAGAACTTATAAGAATGAATTTGCTACACGAAATGTAGGAAATGCCTCTCCACTTGAAAAAATTCACCATGGAAAATTTGTCTAAAACTACCAAATAAATATCGACTTTTGAAAATTACTACCAACTAAAAAATATTTGTTATATAAAACTACCTAGTACATCATTTTAGACATGGTAGCATTATCACTTCCAGTGTTTTTTTTTTCATTTTCTAGATATTATGGCCCATCACTATCGAGTTCCCTCTATTTCTTTTTCCAAAAATGCTCAATTACCCTCTATCTCTAATTTCCTCTTTTCTTTTAATATATATCAGACTTTTAACCTATGAAATTAATCAAAATTACCCCCCTTTTTCTTCAATCCAACTTCTTTTAATCCAACTTTTTCCATTGAAGCTTGAGTATGCTTATCAATGGAGGGAAATCAAATAGTTTTAGGGAAAAAATTAGAGAGAAATCAAAATTGGTGGGCCATAACAACAGAAAAACGAAAAAAATTACGGAAAGTGGTAGTACTACCAGGTCGAAAATGATGTATTAGGTAGTTTTATAACAACTTTTTTTTTAGTTGGTAGTATTTTTTAAAAGTTGACATTTATTTGGTAGTTTTGAACAATTTTTTCTATATTTTATAAATGCCTAAACCAATATGTTAGAATTCGTAGATACGCCATTGTTACATTTGAGTTATCATTGAGTATTCTCATAGATTGAGGGTTTTTTTTTTTAATAATATTGATATTGAAACATCCCCTAATGAGAACTTTTTTCTTGCTATTAAGGAGATAAGTTATTAAGATGCTAAAGACTGTGCTTGATTTAGTTGATGATGTTGTACTTCATAATTTAATCAAGAATTTCAGTTTGAAATTTTAATTACACTGATATTGTCGAGTATTTAGATGAAGCATTGAATTATTAAATTTTATTACTTACCAATGACATTATGTATTGTGTTTTGAAATTTTAGGATTGTGAGATTGAAATACTCTTTACGAAAACCATATATTTGAATACATTTTTAAAAGCCCTTTACAAAACTGTCATAAATTTGACACCCCCACCCCCCTTTCTGCCCCTCCCATCTTTCCACACACACACATCACATCCTAACACATCTAACAGTAACCAGGATAATATAGTTGGAATTAGAGTTTACCTTCTTTAGAAGTTCAATGAAATCAACACTGAGAGCATTTTGACATTTAAATTTTCTACCCACAGTTGAAAAGAATGTTGCAGCCAGTTAGCATCAATATACTACTGCAATATCATATGTAGTGAATGAAAAGAAAAATATCATTCTACCAAGTAATAAAATACCAAAAATTGAGATAAACCAAAATGGAAACAGAAATAGTTCAGTAGATAAGGACACAACTCGAGCATTACACATTGAATTACATGGTGTCAGAAACTTAGATTATAAGAGAATCTGCTTGCACCAAGTAGTTCTGTTACGAATTTGCTTACACATATAATCTATTACTTTATTCCATTCTATATCATCTAACAATGAGTTGTTTAATGCTGTAAAACTCAAAATGAATATTACATTTGATATTCAAAAGTCTAAACAAGAATTGACGAACCAGTGAAATGTTTGAATATAGGTACAAGATGGAGCCAACGGATCTAAAAGGCATGATGGACTGTCATTAGAGCATGATGTGAATGAAGATGGAGCCAATGAATCCCAATGGATCTCAAAGGCACATGATTTTGGCATAGGTTGTACTAAGATTTAATATATTATTGCATAGAGTAGACAAACACTATGATTCGGAGTAGTAATGTTGAGTTAGAGATAAATTTGTTGTTCTATTTTGTTTTTGCTCAATTACTCTGTAATTTGAAATCAAATTTCATACTCTAATGAAATTGTCTTTATTAGTTGGTCTTTTTTTTCTATTGGAATATTTATGTTTTGATGATAATTAATTGGTGATGGTGATGGTGATGGGTGGTGGTTCTATGATGTATATATATGTTACGTTGTATGTGTTGTATGTGTTATGGTGTTGTTGTGCTGCTATCCAAGGTGTTGTTGTCCAAGCTGCTGCATGGTGCTATTGTATTGTTGTATGTGCTATGTTGCTCTTGTTTATGTATATGCTGTATGGTGGATGTTGCTAATAGGTGCAACCAAGGTGCGCATTAATGTAATAGTCATCTTGAGTTTTGGTGGCTAACAGGTGTAAGCAAATGCAATGCAATGGTTAATTATTTTTATGAACCGTTGCATTAAGCTTAATAACAATTGCAAATAACCTAATGCAACGGTTTTAAATTTGCTTGGAAATCGTTGCATTAACCTTCATAACCATTGCAAGAGATCTAATGCAAGTATGTAACAGTTGGTATTTTTTTCAAAACCGTTGCATTAGGCTTCATAACCATTGCAAAAGATCTAATGCAACGGTTAATATTTCTGTAGAAACCGTTGCATTAGGCTCCTTTAGCCATTGCTAGAGACCTAATGCAACGATTTATACTTTTTTTTAAAAACCGTTGCATTAGGGCTCTATGACCGTTGCATTAGACCTAATGCAACGGAATCAAATGCAACGGTTGAGAAAGCGTTGCATTAGGCCTTTTAAAACGGTTTCAGAAACTTAAAGCAGCACTTTTGATGTTTAGAGTGGAATTCCGGCTTCAAAGCCGAAGAGTACGAATAGGATTTTTTTTTATGTTTTGCATTTGATGTTTAGAGCAGAATTTCGGCTTATAAGTCGATGAGTACAAATAGGATTGCTTTTTTATTACTTAGGATATGTTGTTTAGAGCATAATATGGTCTAAAATGCCACTTGTTTGGCTAAAATGGTGTTTTGGCATTATAATCAACGCGATCAGCCCCAAGTAAGCATAATAGTATGTTATAGGACGTTTATAAGGTTTGAAATCTAGCAATTGATAGACATGTGACAAGTTAGGAGCGAAAATGCAAATAAAAAAAACCCCTAAAATGGCCTAAAATGCCACTTGTTTGCCTAAAATCGTGTTGTGGCGTTATAACCAACGCAATTAGCCCCTAGTAAGCATTATAGTGTGTTATAGGACGTGTATAAGGTTTGAAATCTAGAAATCGATAAATATGTGACATGTTAGGAGCGAAAATGCCAAAAAAAAACCTAAAATGGCCTAAAATGACAAGTGTTTACCTAAAATGGTGTTGTGGCGTTATAACCAACGCGATCAGCCCCTAGTCAGCATAATAGTGTGTTATAGGACGTGTATAAGGTTTGAAATCTAGCAATGGATAGATATCTGATAAGTTAGGAGTGAAAATGCCAAAAAAAAACCCTTAAATGGCCTAAAATGACAAGTGTTTGCCTAAAATGGTGTTGTGGCGTTATAACCAATGCGATCAGCCCCTAGTAAGCATAATAGTGTGTTATAGGACGTGTATAAGGTTTGAAATCTAGCAATCGATAGACATGGGACAAGTTAGGAGCGAAAATACCAAAAAACCCCTAAAATGACAAGTGTTTGTCTTAAATGGTATTGTGGCATTATAACCAACGCAATCAGCCCCTAGTAAGCATAATAATATGTTATAGGATGTGTATAAGGTTTGAAATCTAGTAATCGATAGATATGTGACAAGTTAGGAGCGAAAATGCCAAAAAAAAACCCTACAATGGCCCAAAATGGCCCTTTCACGCCCCAAATTGACCTTGTTGTGTCTAAACGTGCGGAATCAAGACCTAAAAAGCTTAAATGAACAACATATGACATGATTGAGCTTTAAAACCGTGTAATAGGTAGCGTTTGTATAAGTTGGGCGCGAAAACACACTAAAACGCCCCTAAAATGCAACAAAATTTGCATGCCAACTTTATTTTTCTTTTATTTGGAATTGTTTGAACTCCATAATTTGCAGGAACAATATACCCAGAACCTTTTGGAGTCTCAGGCTAGTGGCTCGGAGGCGGATCCCAACCAGGTCTTCTTTGAGACGGTTGGTGGCTTCCGGAAGGGTGAGGTTCTAGGGTTCGGCAAAGAAGGAGCTTCTGTCTATTATGAGAGAACATTGCGGCGGCACGTTGGATCTGCCTACTCTCCATCGATTTCCGCTCAACTGGCAAAGATGGCCGAGTGTTTGGAGGAGTCCGAGCGCGCTAAGACGGAGTTAGAGGAGCGAGACCGCCGCCGGGAGGAGTATCAGCGCCGTCTGGAGGAGGATCAGAAGAAGCAAGCGGACTACCTCGAGCAGATGAAGGCGCAGATGGACGCTTTCATGAGGCAATTCGGCGATCCGTCTTCCATTCCCCGACCCCCCCCCCCCTCGACGATCGCAGAAACGGTTCTGGCGGTTCTGCAGCCTTCTTAGTGTAGTTATTTGTTAGATTTTCGGTTTATTATAGTTTACGTTTTTGGAAATTGTAATATGTGTTAACGGTCGGTAAACATCGGTCGGCCGAGCTTCAATCTCTTGTTGTGAATGTTCATTAAGTTAATGATGAATATATATTTAGTCTATATTTTTGAAATTTGAAATATTAATGTTCATTCAAATTGAATTAATGTACAGAACATGAGTATCATTATTGTATTAGAATATAGTAGCTAGGTGTGTGCCATTGAATTGGTAAACACTACATGCATACACCTGAATTTTTCGACCAAAATCATTAAATAATGTTCAGTCAAATGCAGATTATAATACATGTAAGTACTTTACAAAATGAATGGGCCATCAAAAAAAAAAACACAAAATGAATGACTAATACAATTAGATATATAAAATGTCCTAATAACTTAATATTCACCTTCGTAGCTCTAGTATAATAATAGCCTAGCTAAGACACCTTCAAAGTTCAAAGCAGAATTAATTTGTTCTGCTTAAAAACCAACCTTAAATTAGTTTGTTTCTTCTAAACTAGATAGTACTCGCTCTACTTATACGTAGTGTCTTATTAGTTTGAAAGAAATGGGATTCAAAGATCATGTGCTATGTCTGTTGTTAGTGGCCATCCTAGCCAGCAGTGAAGCCTCAACTCCAACTTCCGGCCATTACACCGGAAACAACCAGCCGCTACACTCCCTCGCAAGTGTATCAGTCGGGCAACACCAACCACCAGATCCCGGAAGATCCACTAGGGTGCTGCAGAACCTTGACATCAATCAACAACCAATATCGCCAAGAAAAAGGGAGCCCCGCGCACCACCGCCCCCAAGACGGGGTCTGCCACATACTTATTCTGCTCCTGCTCCTGCTCCTACTCCTCCTCCTGTCTATCGATGTCTGATCTGTACTCCGGATGTTAAAAATTAAAATCATCACCTTCATATTCAATTCATGGCTATGATATGATATGGTGCTATATATATATACATATATACTCTTATCCTTCTTATATATCCTTATTTTCTCCAAGATCTTCGTCATGTTTCCCATCAGTAATAAGAAGAAGAAGAAGAAAAAAAAAGTCAACATACACTTGTAATATAGGTTGAATAAAAATTGTTTATGTGTGCACATTTGGCCAAGTATATAGTACGTTTTTGATTAATTGAATACTTGTATGCAATGCACGATTTAGAAATCTTAATATTCCCTCCGTCCCATTTTACATGCTACATTCTATTTTGGAACAAATTTTTATGCAAATCAATTTTTATGTGGGCCCGCCATTGGTAAAGTTAAGTGGAAGAAATTGATTGGCTTAAAGAGGATAAAAATGACAAAAAAGAGGGTAAACATGTAAAATATATGTGGGGCCCATAGACTATAAAAAGAAATGTAGCAAGTATTTTGGGACATCCAAATAAGGAAATTGTAGAAAGTAATTTGGGACAGAGGGAGTACTAATTTTGTTGTTAATTAATTTTTTTACATAATTTACTAATTATTTATACGAAGTTCTTTTTTTTAAAAAAAATATTATTGATAATATACATAATTGGATGGAATTTATTAAAATCTTATTCTATCATAACGTTTACATATATAATGTCGAAATAAAGCTTCATATAACATATTTAGCAGACCTTCACGATATAGTTTTGTAACATAATTTTAACACTGTACAAAACATTGGATAATCCACATAAAATAATGATGGGTAACCTTTATTTAAAAATTGGGACCCCTATACAAAATATAAAGTAATCCGGCCTTATACAAAACATTGAGTACCTACACAAGTAATTAGTGAATAGTGAGCCCTATATAAAACAGTATCCCTTATAAATAAACAGTACTATGTAACCTCTATATAACTAGGTAACGTGTAACAACGACGCTAGGTAACCCCTGTACAACTAATTATTCTTTAGTTTCTAACTAATTGTATTCAAGACAATAAGTAAATCTATTCAAAAAGTGTTTAATTAAATAGCTTTTTATACATAACACTCAATAAACTTAATACTAAACACTTAGTAACTTCTATACTGGCTGTTGAGTAACCCCTCAACAAAATAGAGTGTTATCCTTGTACAAAATATTGATTAACTCTTATGCAAGTAATTAACGACCCATATTTTAAAATAATAACCACTTTAGAAAAATCCTGTAAAATTATATATAAAGTTCTAAGTTCAACCCTTCAAGATTTTTTTTTTCCATTTTAATTGGATCTAAGTATTCATAGACTAAATTATATGACGTGGCATTTACGTGGCATAATAAATTGTAAAATAACATATTTTAATATATTTAGTAGTTAGGTAGATAAAAATATAAAAAAATGGAAAAATCAACTGAAATATCTAAAATACAAATGGTAAGCATTACTCATATAAATTTGTATTATTAGTTTTATTAATTTAGTTGTACGTAACACCACAAAAAATGTGTTCAACAAGGACAATTAAAATTTCCCTATTTGATACAAAATTTGTCTTCTTAGGTTATAATGACAATTTTAGTATTGCCCTCATGTTGCCCTTGTAACCCCGTTGTATTAGGTTTCAAAGGCAATTTTAGATGTTTTGTCCTCTTTGATTCAATTCAAACAGGGCAAACAAAATTGCCTTCATTGATCATCAACAAAGGCAATACATTTTGCTTTCCTTGATTTAAAACACTTTATTTATTGTCAAATAGGGCAAAGTTTCAAAAGTCTCAGGGGGAAAAATAATCATATTGTCTTCATTGTTAATATTAATGAGTGCAAAAATAATTGCCCTTGTAGGCATCACTAAGTAAAACAATACTCATATTGCCCTCTTTAATCATGATAAGTTGCCTTCGTTGTGTTATTTTTTTGTAGTGTAAGACCGCAAAAGGTTGTGAATTATTACCAGTTTTGTGTTTTTATATGATAAGAAATTAGCATATTTAATCCAATATTTGACAAGTTAGTTTTGTAGACTAATCTAATTATACAAAAAATATTGTAATGCATATCAACTATTGCCCCAAAAAATAGATAAATATTTACTTTGAAAATAAATTTATACGAATGAAATGAAGGTATATATCATGAAAATTAAATTTTTGTGATGAGAATATATATATATATATATATATATATATATATATATAATATGAAGATATGACTTAAAGTAAATTAATATATAAGGAATCAATTAAGTTATTATTCATAGGAAGTAAATGAAATGAGATTTCTAAAGGTTTATTAATATTTTATGAGTTTAGAAAATATTTAGTTTCTTTATGGCTCAAGAAAAATAGGCGGAAATTTTTTTAGTGAGAAGATGACATGTGTCATCCATGCTTCAAGTGACTCGTCTTATAGTATATTAGCTAGCCTTCTATGCATGCTTTGCGTGTGATAGTATGTTAAATACATCTATTATATCTGTCTAAACAAACTTTATATAATAATAAAAAAAAATTCTCTTTCATTCGGTCATCCCACAACAATGAAATAAAGAAAAGTTTTATTTACCATATTCTATTGGCTACCAAATTTCTACGATAATCAAAATGTAATATTTTTTAATTTAATATATTAATATGGATGTTTATTTATAGAGAATTTAAAAAATATTAATTTAATTTTTTTTTTTTTGAATTTTATATTTTGTACTATTTTCTTTTAAAAAAGTTCTAAACTGTAATAAATTTTCCTTAAATAAATAGGGGGTGATACAAATTAAGATTTTAAAAAATTTTGAGGGTACGATGGACATTTCAAGGGGGGACATCATTGCTCCCCCCTTGGCTTATATAATAGAGATACTAGCCTTATTTGAAGACTATTCATGCTTCAATATATGAGTATCTTATGCAATATTTGTATATATTATTTATGAGTTTGTTGAAAATAAGATTATAATTGTTTAATTGAATAAAATTTAATTTCACTGTAATTAAAAGATAAAAATATGTGAAAAGCTATATAATATGGCATGGGTGTCCATTTCTAGATAATTCAAAAATATTAATTTGATGCTTTTATTTGTTTTTGTGAATTATTAATTTTGTGATATTTTCATTTAAAAAAATTTAAAAATTATATTTTATGGGAAATAAATAATGATTTGCTCTTTGATTGATAATTCCTTATTTGTGATTTATTGATTGAATTTAATTACTCTTTTAATTATCTTTATTTCATAAATAAGGGAAGATAGGTATTTTAGACTTTTCAAGTGCAAACACCACCACCTAAGATGCATGGATATGAATACAGAAACAAATTCGGGTACAAAACGGGCACATAATACGTTGATTTGAAAATTATAGGATATGGGTATGACAAATAAATATTATAAAATACTTTAAAACTTAAGACATTTTTTCAATTTATAATATTATTTGGAATGTTTTAATTTGATTACCATAAAAATATAAGAAAAACCTTCAAAAATATATCAAAATATGGAAAAAAAATGGAAAAAATCATCATAAACCATGTCAGAAAAATAATTTTAAATTGTGTAAAGTATCGGATATCCTAGAAATATCGGTACCATAACAAAATTTTGTACTGGTACGATTACATCGATGAAGTATTCGTGCTACCTAGACCACCACCCCTTTCCCTATGTATAGAGATTTATACTAATAAAAAAGAAAACATTTGTGTGAAAATTATACTAATATCAGTGTCTAATTTTAGAGAATTTAAATATATGAATTTTGGTGTTTGTATTTTTTTTTGAATTATATATATTGTAATATTTTGATTTTAATAAATGTAAAAGTTTCAATTCCAAATTTAATTAATATGATATAGTTTGAGTATTTCGAAATTTTTTAAAGGGTAGTTTAGACTTTTTGAGGGGGACACCATGGCTCCCCTCATGGCTTATATAATAGAGATACTACGTTAGCCACGTGAGATGCACGGCTTTAATAAAAATTATAATAAAATTAACAAAATGAAGAACATGAACATGATAATTTACAATCAAGGAAAAAAATTAATCAAACAATTTTAAAGGGATTGTGTTTAAGAGCAAATAGTAAGAAATATATATTTTAGTTAAAGTAATGAAATGAAAGATAAAATTTTATCGATATATAGAAGTGATAACTCAATTCTAACAATTTTTCAATTTTTATTTGAAAAATATAAATAGCAAAAGGATTATTGTAGTTCTAATTTTGGTTCAATTCTTAGAGTGTTAAATAAATACTAAATCAAGTTTTGGAGTAATAATCAATTATACACTAAGTTTAAATTTATATGGAATATTTTGTACTTTACTTCCGGTTTTTTTAGTTTACTCAGTTTAACTTAGTCACCACAAAGTATGCTTTGACTATCGTTTGTGATTTATACATAAGATAAAACATAGTCATGTTGGGGCTCGTTGGATTCGTTTCAATATGTAGTTTTTTATAATTTTTACAAACACAAAATTAAAGATATTAACCTTCAAAGTTTTGTCTCAGCAAGTGTGAAAAGTGAAGTAAGTAAATTAAAAAAAAACGGAGGGAGTACGTATTTTTATAAGGAATATTAATAACGTTTGAAATTGGTCAAATTGAGTTTTGGAGGAAAAAAGTTCAAGGAAAAAGTGACATGTGTTCAATAATGAGGTAGGGTGATATAAGCACATGTTTGTTTAAGTTTCTTATATATATAGAGAGAAGTAGAAATGTGAGATTAGGAGTGAAATATTTGTATGAGTTTTTTTTTTAGTTTAAATTTTTTTAAATATTTAGGAATATTTATTTATTTGTTAGGGTATTAATTATTAATTATAATGGTATTAAATAAATAAAGAAAAGTAGATTAAGAAGATAAGAGGAGGAAAAACGGAAAAAATGGTAGGAAAGGGGTTATTTTTAATGGCAAGAGTTTGAGAGAGAGAGATTGATGTTTTGGTCAGTTGGCAAGGTCATCAACAACAACATGATTATTCATAAACTAATAATATTAATTATGAGCTACAAACGCGTGAATATGTAAGTCGGTCTACTAAGAAAAATGCAAAAAAAGTCAATCGTAACAATTGCAAATTGCAATAAGAATTGGAATGGATACTTTGGTATAATATAGAAATATTAAACTAATCGAGAGTCTAGACAGGGGTGAGAGACTTAGGGTGCGTTTCATTCAATTTATTAGACCTGAACTTATTTGAACTGAATTTATTAGAAGTTTTATCATCAATTTTTAAATTGAAAAATAATCTTATGTCCCACTAATTGTGTTATATTTGGTGTTCCACTCTTTTTGATTTGTTAGAAAAATACTTTTTTGATTTTTTTAATTTAAAAAGTAGATCATAGTGATTACTTAAACCAATCAAAAATAGTTGAACACAAATTAGACAGAAGATTTGAGTCCCTACAAACCATGTGTAATATTTAAACTCAACTCACGAGTCACGACATTAATTAGTTTCAAAACCGTTACCGTAGAAGACAATGCTTACTCTGTAATCAGTATTGATCAAGCACATGTTGAACATTTGAGATTGGTGTGACGATTTTGATGGACACCTTGCTCATGACCAAGTTAAACTACATACAATACTATCTAAGATATTGACCGAGCTAGCTAGCTATATATTGCACCACAGAATGTTACTTTTTTTCCCAACAGGTGTATACATTTATATGAATTACTTCGTATATGATAGAATGATGATGATGTTACAAACTTCATTTGCCATGTATTAATGTATATTATTATATATCACCTCAGTTACACATTTAACAAAATAATGAAGACATACATGATTCTTATAAACTGAAGAAATACGTTAGTTAAAATAATTCATTTTTGTTAATGTGATTTCTCGATCCGTTCGTTCCACTCTCTTCATCATATGTTTCCCTTTCTCTCAATCCATATAACACAATCAAAATTTTGTTAGAAGTAGATATCAAGCATTTTGTTATAAATAGCTTAATACAGAGGTAGTACAATTATTTGTATTTTAAACTACCTATATTTATCAATTGATACATTACAGTCTCAAAACTCCTGTATTATCAAAACCATTTGAATTTCTTGTAAGATTTGGTCAGAGCATAATCGTGTTAGGTATATATATATATATATATGTATAAAATCACGGCGCTAATAAGTCTACTCTTCTGAAACAGAACATTTGCAATGATGACAGAAGGGTGGGGTAACATCAATATGATGAGTTTGATATTCATAGCAATAATGGTGGCAAATATGGCTTTCACCATCAAATCCCAACCAACAACAACCACCTGGTACGGCCCATTCACAAACTCCTCAGCACCGGTAATGGAACCAAAGGAAGTTTATAGCCTTGCATTATATTTCCTAGGCATGTTCTATACTTCGCCGCCTGGTCCAAACACCGTCGTGCCTCTTCCACCTCCCCCTCCACCACCAAAGGGTCCCCCACCTCCAATGATCAGCCCGCCTCCATTGCAAGTAGCCCGTCTCCCTCCTCCACCTATCGTAGCTCCTAACGTATTCCCTTCACCAACAATCACACCACCACCACTTGAGGTGGCGCGTCCTCCTCCTCCACCCCCTCGCACTCCTACTTCACCGCCACCGCCACCACCAGAGGAGGTCCGTTCTCCTCCTGCGCCTACCATGGCTCCTAATCCACCCCCATCATTCAGGCCGCCAGTATCTGAACCGCCTCCGGCTACACCTGATGCGAATCTTAATCCGCCTCCTTCACCGCCGCAAGTGGTCCGTTCGCCACCGCCGCCTAGAGCATCTTCCAGTCGTTCGCCAAAGTTTCAAGCCCCTACACCAGAAGTGCTTCCTACACCTCCAGTTACACCAACAACTGCAGAAGACGAGATTTCCCCAAGTACGTAACGTGTATGTAGGGAGATGATCGATGACAATTTCTGTATCAGCGGTCCCACCATACGGAACAAAAATATATGCATGTTTTATTTATTTAATTATTTATTATTTTGTTGAATTTGCGGCCTAACATTTCATTGTCGTAATATAATTTGATTAGCTTGCTTTGTTCAATTCGTTATTCGATCTACGTGAATATAGGTGCATTCTAAAACCATATGACAATAGATTGAGTAGCCCATTTAGGTAATAAACTAGTAGCTCTTTATTTATTTTTTCAATGTGGGACAACAACTCACACTTGCAACCTAACAATATCCTAATTTGATAAGGGCTGGGTTTGATGTTTTTGCCAAAACTCATAATTGGATTTGTGTTCCTTCATGACTCCTGATTACAAAATTCTTCTATGGTCGTCGAAAAAACGACCATCGAAGTCAAGTAAATCTAAACCGTTTCAATTAATTTACTATGTTAATTAAGTTGATTTTGGTAATTAAATTTGACTTTTATCTGAAGAAAAAATATACATTTTAATATTATTTTTTTTTAATGTTAATTCATTTTTAATTTTTTTTTGGATTTACCTCAATTAATATTAGATTTTGATAATTTAAAAATTAAATTAAAAATCTGAAATTAATTTATTTAAATCCAAAAAAAATAAAAATGAACTAATATTACAAAAATATAATTTACAAATGTTTATTTTTTTAAAAAAAGTCAAATCTAATTACCAAGATTGACAATTTAGATTATTTTGACTTCGGTGGTCATTTTTTCGCGATCATAGAAGAAACACCCATTGATTATTGGCCGGGATTTGTGTTTGCTTGCCAAAAGTTGGAGGATGTAATCATAAATAATAAACTTTTGATGATCAGATAATTGAATTGGAAGATTGAGCAGAAAATTAGAGTTGCTAGAACATTATTGCTCTTTGTATGTAATCAGGATTTGTATAAGAATTGCAGTTACTAATTGACAAAATTACTTCAAGGCAAGGAAAAGTAGCGTTTGGGAATACAGATGCTATTATATTGCCAAAGACAATCCAATCAGGCAATCATGACACATGACTTTTTGTATGTTGATGGGGTAAAATACACCCACAACTATATTGGGCCATTCCACGATTATTCAAGCCCAACTAAGTCCCAATCCAACAAGAGAACAACAACCACTGGAAGGCCCACTTCAGGACCAGGCCCACATGTGGGATAAGCCCAAGACATATAACCTGGCCCCCACAGGGTCCACGCTCCACTATAGACCTGGTCCAGCCCAGCTGACCAGGACCAGCCTAGTTGACCAGGTCCAGTCCAGCAGACCAGGTCCAGCCCAGCGGAACAGGTCCAGCCCAACCAACCAGGGGTACCAAGTCCGTCCAGAGGTATTATAATTAAATACCCATCTCTATGCAACAAGGAAGGGAATCTAATATCCAAATCCACAAAAGAGTAAAGTAAACACTTCACAAATACTCTCTCTCTTACATTCTCTCTCAAATTACTTCTACTCTATACTGACTTGAGCGTCGGAGTGGCCTTCCCCGGAACACCTCCGGGGGGTAGCTCACACGTGTTCTTTGTGCAGGAACGGTGCTTGATCGTGTGGAAGCGGAAATTGCTCTCGGCCTATTGTTAGGTGTACCAAAAAATACCTCAACAATTTGGCGCTAGAAGGAGGGTCGAGGCGCCACTACGGTTTTTCTTCCACCTCAAGTATCGTCGATCATGTCACCTTGTAACAACTCCGGCCACCATCGCCGGTCACTTGTTATTTCTCAGATCAAAGCGTAAAGATGGGAAATACAACTCGCCAGTCACTGTCCGTGGCAACTGTCCGATTTTGACAAAATACAACTCGCCAATCACTTGGTATTTGTCCATTTTTACCAGCGTAAAGATTACCTTTTTCCAGCCACAAATTTGCTTGGCCCATGTGAAGTTATCAAAGGTCATTAGCAGTAGTTTAAAAAAAAAAAGAAAGGAAAAAGAAAAAGGGGGGTTAATAGCAGCGAAGGTGGAGGAAGATGAAGAAATATGGTGAAGTGTGAGTGATATTCTTAGGCACTAGCTGCAGTGATGGAATCTGAAAAAGATAAACTAATATATGAGACAAAAAGTCAAAATGGATTGCTACGTGAGCTTCCTTGGGAGGTGGATATAATAGTTATTCCAATCTTGATAGCAACCCATCCTCAAGTTGCTACTTCTTCATCCTCAAAAGAGAAGACATAGAAGACATACCCCCAAATAAAAAAGATAAGTTCTTTTACTACCTCTTAATTATTTGTACAAGTCCATAATTTCTCTTAATTAGTTGAGCATAAATTGGTTTATTTGGAGAATTTTATTATTGATTTACCATTAATTTATACCTCTCATATACAAAAAGCTAGATCTAAAGTATAATGGTCATATGATAGCTAAGTGTAATGGTACCACACTAAGTGTTTGATAAAATGCTCAGGTGAATGTGACTCACTCCCATGGCATAAAAAAGACCTGCCTAGTTGATCAAGTCAATCCTTGTCGGCCCGCAGCACCTTGGTCGGACAACACCACCTTGGTCGGTCAATAGCACCCCGGTCAGTCAAAACCACCATGGTCATGCAGTACCACCCTGGTCGGTCAAAACCACCTTGATCGTGTAGTACCACCCTGGTCGGTCAATAGCATCCTGGTCGGTCAAAACCACCCTGGTTGTGCAGTACCACCCTGGTCGGTCAATAGCACCCTGGTCGGTCAAAACCACCCTGGTTATTCAGCACCACCCCTGGTTGGTCAATAGCACCCTGGTCGGTCAACGCCACCCTGGTCATTCGACACCGCCCTGGTCGGTCAGTATCATTCTGGTCCGTTGGCAACATCCTGGTTAGTCTGCAACCCCCTGGTCGGTCCACAGAACATTGGTCGACGAGCACCACCGTTATCAGTTAAGACAACCCTGTCGACGATCAGAAAGCTCATCAAATAAAGTTTGTTACTAAAGCACAACGATCACTGCCACATGTTGATGGTGGTGGGATACACGCGCAAATGAAGAGTCAAGTAGGCAACCCTTCCTAGAAGGTGGGTCTAGCTTGATACTGATGCGAATTCCCAGAATCATATGGATGCCATCAAGCACCTAGTCTACTTCTTAAGCGCATCGTCCCAAGCAGCGCACGCCTGGTCATAAGAGACAATTACCACTACATGGCTTGTCGTGTCAACCATACCACCACGTCCTCATTATGCTCCATCTCGCTCACATGTCAGGGGGGAAGCTAACACTGAGTCTTCCTACATCCTTACAGTATACGAAAGGTTGGGTGCACCACCATCTTTCCACGACAGGTTGGGTGAACAAACACCTGTCTGTGATAGGCTGGGCCCAGCTGAAGAGAACAAGCCTGGTTAGGTACCTCTCCTACCCAGGGTAGCTGGTCTTTCCGCAAGCCACAAGGCAGGAAGACCATCCAAACCAGGGGTCAAGATGCCTACCAGATCGCCTTTCCATTCTTCCATCCACACTAAAGCTTCTCAAAAGGTGAAGATACCAAGTCACATCAAATACGATAATACCGTGGACCTAAATGATCACATACAACTTTAAGAAGGACCACCTCACAACAATTTCCACACTGGCCAGACCTGTACCAGTAGGATTCTGGGGCAGGCGTGGTCTTGATTTCTCCAGAGGGGCATCTAAAAGAGTATGCCCTAAAATAAAAAAAGTCCTGGTCTGGTGGGGCAGGTGAAAAAGGCTTGCTCAACAAGCACACCAAGTTCCATTCCTAGCCCAGTCCATGTATTTGTTGGCCTAAGGCTAAGAATGCATGCATCAAAAGTTC
Organism: Salicornia ramosissima; assembly: GCA_951394345.1. Taxonomy (NCBI): domain Eukaryota; kingdom Viridiplantae; phylum Streptophyta; class Magnoliopsida; order Caryophyllales; family Amaranthaceae; genus Salicornia; species Salicornia ramosissima. The sequence continues at coordinate 44,262,128 of OX596233.1, read as the reverse complement.
TGGTCTGGTGGGGGCAGGTGAAAAAGGCTTGCTCAGCAAGCACACCTGGTCCCATTCCTAGCCCAGTCCATGCACTTCTTTGACTCAAAGTCATAAAAAGTGCATGCATCAAACAATCTGGTTTTGGGTGGACAGGTGCGAAAGGCCAAAGGCACACTTGCCCATATACCCTGGCCAGTCCATGCACTTATTTGGCCTAAGGTCATACAAAAGTGCATGCATCAAACAATCTGGTTTTAGGTGGACAGGTGCGAAAAGCCAAAGGCACACCTGCCCATATACCCTGGCCAATCCATGCACTTATTTGGCCTAAGGTCATACAAAAGTGCATGCATCAAACGATCTGGTTTTGGGTGGATAGGTGTAAAAGGCCAAAGGCACACCTGCCCATATACCCTGGCCAGTCCATGTGCTTCTTTGACCTTTGGTCATACAAAAGCACATGCATCAAAACGACCTGGTTTTGGGTGGACATGTGCGAAAGGCCAAAGGCACACCTGCGCATATAACCTGACCAATCCATGTGTTTATTTGACCTCTGGTCATACAAAAATGCATGCCTTATAAAGAAGAAAAATGCCCTGGTCCTGGGCAGGCAAGTGCAAAGAGCTTACAAAGCAGGCACTCTTGCAAAGTAAGTACAAAGAATTTGCAAAGCAAATCAACTTACTCAGTCACCTGTTAGAAAGTCCTGTGACCCATATCTGGTTAGAAGGTCACTTTATCACCTTCCAACCAGGGGCAGAGAGTATACACAACATATATATAGCACATATATACATATTTGCAGAGACAAAAATTCATGCAAAAACCACACATTCATAAAAACCAAGTGTTAGCCAAATATTCAAAAGCAGGATAAAACACATCCACCCTTTGGTGGATGGTAATAATGAGTGTTAGAGGAATTGCAAAGTGAAATGTTCGTCAAGGGTCAACGACCATCTGGCTCAGAAATGCCCAAGCAGAGGCCAAAAAATTAATTGTTCTTACAAGTGTTCAAAACAATTTAAAGAAAAGCAAAAATGAGCTGAAAAGGCACAAGATGACATCACCACCACGCTCCAGAACAGGTCAACCAAAAGTATGACCAGATGTGCTAGAACAGGAAGAGGCACTCCCCAGGTTACCAGGTGAACACCAAACTTCCTAGGCAGGGGTGGACCCCTGCTATCTTGGTTCTCAAGAGAACTCTGATCATCCTCCATGACTGGCCTGGCCTGGTCATCTGCTCCATGGCAGTCCATGTAACGCCCCAGATTTGGGCTATTTTCTTTGTAATTATTTTTATTTTTTGTATGGTCTAAATTTATTTGGACTATTTTTATTGCTTGAATGTGACTATTTTATTGTATGATTTATTATTTCTTTTATTTTTATTTTATTTTATTTTATTTTAATTAATTAGAATTCTATTTCTTAATTTTCTAATTAATTAATTAAGTTTGGGCCAAGTACGAATTTAATCATGATTAGTCATGATTTAGTGCAAATGGCCCAAGTGATCATTTAAGCCCATTTGAGCCTAAGCCCAACCGGCCCCTCTCTTGATTAGTGGCTTAATTTTGCCACTTGCCTTGTTTTCACACCTTAACTAACTTCTATAAATAGAAGTAGTAGTAAGGCTTGATGATTCATTTTGTCATTTGATCATCCTTTGCCACATTTAAACACAAAACACTCTCTCCTTCATTCACCCCTATTTCACACGCCTATTTTTGCTTATGAACACCCATCATTTGTTCATCCTTATTTCAAAACCCAAACTTAAAGATTCAAACTCCATTGATCTTTAAGTGACTAAAAACACAGCCTACATTGTTTTTGTTCAAGACTTCTAGTTCGGGTTGGTTTATTTGGGTTTCACTCGTTTGGTTCGTGTGGTTCGTGTTGAAGGCCATGTGTGATGGTCCGTGCAAGGGAGCTGTGTTCGTATGGGGTTCAAAGGGTGGCCGTTTGGTACTGCGTGGTGTTCATGGGGGCTGCAGCGTCGTGGTGGTCGTGCAGCAATGCCGTGCAAGGGGGTTCGTGTGCAAGGCCGTGGTGATGCCGTGGTGATACCGTGTTGCTTGGGCCGTGTGGTTTGGTTTCCGGGCAGCAAGTTTTTGTGTGTAATTTGTTTATACTTCAATAAGGTAACATACTATCTCAATCTAGTTTGTATACCTTGATTTATAGTATAGATTAAGTGATTAGATTAGACCGTTTTGATGCTTTTAACCCCATTTTATGCGTGAATTATGGGCTGGTTTGGGTGATGTTTTTGTGATGATTTTTCATTGATTACATGTATTTCATGATTGATTATGTTAGTTTCATATTTTATGTTGATCATGTTCAAGTTTCGTGAAGTTTTGATGTTGGGAAGTTGATGAATTAGTTGTTGAATTTTGTCATGATCATGCGTGAATTTTGATGATGAATTTAAGGTTGATTTCTTGGATGAGTTCTTGAATCTTGATTGGTTTCTTGAATCTTGGTTGAGTTCTTTATGAGTTCTTATTGAGTTCTTATTGAGTTCTTTATGATTCTTTATGAGTTCTTGGTTGAGTCTTGGATACCTTATCATGATTGTGTAGTTTAAGTATGGATTATATAATTCTTGATTAAGGAAAGTTAAGTTAAGGTTAAAAAGAAAGTTAAAAGAGGTTTAAAGAAAGTAAAGAAAGTTAAAGAATTACTTAAGATTGATTATGAAGTAGTAAATGTTTATGGTTAGACTCAAGAAAAGGCAAAAGAGGCAATCTTGAGGATAACTTCGATGGTTTACATGTTAGTCTTAAGTCAAGGCGTAAGATGCAACTTAAGATTAACTAAGAATGTAAATAAAAGATTAAAGTTTAGCTTGATTTTACTATTAGACGCCTAACCTTAGAGTAAGATTCTAAAGCTTGGGTTAAGACGCTGCCCCTATCCTGTCCGCGGTACTGGGATAGTTGGAGATCTTACTATGTCGTCTTTTGACATGGATTTTCCGTAAGATGGGTTTCATGGGGTTGGGAGTAAGATTCTCAATCCTGGCATAGTAGAAAGTTCGTTCGCGTAAGATGCGTTCCGCCAAAGATTAAGTAAAGATAAGTCTAAGTCGAGTACTGGGAGTTAGTCAAGTTTTGGGTACTATCGTTGAATGTCGTTATTATTAACGTTATTGTTGTTGGTTATTGTTGTTTTGATATGTTGTTTTACGTGATTGTTTGTTGTATGTCTAGTTTGGTTGTTTGATGTATTCTATGATCATGTGTGTCCACGTTAGGGTGGGACAGCTATGTTACTCGCCACTGGCTTTGGATTGTTGTTAATTTTTCAGGTAACTCTGATGATGTCGGTGTTGCTTAGTTTTGGGTTGGGCGAGTGCCGATGTTCTTTTCATTGTTTAGATTGTATTTTGATTTTAGTTTTGGATTTAGCAATTATAGTTCATATATTCTAACTCTGATCGTATTTGGAGTTACTTATTAGTATTGATTACTTTTGGATTTAGTATTGTACAAACTTGTGGGTATTGTACGTTTTGGGTTTTAGTAATAATATTTCGAGGTTTGTTTTAATTTTTAGTAAGTTTGTTTGTTAGATCGACAATTCGACTCGTCGGTTTCTTCCGCGCCGGTTTAAGCGAGTCCGGTCGTCACAGTCCATGTGCTTCTTTGACCCCTGGTTATACACAAGCATATTTACGTCATCAAAAAGGAAGTAAGTATTACACTTCTATAAAAATCCTCGTCATAGGCAGGACGAAGTATTACACTTCTATAAAACTCCTCGTCATAGGCAGGACGAAATATCACACTTCTATAAAAATCCTCGTCATACTTCTCTGGAGACAAACCAACACTCCTCCTGCTCGATCTCCGACCAGGCCCTGGTAGCAATCTAGCACCAATAGAAGAGGATCCTAAAATGTCAGCCCTGGGCCTGGGGGGCAGCCCCCTACTTGTGCTGGCCCTAACGTCTCTACCAGACACCGTAGGCAGGTCAGATGCATCCCTATGAAGCAACACCCCAGTGTTGGAAGTAATGTGGTAATGAAGGGAACTTCGGTCATTCTCTAGAGTAGTTCAGCCTTGCTAAAGTTTCAAGGGGTACACCTCGAAGGGGCTCACTTATCAACCCCAGCTTGTCAAAGCCCATCGCCTCTACATCTTCAGATGTCGAAACAGGCATAAGAAAAAGATAAAGATGTGGTCCTAATCAGACTACCTCTGGCCAAAACTTGCCATGGCAGGCTTGGTCTGATCATGACGACATACTCAACCAAGATGGAAAAGCTAAAAGTCACAAAAGAAAAATACCTCTTCTGCTCAAATGATAAGCGCCCAGGAGCCAAAATCAAAATCACAAGTCAATTGGTTAGACGTGGCCCGGAGACGCTTCATAAGTGGCTAGCACTACTACAAAAAACACCTATCGTGTCCCCTCTAAAAGGCCTATCGTGTCACTTTTGGCCCGACACGATAGCTGCCGACAAGATAGGTGTCATACCTAACGTGTCGCCTCTAAGGTGATGCATTAGGTATGTTTACGCATCACCTCCAATGTAAGTAGTGATGCAATAGGTTGATACTAATGCATCAATTATCACATAATAGGCGACACAATAGGTGGCAAATGCATCATTTCCAATCAAAAGTATGATGCGATAGGTTATGCTGCTGCAATTTATATTTGAAGCTAACCCATCATACGTTATATAATAGTCGATGTATTAGGTATGTTTATGCATCGCCTAAAAAAGAAAATAATGCGATAGCTTGAAACTAATGCATCACATTAGGTAGTTTATACATCACCTAAAACTAAAAGCATGATGCGATAGTCTCTTTGCGAATTTTCATTATAAACTAAAGCATCATGTATTATATAATAGATGATGCATTAGGTATGCTAATGCATCAGTTTGTACATAACAGGTGACACATTAGGTAGTTTATACATCACCTAAAACTAAAAACATGATGCAATAGCCTCTTTACCAATTTTCATTTTAAGCAAACGCATCATGTATTATATAATAGATGATGCATTAGGTATGCTAATGCATCAGTTTGGACATAACAAGTGACACATTAGGTAGTTTATACATCACCTAGAACTAAAAGCATGATGCGATAGCCTCTTTACCAGTTTTAATTTTACACTAACGCATCGTGTATTATATAATAGATGATGCATTAGGTATGCTAATGCATCACCTTCAACATAGGAAGATGCAATAGCCTATATCTATCCAATCATTTAGTAGAAAAGAAGTGATGCATTAGGTAAGTTTATGCATCACCTTCTATTAAATAATAGGTGATGCAATAGCTCATAGACCTAACGCATCAGCTATTCTTAAGCGATGCATTAGGGTTGTTTTTTTAAATATTACAAAAATCCAAATTTTATAATAGAAAATTATAAAATAAATAGAAATGACAGACAAAAACATGTATAGACCAAAATGAAATTTCTTCAAATTCATAAAAAAAAACTCCAAATACAAACTTTGAGTTTTGTATATATTGTATCTTCTAAAACTTAAAAAAAATAAACTACACACATTGATCAATAAAATATCTACACCATGTTTCACGCATTTCATCAACTTTCGCTTGGGAATATGGCGCCAAATTGAAATCCTACATTAGACAAGAAGAGAGATAAAAATTTAGTAATAATGTCAAATAAAAGAACATATATATATATATATAGTATAATTTTTTTAAAGCATATGTTTAATTACCTTTTGCAAATTGCTTTCATTTTGGGATATGATGGAGACAATTTTATGCATATACATCATCCCATAATAACCACACTCAACTCCTCCAGGTTGTTGAAGACACTATAATACAATTTTACATGTAACATTTAAGTAACACTTTCAACTAAAAAATTGTAAAAAAAAAAAAAAATCTCATTTTAAGGAAAAACTAAACTTACATCAACAGCAGTCCACTTAAGACTTTTCCGTGCCCCATGGCTGAGACTAAGAGTCCTATATGCCCTAGTATTAATATGAGTCTCAAATCATATTCATTCATTCTACTAATGAAATTCTAAATTTCGAAAACAACACGAAGGAGAGAATATGAACCATCAAAAAATTAATGCCTATGGAAAATTCGGCAGAATGTCCCCTAAAAATGGATCGAACTATATGTAATAACAGTAACCTGTATTAGAAATCAAACAAAGACAATACTCCCATCACTTCAACGTAACCAAAGTTATCTATATAACCATGCCACAACATAACCACAAATCAACTTGTGTTCAAACAATAATCGCCAAAACTTTAGTTTGTATATACCACAATCTACACCAAACAATTTAGCATATATGCCTATGCACATTTCGGTAACATGTCCCCAAAAAAGGGTACAAACTACCTCTAATAACAATAACCTGTATATCAAACAAAACAAAAACAATACTCCCATCTCTTCAACAAAACAATAACCACAAATCAACTTTCCTCCAAACAAACATCACCAAACTTTAATACTTATATACCACAATCTACACAAAATTTATTCTAACTTCCAAACTTACAAAAAAGACAAGTTACTCAAAGCAAAAGAAAGAAACACTTACACTTTGTCCAACCCACCACCCAATGAATTAAACAATAGAGCTTCACCGTTATTCATGCACATTACAACCAACATCTAATGGTGCCTTTGTTAAAAAATGTTAGGAAATAATAGTTAGTTTAATTTCTAACAATTGCTAGATCACTATTAATTGATGAGAATGAATTTAAATAATAGGTAGAAAAGCTTATGTACTCTTAATAGAAGGGGGCAAGTATATATTATTTTGTGCTTTGTTTGGATATTGAATGTGCTAAATAGCTTGATAGCATGGTGGGGCGAATCTTGAATAATCCTAATAGGACAATTCCCAAATTGTTTCCTTTAAATTTTCGGAATCAACTATATGTTGATATGCTCCATCGTCCATATTGAAATATATACTGCACAAAGACTGATTTGTAACATGGTCAAGTTACAATATTAATATTTTAGCCATAAAAAAGGACCAGCAATATTTTACTAAGGAAAAGCTTAATAAATACTTCAGTAACAAAGAAGAAAGTGCCAAAAAGTAAACACATTTTTGTTTCACTACCAGAATCCGAAAATTGAGAAAGATCAACTTGAAATGGAGCTAAATACAATGAAGGGCTAATAATTAGGGAACAGGCCATCTGCTCTCAATTGACCTCAATAAATAATGGATCATCATCACTTCAGATACAAAGTAAAAAGCAGTGAAATAATTTAATTCAATACCTTGAAATAAAAATTCCAAATCAAAGAAAACCGGATCTTTTACACCATCAAGCAAAAGAGGAACCAATATTAAGATGCTATATATAAAGGTCCCCGGTGAATTGTAAAAACTGCAGGGTATGGTACCTCGTGCGTTTGTTTTGCAGAAACATGAAAGACGGATGAAGGTAGCATCATAACATGAAACATCATAAAATAAGAAGACAAGAAGCTTTGCAGCTGTAGAATAACTGGAGAAGCCACAAAAAGTATACAACAAACACAAACAGAAGTTCAGAAATTCAGCAACATCTGATTAATTATACGCATAATTAGTGTCTAGCTATGCTATTGAGTATTGAGTGCTTGACTCTAAAAGAAATCAAACACGAAAGATAAGTAACAAGGCCAGCATTCAAACACAATCTTTTGAGTAGCAAATTAAAGAAATTAGTAACAAAGCAAGCATTCAAAACACAATATTTTGAGTAGCAAACTAAACAAATCAGTAATAAAGCCAGCATTTAAAACACAATCTTTTGAGTAGGAAACTAAACAAGTGTATAGACAATAAAACATACTCGATAAGCAGGCCAAAATGCAATTCCTGATAGCTTGGATTTGTCCTCTGTTGGACGGTTTTTCATCAATTCATCCTGCTTAACCTCAACTATTTAGCATTGTACAAGCAAAAGGAGTTATACTAAGATGTAACAAATGAAATCCTAACAATTCAGCAACAAAGTAACACTAAACCCTAATAATTAAACAATAAAAGCAACACTAAACCCTAACAATTCAACGATTAAAGAAACACTAAACCCTAAAAATTCAACAATTAAAGAAACACTAAACCATAACAATTCAAAAATTAAAGTAACAACATAATACCTTCAATGTACAGCAAGCAAGGAAGCGAAAACTGAGGCAGCGCATTATCAACGATAGCGAAAGAGGCCGGCGGTGGATGGGGCGGCGGCAGCAGCCCTCGCGTTCGTGGAGCAGCCCTCACGTTCATGGAGTAGTCCTCGCGTTCGTGGAGCAGACCTCGCGTTCACAACAGCAGCAGGTTCGAGCAACAACAAAAGGTTCAAAGAAGCAGTAGGTTCCCGACGGTATGGGGCGGCGATTGTGGATGGAAGATGCCGAAAGTGGAGGAAATTTTGGGAAGGAGTAATTGGGTGAAATGAAATGGGGTGTATCCGTGTGAACTGTATTGCTGTAATGCTGCCGACTTTTAAAAAAAAGCTTAGTATTTGTAAATAAATAACAGTTTTAAATTAAAATGTTTTTTTGAATAAAAAAAACTGTATGTTTTTTTTAAAAAAAAAAAATTGAATAAGGAAAAAAAAAAGATTCGGATATCTGATTTCTGAATGCGGATTAACCGGGTCAGATCCGAGGTAAAAAACATTGCGACCCAAAAAATCGGGTATCCGAAAAACCGGATACCCGAATTTTCCCACCTCTAGCACCTAATATGTCGGCTATTAAATCAAAGATGATGTAATAACTTTTCGCATCGGTGAATATATTTAACTTGATGCAATACCCTACCACATCAAACATATAATATAAGCCGACACAAAAAGTTTATGCATCACTTATTATGTTAAGGGTGATGCAATAGCCTAATGCATCTCTTGTTATATTATAGGTGACACAATAACCATACCCCTATTGCATCACACATAATATATAAGTGGACACGAAAACTTTTTGTGTCACCTTTTATTTTAGAAGGGACACAATAGGTTGTTTCATAATTTTTCTAACCCTATTGCATCCAACTTTATAGAAAGATGTGACACATAACTTTATGCGTCATATATTAATTAAGGTGATGTGAAAGGTAGAGTGTATTAGGTGTTTTTTGTAGTAGTGGCCCATCACATAAATCCATAAAAACTGCCCACATAATTTATGGACTTGGGGGGCAAATTGATGGGGTAAAATACACCCACAACTATTGGGCCAGCCCACGATTATTCAAGCCCAACTAAGTCCCAATGCAACAAGAGGACAACAACCACTGGAAGGCCCACTCCAGGACCAGGCCCAGATGTGGGATAAGCCCAGTACATATAACCTGGCCCCCACAGGGTCCACGCTCCACTATAGACCTGGTCCAGCCCAGATGACCAGGACCAGCCTAGTTGACCAGGTCTAGTCCAGCAGACCAGGTCCGGCTGACCAGGTCCAGCCCAACCAACCAGGGGTACCAAGTCAGTCCAGAGGTATTATAAATACCCATCTCTATGCAACAAGGAAGGGAATCTAATATCCAAATCCACAAAAGAGTAAAGTAAACACTTCACAAATACTCTCTCTCTCTCTTACATTCTCTCTCAAATTACTTCTCCTACTCTATACTGACTTGAGCGTCGGAGTGGCCTTCCCCGAAACACCTCCGGGAGGTAGCTCACACGTGCTCTTTGTGCAGGAACGGTGCTTGATCGTGTGGAAGTGGAACTTGCTCTCGGCCTATATTTAGGTGTACCAAAAAATACCTCAACAAATGTTATGCTAGAAATTGTTTTCAGTAGCACTTATATAAAGGTTTAGAGTTCAGGATTCACCATGTATCTCATAAAACTCTCTACTTATTGCTAATAAAAAATAAATAAATAAATAAATAAAACCTCCACTTTTTTTTGATAAGTAAGGATTCCATTAATATCAAACAAACCGTACAACACCAGATATCCACAAGGCACAGCTAGAAACAACAAGCAAAATTACAATCACCAACCATCAAGCCAATTAACCTCACTGTCATTCAATGAGGTACCTATTAAGCATTTAAACCTGCTCCTAACAATGGCCTTGACATTATTAACAATACTATCAGCAACAGGGGTCTTCCCACACCACATAACTTCGTTTCTGGCTTTCTAGACATGGTACACCATAGCAGCACTCATTGCAATTAGAGCTTTCCTCTTCATCTTGCCTCCCCTAAAGGATCTAGCAGCCCACAAACATAATCTGATCAGCCCTCTTTGTCTGATGCTGAAACAAGAGCAGACAGACTTTGCATACTCATTAGCAAGCTGACATGCCCCAAACAAGTGAGGAAAGTCCTCCAAGCCACTACCACATATCATACACTGGGTATCCCCACCAGCTCCAAATTGTGCAATCCTAGCTTTTGTGGGTAACCTCTGCAACACAACTAACCATAAGCAAAATCTGTGCTTTGGAAGGGTCATCCTGTTCCAAATAGCACTACACCAAGGAACCTTCTGATGCTGGCTCAGTAGTTCATTATACACAGCTTTAATACAGTAGCCAGGTTGCTCCAACCATCTCCAGCTTTGCAAAGAACCAAAGAGTTGCTCCTTCACTTTGCAGATGTACCTCCAGACCCTACTAATAGAAGCTTTAGGAGACTATAACTTCCAGTCAGTCCCCTTAATGTAGAGGTGATGAACCCAAGCAATCCACAAGTTATCCTCTTTTTTGTTCACAGCCTAACACAATCTTACCAATAGCAGCCCAATTCCACCTTCCAATATATCTCATTCCTAGTCCCCCATACTTCTTACCACAGCAAAGTCTATCCCAATTCACATAGCCAGGATTAGTACTACCATCAACACCAAACCACAAAAAAGATCTACATATTCCATTAATTCTTTTAATAATAGCTTTTGGGATCAAGAAGATTTGCCCCCAGTAAACATGTAAGCTCATAAGCACACTATTGACCAACTGCAACCTAGCTGCAAAAGAGAGGTGCCTCGTCATCCAGACTCTGATTCTACTGGTCATCTTTTCCATAAGTTTGTCACAATCGACAGCTTTTAGCCTACCAGCCCCCAAGGGACACCAAGATATTTAAAAGGCAGTTGCTCCTCCTTAAAATAAGTGATATCCAGCACCTGTTGGACCAACTGGGGGCACATGCCACAATGAATAAGGGAAGACTTCCCCTGGTTAATCTCCAAGCCTGAAGTTTCAGCAAAGAGCTCCAATCCCTGAAGTAGGCTATTCACAGAAGTAATTTCCCCTTTACAAAATAACAACAAATCATCAGCAAATGCAAGGTGGTTTAGCTTCATACATGTACACCTAGAGTGAAACTTAAAGTGCTCCTGGTCCCCAATCACCTTCATAATCCTAGACAAGTACTCCATACCTAGGACAAAAAGGGAAGGAGAGATTAGATCACCTTGCCTTATTCCCCTTTTTGAGCTAAAGAACCCAACTGAGTTATCATTTAGGAGCAATGAGAATTTTGGCGTAGAAATACATTCTAGCACAAGCTTCTTGAAATGACAAGGGAACCCCAACCCCTCCAACATTTCTTCAATGAAACCCCACTCCACTGTGTCATAGGCTTTCTTCAAGTCAATTTTCAATAAGCAAGAGGGTTGCTTTTGACTTTTCTTATACCCTTTCACCATATCCTGGCAGATCAAGATGTTGTGTAGGATGCTTCTCCCTGGGGTAAAGGCTCCTTGATTAGGAGAAATTATATCTGGCAAGAACTTATTAAGTTGTTGGCATAACAATTTGGTGATGCATTTATAAACAACTGAGCAGCAAGCTATTGGCCTATAGTCTCCCACCCCTTCAGGAGTTAAGGTCTTGGGGACCAATGTGATTGTTTTGGTATTCATAAACTTCAGTAGGTTTCCATGCTCGAAAAAATCCAGCACTGCATCTGTGATATCATCTCCAACAATGTCCCAATTAGTGTTGAAGAAACCACTACTAAAACCATCCATTCCAGGAGCTTTGCCATTAGGAATAGAAAACATCACCTTCTTGATATCCTCCCTCCCAAATTTGCAAGACAGAAGCTCCATGTGATGCTCCTGTACCCTAGGCCCAGCTTCAAGTATTCCTCTATCAACAGCTTTCCTATGAGGCATGGCTGCATTAAAGAAATTCATGTAATGATCCAAGAACACCTTCTCCACCTCAGGCATATTTCGAGTAATCTGCCCATCCTTATCCTGGATGGAGTAGATAGCATTTCTTTTTCTTCTCTGCTTAAGGCTCTGATAAAAGACCCTTGTGTTATCATCACCATAGGCAATCCAATCACTTTTCAGTTTCTGTCTTAGGAAAGCAAGATGGGCATTATGCACATCTCTGAACTTCTCACTAGCCACCCTTTCCTCTTGCCCAAGCTCACTATTATGGCAATCACTCTGCACTTTCAATTGAATCTCCAAAAGAATCTGTCTGGCTTCATTTTCCTGAGCCTAAATTTCATTAAAACCCTCTTTGTTCAACTCCTTGAGCATAGCTTTCATCCCCTTCAATTTAGCAAACACCTTGTACATAGGAGTCCCCTTCATAGGAGCACACCAGGTAGCTCTCACTCTCTCATTGTAAGAAGGGTGAGCAGCCCACATATCATAGTATCTGAATGGTTCCCTTCCCTGAGCAGGATCATGCTTACCAATGTTCCCAGGATAATGGTCAAACAACCCCTCTAGATAGAAAGTCACCATAAATTGCCCAAAAGGCTGGTCCCAAGCTGAATTAGCAATAGCTCGATCCAGCTTAGCCACCACCCTATCATGCCCCAATTGTTTATTTGTCCAGGTAAAATATCTACCATCAAATTTGATATCCTGTAATTGACAGTTCACCATGCAAGTGTGAAGAGCCAAGGTCTCAGAGGTCCTAATAGGGGCTCCTATCCTCTCCTCCACAGAGCAAATGACATTAAAATCACCTACCACCAACCAAGGGCCAGCCACAGATTTACTAATCACCTCAAGGTCCTGCCATAAGGACAGCCTCTCATCCTTATCATTAGAGCCATATACAAAGCAGCACCCAAACATACCCAAACCTGAGCTAGGGGTCACAACACAGTGAATCAATTGAGCAATCATATATAGAATATTAACCTGGAAGGCATTAGGATTCCAACCAATCACAATTCTACCATTCTCATGTAGACTAATATTAGAGGTAAAGCACCAACCTGGGCACACTCCAGAGTAGAGGTGACCCATATTGTGGGCTTTAACCCTGGTCTCAAGGAGGACAAACAAGCTGACATTGTGTGAGTGAATAAAGTTCCTCACATCAATCTGCATGTCCCTCTTGTTTAGCCCCCTTACATTCCAAAACATAATACTATCCATTGGATAAAGGGGTTGTCACCCCTTGCCCATTCTCCTGAACCACACCAGGGATAGTTCCATTAGGTATAAAAATAAGGGTGTTCTCTCTATCAACATCATCATGCACATCAGAAATATCAATTCCATCATTAAGCATATGGAAAGAGTTAGCTGTTTGAACCTGAGGTCGAGGGCTATCAACATGCTGCTTCTAAGTTGTGTGCTTCCCATTAGCAAGCTGCCACTCATTCTCAACAGCTGCACGCTTCTTTGGAACCCACATCTGCCTAGGACCAGCTTTCCCACCATGTTGCTTCTTCCTGCATTCAGCATCCAAGTGCCCATAGCCTTTGCAAACCCCACAATGAACCGGCTTCCATTCATAAGAAATCTCCTGACTCACCACAACCCCTTTTTCATCCACGAACTTGATCAAATTGGGAAGCTCTTGATCAATCCCTACTTCCATCAACACCCTAGCAAAATACAATCTATCATTTGAACTCGTTGCCTGATCTAACTTCAGCAAAGCCCCCATACTACTAACTATCTTCCCCAAGCACGATTCACCCCAAAATTTGAGTTCTAGCTTGGGCAGCTTCACCCATATAGGTATCTTCGTGATAACATCCTTCCTCAAATCAATGTCAGGGGACCACATTTTGCACACAACAGGTTTATGATCAAAGAAGACAAACCCCGCATTCAAAGCATCCTCGCATCCCTCACGGCAAGCAAATTGCATAATGTACAAGCCCTTCTCCAAGGAGGCAACCTTATCCACACCATATTTTCCCCAAACCCTCTTGGCAAACCCCTCTATTACTCCCAAAGGAGGGTTTTCCCCAAGAACATAGCACACCATAGCAGAAGCCCAGTAATCCAGTTCAGGTTGAACATCTTCTACCTCAAGCCGGACCAACTCAGGTTGGCCCATCTCAACTGGTTGCGGCACCTCCATCTTAATATTCTCTTCTACCTGCTCTGCCCAAGAGAGGCGACGAACAGCAGCAGGCCCACTCTTGATCACATTTAACCACATATTCAATGTATTCGCAGTGTGCCGAGTCTTTTCAAGAACCTCAATCGAAGTTTTAGGCGACATAACAACCTCCTCATAGCTAGGGGTCACTTCCTCCAAGATAGGGTTGTCCTCATTCTCAGTCAAGAAATCCTCATCCTCTAAGTCAGTTACAGTCACAGACTTCTTCCTATTCGGATTCTTTTGGCTCGAGGCCTGCTTCTTTTGGCTAGAACCATGTTTCTTTGGCCGACCTCTCTTCTTCGCCATGGCACAGACAATCGCCTCACAATTGTCGAGAGAGAGAGAGAGTCCTTTTTAAAAAAACCTCCACTTTTGACAATTGAATATTTTTTATGTTATCAAATACCTCCAAAAACTCAAACACGGAAAAAAGATTAGTAAATAATCACGTGGAAACAATTAAGGAATTAACCGTTGTTGGTAAAGAAAGGAGAAAACTTCATTCACTTGCCAGCTATTGAAAGATATTGAATAATACTCCTACATGTATTTCTAATGTATTAAAGTATATTTTACATAATGAAATTAGTTAGGTAGTTTAGTTGCTACTGTAGCTTATAAATAGCATTTCTTCTGCTTCCTTTGTAACTAATCAGTTCATTCTGATAATTCAATAACAAATTCATTCTACTTTCTTCTTCAATTCTTGTACTTCATCTTCTTAATTCTTTCAATTTTAATATGGTATCAGAGCAAACAACTTCTTGATTTTGTTTTTTTCAATTTCTTTGGTATTTCATTTTCTTTGGTTATTCAATTTCTTTGTTCGTAATAATGGCGGCACAAATTTTACCCTTAAATCAAGATCCTTCCAGTAAGTATTACATACATCCTTCTGATGCAAATTCAGTGCAATTGGTCTCTACAAAGTTCACAATTGTTTTAGTGTTTTGAATAATGTAAATCCTAGTTCTTCATATGTTTCTTGTTTGTCTTTTTCTGAAGATGCTAAGCTTTGGCATCTTAGGCTAGGTCATTTACCTTTTTCTCAATTTAAATACATTTTTCCTTCCATGGATGTTCAATCTTGTGTAAAATATTGTGTTTGTAATGTTTGTCCAAAAGCAAAACAATCTAGATTGCCTTTTCCTCTTAGTAGTATTAAGACTACAAGAGCTTTTGAGCTTATACATATTGATACATGGGGCCCTTTGAGGTTTAAGTCTCATACAGGTTGCAACCAATTTTTGACTATTATTGTTGATGATTTTACTCGTTTTACTTGGATACATTTGATGAAGAGTAAGTCTGAAGCAGTGTCTATTTTAAATAATTTTTATGAATTTATTCAAACTCAGTTTTCTATTAAAATTCAAGGCATTAGATCAGGTAATGCAAAAGAATTTTGTAAAGGGCCTATAACTATGTTTTATAATAAATATGGGATTTTGCATCAAACTAGTTGTAGTGAGACTCCAGAACAGAATGGGGTTGTTGAAAGGAAACATAGACATATTTTGGAGGTGGCTAGATCTCTCTATTTTCAGTCTAGGGTTCCTGATAAGTTTTGGGGTGAAAGTGTGAAATGTGCAGTTTACTTGATTAATAGGATGCCTTTGAAGGTTTTAAATCATGTTTCTCCTTTTGAAAATTTATATGGTTTTAAACCTGATATAACTCATTTGAGGGCCTTTGGTTGCTTATGTTATGTTTTCACTTCTAAAGTTAATAAACATAAATTTTCTCCTAGAGCTTTGCCTCATTTTTTCTTGGTTATTCTGGTACTCAAAAAGGTTATTTAGTTTTAAATTTAGTAAATAACAAACTTCATGTTTCTAGAAATGTGAAGTTTCATGAGAAACATTTTCCTTTTCAATTATTTCTTAGAAGTAAAAATTCTTCTTCAAATGAATTTGATATATATTTGCCAGCAGTGACTTCTATTGATCCTTTTTACAATCCAGATCACTTGTTTCCTCTTGTGACACATGAGTCTACTTCAGTGTCTTCAGCTCCTGCTATTACTTCTTTTGATGATGTTTCTATTTCTTCAGTTTCTCCTTTTGTTTCACAGCCTCATGATCAACAGGTTGATCATGTCTCTTCAGGTTCTGAAAATTTGAATTTTGATCATATTTCTTCTAATCCTTCTCCTGATTCTAGTCATCAAATTGCAGAACCTTATCTTTCACTAATAGTGGATATTATTCCATTTTTTACTTAAAATAATGACAGTGGTTTAAGAAGGTCAGCCAGAGTTCATAATCCTCCTGGTTATCTCACAGATTATAAATGCTATGCAGCTGCTTCTAATCACAGTTGTAATCTTGTGCATCATCATTCTTTTTCCTCTACACATAAAGCTTTAATTTCACAAATTCGCAATATTAAAGAACCTCAAAGTTATAAAGAAGCTAGTAAAGAGGCTTGTTGGGTTGAAGCAATGCAAAAAGAGTTGAAAGCTTTGTATGATAATCAGACTTAGGTTCTTACTGATTTGCCCAAAGGTAAGAAGCCCATAGGGTCTAAGTGGGTGTATAAAGTGAAGCTAAAATCAGATGGTAGTTTGGAAAGATGCAAGGCTAGACTTGTTGCTCAAGGGTTTAGGCAAAAAGAAGGCATCGATTATACAGAAACTTTTTCTCCTGTTGTTAAAATGCCTACTATAAGATGTTTACTTGTCTTAGCTGCTGCTAGAAGATGGCCTGTATTCCAATTAGATGTTAATAATGCATTCTTGCATGGGGATTTAGAGGAAGAAGTGTACATGAAAGTCCCTGAGGGTGTTTCTGCTCAAAAACAAAGTTTGCAAGCTTAAGAAGTCCTTATATGGACTAAAGCAAGCTTCAAGGCAATGGTTTGCAAAACTTGTTACTACTTTGATTTCTCAAGGATTTAAACAGTTTAAAAATGATTATAGCTTGTTCATTAAGCATCAAGGCCAGCATATGTGTATTCTAGCAGTTTATGTAGATGATATTTTGATAACTGGTTCTAATATTCAAGCTATTGAAGATTTAAAGAGATATTTGCATAAAGTATTCACTATAAAAGATTTGGGTTATTTGAATTATTTTCTTAGGATGGAGGTCCATAATATTGAAGATGGATTTATAATAAGTCAGCAAAAGTTTACTAAGGAACTGAGTTGTTCTGGTATGGAGTTCATTAAGAGGGCCAGTACTCCCCTGCCTTTGCACACTAAACTCAGAGCAGAACAGGGTAGCTTGCTGACTGATCTTGCCCATCATAGAACATTAGTAGGGAAGCTTAATTTCTTGACCAACACAAGACCTGATTTGGCTTATGTAGTTCAAGCATTGAGCCAACATATGCAGCACCCTACTACAACACATTTGGAAGCTTTGCAACATACTTTGAGTTATGTTAATAACACAGTTGGGCAGGGTATTCTTCTTCAAGGGTCTGTTGATTTGAAGCTTCAAGCATACAGTGATTCAGATTGGGCTGCTTGCTCAGACACAAGGAGATCAATCACTGGATATCTCTTGCTTCTAGCCAACTCACCCATTAGCTGGAAATCCAAGAATCAACACACTATATCAAGATCATCAGCTGAATCTGAATACAGGGCTATGGCTTCAGCAGCTTCTGAAGTAACTTGGATGGTTAGGCTGCTAGAAGAACTTGGGGTGCATAATTTGAAACCTGTTACTCTCAATTGTGACAACTTATCAACTCTACATATTGCTAGAAACCCTGTATTTCATGAGAGGACTAAACATATAGAGATAGATTGCCATTTCACTAGAGACAAAGTGTTGGAAGGCCTTCTAAAACTGTCTTATTTGCCTACTCAGAACCAACTTGCTGATGTTTTTACAAAAAAGCTGCCATCACCACAGTTTAATACTCTCATATCCAAGTTGGGAATGTGTCCAATCCCAACTTGAGGGGGGTATTGAATAATACTCCTACACTAATACTATATTTCTAATGTATTAAAGTATATTTTACATAATAAAATTAGTTAGGTAGTTTAGTTGCTACTGTAGCTTATAAATAGCATGTCTTCTCCTTCCTTTGTTACTAATCAGTTCATTCTGATAATTCAATAACAAATTCATTCTACTTTCTTCTTTAATTTTTGTACTTCATCTTCTTAATTCTTTCAATTTTAATAACAGACATTAATGCGTGATGAGAGATGATAATTTATTTAGTTCATATATAATCTAATCTAATCTGCAACAAAAAAAAAGTCTGATTTTTTTTTATTTTTTGGGAAGTTCAATTTAATTTTGAAAACTAAAAATTTGTATCCAACTCTGTCTAAAAGAAACCGACTACAAGTTACAGTTGAATGTTTGGGAAAAAACCCGACAAATTAATTTGACTTCAACATGGAGTTATATTTATTTTCTAAGTTATATTTAATTAAATTTATATTGTTTTTTTTAAAGATATTTGGTACTAGTTAATTATTATCTATTTTATTAAGGTATCATACCAAATTTTATATTAGGAAAAAAATAGAGAGTAATTTTAATCTAATATTAGACATATTTTTGCTTTTATTAGCGAAATAATCACTAAATTAAATAATGTCGAAGTCAGATCAAAGTTGGGTTGAAGTTGGATATTGGAAATTAGGGTCGAAGTTGAATTATGCAAATCTGATAGTTTGTTAGCCCAAATTGCTAGCCTAGCTAGCCTCAAATTGCTACCGCCATATCCATGGTTGCACCCACCCAAATTAAACAATCTCTATTGCTAATACAACACCAGCACGATCCCAAGCGACAACTAACGTTAGTTAGTCCAACAAGGATGGTTGATGTTCCTTCTTCGGTTCTTCCCCCGTATCAACATGTACATAATTGTCGAGCCCAACCAACAAGCTCATAATGACTTCTAAATTTCTAATAATGCTTAGATCGAGTGCGTTTCATTTGTCAGAATTTTTTTTTATCTTATCTTATCTATTCTTAACTTTTATTGTTATGATATTATCGTATGTCACTTTTTTTATCTGATTTGATTTTTTTTTTATTGTAGTTATTTTTATAGTTATAATTTTTCTTACTACCTCCGTTTCAAAAAAAATGCAACAAATGGAGTGACACGGACTCCTATGCGTTTTTTTTGGAATGGGTAATTAAGAAATGTGAGGGGTAGTTGATTATAATAAATAGAAAGAGAAAGAATAGAGATTAATTTAATAAGAGAGAGAGAAAAGTGGGGACAGCTGCCCCACTTTTAACAAAAAAAGTCAATTTTTTTTTTAAATGCAACACAGCTACGTGGGAGGGGTTTTTGGTGGGAGGGGTTTTTGCTGAATTTTAAAAATTCAGCCAAATTTAACTTTGGGCTCCCAAAATTTCCCACCAAAATTTTCAGCTACTTTTTTTTTGCCTATATAAGGCATACACTCAGCATTTAATGCTGATTTTTTTTTCACCATTTTTCTTGTTCTCTCCTTCTATCCTAAGTTATCTTCTACTGTTTTATCAACAAAAAATTACACATTCAATGAACACACTGCACATTAGCCTAGGATTACATTTATTGTACATAGTTTAATTACAATCCCAAAAAATAAAATCAGCCAACAGCTTCCCTTGAGATTTTCAATGATGAATTCTGAACAAAATGAGGACGGTTCATGGTCCCTTGAGCAACTGCTGTGGGAGGAATTTCAGTTGCAAGAAGACATAGAAGATGAGATGGATGACATGTTTCAAGAAGAGCACATAATTCAATCAACAATTACAGACACTAAAGGTAACTTATCTTTGCAACAAAGAAGGGTAATTGTTGACAACTTACTTGCCATTCAAGAAGATGGTAAACTTCCATGGGGGTTCCAATCAAAATTGGCAAAGGAAGTTGGTGTTCACAGGAGCAAAATTTCAAGAATCTACAAAGAAGCAATGAAACAAAGAGCAGAGGGCAATGGAATAGATGTAAGAAGCAAGAAGTGTGGGAGGTCTGGCAGGAGGGCCAGACATTACTCTGATGAGTTCCTTCAATCTTGTCCCCTGCATCTTAGGACCACCATTAGGTCATTTGCAGGGGCATTGAAGCTGCCACATATAACTGTTTACAGGCTACTGAAAAAGGGACGTTTGAGGTCTCACACATCAAGCTGTCACCTAAGGGTGACAGAGCAGCACAAGCTTGCAAGGATGAAGTGGGTGTTGTCTCATGTTATTCCCAGAACTCTAACACAAAAGGCAATATTCACAGACATGCAAAATTTCATACACATTGATGAAAAATGGTTTTACTTAAACCCAGAGATGAGGAGGTTCTATCTTTTACCCTTTAAAGATGACCCCTACAGATGTTGTCAATCAAAGAGGTTTAGGATTAAGGTCATGTTCATAGCTGCAATTGGAAGACCATTGTATGACAACAATGGTAATGAAATGCATGATGGAAAATATGGAATGTTCCCTTTTGTTGAGTATGTCACAGCAAAGAACAACAGTAAGAACAGGCCTGCAAGCACAGTGGAGACAAAGGCTATTGAGTCAGTCACACAACAAGTCATCAGACGAATGCTCATTGACAAATTTATTCCAGCCATTATGGAGAAATGGCCAGTTGATGTTTTGCCTAGAGAAGTAATTGTGCAGCAAGACAATGCAAGACCTCACATATCAGATGATGATGTAGAGTTTAGACAGGCTGCCAACACCAATGGGTTCAACATCAAGCTAGTGAATCAACCACCCCAATCCCCTTATCTCAATATCTTAGATTTGTGTTTGTTTAGATCAGTTCAATCAATTCAAAATCAGTCATTCCCTAAAAATCTTGATGAGTTGCTTACAAGAGTCCAAGATGCATATGATTTTTTTATGATGCTAAGAAGATAAAATTTGCATGGCTGCAGCTCCAATATGTAATGACTGAAATTTTGAAAGTTAAGGGTGGAAATGACTACAAGAACCCACATCATGGGAAAGCACATTTAGAAAGAATTGGTATGTTACCAGAGAATGTGGAAGTTGATGATTCTGTTGTGGATGAGGCAGTGAAGTGGTTGAATGAGAGACACATTCCAATAGATGAAGACATCATATACTTAGATGAGGTGGTTAATGGTGATGCATAAATGACAGTGGAAGCTCATTGAGAGAAGTGAATTGATGGCTTTTTTTTGGGTTGTTATTTTTTGGGAGTGCAATCATGAATGACTGCCACATTTAACCATGCTAACTTTTGCCAAGGTATTGAAATGCAGCTAACTTTTGTGTACATACAGTTACTTAGCTAGCATTTAATATGTTAGGTTATTAACTCATGTGGTTATGTGTATTTTGTGTATATACAACTTAGGCAGTCATTTGAAGGTTATGAATGTGTATGGATGTAAATGTTATGAATGAATGTATTACCTAATGGAATAATTTTAATTTTTAAATGGTGGTTTATGAAATTTGTTTTAATTTTTCAATGGTAGTTTATTAAATTTGTGTTAATTTTAAAAATGAGATCATGAGAATAGGAGTGACACACATCAGCTAATATGCACCACTAATTGCAGTGAAAATCATTTGACTTGTGTATATGCATCAGATGGAAATTAATTTTACATATGTACACAATTTCATTAATTGTCCCTCAACAAGCATGTTCATAGTAGACACTTGGAGCCAATACATGGGGCCATATTTTTAACTTAATTAAAACATGAACCATGTCATTGTTCCTCAATAAGTATTCATACATTCTGAACATAACATGGAGCTCAATAGATGAAACCATGTCAATTCAATGTGAGTCCCATCATCATATGCAAACAATACAGTAACAAAGGGACTCATACATGCTGAAAACAAAACCAGGGACAATGATCTCTCAATAATGGTCACTGAGATCAGTTTTAAAAAAGGACTCATACATTCTCAAAACAAACACAGGAACAATAATCTCTCAAGAATGGTCACTGAGATCAATTTTAAAAAAAGGGAGTCACACATGCTCAAAACAAACACATGAACAATGATCTCTCAAGAATGTTCACTGAGATCACTTTTATAAAAGGGACTCATACATGCTCATAACAAACACAGGGACAATGATCCCTTTAGAATGGTCATTGAGATAAAGTTAACATAGGGACTGTTACATGACCAATAAAACACAGGGACAATGATCCCTTTAGAATGGTCATACATGACCAAAAAAAGAAGCCCAAACTCCCTGTCATATTTAACCAAAAACAAACACTCATAATCAATTAAATATCCAACAAAAGTCATATTCAATCCAAACAAAAACCAAATGTCAATTTTTTAAAGTATCCTACTAAACCAACATTAAATCCAAACAAAAACCAACAATCAATCCAAACAAAAACCAACATTCAATTTAATCAAACATTTTACAAAACCAACAATGAATCCAAACCAAAACCAACATTCAATTCAATCAAACATCCAACCAAACCAACATTCAATCCAATCAATTATGTACAATATCCAACATTGATCAATTCAATTAAATATCCAACTAATCCAAAAAACAATTATCCATACAAGAATAATCATAAAAACCATCATGCTACAAAATGCAAGTTAACAAAATTTACCCAAAATTCACCCAAAAATTCACCAAAATGAACAGAAAAAAAAAACCAAAAATTCACCAAAATGAACACAAAATGAACACAAAAATAACCAAAATTTCACCCTAAACTCACCCAATAATTGACCAAAAAATTCACCAAAATGAACACAAAAATAACCAAAAAATCACTCAAATATCACCCAAAAATTCACCACAAAATTTAATAGAAAAAATAACCAAAAAATCACCCAAAACTCACACAAAAATTCACAGAAAATTAACCAATAATTAAGCCAAAGTTTCACAATAATTAAATTGCACTAAATCACAAAAACTTAAACCCGAACCCGGGGAACTCTAATGAGTTCCATCATGACTCGTTGGGTCAACATCATTAGAAGCAACAGTTGGACTCACTGGCATATTGGGGAGATAAGACAAGTAGGTGGTGTCATTCATAGTTGAAACATGGAATTGTTTCATACTACCTTCATCACCCTCTACGAACATTTAGTAGGTTTCCTCGTCATCCTCCTCTTTGTTAACATCACTCAAAATGAGGACATCATCATCAGAGCAGTTATCAGAATAGGCAACTGCCTCTTCTTTCACTGATTGCAGCTTCACGGGGTGTTCATTGGCATTGAACAATTCCCCAACAACCTCCCCATCAACAACCACCCTCGTGGTTTTTCTACCACACTCATCCACTTCATCAATGAACTCTGTGGCCACCATCTTCCCTTTCTTCTTCTCCCTCTGTTTTTGTGCAACACTCTCAGTTTGAGCAGGAAGTGTACACACAATCATCTTTTTTTCCTCTGCATGCTCATTTTTTTTTCCCAACACCCAAACTCTGTTTTTTTTTTCCAACAATTCATCCCCAAAAGTCAACTTTTTTTGAGAAATTCTCACACTTCTACGACGACCACAGGATCTCAGAACTCCCTCTACCTTCTTCTCTCTTGGTAGCTTCAAAGCCCTCCCTTTTCCATCCTTTTTACTGCTATCATCAACGTCACTCTCAGCTTCTATCTTCACTCCCTTAGGCCTAGATCTAACCCTCCGAACCCTAGTTTGCTTTTGTTTTGAAGAAGACCCACTTCCCCTAACCTTTTCTCCCTCGAAATCAAGCTTTCTCTTTGACCTAAACCTTTCATCGGACTTTTCGACTCTTTTGATTACCGTCTCTAAAGCTTTTAGTGATTTTTGGGACAAATTGGCTTTAGCTTCTCCATTGTAATACAGTTTCCAAGCATAGGGAATCTTTTCAGCTATGGAGTTTGCCAAATTACGACAAATCCACATCTCCTCTTTCGTTTCTGCCTCAAAACAAGCAGTCATAAGCTCATTCGTGTTAACCATGACTGATTCTTGCAAAGACAGAGTGAACAAATAAAGGGGACAGACAAGAGAAAGATGAAACGAGTGAGAATAAAAGAATTGAGGAGAGAGAGTGGAGACGAAAATGGGTTAGGGTTAGGGTTTTTGGGGAGATCTTGAGCAGAGAAGAGAGAGAAAGAAGCAAGAAACTGAATGGGCAAAGGTTAGGGTTTGAGGTAAATAGAAGAAAATAAAGAGTTCATGAGATGATGGGTGGTTGAATTGTTATGAATGTAGTTGGGATAGATTAAATGAGATAAAGTAGTTGGGATAGATTAAATTTTGGTGGGAATAGTTAAAGAGTGTTATGTTTTAATTAATAAATGAGTATGATGTATTAGGTGATTATGATAAGTGTTTAAAAAATTAAGTAAGGGTATTTTGGTCTTTTACTAGCAAAAAGTTTACCAAATAAGGAAAAAAGAAATTTGTTGTGTTTATTTTGAAATTGCCGAAAATGGAAATTGTTGCGTTTTTTTTGGAACGGAGGAAGTATTTGATTTCAATTTTTCTGAACTGATGTAATCTTGTTTTTCTGATTTGATCCGAACTTTTCTAATATAAGCATTATATTAGAGTGCTTAAATACGTTGAATCAAACTCCCCCTCAAAAGAACGGAAGAAATTAATAAAATTAGCTCCCCTAGTCTTTTGAAATCATTCTCATGTATCGATTATCGCGTATTGATTGTTGGTTTATTGATTCAAACCTTATTTCTGTTAGTATGAAGTTAAGGCATGACACATTTAATGACTAACTATTAGGAGTAGTTATTTTCATATTTCTCTTGTTACTCTATGGTATAGAATGTTGGGCTTTTAAGAATGAGCATATCCAAAAGGTAGGGGTTACAGAGATGCGGATGTTGAGATGGATTTGTGGCAACACTCTACGAGATATAATCATAAATGAAGATATTCGTAGGAAAGTTGGTGTTGCGGATATTGCGAGCAAGCTAAGAGAAAATTGCTTGCGTTGGTTTGGGCATATAACACGGAGACCACAGGGAGCACCGGTACGAAGAGTGGAAGAGTGGGATCATGGGGATTTCAAGCATGGTAGGTGGAGACCGAAAATGACTTGGTGGGGAGGAGTTAGAAAATATATTAAGCAGTTGGATTTACAAGAGATTGAGGCTCTCGACCGTGCTAGGTGGAGGAGGAAAATCTATGTGGACAACCTCTCAGAATAATCACTTTGGCTCATGTAGCCGACCCCACTTACGGGAATAAGGTTTTGATTGATTGATTGATTGTTATTAGAATTATTTAATGGGTCAAAGTATGTGTGTTACTAGCTCATGTTAGTGGGCCATGTTCGTTCCCACTTTCTTTGTGTTGGTTGTGTGTTTGTATTGCCTACATATAAAGGCTTCCTATTTATTGAATTAATGCAATTAAGTTAAGTCATCTTTTTCCCTTAATAAAATATCATGATATCAGAGCTTCAGGTTAAATTCTAGGGCAAAGAGAAGGGAAAGGGATGAAAAAAAAAGAAAAAAAGAGAGGGAGAGAGTGATAAAAAAAATAAAGTAAAAAGAAAAGCCCAAAAGGGAACGTTATTTCAATTTTTGGGAGTATTTTGTTATGTTTAAACAGGAAAGTAATGAGTATGGTTGTATGTTTAAAGTCAAAATTTTGGGCATATGGTAAAAATTGTAGGGTTCAAGATGATGAAAAGAGAAGTGCATCATGGAGAAAAATGCTCAAATAAAAAAAAAAGAAAAAAAAGAGTAGTGTTGATGATAACGTGCATCGACAATAGTGAAGGCGGTGAGAAGTGCATCGTGAATGAAGAGAAGTGTTTCATAAAATTGTTCTACCAATTTTGAATTAAGGGGGTGTGTGGGTTTATTGATTCAAACCTTGTGCCTGTTAATATGAAGTCAAGGTATGACACACTTAGTGGCTAATTAAGTATTAGGACTAGTTATATTAATATTTCTCTTGTTATTAGAACTATTTAATGGGTCAAAGTATGCATTTTACTAGTTCATATTAGTGGACCATGTTCCCACTTTTTTGTGTTAGTTGTGTGCTTGTATTGTCTATATATAAAGCCTTCCTATTTATTGAATTAATGTAATTAAGTCAAATCATCTTTTTTCCTTGATAAAACTATCATTGATCCCAACATCAAGGTATATTTTATAAAGACGACCCTAACTATGACATATCTCCTAAAAACAGTCCCAATTTAAAAATTTTTTAAAGAAAATAATCAATAATTGAAATTATTTTTATAAAATCATCCTTCAATGTTGAAATTGCTATAAAATGGTCAATAGTCGGGAGTACTTCAAGAAGATCTTGTAATGGAAACTGTTTATAGAAGAAAAATGTAAGAAATCTATATCTATATCTATATCTATACTTATAATATTAAAACTCTCCCCCAATCTATCCTAGTGACACATGACATTTTTCTCTCCCAATTCTTCATCTTTGCTTGACACATGGCATCTCTCCCTCTCAACTCTTCATATTTGTTTTCGTACATCAACTTGTCAAGTGTACCTCTTCCTCCAATCCCCTTTTCTATTCATTATCATGTCAACTTTTTAGTTGTAGAGTAACTTCGTTCATCTTTTTATTTCCCAATTATTTCTTTCAGTTACAATTTTATACTCATTAATTATGTCTCATCTCGCTCAATTTAATTAGATTTTTAAAGCCATTTTCCCTTTTTCTATATACAAAACGATAAAAAAAAATTGCTAAAATATTATTAATCATTTTATTTGCAATATTTTTGGTAGTATTGTTTTCATTTCTCTTTCTTATTAATAAGTTTTGAATAATATTTATTTATTTTTATTAATCATTTTTGCCAATAACATAATATGTTTTGAGATCGATGGATGCTTAAAATCATTGTTACAATGTTTTTGGTAATATTATTTTCATTTCTGTTTCTCATTAATTAGTTTTCAATAATATTTATTTATTTTTCTTAATCATTTTTGTCAATAACATAATCTGATTTGAGAAGGATGCTTAAAATGTGGACGTACATTAAAAAGATTCAACTTGAAAAAATTTCCAGAAAAAAGTGGGAAAAAAATATGCAAATAGATATATATTCATTTTTAAACATGAATGTGCATTCAAAAATTTAACTTGAAAAATGTTTTCCAAGAAAAAAAAAGTGAAAAAAATTAACATATGCACATTGATTGAACTCTTAAAAAAATAATATCATTCACCTCTTAAAAATCATTAAAAGATATTACACGTAGCAAATAACCATCATTGATATTAAAAAAACAAGTGACTATTTTCTTGAAAAAAAAACGTTGCTTTTGCCTTCTTATTTTTCTCACGTTTAGTCGTTATCATTTTTTATCTCATTTTGTTTAATACTTTCAAAATTATATAAAATATAAAGTTCAATTAAAAATATCCTTCGTGCTTTGCACGGTACAAAAAAACTAGTTAAAATCAAAGTATGTGTTGGAACTTGGAACTTTGGTATCATTTATAAAATTTTCAGGAATAATGTAAGAAATAATAATGAAATGGCCATATCATGGAACTAGTATAAATTAATAAAGAGATGGAGCATTATGACTTATATATATGAGGTAATGAGTGTGAATGAGATTCAAGTGGGCCGACCAGTGCTGGATTTAACTCGTAAAACAAATGCCCCTTGTGTATAACACAGCTAACGCAGGAAACTAAGCATCTAACTATATCACCATTATAAAAAGTTCAATTAAGTCAAATGTGGGTGACATTATACTCCGTATTATATATGTAAATGTACTTCATAATCATAATTAATAAAATGCAATTAGAGTAATTAGAATAATATCCTAACAATAATAAACCTTCACCTTAGGTCTGATCAGTATTATAAATAGTATCCTAAAAACCCAATTAAGCATTAAACCAGAATTTCAAGTAGCTGAATTTTTCTACTGCTTAAAAACCAATTCTTTTATTCTTCATTCTAACTAGTGTGTGATATTTGTAACAAAAATATAATGGGGTTCAAAGAAGTGGTAAGTATATTGCTAGTGGTCATGTTAGCCAGTCAAGCCATAACTTCCAAGTGCCAGTACCATTCATCAGCTGAGTTGGTCCACCAATCAGGATTGTCGCAGATCCTCCACGAAAGGGTGCTGCAGACCCTTGGCAACCAACGAAGCCAGGAAATTCGTAAGGAGCCACTCCGACCCTCAGCCCCTCAGGGGCTGATAGAGTCATTGTGAGTACACCTCCCTCTCCTGATCAACCTCCTACCCCTCCCATTTGTCTCGATCACGAATGTTAAACCATCATCTTCGGGCCTACATGCTATGTAGCATGAGGACTTCATATGGGATCCTGTTCTCGAACCAGAGTCGTCACTATATTGGGGACGATTATGATTCTTCACTTTATAATTCGTCGTATCCATTAGCACTATTTTTAAGATTTGTTGTTTTCAATCTCTGTATCCGTCTTCAGTGATTTGCTATACTTTATATCAATAGGTATGTATAACCTACATGTATTAATCTATAAGCTAAGGCCATGTTATACTGAAGGCTTGGGGAGGAGTTATTGTGAATGAGAATAATGCCACGAGTACTTTTTCTAATACAATGCATGAGAGAGGGGCGTATGATAACAATAATCTAGTTTACAATGGGATTTTTCCTTATTTATTCCCTAGAAGAGCACCAACTAGCCGTTCCTAAGTAATAGGAACCACTTCCTATTTGCGTGGGGCGTATATGACCAAGATGGAAGACTTGTTCTTGCCATGTCAGCGTGCAACTACTTCTCAAATGCTGGCTGATCTTTGACCTGTTCCCTAGATTCGAATTTAAACTCGCATCAGCTTCTAGATCCTTCCAACGCTGACCTGCACTTCTGCTTCTCGGCTTAACTTGCTTCTCGACTCTTAACCTTAATTCAGGTTAGGTAAATTTGACCATAATAATTTGCCCCCAACTCGTTGGTTGAGAATTCCGTATGACGCAACCTGCGAGTTTTATTTAAGAACATGCGATTTAAGCCAAAAAATACTCACAACTTTACTAACCAAAAAATAATCAATTAGCAATTCGGCTTGAGAAAAACCGTCCAAAAATAATTAGTAAACTTGAAATAACTCAACATAATTCAAAAGGATTCAAATTAATTCAAAAATTAAAACTTCCCTCTTCTCCCTTAGTGGGACGCGTGGCAGGCAACAAATGGGAGACAAACTTTGCATGCCTTTAACTTCTACAACCGTCCTTAATAAATATCCAACCCAACCGTCATTTCTCTTTACTCACACTCTTCACTTTCTCTCTCCCTCTCCAAAGCTTTCTCCCTGCTAGGCGTTCACCATTCTTGCTCCCCAAGCGAATTTCGCCTTCAATTCCGCAGGTAATCGGTTCTTTTTTGCTTCCTTTAGTTTCCTGAATCGAATCTATTTCAACACTTAGTAATTTCACTTTATCCTTCTTTATAGTGAACTAGGCTTTGGTGAATTCTGGTTTGCAATTGGGGTTTTTCTTTTTCGAATTTTTAGTGAAAAATAACTCGAAAATTTTTGGAAAATGGTGAAGGCAAAAGAGCATTATGCTAGTAGATTTTAGGAGAGTGATTTAAATGAAATAAAAGAAACGGCCAACTTCCCACCTGAAACCATTATAATCGCTCCTCAACCTGACCATAAACCCGAATTAGTTGATCTTGACACATGCGTCTTTTATACCTACGCCTTCGACTTAGGGCACAAATTCCCCTTCTCACCTCTAACCCAAGCTGTGGTCTCCAACTGGGATGTGAACCCGGGTCCACTGGGGTCACAGGCGTGGAGAATTCTGGCATTAATCGAGCATTTAACGATGAACTGGGAAGAGGCATTTACTTATGAGGACTTAATGTCGGTTTATGGGGTAAAGAGGGCCCTTGATTTCACCTACTCGTTCAAGAAACGCGTAGGGTGTGACTATCTGATCATTGACAAAGATGTCAATGACAGAAAGTGGAAAGAGTCATATGTCTTCGTGGCTAAGTCGAGTTTAGGAGATGCGGGGGATTGGCTTCGTGGTGGATGGAACTATGGAGGTATAATTAACACGTTTTCTTACTCTTATTTTTTTTCTAAAGATATTAACCAACCTGTTCTCTTACTTGGTTTTGCATGTTATAGATCTTGACATCCTAGTCCCAGAATCCGAGGTCTCGAGAGAGCGTGTGGTCCAACTTCTAAAAATATCCCGAAGCAGGAGAACGTTTTCTAGGGCATACCCTCCCCCTTGCTACAATCTATTTCCCGGCTCTTCTACTATTATGGGTATGCTTAATTCGTAGTTTCTCTCTCTTCCTGGTTTCTTACCTGTCACTTGTTATTCTGATTCTCACCTCCATGGTGTGGTTTTTGCAACACCTCGAGGCGTCTCAAGTTCTGAGGAGGAGATTCTGAGGACAGCTCAACGTATGAGAAGGAAGAGGGGTGGACCCGGCACTTCGAGTACTGACGGGAATACCTTACACGGTGCTAACTCGGGCGCGGAGACCCCTACCAAAAAGGCTAAGTCTGAGGAAGTACAGATAGTGGGTCCCCCTCTCTTCCCTGCTCCCCGTGTCCATAAATCCTCGGATCTCCGCTTCTCGGGTATTCCGTCTGACTTCCTGTCCCACCATGGGGTGGATCATAGGATCATGCCTGTTGCTTCCCAACTTCTCTTTTCCTCTGCTGAGAAGAGATTGGACTCTTATGATCCGGAGGTCCTGGCTGCCCGAACTGTGGGCCACCTTCTACAGGTACTTTGTTACTTACTTTATCGTTTGTATGTTGGGTTTATTGCCCTCTTAGTTTTATCTGGGTCATGTCCGCTTAGTAAGGCATATCGGTGCCCCTTGTAGGGTTTGCAGAATAAATTGGTCATGACCAAGCGCCTCAAGGGCTTTGCTGATGCTCAGGTCCAGACCAACTTGCGTTTGAAGGAGCTTGAAACCATCATCAGCAAAGCGGAGGAAGAGAAGGCGGCAGAGCTGAAGGTGCAAGAAGAGAGGCTTGCTAAGGAAGTGGAGAAGCGGGAAAAAGAGCTCGCTCAGGAAGCAGAGGAGCTGAAAAAAGAACTAGCTGAAGAGAGGAGGTTGAGGCAGGAGGCCCAAGAAGAATTCAAGGACTTGGAAGCTGAGGTCACAGTGTTTGTGAGGGCCCAGTTTTCACATCATTTCCTCATCCAAAAGTTGCCCGAGTCCCAATTCAGGGGGTACATCGATGCGTACCTTCAGATGGGATCCATGTCCGATCTGGGGCCAGCTCCTTCAGTTGCCGGGGATGCCGAGGTTGGCGATGAATCGAGCAGGAAGGGGGACAATGACGTGGGTGACAATGTGTAAGCTTAGTTTTTATAAATACTTTCAATGGCTTAAACAATTTTTTTTTTTTTTGCCTTCTAGTAAACAATCTAATTACGTAGTTGTTTCTTTTTACCGTTGGCTAAGGGGCCAACGTGTTTGGTGTGTACCTGATGATATGTGAGCGTTTGCTCTAATTGTGTGTTATCATTAGCTTTTCCGCCTTCGCTCTTTACTTGTTCGTTTTCGATGTCTGCTTTTGCCATTTGCTTTCAATACTTACGTGTTTGTCTTTGTTACTTTGCACATATGTCTGCATTTATAAACAGGTTAGGGGCGACCGTTGGTGTTTCCACCAACGGCCCTCCGATGCTTAAGTCAGTAATGGCTTTTGGAGAGGAATTTTGAATAATACGTAAACTTTATATAAGTACTTGGGGGTTTAGACATGACCTGGTAACCTGCGTACCTATTAGCTTTGTAACCTGGGTACCTGGGGTTCAGATGTCCTGAACTGTTCTCTGCTTGTTCTTAACTATCGTAACTCTGCAACGTAACACTAGTTAGGAACGACCGTTGGTGTTT
This sequence comes from Salicornia ramosissima, assembly GCA_951394345.1. NCBI lineage: Eukaryota > Viridiplantae > Streptophyta > Magnoliopsida > Caryophyllales > Amaranthaceae > Salicornia > Salicornia ramosissima. The sequence goes on along the minus strand of OX596233.1, from coordinate 44,229,990 downwards.
CCACCAACGGCACTCCGATGCTTAAGTCAGTATGTGATTTTTGAAAAAGAAATTTAGGAATTTATTTTATATAAGTGGCGTACCTGAATAGCTGGGGATAGTTGCCCTCTACAGTGCACTTTTTAGAAGTGATACTTCTTCAAATGCACTGCATTCCAGCTCCTAGGGAGTTGCTTACCTATTGAGTCTACTAGGTAATACGCCCCGTTTCCAACTACCTTTTCTATCTAATATGTTCCTTCCCAGGTTGCCCCCAGCTTTCCTACATTTCTTTCTTGTGTGTTTTGAAATACTTTTCTGAGGACCCAATCTCCGGTTTAGAACATTTTTGCTTTCACATTCTTGTTGAAGCTTCTTGACACAATGCTCTGGTATGTTGCATTCCTTATCGTTGCATTTTCTCGTAAGTCTTCTATGGTGTCCAAGTCGCATGTTATTTCTTATACGTTCTGCTCTGGTGTGAGTAACCCATATCTTGCTGTTGGAGTTACCACTTCTGCTGGCCATACAGCTTCGCAGCCGTATACCAGAGAAAATGGCGTCTGGCCTGTAGCAGCTTTAGGTGTAGTCCTGTTGGCCCATAGGATCCTTGGTAGTTCTTCTATCCACCTTCCTTTCTTTGCTTCTAGTCTCTTTTTTATACCGTTGATGATGACTTTGTTACTTGATTCTGCTTGCCCGTTCGCCTGGAGGTACCTTGGTGTTGACGTATGTAGGTCTATGTCCATTCTTTGCAGAACTCTCTCGTCTTGTCACTGATGAAATGGTATCCATTGTCGCATATGATTTCTGACGGGATTCCAAACCTGCATATGATGTTAGTCCATAGAAACGATATAACTTCCTTATCTCTTACCTGGGAGTAAGCTGCAGCTTCTATCCACTTAGAGAAGTAATCGGTTACTGCGAGCATGTATGTTTTCTGACCTGGTGCTTCTGGTAACTTCCCTACTATATCCATTCCCTACCTCATGAAGGGCCACGGTGTGAGGATTGGACTTAGTTGTTGGGTTGGTTGGTGGGACAAACCTACATGCTTTTGGCATTTATCACATTTGGATGCGTACCTGTGGGCGTCTTTTTTTACAGTCGGCCAGTAGTACCCGTATGTTAGGATTTTGTTGGCTAATGATCTCCCTGCTATGTGAGATCCACATTGGCCATCGTGAAACTCTGATAGAATGTTCGGCCACTCGGCTTCTGATAAAAATTTCTGCATGATTCCTTTAGATGATCTCTTAAATAAAACATCTTCTCGTACTTCATAGCTTACTGCTTTAGTTTTTACTTTTCTGGATTCCATTTTATCTTGTGGTAATGATTGGTTTTGTAAGTAGTCGAAGATTTCTTGGAACTAGGGTGTACTTTGGGATGTAGAGTTTAAAGGAAGAGTGTCTTGTTCAGGTTTGGTTATAGCTGGGCTTGATAAGTGTATTAAAGGTATATTGTCATAGTTGCAGTTCTTGAGTGCTGACCCTAGGTTAGCGAGTGCATCTGCTTGTGTGTTCTGGTCCCTAGGTATGTGTGTAATGGTGAATGGTTGAAATTTTTCTGCTTTCTGCTTTGCTATTGCTAGATATGCGATCATCTTTGAATCTTTAGTTGTGAATTCTCCACGGATTTGGCTTACTATTAATAAGCTGTCACTGTAGACGCTCAACCCCGTAGCTCCTAAATCTTTGGCTAATGTCATTCCTGCAATCAAAGCTTCATACTCTACTTCGTTGTTAGTAGCGGAGAAGTCGCAGGTTATGGATTGCACTATCATCTCCCCTTGTGGCGATTTTATTACAACCCCTAACCCTGCTCCTCTAAAATTGGATGAACCATCCACGTATAAAATCCATACCTGAGGACCAGATAACTGGTTTAATTGCAACATTTCGCTGTCTGCTTTAGGCTCCAGGGTTGGGTTGAAATCCGCCACAAAATCTGCTAGGGCTTGCGATTTTATGGCCGATCTCGGCTGGTACCTGATGTCTAAAATGCTTAGTGCGATGTCCCATTTACCCATTCTTCCAGAAAGTTCGGGTTTTTTCAAAACTGCTTTTATCGGGTAATTGGTCATCACAACTACAGTGTGAGACTCGAAGTAATGCCTCAGCTTCTTGGATGCTGTAACCAGGGCTAAAACCTGTTTTTCTAAAGAAGAGTACCTGGATTCAGCATCCAAGAGTGTTTTGCTTACATAATAAATAGGGAGTTACTGATTCTCAGCTTCTCTGGTTAACACCGCACTTACTGCTTACTCACTAACTGATAGGTATAGCTGCAATATTTCCCCCGGATTTGGTTTGGATAGCAGAGGAGGTGATGCCAGGTACTGTTTAAGTTCCTGGAGTGCTTTTTCGTGCTCCTCTGTCCATTCAAACCCTTTATTTTTTCGTAAAACATTGTAAAACAAATGATATCCGAAGATTTAGATATAAATCTGTTTAGTGCAGCTACTCTACAAATTAATTTCTGTACCTCTTTCAGGTTTGCAGGTGACCTGATATTCACGATAGCTCTTACCTGGTCGGGGCAGGCTTCGATGCCCCGCTGCGTGACTATGTACCCGAGGAACTTCCCAGCTACGAACCCGAAGGAGCATTTTGTGGGGTTCAGCTTCATGTTGTGCTTCCTGTGTATCCCGAAGGTCTCGGTTAAATGCTGGGTGTGGTCTTCGGCTTTCTTTGATTTTACTAACATGTCATCGATGTATACCTCCATTGTGTCTCCTAGCTGGTTCTCGAACATCTTGTTCACCAACCTCTGGTAAGTTGCACCTGCATTCTTTAAACCAAATGGCATTACTTTGTAACAATATATACCTTTGTCAGTGATGAAAGTTGTTTTCTCTTGGTCCTCTGCATGCATCAGTATCTGGTTGTAACCCGAGTATGCGTCCAAGAATGTCAGCATCTCATGTCCGGCTATGGCGTCTACCATCGAGTTAATGTGGGGTAGAGGGAATGGATCTTTTGGGCATGCCTTGTTTAAATCTGTAAAATCAATACAAACTCTCCACTTACCATTCTTCTTCCCCACAACGACCACATTGGCCAGCCATTCCGGATACTTTACTTCCCTGATCTTTCCTGCTTCCAAAAGTTTGGCTACTTCCTCATTTATGATTTTGTTCCTTTCTGGTGCGAATTTCCTCCTTTTCTGCTTCACTGGTTTCATACTTGGGTCTACGTTCAGCTTGTGGGTAATGATGTCAGGACTAATCCCGATCATATCTTCGTGCGACCAAGCAAAGTAATCTGCATTCTGCTTCAGGAAATGGGTTATGGCTTCTTTCTGGGTATGGTGAGGGTAGCGCCAATTAGGACTTTACGCTCTGGTTGCGAGGGGTCCAACTCCACTTCATCCAACAACATCTCTTCTTGTACAACTGGGGCTGGACTCTGCTGTAGTTGCTATGCTAGTTGTTTCTTTGGTTTCAAACTGCTGCTGTAACATTCTCTGGCTGCTTTTCTTTCTCCCCTGATTTCGTGAACCCCCCATGGTGTAGGGAACTTCACTACCTGGTGGAAGGTGGATGGCACCGCTTTCATTTTGTGTATCCATGGTGTTCCAAGTATGATGTTGTAAGCTGATGGGCAATCCACTACGTTGAAGGTGTTTGATGTGTTTACTCCCCCTGGCCAGGTATGCAATGTTACTTCGCCAATTGTTTGCTTCGTTTCTCCGCTGAACCCTACCAAAGTCTTGGTATTCTTCACCACGTCTGCTTCTCCTAACCCCATGGCTTCTAGTGCGTCCATGAAGATGATGTTTGTCGTGCTTCCTCCATCTACTAGGACTCTTTTGGTTAGGAAATTGCTAACATGTAAGGAGATTATCAAACAGTCATGATGTTCTGTCGTTTCCAGGTTCTTTGCTTCAAAGCTGACCGGCATCTCGAGTAACTTCTTCTCTGCTTCGTGTAGTGGTCTTCTGCTTACACTCGATACCGACCCGGTTTCTCTGGCTACTCTTTTATAGAATTAATTACCTTTCCGGATGGCGGTGATGGTGGTGGCCCCTCTGATTGGTTGATTACTTCTTCTTTTGTTTGCGTTAGGTGGTCTAGATGTCCCTTCTTATATAACCAAGCTACTTCTTTTTTCAGCTGGAAACATTCCCTAGTCACATGCCCATGGTCTTGGTGATAGCTGCACCAATTTGATTTGTCCTTTTCTGAGTCTGGTCGGTTACTTTTCTTGGACCACCTCACCTTCTCGCCTACTCACCTTAGGGCTTCCACTATGCCTTCTGCGTCTGTATTGAATAGGTACGAGGATAAGCTGGGATAATCCACGTGTTTTCTGGTTGAGCTTGGGTAACCTGCAGCAGCCAAAACAGAGTAGTCAGTTATCGAATGATCCGATGTAGCGGAGTTTACTTGATCTGATTCCCTTTTGGGATAGGGTTGATGTCTCCAGGTTCTGCTTTGCTGCTTCCTAAGTTCAGGTCCTCCGACTCATGGTGTTTCATCTTCTTCGAAGCGGATCTCTGCCATGGCTTTTCGCCTTACATCCTCGAAATTTGCAGCTGGGTACCTAGTCAGTTCCTGGTACAACTTGGAAGCAGGAGGGAGTCCTCTTCTGAAAGCCTCCACGCAGGTTCGAGCATCGACATCTGGTATTTTGATCATCTCCTTATAGAAACGATCCAGGTAGTCTCGGGTTGATTCTCCTTGGCGTTGGGCAGCACGGTATAAGTCGCTGGAGTATTTCTCGAGTGCTCTGCTACTGGAGAATTGATTACAGAATTTAGTGGCTAAGGTGGTGAAGTCGGGGATAGATCCTGCTTTCAGGTTAATAAGCCATTGCAAGGCGGGTCCATTTAGGGTACCTCCGAATGTTTTGCAAAGGGTTGCATCTAGTTTATTGGCAGGTATTGGGAGGTACATCATTTTTTGGCGATAATGGTTCACATGGTTTAGAGGGTCTGTGGTTCCATCATAAAGGTCGTGCCAAGAGGGTAGATTGATCTTTTTTGGAGGTATAATTTCCACTATCTCAGCAGTGAATGGGCTATGTGAGTACAGTTTCTGCTTCTCGAACACATCGTGTTCGTGAGAACCAGAGGACCTGGACATCATTTTATGCATCTCTTTATACTGCTTTTTTATGTTTCGTATGTCTCTCGGGGTTAGGGTTACTCCTTGATCATATTGATCCTTCATCATGGGGAGTTTTGTAGCCCTCGTCTTCTGGTATTTTGTCTTCGTCGTCTTCCCCATCTGAATTGCCATTCAGATTGAGAACGGGGATGCCGTCTGTTCTGAATTTCTTCTTGTTTTTGAGGATGTTGCTTTTCACGGATTCTAGTTCCTTTTGCAAGGAAGCTACGGTTTCATCTTTGGCATTGGCTGCTTCAATGACCACTCTCAGTTATTCCTGGGTTTCTTTCAAGGCTTGGGACATTGCTTCAATCTGCTTCGCGTTTGCTCCTTGGCTTGATGTCTCGGGAGCCATGATCTGTGTTTAGGCAAGAAAAAATAGAAAAATAATATGCATATTTTTGGTTTTTTGTGGCGAGTAGGTGTATACTCTTTTTTTTTTTTTTTTAGTGAACAATCAAGCTATGGCTTCACGGTGGGCGCCAAATTGTTTATGCAAAATCCCTACTCGGGTATGGGACTAAGCTAGTACAAACCACAGCTAGATTGTGACAAGCCGAATATGTATACTATACGAATGAAGGGGAAACGTAGAAAATACAGATCAAAGCAAAGAAGGGGACGGGGGTAACACGAGAGGATGGTGACGCAGAAACCTCGAAACAGAGGGAAAACTACGAGTAGCCTTGAGTCTACCAATCCACTATATGAATATACTTTTCTTTTGTGATTACAAGGATTGTACGAACTAAAATTTAAAAATAGTGAATGAGAATAATGCCACGAGTACTTTTTCTAATATAGTGCGTGAGAGAGGGGCGTATGATAGCAATAATCTAGTTTACAATGGGATTTTTCCTTATTTATTCCCTAGAAGAGCACCAACTAGCCGTTCCTAAGTAATAGGAACCACTTCCTATTTGCGTGGGGTGTGTATGACCATGATGGAAGACTTGTTCTTGCCATGTCAGCGTGCAACTACTTCTCACATGCTGGCTGATCTTTGACCTATTCCCTAGATTCGAATTTAAACTCGCATCATCTTCTAGATCCTTCCAACGCTGACCTGCACTTCTGCTTCTCGGCTTAACTCGCTTCTCGACTCTTAACCTGCATTCAGGTTAGATAATTTGTACCATAACAGTTATTCCCCTCATAAATTCTTCCTAGTTACTTTAATTTAAAGATTGCATATTCCATTATATGCATTTCTTTTGATGTTTGGTTGAACGGATAATTTGTTGATATCATCTTATCTAAACCTACTTATTCCTTTTCTTCTTGTCGTTTTATATGAACTTATTACCTGAATTGACTAAACTTTGACTTTCTTAATTTATATATTAATCCATAAGAAAAGAAAAACATCATAAATTATAGTAAACATAATATGTACTTTCAATCTAAACATGCATGTAATCCCTTTATCTCTTTTTTCTTGTTACATTATTTCTTTTTGCACGTACACTCATACAGTCTTCAATACCTAGCTTTGACAATAAATCAAATTGTGTATTTGCGAAATTAAATTATAAATTATAAAAATTAGATAGATTACACATTGATACAAATATAACATTATCTCTCATTATTATGTTGAAATTTTCATTAAAATTAGGCTTTCTAATTAACTCTTACTCCCAAAAATGAAATATATCAAGTAAAAAAAATTGATCGATGGGGTAATTCCATAATGAAATTATATCACAAGACTTTATCTAAACTTATTTTTTTAAACGGAATTGAAATGAGTTTCACAAATTTGATTATATTATACATATGTGTTCTATGAAATTTTGTACTTAAATTTTTTTTTTAAAAAGGTAAAAATTTTAGGAATGGTTGAGAAATCAAGGAAATAAAAAAAAAAATGTTGAATCAAATGGAGGAGCGGGAACTAAATTTTTGCAAAATTCAATTTCTAGATTTTATGTAACCATCATTCTAGTAATTTTATGTGAATCAAATTTTAAACTTTTTTTTAAAAATAAATTCATTTAGGCTTAGTTTATATTACTATTTCACTTAATATGAATTATGACTATTGTTCGTTGTAGTTATTTAAGAATTGTTTTGTCTACTTTAATATATATACTGACATACTGTTAATGGTTGGTTTCTAATCACTTTTGCCAACCCACTCGACAAAATTGAGGTTTATGAACAAAGGCCCTGATTTGTTCAAGGCCTTAATTTCCATGTCCGATCTTGGACCCCTTTGTTTGAACCTTGGAAAACGGAGCTGACCCATATTGATCAATGGTTAAGGATCCATTTTCTTTCCTTGAATAGTTATTCGCACCCCTTCGCTCCATAATCCGACTAGACGTTTACACCATGGCCGCTTCGAATCGCGGCCAATCACAACAAGAAAATCACTCCCGGCCGACCGATCTTACCGACCGAAGTTAATAACGTCAGAAAATGCCGATTGTCTCCGACGGAAAACAGTCGGCAAATGTGTACCGACCGTTACTATGGTCGGAAAAAAATCACCCGACCGCCAACGTGGGCGGTAGCGGTCGGTAAATACCGACCGACTGTGGCAGGTCGGTATTTACCGACCGCTACCGACCACGATGGCGGTCGGGAGATTTTTTTTCCACGTTTATCTATAGTCGGGCGAGTCACCCCTCTTCCTTCCTTCCTTATTCCTTATTCCTCAAACACTCAATCGGAAAAAACCCTAGCTTCATTCACTCTTCTCCTCCCTCGCACTCCGACGTCGGCACCAGCTGGTGGCTGCACCGCGACACGTTTCCCACCGCACCACCACACCCCACGTTCGCGGCTCTCTTCTCCTCCCTCACACTCCCTCGCAGAACAAAAATAGCGTCGCTGCTGCTCGTGGTTCGCTGTTGCTGGTGGTTCGTTGGCGTCGCTGCGGCTGGTGGTTCGATGCGCTGTTGTTGGGCTGCTGGCGTCGCTGCGGCTGGTGGGCACCACCTGTACATACCACCCCCTGCAGTTGAGGTAATTCATTATTAGGTTTAGCATTTACTTTTAATTGTTGTTTATAATTTTAATTTCTGGTTTATTAGTAGTTGATTTGATTTGAATTTTTGGGTTTTGATGATTTTTGGTGTTGGCCTTGTTTATTGATTTTAGGGTTAGCATTTAGTTTTACTTTGAATTGTTGTTTTTAATTTTAATTTCTAATGTTTGGGTTCCATTTAGAATGATTTTTTGTTTTAGGGTTATGAGTTTTGATTGGTAGGGGTCATTATTTTGCTGTAGGTGTAACATGTTGTTGGAGGAATTTTGAAGTTTATTATGATGTGAAAACTTTTTGTTTCTGCATAAAACTTCCCAAGATTAATGTCCAACATTACTGATTTAATTGTTAATTTACTGATCTGAGTTTGAATTTCCTGAAATTGAATATATGATTGAAATAGGTTTTTTGTAGAAAGGATATGATTGAAATATTTTTTTTGCTGCATAAAACTTCCCAGAAAGAAACATCTATATGATTGAAATATTTTTTTTGGTTACTCATTTAATATGCTCTTTAGGATATAAAAAGACTACCTAAATATCAATTATGCAACTTGCCAATTTGATTTGAATTTTTGGGTTTTGATGATTTTTGGTGTTAGCCTTGTTTATTGATTTTAGGGTTAGCATTTAGTTTTGATGCGTTCGGGTCTTTTTTTGGGTTTTTTTGCATGGTTTCTTGCCCTTTTTTGGTGTATTATGTTGTTGGTGTGCAATTTATGTGATTTATGGAAGCGTTTTGTTCATGTTTTTATGTTGTTTATCATGCATAAATGTTAATATTTAAGTTGGGCATAAATTAGTAAAAATTAGATTAGCAAATCTTGTTGTTTTGGCCTTCTTATTATCGATTGTGATCATGGTTTAGTGTGGGTTTTGTTTCTGTTTAAATCAAGACCTAAAAAGCTTAAATGAATAACCTATGACATGATCGAGCTTTAAAACCGTGTAATAGGTAGCGTTTGTATAAGTTAGGCGCGAAAACACCCTAAAACGCCATAAAAATGCAACAAAATTTGCATGTCAACTTTATTTTTCTTTTATTTGGAATTGTTTGAACTAACTCCATAATTTGCAGGAAAAATAAACCCAGAACCTTTGGAGTCCGAGCGTTTGGAGGTGTCCGAGCGCGCTAAGGTGGAGTTAGAGGAGAGAGACCGCCATCAGGAGGACCATCAGCGCCGTTTGGAGGATAATCAAAAGAATCAAGCGTAGTGTAGTTATTTGTTAGATTTCGGTTTATTATAGCTTACTTTTTTGCAAATTGTAACATGTGTTAGTCTTGTGTATTACAAATTATTTATATAAATAATATAAAATTTAATTTCGTAATTTTAATTTGTTTTTCATTAATATATAGTTTAATTTTTTTAAAGCGTTTTTGATATTTAGTGAAAAGAAAAAAAACAAAATAATTGGAACAAGGTAAATAAAAGAAAAAAATGGCCCAAAAAATCCAATTTTCCGACCGCTAGTCGGTCGGAATTACCGACCGAGGTCACGACGGTCGGTAAATTACCGACCTCCTAGCGGTCGGAACATTGGATTTTAGCGCCATTTTTTTCTTCATCTCCAATCGGTCGGTAAAAACTTTCCCGACCGATGACCAGTCGGTAAAAAAAATTTACCGACTAAATTTTCACCGACCTACGTTTATCGACCGGGAGAGGTCGGGAAATATGTTTACCGACCATTAGCGGTCGGTAAACGACGGTCGGCTGAAAGTGATTTTTTTGTTGTGCAATATGCTCGGGTTTGTGTGAATCTTGACATTAATTACAACCCAAGTTCCTAGTATTTTACTTCTCACTCGTGACAATATTGTGCACCCCTTTCATATTACTTAATTATGAGAGGATCCATGCGGTTTGTCCACATTATGGAAGGGCCGATCATAAACTTATAACTTGCCCCTTAAAACATCGTAGCCCTATGGAGTTAGTGGTAGATCAGATGAAACTTACCTCGGTCCATTCACCCGCTTCCTCCCATGATCCAACCACTCCTAACTGAATTCACATCACCCCCAAACGTAGAGGAAAACCTAAGCCTAAGCCTTTGGCTACTTTTAAAACTACAACCAACAATCCTGATGTTGTTTGTCCTCCCCATGCTCTTGTCCTAACCCCATCGGTGCTCCTCCATAACCCTTTTTCGCCTCTTGGTGAAGTCCATCATGAAGGAAAAGAGGCCACCCTAGATGGTGACGATGTTGACTCTCTTCCTTCTTATTTAGGAGAGGATATTGACATCCCTCACCTCCTTGGAATGGAAGTTGTTCAACATCTCCCTCTTTCTCCTGATGCGATGTCCCCGGTCGTCCATGACATGGAAGATGCCAACACCTCTCACTCTCCTATGGATGGCACCAAGCGTATAAAGAGGGATGATACCCATGAATGATTTGCTTCCAGTTCTTTGGGCCATCCTGTTATGGCTTCTGTTTTTTTGTTTAAAGCTTTCTTTATGTTTTATGTATTTAGCCTTTGTCTCTTTCTTTTCCTTGCTTTTTGTCATTTTCTTTTGACCTTGTGTACATCTTGTCATACTCTTTTGTTTGTGCCTAGGTATTTTGCAGGAGGTTATAACTCCTATGACTGTTGGGTCCATTGTAATTTGTAACTATACTCTCAATGATATAATATGGACTTTTTGTTACTCCCACCTATTGGTTTCTTGTTGTTTATTCTTGCCGCCTCTGCATATTTTAAGACATAATGATTATTGAGTTTTTATACAATCACATTTTACCATTATTTGGCCATTTACGTTTTTTGTATCCTTAGTTACAGGGCTTCTTACTAAAATTATGCCTTGTTGGGTTACTCCATTTGCGCTGCAAGGGCTGCAAAATCCCTTTTGCTGCTCCACTACAGTGCCCCTTGGATTCCTCGTTACTCAGTCTTGTAACATATTTCTAAAACGGAACTGGGTCTTACTCCTTTTAATTCAATGGTCCTATGCTACTCCTGTAACGACCCGTATTTTAGCAATGTTGTTTTCGGAGGAAACAACAATACGAATCGTCTATAACTAAATGCTTTAAATATTAAATAATAAATTAAATTACAGTGGAAGCTCTAAACTTAATCATTTTATTCATTAAACATTAAAGTCTTTCCAAAAACAATGGAATTGACGGGTCCTTTAGTACAATCCAAAATTACTAAAATAGGAAAATAACAGGAGCCTAATATGCTTGCCAAACACTCATCCCGACTCTAAGTTCTATCCTGATCACCTGCAAAATAAAAATTAGGGGTCCACCGTCAGTGGCGAGTAACTAGGCTGTTCCACCTAGAAGTGGAACAAAACAACATAAAACATTAAATCAAATAGCAGGCACGAAGCAGCCCAAACATACGAAACAACGTTCTAAAAACAGAATTATACAACAGAGATCTTAAGCAGCGGGAAAACCTCATTGGTTACCAAATTCGAACAACACGTTATATATAATCAACAGAATTATTTATCAACAGCGGACATCAAGAACTAACCGACACGACCGAAGTCGATACAACAAGTGAATCCCCGACATGATTCATCACCGATGAACCGATAACAATAAACAAGTCCCCGACACGATTCATCACAGATGAACCGATATGACACGACACAAGGTCGATACAACAATAACAAGTCCCCGACACGATTCATTACAGATGAACTGATACGACACGGCACAAAGCCGATAACAATAGACAAGTCCCTGTCACAATTCATCACAAATGAACCGATACGACACGGCACAAGGCCGATACAACATTGACATGATCAACACAAACATTAAATGACACGACTCAGGATCAAGCAACAATCATCAAGACTCGAAACAAAGACACCAACCAACACGCATAAATTCATACAACAACTCACTAACTTCAATATGATGACAAGTATATAATCAACAACGTTACAACAATTCTTGAAAGCTAGAACTGATTACATAACGTAAGAACATCGAAAAAATCATAAAGATACAGTTTTTCATACTACAATACGTTTTAACAAGATCCAACCTTCATCCATGAACAAGTGCCATTCGGCCTTCACAAAAAAAAGCAAGAACAATGAAGCACTAATTCTACCAAGCTAATAATTCGAATACCTCAAGTTTCATGGCAAGATTCAATAATCCCATAAAAGATTCATAAAAATCAAAGCTTGCATAAATAATAATTTAAAAGATCAAGAAAACAATTATCCAAAAACAACCTATACTATTCGGCCAATCAAAGATACATTCAAGATCAAGATTAAATTCATCAACATGCATAAAACAATCATGATTTATTCATAACTAAATCAAGATTTCAAGATTATGAAAGATTACCACAAAAAGGTTCAAACTTGCATATCATACTCTAATATATGCGAATAGAACAAGGTATAAAAATAAATCTTTATACTTATAACATGCTTCAAGAAAATAAAGATTCAAGTTTCAATCATCAATATATGCATTTACAACAAATAAAACCTCATGCTTTAGAACCGAAAACCACACGCATGGAACATCAAAGAATAATTCAAGATTTCATTAATTCATAACAAGATTCATATCAAACTATCATAAGAAGATTAAGCAATGCATAAAAATTCCAAGATTTGTCAAGATACAAATTAAACAAGTAAACAAACCAAGATAAACACCCTACACTACTCGACATTCACACGCACAAAAGAACAAACATCATGACTTCTATCTAATCTAGTATTCTATGTAGGTTGATCCTCATACTAAGTGAAAAAGCTAGTTACCTTTTGATTGATTTGGAAAGGATGGAAGATGAATATTTGATGGGGTTGTATGGGGGTTGTCGTGAGTTTTTGAGAGGAAGAGTGGTGTTTGTTTTGTGGTTTGTTCCAATAATGATTAAGAGATAAAGGGTGGGTTTTTATGATATAAATATAATAAGAGTTTACTAGATAATATGAGTTAGATTATGAAAGAAATATAAGGGGAATTATTATGGGGAGGCCGGCCAAAGGAAAGTAATTAGGGGTTTGGGTTCCTAAAATTTAGTAAAGGTTGTTAGGGGGAAAAATACTTCCTCCGTTTTGAAAAAAACGCAACAAATTGGATGGCACGGACTCCTAGTCTATTTTTTGTTGTGAGAGTAAAAGAAATAGAGTGAGAAAGTGAGTTATGTGATAATGTATGAGACAGGAAGAAAATACTTACAAAAATGGAAAAATTAAAACTGTTGTATTTATTTTGCAACTTCCTGAAATGGAAATTGTTGCATTTATTTCGGAACGGAGGAAGTAGGATTTTTAGGATTAAATTAGATATGAATTGATAATTAAGGTTGAAAAATAAATTAAACAATTTAAGGAAATTATTATGGGGGCCGGCTAGGAGGGTTAACAAAGGGGTTTTGGGCTTGCTTCAACTAATAAAATTAAGTCTTTTGGGCCCAAATCTAATGATTCAGACTTTAAGGCTTAATCTTGCACGAAATTTTACGACCCAAAAATCCGGGTCGTTATAATCTCCCCTCCTTAAGAAAATTTCGTCCTCGAAATTTCATAAGGAAGCACACAAAAACATGAAAGCAACAGATATAGCAAGCTAAGTTAGAAAGACTACCTGCGTCATCCACGGGTCGAGCTGCAGCTTCTTCCTGAGTCATGCAGAAAACACTATTCCGCACTGGGGCCTTATTGCCTAAGTCTGCGGCCTGCTTCTTTGGGCAGAACATAGACTTATAGCCAGCTTGTCCGCATTTGTAGCACATAATCGGCCTGCCATCACATCTTACCCCGGGGTGAACTCCTTTCTTGCAACCGCTACAGATCCTCGGGTATCGACTCTGAGAGGGTTGGCTGTTTGGATGCGGGTTCTCGTTGCCCTCAATGTGGGGCTTCTTTTTGCAACTGGGGTAGGAGCAGGGGATGTCCTTTTCTTTTCTGCTTCTTCCTCCACAAGAGATGTGTAAATCTCCAGTGCTACCTCGTACGCCATTTGAAATGTTGTCTCTCCACTGCTTATTAAGTGAACCCGAATGCGAGGATCCATCTTCTTAATGTACCTCTTGACTCTCTCGGCTTCAGAAGGAATGACTGCAGTGGCGAACCGAGAAAGCTCTGTGAACTTGTCCGTGTAAGCTTGACCGGACATGCTGCCTTGAATGAGGGTAAGGAATTCTTCCTGCTTCTGCCATCTCAGCTCATCAGGATAGAATCGATCCTGGATCTTGCTGGTGAAGTCTTCCCATTTCAAGACTAGCTTTGTCTCGGGGTTGGCCCGTAAGGTACTCCACCATTTATCAGCTTTGCCCCTCAAATAGTATGACGCGATAGCCACATTCTCTTGTTCCGGACACGCCATGGCATCAAAGAGTTTTCTCATTTCGCGTATCCAATTCTCGAGGATCACTGGATCAGCTGCCCCATCATACGCAGGGGGTCGGAGGCATGCAATCTTGTCAAACGATGACTGACCACTCATTGGTTGAATACTCCTTTGGGCCAAGGTGAGGATAGCATCCTCTAAGGCTCGGCGCTTGTTGCAGGAGTTAATCATACGATTAGGGGTCATCATCCTGCAAAAGAATAACAATAATCAGGAATAAATACACCATAACACAAGAACCTAAAAAACTAAAGAATAAAATCATTCTTAACCCATGGCTCTACCCGAGTCAACACTCACTAATTTCTCGTGGTAAAGCTAACTATGTTCAAACTCTCGGGATAAAATCGCACACAATCTCACGGGTTACTTATGGAGAAGTAACCTAAAGTTTCAGCTCTGGTACCAACTGTAACGACCCGTATTTTAGCAACGTTGTTTTCGGAGGAAACAACAATACGAACCGTCTATAACTAAATGTTTTCAATATTAAATTAATAAATTACAGCGGAAGCTCTAAACTTAATCATTTTATTAATTAAACATTAAAGTCTTTCCAAAAACAATGGAATTGACGGTTCCTTTATTACAATCCAAAATTACTAAAATAGGAAAATAACAGGAGCCTAATATGCTTGCCAAACACTCATCCCGACTCTATCTTCTATCTGATCACCTGCAAAATAAAAATTAGGGGTCCACCGTCAGTGGCGAGTAACTAGGCTGTTCCACCTAGCAATGGAACAAAACAACATAAAACATTAAATCAAATAGCAGGCACGAAGCAACCCAAACATACGAAACAACGTTCTAATAACAGAATTATACAACAGAGATCTTAAGCAGAGGGAAAACCTCATTGATTACCAAATTCGAACAACACGTTATACATAATCAACACAATTATTTATCAACAGCGGAAATCAAGAACTAACCGACACGACCGAATTCGATACAACAAGTGAATCCCCGACACGATTCATCACCAATGAACCGATACGACACGACACAAAACCAATAACAATAAACAAGTCCTCGACACGATTCATCAAAGATGAACCGATACGACACGGCACAAGGCCGATACAACAATAACAAGTCCCCGACACGATTCATTACAAATGAACCGATACGACACAGCACAAAGCCGATAACAATAGACAAGTCCCTGACACGATTCATCACAGATGAACCGATACGACACAGCACAAGGCCGATACAGCATTGACATGATCAACTCAAACGTTAAATGACACGACTCAAGATCAAGCAACAATCATCAAGACTCGAAGAAAAGACACCAACCAACACGCATAAATTCATACAACAACTTGCCAACTTCAATATGATGACAAGGATGTAATCAACAACATTACAACAATTCGTGAAGGCTATAACTGATTACATAACGTAAGAACATCGAAAATATCATAAAGATATAGTTTTTCATACTAGAACAGGTTTTAACAAGATCCAACTTTCATCCATGAACATGTGCCATTCGGCCTTCACAAAAACAAAGCAAGAACAATGAAGAACTAATTCTATCAAGCTAATAATTCGAATACCTCAAGTTTCATGACAAGATTCAATAATCCCATAAAAGATTCATAAAAATCAAAGCTTGCATAAATAATAATTCAAAAGATCAAGAAAACAATTATCCAAAAATAACCTATACTATTCGACTAATCCAAGATACACTCAAGATCAAGATTAAGTTCATCAACGTGCATAAAACAATCATGAATATTCATAACTAAATAAAGATTTTAAGATTATGAAAGATTACCACAAAAAGGTTCAAACTTGCATATCATACTCTAATATGCGAATAGAACAAGGTATAAAAATACAATCTTTATACTTCTAACATGCTTCAATGCTTCAAGAAACTAAAGATTCAAGTTTCAATTATCAAGATATGCATTTACAACAAATAAAAACTCATGCTTTAGAACCGAAAACCACACGCATGGAATATCAAAGAATAATTCAAGATTTCATTACTTCATAACAAGATTCATATCAAACTATCATAAGAAGATTAAACAATGCATAAACATTCCAAGATTTGTCAAGATACAAATTAAACAAGTAAAGAAACTAAGATAAATACCCTAAACTACTCGACATTCACACGCACAAAAGAACAAATATCATGACTTCTATCTAATCTAGTATTCTATGTAGGATGATCCTCATACTAAGTGAAAAAGCTAGTTACCTTTTTATTGATTTGGAAGGGATGCAAGATGAATATTTGAGGGGGTTGTATGGGGTTTGCCGTGAGTTTTTGAGAGGAAGAGTGGTTTTTGTTTTGTGGTTTTGTTCCAATAATGATTAAGGGATAAAGGGTGGGTTTTATGATATAAATAAAATAAGGGTTTACTAGATAGTAGGAGTTAGATTAGGAAACAAATATAAGGGGAATTATTATGGGGAGGCCGGCCAAAGGAAAGTAATTAGGGGTTTGGGTTCCTAAAATTTAGTAAAGGTTGTTAGGAGGAAAAATAGGATTTTTAGGATTAAATTAGATATGAATTGATAATTAAGGTTGAAAAATAAATAAAACAATTTAAGGAAATTGTTATGGGGGCCGGCTAAGAGGGTTAGCAAAAGGGGTTTTGGGCTTGCTTCAACTAATAAAATTAAGTCTTTTGGTCCCAAATCTAGTGATTCAGACTTTAAGGCTTAATCTTGCACAAAATTTTACGGCCCAGAAATCCGGGTCGTTACAACTCCTCTGTACAAGCCCTCCACTATTGTATTTGTCCATTTTTTTATTTCACATTTATTTTGTGTCTTGTATATATTACATACATGCTGACTATCCTACATGGGTCATTGACTTGGGTGTAAAACAACCACCTTTGCCTTTGCTTTTCTACAATCTATGTCTACATAATTATCTTATCACACATAAAGAAAAAGTTGAAAAGCCTTTTGTTTATGTCTTTTTGCTTACTGCCCATGTATTTTCATTTGTAGTATGTTCACATATTTTTTTATTTGGTTAATTGTACTCCACTTTTGTTCCACATTTGGATATCTCAAAGATATGTTCTTTTATTCTTAATATTCTTTTTGCAAATCCTATGTTATACGCATGTTGACTACCCTTTATGGGTCATTGAATTGGGTCTTTGTTACCCACTTTGCCTTTGTTGGTCTACAACGTAATCACTTTTTATTACGCCATTTTACCTATAGCACTTGTATGTTCTTTGGGGTTGCACCATCGTTTTTATATGCTCAGTCAACTTGGCAATTACAAATAAATTCCTTTCACCATGAATGTTTTATTTTGGAATATAAACGGTGCTAAGAAATCGACGGCCTTGGTTGAATTGATTTTTCAACGCGATCAACATCGCCCTGATATCTTTATCATAGCTGAAACTTTAAAATAATCGACATAATATCCAGCGTATCATTCGCAGTCTTAATTTTAGTTCTCACATCATCATAGTTGATCCCATTAATCACTGTGGGGGATTATGGCTGTATTGGAACCCAATAACTTTTACACTTTTAAATAACATTTCCTACAATAGGTACATTCATGTTCAGATCTCTGATCATCTCATAAATGTATAAAACTGCCTTATGGAACTACTTAACCGTGTATATTGCACAATTAACGCTTCCTTGGGTTATTCTAGCCAACTTTAATGAGTTACTTTCATTGGATGATAAAAAAGGTGGGGTCACACCCTCCCTCCAACGCTGTCAACGTCTTTCCTCTCTTCTGGCCAACTCTAACGGAATTGATTGTCTGCATACTAATAATAAATACTCTTGGAAACGTAAGGTCTCCAACTAATTTGTGTATGAAGGTCTTGATCGTGCCACCTTTCGTCATGATTTTTTCGTCCAATTTTCTTCCGCCTACTCTACTTATGGACCTTTTACCAATTCTGATCACACGCTAGTAGTTTTCAGCTCACAAGTGCCAACCATAAATATTGGCCTGGTCATCTATTCCTCTACCAAAATGCTTGGTCTTCCTACGATAAGGCTAAGACCATCATAAATACACAGTGGAATCTACCCACTGCTGGATCACGATTCTTTAGTATTATGTCCCGGCTCTCCAAATTAAAAAATGAACTTAAAACTTGGAGCTTAACTTATATTCGAAACATTCACCTGCAATTACAGTCAAACTCGCTCAAACTTGTAGGGAACAGAGTTTGTGATTCATTGTGTAAACTGGTATGGAATCAGTTATAGTGTTCCCTGAGCTGTACTGAAACAGCCTTGTATGCTTGCTATGCTTTTACTTTCTTAATTGTGCAGTAAGTATGAGATTATTCAAGTATTGAAGTCAAGGTTCAAAGATGAAGATAGTTTAAGAAGACTTTCAAGACTTGGTTTACATGAAGATAGATTAGGATCTTATTTTGTGAACATTAAATCTTCATGTAATGTATGTGTGAATGCTTGATAGACCATATAAATTTTTGTGTGTGAATAAAGAAGTATTATGAATATTAGAACCAGAAGGTATAATATTCATAACACTACTCAATAGGGAAACAGGTCTAGGGACTAGTTCCTCTACGAGCTGCTGTCAGTTTTGAAAAATAGGATTTTTTTGTCCCACGTTTTTAGAATGGGCTTTAGAGTTTAAATTTAAAAGACAGCTGATGGGTTGTTAAATATTTAGAGGTTGTTTTCTAAATAATGAGAAGATCTTTTATTGTAACAAACTTTTCGAAAGTTTGTTAGAAATAAAAAGATATTCTTTTATTTTTAGAAAAGAATATTTTCACATAAAATCACAGCCCAAGGTTGGCGGGTATTATGAGGGGATTAATAATCCTATAAATATGTAACAATTCTGATTGATTGCTCACGAATCTCTGACGCAAGATTGAGAATTATTTTCAGAGAAATATTCACACCACGCATAAAGTCTTTATCGAGCAAGAACACAAATCTTTAAGAGCTTCAACTTTACTCTTTAATCTTTGTGAGAAAGAAAATCAGAGTGAAAAATATTGTAATTCATCTTCAACAAAGGGGTTGAAGAATGGGGTGTGTTTGTGAGTTCAAACACGAGATAATCCACTCAGAGTTGAGTGTGGAACTGATTTCTTGAGTAAGGGATAGTCGAGAGTGTGTAATCTTGTTATTTCTGAGTTGATTTAATAAGATACATAGGGTAGGAGGACGTAGGCCTTAGTTGGGCCGAACCTCGTTAAATTTGCTATACTGTTTTATTCTGCTTACGTTCTTTAAATTCCACTGCAGCCCCTAAAAAAAATAAAAATTTAGAATCATTAATCGATACGTCAAATACTCAATTCATCCCCCGTCCCCCCCTCTTGAGTATACTCAAACCTTCAAATGGGTTTTGGCATTACGAGCAACTAGATATCGCCCAAACTCTCCTACAAGAATTTACGGCCCTTTTCAATCAGCATACTGGACTCCACGCATATTCCTCATCTTTTACCTCCAGTACAAAACCAAGTGTTGTCCTCACTCATCCTCTTAGTTTCCGATCAGGAGGTTTACGATGCCTTCTTTGACATGAATCCTAACAAAGTACCCGGTTTTGATGGCTTTGGGCCCAAATATTTTCAAGATCATTGGGCTCTTGTGGGTCACCAAGTCACACAGGCCATTAGGAATTTCTTTAATTACCATGGATCATTTCCTGCACAACTTAATCACACGCTTATTACTTTAATCCCTAAAACAAAAAATCCCACACAGTCTAACCACTTTAGACCGATTAGTTTATGTTCCACCATGTACAAGGCCATTTCAAAAATATTGGTCTCTCGTATGCGACCAATTTTAACGCCACTTATTAGTCTGTTTCAGGGGTTTTTTTGCCTGATTGTTCCATTCAGGCAACCTTCTCGTTGTCCAAGAAATTCTAAATATCTTCCAAAAATCGAATAATAAAGTGGGTTTGTTGGCCTTAAAACTAGATATGGAAAAGGCTTATGATCGTATTGAATGGGATTTTCTTTGGGCTTGCCTCAGGGACTTTGGCTTTCCTTCGCTTTTTGTTTCTTGGATCAAAACATGTGTAACCACCACTTCGCTTTCCTTAATTGTCAATGGTCATAGCACCGCCTACCTTAAGCCTACCTTTGGCCTACGATAGGGAGACCCTTTATCTCCTTAATTATTTATCATATGTATGGAAATCCTCATTCGTCGTCTTTCACTGGCTTCAATGGAGCCACATCTAGGTATTGGGATTAAACTATCCCCTAGGTGTTTCTATGTTCCATGCCTTCTTTTTGTTGATGCTAGTTTGCTTTTTCCTAAAGCAAACCTCCAAACTACACGTGCACTGCACCTCATTCTTAATAACTTTTGCCAACAATCTTGTCAATTAGTTAACCTTCACAAATCCGCAATTTTCTTTTCTAAACATGTCCCGTACCATCGTCGTCATACTCTTACCGCTGAATTTAATATGCCACCGAAGTCTACCTTAGGTCGGTATCTCGGTGCTTATTTTGGTACAAATCACCATTCTACGATTGACTTTGACCGAATCCTTACTACCACAGATGCTCGCCTAAAACTATGGGAAAACAAGTTCCTATCTAAAGCTGGTCGGGTTGTTCTACTCCAGTCCAATCTCGAAGCCTTGGCCTCCTATCAAATGGAAGCTTTCAAATTACCTATGTCTACCTGTAACAAAAATGACTCTATCAATCGCACATTTTTTATTGGAAACAAGCCAAGGATAAAAATGGCATTCCTCTTACATCTTGGTCGACCATATGTCAGCCTAAGTCACAGGGTGGTCTTGGTCTTCGATGTAATGCTCCAACAAACCTTGCCTCCCTAGCCGAGTTGGCTTAGAAAGCTTTATTCCAACCACATAATTATTGGGTTTCTCTCATGCGCCTCAATTACCTCTCACGCAATCCCTTTTGGGATTATAAGCCCAAGAATTCAGACTCCTTTATCTGGAAACATATCCTACTTCAACGTCCAATTATCCGTAAAGAATCTGTTGGAAAATTGGGGACGGTTCTTCCATCCTCTTAAGGCTGGATAATTGGACTTATCAACAATCGATTCACGATAATTTATGGTTACTTCATGCCTCGTTTGATGTATCTCTTACAGTCGCGCATTTTATCACCCTTAATTATGAATGGATTACGTCTCTACTCTCTTCGGTATTTCCACCATATATGGCTCATCACATTAAAAGCCTATCTCTACCCCACATTTCTCTTCCAGACTCCCCAATCTGGGGCCTAACAACTACTGGTAAATTTTCAGTTAAATCGGCAACCTGGCTTGCTCACAATTCCAATCCTATGCCTCTCCCGGACTGGGAATTTAAATGGTTATGGTCATTGTAGATACCTCCAAAGCTTCAACTTTTTCTTTGGCAATTACTTCTTGACAGTCTCCCGATTTGATTTACGCTGTTTACGTGCCACATTATCCCCCTCCGTATTTGCCCTTTATGTCACCTCCATGATGAGACTACTGACCATCTTTTTCTTCATTGTCAAGGTTTTCGTCATTTTAGGAATCACCATAAGTTCCAAAGTATGCTTCACTATCCGGTGTACTTCTCTGGTATTAATCCTATGCTTCGTTATTTACATCGTCGGCATCCACGCCTCCTTCCATTGATAAACTTTTCCCTGTGGTCTATATGGAAAAGTCGTAATGCCCTATACTAGTTTTTAAGGGCACACCTTTTAACGTTTTATCAACTATATTCCGCGCTGCTTTTCTTTCCTCTGAATGGAGTGCCCGCCTTCTTTCTGACACCATTGCCTCTCCCACTTACCCTAACACCACTTCTACTTCCACTATCACTACAATCAATCCTACCTCCCCACTCCTTGTTTCCTGGCATCCGTCTCAGTCTCCTGCAGTCATGCTTAATTTTGATGGTAGTTCTTCATCTACTTCAGCAACGACCAAATTCGTCATTCGGGATTCCTTGGGCAATTTTCTTGCAGCTCACACCTTCAACCTTGGTACTACTTCTGCTATGCTTGCTAAGCTTATTGCCATGCGCAATGGTATTCAACATCTACTTCGTTCTGGGTCCCTTCATATTAGCAACGACGTTAACGGTGATAACGTCGTAAACAGGCAGTTACCAATCGATTTATAAAGCAAAAATATAACTAAAACTCATGAAAATAATAATTATTATTATTAATTATGAAATCCCAAATACAAAATATTAAACTAATCCCAAAATCTAGTCCTAAAGACAAGAAATAAAACTAGCTGCAAAAACAGGAAAGGAAAATAGGGGCCTAGACGCTCGACTAACTCATCCCGACTCTAGCCTCTATCTTGCTTACCTGCAAAATAGAATTGGGGGTCCACCATCAGTGGCGAGTAACTAGACTTTCCTACTTAGAAGTAGGACCACATTACATAAAATAACAGGTTAGAAGACACGGGAACAATACGATACAACGACGATCATACAACATGCAATACAAGCATCAAAGTTACGCAGCGGAAACAACGTAATCATAATCAATCATCATCCATATCATAACTCAATAGACACGACTTCTCAAGATCAACTTACCATAATAAGACTATGCTCGGTCTACAACCAATAACATGACCAACAAACAACAGACTTGCCCCGCTCAGTTCATCACCGATGAACTGATAGACCCGCTCAGTTTATCACAGATAAACCAATAGACATGACCCGCTCGGTCTTCAATCGATAGACACGACACGACTCTGACCAATCAAAAAATCACACAAGACTTGCCCCGCTCAGTTCATCACCGATGAATCGATAGACCCGCTCAGTTTATCACCGATAAACCGATAGACGCGCGATCTTTAACCGTTCGACGCACGATCTTTAACGGTTCGACACGACACGACTCAACAAGACTCAAAGACACTAATCATACATCATTCGAATCATCATGCTCAATCAACACATAAGTCAACCAACAACACAAGGTCAACAACGAAATCAAAATCGTATCTTGACATATCCTTCCCACGCATAAGTTCCACAATAACACCATCAAATAAATCAACTTAATTAATCATCACAATAAGAACAAAAGTCAAATCTTTCGTTATACAGTTATACACATGAAATTAAAGCAATGGATTCAAGATTTGGTCAAAACATGCCAAGATTCACGTGTGTTAACATGCAAGATTAAAAAATAAATGGGAAAAGATTCATCATAGTTCAAGATTAAGCATCAAGAAACGAAAGTGATCCATCATTGCTACTCGGTTATACACGCAAGACATGAGAAAATACAGCAAATTATCTAATCCTATATTCCTATTACCCTATGCAATCTAATCCTATTCCTAAGTAGAAGAGCTAGTTACCTAGTTAGTAGCAAGGCAAAACTCACGCACGAAAACTCGCCCAAACACGAGCCACTCGTCCACTATTGCACGGCCAAGAGTAAGCAATACGTCCAACAACCCGTTTATTGGTTCAAGCTTGATGATGGGTAGGAGGTTTGATCAATCTTTGATGCTTGTTTTGATTTGGAGAAATAAAAGTGAAATCTTTGATAGTGATACAAAGGGTGCCGTGAGGAAGACAAGAGGAGAAGGAGGTGGGGTTTGTTTTGGGGTTTAATTATTATAATGAATAAAAATGTAGGCTTTAGGATATTTATAGCATAAAGATTACTAGATTTTAGGAGGTGGCTACTAAATAATATAAGTTAGTTTAGGAAGGAAATTAAGGGGAAAATAAAATAGGGGGGGCCGGCTATATGGGATTAAATGTGGGTTTGGTGTTCCTAAAATTTAGTAGGGTGGTTAGGGAAATAAAAATAGAGTTTTTAGGTTTAAAGGTAAATAGACCTAATTAGATATTTAAGGGAAATAAACCAAATTAAACAAAATAAAAGGAAAGGGGCCGGCTAAGAGGAGTCAAGCATGGGTTTTGGGCTAGTTTCAATTAAACAAAATTAATTCTTTGGGCCCAAATCGGTTGATTCGGACTTTAAGGCTTAATTTTACACGAAATTTTACGGCCTAAAAATTCGGGTCGTTACAAAAGGAGACAACCTTTTAGCGGTCAATTCGATCAACAATGAGTATCGGCCACCTTGGAAGGTTGCCAATCTTGTCATTCAGATCCAATCCCTTCTTCCTCAATTTTCATCTTCAGTAGTTCACCACATCTACAAAGAAGGTCACCAAGCAGCAGGTTGAGTCGCCGTTGTTGGTCACTTAGTTAACTCTTCTCTATGTATTCAGTTTGATCACACTTCACAATTGTATAATATACTTGAGGAGGATAGTTTAGGTACTACCCTTGTTAGAAGGGCTACCTAATTTTGTATTCTATCTTTCTTTATCATATTAAAATATATATAATGAAAAGGATCATATGAGAACAGTGAGAACTCTTATCTCCTCCCTTAATCTATTAGTAATTAAATCTCATACATTCTCTCATTCTCATCCTTTCGTTTCTCTCTCTTCAACTCCCAACTCTCTCTCTCTCCTCTCACCATCAATAGTGGAATCACAGGACCACCTTCGATCATCATCAGGAGTACCTGCAATTCGATCATCATTTAATCATCAACATTTCAACAGGAGCACCTTCAATCATCAACATTTTGACAAGAACACCTTCGGTCATCATCGTTAATAATCTTGATGTACGTTCGATCATCTTCAATAGCACCTTCGATCTTAAGATTTTATCGGCAATCTCGAATCTAAGTTGCATATCGTTATTAAAGCATGAGTGCGAGGATGAAGATGGAGATGTAAATCGATTAATAGAGATGGTGAAGTTAATGATTTAATCGATTAACAATAGAGGATGGAGATGTTAATCGATTAATAATAGAGGATGTGTAGGGGATCATTTTTACCAGCCCCCTACGTCACGAGTTACGTTGCTTGAATGCTCATTAACGCCACACGTGAATGTAGGCTAGTAGGAGTCGCCACCGTGCGTTTATACGGCCCACGGACACCGAAGAAGTACCAATGCCAGGAGCAATTGGCCCCATATAGGTCGTGCACCAGAGTATGGGTTCGGGGACAGGTTACGAGCCAATCGTGCATTGGGTCTGCCCGTCTGTAAGCGGTCTCTACTAGGTCTCTTTTTGTGGTCGTATCATTATTAATCCTGAATACATAGATATCTCCATTTTATATCCTAAAGAACGCATATTACTAAGTGGGTTTAATTTATTTACAAATCAAAACTAATTTTATTATGACCACTTTGAATTAAATCAGTATTAAAAAATCCTAGAAAATAAAATAAATAAAATATGTATAAAATACATAATAAAAATAAATAAATAAATGGGCAGGTTGAAAGTGTGTTCTAAGAATATGTGGTTTGATGTGTTGTTTGGCTATTCTAAATGCAATAAATACTAAAGAAAATACGATTAAAATGATGATTAAGACACAAATTTTCTTACACGCTTTAACACTTTAATTATTATATTTGGATCAGTAATTGTAATCGTCATTTTTAACCGTTTTAATCAGATCAGGCTTTTATGTATGAATCTTAAATCATGTGAGTAAATCATGAACCACTTGACACGATATTAGTCTAATAATCCAAAATTATTATTGAAATGTAGCGATCATTTGGTAACACGCAATTAAATTAATAAATTCGTTCTACCATAATCCCGTAAAAATAATGATCCGATTATTTAAAATGACATTGTTAAAAGAGAAAAATATAGCGATCTTTTATGACACGAGATTTATTAATAAAAAATCGTGTAGCATAGATCGCATGAAAAAAGGATGAATTTTACGATTGTTATTATTATTTATTATCCAATCTTTTCAAGGAGATCTGAAAAATTATATATATATAAGAGCCAATGTTAATATCCGATCCTGCAAAATACGTTGATGAATTGACAATCACCACGCATATAAATTGCGAGATCGAAGTCGATTAGTTTATTAAGAAATATTATGGATGAAGATTAAAGTGATACTTGAGACATTAAGGTTGATTAAAGTGTTAAAAATCGTATGTATACGAGCATGGCTTTTATTAATTATTTACATTATCCATTGTCTGCATTATTTGTATCTATAATCATCATTTTAATCGATGATAAAAACAAGTTATGAATGAAGAAATGGATAAGGATAAGTAGAGACTTCAGGAATTATACCATGTAATGCCTTCGATAAAAAACAACCAAGGAAAACCAACGACGATAAATGCAAAGGTTTGTTTTGAAATTGACTGAGTTGATAATTTGTAGTGTGTTTGATGATGTTTTGAGGAGTGTTTGATGAGATGTGAATCTTTAGAGTTAAAGTATGTAATGCAGAAGAGGCCTCGGTGGTGTTGGCATGTGTTGAAAAGCTTGGAAGGACGCGTATTTATAGGCCAGAAGCAGCAACGAAGCACCCGGATGTTTTTGCTTGATTTTGCGCGTGATTCACGTGATTATTATACGATTTTTATTTGATTATGGATATATTCTGTAATCTTTGATATTCCGGAATATTCCGGGGCATCCCGAGATGCTCTAGGATGTCCCGGAATGTTCTAGAATGTTCCAGAATGTTCCGGAATGTCCCAAAACGTTCTAGAATGTTTTAGAAGCCTCCAGAAACTCTAAAAATTACATAAAATTTATTAAAAATTATGAAAAATTATGAAAAGTATAAAAAACACCAATATGCTTTGTGGAATAATTTCCAACATTCAGAAATGATGAAAATGCCCCTAAGCATGCAAAAATCCTAAAAAAGTCTATAAAAAAAACTCTAAAAATATGATTAAAAAATATAGAAAATATGAATAAATTATAAAATTATTTTTATGATTTTTAAAAATATTTTATGATGCAAAATGACATCTTTTTATTTTTTTATGAATATAAAATATGGAAAAATGCACAGAAAAAATATGAAAAATTCCTAAAAATGGTGAAAAAATATAGATAAATCCCGTAATCATCGCGAAACCTAACAATTGCTTCCAATGCACTTTAAACACGGTTTAGGTAAATGTTAGAGGTGTATTATGCATTTTCATCATCAATTACCCTTAGTTGGACTTGATGGCAATATGGTACGTTCATCATTAGTCTCTACATTGGGGAACAGGATGGAGATGGAGATTTTAATGGTTTAAACGATTAATGGAGATGGAGATCAATTTCATTGCAGATTTTAATGGAGATGTTAATTGCTGTGAAATCATCTTCATTTAATTTGCGAAGATGATGAATCTGCGAAGAAGATGATCGATGATGGTGACGATTAAGTGTTGCTTGAATTGAATCAAAAATATGTTGCATCCTCTTCGCCAGTTGCTGCTTGAATGAGTTTGATTCTACTTTAATCTTAATCATCATCATCATCATCAATCTTCTTTTTAATCATTGTGTAAATCATCGATCATTGCAGATTTAACACTGAGATCTAAGCATGATGATTAGACTAAGATTACATGAAAATTTAACACTGAGATTAACATGAT
Source organism: Salicornia ramosissima (assembly GCA_951394345.1). Taxonomy (NCBI): domain Eukaryota; kingdom Viridiplantae; phylum Streptophyta; class Magnoliopsida; order Caryophyllales; family Amaranthaceae; genus Salicornia; species Salicornia ramosissima. The sequence goes on along the minus strand of OX596233.1, from coordinate 44,202,069 downwards.
GATTACATTTTACATCATCAATCTGCGAGGAAGAAATGAATGTAATGAATCTGAAATATTTATTCTTAGAATTTGATATATACTAGTCAGAATCTAAGAGGATACTAATACAATCTGATATTAGACTCTTACAATCTTAGAGCATGTTTGGTATGCAATTTTTTGATGTTGAAAATGGATTCAAATACCATTTTACATTACCTTTTGTTTGATATGCTAATTTGGTAACAAAAACCCTTTCCCAATGGTAACCATTACCACCATTTTGTTACCCTTCACAACCCTATGAAAACAAAATCTTTATCCTTCTAATCCATTTCCATTCCATTTCCTTAATTATACCAAACAACAAATAATAGTATCACTTATTATTACCCTTTCCCCTTCTAATTTGTTTCCATTCCATTTCTTTTCTTAATCTCATACCAAACACCCCCTTAAAGTTAATTAATACTTTTTGGAATCTGAGAAATTATCACTGAAATCTAAGAAATTATTATTTAAATCTGAGAAATACATTCAGAATCTGAAAACAAATAGTAGAATCTGAGAACAAATATTAGAATCTGATAATAAAGCATTAGAATCTGAGAAGAAAGTTATAGAATCTGACAACAAACTATGTGCCAAGCTCTACATTGACAAAAAACTATGTGCCAAGCTCTACATTGACAAAAAAACTATGTGCTAAAGTGGGTTGTCCGTGTAGTTGAAACTCCTATAGCAGTTAATACAGAATTGGAGGACCTTCAAGTTGAACACAATACTCTTCAAGCAGAAGGAGTATCTCCTCCTAACGAACAAGAATATATATATATATATATATACCTCCAGGCTGAAAATGAAAAGTAAAGCACACTTGTATGTCGTCGACACAAGATTTCCATTTACTATATATAGTGTTATGTGTTGATGAGCGTTAACTTTTTTAAACAATCAGCATTGTATGTTTAACTAATCTAGGATCATCACCAGGAACTTGATACTTATGATCTACTATAATGCCCTATTTTGGGCAAGGCACAAGTTATGTGTTGCTCTTCGGTTTCATATATAATACAACAAAACATTATCTGCCTACTATTTAAGTCATGTAGTTGTATGACTTTATCTATGCACTTAGTACTTACTTTGTTATATCAGTGTGTAATTGGTACACGTTCAGTATTAGACTACTAAGTAAAAACCACAAAGTTTGTCTCGAAACCATTTATGAAATATTTGATTATAGGTGTTCAATAGTAGCCACAATCACTGCAATGATAATTCCAATGATAGATCAAATGCAAAGAAAAAGGAAATAAACAACACAATATATACTTACTAATGAAAACTCTTTTAAAAGTAATCCCACTGCATGAATACATACTTTCATACACCCTTAATCCCACACTTACACCCTAAAAAATCATTGCCATAAACTAATCAGCTACTATCCCACTGTACCACGGCACTATACTTGAAAAGAAATTTAGCTTCCTCCATTGTTGCGCCAGCAAAATAAATTTCCACAACATTGTTTACAATCATTGTCTGCCAAACCTGCAATTAAAAAATTTTAAAAAAAAACTCTGTCCATAACATATTAACTGCAACAATTATTTGACATTTTTCACTTTTATATCAAATCGTTGCGCTTATTTTGTTACGGAGGGAGTATCTACTACAACTTGCTAGGGTAATATTCTAACACACTAATTACCAATTCAAATAAAAAAAAAATTCATTATTTTTTGGCCAAATAAAATTCCATACACTATTTTAGATGTACAAGTAAATTTGTTGCCAATAGTTTTAGGACAAATCTAATTAAAGAGTACAAAATCAGTATAGCTATTAGTTACTGTTGAACCCTATATATCATATAGTGCACTAGCGAGTATCCCACATCGAAAGATGAGGATATACTAAACTAACTTATAAGTCTAGGAGTTACTCCTCCTATCACCAATTGGTTTTAGGAAGCAACCTCCTATGGCTTGTAAGTGACATAATTCTCTTCTTCTATATTGGGTTGCCCAAGCCCGTTTCTAATATTCTTGTGGAATTTTGAAGTCTTGTAAATGTCAATTTCAAAAGAAATTAGCTGATTTTGAGGAAGAAGAGAAAGTTATGCAGTTTCTTCTTGGTCTTAATAGTGGATTTGATACTACAATTAATAGTATCCTTGCAATGGAACCCTTGCCAAACATGAGTAGAGTTTTTCAATTAGTGAGCCAAGTAAAAACACAAAAAGAAATTAGTGTTTCACATGACTTATCATCAAGTTCAATGGCCATGAATGTAAATAGGTCTTATAAAGGAAAAATGGTAGAAAAACACCTAAAAGAGATTTCAAGAAAGAAAGAAATGAAAGATTTTGTGATCATTGTAAAGGGAAAGGTCATACTCGAGACCAATGTTTTAAGCTTGTGGGATATCTTGATTGGTATCTCACAATGCATAATAGCTCCAATTCTAAATCAACCCCTATAAAGCCTTCCTCTTCAAGATTTTCTGTTCATGTTGTATAACAAAATAATGAGGACAGTGAAGATGAAACCCCTCTTGATTTTTCTGCTCCTATGGCTAACTCTATTGTTGATCCTGACATGTACCAAACTGTATACCAAGAAGTGGTTAAAGCAATAAACAACAAAAATTCAATGGAAGATCATAAAGAGAAACACCTCCGGCTCAAAGAAGTCTGCTCATACTGTGTTTATTGGGATGACACAAGAAAATTCTTGCATTATGCATGACAAGAATCAATGGATTATTGATTCAGGTGCAACAGATCACATCACCAATGATGTAAATATGTTGATAGATGTTGAAGTCCTTCCTGAACCTATTCAACTTCACTTACCTGATGGCACAAAGAGATTTGTTCACAAGATTGGAAAAATAAAGTTCTGTCCTGGTGTCACACTGCCAAATGTTATGGTGATCAAGGAATTTACAAACAATCTAATTTTAATTAGGAAATTAGCAGAAATACATGGAATATCAGTGAAATTCACTATGAATAAGTGTTTTTTCTCCTTTTCTGATTCTAACAAGTTGCTAGCCATTGGAAGAAGAATTGGGGGACTTTACTTTCTGGCTGATAAATCCTCCTTTACAGAACCATTCCTCAAACAAAATGGCAGCCCCAGTGTCATCCCTGTCCAATGTAAGTAATCTTGACCTATTCCATGCAAGATTAGGTCATGCTTCTCTTTCTAAAATGAAGCATATATATCCCCTGTTGTGATTGTTTTGGTATAAATACATATCCATGTTCTACTTGCATTCTTGCTAAAAATCACAAATTACCCTTTAATAGAAGTGAAAGCAAAGCATCTAAGCCTTTTGACTTGGTCCATATGGACCTTTGGGGTCCATATAAAATTAAATCACAAAATGATTCTTCATATTTTTATACCATAGTATACGATAATACCAGAACAACATGGACTTATCTTTTACATAATAAAGATCAAGTTTATTCTATTGTTAAAAATTTCATTTCCTATGCTCAAACACAATTTTCTTCTACCATAAAATGTTTTAGAACAGATAATGGGACTAAATTAATTAACAAACAATGTTCTTCCTTATTTGAATCTCTTGGAATTTTACATCAAAAAAGCATCCCTGGGGTTCCTCAACAAAATAGAGGGTAGAGCGTAAACACAAACATTTACTTGAAATAGCTAGAGCTTTGAAATTTCATGCTTCCCTTCCATAAAGGTTTTGGGCCGAATGCCTATTAGCTGCCACTCATGTAATAAACAAATTCCCTTCTGTTATTCTTGATTGGAAAACTCCACATGAAATGTTATTCCATCAACTTCCTACTTACAATGAACTAAAAGTCATTGAATTGGTTATTTATGTTTTGCTCACAATAGAAACATAAACAGGGATAAATTTGATCCTAGGGCCAAAAGATGCATTTTCCTAGGATATCCTTTGGATTTTAAAGGCTATAAGATCTATGATTTACAGTCTCATCAAATGTTTATTTCAAGAGATGTAATTTTCTTTGAAAATATTTTTCCTTATTCAAATGATAACAACTCAAATTCATCCACAAAGCAAGCTATAAATCCTTATCTAAATCTTCATACCCCTCTTGCTAAATCTTCTTTACATTTACAAGACCAAATGCAGCCTTCCCCTGAAATTGATACTAATTCTTTTTCACAAAATAATTGTTCTGAACCTATGACTCCTTTACAAGAGTCCTTTACTGCAATGTCTAGAGATATCACCTCAGATGTTCATCCCAATACACAATCTGATCCTGAATCACCCATTATTCAGACTACACATTCTGATTTTGAATCTCTCAATATTCATACCAGTGCAGATGCTCAGCATTCTCCTGTTTTCAATTTGCACAATTCAAATACTGAGATATCCCCTGCACATTATACTCTTCCCTCAAGAACTATAAAAGCTCCTGGCCATTTGCAAGATTTTGATGGTGCATAAAAGCCTCATAGAACTCAAATAGATGATCATAGCTCTTCTGAGTCAGCATCCTTTTCTGTCAATATTAAGCCTAATACTTCTAAACACATCATTGAGCCTTCTACATATAACCAAGCTAAATATGATCCAGCTTGGATTGATGCTATGAACAAAGAAATACATGCCCTGAAATCAAATAATACTTGGGTTTTAACTACTTTACCAATAGGCAAAAAGGCTATTGGAAACAAATGGGTGTATAGAGTTAAGTATAATTATGATGGATCAATTGATAAACTCAAAGCTAGGCTTGTTGCTACAGGATATCAACAAATTTATGGTCTAGATTATGCTGATACCTTTACTCCAATAGCTAAATTACCCACTGTCAGAGTTGTTCTAGCCATTGCTGCCACTAATAATTGGCCTTTATGTCAAATGGACATAAATAATGCTTTCCTTAATGGTTTCTTGGATGAGGAAGTTTACATGAAGCCACCTGTAGGTTATACTAAAGCTAAACCAAACCAAGTTTGTCTTTTAAAAAGGAGTCTTTATGGCTTAAAACAATCCTCAAGACAATGGAATAAAGAACTCACAAAGTTTCTCATTAACCTTGGTTTTTCTCAATCAAAACAGGATTACTCCTTGTTTACCATAAAATTTCATGATGAATTTTTAATACAACTTGTTTATGTGGATGATATGTTGGTCACTGGAACTTCAGAACTTCAAATCAATGAAGCTTAGACAGTTTTAGATAAAGAATTCACCATTAAGGATTTGGGTGCTTCAAAATATTTTTTAGGACTTGAAATACACAGAACAACAGCAGGCTTATTCTTGTCTCAACAGAAGTATATAAAGGATATCATTGTTTCTTCTAGTATGTCTGATTGTGTCTCTGTTGCGGCCCCTTTGCCCACTGGTTTGAAGCTAAATCTAGAAGATGGTGATTTATTAGATGAACCAAAAGTTTATAGAAGGCTCATAGGTAGGTTATTACTAGACCTGACCTTTCCTACAGTGTGCAACATCTCAGTCAGTTCTTACATGCTCCTAGGCTGCCAAATATTAGAGCAGCTTTGCATATAGTTAAATACTTAAAAGGAACTTTGGATTTTGGTTTATTTTACAAAGCAAATTCTTCTACAAACTTGTTAGCTTATTCTGATGTAGATTGGTCTAGTTGTTCTTTTACTAGTAGATCTTTAAGTTCCTAGTGTATTTTTTGGGGAGTAATATAATTTCCTGGAAGACCAAGAAGCAAACAACTGTTAGCAACTCCTCAGCTGAAGCAGAATATAGGAGTTTGAGTTATACAACTAGTGAACTGGTTTGTTGACAGGTTTATTGGAAGATTTGCATATTCCTTTTGCTAAACCCATTTCTTTAATGTGTGATAACAGGTCAGCTGAGTTTATAGCTCAAAATTCTGTATTCCATGAAAGGACCAAGCATATCAAAAGGGACTTTCATTATGTACATGAACAGATTGCTGAAGGTTTTCTACATGTTGCTCATGTTTCAAGCAATAATTAGTTGACGAATGATTGTATAGACTATAGAGAGTAAACATCCTTTTTATTTTTTAAAGAAAATGTATGGTCTATTTCATAAAATAATGATGGTTGAAGATGTAGGAAGAGAAAATGAAAAAGATTTTTTTCAATTATTTTTTTTAATGATAAATAAGATGTCAAAATCTTAGAATAATAACGGGAGAGAATCCTAATTCAAGGTGAATTACACCGAGTGGCCGACTAATGTTGTTATTGTTGTATCTAAATGATACAATAAATGCTACTTGGTATAAGAATTAAGAAGGAAGAACAAGAACCCAACTACTCCTTTAGTGGTTTTATCCCAAACACGTACCATTAATTATATGACGTTCAGACAAAATTTGGGTGAAAATAAAATGGAAAAATTATTGGAGTTAGGTACAAAGTCCTAAATTAAATCTTTGCCTTTTGGCTTTGTATATTAAATACCCCAACAAACCTTACACAGTAAGTAGTTTTCATCAACAAGCTTAGTTCTCCTCAAAAAAATTATCTTCGTTCCTTCATATTATGTGTGTTAAAGTTGGTGACAAATGGGGTTCAAAAATCATGTGGTAGGTTTGGTGTTAGTGGCTATGCTAGCCAGTGAAGCCTTGATATCCATGTCCCAGTATGTTGGCGAAGCCGGAAAAAACCGGCTAATGCACTCCCTCCCAAGCGAATTAGTCCACAAACCGGTGTCCCAGATCATCCCCACACAACCCGAAAGGGTGCTGAGCACGGTGGTTCGCAACCAACGAAGCCTGCAAAGGAGGGTACCACGCTCACCGCCAGCCCCTAGGCGGGCCCCAGTACGCGCTTATTTCATACCACCCTCCCCTCCTCCTCCTGTCTGGATGTTAAAGCGATCATCTTCATTGCCTTGATATTTGCTCCTTTCAATTTCACCAAGATTTTCTGATTCTCAGTTTATATATAAATCCCCCCCCCCCCCCCTACTTGGCTACTTGCCCAGTTACTTTACCATACTTCTTAGCTTGTACTGTACTAGTTTTGAGCAACCAAACATAAGTTAAAACCACAGCCATTGTAAAGGCATTAATTGCATAAGGTAGGAGTAATACCCATGATTCATTTCATCCTAGCTAGTAACTTCATTAGTATTCCTCAATTTTATTTTTTATTTTTTCTTTGCTTTTTAAATAATGGTTCCTTCAAAAAAAAAAAAACTTATATGTATCATTTTAGATGTTAATCAACTTCCATCCATTTTAAATCTTTTTCAAGATGAACTAACTCTATGAATATCTATAACAATCCAAACTATGATTTTCCATTCATTTTGATTCGCTATATTAGGTAAATATGCAGACGTATTGCTGTGTATATATGGGGAAATTCTCAATTAATCACAAATTGTATCTCTCAAAGTATAACAATGACATTTCTGTAATTTTATTGGAAATATATTCCCAAAGTACGCTCTATTTTTATGTGGGACAAACATATATTTTTTCCATTTTTTTTAGTTGTTACACTTTATTATTTTATCTTTCACATATATTCTAAAAGTGTAGCAACTAAAAAAACAGAAGAAGTATAAGATCAAAATGTGATTATAAGATACAAAATTATATATGGCACTGAGATTAACTTAGAATTCTGTGTATATATATATAAGGAAAGAGGTAAGGGTAACATTACAATTATCAGATAAGAGGCTAAGAGCAAATAGCTTCATTTCGACAATACTAGCCACTAAAGAGCATGGATTTTTATTTTTACAGAGATGCTGAAAGTTAACCTCGTATTACGCGTTTACGGCTCACGTATAGACTACACTGGTTGACCACAGAATTGCTTATGTGATTCTTAAGTTGGACAAATTCTGGTAATGAATAGTGAGTAGTGACTAGGGCCGGGCAAAAAAACCCGGACCCGGTTCCCGATTCGGTATCCGGTTTTTTTAACCCGAAAAAGCGAGTACCCGATCCAGTTTTGGAAACCGGATCGGGTACCCGGTTTTACAAACCAGGTACCGGGTCAGATCCGGGTCGGGATTTTTTAAAAACGGGTACCCGGTTTTAATTATTAAAAAATAGTTTTTTTATTATTAAAAAAAAGTCTTTTACTTTAATTTAAAATTAATTTTTTATTATTATTATAAATACTTTGTTAAAATTTTAAAAAAACAGTTTTTTTAAATTTAAAAATAAAAAAAAAAGCAGATTTTTAAAAAAAAATTCAAAAAACAGCTTTTTTTAAAAAACAAAAACAGTTTTTTATATAAAAAAAAAAATAAAACATTTTTTATATATTAAAAAACAGTTTTTTTTTTAAAAAAAAAGTTGTATAAGAAGAAAAAAAACGGATCCGGGTACCCGGTTCCCGGAACCGAATTTCCGGGTACCCGGATTATCCGGGTCGGATCCGGGTCAAAAAAATTGTGACCCGAAAAACCGAGTACCCGGTTTTCGGGTACCCGAATTTGCCCACCTCTAGTAGTGACTGATGGAAATAATCATCCAGGATATCACGTCGGTTCATGTAGCCGACCGTCCGACCCCACTTATGAAAATAAGACTTTAATTGATTGGATGAATAGTGACTGATGAAGATCGACATGCTCAAATGCATTGCAGATACGAACAAATATTCATTTCACAAATAAATACAGGTACACCAGAAGGGACCCTTTGAGCACATTCACCATACTCGATCATCAAAAACTTGTCTGAGTACAAATGCTGAAGTACAAATGGGGATTCAACAACCACTGCAAATGCTGAAATACAAATGATATTCAACAGCATTATCTGAGTTCCAACTGACCAGATGAAAAAGCCAGAATAACCAGGATGCCTCACAAATCCACAAATACCATGAGTTACAAGTCTACAATGCTCCTCCTAATGGTCTTTGTGTTGGAAATAGTTCTTCAAAGTTGTTATTATGTTAGTGGAGTTTTTGTTCCTAAATAATAGTAGCAAGTTAAGACAAAGGCCACTTATGTGGGACATGTTTTCCCACTAAGGTTGTTAGTTCCTCTTTTATTGCAAATTATGTTTCATGATGTTAGCCTATATAAAGGCCACTTATTTATTTATTGAATTAATACAATCAAGTTATATTAAATCATCTTTTTCCCTTGATAAAATTATCACTTTGATCACAGGTGTGAAGACAGGATCAGCTGTTACAACCAAGGCAAATATCCACAAATGCTCTTTTAATTTGGAAAACAGGTGAGTTCAAGCCATAACTCCAGCAAGGAACATATCATAGCCAAAGCATAATTTTTGCTTATCAAAATAGATTTCAGGGTCACATTTTTATCACCATAGGTTGCAGGCAGCTAATAGATACTGCGAAACAATTAAAAAAAAAAAAGATTATAGCCTCTAATGTATTCAGATGATTGTTGGAGTTTTTCTGTATACTCTCATTCAACCATGTCAATGCATTTGAAGTGTTACATGACTCTGATCTGAAACATATTGATAAAGATGATGTCAAAACAGAAGGTTGTGGTGTTGTCCTTTTTCCTTGCTTGCTTTTTCCTTTTAAACCCCAAATTTCACAAATGTGATCAAAGTATTTTAGGTTGTGGTGTTGTCCACTTTTCCTATAATGAGTCATCTGCAATGTGAAGGTGAGAGATCATATTTATCTCATTTTAAGTGTTATAAATGCAATGGCTTTCAAGGCAGTCAATGAAAATAGATTTGGAAGGCAGTCAATGAAAATAGATTTGGATCACTTTCGACCAAAGGATTTCAAGTTACCATGCTTCAATAGATACAAATTTTGAGTAACAATACTTTATTGGAAACCTAGTTTTTTATGCACGATTTAGAATCGGGCTGATTTGTGTTACAATAGTTTAATTAATATCTTGCATTAAAGGTTCCGTTTGGTAGGATGTAAAACGCTTTCCCTGAAAACTATTTTCTCATTTAAAATTGTTTGGCTAGAAGTAAAATATTAAAATGTAAAACATGGAGTCGAAAACCATTTCCACCTTATTGAAAACATTTTCCCCTCAAATTGGAAGGAAAACATTTTACATCACAATTGAAAGGAAAGCATTTTCCGTCCCAATTGAAGCAATTGATTTTCAGTTCAACCAAATAAGGAAAAATGCTTAGAATGGAAAATTATTTACACGCAACCAAACAATGGAAAACCTTCATGAAAATTAATTTTCCAATGTAAAATGTTGTACATGGAAACCATTTTCATCTGAAAACGTTTTACGTCCTAAGTGGGCATCCACAACATCATTACTATTAGCTACTTGTGAAATCTTTAAGTCTGACAATATACTGAAAAAGTAAAAGAAGAAGAAACTAGAGGCTAGACTCTTTTTATATTCAAGAAAAAGTAAAAGAAAAAGACTATATATAAATGTATATGCATATATAGAAAAGGCCATATATAAACACAAATACATACAAAATATTGATCAATCACAAAATCTCTTGCTAGATTGACTTTGTATTTTTTTTCTTTTGACGGAGCAAGATTGACTTAGTAGATTAAGCATTAGTTATACCAAAAAAAAAAAAAAAAAAAGTTGAATTAGTTGGTGAAGAGGCCACAACTACATCAAGGCCTTATTCCCAAAAATTTTGGGGTCGACTAGACATGACTCAAACGTAGAAATCTCGAAAATCATCGGTTCATCAATATATATTCTCTTACCACTAAGTTTTTCTTGGGTCCCAACAACCTCAAACATTTTCAACAACTCTCCTCCATGTTTGTTTTGGCCTTCCCCTATAGTTCGTCTTGTCTAGTACTCTTCAAGCCTCTTCACCAGTGAATTATTCTCTCTTTGTCCTACATGATCAAACCATTTTAGTAGATTCTTGCTCATTTTTTTACTCATGCAAGTAACACCTAAATTTTTTCCTAACAACCTCATTTCTTATATATCCACACGATCACACATCTCTGCAGCATATGCCCAAAAAAAACAAGCTTAAAAATATTTTAACTTCAATATGATTGCATTTTTTCAATAATATATTACATTTACATACAACTACTCCCTCCGTTTTTTAATGGATGTAATAAGTTGACTTTTTGACACTATTATCTAAATTTCTTTGACTATTTATTATTGCTTCTTGTTTGTAAGTTAAGATATAGTCATGTGGGATCTTGTTAGATTCATCATGACATACACTTTCCAAATATGTATTTTCATATATTTTAGGTTTATACAATAAGATATTTTATCGGTCAAAATTGTATGTTGGCAAGTGTGAAAAGTAAAATACTACATCTACTATAAAATACGGAGGGAGTATTATTCTGTCAGGTGTACAATAAGCACTATACAGTATACACACTTTGAATTCTACTTTCTTCTAATATTTGTTAATAAAATAATTCTTGGGTTATGTGTAAAGGCACTAATAAATTACTCTATTTTGAAGAGAGCAGAAGAAAACAATTGAAATGGTAGTAGGGTATGGTAATATGGTGAGTTTGCTACCTATGGCAATGTTGGCAAGTATGGCTTTCACTACCAAATCCCAACCTACAATGGCCACCTCCGTAGGGACGTCAACGAGCCGATACACTCGTGAACAAGCTCGGTCAAAGCTCGTTCGAATATAAATAAAAGAGTCCGAGCAAAATTTTCAAGCTCGATTAATAAACGAGCTTTACTCGAACAAGGTTGTACTCGGCTCGTTAAGGCTCGCGAACAGCTCGTTCAAGTTCGTTAAAAGCTCGTTCGTAATCATTTAAAAGCTCGTTTATATAATTCAAATTTTAAAATATATTTATTTATAGTATGCATCATTTATATTTCAGAAATACATGTTTTTCCATTTATATGAGCTAAATTTTGGGCTATAATTTATCTTTTTTTGAAATTATGCTATCCAATATCCATAATTAACTATTAGTCCATTACCCTGTTTTTACTTGCATTTTCTTGAGTCTTAACCAAATTAAATTTTGGGCTATAATTTTTATTTCCTGTATTACTTATGCTTGGGAAAAGGTTAAAATTAGAAATTAATATTACAATATGTATAAAGCCCAAATTAAATTTTGGGCTATAATTTTTATTTCCTATATTACTTATGCTTGGGAAAAAGGTTAAAATTAGAAATTAATATTACAATATGTATAAAGCTCGTTTAAACATATACAACGCTCGTTTATTAATGAGCTATCTCTTAGCTCAAGCTCGAGCTCGAATACGTAAACGAGCAAGTTCGAGCCGAGCTCGAACATGAAAAAATTAAACGAGCCAAGCTCGAACAAGGTTTTTGAAAGCTCGGTTATGCTCGAGCTCGACTCGAGCTCGATAAATACTAATCAAGCCTAGCTCGAACAGGTTACTACTCGGCTCGGTTCGGCTCGTTGACATCTCTACACCTCCGGCAGCCCATCGCGAACTCTCCAGCACCAATGCCAACCCAAGTATTGGCTCCCATTGCAGTTTATAAACTTGCATTATATTTCGTAGACATGTTGCATAGTCCAAACACCATGGTACCCCTTCCACCGCCTACTCCAAGAACAGAACCCCCTGCATCACCACCTACTAGATCAGAGTCTCCAAACATGGGACCACCCACAAATGATGTACTTGCTCCACCACAGTTAGAAATTGATCGCCCGAAACCACCACCTAAATCCTCTTTCAATCCACCCATGTTTTGAGCCCCTACACCGCTATCACCACCACAAATAACCCATCCCCCTCCTTCCCTTAACGTGGCTCCACCACCATTGGAGTTTGCCCCTCCATTTCCTTCACCTATTAAGAATCATAATCCACCAATATTCCAACCCATCTCCTCACCATCAGAAGACAAGATTTCCCCAAGCAGATGATCAATGACAATTTCTCTATCAGAGCTACCATATGCTGCAAAAAACTGAGGTTGTTCATTCTATACATGTGTTCTCTCTTTATATACTTTGCACAACATTTCATTTGTATAAACTTGGTCAACTTACTTTGTTCCTCAGTTTGGTTCTTTTCTCTGTTGTTTGATGAATATCATTAAATAAATCTATATTTATTTGTGATCGTTTTGATGTTATGGTAGGCAATTCTCACCTTCATCAAAAAAACTAATACTTCATATCATTTAACGTGCCTTACACCCAAGTAGTTTCATTCACAAGGCAGATGAGTAGAAATTTATTAGAGATGTCTTCAAATAACAATATACTCAGTATGACAATATGAATAGAATATCCTAGGTAAATTGTAAGTTTATACATTTTGCTAAGTATTTGATTTTATGTATTCTTCATTTTATTGTGTTCCTTATTGACCTTTGGGGCATATAGTTCATACAATGAGGGAGGATATAATTTAATGAAGTGTAAAATTAAAATAATAAGAATAAGGATAAAAACGCAATTTTCATTCACAAGCCTCTCAATTTGAGTTTAACTCTGATATACCAGAAACAAATTTCTTGTTGAGCTCATGTAGCTTGTAATCTAGCTGGGTTCATAATCACAACCCTTAACTGATCATCTCCGATCTATAAACAATAAAAGAGAAGGCAGGGATCAGAAAATCCAGCAAACTAAGACAGATTATATTGCATACATATTGAATATTGAGCAAACTGTTTTAGATCTAGGGATATATAGCAAGTGGGTAAAAATGATTGATTCCATACCACCCTTTTGGAGGGGATATGAATATGATTTTTGTAGGCGGGTAGGTGGGTATGGATGTCAAAAGTAAAATCCATGGATTGTAGACTAGCGGTGGATTTTAGGTGGCTATTGTATCATATTTTATTTAATTCATCTTTGCACAATTGTACTTGAACAATTTTAATTGTATTTAAGTAACTTTATTTGTACCATGAAATAATTAATTTGTGTTTCAAATTTTTAAAAGTTTAGTCTATTTGGATTTTCCATGGCATGCTGATAGTGAATATCCACTTGGATAATTAAAGTGGGTTATGAATATCAACTTGGGTGGCAGAGTATAGGTGGATTTAGGTTTACACCCTCGTGCGTGGGTATGGATAATAGATTTATACCCATGGTGAGTAGTTGAGTACAGTAGGTAGAGATATTTTAGGTGGAGGAGACTCAGGAGAGTATATGAGGCAAGGGATATCCACAGACTATATCTGCCAGCCCCATTTGAAATCCCTATATAAATCATCTCCCTGGGGCTAGGAGTGTAGGAGATGACTACAGCTCTTCAATAGCTAAATCAAAGGATAGTATGTTAAATCAACCAATTTGGAAGTCGATAATTCAAGATCATTCCCAGCCCAAGATATAATTCCACTATCCAGCAATAATTTTCATCAGACATGCTAGGCAAAACCTCCACACTATCTCATTTTGGTTTTTATTTCTTTTCTACCTGATCTGAATATAAACTAAAAGTGGCAATGAATCTTGGACACATTTCAAATCCATTGGATCCACAATCAGTAAGAATGAATTTGAATCTCAAACTTGGGAGTTGGGACAGTTTTCAATCAAGATATTATATGTTGATCCATGTTCAGTAATATAGATGTCAACTATTATGTATTGTAGCCTTATTCAAGGATTTTATAAAATATCTATTTTGAAATTAACTTTTTTTTTAAGGAAAAATATTATCGCTGAACGCTTTTTCCCTTGTGACATTAGTAATAGTATAGTATACTAATGTTTCCATGGTATTGTAACATCAAACACACTTACAAAATACAAAGTTATTTGAAACATTCTTTTTATTATGATCATGGGGGTTCCATTTTATCTGTCTATGGAACCCATTTTATTCTGTTTTGAATGGTATGCCAGGTTTATCCTTCCATATATAAAAGCAATATAACTGTATATAGCTAACCATGGACTTCTATGGTTTCAATGGTTTGTAACATACAGTTATGTTAGGAAAAATTAATATACGCGGAAGAATGGTTGTTGTCAATTGCAATGTTAAGTACTTTGAACTAAGATATTGAGAATAATAATTTTGTAAAATGAAGAAAAACAAACAACAAAAGTGGCGGAGGAAGAGAATAATTCACTATTAAAAACAAATGGAGAACAACTCAACAATGGGAGAAATTATAGTACTCTCACTCACACAATAAGGACTCTCAAAAGCTCACAAACTTAATCTCTCTAATACAAAAACTGATGTAATTTGTGTGAAGTGTAATTTGCTAAAAACTTGAGGCCATATTTATAGGGATAAAGTAATCCTAAGAGTCATGGCCATAAAGGGGTTTGAATACCCATCAAAGCAAAAACAAACACTTAATCTCAGAATTAAAGAAGAATTAAAGACTGAATATAGAAAGCCAAAAGTCACGAGAAAAAGAAAAGGAAAAAAAAAAGTAATGAGGGCCTGACCCGATCGGGTCAGTTGACCCGATCGGGTCAGCAACCCAGAACAAAAATCTTCCCATTTCTCTCGGACCAGATCGGGTGGCTCCACCCGACCACATGACCCGATCGGGTCAGCTGACCCGACTGGTCGGGTGGGGCCCAAAAAACCTCCGTTAATTAGAAAACGAATCAATAGAGAGATACGACGAGCAAAACGAACTCAAATTCGAGCCAAACCTTACAATCTCCACCTTTGCTAAGATGTGGTATCAGAGCCAGGCGGTTCGGTCCGAGGCAGGTGGCCATCGTGTTGGTGTGTGGGGTTGTCCCTCTTGTGTGCCCTCAAAGTTGGTGATCTGGTGTGCCCTTGTATCGAAAGTCCTCCTGTGTATGTTCAATTGTGTAGTCCGGAGATGGCCCTGATGCTGGAGGTGGCTACCTTGTAATTCGTTGGCGGAGCGTGTGGGCTTGTTGTCCAGTGGGCATGGTCCGGTAGATGGTTTGAGTCCTAATGGTTAGCCCTTGTAGCTCGGGGAGATCGAGTGGGCATTTGACTGAACTGTGTTGTGGTAGCTGATAGTGTGGTCAGGCGGCGGGTCCCATTGGTGCAATGGCGGTACTAAAAGGGGCGAGTAGTAGATCGAGTTTGGTTCGAGGGAAGGCCATGGTATGTGGTCTTTGGTCTGAGGGAAGGTTTGTTGGGAAAATAAGTGCATCCCAAGTCCCACATCGAAAAAATAGCAAGAGAATGAGCTATTTATATAGTAGTGCTCAATATATACTAGTACAAGGCCTTTTGGGAAGGAGCCCAAAAACAAAGCCGTGCGGGTTGAGAGCCCAAAGCAGACAATATTGTACTAGTATGTGTATGAGCTTGGTTCGGCGGCCCAAGAAGTTATATTGTGTGCATAAATACAAGTGTAAAGTTGACACACCATGATCAAATACAAGCAAACAGCTCCAACTCCCTGCCTTTAGTTATTGGTGAACATGGAGTTTTTTATATTCACTTTATTTAATTTGAGTGGCATACTCCCTCTAAAAACAAACTGAAAAATCAACCTCCTATCATGTGTTTAAATTTTACATAATGGTAACAGTCGAAATATCAGCCAATTAACATTCAACTTTTAGAACTAAAGTATGACTGATTGACTGTAGAATTGCTAACCTGATTCTTGAATTGAACAAATTCCAATAACGGGGATGAAGACATGCATGACAGATACAGACTGAATTTCACTCCACAAATGGTACACCAGAAGGGACCCTTTGAGCATATTCATCATACTCATCATCAAAAAACTGTCTCAGAAAAAACTCTTCATATGGTATTCGTTCGGAGAAAAACTTCCAAACAACCACTGCAAATGCTGAAGTACAAATGGGATTCAACAGCATTATCTGAGTTCCAACTGACCAGATGAAAAAGCCGCAATAACCAGGATGCCTCACAAATCCATAAATGCCGTGAGTTACTAGTCTGTGATGCTCTTCCTGATGTACTTTGATCAGATGAGTGAAGGCACGACCAGCTGTAACCATCGCTCCTTTGCGTATTGCTTCCCCAATTACAACCAATGCCACACCTAGATTGCTTATCCACCAATGCTCTTTTAATTTGGGGTAATAGGTTATTTCAAGCCAATACTCCAACAAAGAACATATCATAGCCAAAATATACTTTTTGCTTATCAAAAGTGAGTTTAGGGTCACATTCGATCTCCCATGAGTGCAAACAGCTAATAGATACTCCGAGACATGAAAAAAGGTTAAAGCCACAATGAATTCAGATAATTGTCGGCATGCAGTGTTGCTGGAGAATTCTATCATTTTCAGAAAAATGATAGTGAAATTATGTTCACCAATGAGGAGTCTTTGTCAGAACTCAGAATTACTCATCCAACCAATATAATCCATTCGAAAGTGTCGCTTAACTCAGATCTAGAACATATAATGCATTTGAATTACTCATCCAACCATATAATGCTTTTGAATCTCATGATCACCTCATACCTGGGAAAACAAAAGGATCCTCATTAAAATTCCTACTCATGAAACACAGTCTCAAATTTCACCAAGTATACACATAACAACAAGAATCATATAGATATAAATCTATAGAACGCATAAATTTTTTACTGCATTCCTCCTGCATCTGGTCTGTTTGATTAAATCTCAAGATTGCATAACCAGGAGCAGGAGTAACTACAACTATAAGCCAACAAAACCCAATATCCATACATACTAAAGCTAACATGGGAGCACGCCTAAACAACTCATACCAGCTGGTGATCAAAGCAAGGCATCAAAAACCTAGTACATGACATAAGCATAACCTTTTGGCACCGATCTCCAACATTCTCAGTCTACGACAGGAATCCTCATAAAAAGCACAAATGCATCCTAAACACCTCTATTTTGTCCTTAATCCTTACATTCTTCTTCTATCGTTTTATCCTAATTTCATCCACTCTTTTTTGTCATTTGTGCTTATTGTGCTGCATAATAAGTTTGTGCTGGTTGGAAATCTGGTTGTGGGGCTTTCCTCCATCCCTTTGTTGTTTGGACATATAATAAATATGGAGAGTTGTCTACATGGACCATGGGTGTACATGTATTTCCTAGCAGGGCTTTTAGAAAAGATAATACCTAGATGGCTAGATATTGGTGACCAAATAAATTTCAAGGTTATTAAAGCACTTTTCCTTGGTTACAAGTTACAACATTGTTTGCTACTTTGGTTTGTTAAATTAGCCCAAAAATGAACCGCTAGCATGCCCTATGTATGAATTCATTTTTTTTATGGATCACAATTAGCAAGAGGGTTTAGCAAATTCGTATCAACCAAATCACAATGGAGCCATTAGAAAACTGAACCAAGACTCATAAATGCATTGCCATTAGAAAGCTGAACCAAGACTCATGAATTGCATTACCAAACTTTTTATGTATACAGCTCCCTTCATCTATTTTCCATTTTCCACCCTACTTATTGCATAGTTTCCAGATAATTTATTTCTACATGAATAACCTACAAGAAATAAAAGAACCCAAAATGAAGAATATCTCCATAAAGACGATTCAGAATTTCAGGTGCCCCATTACACCCCCGAGCCAAACAAAATTAATAATAATATGAAGGGTAATATACTTCATAAAATAGTTTTTTTTTAAAAAAAAAAAAAAAAAAAAAAAAAAAAAAAAAAACAGGAATGCATGATTTGGTATAATACATGTATAATCTAACTAAAAATTACAACCTTTATCTCCATAAACATTGGTGCTATGTATATAAAGAGATAAAGCCTGATTCTTATTTCTTAACTAATAATCTTTCAGTCATTCAATCTATTTTAAAAATAAAAATAAAAAAACCCCGTTCTTACATTAATCTCTAATTCAAGTATCCAAAATCAAATGAACAACCAAAAACATACAATTGCGATGCGATGCAATGCGATACAAATGAATCAAACAGTCAAACTTTCAGATTTTCAATTATTTAATGAATGTTTAAAATTAAGACTCTTCACATTCTATTCACTTCAAGATCCACAATTCCACAGCAAACATAAAAGAAAATACTCCCTCCGCAACATATTAATCGCAACGATTTTGACATTTTCCTTCTCTACTTTATGTCAAATCATTCCCATTATTATTATTATTATTATGATGAAGAATTGGCGAAAGAGACGGTAGTTGGCGAAAGAACCTGAAAAGGTGAGACAGCTTAAGGAAAGATGAATTGTGAATCGATATAACAAGTGAAGCAGAGTCGCCTCATACGCAGTCTACTACACCTTTTGTTCTTGCTCTTCTCACACCAGTGGCCAGTGGGTAGTGCAATTCTGAAACAACTACCAACAAGTAGAGTATCAATTTCGTTAGAAACTTTTGGGTTAAGTGTTAACCTATTGTGAACTGAACTGAATAGATTGAACTAGAGATAGCAACGGATCTTGGATCCGTCCCGGATCCACGGATCCATATCCGTTTATGAGGATCTGGATCTTCATATTTTGGATCCGCACGGATCCAGGTCTAATACGGATCCTCTGCGAAAATGTGAATTTGGATATGGATCTTATTTACAGATCCGCATTAAGATCCGCGGATCAGTTTTTGTAATAAAACATATTCTAAATTAATGATGGCCATATAAATTATATGACCCAAATGCCCAATAATCCAAAGCTCAAATAGTCTATTACCCAAGGTTATTATGTAATTATGGATTTTAGGATGTTGATGATGTTAGTTTGGAGAAAGTATCAGGGGAGAACCGTCCTATAAGCTAGTTGCACAGGACGCATTGTAAGTTAGTCCCTAAGCTTTATTTTCTTTTCAATTTAGCCCCTAGACATATATAACTTAATATATTTAAGTCAAAATTTAATATAAAAATAATTTTAATTTCCGCACAATTAGTAAAATTAACAGTAAATTAACGATCCGAATTAGCTTGGTATCAGAGCCACATTATAAAATTAATTATAATTAGAGTTATAATTAGTAGATTAATTAACACTTAATTAATTAATGTCATTTCGCTCAAGGGCTCCCCTCCCCCAGAGTGTAAGGAACCAACTTGTCCAAATTTATCTCATTTACCTGAAGGTAGCACTGCTACAGGAGCTATACTAAATTATATTGTAGATCAAATTAGTGATCTAAAGGTAGAAGTAGAGGGTACTTCTTGTACTTGCACTAATCTTGATAGAAAAATTTCTACTTTTACAGAAGAATTTAAAAAGGAAATCATGGATCTTAAAGACGAAGTTAAACAAATAAAATTAGCCTTGATTCACGAAATTAGACATCAACGTGCTCAACGAGACAAAACTCCTACTAAAGCTACCCCATATAAATATAGCTATCCATTTCAAAACTTAAATAAGAATAAGAAATTCACCGTAATTGACCTTGAGAAAAATAAACAAGTTAAAAAGGATGAGTCAGAATCTTCACAACAATAATAATCTAGAAAAATTACAAAAAATGTTCGACCAAGAAGAAGATCCTATAAAATTAAATGAAATAATGACTAAAATAGCAGAGATGCAATTAATACCAGAAGAAGAGATCAAAGAAACAAACTACGTATCAATAGAAAAAGATATATATCAACAAATGGGATTAATAAAACTGGATGATTTAGAGAACATACCATTAGAAATAATCCAACAAAAAATGGAAAACAAAATGGGTAAAATAGTAGATAATAATGAAATAGGTGAAGAAGTATGTCCTAAAGAAAATAATTTTATGAAAAATCAAGTAATGAAATTCCAAGGGGAAACAAGTAAACCAAAATATGTCCCAGGGAGGACTACTCGGTTTAGTTGCAAATTTATGCCAAATAAAACCCCAAAACAAGAAGAAGTAACATTAGAACCAATTAGTCAATCTGGATACAAATTAAATCTAGATGGCATAAGAAATAGAGTTCAAGTCCTAGATCAATGGAAGAAAAGCATGAGTAGTGTCCTGAATTTAAATACTGAATGGACTTCGGAGAATTTCTTAAACTACATAGAACATAGTTTCTATGGATGCGTTGCTGACTGGTACAAGGCAATAAGCGAGGATACCAAAATGCAATTAAGACAATTAGAATTACCTATTACTATGTTTAAACAACTATGTCATTTCATAGAACTGGAATTTGTAGGCTATAAAGCAGATTCAAGTGAAAAAATACTAGAATATCAGAGAAAGTTAAGTAACTTAATGATTTGTAATTTAAAATTTGTCGAGAGTTACATTGCTGAATTTGAAACATACTATTACAAAATTGGAGAAAATGATACTAATTTAGAAATGTTCTTCCATAAATTACCAAGTCCTATTAATGAAGAAATAATGGAAAAATATCAAGAATGGAAAGAAAAATATGGTACAGGAGATAGTTTGGGAAAAAGAATAACATTTCTAAGGCAATGGATTGAAAAGAAATGTAGGGAAGTAGCTGGAACACAACAACTTAAAAAACAATTCCTTACATGTTGGGAAATGCCTAATGAATATGGTTGTAATAGTTATAGAAAATCTGATAATAAAAGAAAATACTATAAGAGAAATAAATTTGATAAAAACAGAGGAGAACAATATAAGAAGAAGTATTACAAGCATAAATATAAAAAGCCAAGACGGTTTTTTAGAAAAGCAACATATTGTCCAGAAAAGAAACGAAATTGCAAATGTTGGTCTTGCGGAGAGATAAGACATTATGCTAACGAGTGTAAGAAAGCAAACCTTAAATTAATGGAAGCTTTAGGAAGTTGGGATTACATAGAAATCTCAGAAGATGAAGCTTTAGACTTAGCGTTAAGCAATAATAAAGGCATAATAGAAATTATCGAAGAAGATAATGACATTGAAGAAATTGAAAGTTCTTCTTATGAAGAAGAAAATGAATTAGAAGAAATTAATAATATGATGGAAAGCGAGGAAGGTTTTGAAGATGAAGAAGATGAAATTGAACAGAAAATGACTATAGGTCAATTAAGGCAAGCTGAATATGCCATGGATGACAAAGAAATGGAACAAATGAAAGAAAAGGGATGGAATTTCCCTGAGATAACAAAAGATAAAATATTCAAAATATATTTCTTTAAAACAAGATCAAAATATGTTTGTGAGGAAATGGAAGGAAGTATAGTTATTGGAGATTGCGAAAAAAGAGCCGCTAAAATTAACATAAAAAACTGGAAGCGAATTAAAGAACATAGTGAAAAAGGAAATTATGGTTATATTTGTGTTGGAGCTGTACAAGTTTACATAGAACCTTTACATGATTTTGGTAAAGATATCAAATGTTTAAGCTTCGTTTGTGATATTAGACATAGAAAATTCTATGATAAAATAATTAGTGGCATCACATGCAATCTAAGCCAAGGTAAGGTAAGCTATATTTGTGAGCCTAAATATTACATTAGCTAAGAAGACTCGTATATAGACAGATTCCTAGCCAATAAATTATTAACAATAGGAGAAGATATGTTTAAAGGAACTCGACCTATAAGGCTTCATTGGAAGATAATATATAAATGGGTAAACACCATAGATACCTTCGAAAGAAAAAGGGTAGTGAATGCTGAAAAATATGAGCAAGGTGGAGGACCGAAAAAGAAAATAAATCCCATTAAAGTGAATCCTAATGACATAGTCATAGAAAAAACATGGGAAGAATTCTTTATGAACCCTATTGTGGCCAACAAATCAAGTAAATTAGTAATAGACGAACTTGGAAACCTCCATAGCGGAGTAAACCCACTTCCAAGAATGCAAAGAAATTTAAGTATTCGAAGTAATAGCATGGAGTATAAGAGAACCTATCCAAACTGAAAAATATGACCCAAATAGCATTGAAGACGATGAGGAAGAGCTAAGACGATTAATAGAAAAAATCAACATAAAGAAAAAGAGTTTACAAGAAACTCCTAGACAAAGTATAGATCTAGGGTCTTGTTCAAGCTCTAGTAGTGATCAAAGCATAGGAAAACGGAAAATAAGAGGATACATCACTAAAACAGTAAGTGAGCCGGTTTACGAAGATGAGATGAACATGAGAATGGAAAAGAGCTATGAAATTACAGAAACAAATCCTAATAGCATTTACGTTCCTATAAAAATTTGTTTAGAAGAACAAAAAGAGTATGAATTATGTGCTTATGTTGATAGTGGATGCTCAGTTTGCTTTGGGAAAAGAACGTTATTCCCTGAATATCTGTGGAAGAAAGCCAAAACTCCAATGAGAGTAAAAATTGCAGATAATAGCGTTATGATGCATTCAGACATAATTGAAAATCTACCAATAAAAATTGGTGGAACTCAATGCATAATTCCCGTATTATGGGCAACTACTCAGCCTTCTCATGACATGATCATTGGAAATAATTTCCAAAGGTTATATTCGCCATGCACTCAAAAGATAGAGCACATAGTGTTTACAATAAATGGTCATTCAGTCCCGGTTACAAAATTGTCAAAAGCTTATACACATTAAACTATGGAATTCAAACGCAGCCAGCGTGGTGATGAGTATGAAGTCACCCCAACACAAAGAGAAGTGGCATTAAGAATATCTGAAGATGAGTTTACTATAAAAGAAGAAATAATAAAGAAACAAGAAAAATTATGCGAAAAACTATATTCCACTAATCCACTACAACATTGGGATAGGGATAAAGCCTATGCCAAAATAACACTATCAAATCCTAATAAAATTATAAGGGTAAAATAGATGGTATATAAGTATCAAGATATAAAAGAATTCGATGAACAGATTAAGGAATTATTAAAAAAGAAACTTATTAGGAATAGTAATAGTCCTCATAATAGCCCTGCGTTTATGGTAAGAAATCATTCGGAAGAAAAGAGAGGAAAAACCCGGATGGTAATCAATTACAAAAGGCTAAATGATAACACTATATTTGATGGATATTATATTCCTAACAAAACTGTTTTGTTTAATAAAATTCAAGGAGCTACGCGGTTTTCAAAAATGGATTGCAAGAGTGGATATTGGCAAATTAAAATGGAAGATGAAAGCATTCCACTAACAGCGTTTAGTGCCCCACAGGGACATTACGAATGGTTAGTAATGCCATTTGGAATAAAGAACGCACCTCAGATATTCCAAAGAAGAATGGATAATATCTTCAAAGAACTAAATCATTGTTGCCTAGTATACATAGATGATATACCAATATTTTCGAAAAATCTTGAGCAACATAAAAATGATTTAAAAGCAGTAACCCAGAAATGCATTGATCATGGAATAATACTTGGAAAGGATAAATGTGTTTTTGCTAAACAAGAAATAGAGTTTTTAGGATTAGAGATAAAAGCTGGACAAATAATATTGCAAAAACATATATTAGAGAAAATAGAAAAATTCCCTGATAATATAGAAGATAGGAAGCAACTAGAAAGATTTTTAGGATGCTTAACTTATGCTTCTGATTTCATTAAAAATCTTGCTTTACTAAGAAAACCATTACAACAAAAACTGAAGAAAGAAGAGGTATGGAACTGGTCAATTGAAGATATGAGCAATGTTAAAAATCTGAAAAAGTTATGTAAAAATCTGCCTGTTCTAACATTACCAACTAATGACGATGAGCTAATATTAGAAACAGATGCAAGTAATGACCATTGGAGTGCTGTCCTAAAAATAAAGGAAGGAGAAAAACTCTGCAGATATAGCAGTGGAAGCTTTAACAAGGCTGAATACAATTATCCAACAATGCAGAAAGAAATCCTAGCAGTAATAAGAGGAATAGAGAAGTTCCTAATATTCTTGGCACCTAAACAAATCCTAGTAAGGACAGATTGTAAAGGAATCTTAGGTTTTGTCAAAAAGAATTTATTTAACATGCAAGCACAAGGGAGACTCCTGCGTTGGCAATTATGGCTTAATCAATTTTCTTTTACTGTTGAACATATACAGGGATCAAAGAATTCTCTAGCTGACAGTTTAACTAGAGAATTAGCCAATGGCATCATCATCCAACCTGAAGCCAATTTACAAGAAGATGAAACAACAACCTTCTACAGAGACAAGGGGACTCTTGGCTGTAGAACGGGAAACTCTAATTAAAGAAACACAAGAAGAATTAGTGAGGGTGTCACCCACCACAAAGGCTTTGACGCAGGCCTTAATAGCATCAGCAAAGAACAGATGCAGAGATGGATTCGTCAAAGGATGCCACAGAGCTGTCCGAAGGTTTCTTGTGATAGAGATACAAGAAAACCTACAAAAACTTAACTACGATCTACAAAATATAATTATTGATAAATTTAAAGTTAATGATTTCAAAGCATGGTACTTTGAGGTCGTAACAAGAAGTTATAAGTTCTATGATATATTCGATATGTGGGGAAGCCACATACTGTAATACCCCGAAATTTCGGGATATTTTAAATTTTTCTTAATTAATTAATTATTTAATTGATTATTATTAAATTAATTATTAAATTTGTGTAGCAATCTAATCCTGGCCCGAACTGTAATCTCATCTTGCCAAACCCGAGCCCAATTTCTTTCCCCTTTCACTACACCTCACGGCTCCCCCTTCCTTTTCTTTAATTAATTTATTTAATTTGTTTTACCCAATATTATTAATTCTTATATCTATTTTGACCTTTACCTAAAAATCCTATTTTTATCCCAACCTCTCCTACTTTGACTACTAAATTACAGGAACTTCTAACCCCTCTTTCCTCCCATTCCACTCGGCCCACCCAAAAAGGAAAACAAAAACACAATATATTTCTATTAATTTAGATCTTTCAATCCTTGTTACAACTTACAACACTAATTACCCCTAATTCTTTCCTATTGTTCCAACCCTCAAAGATTGAAGCAAGAAGCCAAAGAACACTCAAGAACCGTGTGACCAAATAGAATTTTCGAACCTTTCTTTTTCTTTAACAGGTAATTAGATTGCTTTATTTAATCAATAGGATAGATTAGTTATATAATTTTTAGAATAGGTTTAATCATGCTTAGAATTGTTTAAGAATTACTCAGAATTATTGTTGAATTGATAAAACATACTTGTTGATGATTCATTAGGATGGCCGAATATTTCTAAAAAGTTTTGATGAATTTATTTTATGTTTTTGTATAATCTATGCATGTTCTATGATTGATTTACGATTCTTGCTAGTTTAAAATTGATAAAATAATTATTGAATATTTATGAATGTGGGCCGTGTATGTTATGTTAGGTTCGAACATGTTTCTTTGATAAAAATATGATTATTATGTTGTAATCTTGATCTTTAATAAATCTTTGATTTTAATCTTGAATTACTATTTTAAATCTTGAATTTAATCATGATAGGATAGTTTCTTGAATTTAATCTTGATATTATTGTTAATTAAGAAGGCCGTATGGTTCCTACACATTAAAGGATTGATTTTGATCTTGACTTAGTCCATGTTTGATGATTTAATGTTTAAAGTATAATTTTATGATTTATTATTAAGTCTATATGATTAATTGTTGATATTTGTATTTTAACTAAATTAAAGTGTTAATTTTGGTCGTTGTATCCAAGAATGTCGAGTAGTATATAATAATAAAAAGAGGGTTTTTATCTTGTTTTAAGTAATATTTGTTGATAATTGTGAGTTTATTTGATTATTTATTTATTTAATTGATTGATTGAATTATTTATATGATTACTTAAGAATTGATTTAATTATTGTTTGGTTATGAATATGTCGAGTGGTACAAGTCTTGGACTAGAGTTTTGAGTCAAGTTAAGTTGGTCTAGAATGGATTAGAAGTCAAGTTGTGTCATTAAAGGATTGAGTTATGAACTGGAATTGAGAACAGAATTGAAATGTAAAAGATGATTAACTACGAAGTGACCGCCTATCTAGTGGCTTAAGTTGCCATGAACATAGGTTTAGTCGAAGCTACTGTCCTATCTTCGGATTTGGGACAGTTCTTGATCCCAGTGCCGGGAAGTAGACCTAACGTGGTTGACCCGGCATGAGCAAGGAAAGTTGGGGAAGAATTAAGGTTTCCCCTACGAGCATATGACTGGTCACGGATTAGCACCTGAACTGAAGAGTCAATAGTGGTGTCAAGAAGTCTAGAACTGAATAAGTTAGTATAGAAGGTCTTGGTTTATTGTGATGTTATGTTTGTTTCCGCTGCGTACTTGAACAATGATGTCTATGAATGATTTCCTGATGATTTGTTTGACTGTTTGGTTGACCTGTTCTGATTATTATGTTTCTAATTGTGTTCTACTGATTAAGTAGAACAATCTAATTACTCACCACTGACTGTGGACCCCAAAACCCTTTTCAGGTACAAGTGATGATTGATTGAGTTACGCAAGGGCTGGGATTGTGTGCGAGCTAGTTTAGCAGTTTATTTTTATTCTAATGTTCACCCCTAGCCTTTGTATTATTTTTTAGTGGACTTTTCCTTATTTTGTAGCATTGTTGGACTTTAGAAACGTATTTATTTTGGATTATTTAATGGTTTTAATGAATAATATGAACTAAGTTTAGAGCTTCCGCTGTAATTGATGAATCTGATATTAAAGGTTTATAGATGTTAATGATCTGTATTGTTGTTTTCCCCGAAAACAACGCTGTTAAAATACGGGTCGTTACAGTTGGTATCAGAGCCGAACCTTAGGATTACTTCATCATAAGTAACCCGAAAGATTGATCGCTTTATGATCCCGAGAGTTAACATAGTTAGCTTTACCACAAGAACTTAAGTGAGTGTTGACTTGGGTAGAGCTATGGGATAAGTAATTTTTCATTGCTTGCAAAATGTGTGCTTCCTTTTGAAAAATTTCGAGGACGGAATTTTCTTAAGGAGGGTGGCTATAATACCCCGAAATTTCGGGATATTTTAAAATTTTCTTAATTAATTAATTAATTAATTAATTAATTATTTAATTGATTATTATTTAATTAATTATTAAATTTGTATAGCAATCTAACCCTGGCCCGAACTGTAATCTCATCTTGCCAAACCCGAGCCCAATTTCTTTCCCCTTTCACTACACCTCACGGCTCCCCCTTCCTTTTCTTTAATTAATTTATTTAATTTGTTTTACCCAATATTATTAATTCTTATATCTATTTTGACCTTTACCAAAAAATCCTATTTTTATCCCAAGCTCTCCTACTTTGACTACTAAATTACAGGAACTTCTAACCCCTCTTTCCTCCCATTCCACTCGGCCCACCCAAAAAGGAAAAAAAACACAATATATTTCTATTAATTTAGATCTTTCAATCCTTGTTACAACTTACAACACTAATTACCCCTAATTCTTTCCTATTGTTCCAACCCTCAAAGATTGAAGCAAGAAGCCAAAGAACACTCAAGAACCTTGTGACCAAATAGAATTTTCGAACCTTTCTTTTTCTTTAACAGGTAATTAGATTGCTTTATTTAATCAATAGGATAGATTAGTTATATAATTTTTAGAATAGGTTTAATCATGCTTAGAATTGTTTAAGAATTACTCAGAATTATTGTTGAATTGATAAAACATACTTGTTGATGATTCATTAGGATGGCCGAATATTTCTAAAAAGTTTTGATGAATTTATTTTATGTTTTTGTATAATCTATGCATGTTCTATGATTGATTTACGATTCTTGCTAGTTTAAAATTGATAAAATAATTATTGAATATTTATGAATGTGGGCCGTGTATGTTATGTTAGGTTCGAACATGTTTCTTTGATAAAAATATGATTATTATGTTGTAATCTTGATCTTTAATAAATCTTTGATTTTAATCTTGAATTACTATTTTAAATCTTGAATTTAATTATGATAGGATAGTTTCTTGAATTTAATCTTGATATTATTGTTAACCAAGAAGGCCGTGTGGTTCCTACACATTAAAGGATTGATTTTGATCTTGACTTAGTCCATGTTTGATGATTTAATGTTTAAAGTATAATTTTATGATTTATTATTAAGTATATATGATTAATTGTTGATATTTGTATTTTAACTAAATTAAAGTGTTAATTTTGGTGGTTGTATCCAAGAATGTCGAGTAGTATATAATAATAAAAAGAGGATTTTTATCTTGTTTTAAGTAATATTTGTTGATAATTGTTAGTGTATTTGATTATTTATTTATTTAATTGATTGATTGAATTATTTATATGATTACTTAAGAATTGATTTAATTATTGTTTGTTTATGAAAATGTCGAGTGGTACAAGTCTTGGACTAGAGTTTTGAGTCAAGTTAAGTTGGTCTAGAATGGATTAGAAGTCAAGTTGTGTCATTAAAGGATTGAGTTATGAACTAGAATTGAGAACAGAATTGAAATGTAAAAGATGATTAACTATGAAGTGACCGCCTATCTAGTGGCTTAAGTTGCCATGAACATAGGTTTAGTCGAAGCCACTGTCCTATCTTCGGATTTGGGACAGTTCTTGATCCCAGTGCCGGGAAGTAGATCTAACATGGTTGACCCGGCATGAGCAAGGAAAGTTGGGGAAGAATTAAGGTTTCCCCTACGAGCATATGACTGGTCACGGATTAGCACCTGAACTGAATAGAACTGAAGAGTCAATAGTGGTGTCAAGAAATCTAGAACTGAATAAGTTAGTATAGAAGGTCTTGGTTTATTGTGATGTTATGTTTGTTTCCGCTGCGTACTTTAACGATAATGTCTATGAATGGTTTCCTGATGATTTGTTTGACTGTTTGGTTGACCTGTTCTGATTATTATGTTTCTAATTGTGTTCTACTGATTAAGTAGAACAATCTAATTACTCACCACTGACTGTGGACCCCAAAATCCTTTTCAGGTACAGGTGATGATTGATTGAGTTACGCAAAGGCTGGGATTGTGTGCGAGCTAGTTTAGCAGTTTATTTTTATGCTAATGTTCACCCCTAGCCTTTGTATTATTTTTTAGTGGACTTTTCCTTATTTTGTAGCATTGTTGGACTTTAGAAACATATTTATTTTGGATTATTTAATGGTTTTAATGAATAATATGAACTAAGTTTAGAGCTTCCGCTGTAATTGGTGAATCTGATATTAAAGGTTTATAGATGATAATGATCTGTATTGTTGTTTTCCCCAAAAACAACGCTGCTAAAATACGGGTCGTTACACATACACTATGTTAAAAATTCTGGTGTAGGAACCATGGTAATAGATGTGAATCCTATTTATCATGATTGTGGGTATGCTAGAGCAAATCTTCAGGCTTGGAAGTATGGCATGGTACATGGATGTCAATCTATACCATTCCCAGGAAGTTACCTATTTGAGCATCTCACCAAGTTCTAGAAGTATATATTTAAAAGGGCCGAGGATTGTAGAAAGGAAGATCTCCGAACAACTATGGAAGTACAATGTGCAAATACAGAGGTCAGAGAAGGGAAGATTGATCCTCCCCATTATCTCATAATGCTAAACTAAAAAGTTCGATATGTACAAGAGCCAATAAGTAGATGACAACGAAGAGTAGATGATCCAGTAAAGGCAAGAGCATTTGGGTTCTTCTCTATTTCTCAATATATCAATCGAGCTTTGGAAAAGCAAAAGAGTCCAGAACATCCCATTAAAGCTCCTATAATGTTCCATGTTGGAAACACCACAGTAATAGCACCAGGAGAAATGCAACCATATTTTAGAGAAGGGCTAGTTCATACAGAATCCGTCCATGACTACTTATAAAAAGTTGAAGCTGGAAAATTCTTATCAGAAGAAGGAAAAGTTTATTTACTAGACACTTTTCTAACTTGGAATGAGACTTATGCAGCTAGATATTTTGGAGAGATTTTCATGGAAGAAGATGTTGATCATGAAAATTGGGAATCTAATGTTGGAGATGAGGGGATGTACAACATCATAATGGAGTAGGACCAGAAATAATCATGTGTAAAATACCAGCCTACTTTATTCTGTATTGTCACTTTTACTTTTACTTTTACTTTTACTTTTACTTTTAGAGTGTAGATTGTATTAGCTGAGAAATTGTAACCATTCAGAAGGGATCCAATGCTTGGATACTCCCTCTCTAAATAGAGAGCTTAGGAAGCATATAGGAGGCAGACTTGAGCTAGAGAAATTTAGAGAGAGAAACTCAAGTCATCTAGAGAAAGATAGCCTTAAGAGAAAGAATGGGATTCCATCTCTCCTAAGAGCAAAGCATCTCTAGAAATCATTCTGAGTGTTTAGAGTTGTAATATTTCGTTAAATTAATAAAAAAAATTAGAAGGGAACATTATCCTTTCGAACCTTATATCTTATATGATTAATTTTCTTGCTTAAAACTCTCATCATCTAAAACACAAAATATTATAGAGTGAGACTACGGTCTAAGGTAGGAAACGTATTACATCTGTGTTGTGCCTGATCTAAGGGAAGCAAGGTTGTGGTTAGCTACCACAGTAAAGCCGGAAGCTTAGGAACGTTGGAGGTTCCAGTGCCGACTAAGTTCAGGTATCGGTCAAAACTCTCTATCTATAATTATTAATGCGAAACATGGTGGGCTATTAAGCATAGTGATTAATTTATTCATGATATAAGTAGTAGAACAGTGATAACTAGTACCATTAAAGTCATTAAAAGTTAATCAAGCATTTAATTAAGTTATTAATTAAATCATAATTAGTTATTTAATCTTAAATTATCTTTTATATTAATTATTATATTACTGTTTAGCATTAATTATATCATTATAGTATTATATTAATATAATCTCATTTTATTAAAGTCGTATTTATAAAAGGACTAAGTTGCAAATAACATAAAATAAAATTTCAAAAAGGATCATGTCCTGCACCACTGAGGTACAAGACTGTCCTCCCCCTATCACACCTCGTTGGTTTGTAAGTACTTACTACATAGTAATGGGTTTTAATTATGAAATGACAATTTTAATGCATTAAAATTTTTAATTATTTCATTTAGTAGGTATACTATAAGAGGATCCATTTTAGATCCGTTTTAAATTCGGATCCGCAAGATCCGCAGGATTTGGATCTGGATCCTCATTCTGAGGATCCGCCGGATCCGGAGCGGATTTGGATCTAGACCGAAAAAACGGATCTGGATCTGGATCCATCAGGATCCGGTCCAGATCCGGTCCGCCGCCATCTCTAGATTGAACTGAAATGAACCAATAACCAAATGACTGATAACTGAAAGTCCAACTGAAACAAAATAAACTGAACTCAACTAAATTGAATCATGAACTGAAATCAACTGAACTGAAAAGGTTGACTACATAAAACTGTTTTTAACTGACCATAACTGAATCATAACTGAACTGAGATTAACTGTAACCTATATGGTTTTGTTAGTTAATCGAACTGTTTTTAACTGGTGATCAACTGAACCGAAATGACTTATAAATTTTTTGATTTTGTTACTTAACAAAACTGCAATTAACTATTGATCAACTAAACCAAAATGACTTATAAATAGTTTTAAGCTGTTGCTTGATTGAACCAAATTGAGCAAAAAAAAATTGTTTTAAACCGTTGGTTAACTGAAAATCACTCTACACTAAACTGGAATTAGGCAAAATCTATTTGTATCAAATTAAACTATATTTAATCAAATTGTTCTTTTCACGAAACGATTATTTATAATATATTATTAAATAAAATTGTTCTTTTCATATATTGATTATTCAAATCAATTTAATTTAGCATATTAATAATTTAAAATTAATTGATGTTTTCATCCATACTCATTTCAAAAGAGTTGGTTGGATTTTAGATATCTTCTTCAAATAAATAAATAAAACAATGCATTTTCTAGCAAATAAAAATAGACTTTATTACCAAAATCAAAGAGATACAAACTAACACTGAGCTGTGAGCATCAACCCTAGTACCCACCTTCTAGGAAGGGTACCCAGGGAAGAGCAAACTATAGTCAACAAGATAACAACTAACAGCTTAACAACACCTTAACAAGGTGGATTACAACCATTTTTTACATCATAATCAGCTTTATAAGCCACCCCAAACAACATCTAAACAATCATAATCAACTCTCAAGCATTTTTTACAAGAATTTTTTACATCATAATCATCTAATCATCATAATAGACTTGATATTCTGTTCTGCATCCAACAAGTGACATTTTAGCTCATGAGACTGTTTTTCTTTTCTTCAAACTTCAGCTATTGGAACAGTCCTACAATAATCACTCCAATACTTGTTAATATAATTTCATAGGATATATAATATTAAGAATTTGGGCTCTTAGATAAGTTAGCAAAAATCACAAGCTCATAAAGCCAATCATTATTTGCTACAATATTTATCATCATCGAGCACATGGTTTCAAGAAAAGTCTGATTCGTTGTTATCCATGACGCCGCCAACAACTAAACTATAGGTCCTCTCTATCACATGGGTTTCCAAAATTTCCAAACTAAATTTACTCCACAACTTACCAAATCAAAATACGCCAAATTGACTGTAATATACCAATACTTACCAAAATATGCCCAAACTTACCGAAATTATTCAACAAAATGATTAAGGAAACCATGTGAGAGTTCCACTATGGAAACAAGGGAGACAAGCCATAAAAGAACAAAAACAGACTATCTTAAAACCTTATATCAAAAGAATAAGAATGGAACATAATAGCTTCAGCAAAAAGACGGATAAAAACTTTTTGTTCAAAAGGAGCACTAGCGTCAGGATTATCAGCAGCAAATTTCAAATATGCATCACAAGTTCTAAGATGAGAAGATGCATTCGAAGTACCATACCCTGGTAGAGCCTTATATTTGTGCACATGACAATGCTTACAGAATGCATATTTAACATCCGGCTGGTCTGGATTACCGTCCTCACCCTTGAGAAGCCAAAACTCATAGTGTAACCAAACTGGAGCCCTTCTGTTCTCTTCAATCTTAACCCATTCTTCTCTTTTTCTCTTAGAAATTGATTGAAGATCAACAACGTTAGAATCTATTGGATCTTGATCAACAACTATGAATTTAATATAAATCATAATTAGAAAATTTCAAACTTTAATTTCTAAATATTAAATTATTCCAAAAATAACACAAAAACAAAGTAAAATATTACCTTATTCACCGGTAGGGTGTGCTGCAGAGTGGGGAGAGATGGAGTTCTCCATTTTTTTTATATTTGAAACTTCAAAATAGCATAAAAACCAAAAAAAATACAAAAATACAAAAAATACAAAAATCTGGAAAATACAAAAACCAGAACACAATACAAAAATGAAAATCTGGAAAATACAAAAATACCTAAAAAAATAAACAAATCATATTGGTAATGGAGATTCAAGAAGTTCAGAACACCGAAAATAAAAAAAATAAAAAATACAAGAAATTCATAACACATTTCTAAAAATCTGGAAAATACAAAAATACTGAAAAAAAAAAAAAATACAAACTAAAATACGCAAATAAGAGAATATGAAAACAAAAACAAGAAAATAAAAATAATAAAGAAAAAATAAACAAATCTGAGAAGTTTTTTTTTTTTAAAAAAAACCCGGATCTGAGAATAAACACAAAAATACAAACAAAAATAAAAACGAAAATAAATATGAAAATGGAGAATACGAAATTACGAACGAAAATAAAAACAAGATGAACGATTTTTTTTAAAAAAAGAACCCAGATCTGAGAAAAAACGAAAATAAAAACGAAAATAAAAACGAAATTCAAAAAATACGCACGAAATCTAGAAAATAAAAAATATGAAAACAAAAACAAACAAAAAATAAACAAATCTGAGAAGTTGTTTTTTTTTTTTTTTAAAAAAAAAAACCCAGATATGAGAATAAAAACGAAAATACAAATAAAAATAAAAACGAAAATAAATACAAAAATGGAGAATACGAAAATACAAACAAGATGAACGGATTTTTTTTTTTTTTTAAAAATCCAGATCTGAGAAAATATGAAAATAAAAACGAAAATACGAAAATAAAAAAGAAATCCATAAAATAAATACGAAAATGGAGAAAAATCCATACATAATCTGAGAGAACAAAACAAACTCAAAAATAACCAAAACAAAAACAAGATGAACAAATTTAGAACAAAAACGAAAAAAAAAATGAAATTCATTCCTTAGAATGAGAATGGTGTGACCGAGTGAGACACAGAGTCCACAGAGAGTGAGAATGGAGTGAGACTTGAGTTGAGAAAATGAAAACTGAGAAATGAAATGAAAAGAAAAAAAACGGCACATACCCATTTAGCCAAGGAATTAGGGCTATGAAAGAAAGAAATTAATCTTAGCCTTTGATTTTGGATCCTTTGATGATCCAATGGTTCATATTGATGATCCATGTTTTAGTTTTGCTTCAATCCTAACCGTTGATTTCAATCATTTAAAGGTCTAGATTTATTCAGCTTATTGTAATTATTTAAGTTATTGAAAGAACTATTAATTATTTAATTTTACTTACATATTAAATATATTGAAAATATTTTGTATTTTATTGCCATTATTTTCTTAAATAGTTTTATTGACATAAATTATATTAATTAATCTTTTGAATTTTAATTAATTTGAAAACTATTATTTTCAATTGTATACATACAATAAAAATAATTATTTAAAATGCCATGATATATTTATTAATCCCATCGATTAAAAAATTGTGGTCATTATCATTATTCTCATGGATTCAAGACATCATCATCGACCATGATCAACCTCAACTTGACCATTACCAATTTACCATGGTGATCATCATCAGCATATTAAACGATATCGTAATGAAGTCAGTATATCAATTTATCATCACTCATTAGTATCATTATCAATTCATTATTTTTATTTTTGCTAATAACATTATCAATTTATCATGACTCATCAATATCGTAATCATCACTCATCAGTACCATTATCAATATCCATGACAATATAGAATAGTTATTACCATGTCACCATCATCCATGACCATCATCCATGTCATCAACATCCATCACCATTCATATACATCATCACATATCACCATTATCATCACCCATTATTATCCATCTCCATCCATCATCAATCTTATCACCATTACTCCATTATTATTACCATGAAATGGGCAAAGTGGTAATGCAATGGCGCATCAATCAACAATCACCATCAACATATGAAATTAAGAATTTCACACAAATAATAGAAATATTTGCTCGAGTAGTCAAGGATTATCTACATTTTATGGATAAGTCATTGTCTGAGTGATACATATAATATGACTGCATTCTAAATAATACATGCAATTGTATATTAATAGTATGATATTAAGTTATATTAGTATGATACTTTGTCTTAATATTATATGATGTCTTGTTTTATAGTATGATTTAATGATATAACAATGTGATGTATTGTCTATAGTGTATGATGATGGTGTTATATACTATCAAATTAAAGATAGTATGCATTCTAGTATATGGCTACAATATTATATTATTTGTTGATTTTATAGTATGATTTATTTATAGAATAGTATATTAGTATGATGTATTGAGCATATTCTACATATATAGTATCATGATGGTTATTGTTAACTTTGTATTAGATTAAAAATAGACTCAAATCTTGTTATTGTTATTGTTCTCGATATTGTTACTACTATTATTGTTATTATATTATTCATATCAATCACCATCATCGTTATCATCATTCATCAGTTTCATCATCAATTCATTATTGTTGTTGTTGTTTTGGTAATTGCTATCATTATTATTATGATCGTTGTTATCACCAATATAGTATCACTCATCATTATCTTGACCGTCATATATACCCAATATTGATACTCGATACGCGGTTACACATTTATACTTAATATTAGTACAAGAATAATTTGATTAAAATATGAATTGATAAATAATAAATAACTTTAACGTGCACCTCAACTTAACTAACCCATTGTGACGCAAAACAATTCAACAGCTAAAACGAATACGATCGACTCATATTATTTGGAGAAACAAACGTGAGAAAACCCAGGTAAAACCCATTAATACTCAATATCTAACTCGAACAAAACCATTACTGATTTCCTTGCAAAACTGAAAAATAACCATAATGTAACTGAATATAATCATTTACAATCGACTGATAATAACCAAAATCGTAAGGATATAAACGTATTTTTCCATATCATAAATTGAATACATCTAGAACCGATATATCAACCGTTCATAATGAACTAACAACAATTGAAATAGCATGGGTAAAACCGAAGAACAACCATAATGTAAACTAAATACAATGGGAATTGTTATATCAACCGTTCACAATGAATTGATAACAACTGAAATCGTATGGGTAAAACCAAAGATCAACCATAACGTAAACTGAATACAATCGTAATTGTTATATCAATCGTTCACAATGAACTGACAACAACTTAAATCGTATGGGTAAAACCAAAGACCAATCATAACGGAACTGATTTGAACTGAAAATAAAAATAATTGCAATGGGTTGGAACTGAAACTGATAAAATTAAAACTGAATTGGTTATTTTGGGAAAGATCAACTAAAGTCAACTGAACCGTTTGGGTCCAACCATAACTGAATTGATTAACTGAACTGACACCCCTACCAACAAGGTTCATTAACATCACCATTTACCTTTTCTCTCCTATTGTTGTATTTTTGTATCATTTTTTAAAACAAAATTAAAGTAAAAGAGTGCATATGCCCCACAATTAACAAATGAAGGGTTAATTGACATTCATGGGAAGGTCCACAAATGCCTATTTCGTGAAATGGAAACGTAACCTTTCCCATGAATGTTGATGCTCTAAGCTTTTGTTTTGTTTTTTTTTTTTTTAAGTCTCAATCATAATGTGTGGCCGTGTGGGTAGTAGTGGTCCACTATCAATCATGTTAGACTGCAGGTCACCCGACCTAATTTAGAAGACACATGTATCCGTAAAAGGAAGATAAGGAATGCGTGCAGTTAGGCTCGAACTCAAAACCTCATTATCGATGTTCGCAAGAGTTAACCAATAACTCAATAAGCTAAGACTTAAATTCTCAAACCTTAACAACCAAGCTAAGCTTGGCTTTATGACAAGATAACACTCCCCACTTCTCTAGCCAAAAGGTTTGGTTGGCTGGCAGATCCAACGAGGGTTTAGGGGGTTCAACTGAACCCCATTAGATCCAGGAAAAATTAAAAATCGGTTTTTTTTTATAAAA
Source organism: Salicornia ramosissima (assembly GCA_951394345.1). NCBI lineage: Eukaryota > Viridiplantae > Streptophyta > Magnoliopsida > Caryophyllales > Amaranthaceae > Salicornia > Salicornia ramosissima. The sequence continues at coordinate 44,164,076 of OX596233.1, read as the reverse complement.
TTTAAAAAACACATAAATAAATAGATTTCGAAACAAGTTTATTGTGTACATAACTATGCACACAGCTCAGCCGGATAAGTCATTTAAATTTAGACAGAAGTCGTGTGTTCAAGCCTTCGTGGACCCGACTGGGAATAGTATTTTTGTTTGTTTTTTCCCAGTTTTAAACTCCTCTCAATTTACCAAACTCCACAAACCCTAGGTCTACACTGATCAACTCATCTCCGTTCACTTTGTCAGTTCATCAATAAGCCAGGCCTACACCGTCCGCACACCTGCATCGCCGCACCATAGCCCTTAGGTGCCCACACATTTGATCTATTGTCTAACTTCTCTGTCTTTTCTTTTTTTGTTCTCTCTCGTGTTTTTAATTTAATTTTCTGCTTGAGTACTTGATAATATGTTCACTTGGTAATAGTTGAAATGTCTAATTCAATTTATTCTTAATAAGCTAATAACTTACATCTATATATTGTATATTGTTTTAAACTTTTGAATTGTTAACTGTATTTTGTTATTGAGAAAGTATTGGGTCAGACCATCTGACCATATAATTTGGTCAGATGACTAACCAATTATACATAAAACAATCTCATATTTTCTCTCCTTGTTCTCATTCTTCTCCTCCAACCTTCTTCATTCATTTCCAGCTTCATCATCATCAAATTCATCATATATAATCATCAATATGAAATTGCTTCTCTTCTAGCCCACCCCTTCGCAGAAATAAATGGTGATGGTCATTGTTCTGCGGACCCATCCAAATCCAACCCCGTCGTTGCAAGAGATGGTGGTAGTTACGAGCTCGATTTACTACGACGATTCTGGGTTGAGGCCATTACTAGCTTTATTTCACATGCTTTGCTTGATTAAAGTCTCCCATGGTTTGCTCGTGAATGGTGGTAGTCTCCCATTGGCCATTGCAGTAGTTACGAGTATTTTTGAAGTCTCCCATGGTTTGCTGCATTGAATACATCACTTACCATGCTAGATTACTAATTGGATTTTGATGACAATGATGAGTTGATACTTTCTCTTGAGCATTTGGAAGTGAATTGGTCCATGCTGATAAGTTTGATAAGGAATGATAACAGCTAAGCAATACTCCATATTTGTTTTCCAGGTGAGCTCCGATTTAATCCAGGTGAGCTCATTTTTTTTTCCAGGTTAGGTTTATTTTGTTTTCAAATGAGGTTTTTTTTATTCAATGCTAGTTTTTTACTTTTTCCAGGTTAATCATTTTTTTTCCAGTTTAATCATTTTTTTTCCAGGTTAGTTATTTTTTCCAAGTTAATAATTTTTTGTCCATGTTTGTCTAGATTTGTCCAGATTTGTCCATATTTGTCCAGGTTTGTCCACATTTGTCCAGGTTTGTCAACATTAGTCCAGGTTTGTCCAGATTTATCCAGATTTGTCCATGTTTGTCTAGATTTATCCAGGTTTGTCCAGGTTTGTCAACATTAGTCCAGGTTTGTCCAGGTGTGTCCAGATTTATCCAGATTTGTCCATGTTTGTCTAGATTTGTCCAGGTTTGTTCATATTTGTCCAGGTTTGTCCACATGTCAAGGTTTGTCCATATTTGTCCAGGTTGAGTAGGACTGGTTTGACAGTAAGACCTGTCCGACACAATACCTTCTATTTGTTATTTGTTAATTGATTTCATTGTATATCTATATTGTTTGAATTGTATATTATTATTATATTAATGCTAACCTATAAGGTTGTAAAATTAAATAGTATGGTGATCAACTATTGAATGATAGTTTAGTCACATATCTTGAAAGATATCTTTTTCCTAAAGTGAGTGAAGATGATGTAATGGAATGTTTTCAAAGTAGGAAAACTCGAAGAATGCTTTTGTAATTTGCATCTTCTTTATTGTTGAACCTTAGTTTTGATGATGACAATATAATTAAGTAAAATAGATTTAAGGAGAATCAACTAAAAGTAATTTTAGTTGAAATTAAATTTATTTTATATTCCATATATTTTATGTTATATATTTATAGAGAATGAATTAGATGAGTGTCTAATTGATATTAAATATATTTCATTTAGTATATGCTTGTTATTTTATAGAATATATTTATTGGGAATAAAATTAGAGGAGTATCTAATTTTAAGGTAAATATATTTTATTAAATATGTCCTAACTCTTATGTTATATTTATTTTTGGAATACTAATCTTGGTGTAGTGCAGGAAAATATTACTAGTATAAGTCTAATGTGTCATTCGAATTTTATACTTAAGTTAAGGTTGTTTTAATTTAAGTATATTATTTAAGGTAATTAATTTTATAGGTTTTGGTAATTTACGGTTTCTTTGTGTCAAATTAGGTTAGAGTATTTTTAGTAAGTTGTTAATTAATTAGTTGGTAGGATAAATATTTGAAAATTAAATATTACAACTTGCTTAATTAGTCATACGTGTAAGTCTTTGTGGTTTTAGGCTTTAAAATTTAAAATTCAATTTTTCTAGTCAATTCCACTAAATTAGGAGTAGTTAGTGGACTCTAATTCTTTGCCATATATTACACGTATGGGTTAGAAGTTTTAGGAGTTAGTTTTTCTTAGTTTGTTTTTTGTTTTAAGTCAACCCACTATTTTAGGATTAGTTAGTGGTCATGCATATAGGTAGGAGTTATGGAGAGTACTTTGACTTCATTTTGTAAGGTAGTTATTTAAAATAAAAATCTGATTTTTATTTTTTTCTCCTCACTCACACGCATGGTTAGTGGGCTTCTAGGTTTTAGGAATTAAAATTTTAATTACTTAATTCTTTTTGTTTCCCACGTAGGTTTTAGAGTCAGTAGGTTTTTACTTAGTGTTTTATGTACTTAGACTTATTCTAGGGTAGGTTCTTTGCTTGTTTTGCATTGTTGCTTTGTCAAACTATTTTGTAGGAGATGATGACTCCACTATGCACATAGAAGACTTCTTCTCCAAGGCATGAGGTTTCAAGACAAGGCTTAAATTATAAATACAAACTGCTGCCAGGAATTTCGAGATGATCCACAACCAAGAGAATTCAGAGATCAAGATTTTCAAGTGCAATATAATTCTAAGTGTTCTTTGAATTTTCGTCCTTCAGTATTTCAATTGTAATTCATAGTGATAAGGGTTGGGTAAGAGAAAAATCAAAGAGCATATTTGATTGTAATCAAAGAAAAAAGAAAGAGAGAATTCAGATTTCATTCGAAATCTGAAGTGAGAAAAATCGATCTTTAGTAAGATCGTGACATCAGTTCAGGGGGAACAGGTGTCAGGGGGAACAAGTTCCTAGTGGAACATAGAGAATTGAGAAGGTCCTTTTATAGGTTGTAACAGAGTCGTTTGGCCTATATTTAATAAGAGAAGTCCAAGAGTCAAAATCCCTTGTGGTCAAGGTTTTTCTTCCTATTTGGGCTTAGGAAGTTTTCCTTGTAGGTTAAAACTCTCTGTCTTTATTTCTGTTTATTTTTCCAATCGAGTTTAAGTTTAAAATTCCGCTAAAAAGTCAAAAACTCCCTCAACTACAATTCACCCCCCTTCTTGTAGTTGTTATTCATATTACATCATTTATGTATAATATATTGTATTTTGACATTTAACTTTATTATTTTTGTTTTTACACATATAATTTGCATCATTTTACTTTATTATTTGTGTTTTTACACATATAATTTTCAAGATATATTGAAGATATTTATGAAACTTTATAATTTTATTTATTATTTTTTTATTCCTACATGTATCCTTGATTATTTTAAAATAATGTATTATGTACCCGTTTTGTACCCTTGTTCTCTAAATCGTATCTGTTTTCTTGCAACCTAGATTTTGCTAATGCAGGTTCGATTATATTTAAGTAAGGTTTATAAAAGTCACAATTGAAAAATGGCATAATTAAGGCAAAATTTTGTTCAAATTAAGTGGAACTTTGTCCAATCTTTACATATTAAATTACGATTTTGATTACTTAGAATAAGGGAACTTTTTACCCATGAAATAATTTTTTAAAACTTTAGGCTTTGTTCTTTAGGACTGATCTGGTCTGATCTGATCTGATCTGATTTGTTTTGAGTTTGTCTGATCTGATTTTATATATATATATATATATATATATTTTTTTTTTATTTCTATTTCTATTTCTATTTCTATTTCTATTTCTATTTCTATTTCTATTTCTATTTTTATTTCTATTTGTATTTGTATTTGTATTTCTATTTTTATTTTTATTTGTATTTGTATTTTTATTTTTTTTTTATTTTTATTTTTATTTTTATTTTTATTTTTATTTTTATTTTTATTTTTATTTTTATTTTTATTTTTATTTTTATTTTTATTTTTATTTTTATTTTTATTTTTATTTTTATTTTTATTTTTATTTTTATTTTTATTTTTATTTTTATTTTATTTTATTTTATTTTTATTTTTATTTTTATTTTTATTTTTATTTTTATTTTTATTTTTTTTATTTTTATTTTTATTTTTATTAGGGATAAAAATTTAATGAGCCCAAAGCCTGAAGCTCATTTTATTTTACTTGTTCAATATTTTACTTTTCATTCTTTTCAAACCCTTCATTCAATCTGACTCCAAAACCTTCACCGAAAAAGTCGACCGAATAATCACCGTCGGAAAAGTCATTCCGAAAACCGTGGTCGGACAAGTCGTCCCGAAAACCGTTGCTGAAAAACGCGGCCTGCAAATCATCGCCGGAAAAGTCGGCCAAATAATCACCGCCGAAAAAAGTCAGTCCGAAAACCGTCGTCAGAAAAGTCGTCTTGAAAATCGTCGCCGAAAACTCGGCTTGAAAATCGTCGCCGGAAAAGTCGGTAGAATAATCACCGCCGGAAAAGTCAACCGAATAATCATCGCCGGAAAAGTCATTCCGAAAATCTTCGTCGGAAAAGTCGTCCCGAAAACCATCGCCGAAAAACTCGGCTTGAAAATCGTCGCCGAAAAACTCGGCTTGAAAATCGTCGCCAGAAAAGTCGATCGAATAATCACCGCCGGAAAAGTCGACCAGATAATCATCGCCGGAAAATTCATTCCGAAAACCGTCGTCGGAAAAGTCGTCCCGAAAATTGTCGCCGGAAAAGTCGGCCGAATAATCAACGCTGAAAAGTCAGTCCGAAAACCGTCGTCGGAAAATGTCGAGCGGAAAAACAATGCTCGAAAAGGGGTAATAATGTCTGATCTGATTTGACTAAGTCTGATCTGATTTGACTAAGTCTGATCTGATCTGATTAATGTAGCTTTTAAGTTAAAAGAACAGGGCCCCAAATGCTACTCAACCCAATAATTTAATTTAAACATTACATCGAATTATATCTCAAATTACAGTTCTACCGTTTAGAGCACCATTGGCTCAATTGATAACCTAAAAAGTAAAAATAATTGTAATATAGTCATAGCTTCTAAAATGCTTGCAATAATATAACTTATGATAAGCTTGACATTAATTAATACTTACTATAGTTACTAAAGTCATGATGACATACTATCACACACCACGGCTCCAATTGAAGAGGATTGGCGTCAGCAACAATATCACGGCCAGTAGCAGCAGCAGAACACGGCTCTGCTCTGTTGGCTCCTACAGCCCTTCGGGGCTCAAATCAGTTTATTAGTCAAACAGGTGCAGTTCAGTTCAGTTCAAAATGTGGACAGTTTAGTTCAGTTTTGGTTTCAGTTATTTCGGCTTGGTTAGTTTCAGTTCAGGACATTTCAGATTATAAATTTGTAACAATTAATTTCAGTCCCGGATACAAATTTTGAACATATAATTTAGTTTCAGTTTTAGTTCGATTAGTTTTAGTTCCGTTTTTCATATGCAAAATTTTAACCGTTATTTGCGGTTTCAATTCAATTATTTCAGCTAACTTTTGAAAACAATTAACTTCGGTTCTGTCTCTTTTCTACTTTCGGTTTCATTTTATATGGTTGCGGAATTCAATTTTTCCAATAAAAGTTGCAAAATATCAATAAGATCGATTATTCACTTATAAAAAGTCACAACTCACAAATGTCACAATTCACAAGTAATTTTATAATAAATTGATCATATTCACATGGTTAAAATTATTAATTACGTAATCAATTTCAGTTTATTTCTATTTTTAGTTCGGTTAAAATTAGTTTCAATTTCAGTGCAGTATTGGTTCAGTTTTAAAACAGTTCGGATAATATTGTATCGTTTTTTGATTTAGTTTAATAATATTCAAATTAAATTAGTTTCAAGTCATTTTTAGTTTTAGTTAGATTCATTTATCATCTTTTCAGTTCAGTTTCAGTTAGCTTCAGTTATCCTCTTTTCAGTTCTGTTTCAATTCAGTTCAGTTAATTCCAGATACTCGATTTTCAGTTCAGTTATTTTCAAATACTCGATTTTTAGTTCAGTTTCAGTTCAGTTTAGTTATTTTCAGATACTTGATTTTTAGTTCAGTTTCATTTCAGTTCAGTTATTTTCATATATATATTTAGCAGTTAATTTCATATTCAATTTAGTTCAGTTCGATATTTTTCAGTTGCCTTTCAGTTATCAGTTCAATTCACTTTCAGTTTCAGGTAATTTCAGGTCGACCCAAAACAGTTCAGTTTTAGTTAGTTCAGTTTATTAAATCAGTTCTGACCCAATCTGACAACGCTACTTACAACAAGAAATTATAGATCCAAATCATAACCCAAAATTTATCTACAAGGATGTTGTAATAACCCAAAATTTTGGGTTTGATTTTCATGTTTAATTTTGGGGTTTAATTAATTTTAGGTTATTTTTAATTCTAATTCTCTAATTTTGGGCCAAGTCCAAAATTATTTATGCATGAGCATGACCTTGTACAAGTGGCTAACTTACACAATTAGGCCCATTTGTTCACTCCCAAAACCGACCCCACTCTCTCTACACTCCCTTGCCACTTGCTTCATGTTCACACTTGGATTACATTTATAAATAGATGACCCTTGTGAACTTGAGTTGTTTTACAACATCCATGATTTCCTTACTTACACAATCTAGAGCAAGCACAAACCTCCATACCCCATTTCCCTTCATTTTTCACGCCATTTATGGTCATTCTCCATCATCTAAATTTTGCCATCTCTTGTCCCAAATTTTCAAGATTCAAAACCCATTGAATTACATACTCAATTTAATTGCATAAACTTCAAAATATTGTTCAAGATTATGGGTTTGGGTACATTTCGGGGTTGGCTCGTGTTCGTGGGTTGAAGGCTTGTGTGGGTCGTGGTTGTGGCTGGCTCGTGTGTGGTGCTGGCGCGTGTGGGTCGTGCTGGCACGTGCATCAGGGTGGTTCGTGTGGTGACAGTGCTCGTGTGGATAGTGCTCGTGGTTGATTCGTGTGGTTCAAGGGTGGTGGTCATGAGGTTGCTCTTTAGGCCATGTTGTTTCTTGCATCGGGATCGTGATCTTACTCGTTTTCGTTTTTAGTTTGGTGTATCGATTTTCGAGGCAACTAGAAAGTCTCATTTAAATTTGGGTAGTCCATCACATAGTATAACATAGGATTAAAATTGAAAGTATGATTTAATGTTATGTTATAACATGAATTTATGTATGATTGAAGATTTATTTAGAATTTCATGTGATGAATTATTGTTCAATTTTGATCATGTTGATGATGATGTTGATAGTCGTGTGGTATTGATGATAGTGTTGGATGGTTTTTTTTTTTAATCTTGTTAATTTTGTTCAAATTATGTTAATGTTTATGATGATTAGTTTTAGAATTCATGCGTAGATTTCGAATTTGTGTTATGATTAATGTATGAATGATTTTCTTGATTTCCCATATGATATTTTGTATTGATTTTTATTGAATTATGTTCATAAACTTTGATCTTTGGAAAAAGATTGTCGTACTGGTTTTCTTTTAAAGTTTTGATAGTTTTCTTGAAAGTTTTGAGTTATTAATTATTGTCATTTTGAAATCTTGATGGTTTATGATCTTTCTTGATGAATCTTGAGCTTTCTTGACGAATTTTGAACCGTCATGATGATTCTTGGACTTTCTTGGTAAATCTTGAAAAGGATCTTGACAGGTTTTGTCGTTTCTTGATGGTTCTTGGTCGGTTATTTTAAAATCTTGAATTTTCGTGTCAATATCGATTTTTGGGTTGGATTTTTGAAATTGAATCCTGGTGATCATGTCGTTATGTTTTCGATTCGTTTTTCGAAAAAGGTCGCCTAACTTAGTGACGCATTGGTTGCTATTTTGGGTTAAGTTGTAGCCGCTAACTTGTTTTCGATCATGGGGTAGTTATGTCCTAGCATTTGTTGTCGTCTGGGTTAGTGAAATTCGAGTAGCTAATTCAGGAGTGGTGGCCATTACTTAGGCATAGTTCTCGCATTGGAGGGCTATGGGAAGAACACATTAGTGTTGAACCATGTTTGATTTGATGGATGGCAAACCAGTTCTCTATACTTGATTGTTATGCATGTTTGTAATTGAACAGGTTAATTCAGGTGAGAACTCTTCAAGGCAAATCTGAAGACCTTAAGATACTTGAAGAATCAGAAGTCAAGAGCTTGAAGTCTTTTAATTTTTTTACTTCTAGGATCTTCTTGTAAAATAGACTTAGGAAGATATACCTTGTTTTTCTAAGTAAAGAGCAAAAAGATTTAAATTTTATATCCAGTAAAGAGAACAAGCCAAGAACAAGCTAAGAACAGACAAAGAACAAGCTTGGAACAATTCTCTTTACCAGATGTAGACTTTGTAGTACTGAGACCACTGTGGGAACAAACCTCAGTATTACGCATGTGCACTTAAGTGATCCGTACCAATTTTCGTGTTCAAAATTATTTTTGAAAATTTATTTGAAAAATATCGATCACTTATGTTTTAGAAATCTGCCAAATTGATTCACAAAATCAGCTTTGCAATGTACTTGTTTGGACTCTAGTGTACATTCCACTACATGTAGTGGAAGGAGACAAAGGTCTGAAATAGGTACCTTTGCACTTGTGTCAGTTGAGTTTGTTTGCACAATTTAGGCAAGTCTCCAAGCACACTTCTAGGGGACGGTTTTTCTCTGCCTATAAAAACAATCTTTTGAAAAACCCTAGAAAGACTTTTGCTCTCCAAAGAAAACCAAGTCATATATTTTCTGAGAGTCTATCCTTAGAGCAAAACCATCTCCATATCCATCTTTAAGAGAAAAACTTACGGAGATTTAAGTTTGTAATATTTGAACCACTTAGAGGGAAGTGGTTGGGGAGTGTTCTGTGAACACTGAGTGAACTGTTAGAGTTAACAGTTGGGGAATTAAGTGTTACAGAGTTGGAGCACTTAATTGAGTGTGTAACCTTGTTATTATTCAGAGTTGATTAATAATATTGGTGAGAGAGTGGAGGACGTAGGCTTGTTTAGAAGCCGAACCTCGTTAAATCCTTGTGTCCCTACTCTTTATTTACTGTTCTATCGTTGTTCTCCCAAAAAGATAAACAAACTTTGAAAAAGATTGAAAAAACAAACATACTCAATTCAACTAAGCCCCCCTTCTTGAGTATACATTGAACTTACAATTGGTTTGACCTGACATATGTTAGGAAATTAAGTTGAGAAGCGTATTGGTGGACCAACGAGCATGGACACTGTACCGTCATTTTGATTGGTTTTGAGTTGATTTGTTGGATTTGATTTGATTTGGTTTTGGTTTTTCTGTAAGTTGTTTTGGAGGAAAGGACACAAAGTAGTCGGGGTTCTGGTATTGTAGTTCCGGTTACGGACACCTAGTACTTCCGTTGGATTTTATAGTTGGTTTCGTTTTCAAAAGAATGTTTTGATGGTGATGTAGGATGGGGTCTCAAAATCATGCAAAAACTACCAAATTTTCAGAATTTTCGTAGGTCTCACTTAGCCCAACATAAACAACACCAAAACATCAATAAAACATGGATATGGACATGGAATTAAATTCACCAAGGACTTATAATCATGAACTAAGCATAATCTAATCTAAATCGCAAAGGTAAAGAGTAGAAGATGACTCACCAATCACCAAGGTTGATAAGATTTGCAACCACAAAGGAAGATAAGCTCACAAAGGACTTCATAAGAGAGAAAATCTCAGATTTTTAATTCAACAAATGATGACTACAAATGAGGCAAATCAAGATATTTAAAGAGCTAAACTCACCCTAATAAGACTTCTAATCTAGGCCATTAATCTCTAAGTAATCAAGGGCCAAGATTAGCTAAACACTAAACAAAGCAAGAGAAGCAAAGCAAAAACGCGAAAATCGCGTACTGGACCCTGCAAGACCGTGCAACATAACCTTGCACGGTCGTGCAAGATCTGCTGGTGCCTCTGGATCGTGCACGGTCGTGCAAGATAAGCCTGCACGGTCGTACAACCTTCTTGCACGGTCGTGCACCTTTGATTCCACCCCTTTTCTACATGGCCTTGCTTCCATGGTCTTGTAGCCTTCTTGCACGGTCATGTAAGCCCTGTTTATCCCCTTTTAGCCATTCTAGTCCTTTACTTTCATGCTATTACAATCCTAGTTAACTAATAAAGCATTAAAAAAAATTTTAAGCTCAATTAATACAACCCAAAATTATGAAAATAAGTTAAACAAGAGCTCAAAAGTATCCAAGTAAAAAGTGAACAAAAATGATGTCGTTGACCGTTGAAGTCGCTTGTTGGACCATACCGTCCTGCATCAGATGGTTTTGGTGAATTGTTATATTAAGTATTTGGAATAATTACATTAATAGGTACCAACTATTGCACTTTTTATTTTATAGGTACCAACTTTTGATTATTCACCAGCAGCACGAACTATTACATAAAGTTGCAAGGATAGGTATATCACCTAAATGTTGTTGCAATTTATAGGTGTAACGACCCGACTTTTTTAAGCTGTCGTTTGACGAAGGAAAACGACTTGCGGATCATTACTTAAGCATTAAATTAAACATTAATTATATATTTAAAATAGAAACATCTTTTATTAACTTAAAAGTCTGAAATTAATCCCAAAAGTCAATAAAGGTAAAATACTTAAAGAATTACATAAACTGAAATAATGTCTTCCCAACATGCTGGGATCATAAATGAAATAATGTAATATTGTCTTATTGAATTCTAGAAAAGAAATACTAAGGTGTAACTAAAACTCTGCCTCAACAAAACCCAACCAGCGGAAGCCCGACTACGCAGCTGCATTGTCACCTGAAACTGAGGGGGGGGTCCACCGTCAGTGGGGAGTAACTAGGCTGTCCCGCTTAATTGAGGGACCGCTAAACACATAATATCATAGAATTATACATGAAAACCACACAAAAACATAATACATATTATACAGAAATCAATACGAGGTACGTATAAAAATATGTACAAAGATACGTATACAAATACGTACAAAATACGCATAAGAATACCTGCAGAAATACGGTTAGAATACGTACAAAATACACGTACAATACATCATGGAATACGTATACATTCGGGTATAACATACGAATACATACATTCATACATACATACATACGTTATACAAATACATATATACACAGCGGAAGACTTATACTATTCGTAGCACATGCATTTCATACTTATCTTATATTATAAATACTTTTAACCTGGTTATCATCATTTCATTAAATCATAACTTATCTTAATCTTCTTAACTTATCTTACATCTTATATTATAACTTATATCACATCATAACATAACTTATATCTTATCATAACTTTCATAACGTATCGTACTTTCATATCATCTTTACCTTAGCTTATATCATATCATCTTATCTTTACTTCATATCGTATCATATCTTATCTTCGTATAATAACATAAATATCTTATCTTGTCATATCATAACATAACATAAACATAACATAAACATCTTATCTTAACTTTGCTTAATCCATGGTCGAGTCAACATGCTAGTAGGGGATCTCGTGTGCACCCCAACTTTCCTAGAATATGCCGGGTCAGACTCATGTGTCTTTCCCAAAGTCTAAGTGGGACCCTCACTCCCGAATTAACGGCCCATGTGCCACTAATTCGGACGACAACACAAACTAGAATCAGTAAACCGACCAGAAAGCCTCGGCAGGTCGGTGGCAAAGACTTAACCCCGGTAACGAAGCGTGCATCGTCGGTGGGGTGACCACTTCATAAAACCTTAAAGAAAATATCTTATCTTATATCATATGAATCATCTTAACATCTTATCGTATCATATCATAACATTCATCTTTACTTCTTAATGGACCGGTCACTATAACTCGTTGTGGATCCCGTGTGCACCACAACTTTCCTAAAACATGCCGGGGTGAACTCGTGTATTCAACCCGTAGTGGATCTCGTGTGCACCACTAAGCCTAAGCTATGGCCATAACCACTAAATAGCGCTCGTGTACTACTACTTAGACGACTACATATTCTAGAACCAAGAACTGCGCGGAGGAACTCGTGTGTTCGTCCCATTGAGCAGTGGCTTCGACTTAACCCAATCCGACGACTCGTGTATCATCGAATGGGCGTCCTTATCTTATCTTATATTTCATATCTTATCATCTTTCTTAAATCGGGAAGTACTAGGTGGCCGTAATCGGAAATGAAATGTTCGAAGTCCCAGGAAAGAGAGGTGCGGCACGTATATCGGCCACCTTAAATACCAAGTCTTTCCTAGCCAGAGATCGAAACAATTCAAATTCCTTTTACTCTGTTTCCTTTCCTTTCCATTTAATATCTTATTAACTTCTTAATATAACTTATCCTTACTAATACTTAATAATAACAATAACATTAATAATTATAATAATAATAATAATCGTAATATTAATAATAATATTAATACTATCCGAAATACTAATAACAATAATAATAATAATAATAATAATACTAACATTATCCGTAATAATAATAATAATCTTATCCGTACTAAATAACAATAAGTAATAATAATAGTATTATCTACCCCTTCATATTACAACTTATCCCTGATAATCCCTTCTATATTATTAATCATCTTTCCTAATACTTCCTTTTAATAATATTGTAGGTCAAAAATTAAACTAAAATTGATCAACAAATAGGGCCACTCGACATTTTAATAATAAAGACAATAATTAAATAAATTCATCAATTAATCATAAATACAATTAAAAATCATGCCTTGAACAATAAATCATACAACATGAATCAAACAAGTTCAAGATTCAATATTTTTTTATACATAAACCACACGGCCTTTGGCCATATCAAGAACATCAACATAACTTCCAAGAATTGATCCTAACATGATGAAGATTAAAGATTAACTAAAGATTCATCAAGATTAATTATAAAAATCAGATTTTTAACTTACTAATTAATTTTAACCCACTCGAAAATTCAAGAATTAATGTTAACATATTTTAATAATTCAATCACCCTATTTTACACAATCTGATTTTTAAAGAATTAAATCAAGAACGACCGTCTAATGGTCTCGAATAATCTGGAGATTTTTGTGGGAGCTAAATATAGGTTCAAGGTTTAACTTGCATAAATTTCGTTTAAAAATAACGCCATTTACTATTTTTAAGTGATTTTATAACTAACAAGTCAGATTAGGCTGAATACGGTTTCAGATTTTTCTTCCCTAGCAAACGAACTTTAAAAATTACGAAAATTTTACAAAAGCTTTAAAACACTATTAGTGACTTCCAACTAAAATTTCGTAGCCATCCGAATTGATTAAGTATATTAATAAATTCATAAACTAAAACTGGACAGTTTTATCGGTTTGAAAGATTAAATTATTTCAAGCAAGAGAAGGACGAATTTCACCATGAAATAAATCTTGATTAAAGATCAAACAGTAAAGAAGCTCCTAAAATTATTCTAAGTCACTCGACAAATTAGAACCACAAGAACAAAAATATTCATGCAATTATTCATACAAAATACATAAATAAATAAATTGATTTATGCATAGATCACCTTAAAATAATAAAGATTCATACTAAAATCAAGAAATATCATATCCATAAAATTCATAAGGTTCGAAATAATCTAAACCTAATCATGATACTAATTCTTTTACAATTTTCATGTTTTTACTCCTAATTTACTATGTGTAAAACTTGTACCAGAATTAAACAAGATAGCGTAGTTACCTGGATTTGCTAAATTTCCAAAGAAAAATCACCTCCTTTGGTGATATAGATCACGCCACAAAAGAGAGGAGAAAAGAGAAAAAAAAATTGTGAAAATATTTTTGAGGGTTGATGACTTTTGCAAATTAGGGACCAAATAAATTATATAGGTCCTATTTATAGAAGAAAGAAAGAAAGAATAACAAACCCTAATTAACTAAAGGGGGTGCCGTGAGGAGGGGGAAATAATAGGGGAAGTTGAGCTTCTTTTGGGAGGCTCAACAAATTTAGTTAGACTAGGTTTTTATTTTAGGATTTAAATTATTTATTTTAATTAATCTAATTTAATCAACAATAATTAATTAATTAGATTAAAAGAAAATAACATTGGCCCATATAAAGATGATGGGGGCCGGTCAAAGGAAAAATAAGGGGAAATGATTGGGTCTTTGGCCCAATTTGAAGGAAAAGAATGGACTAACAATGAAATCAGTCCAAGATTAAGTGGCCTTTGGACTTAGAATTGAATAAATAATATTAATAACCGCGAAATTTTCTGGCCCTAAATTTCGGGGTACTACAATAGGTCATTCATACTTATTTATAGGTCATCCATACCTATCGTTGCAACTTTATGTAATAGTTCGTGCTACTGGTGAATAATCAAAAGTTGGTACCTATAAAATAAAAATTGCAATAATTGGTACCTATTAATGTAATTATTCCAAAGTATTTTTGTTGAATTTGTATTTCCGTTGCGAAGGATGCCAGGTATGCCTTTTTGTGTGTTGAATTATGTTGCATGTTTTGGAATATTTGACTTTATGTGTTATGTACGTGGCTTTTGTAACGCCCCAGATTTTTTAGTTATTTGTTTTGATAGTATTGCTTGTATTTATATTTATTTTTTGCATGGTCTAAGTTTATTTGGACTATTTTTGTTGCTTGAGTGTGATTATTTTATTTTATGTTATTTGTTTTATTATTTTACTTTATTTTTTTATTTTATTAATTAGAATTTTATTTTTAATTTTCTAATTAATTAATTAATTTTGGGCCAAGTGCGAATTTAATCGTAATTAGTCATGCTTGAGTGCAATTAGCCCATGTGATCACCATAGCCCATTTGAGCAAGCCCCAACCGGCCCCCTCTTCCCTTTTTTGCTCATTTGCCACTTGCTTTGTGTTCACACCTTAACTAACTTCTATAAATAGGAGTTGTTAGTAAGGCATGATGATCATTTGCCATCTTAATCATCCTTTGCCCACAATCAAAAGAACTAAACACACTCTCCACTTGCCCCTCCATTCCACATGCCACTTTTGGCTTGTTCTCCAACATTGTTTTTCCATCATCTTTTCAAACCCAAAACTTAAAGATTCAACCTTTATTGATCTTTAAGTACTTAAACTCAAGTAAACCTTCATTGCCTTTGATCAAGATCGATTGTTCGGGTTGGTTTTGGGTTTGGTTCGTGTGGTTCGAAGGCGTGTTCGTGTGGGTCGTGCACGGTGGTGCCTTGGGTGGTGGTCGTGTGAAGTCGTGGTGGTGCACGGTGTTCACGGCTGGTGGGCTCGTGTGCAGCACGGTCGTGCTTGGTGGCCGTGTGGTTGATTCGTGCCGTGTTCGTGTGTTGGAGCCGTGTTGAACAAGGTTCCGGGCATCAAGTTTTTCGTGTTTTAATGATTAAGCTTCATTAAGGTAACATGCTTTTTCATACTAATTTGAATACCATGATCATAGGGTAGATTTGATGACCAAATTAGACCAAAAGTTCGATGAATTTAACCCATATCATGCGTGAATTTCTGGGCAAAATTGGGAGTTGATTTTGTAATGTTTTCTCTTTGTTTTTATGCATATTTTGATTACATTTGATAGTTATATGTTTGATCATGTTTATGTACAATTTTCATGAAGTTTATATGAAGTTTTGATGCATTAAATTGATGAAAACGTTGCTGGAATTTGTTTGGAAAATTCGTGTATCATGCGTGTATTTGGGCTAGTTTTGGTGATCAAGATTTGATTATTTCATGCTTACGTTTGATGATTATTATGCTATGATATGTTATGACTAATTTTGATCATGAAAAGTATCCAAGATTGCATGTTTTATGATGAATTTATGCATGAACGTTCTTGTTCTTGCGTGTAGTTGATGATTCTTGAAGTTTCTTGAAATTCTTTATTATGGTTATGTATTCTTTAAGTATAGATTATGTAGTCATAGTTAAAGAAAGTTAAATAAAGTCTAATGAATGATTAAAGAAGTTTAAAGAAAGTAAAGTACATAGTTTGTAATAACTCGGAATTCTGGGCCAGAAAATTTCGTGGTTAATTATTATTATTTTGGTATTCCAAGTCCAAAAGGCCCAATTATTTGGACTGTTTAATTTTTAATTCCTTCTCCTTAACTTAAAATTGGGCCCAATGACCCAATTCTCTCTTCCCTTGGCCGGCCCTTATTATATATGGCCAAGGTTTATTTTTCTGTTAATTTATTATTATTAATTAGATAATTCTATATCTAAATGTTATCCTCCTAAATAAAAAATTTAATTTTTATTTAATCTTTACCAAGTCTCCTATTCTCACTCAAATTCCACCTATTTCCCTCTAAACCACACGGCCCCCCTTTCTTTATTTTATTTAATTGATTCTTTAGTTCTATATATTTATTTAGGGAACTAAACTCATATTTTATTTCCCTAACTTCTAACTTCTAAGATATTCACAAAAAAACTCACAAAGAACCCCTTGTGTGCCGTGTGTTTTTCGAACCAAACTAAGAAAAATTTCATTGATTTCTTCCTAATTCAAGGTAACTAGACTATCTCCCTTGAATTTGGATTAATTTTCCATATAGTTGATTAGGATTAAACTAGGAAAATTGATTGCATTGGTATCATGATAGGTTAGAAATTTTCGAACCATACTATGTATTTACTATGATGTTCTTGATATTTTTATATGATCTTTTATGAATCTTTATTGTATTAATTGATCCTATGCATGAATTATTATCTTAAACTATAAGTTTTGATTAGAATAGTTGCATATTAATTTTCGAATTCGGTTCTTTGTTCATGCGTGAATGTGTCGAGTCCCATGCTAAATTCCATGATGATTTTAAGATGATTTCTTGACCTAAAAGCATGTTTATGATTTATTTATTTGCCTAAGTAATGACTTGAATTAAATTTATAATCATGATCATATTTTCTTTAAAATTTTCGAGTGGCCAAAAGAGTAAAAAGAATTAAAGATTTAATTTTTCTTGCATAATTATAAGTCTATTCCTGATTTTATTAATTGATTAAAGATAGTTTAAGAATACGACAATATAATATAAGAATTCTTGAAATTAATCTTGCTTGTGCTTTAATTCTTGTTGGCCGAATGTTTATACAGTTTAATGGCTTGATTTTTGATCCATGTTTGGTATAAATTCATGATTATCAGTTAGGTTATGATTTTATAGTTTATATTATTGTTTTATTAATTAATCTATGATAATTAAGAATAGAATTTGGACCAAGAATTTCGTATGATTTTGTTATCATGTTGGCCTTGTATTATCATGAGAAAAAGGATGAATTTTGATCTTGTTTTAATTCATGTGTTGATAATTCAATGTTTAATTTATGATTTATTATTAAGTTTAAATGATTGATTTATGATAATTGTGTTTGATTAATTTAAGTAATAATTTTGTCATTTTATGATGTAAAAGTCGAATGGTCATGATGATGATCAAGGTTATTTTTCTCATGTTATATGCAATATTGTTTGATAATTGTTTGTCTATATATTTATTTGATGATTTAAATGATCTATTGAATTGTTTATATGATTATTTAAGGAAGGTAATTTTAATTATTTGTTTATTTAAAATGTCGAGTGGCTCCAATAAAAGAATGATCAATTTAATTTAATTTTTGGCTGATAATAATTTAGTTTATAATCTAAGGATTTAATTTAATTAAAGGAATAAAAGGAATTGAGATGATAAGTTGTAACAATAAGGAAAAGGATTAACTTGTTGATAAGCATAAGAATAAGATGATAAGAAGTATTAGTCTCACGATGGCCATGTCGATAAGATAAGATAAGATAAGAAGTGGATGCCTGTTTGGTGATACACAGGTCACCAGATTAAGTTAAGTCGAAGCCACTGCCCTATTGCGGTCTCTGGGCAGTTCTGGATCTTAAGATGTGTAGTCGTCTAAGTAGTAGTACACGAGCTACTATTTAGGAGTTATGGCCATAGCTTAGGCTTAGTTCTTGCAAAGGAGAGCTACGGGTAGAATACATGGGTTCTCCCGGCGCATTTTAGGAAAGTTGGGATGTACACGGGCATCCTTACGAGCTATAATGACCGGTCCATGAATATAAGAAGATGGTTAAGATGGGATACGGGAAATAATATGATAAGATATGTAACCCACGGGTTGGTATATTATTGGTACGTTATTGTGTTACTTAAGTACGTATTTATGTATTCATCCATGTATTATTTTAAGTATGTCGTATTAAGTCTTCTGCTGCGTACGTCTGATAGGTATGTATTTATGTATGTATATGTGTATTTTTATACGTATTTGGCATGTATTTATATACGTATTCTGTATGTACTTCTATATGTATTTTGTACATACTTTTATACGTATTTTTTGTATGTATTTTTTTACGTATATTTTGTATGTATTTTTATACGTATTTGCAGGTATTTTTATACGTATTTGTACGTATTTTTATACGTATTTTGTATGTATTTTTCTACGTTTATACATGTATTTTTGTACGTTTTCTTGTTGATTCTATGATATTATATGGTTTATGGTTCCACATTTAAGTGGGACAACCTAATTACTCGCCACTGACGGTGGACCTCCCCCCCCCCATTTCAGGTGATGAGACGGAAAAATAACAGGGCTATCGCTTGGGTTGGGCTTTGTGTTTTTGCAAGCTTATTAGAATAAACCCGAACATTATGCTATTTTCTATTTTCTTTTATTTAAAGTATACCCAGCGTGTTGGGTCTAGATTTCATATGTAATGGATTTTGGTAGTTTGTTGGACTTTTGGACATTTTATCTTTCCATTAGTTAACGATTAATAAAATAAACTCTTGAACTTATAATAATTTAATGTTTTTGTTTGGTTATGATCCATTTGTCGATTTCCTTCGTAAATCGACAGCCTATAAAAGTCGGGTCGTTACAGTTGGTATCAGAGCATAGGTTAAGACCCTAGAGTTACTTCTTCATAAGTAGCTTTAAAGACGAGCGCTTTAAATATCACGAGTGCAACTTAGCCTAAAATGGAAAAATTAAGCGAGTGAAGCCATTGGTAGAAGCCTGGGATAGGATATTTTGTACTTTTCCAAGATTTTTTTGTGATTTTCGTGCATGTATGATTATGCTAACCGAGTCATTATTTTGTTGCATGTCGACCCCGGAACGCAACTCATGATTTAGGCGCCGAGCTTTAGAGGATGCTATCCTCACCGTAGCTCAGAGAGGCGTCCAACCGTCGAGCGGCCAGTCTTCGTTTGATCGAGTTGCGCGACTTCGACTTCCGATCTACGATGGGGCAGCGGACCCAACCGTTCTCGTGAACTGGATTCGAGAAATGCGGAAATTGTTCGATGCTCTAGCTTTTTCCGAGAGTGAAAGAGTCTCGATAGCATCTTACTACTTGAGGGGCGAAGCTGATAACTGTTGGAGTGCCTTGCGGGCCAACCCCGAGACAGATCTAGTCTTGGACTGGAAAGACTTCACCAAAAAGATCCAGGACCGTTTCTATCCTGATGAGCTGAGGTGGGAGAAGAAGGAAGAATTCCTCACACTTACTCAAGGCCATAGAGCTTTCTTGGTTCGCTTCTGCAATCATTCCATCTGAAGCCGAGAGAGTCAAGAGATACATAAAGAAGATGGACCCTCGCATTCGGGTTCATGTGATTAGTAGCGGAGCAACGACCTTCCAGACGGCGTATGAAGTGGCTCTAGAAATTCATGCGTCAGTCTCCGAGGAGGAAATAGTTAAGAAGAGGGTGCCTTCGGTTCCAGCGCCAGCGCCAGCAAAAAAACCTCAGTTCGAGTCTACTCAGCAACCTCAGCAGAGTGCTCGACCAGCTCCCATTCAAGGCCCGAGAATTTGTCAAGGCTGCAAGAAAGAGTATTACCCGGGCAAGAGATGTGATGGGTCACCGATCGTTTGCTTTGAATGCGGTAAAGAAGGTCACAAGTCGGTGTTCTGTCCTAAGAAGCGCCCAGCTGCAACGAGTAGTCCGGCACCGATAAAAAACAGGATCTTCTGCATGACTTAGGAGGAGGCGGATGCTCAGCCAGATGTGGTCACGGGTACCTTCCTTGTCCATAATCTTAATGCTTATGTTTTATTTGATACGGGTGCCACTGTGTCTTTTGTTACAAGATCATTTATTGTGAAAGCTAACCTGATGGAAGAGTCTCCTGTCAAATCTGTGATAACTCTACCTTCGGGAGAGGATTTTGCCTGTCATCGGGAATACAAGGGCGTTCCCATCGTTATCTCGGGAGTGCAGTTTGAAGCTGATCTAAAGGAATTCCCTATGATAGAGTTCGATGTAATCTTAGGGATGGATTGGCTAGCGATGTATCGAGCAGCTTTTCGTTGTCGCGATCAGGCCATTACTTCGCGAGGACCCAACGCGAAGAGGGTAACCCATGTTGGAAAACCCATGAGCAAAGGACTGAAGGTGGTGTCTGCAATGAAGATGCGCAGTTTGCAGCGCAAGGGTGAAGCAGTATACCTGTGTCAAGTCAAAGATGTGACCAAAGAAGAACAGTTGGAGGCCATTCCAGTTGTTCGGGATTAAGCAGACATGTTTCCAGAGGAGTTGCCAGGAATACCACCGGAACGTGAAGTGGAGTTCAACATAGATTTGGTGCCCGGAACTGCGCCAATCTCAAAGGCTCCATATCGTATGGCCCCTGCAGAGCTGAAGGAGTTGAAGACTCAGTTGCAGGAATTGATCGACAAGAGTTTCATAAGGCCTAGCGTGTCTCCTTGGGGTGCTCCAGTATTGTTTGTCAAGAAGAAGGATGGCAGCATGCGTTTGTGCATTGATTTCCGGGAACTCAATAAGGTGACCATCAAGAACAAGTATCCATTGCCCAGGATCGAGGATTTATTTAATCAGTTCAAGGGAGCCAGCGTGTTCTCCAAGATTGATCTCAGGTCGGGTTAACATCAAATTCCAGTAAAGCCGGAAGATATACCTAAGACTGCGTTTCGCACCAGATACGGGCACTACGAATTTGAGGTAATGTCGTTCGATTTAACTAATGCTCCTGCA
Organism: Salicornia ramosissima; assembly: GCA_951394345.1. Lineage (NCBI taxonomy): Eukaryota > Viridiplantae > Streptophyta > Magnoliopsida > Caryophyllales > Amaranthaceae > Salicornia > Salicornia ramosissima. The sequence goes on along the minus strand of OX596233.1, from coordinate 44,142,626 downwards.
GTTTTCATGGATTAGATGAACCGAACTTTCCATCATCTCTTGGATGTGTGTGTGGTGGTGTTCATCGACGATATTCTCATATATTCGAAGAGTGAACAAGATCATACTCGACATCTGCACATGGTGCTAGACATTTTACGAGCTTAGAAATGGTTCGCGAAGTTGTCGAAGTGCGAGTTTTGGCTCAAGGAAGTAGCCTTCCTAGAGCATGTGATCAATGCAGACGGTGTTAAAGTGGATCCAGCCAAGATAAAGGAAATAGTGGAGTGGCACAGTCCTAAAAACGTGGCCAAAGTTCGAAGTTTTCTTGGCCTAGCAGGTAACTTAAAGCATTTAAGAAAGCTAATTTGGCTATATATGCATGAATACTTACCTGTGAATTTCCTGTATCAGGGTACTATCGGAGATTTGTGAAAGATTTCTCCAAGGTAGCAGCACCTATGACCAAGTAGTTGCACAAGGATTACAAGTACTTTTGGACATATCAGTGTGACGAAGCGTTCCAGGCCCTCAAGCAGAGTCTTGCATCTGCGCCAGTTCTTGCTCTGCCGAATGAAGGTGTGGGATATGAAGTTTACAATGACGCGTCCAAAAAGGGTCTAGGTTGTGTTCTAATGCAAGAAGGCAAGGTGATTGCATATGCTTTGAGGTAACTCAAGGTTCATGAGCAAAACTATCCTACTCACGACTTAGAGTTGGCAGCTGTAGTGTTCGATTTGAAGATCTAGCGACATTATCTTTATGGAGCTACTTGCAAGCTATTCACCGACCATAAGAGCTTGAAGTATATCTTCACTCAGAAGGATCTCAACATGAGGCAGTGAAGATGGCTCGAGTTGATTAAGGATTATGACCTCTCAGTTGACTATTGTGAAGGGAAGGCCAACCGGGTAGGAGATGCCCTCAGTCGTAAAGATCACCATTCATTCAATGGGATGGCAATTTTTCCTAAGGAAATCTGTGCTGATCTTCGCAGAATGGAGATTAAGATGGTAATGCCGCGTAGTACACGAGTCTATCTCAATGCTATAAGTGTTGAACCCAGTCTATATCAGGAGTTACGGGAAAGTCAGAAGGAGGACCCGCAGCTCGAGAAAATTCATGAAGCCAAACTACAAGGCAAGGCAGAAGACTTCACGATTGAAGCAGACGGCAATATGAAGTTTCGTAACAGGTAATGGAGTTAAGAGTTTTTAGTTAAACTGTTTTCACCTAATGGATACTAAAGTTTGCTCCGTAACAGGTGGTGTGTGCCCCAGGATTTGAGGTCAAAGCATCGGATCATGGAAGAGGCTCACAATACTCCCTACTCGGTGCATCCAGGTGGTGGAAAACTCTACATGGACATGAAGGAATACTTTTGGTGGCCTATAATGAAGCAAGAAGTTGCAGACTTTGTTGCACGGTGTCTCACCTGTCAGAAAGTCAAGATTGAGCACCAGAGACCAGGTGGACTTTTGCAGCCATTGCCAATACCCACATGGAAATTTGATTCTATATCCATGGATTTTGTTGTGGGTTTACCCGCGACATCAACAGGTTTGGATACCGTTTAGGTAATTGTTGATTGTTTGACTAAAGTCGCCCGATTCATTTCGATGAAGGTAACTTAGTCGAAGGAGAAGATGGCGGAGGCTTACTCGAGGGAGATCATACGGTTGCATGGTGTACCTAAGGATATCGTGTCTGACCGAGATCCCCGATTCTTGTCACAGTTCTGGAAGTCTTTGCAGGAAGCTTTCAGAACTAAGCTTAATCTGAGTACAGCATTTCACGCAGCCACAGATGACCAGATGGAACGGACCATCCAGACGCTAGAAGATATGCTACGGGCTTGTGCGTTGGATTTCCAGCAGACTTGGGTTAAATCATTGAGCTTGGTGGAATTCTCGTACAACAACAGCCCTACTTGTTGGAGCGACATCAGCGATGCTTTGGTGATTGGTCCTGGTCATATCAAGGACACGATAGAACATATCAAGATCATCAGGGCAAGGTTACAGGCAGCTCAGAGTCGACATAAGTCGTGTGCGGATCTTCATCGGAATCCGTTGGAATTTCAGGTGGGTGATAAAGTTCTGTTGAAGGTGTCCCCGATGAAGGGCGTGATACGGTTTGGCCAGAAGGGTAAGCTCAGACCCAAGTATGTCGGGCCATATGAGATTCTGGAACGGGTCGGAGCAGTTGCTTATCGATTGGCGTTGCCTCCGGATCTATCGAAGGTTCACGATGTGTTTCAAATGTCCCAGCTACGAAAATATGAATGACCCTTCGCATATTATCCCGGTGGAATCTTCAAAGCTCGAGCCAAACTTGACCTTTGAAGAGAAGCCAGTAAGGATTTTGGACCGCCAGGATCGCATTTTGCGACGTAAGGTGGTACCACTAGTCAAAGTACTTTGGCGTAGCGAGAGGTTCGAAGAGGCTACGTGGGAGACGGAAGCTTCAATGCGGGATAAGTATCCCGAGCTCTTTGAAGCAGGTATGCAGTAGTTTTTGTTTAATTTTTGTTATGTGTTGTGTTGTTTTTTGTTGCGTGTTGTGTGTGCTTCTTTAAGTAAATTTCGAGGTCGAAATTTATTTAAGGAGGGGTGACTGTAATACCCCGAAATTCTGGGCCAGAAAATTTCGTGGTTAATTATTATTATTTTGGTATTCCAAGTCCAAAAGGCCCAATTATTTGGACTGTTTAATTTTTAATTCCTTCTCCTTAACTTAAAATTGGGCCCAATTCTCCCTTCCCTTGGCCGACCCTTATTATATATGGCCAAGGATTATTTTTCTTTTAATTTAGGGTTTTTCTAAGCTATGCCCCTAAGTTTTTCGCCTTTTTAAGTTGTACCCATGCTTTTTGAAACTTCTAAGTTATGCCCCTCAACTTAGGTTTTTTAATTAACAGTGCCCAATCCGTTATCTCAACGTTAATAGATTAGTTAAAAGGAGTTGCATTTCGTGGGAGGGTACTTTCCCTTCTAAAAATCTAAGCTTTTTATTTGATTTTCACCTTTTATAATTGATGTATTTCCCTAAAATAAATGATGCATTTCCCTGTTAATGATGCATTTCCCTAAAATAAAGAGTGAGAATCAGCTAAAAACCCTAGAATTTTATAGAGTAAATTATCCTCCCACGAAATGCAACTCTTTTTAACGGATCTATTAACGTTGAGATAAACGGAGTGGGCACTGTTGATTAAAAAACCTAAGTTGAGGGGCATAGCTTAGAAGTTTCAAAAAGCATGGGTACAACTTAGAAAGGCGAAAAGATCAGGGGCATAGCTTAGAAAATCTATATCCCTCTAAACCACAATTTAGGAGGATAACATTTAGATATAGAATTAATTAGATAATTCTATATCTAAATGTTATACTCCTAAATAAAAAATCTAATTTTTATTTAATCTTTACCAAGTCTCCTATTCTCACTCAACTTCCACCTATTTCCCTCTAAACCAAACGGCCCCCCTTTCTTTATTTTACTTAATTGATTCTTTTGTTCTATATATTTATTTAGGGAACTAAACTCATATTTTATTTCCCTAACTTCTAAAATATTCACAAAAAAACTCACAAAGAACCCCTTGTGTGCCGTGTGTTTTTCGAACCAAATTAAGAAGAATTTAATTGATTTCTTCCTAATTCAAGGTAACTAGACTATCTCCCTTGAATTTGGATTAATTTTCCAAATAGTTGATTAGGATTAAACTAGGAAAATTGATTGAATTGGTATCATGATAGGTTAGAAATTTTCGAACCATGCTATGTATTTACTATGATGTTCTTGATATTTTTATATGATCTTTTATGAATCTTTATTGTTTTAATTGATCCTATGCATGAATTATTATCTTAAACTATAAGTTTTGATTAGAATAGTTGCATATTAATTTTCGAATTCGGTTCTTTGTTCATGCGTGAATGTGTTGAGTCCCTTGCTAAATTCCATGATGATTTTAAGATGATTTCTTGACCTAAAAGCATGTTTATGATTTATTTATTTGCCTAAAATAAAGACTTGAATTAAATTTATAATCATGATCATATTTTCTTTAAAATTTTCGAGTGGCCAAAAGAGTTAAAAGAATTAAAGATTTAATTTTTCTTGCATAATTATAAGTCTATTCCTGATTTTATTAATTGATTAGCAGTTTAAAGATAGTTTAATAATACGACAATATAATATAAGAATTCTTGAAATTAATCTTGCTTGTGCTTTAATTCTTGTTGGCCGAATGTTTATACAGTTTAAAGGCTTGATTTTTGATCCATGTTTGGTATAAATTCATGATTATCAATTAGGTTATGATTTTATAGTTTATATTATTGTTTTATTAATTAATCTATGATAATTAAGAATAGAATTTGGACCAAGAATTTCGTGTGATTTTGTTATCATGTTGGCCGTGTATTATCATGAGAAAAAGGATGAATTTTGATCTTGTTTTAATTCATGTTTTGATAATTCAATGTTTAATTTATGATTTTATTATTTATTATTAAGTTTAAATGATTGATTTATGATAATTGTGTTTGATTAATTTAAGTACTAATTTTGTCATTTATGATGTAAAAGTCGAATGGTCATGATGATGATCAAGGGTATTTTTCTCAGGTTAAATGCAATATTGTTTGATAATTGTTAGTCTATATATTTATTTGATGATTTAAATGATCTATTGAATTGTTTATATGATTATTTAAGGAAAGTAATTTTAATTATTTGTTTATTTAAAATGTCGAGTGGCTCCAATAAAAGAATGATCAATTTAATTTAATTTTTGGCTGATTATAATTTAGTTTATAATCTAAGGATTTAATTTCCGTCCTACCATTTCTTCAACTAGCTTACTCTTTGGACTCCTCCCTTCGTCTTACCTAATTCCAGATAATTAAAGAAATAAAAGGAATTGAGATCATAAGTTGTAACAATAAGGAAAAGGATTAACTTGTTGATAAGCATAAGAATAAGATGATAAGAAGTATTGGTCTCACGATGGCCATGTCGATAAGATAAGATAAGATAAGAAGTGGATGCCTGTTTGGTGATACACAGGTCACCAGATTAGGTTAAGTCGAAGCCACTGCCCTACTGCGGTCTCTGGGCAGTTCTGGATCTTAAGATGTGTAGTCGTCTAAGTAGTAGTACACGAGCTACTATTTTGGAGTTATGGCCATAGCTTAGGCTTTGTTCTTGCAAAGGAGAGCTACGGGTAGAATACACGGGTTCTCCCGGTGCATTTTAGGAAAGTTGAGATGTACACGGGCATCCTTACGAGCTATAATGACCGGTTCATGAATATAAGAAGATGGTTAAGATGGGATACGGGAAATAATATGATAAGATATGTAACCCGCGGGTTGGTATATTATTGGTACGTTATTGTGTTACTTAAGTACGTATTTATGTATTCATCCATGTATTATTTTAAGTATGTCGTATTAAGTCTTCCGTTGTGTACGTCTGACAGGTATGTATTTATGTATGTATATGTGAACTTTTATACGTATTTGGCATGTATTTTTATACGTATTTTGTATGTATTTTGATACGTATTTTGTACGTACTTTTATACGTATTTTTTGTATGTATTTTTATATGTATATTTGTATGTATTTTTATACATATTTGCAGGTATTTTTATATGTATTTGTACGTATTTTATACTTATTTTGTATGTATTTTTATACGTATTTGCAGGTATTTCTATACGTATTTTGTACGTATTTTTATACATATTTTTATGTATTTTTCTACGTTTATACATGTATTTTTGTACGTTTTCTTGTTGATTCTATGATATTATATGGTTTATTGGTTCCACATTTAAGTGGGACAGCCGAGTTACTCGCCACTGACTGTAATGACCCTGATTTTATTGGTATTTTTGCCGATAATTTATGTGCATTTATGTGTATTTACGTATATTTCAAATTTATTTTAAACTATTTATTTTATTTTATGTGAATAATTTCGATTTAATTCGAATTATTTGATTTGCAGTTATTATTATTTATGTTAGTTATTATTTAATTAATTGGAATTTTTATTATTTAATTTTCTAATTAATTATTTAATATTTTGGGCTAAATCGATTTATGCATGATTAATCATGTAGTTTATGCAAATTAGCCCAATTGATCACGAGAGCCCAATTTTAGGCCCATTGTTCCCTTTTGGCCGGTTTTACCCAAGGGTGGCAAGGCTTGCCACTTGCTTTGCTTTCACACTTAACTAACTTCTATAAATAGAAGTAGTTAGTGAGCCATGAGACCATTTGCTCATTTGCCATCTCTTGCCATCAAAATTCAAACACAACTCCCTCTCCTTTGCTCTAGTTTCACACGCCATTTTTGGCTACATTTCACCATCAAATTGTTCATCCATCTTTCTAATCCCAAACTTAAAGATTCAACCTCTATTGATCTTTAAGTACCAAAACACAATCTAAACCTCGAAAATACTATTCAAGATCACTAGTTTGGATTGTTTTCCGGTTTTGTTCGTCTTCGTGTGGGGTTGTTCGAGTGGTCCGTGGTGGTGTACGAGAGGATGGGCCGTGCTCGTGGTGGTGCAGCTGTGCAGACGGGCCGTGCAAGGGGTGTTCGTGGTGTGGCTGCCGTGCTGGACAGCCGCGCAACAATAGTTGTGCTCGTGTGTGCAAGACGTGTCGTGCGTGTGTAGGCCGTGTTGTGTGATCGTGTGGGTCGTTTTTCCGGGCAGCTTCTTGTGTTGAATTGGTGTGTATATCTTCAATAAGGTAACATACTTTCTCAACTTAGTTGGTATACTATGATTATAGTATAGATTAAATGCATGTATGGGTTAATTGGTGAAGTTTGATCATGATTTTGTGTATGGTTTCTAATCTGATTTTTATGTTGTTTTAATGATATTTTGATGATGGATATGATGATTTTATGATTGAATATATTGTTTTATGGTCATGATGAATGTGTTAAAGTTTGATGAATTTTGGATAAGATTAAGTGGGTAATTTTCGAGTAATATTTGATGATATACGCGTGATGTTTGAATGTTGGATGAATTCTTGATTGAAGTTCTTGAATCTTGATTGAGTTCTTGATTGAAGTTCTTGAATCTTGAATGAGTTCTTTATGAGTTCTTTGAGTTCTTATTGAGTTCTTTGAGTTCTTGGTTGAATCTTGAAAGTTAAAGAGAGTGGTCTAATAATTAAAGAAAGTTAAAGATTGAGTTAAAGTTGGTTAAAGAATGGATTTAAAAGTAATGGATTAATATTGGTTAGACTCAAGATCAAGGCGCAAAGGTAATCTTGAGAATAACTTCGTGTTTAACTGGTTATTTTCGAGAATCAAGGCGTAAAGGCAATTCTTGAATATAATTATGTTATGATTGAGTTGATTAAAATGATAAGATGTTTAATTAAAGATTAGCTTGATTTCATTGCTAGACGCCTAATGCATTGAGTAAGATTCTTTGTTTTTGGGTTAAGACGTTGCCCCTATTCCATCCGCGGTATTGGGATAGTTGGAGTCTTACTATGTTATCCTTTGAATTTCCAGTAAGATTGGTTTCACGGGACATGGATTTCCAGTAAGATTGGTTTCATGGGGTTGGGAGTAAGATTCTCAATCCTAGCATAGTAGAAAGTTCGATCGCGTAAGATGCATTCGTACGAGCATAGTCCGGTCTAGTATATGAATGATTGCGCCAAAGATAGTTTGGTTAGGATGTTTGAGTCGAGTTCATGATTTGGATGTTTCTCGCTTATTTTGGATTATTGGTTGATTATTTGATTTGTGCTATGTTCATGTGTATTCCCATTAGGGTGAGTCAGCTATGTTACTCGCCACTGATGCTGGACTGTTATTTGTTTTACAGGTAATTCTGATGACGAAGTACTTACTTAGCTTTGGGTTGGGCGAGCGACGTTTGTTTATGTTTTGGATGTACTTTTATTTTGTTATTGTTTTTAGATAGTTATGGACTATTTTATGGGCTTTTATACATTATTTTTGGACTCTGACGTGTGGTTGGAGTTACTCGCATTTTAGTATTTTTAGCTTGGCTTTTGGATTAGTAGTGTACAAACTTGTGGGTATTTGTACTTTTGAAGTTTAATAATAATATTTTGAGGATTTAGTTTTAATTCTTAAGTTTTCGAGTTGTAGTTATAACTATTCGACACGTCGGTTTCTTCCGCGCCGATTTAAGCGAGTCGGGTCGTTACACTGACGATGGACCCCCCCCCATTTCAGGTGATGAGACGGAAGAATAACTGGGCTATCGCATGGGTCGGGCTTTGTGTTTTTGCAAGCTTATTAGAATAAACCCGAACATTATGCTATTTTATATTTTTTTTTATTTAAAGTATACCTAGCGTGTTGGGTCTAGATTTCATATGTAATGGATTTTGGTAGTTTGCTGAACTTTTGGGCATTTTATCTTTCCATTAGTTAATGATCAATAAAATAAACTCTTGATAATAATTTAATGTGTTTGTTTGGTAATGATCCATTTGTCGATTTCCTTCGTAAATCGACAACCTATAAAAATCGGGTCGTTACATAATTAGTCTCAAGTAAAGACGTAAGATGTGAACTTGAGGATAACCAAGATGTAAAAAAAGATAAAGATTAACTTGAATTTGCATAATAGATGCCTAACCTTAGAGTAAGATTCTAAGACTTGGGTTAAGACGCTGCCCCTATCCTAACCGCGGTATTGGGATAGTTAGTGTAAGTTCAATCTGTACTCAAGAAGGGGGGGTTGAATTGAGTATGTGTGTTTTTTCAATCGTTTTCAAAGTTTGTTTATCTTTTTGTTAGAACAACGATAGAATAGTAAATAAGGAGTAGGGACACAAGGAATTAACGAGGTTCGGCTTCTAAACAAGCCTACGTCCTCCACTCTCTCACCAATATTATTAATCAACTCTGAATAATAACAAGGTTACACACTCAATTAAATGCCACAACTCTGTAACACTTAATTCCCCAACTGTTAACTCTAACAGTTCACTCAGTGTTCATAGAACACTCCCCAACCACTTCCCTCTAAGTGGTTCAAATATTACAAACTTAAATCTCCGTAAGTTTTTCTCTTAAAGATGGATATGGAGATAGTTTTGCTCTAAGGATAGACTCTCAGAAAATATGACTTGGTTTTCTTTTGAGAGCAAAAGTCTTCTAGGTTTTTTCAAAAGACTGTTTTTATAGGCAAGGAAAAACCGTACCCTAGAAGTGTGCTTGGAGACTTGCCTAAATTGTGCAAACATGCTCAGCTGACACAAGTGCAAAGGTACCTATTTCAGACCTTTATCTCCTTCCACTACATGTAGTGGGAAAGTACACTAGAGTCCAAACAAGTACATTGCAAAGCGGATTTTGTGAATCAATTTGGCAGATTTCCAAAACATAAGTGATCAATATTTTCCAAATAAATTTTCAAAAATAATTTTGAACACGAAAATTGGTACGGATCACTTAAGTGCACGTGCGTAATACTGAGGTTTGTTCCCACAGTGGTGTCAGTACTGCAAAGTCTGCATCTGGCAAAGAGAACTGTTCCAAACTTGTTCTTTGTCTGTTCTTAGCTTGTTCTTGGCTTGTTCTCTTTACTGGACATAAACTTTAATTCTTTTTGCTCTTTACTTAGAACCACAAGGTATATCTTCCTAAGTCTATTTTACAAGAAGATCCTAGAAGTACAAAAAATTAAAAGACTTCAAGCTCTTGACTTCTAATTCTTCAAGTATCTAAAGGTCTTCAGATTTGCTTTGAAGAGTTCTCACTTGAATTAACCTGCTCAATTACAAACATGCATAACAATCAAGTATAGAGAACTGGTTTATCGTCCATCAAATCAAACATGATTCAACAATTTCCCCCTATTTGATGATGACAAACCATGAAGTTCCCCCTGAGAACAGTAACCAATTGTTTTAGGATAAAACAACTGTTCAGAGGATGGTCTTGCAATGATCCTGTAGTCAGATTCATAATCTATGATAATTGAAAATACACAGCAGATTAAAGTACAATTTGACTGATTACAAGAGTCAGTCACTCATCACATTACTCAATAAATTATTGAGTTTTAGCATTAGACCTGTAACCTGCAAGACTTATCAATGTCAAATGTAGAAAAGAGAATTCTAAATTCACTTGGAAGAGTTTCTTCCAGTTGGGATAGATAGGAGCATTTGATCTGAATTCAAAATACTCCTAGGCATGAAGCTGGGCCATCTCTAACAACGTCTGAACCTTGTTCAAGTTGCTACACCTAACACTAGGAACTTCACTTGTCCTATTCCCCTTTTTGGCATCATCAAATGAAAAAATAATCACAACACAATAATTAGGAGAAGGCAACAAGTAAAGTCAAACACAAGCATAATATAAACACAGCATTCTAGAGATGTTGTCCCAAAAGTGAGTACCTGCAACTCACAATCCCAAATGTCAAAGTTGCACACAAGTTAATTAATTATACAGACCAGGAGACCATTCTGCAGAGAAATTGTTTGGCAGAAATGGTCAAAAACTAAGAATAGTTAATTGTTCAAAGAGACTAGAGATAAAATAGTTTGAGAAATAGGTTAGTATGATAGGGGTAAGCTAAGAAGAGCCTGAGTTAGCATCATCATCAGAATCCTCATCTTCCTTTTCTGCACTCTCCTCCTGCTGCTTCTTCTTGACTTGGGCAATGATGGGAACTGGTCTCTGAGTGGTCTTGGGCTTGATGCTGGAAGAGGAGGCAAGCTTTTCTTCATGGGAGTCCAACCGTGCTGATATGTTCTTGATTGATCCATCCAGAGAAGAGCACAGGGCATTCACACTAGCCATCATCTGTTCCAGTAGTTCTCCATGTGTTTGCACCTGTTTGGACAGTGACCCAGTAGCTTCCTCAGACCTTGAGCTGCTTGTTCTCCTAACCCCAGTGGTCCTCTCTTCATCCCTCATTTTCAATATACCACATTCAAAGGTCATTCCCTTCTGACCTAGGATCTGGTTGGTGAGGACAGACATTTTCTTGACCTCACCACTTAGATGTACCTTCCTACTTTGGAAAACCAGAGTGAATCAGGCACCATAGGGTAGAGAGTGGTTTGACCTTTCCAGAATGCTAACCATGTTGGCTAGCATGAGACCAGGGAGACTCAGCTTGATCTTCTCATACAGGCAGTAGATAATCACAGCATCCATTTTTCTTACATCCATTCTGCCCTGAGCCCTAGGGAGTACTATCTTAGAGGCTACTGTATGGAACAACCTCATCACTGGTTCCTTTAGTTGGCCAATTACATAGCCAGACCCATCAGTAGGCGAACCAGTAAAGAGAGTGGTTTGTATGTGTTCTGTACTGACCTCAGGAATAGTAGGCCAGTTTTCCTTTGAGTAGTCACAGAACCCACCTCTTGGTACACCCAGTACCTCCCATGGACTCTTCCTTGACAGGGTGATATCTACCCCTTCGACCTCACTCCAGACCTCCCCTTTGTCTAATTTCCCCTATTTTGAGTAGAATTCCTCAACACAAGTCTCAAAAACATCCAACCTTTTATCAAACAGCCCCTCCCAAACCTGGAACTCTATATCCTCCTTAAACTCCTCTAGAAAAGGTTGACTCATCCAAGACTTAGGGCATGAAAAACCAAATAAAACACCCCTACCACTTAATTCAAATAGTGGTTCAGAAATGGTCTTACCTTTCTTCTTGGCTAAGGCCTTTTCAGGAGCAGAGTCAGCCTTCCTCTTCTTTTCAGTTGGTAGCTTGGTTGTAGGTTTGGGGCTCTCAAAAGCTTTACCCTTCTTTGCTACACTTTTCACTCGTTTCTTCTTTTCCTCCTTCTTTCCCACTGGAGCCTCCTCAGCAGGCTCCTTCTTGATCTCATCCTTACAAATCCTAGACCTTAAAGGCCTTGTTCTCTTCCCAGTTTCCTTTTCCCCCTGTACTACACTAGTAATTTCAACATCCATGTCCTCTGCATGTGTGTCTTCAGCTTTGTCTTCTATTTCGTCCTTCTCTACCTCTTTCTCCGCAGTGCTTGGCACTGATTTCTCTGTGATCTGAGGGGTTGGTGAAGGTGTCTTTTGTGGTTGTGGAGAAGGTGATGGGGTTTTTTTGTTTTTTTGGTAAAGAGGGTGATGTTATTTTTGACTTTGGTGGTGAAGGTGGAGGAAGATTTTTGGATTTTTAAGGGTGATGGTGATTTCTGTGGAGGTGAAGAAATAGTAGGCTGTGGAGAGGGTGATTTCTTTGCTGTGGAGGGTGATGGATTAGATGGGGATGGAGTTTTCTGAGGTTGAGGTGGTGGAGATTTTGGTGAAGGTGGTGGTGGTGATTCAGGGCTTGGTGGTGGAGTAGTTTTCTCTGTAGGCTTACATGCATCCTTGGATTCCACAACTGTTTCTGCAGTGGCTTGGTCCTTGACCTCCTTCTTCTTCTCTTCTTCTTTGTGGTGTTCAGCAACCATAGCAGTACTTGGTTCCTTCTCGATCTTAGAAGGATTGAAACTAGGTGATTGACTCAGTCCCTTCCTTTTCTTCTTTGATGCTTTGTTCTTCTTTCTTCCCATTTTCGATTGATTCAGTAGATTGATGAGAGAGAGAGAGAGTGTGTTTGAGAATTCTTGTAGAGAGACTCTTTTGATGATGCTTAGGGTTTGAAAAAGAAAAGCAGTTAGAGAGATATAGAGACGGTTAGAGAGAGAGATATCAATGTGAAGTGTGAATTAAAATGAAGAAAATTGGCAGTTATTACAAGAGATAAGAGGGAAGTTACTTTACACTGTTCATCCGTCCCACAACGGTCACATGTCAGAACAATTAAATTCTCAATTTCAAAATTGAGGGTTCAGCAATAAACTGATATAACCATTGTAAGGGACTGGTCTGACGATGGTCTGACGCTGATCTGTATTTATTAAAAACTTGAGGCATCTTTTAGTTAGGCAACTTAGAGATACCACGCATTGGAACAAAATTAGCATAAGAACTTTGAGACCACTTGCATATATGACATTTAAAAGTTAACCAGCCCTGCTTATGTACGCTAAGGATCAAAAAGTCAAACATAGCCAAAAAGGGAAAGATAAGTCCTAAGGAACTAGGATCTAATCCTTACCATACCAAGTAATGTGCGAAGTTTGACAAACACTTCCCTACACGGGGGTTTAGTGAAAATATCAGCCAATTGTTCTTCAGATCTGCAAAATTCAAGATTCACATTTCCTTTTTCAACATTGTCTCTGAGAAAATGATGTCTGATTTCAATATGTTTGGTTTTAGAATGCTGGACAGGATTTTTAGAAATGTTTATAGCACTGGTGTTATCACACAATATGGGAACACTTCCGGAACAGACCCCAAAATCCTTAAGTTGTGTCTTTATCCAAAGCAATTGAGCACAGCACAAAGCAGCAGCTATGTACTCTGACTCAGCTGTAGATAAGGCCATTGAATTTTGTTTCTTAGATCCCCATGATATGAGACAAGAGCCTAAGAAAAACCAGCATAGTCAGCATCAGTGTATCCTAAAAGATCAAAATTACTTCCCTTTGGATACCATAAGCACATGTCCTCTGTACTACTCAAGTACCTAAGAATTCTCTTAACATCTTTTAGAGGAGACTCTTTTGGGTTGCTTTGAAATCTAGCACACAACCCAACTGAGAACACTATGTCTGATCTACTAGCTGTTAAGTAGAGAAGTGAGCCAATCATACCTCTGTGTAGCTTATCCTCAAAATCCTTTCCTTTCTCATCTAGGCTCAGTTTAGAAGAGGTAGGAATAGGTGTGTCATAGGTCTTGCTATCTTGCAGGCTATATCTCTTGAGCAGCTCCTTGAGATACTTTTTTTGGTGGATCATGATTCCATCATCCACTTGCTTGATTTGGAGCCCTAGGAAGAAGCCAAGTTCTCCCATCATACTCATCTCAAATTCACTCTTCATTAGGTCTGCAAACTCATCACATAAAACAGAATTAGTAGCCCCAAACAAAATATCATCAACATATACCTGGACCACCAACAGATCTGTTCCCCTTTTCTTTAAGGATATAGTTTTGTCCACTGAACCTCTCTCATAATGATTTTCAATAAGAAAACTAGAGAGTCTCTCATACCAAGCACGAGGGGCTTGTTTGAGGCCATAAAGAGCTTTGTCTAACTTGTAGACATGATCTAGACAAACTCTATCCTCAAAGCCAGGGGGTTGTTCCACATACACATCTTCTTTCAAATAGCCATTTAGAAAAGCAGTTTTAACATCCATTTGAAAGAGTTTAAAGTTCATGTGGGAAGCAAAGGCAATTAAGATTCTTATTGCCTCAAGCCTGGCTACTGGAGCAAAGGTTTCATCATAATCTATTCCCTCTTGTTGGTTAAATCCTTGAACCACTAGCCTGGACTTGTTTCTGACTATAGTACCTGAGTCATCCATTTTGTTTCTGAAGACCCATTTGGTTCCAATAACTGACATCTCATTGGTTCTTGGTTCAAGATGCCAAACCTGATTTCTCCCAAACTGGTTCAACTCATCTTGCATGGCCAAGATCCAATCAGGATCAGTTAGTGCAATCTTATAGTCCGTTGGTTCTATGTGAGATAAGAAAGAGAAGTAAGCACAGAAATTCTTTCAAACAGAATTTCTAGTTTGGACTCCTTTTGATAAATCACTAATGATTTGATCAGAAGGGTGAGAGTTTCTTGGCTTAAACATACTCTTTCTTACAGCATTTAAGTCACCTAAGTTAGAACCAATGTCTTTACTAGTTCCCCCTATTTCGTTTTCATTTTGAGAGGGTGGACCAGTTTCTTCAATGTTCTTTCCCACTTCATCTTCAGCTGGATGAGCAGGAGAGTCACTGAGTTCAACAACCTGTTTAGCATTTACCTCTACTGCACCAGACCCATTGTTGTTTTCAGGAGGAGTTTGAGGGTCTGGTTCAGCAGTGTTACCTGGTTCAGCTCCAGTGAAATTTGTCATCCCAATATCAAAGCCTTCATCATCATCTACTTGTACAGGCTTGTTGAACATGTTAGTTTCATCAAATAACACATTGATACTCTCTTCAACACACAAGGTTCTTTTGTTGAAAACTTTATATGCCTTGCTATGAGGAGAATACCCAATAAAAACAGCTTCATCACTCCTGGGGTCGAACTTGTCCAAACTGGTCTTACCATTGTTGTGTACAAAACACTTGCAACCAAATATTTTTAAATGTGCAATGTTTGGTTTTCGACCCCTTAGAAGTTCAGAAGGTGTTTTTCTCAGTATTGGTCTTAGCATAACTCTATTTAGTATGCAGCATGATGTACTCACAGCATCAGCCGAAAATTTCTTTGACAGACCACTCTCTAGAAGCATGGTTCTAGCCATTTCTTCTAGAGTGCGATTCTTTCTTTCAACTACTCCATTTTGTTGTGGAGTTCTGGGGGCTGAAAAATTGTGAGAAACAACATGCTCCATAAAATAAGTTATGAAGCTAGCATTATCAAACTCTGATCCATGATCAGATCTGATAGATGCCAACTGATGATTAATCTTGTTCTGGACTTGTTTTACTAAGATTTCAAATTCATCAAAAGTTTCATCTTTGTATTTCAAAAATATTGTCCAAGTAAAACGAGAGTAATCATCAACTAAGACAAATACATAACTAAAGCCATTTCTACTTTGTACACGCATAGGTCCACATAAATCCATGTGTACAAGTTCAAATGGTCTAGAGGAACTAACCACTTTCTTTGGTTTAAAAGATGATCTCACATGTTTGCACTTTGCACACTCTTGACAGAGCTGGTCTGCCACATATTTGATGTTAGGTAAATCTATCACCAAATCTTGTGTTCTCAACTTGTTGAGCAAAGTGAAACTAACATGTCCTAATCTTTTATGCCAAAGCCATTGGTCATCCTCTACAACACTAAGACAGAGGGCACTGTTCTGTGAAATTTGACTTAAATATGTAATATACACATTTTTATGTCTTGTTCCTTCACAGACCAGTTCCCCTGTCTTAGGGTTCACTATGTGGCAAGTGTTTGATTCAAAATTCACTTTATTTCCCTTGTCACATAGTTGAGATATACTCAAAAGGTTATGTTTCAAACCTTCTACATAGCAAACATTGTCAATTGCTTGGGAGAGTGACTTACCAACCTTACCTACTCCTTTGATAAGTCCTTTGCTATTGTCACCAAATGTCACGTGCCCTCCCTCGAATGCAGTGAGTGAAAGGAATTGTTCTTTATCCCCGGGCATGTGTCTTGAGCAACCACTGTCCAAATACCAATATGGCTTTCCTTTCACTCGTACCTGGCTGTCATCTGAAGTGCTTCCACCAGCCATCCATGAGACAGAAAACCTCTTCTTCTTCCGAACAGACCTCAGACTGGTCTGTGCATGTGAAAGCAGTAAGACAGAGATTTGCTTCTTCTTCATCTTCCTCATTCTCTGATTCTGAATCTCCCCAAACTGCAGACAGCATAGCTCTTTTGAAAACCTTCTTCTCAGCCTGGACTCCAGGATTTCCCTTGGGATTTTTCCATGTTGGACATTCCTTGATTCTGTGCCCCACTTCACCACATTTAAAGCAACCAGCATTGGAACTGGTTTTCCTGAACTGTCCAGAACTGTTTCTTCCTTTTACAAACTTACCCTTGGACTTTGTCCTAAGGTATTTTTCAAACCTTCTGGCCATAAGACTGATATCATCTTCATCTTCCTCTGCTTTGAGAACCATCTCCTTGTTTTTTGAACTAGATTCTGCCTTTGAATCTACCAACATCTCATGAGTCATCAAAGAACCAATAAGTTGTTCTAGAGATAGTGTGGTCAGATCCTTTGCTTCTTGCATGGCTGTAACCTTGGGCATCCACTTCCCTGACAGGCTTCTCAACACTTTCCTCACCAACTCTTCACTTGAGAAGGTCTTCCCTAATGACTTAAGTTCATTTACAATGGTCATGAACCTTATAAACATGCCCTTTATGTTTTCTTCCCTAATCATCTCAAAGACCTCATACTTTGACATGAGCATGTCAATTTTTGACCTTCTCACTTCAGAGTTGCCTTCATATGCAAGCTCTAGTGTATCCCATATTTCCTTTGTAGAAGAACAAGCTAGAATTCGATTTACCTCACATTCTGCAATTCCTTGTTGAACAAGTGACATTGCCTTTGCATTCTTCTCTAGCTTCTTGTAATCTTCACTTGTATACTCTTCTTCTAACTTTGGAACAATGAGCCCTTCCTGATTCTTCTTATGGGTGAAGGTGGGTCCATTTTTAACAATCATCCAGCATTCATAATCTATCCCAATGATAAGATTTTTCATGCAGTTCTTCCACCAGGAGTAGTTAGTGCCATTGAACTTGGGGAGTCTGGAACTGTTTGATTCTTGAGTAGACTTCTTCTTGCTCCTCTAGGTATTTAACCTTTTGAGAAGTTAGGCTCTGATACCAATTGTACGTTCAATTTATACTCAAGAAGGGGGGGTTGAATTGAGTATGTGTGTTTTTTCAATCGTTTTCAAAGTTTGTTTATCTTTTTGTGAGAACCACGATAGAACAGTAAATAAGGAGTAGGGACACAAGGATTTAACGAGGTTCGGCCTCTAAACAAGCCTACGTCCTCCACTCTCTCACTAATATTATTAATCAAATCTGAATAATAACAAGGTTACGCACACACTCAATTAAATGTTACAACTATGTAACACTTAATTCCCCAACTGTTAACTCTATCAGTTAACTCTATCAGTTCACTCAGTGTTCACAGAATACTCCCCAACCACTTCCCTCTAAGTGGTTCAAATTTTACAAACTTAAATCTCCTTAAGTTTTTTCTCTAAAAGATGGATATGGAGATATTTTTGCTCTAAGGATGGACTCTCAGAAAATATGACATGGTTGTATTTTGAGAGCAAAAGTCTTCTAGGGTTTTTTCAAAAGATTGTTTTTTAGGCAAGGAAAAATCGTACCCTAGAAGTGTGCTTGGAGACTTGCCTAAATTGTGCGAACAAGTTCAGCTGACACAAGTGCAAAGGTACCTATTTCAGACCTTTGGTCTCCTTCCACTAAATGTAGTGGGAAAGTACACTAGAGTCCAAACAAGTACATTATAAAGTTGATTTTATGAATCAACTTGGGAGATTTCCAAAACAAAAGTGATCAATATTTTTCAAATAAATTTTCAAAAATAATTTTGAACACGAAAATTGGTACGGATCACTTAAGTGCACGTGCGTAATACTGAGGTTTGTTCCCACAGTGATGTCAGTACTGCAAAGTCTGCATCTGGCAAAGAGAATTGTTCCAAGCTTGTTCTTTGTCTGTTCTTAGCTTGTTCTTGGCTTGTTCTCTTTACTGGACATAAACTTTAATTCTTTTTGCTCTTTACTTAGAACCACAAGGTATATCTTCCAAAGTCTATTGTTCCAATAATTCTTAGTGACTTACACTAGTTTATATTTATATTTATATTTATATTTATATTTATATTTATATTTATATTTATATTTATATTTATATTTATATTTATATTTATATTTATATTTATATTTATATTTATATTTATATTTATATTTATATTTATATTTATATTTATATTTATATTTATATTTATATTTATATTTATATTTATATTTATATTTATATTTATATTTATATTTATATTTATATTTATATTTATATTTATATTTATATTTATATTTATATTTATATTTATATTTATATTTATATTTATATTTATATTTATATTTATATTTATATTTATATTTATATTTATATTTATATTTATATTTATATTTATATTTATATTTATATTTATATTTATATTTATATTTATATTTATATTTATATTTATATTTATATTTATATTTATATTTATATTTATATTTATATTTATATTTATATTTATATTTATATTTATATTTATATTTATATTTATATTTATATTTATATTTATATTTATATTTATATTTATATTTATATTTATATTTATATTTATATTTATATTTATATTTATATTTATATTTATATTTATATTTATATTTATATTTATATTTATATTTATATTTATATTTATATTTATATTTATATTTATATTTATATTTATATTTATATTTATATTTATATTTATATTTATATTTATATTTATATTTATATTTATATTTATATTTATATTTATATTTATATTTATATTTATATTTATATTCATATTTATATTTATATTTATATTTTTATTTATATTGATATTTATATTTATATTTATATTTACATTTTTATGTTTATGTTTATTTTTATTTTTATTTTTATTTTTATTTTTATTTTTATTTTTATTTTTATTTTTATTTTTATTTCTTATTTTTATTTTTATTAGGGACAAAAATTTAATGAGCCCAAAGCCTCAAGCTCATTTCATTTCACCTCTTCAGTATTTTACTTTTCATTCTTTTCAAACCCTTCATTCAATCTGACTCCAAAACTGTCACCGAAAAAGTCGACCGAATAATCACCGTCGGAAAAGTCATTCAGAAAACCATCGTCGGACAAGTCGTCCCGAAAACCGTCGCCGAAAAACGCGGCCTACAAATCTTCGCCGGAAAAGTCGGCCAAATGATCACCGCCGAAAAAAGTCAGTCCTAAAACCGTCGTCAGAAAAGTCATCCTGAAAATCGTCGGCGAAAAACTCGGCTTGAAAATCGTCGCCGGAAAAATCGGTCGAATAATCACCGCCGGAAAAGTCGACCGAATAATCATCGCCGGAAAAGTCATTCCGAAAATCGTCGTCGGAAAAGTTGTCCCGAAAATCATCGCCGAAAAACTCGGCTTGAAAATCGTCGCCGAAAAACTCGGTTTCAAAATCGTCGCCGGAAAAGTCGGTCGAATAATCACCATCGGAAAAGTCGACCGAATAATCACCGCCGAAAAGTCATTCCGAAAACTGTCATTCCCAAATTAAAAGATATAAATGGGAAAGCTATTTTAACGAAAAACTATTTTAAGGGGACAGAGCCTAAATGAAACAAGAAAAAGTTGGAAAATAACTAACTGAAACAAAATAAAAGGTGAAAAAGACTAAAAGTAACGAGGATATGCGGTCAAAATGGACAAGAGAACAAAAGCAAATATGCCAATTACAGCATTCAAAACATTAACCTGCCATTTTTGTACAAGTATTTTCCGTTGCATACTACTACCATTGAACCAACACATCTTACTTGTACATTTTGCAATTAATCACACTTAATTTTTTTCCAGAATTTAATGGGTAACATTTGCACCCTTGCTACACTATAGATCCTCCTATCGTCCTATGCATATACTGTGTCAACCTATATATGTATATACTGTGTCAAATCATTTATACAAACACTAGTTATTGTCGTAAATTTATTCCATCAAATTGAAATTTCTGACTCCGCCACAAAATATGCGTAATCTATGATAGACCGAGATCATATTTAGAGCTTAAAATTTTAAATACTTGAATATATATATATATATATATATATATATATTTTGCTTTTTGTTTTTTTTTTTTGCTTGTTCATCTAAATTTTTTAACTATGTTAAAACAACTTATTAATTGATATAGAAAAATAGAAACCTAAACAAATTGAAATTCATTAGACGATTAAACATATGTTCAAATATTGAAAAGCATGGAGTGGTTTACTAGGAAGGATGTACAATTTTGAAATATGAATACTTCTTGCATGTCCTCTATAATTATATGTTACATGCATGTTTCCATTAGATTGCCGTCACGCATGCACAATCGCTTCAATAATGACTAATGAGCACTGCTCTCTTGATCTCCTACATCTCCTAGGTCTTGTTTCACAATTTCAACCTGCATTTATTATGATAATTCACATAATTAGAATATATGTGTGCTTGACCTGATCTAATTAAACACGTGGTTTAGAAAATAGTTGAAGACAATATCACATGACAAAAAAAAAAACTCTGGTGTAGGTTTCCCTTCCGTTCTTTTAATTGGACTTAATTTCAATCAAATTTAATTTAATTTATTCCGGTTCAATTCAGCACATATTAATTGGTTTAAAAGAGCATGGTCTAACTCCTACTCCTTATCGTTCTTCAATTCCTAACTTGTACACAAATTTAAAAACGAATTTGGTACTTAAGTAGGATACGAACTTTTGTTCCTAACATTATTTCTAATGACCACAAAAAGTCAATTGTTTTTACAAATATAAAAAAGGCACAAAGATAAACGAGAAATTCTCATATCTCCGAACGCTCCAATAGTGACCAGTTTGAACACATGAATTCAGAGAAGGTACACACATGAGTACCTAGAGGATAATAATACTCTCCATAAAAATATAACTCATAATTAATTAATGTTCTTTGTTGATGGTTAATGTTCATTTGACTTACTTTTGAAATTTATATAATACATTAAACCATACACTAATGTTCATTCAAATTGAACGAATGTACATATATAGCATGTGTACAATTCTATTGGTACACATTTGTGTACCCTATGATTCGTACTCAACGTATGTGTACCCGACTATATTTTGAGCGAGTGTTTTGTCTATATATAATATTGAAACAATGATGATCATAAAGGCAATACTGATTTTAGAATTTATATCGTACACCCATGCATGTACATCCATGTTTATATTGTACTCATCTAATATTCGTTTTGTTCATTTAATATGTCGTTTTAGAAATTTTGAGCAATATAGAAATCTGAATGAGTTCGTAATCTGAAATTATTTCATATATAAAACTAAATATTATATAAGCAAATTAAAATATAGATTAAACAATATAGATGCAAGTATCCCTACGTGTATTTAGGTGTTTAATATTGGAGCTCTGCTAATTGGCTTGACATCGAGTGGACCGTGTTTATGCATTAAGCCACAACCCACATTATGCCTTCCTCATTCGGTCTAAATCACATGTATTTTTTACGATTTGACTTAAAATAGAGAGTAAAAATGTCTAATCGTTGTAAATAATATGAAATGGATGCAGTATATAATTGTCAGAAGTATGTACTCAAAAAGGACATACTATGCCTAATTACCTTGTGTATGATGTCTTCGGCTATGTGTGCATCTTTAATTGCCTCTTGGGAGATATGTTCAGCCACCAAAGCAGCTTCCTTAAATTTGTTATCATCAGGAAGTTTATCAGCCATCTCTTCTGATACCTTCTCCACCACAGTTGCCACCTTTTCTACTACTTCCGCCGTTTGTTCCACCTCTTTCAACACCAGTTCAGCCTCTCCTATTCATGTAAATTAAAGAACACCACAAATTGTTCACATGAAGCACATTCTTGAGTTTTAATATACTCCCTCCATAACATAATTCTGGCAACAAGTTTTTTTCACGCATTTTAAGGAAGCGATTTAAGGGTGTAAACGAATAAATTGATCAAAAAAATTTTTAAGATTAGTAATTTATGATCTCAATCTTATTTGTATTAAAACCATTTTGATTAATTTGTTCGTTTACACCATTAAATTGCTTCCTTAAAATGCGTGAAAAATAACTTGTTGCTAGAATTATGTTACGGAGGGATTACTAAGTTTGTGTCATTTATGTATTAAAAAAGTATTTGTCTACCCTAAACACATCATCATGATTTATTTTTTATAAGCTTCTCTAAGAAATTAAAGTTTTCAAAATTACCTCCAATTTTGAGAATAGTTGTCCATTTAGGTGTCCAAAATGCAAGAAGTACAGAAAACACAGAGCCCATCAACATTTTAAACCTGCACATGAAAATAATTTGGTAGAAAGTACAATGTCTTTGAGATTTTTTAGATCAAAATTGAACAAATAAATACAAAGGATGGTTAGATTTGAGAAATTTTCAATCTAGCTCTCTCACAAAAAATGTATTTCTAAATATATTAAAAGAAATCTTTGTTATTTCCTTGAAAGCATATTCCTAAAACGCCCTTTATTTTTACTTGTTGGACATATATACCAATGATTTTCATTAAAGTTAAAACAAATTGTCATTTGATTTGTTTTGAGATCACTTACAACTCATATTGTTGAATAGGGTAATAGATCAAATAGAAGTTAATTCATAAATGTTGGATCATATCCTATCAATACCTTGAATAAAATTCTTTCACTAAAAGGGATTGGAGATACTTACTTTGACTATTATGTTTGCCAAAATATATAACTTTGACCAATACATAATAATTATAAGTTGTAATCACAACAATTAAAACCATGTCACAACAATAGATATGATAGAGTTCGATCAATTATATAAACTCTACCAGATTCAAACTCGATATAATTAGACAAATATGACAAGATTTCTCAATATTATATTTTGGCTAATTTATTAATCGCCACCTAATTAAACAATTAAAAAACATAACAATATATAATCAATCTTCTTTTATATCGTGTCTCTCGAGCACTGGAACCCTACGCACATTGATATTGACCCGTTTATGGATGCCAAATTCTCTTTTTTCTTAATTGCTGACAAGTTGGGTTGTTTTTTCGAGAGGAAGACAACCTAACTTTAATTTCCCTGTCTACTTTTCGTTTCCAAAAAATAAAAAAAATTTACACACAAGGAGATCGAGTAAACACACTTAATATACCATGGGAGGCGGCTAGCTGGTGGTGGCCGAGGAGTCCGAGCCGGTGGTTTACGCGACGTTGAAGGCTTCCCATCTCCTCCCCTGCAAAATCAACTCAAAATAACACAATAATCAATTCACATAATTAAGAAACATAGAATAATCTTAAGTTAGAGGTGTCTGTCACATAAATTATTTCATGAACTGCTCTTACATTATTGCCCCATTATCATCAACAGATCTTGCTGATCCAGCAGCTTTTAATGGTCTAGAACTTGCAAAAACAACATTATTACCATTATTATTAGCTAATGCATTACTTGTTTTGGATTTGCAGAGTTGAAGAAGCTCAACCAAACCGCGAATTTTGTATGATCCTAAACTCTTATTCATCTTTTGTCTCTCCAAATTTTTATCCAACAAAATATATATATGTCAAAGTATGTATGTATAACTTAATTCGTTATGTGCTTGGTTTATAAGTTGAGTTAAAACCGTTGGATCATCTAGTTTAGTATTTAAAGCGTTACTTTAAGAAAATGGAACTTGTGATTGGTCTGGAAATTTAAGCAAATTACCGCGTGACTTCAAACATAAACTATATATGTTACTTGCAAGTTATATCTTCTTGCCCAACTTTCATTCATTCTTCCTTGCAAGCTTTGTTTTAGTAATTTATAGTAATCAATCAGTTAATATTTTCGAGCTTTTTAATGTTTCAGTTGCCTCATGTCCCACCTTTTTTTTCCTCATTTAGTGTGTGTGTTCTTTGCATACGTTTCGCCTCTTTTGCTTATCTGCTCACTTTATTGAATCACAAACGACCTTTGTTTTTTTCTTTACCTGTTTTTGGGATGGCATTGTCACGTATTTCCGTGTTTTTTTAAAAGATTTTACCCTTTGATCAAATTAAGGCACTGAAATTTTATTACACTTCATTCAAAAGCTTGACTACTTTTAACTAAGGGCGGCAAAAGTGGTGATGAACCACGACGGCCCGACAACAGTGGCAATCAGATCACGTTTGGGGTTCGCCAATGCAAAAAAATAAAATAAAATAAAATAAAATTATGCCCAAAAACAAGTAGTGCGCATGAAAATCCACTTCCTACCTAAGTAGTCCCCTGGAAAATCCACTCTCTAACTAGCAGGGCCGGCGCTTGGCCGGAGCGACCGACGCTGTAACATCCCAGATTTTGGGCTATTTTCTTGGTTATTTTGTTTTTAATTATTTTATTTCTGTGCATGGTCTAAATTTATTTAGACTATTTTTATTGCTTGAATGTGACTATTTTATTTTATGACTAATTGATTTATTATTTCTTCTATTTTAATTTAATTAATTAGAATTTTAATTTTAATTTTCTAATTAATTAATTTAGTTTTGGGCCAAGTGCGAATTTAATCATGATTAGTCATGAATTAGTACAAATGGCCCAAGTGATCATTTTGGCCCATTTCCTTAGCCCATGGCCGGCCCCCTTGTGATTATATGGCTTGTTTTGCCACTTGCTTCATGTTCACACTTTAACTAACTTCTATAAATAGAAGTGTTAGTAACGCTTAAACATTCATTTGTCCATTTAATCATCATTTGCCACAATCAAAACCAAAGCACTCTCCCTCCATTTGCTCTCCATTTCCACGCCTATTTTGGCTTATGAACACCCATCATTTGTACATCATTATTTCAAAACCCAAACTTAAAGATTCAAACTCCATTGATCTCTAAGTGACTAAAAACACATTAGCCTTCATTGTTTTTATTCAAGACTTCTAGTTCGGGTTGGGTTTTTGGGTTTCACTCGTTTGGTTCGTGTGGTTCGTGGCTGGCTGTGTTGAAGGCCGTGTTCAAAAGGGTGTTCGTGTTGAAGGCCGTGCGTGGTGGTCCGTGCAAGGGAGCCGTGCTCGTGGGGTGTTGTTGTGGCCGTGTGCTGCGGGATTGTTGGGGCCGTGTGGTATGGTTCCGGGCAGCGGGTTTTTGGTACTTTTTGTGTTTAATCTTCAATAAGGTAACATACTCTCTTACCTTGATATGTATACAATGATTATAGGATAGGTTAAATGATCATGTTGGATGAGTTTTGATGATTGTTTTTCGAGTTATGCGTGATTTCTAGGTATGGTTTTGGGTATTGATTTCATGATGTTTTACTTGGGTTTTCATGCATGCTTTTTATGGGAATTTTCGTTTGGCTTTTCGTATTGTTTTCGAGTTCTTCTTGAGTTCTTGATGAGTTCTTGATGAGTTCTTGATGGGTTCTTGATAAGTTCTTTGAAGTTCTTTATGAGTTCTTGGTTGAGTCTTGGAATCTTGAAAGTTAGTTTTATGTTCTTTTAATGTGCAAGATTATTGGTGTTTTCAAAGTATTGTTTAAAGATAAGTAAAAAGATTTATAAAGATTTTGAAAGAAAGGTTTAAAGAATTTAAAGAAAGGTTTAAAGATTTGTTAAAGAATTATTAAAGATTGATTATGAAGTAGGATTGATTATGGTTAGACTCAAGAAAAGGCGAAAGAAGCGATCTTGAGAATAACAATGATGGTTTACATGTTAGTCTCTTAAGCAAAGGCGTAAGATGCAACTTAAGATTAACTAATAATGTAAATAATGTAAGATTAGCTTGAATTTGCTATTAGACGCCTAACCTTAGAGTAAGATTCTAAGGCTTGGGTTAAGACGTTGCCCCTATCCTGACTGCGGTATTGGGATAGTGTATACTTACTATGTTGTCTTTGATATGAATTGAATTTCCCGTAAGATGGGTTTCATGGGATTGGGAGTAAGATTCTCAATCCTGGCATAGTAGGAAAGTTCGTTCGCGTAAGAGGCGTTCGTACGAGCATAGTCTGGTCTAATATGTAAATGATAGCGCCAAAGATTAAGTAAAGATAAGTCTAAAGTTGAATGTTGGGAGTTAGTCGAGTTTTGGATATTATTGTTGGTTGTTGTTATTATTATCGTGATTATTACGGTTATTGTTGGTATGATATGTTGTTTTGCATGATCGTATGTTGGATGCCTGATTTGGTGATTTGATGTATTCTATGGTCATGTGTATCCACGTTAGGCTGGGACAGCTATGTTACTCGCCACTGACAGTGGATTGTTGTTATTTTTCAGGTAACTCTGATGATGATTGTGCTGCTTAGCTATTGGTTGGGCGAGTGCCGTTTTAGCGTTCTGTTTTTAGACTACGTTATGTTATTAGTTTGGACTTATAGATTTATCTGTAGCGTATTTTGACTCTGACAGTGTTTGGAGTTATTTTCTAGTATTGATACATTTGGATTTAGTATTGTACAAACTTGTGGGTATTGTACGTTTTGGGATATAGTAATAATATTTTCAAGGTTTTGTTTTAATTTTTAGTGAGGTTGTTTGTTAGATCGACAATTCAACTCGTCGGTTTCTTCCGCGCCGGTTTAAGCGAGTCGGGTCGTCACAGGCGCGACGGCACAGGGCCTCCCTGTTCCAAGGGCCCCAAATTGCTACATATTTTAATTGATGAAATAAGTAATTTAGAAGAAAGCTGTGGATTAGTGGTTGAAGCTGTATTTATTGCACAGAGCATCTAGGTTGGATTCTTCTGTTTAACTTTATTTTTGGATATTCAATTTTTTTAAACTGGTTCAACTTCCAAGGAGTTATACTATTATGAAGTTTACCCCTATTTCCCATGACGCCCTTTATTATACATCATCCAAATTCCAAAAATAACACTCTCATTATTCTATCTACCTTCAATTCTCTATAACTGACACAAACTCAATTCTCTATCACAATATTTTCTTACTGGTACTTTTTTTTAACTTCTAATTTTATCATCTGATATACGAAGTAAAATACGGGATTACAAAATCACTTGTATGATGTTAGAGGTCTCAATATTAGGAATGCGCACAGGTCCTCCAATCTCCTAGCCCCGGCCCTGCTAACTAGTAGAGACTATATTCTCCAACGCCCTAACTAGGTAGAAAGCGAATTTCCCAGGTAAAATCATTCTTGTCTGCTAACTTTCACATGAAAGACCTTGGGGTTGTGAGATACTTTCTTAGCATAGAAGTGGAAAATAGTAGCATAAGAAATGTACTCTTAGATCTTATACAAGAGTATGGCATGGAAGGAGGAAGAAAGCTTCCATTACCAATTGACTCATACTACCAGAAACTCAGATCACTCCAAATCTGGGAGATCCATTGCCCCTACTAGAGATTGATTGGAAAACCTCTTTATTACCTCACCTTGACAAGACATGAAATAGCCTATATATGCAGTTCATGTCCTCAGTCAGTTCTTGCAAGGCCCTACTACAACACATTTTCACGCTACTAAAAGAGTGTTGAGGCACTTGATATCAGCTCGTGGGAATTGAAGAGAACTCTACTAGCTTCACAGTCTTCAACCATACTTACAGCTTATTGTGATAGGATGCCCAATCACAAGGAAGTCTACTAGTGGCTTTGTGTGCTCTTAAGCACCTCCTATATCTTTGAAGTCCAAGAAACAACCGGTTGTAGCTAGATCTACCGTTGAAGCAGAGTATAGAGCTCTAGCACTTACAAGTACTTGTGAAGTTTATATTGTGGTTGTAAAAACTCTATGCTATGTTTGGATACAAGTATTTCATTTGAAATGATGGATTTGGACCAAATTACATGTTTGGCAAGTAAAAAAATTTGGAATTGGATTTGGCTCAATTCCCAACCCAAATGCTTAACAAGCAAATGTTGTGTATTTCAAATACTTAACAAAACAATGTCATTTCAAATTTTAAAAACAACCCAAACAAATAATTATCATTTGAATTGTATCATATTTCAGAAATTGAATTCATCAATTTGAAATGAATTCCATATATCCAAACACTACCTTAAGGAACTTGGTATGAAAAAAACACATCCTGTTGTTGTGAGTTGTTTCAGCCCTTTCCAATGCTCTCAACCCATTGCTCTATGAGCGAACAAACCACATTGAAGTGGATTGTCACTTCATTCATGACAAAGTACAAGATGGAAGCATTCAACCTAAGTATGTACCGCCCCATGAACAAGTTACAGACATCCTCATCAAACTTATCATCACCAAGTCTCATAATGAATATATAAGCACAAACCATTTGTTAGTTTGTGATGCCTCACACCTTGTTTGAGGGGGAGCATACGAGGATTAAAGCATATTTTGCTTTATTTACTTTATTATTTATATCTTACATGTTTTAATCTTTCTTTTGTATTTCATAACTTTCTTATTCAAGTTCCGTTTGTTTTGATGGAAAATATTTTCTCAAAAATTAAAATGTTTTTTTTTGTTGTTTTCATTTTTCTTTGTTTGTTTTGAAAATGGGCGCAAAACAATTTTCATTTGTGTAAAATGTCATTTTAGACAAGGAAATTGTTTTCTTTTTATAGGGAATGACATTTTCTTTCTTATTTGTTACTTCTTCCTTATTCACTCCTCTCATCCTTCATTTTTTACATTCCTTCGTAAGTTTTTCTCTAACCAAACGAACAAAGTAAAACTTTTTTAGTTTCATGTTTTCCATTGAAAATTGTATTTCCATAAAAAAGAATTTTCCTTCGAAACAAACGCAACCTCAATGTTAAAATTCCTTCCGTCTTCTATTCTTTGTTGTACTCTCAAAACTATGAATATTACAGTACATACATAATACAGTAAGAGCACAACGAGAAGTAGCTGCTAATATTATCTACTCCCTCCATAACATAAGACTTTCAACAATTGGTTTTGCACGTATTTTGATCTGAGGAAGCAATTCAAGGGTGTAAACGAAGGAATTAATCAAAATGGTTTCAATACAAGCAAGAACGTGATTATAAGTTACTAATGTTAAAATTATTTTGACCAATTCCTTTGTTTACACAATTAAATTGCTTCCTTAAAATACGTGCAAAACCAATTGTTGAAAGTTTTATATTAGGAATGGAGTATTATATATTTACCCAGAATGAAACTGAGAAATTCTTTGATGCAAACGCATGCAAGGCTGTCCCAAATTAACTACTCTAAATGTGTCACCAATAAAAGAACTCTATTATAGTAAAATATAAAAAATTCTTAAGGCATAATTGTCAAAGATGCTGATCTCATAACCTCATTTCATTATTCGTTTATGGCCATTCTTAACATGACATGAATTATTACAGAAACAACTACTTGTGTTTAATGATTTTATTAATGCTCCGTTTGTTTAACTGTCTTCATCTTCATATTAATCTTCTTCGCCTGTGACATTACATATATATATATTGGATTACAGTAATTATATCAGAATTATTTGGCATGCCGAAAGTGATACCAGGCCATATATAAAAAAACAAAATAAAAATTCAACTAAGATATATGGTGGTAGTATGTATGTTCTGATCTAAAACAATCTATAGACATGCACTTTGGATCGATGATATTATTATTTGTTTGGTAATTGGTACTAAGATGTTATATATTCATTTTAGTCTATAAAAATTCTACCTTTATAAGTATAAGTTTATGTTCTTACAAGGGTCAAATAAGGCCGAATACAGAAAAATGCCTATTAATGTCTCTCAATCAACCTCTATATATACCCCTTTTGGGGCAAAGGTAAAAAAGGCCACAACTCTTAACATTTAAGAGGTCCAATATTACTCTGTCTCCCTAAATACTTACGAATTACTATTGTTTGGCTACTAACTTGGTCGTCGGAGGCTCCCCTTGGGGTCCAACCCTGAGGCTCAGAGAGTTCATCTTGCAGGTTCATACACTACATACTCTAGATGAAGTTCCACTCGTACAAGCAGCCCGACCTCCATGGTCAAGATGGTTATCGAAAAAGCCGAAACATTATTATTATATAAGAAACTCAAGCTAAATATATAATGCATTATTCTCTTTAACGAGTTTAAACAATATAGATGAGCTTCATTCATAGTTTAGGTGAATATGCTCAACAATGCGAGCTTAAATTCCACTATTATTCTTGTACGTATAGATGTGAATCCCATCAAATTAATATTTTTATCTAATTGGTTTGAAATTAATTGAGCAGTTTATATCCTACATACGTACGTACAGATATGTTTATATACACTCATGTTTATATTTTGTTCATTTAATATTCATTGTGTTCATTTTTTATACTTCCTTCGTAAATGTATTCTTGCAACAAAAGACTTTTCACGTATGCCGAAACAAATAAACTTTGAAGATTAATATATCTAATTATGTATTTTAAAAAAATATAATTACTAAATAGTAAAAAGTCACAAATTGAGATGAATCCAACGAGATCCCACATGACTATATTTTTCTTTATTATAATAAGTGACAAATTACGATCAAAATGGATATTATGAATAGTGTCAAAAGTATACTTGTTGCAATAATTTATTTACGGAGGAAGTATATATACAATTTTTTTTAAAAAAAACAAGCAATATAGAACAGTATGTAAATGCAATACTTGAAATAATTTCATGCACAAATCTGCTTATTAAATGAGCAAAATATAGGCTTGAGATACACTCATGTTTATATTTTGTTCATTTAATATTATAGTTATATGGATTATGTTGGATTTGTCTACATACACTTTAAATACTCCGTATGAATTTATTTTTTTATAATATTTTTAAGGCCTATACAATATTATTGGTCAAAATAATATTTTTCATAACTGTGAAAAACGAAATCTACATCTACCTATTAGAAAATGGAGTAAATGATTAAATAACTAGTACTCCCTCCGTCTTTTTTTACTTGACACATTCTATTTTCCAGATCTCTCAAGACACAACTTTAAATTAAAATATTTTTAAATATATATGTATGCTGAAAAATTAGAAAATTATATATTTGAAAAATACATTTTGAGACGAATCAATCTAGATTTATCATGGTTATATTTTTCCTTATGTACCTAAAAATAGAAACAATCAAAGTTCAAAAATAAAAAGCACCAATTTAAGAAATGTAGCAAGTATTAAGGGATTGTGGAAGTACTCCACTAGTTCAATGTGATATAGCCGTGTTTGGCGATTAGAGTTTATAGTTTGTGGTTAGATGGTTACTTTTTATTCAGAGGATTTGACTGCTGATTTAGATAGTTGATTGTTTAAAGGTGTTTGGTAACACATAGATGATTGCTTAGAGTTTTGTTGTGTAAAATGACATTTATGGACATTTAAAAATAACTTGTATGTTTTAATATGTTTAAATATGTGGACAAATTAGTCAATTAATATTTTTCTCTCCAAAACTCTGAAGAAAAAGCTGTTCAACCCAGCTTTTTCTAAAGAGAGTTTTAATCAGAGTTTTTGGTACAAAACTCTCTTTTAAACTTTATTTTATCAAACACCCAAATTAGAGTTTTGATTGGTCAAAACTCTAAACTCTCATCAAAACTCTCTTACCCAAACAAAGCCTTTATATTTTGTCTTTAAAAAAATAAGAAAAGTGTATGGATATATAAAAGGAAAAATAGAATTAATAATCTCAACTTTTGGTGGTCTGCTCAAAATAATCCCACCTTTAATTTATTTCAAAATAATCTCACCTTTAATTTATTTCAAAATAATCCCACCTTTATACATCATCTGCTTAAAATGGACTATATCACCTAAAATCTGTCTATTTTGAGAAGAAAAAATTAAAGGTGGGATTATTTTAAGCAACTGATATATAAAGGTTAGATTATTTTAACATAAATTAAAGGTGAAATTATTTTGAGCAGACGACTAAAAGATTAGATTATTAAATTCCATTTTTTCATGTATAAATACAAAAAAAATGATTGATTGGCTATTGATTTGCCGTGAGAAGGCAGCTAATTTGACTAACTAACTCAAGAAGTCAATTAATAAATCCATCCCATCTTCCTCCTCTTGAATCCCCACTCAGACTTTCATTTATCTCCTCAATTCAAAACTCAACCCCTAGCTTGTGTTACTCTTGTAATTAAGTCATCATCATTCATCAATGGCTTCTCTACAAACACACAGAAAACTCTTACCAGCTTCAAATTCAACCAACCCAACAGTCCAAACATGCCTTTATTTTTGTAACTCCCAAACTCAAACCCAAAACAACAACTCATCACCTTACTCTGGTTTCTGCCCTGAGGTTTGTTTAGCCATCTGCCCTTCTCAATGCCACTACTCCCTCTCTTTACCCCCAAACAACAACTCCCCACATCATCATCATCATCATCATAACAACAACAACATCTCTCCTCTTCTCATCTGTATGCTTGTTGTTTTAGCCTCTGTTTTCCTCTTAATTATCCTCTACATCCTCTACACCAAACTCTACCACCACTTTTATTATACTCCCCAAACAAGGACTAGACTGGGGAATGGGAATCATCATCCTGTGGATGAGGACCACGGGAACAGGGTGGTC
Organism: Salicornia ramosissima; assembly: GCA_951394345.1. NCBI lineage: Eukaryota > Viridiplantae > Streptophyta > Magnoliopsida > Caryophyllales > Amaranthaceae > Salicornia > Salicornia ramosissima. The sequence continues at coordinate 44,109,624 of OX596233.1, read as the reverse complement.
TTCCACCCTTACTGGTACATCTCAACCGCCGGTCTCCCTCCCACAGAGATCCGCTCAATCCCCACCCTCAAGTACGAGAATAACCAAATGGAGACGCAAGACTGTGGGGTTTGCTTAACAGAGTTTGAAAAAGGTGATGAACTCAGAGTTTTGCCAAAGTGTAATCATGCCTTTCACTTAACTTGTATTGATACTTGGCTTTCTTCTCATACTACTTGTCCTCTTTGCCGTACTCCCATCATTCCACTACCTCATCATCATGATCGTGATCGTGATCAAAAGGCTGAGGATACATCATCCTCGTTGGCGCCCATGGAGGGAGTAACAGAGGATAATTCCCCTCCTGCTGCTCCTGATGATGGTGAGGTCTTAAGCATTAGTGCTATTAGAGGTGTGGATGATGATAATGATCAGGAAGTTGAGAATAATTTAGAGGAAGCTTCCACAAATGAAATGATGTTAAATAAAAACAAGTCTAGATTCATGGAGTAATACATCAATTTGATTTTTAATCAACAAGTTGGAGGTTAGTTTCCACCATTGAAATGAGAAAGTTCGTTGGGGTGGTTGAGTTGTTTGGATGGAAAAGTTTTGTCGAATACGTTGACTCAGACCACTTTGGAGATACTCTGATTGATTTCGTGGGGAACATATACAAGGGAAGGGGTAAGAAAATTGTAGGCTTTTGATTAGTCAGTGAAAATGTGAGAGACATCAACTTCCAAGTTTGAGGACTAGACCGATAATTTGTACTACCACTGTAACACGTTATATGTAACATATACTTTAAAAAAAAAAAAAAAAAAATTTAGAACACATTTCTCTTGTTTTTTTCCTCTTATCATATGTCTCTTTTTGTTTTTCTATTCATTTAATGAACACAGTCAATTTTTTTTATCACGACAACTCATTTTTTTACACTTAGCTAGCTAGTTAAGGAGATAATAGTTTGAGAATGATGTTTTAGCTATGATGAAAATGATTTTTAAGAAAGTGAAAAAGTTACAGCATAACTTGCATTAGTTAAAATCGATTGTTTATTTTTAGACCTGTTGTTAAAATCCACTTCAATATTTTCATTACCTCTATATGCTACCTTAACTTATTAGTTATTAGCGCTTGAGCAAATGAGTAATGCATGAGTAGGGGTGTAAATATGGGTCAAAAATCTGTTTGATCGACCGTTATCGACCGATACCGAATCAGTTTTTGACCGAATTTTTAGTGAGCGAATACCGACCGCTACCGAACCCGAATTATACCGAAATCGTTTTCCAACTGCTTTTATGCATACCGAAATCGACCGGTACCGACCTCATTTAAAACTGAACCCGTTTCCAACCTATTTTTATTATACAAAGACCGACCGTTGCCGAACCTGTTTTCAACCTGCCGAAAACCGAATTTTGACCGACTGATTCTGACCGAAACCATACTGTTCCGTACCTGTTTTGGATCGATCTTATCACCGAAGTCGTTTGCCTGTTTACAACCAAACCCGATTTTTACCGAACTTATTTACATGATTTCTCTAAGTTAACAAAAATTATGAAATTTTTATAAATTCATTTAATTAAAACTTAATATAAATAAACTTATAATTATAACTTAAAATAAATTAAAATTAAAATTAAAATTTAATATAATTATTCGATCCTAAATTCTTAGCCAAAAATTCTAGGTCAACTAACCCGAAATATCAAAATCTGATCCGAATTTTTGAATTGACCGATTGTATTGTAATTGATCATTTAAGACTAACAGGTTGCGATATACATTTGACCGCGACCAACTGATTATAACCTTCATATTGATTTTGACCGACCGATTATGACCTGCATATCGATTTTGACCGATCGATTATGACCCGTGTACCGGTTACGACCTGTAAAAAAATCGGTTTTGACCGAACAAATATGACTTGTTACCGAAAAACGACCGAACCGATAAGTACCGGACCGAAACCGACCGACACCTGTTTTGAAAAATACCGAATTTGACCGAATACCGAATAAGACTGACCGTTACCGACCGATATCAAAAGGACTCATACGACCTGTTTTTTACCGACCATTTTTGACCGAACCTGTTTCCGACCGTTTGATCTGTTTTTACATCCTATGCATTAGTGTACTTCCTAACACTTCGTGCATGCTTCCATAACGTCTTGTTTGGATAAAGGGGAAATGAGAGAAAGATACGGGGAACAAATCTACTTAGGGTGCGTTCTCTTCAACTTATTAGACCTGAACTTATCTGAACTGAACTTATCTGAACTTATCAGACCTGATTTAACTTATTAGACCTTATTTAACTTATTAGACCTTATTGGAACTTATTAGACCTTATTGGAACTTATTAGACCTTATTGGAACTTATTAGGCCTTATTGGAACTTATTAGGCCTTATTGGACCTTATTAGACCTTATTGGACCTTATTGGAACTTATTAGGCCTTATTAGAACTTATTAGACCTTATTGCAACTTATTAGAACTTATTAAACCTGATTGAAACTTATTGGAACGTATTGTATATGATTGAATAAAATAAATTAATAATAATAATAATGATGATGATGATAATAATATTCTATACATTTGAACCTATGTTTTTTTTATTGTTGAATTACGTTCAAGAAGGTAATAATAATTAGTATATCTTTTTTCAAACCCATTATTAATTAATATTATCAATTCCAATAACAACTTATCTACATATTTAATTTTTCTTAATTCACTTGTAGTAAAATTAACAAACTAGAACGGATTGAATAATAATAATATGGAGGATGGGTAAAGTTTAATTTGGACCAAAATTAAATCAAACCCAAAATAAAAAATAAGTTTTATTTTATAATATAAAAAAAATAGTTTAATTCAATCTAACTCTGATTGATTTCTCTAAAAAAATTATAAAACAAGAATGATAAAATAAAATTAGTTTATGTTGTGTAAGAATGCCTTAAGTTAATTATTAATTTAATTAATTTTATTTGATCAATAATTACAAATAATAATCTAGACCTGATTTGAACTTATTAGACCTGATTGGAACTTATTAGAACTTATTAGAACTTATTAAACCTTATTGGAACTTATTAGACCTTATTGGAACTTATTAAAACTTATTGGACCTTATTGCAACTTATTAGACCTTATTCAACTTATTAGACCTGATATAACTTATTGGAACTTATCTGAACTTATCTGAACTTATTGAACCTGAAACTTATTTTTTTAAGGTGAAGAGAACGCACCCTTATTTTGAAAATAGGTTGGAGCAAGAAATAAGACAGGGTTGGAGGATTTTATTTCCCCTCCTTTAATAACCGTGAATCTCTAAAAATTAAAAGATATTTGGAAGGAAAACGGAGCACCACCTCCCTCCTAGTGGCGGACCCAAGAATTGCAGGGCGGGGGGACAATTTTAATAATTCAACACAAATATTTTTTTAATAAAAAATCGAGTATACAATAAAAAAATTAAGGTTTCATTACTAGTAATTGGATCTCCCATTTCTATATCCACATCAATTGGTTCATTCACATCATTAAGATGTGTCTCACTTTGTCCGGTTGAAGAACAAGAATTTTCATGTGATTCCAATTTTTTAAGCAACATTTGGCGAAGATCGGTTTATTTTACCATTGCCTTAGACTTTTTTGAAGAGCTCGAACTTGACTTATCCTAATTAATTTAAAAAATATGAATCAATAAATAATGTTTTACTTTATTTTAAGCAATAGTTCACTACTTCACTAATCTTTGTTCTCAACTTCTCATAATCTTATCACTAACTCACTAACACTCTAAAATTCAATTCACATTTCACAAATCAAAAATTCACAATCACAAATTAATCCAATAATTTACAATTCCACAAATTTCAAAATAACATTAAAAATTAAAAAATTAAACAAACTAAATACTAATCCACATCCCAGATTTCTAGAAATACCCAACAATAACAAAACAAAGTTATTAATTATTAATTAAGTTAATAAATTGAAATTTTGAAAATTGAAAACTAGGGTTTAAAAATTACCTCTGATCTTGTTATTCCTGTAGGAACACTGCAAGAGGGGGGGTGAATTGTTGTGTGGAACTTATAGCATAGATTTTCATCAATATTAAAAACCGAAAGGAACTTTGAGAAAAACGAAATGTAAAGAAACAAATTTCAACGAGAAAAACTTCCTGGCCCACGGAAGAAAAACTCCATTTTTATATAAAGGCCTTGTAAACTATTACAATCCTAAATTTCTCTCGGACCTCGTGAGTTCCTGTAGGAACTTACGATTCTATTCTCTTTTTCTCTTTCTTTTTCCTTTCTCTTTCTCACGTCTCTTTCTTCTCTGTTCTCTCTAAGTTCTCACACACTTCTCTTTTCTTTTTCTCAAATACAACTCAAAATAATAACTCTAGTATATTGAAATGCATATAAGAAACTGGATTGGAACTTTGGAACTTGACACAAACTCTAAGTATTTTTGACTCAATGAAAGCTCTAGTTGTGTATCTCAAAATGTCAGAATTATATGTGTATATATGGGTGAATGGTTATTACAATTTCTTGGAGAAAAAGCCTAATTAACCACCCCACACTTACCACTCTCACGTCCACCACTCTCACACACCCCACTAAATTTTGACTCACTAATTAAACAACCCACTAACTTAATTATTGACCCAAAAAATCAGAAATAACAAGTTAAGTAACTTACCTAAAAAATACCTTAATTAAAATAAAAAACCGGTTTTTTTCTTTTTCAATTTTTTCGAATTTTTTCCCTTTTTTTTTTAAACTTTAAATTAATTTAATAACAAAAATAAAACTAATAAAAAATCAGAATTAATAAATAACCAACCTAGTCCTAAAATAAAGGAAACTAACTTGACTACTAACTAATTCAAAATCACTTACTAACTACTCCTAAAATTAAGGGAGCACTCTTTCAGTCATCTTTTGAACATTTTAAACAAATTAAAACAGTCAAAAGGTTGTTTAAACTGACCCTAAAAAGTAGCAAAAGTCGTGGACCATAATAACCAACTGACTCGACACAAGTTCCTCTAGGAACATGACCCAAAGTTCCTCTGACAGACACGACTAAGTTCCAACCAGACTTAAATGCATTAATATACTTACATTTACCCTAGAACGTTACATTATAACATTCATGGATGCTTCTCTTCTCTTCAACAAGTAATTCGTTGGAATACTTGAAGTTCTTCTCATGTTCCTTGCTGAATTCTCTTCAGGAACTTCTCTGATTTCTCTGTAGAAACTTAACAGCAACTTTTTTGATTCATAATTCGAACCTTCACTTGAATCACCATCTTGTTTCTTCAAATGATTGAATTTTCATGTTTGAATCTTCAATGCTTATTTATCTTCAAGATCTAAAATTCTCCAAGAACTTAAAGACACTTATTAGTAATTAAGTTTGAGGTTTATGTCATCATCAAAACTTAAAAGGAATATGTCAACAGATCTGATTTATGAACTTCCGATCTAGTTCTCTGTCATTGTGTCTAGTGTTGACTGACTGCCAGAGGACGGAAAGCAGCAAACGGCGAGGTTGTAATACCCCGAATTTTCAATATCTAATTAATTAAATTAAGTATTTTAACGAGTTTAATTAATGTATTTTAAAATTTATTTTCTTATTCTATTAATAGCATCACATTTATTTATTTATTTTAAACAAAACTAAAATGGGTTTTAATTATATTTTCTTAAATCGTTTTAAAAGTTTTAACCGTAAATTATTTCCAAAGTATAAATATTTTCGTAAACATTATTTTACTCTTACTAAACGATTTTTAATAATTAATCATTTTGTGTATAAAAAGTATTTTGTGAAACTTTTGTGTAATTGGGTCAAATAAGCTTCTTTCATGTTCAAGCTTACTATTAAGTTCATCCAAAACTCACAAATTTGTACTACATCTTTTATTTCCAAAGAAAAAGAAAATGAAAGTGAAACTCATTTACACAATTATATGTGTAATTGATGTTCATCATCCTCATCATCTTCTTTCACCAAGTTCACCAATCACCACCATCATCATCATCATCCATAAGACCATAACTATAAGCTTCCTCCAATCATAAAATAAAACCCTTCCCCAAGCTTGTCATCTTCTTCCTTACACTTGTAAACTCCATAATCATCAATCTCCATTAACCTTTGGATTCACCTCCATTGTTAACCAATTGAAGCTCTTGCATGCACCTCCCTAAGTAAGCCTCTCCCCCAAGCTTCATCATCTTCTCCATTCCACTTGTATCACATGCCATCAAACACCATCATCAACATTCTCCTCCATAAACTCCACCTCCATCATTGCCCAATCAACAATGGAGTTTTGATTAAATTAATACTTAAATTCATCTATAAATACTACCCCAATTCTTCTGATTTCTTCATCCTAATCTCAACTCACAATTCTTAAGCTTAATTCCCCATTAAAACCCCAAATCAATTTGTTAAATAAAACCCAATTTCATAATTTTTCCCCACCTTCTCTCTCCTTTCCTTCTCTTCTCTGCCACCAACACCACTTCCACCCACGTCCTGCTGCCCATGACCCGCAACCTCCGACCGCCATCGCAGACCCACCGCCAGCCAGCTCGCTACCACACCCCTGCGGCCCTGCCCTTCCGTTTGTGCCCCCTGTTTCAGTAAAAGAACTTTGGTCTCCTTTGATATTAAATTACCCCAAATATCACTTTACTAATGTCTTAATGTACTAGTGTTACTATTACTGTTATTACTTTGAAATTAATATTACTAACATTTTATTATAAATATTTTTACTAACAAAAATTATTTTATTAAAACCCTTTTGAAATTCTTTTTATTTGATGCAGAACGGGATGGTCCCACGATCGACTTCAACGGTCAACGACTTCAATTTTGTTCACTTTTACTTGGATAGTTTTGAACTCTTGTTTTTAACTTATTTTCGTGTTTTTCAGGTTGTAATAAGTAGTCTAAACTCTCGTTTTATTGCCTTAGTTAAGTTAGCAAGTGTAACGGAGCTAGAAACACGAGCAAAGGAAGCGAAACAGAGCATGCACGACCATGCACGACCCTTGCACGACCGTGCATATGGTCGTGCAACATTTAGAAAGACCTGGAAAGGACTGCACGACCGTGCAGTTATGTTCTGCACGATCGTACAGAGGTCAGTAGCAGGGGCAAAGCACTGCACAACCGTGAAGATCAATTGAACCAGAGGTCAGTGGCATAATTTTTGGCTTGCACGACCATGCAGCCATGTAATTTTTCGCCACGATCGTGCAGGTTAATACTGCTCGACCGTGCAGCCTACAGGTCGAGTTTTTTAAAGCTGCACGAGTTTTCCTTCATTTGCCTTAAGAGTTTTTTGAGTTGCTAATCTTAGCCATTGATTATCCCTAATCAAAGGCTTAGATTAATCCACTTCCTTTTAGGGTAATGCACATATAAATAGCTCCTTTCAAAGCTTTGTAATCAACTTTTGATGAAATGAAAAATCCGAGAATTCTCTCTCTTGTGATCTTTGTGAGCTCTTACTCCTTGGTGGTTGCAAATCTTGCTAAACTTTGTGATTGATAAGTCATCTTCTAGTCATTCCCTTTGTGATTTTGATTAGATTATGTTTTAGCTCTTGATTATTAGTCCTTAGGGAGCTAGTTTTCAAGTTCATATCATATCTTTTTGGTAGTTTTGGTGTTCATATTTGGAGCTTATTATAGACCTACGAAATTTCTGAAATTTGTCTAGTTTTTGCTTGTCTTTGAGACCCCATCCTACATCAATTGGTATCAAGAGCTTGAGGTTTCAATACCTCCATGATCCTTGGGTAAATTGTTGAAAAAAAATTCAGAATTTTGTTGTTGCATGTTGAATATTGCATAGAAGGTGTTTGATGAAATGTTTGAGTGGATTTTTTCTTCTTTAAACCCCATACTTCCTTGTCTAATCTTTAAGGGATATTAAAGTAAGCTTAAACTCCACAAAAAGTAGTATCCTCCATCACCTAGCACCACAAATTTTTGTTTGAAATTGTGATTATTGATTGCACTCTAGATATTTGCTAAAATGTCTAAGTGACTTTTTTTTCTTCAAACCCCATATTTCTTTATCCTATCTTCAAAGGATATTGAAATAAAGCCTTTAACACCATAAATAAGTTTTCCTCCTTTACCTAGCACCATAAATTTCTAGCCTATTGTCATCTTTTGAATATGGATTTGTCTAAACACAATTTTTCTATGAGGGAGATTGAGTATATGAAGGATGTGTGCAAGCAAATGATTAACTCAATTGACCAAATAGTTGAGACAAAACAAAGATTGTCTAAGGAGTTTAGACCTCAAGAGTTTCAATCTAGATGTACGGTTTTGGGTAGGATTTGGAATTTCAAAATTGACCTAAATGCTAGAGAGAACTTAGTATCCCAATACATGGTTGATAAACTTGAACTACTTGCCTTGGGTTTCCCTAAACAAGTGACCTTTCCTTTTTCAATTGGGAAATCATATTTTGATGAGCTTACTTGTGTGGTGAGTCAAATGGATGATTGTCATATTGTTTTTGGACAACCTTGGTTGATGAAGAGAAATGTCATCCATGATTCTTGTGAGAACACATATTCTTTCAAATGGAACCGGGTGAAGATTGTCCTAAATCCTTTGCCTCCAATTGAAATGCAAGAGGTCTTGGTCAAGCATGAGAGTCCCATTTGTAATGAAGAGGTGTCCAAATCACAAGATGAGGGTTCATTGTTTATGGTTCATGATGATCTTCAAAGCAAGGTAAAAGAATCCACTTCTCTATTCTTCCCTTGTAATGAGGTTTTTGATTGTGATGATCAATTTAATGAGCATGAATTGGATGAAGTGATGAAAATGGATGATATGCATGGTAATGATTTTACTATTGTTGATCATGGTGATGGTGATGGTGATGAGACTTCTTGGGTTAATAATGAATTGGAAGTTTCTAGTGTGATGCATGATGATTCTCTTGAGCTTAATTCTTGCTTAGCTTATTTTGAAGTTGGCATTAGTGTATCAAGACTAAGGTTTGAACGGAATTCTTTACTCCTTGATGCTATGTTTGATCTATATTATGCTCATGGAGGTTGAGGTTGGTCTAGAATTGATAAGGGTGTTCGTGATGATGTCTCATTTTCTTTGACATATTCTTGCATTGGAAGAACTCTATTGGTCTCGATGTCATTGAGATATGGATTTTTAAGGTGGCGGGTTAGGTGCACCAATGCTTTTCCTGCTTTGTTGGTTGTGGTATGTCGGTTGGCGTTGGTGTTGTTGCTCGTTTTGTTAATAATGGTGTATGATCCGGGTGGCCTATGATGGGTAATTAGAGTTTGGTTTGGTCGTCTCTAGCTCTAACTACCGGGTTTAGAGGAATTGGGTCTTGCTTGTTGATGGTCGTCTTCTCTCCATTCCTTGTTGAAGGCGAGGATTTGAGGGCAAATCCTTTTTCAGAAGAGGAGTTTAATGCAGAACGGGATGGTCCCACGAGCGACTTCAACGGTCAACGACTTCAATTTTGTTCACTTTTACTTGGATAGTTTTGAACTCTTGTTTTTAGCTTATTTTCGTGTTTTTCGGTTTGTAATAAGTAGCCTAAACTCTCGTTTTATTGCCTTAGTTAAGTTAGCAAGTGTAACAGAGCTAGAAACACGAGCAAAGGAAGCGAAACAGAGCATGCACGACCATGCACGACCCTTGCACGACTGTGCATATGGTCGTGCAACATTCAGAAAGGCCTGGAAATGACTGCACGACCGTGCAGGTATGTTCTGCACGATCGTGCAGAGGTCAGTAGCAGGGGCAAAGCACTGCATGACCGTGCATATCAACTGCACCAGAGGTCAGTAGCATAATTTTTGGCTTGCACGACCGTGCAGGCTAATGCTGCACGATTGTGCAACCACGTAACTTTTCGCCACGTGCAGGTTAATACTGCACGACCGTGTAGCCTACAGGTCGAGTTTTTTAATGTTGCACGAGTTTTCCTTCATTTGCCTTAAGAGTTTTTTTGAGTTGCTAATCTTAGCCATTGATTATCCCTAATCAAAGGCTTAGATTAATCCACTTCCTTTTAGGGTAATGCACATATAAATAGCTCCTTTCAAAGCTTTGTAATCAACTTTTGATGAAATGAAAAATTTGAGAATTCTCTCTCTTGTGTTCTTTATGAGCTTTTACTCCTTGGTGGTTGCAAATCTTGCTAAACTTTGTGATTGGTGAGTCATCTTCTAGTCATTCCCTGTGTGATTTTGTTTAGATTATGTTTAGCTCTTGATTATTAGTCCTTAGGGAGCTAGTTTTCAAGTTCATATCATATCTTTGTGGTAGTTTCGGTGTTCATATTTGGAGCTTATTATAGACCTACGAAATTTCTGAAATTTGTCTAGTTTTTGCTTGTCTTTGAGACCCCATCCTACATCATTATTAAATTATTTTTATAAACTATTAGTTTACCATTTTCAACTGAGCTATTTTATTCTATTTACTTATTTTAAATAAAAAGTTCATCGGAGCTCGACAATAACGATCCATTGAAAGAAATGAACTTTTCTACTAATGATGGATTAAAGGTAACAAATATTGCTGACACCTTCGAACTCTATGTTTATCTTAATGACCTTTACATATTAGTATTATGTTTTCAAAGTATTATTTTGTAACGTATATTGCTGACACTCTCGACCTCCGTTTTGCAAATTGTTATTGTTATTATGTTTATAAAGTATTATTTTAGTAACATCTATTGTGGACACATGCAATCCCCTTTGAAAATATATTTATGAAATTATCATGACAAATGTTTTACGGTTGGTAATAATATTTCTTATGTATTATTGGATTATGGAATGATTATATGATTTCAAGAATGATTTAAATATATGAAAGTATATAAGTATTAATGATCTTTATGAAGTACCGCTTTATTATGAAATGATGTCGGAAGACACACTTTTGATTAATAAGAAATGAAACATGATAAAGAAAAGTGAAAGATAAGGTTCTGGCTGTATATATGTACTTATGTTTCCGTTGACCCATATTGGGTAACGTCTGTTTCTGTTGACCCATATTGGGTAACGTCTATTTTCGTTGACCCATTTTGGGTAACGTCTGTTTCCGTTGACCCATATTGGGTAACGTCTGTTTCCGTTGACCCATTATAGGTAAAGTTTGTTTCCTTTGACCCATATTGGGTAACGTCTGTTTCCGTTGACCCATTTTGGGTAACGTTTGTTTCCGTTGACCCATTTTGGATAACGTCTGTTTCCGTTGACCCATATTGGGTAACGTCTGTTTCCGTTGACCCATTTTGGGTGACGTCTGTTTCCGTTGACCCGTTTTGGGTTACGTCTGTTTACGCCTGGTAGGCTTTGTCCTACATCCTGTTTATACTTGCCAGTTACCGTAAATAAAATGGAATAAATGAAAAAGATAATGGGAAATGTTATTTATAATGCTCACATTTATGTGCTTTTAATTTGTCTTAATTATTATGTTATAAGACGTTTACAAAATATTTTATAATATGTTTTATGCTATTTTAAAGTATATGTTATTAAATGTTTTGCAAAAAGTTTTTACGCTATTATTCTAAAAGTTTCTTTCTTTTTGCAAATAAAATGAATTGAAATAAATTTACGTTGTCAAGGTATTATGTTACTGGGCTTCGGCTCATGATATTGCTTTTTTTTGTTTTAGGTACCGAAGGGGACAACGAGGCAAATTAGTGTGAGGAAAATCAATAAATTCGCCTTCCTTCGATTCAATAAGTGAACTCTACTAGCCTAATTATTGTATCAAAGTATAGCTAGAACTATTTTAATTATGTTGGTTTGTAACCGAATATTTTAGCTTTTATTGTAGGACTTATGTTTCGTTAATAAGTTATGTTATTTTATGCGCCTTGTGTTTCTCAACTAAGAAACACGGCATGTGACGCACCGACTAATTAAGATTCCGCTGCTAATTATGGATTAATTAACTAAATAAAATGGATTAAAAGTCGGGGCGCTACAGAGGTGGCGAGCTGTCCAGTGGCGGACTTGGCGGTCCTTTCTCCTTTGTGGCTTCGTCCCTTTGATTGTTCAACCTTCGAGGCCTCCGAGCCCTCAGTGAGTGAAGCCTGTGGTTAGGCGGTTGCTGCTTGAAGGTGAGTGGCGTCCGAACTCCGGCGAAATGGCGACTGGGCGTTCACGCAAGCGGTCCTTTTCTTTCTCCCTTCTCTCACCTTTTCTTTCTCCCTTTTCTCTCTCCTTTTCTTTCATGCATTCCCCTTTCCCCATCCTTTTTTTTCAGTTTTTTTTTTTTTAAGTTGGGGGACATCTGCCCCCCATGTTCCTTAGTGGGTCCGCCAGTACTCCCTCCCCCTCCCTTTCTTTCCCACACCTTCTTCCTTTATATTTCCCCTTTTGTTCCCTTTACATTGCTATCCACATAGCCTTAATGTTTTCTAAATATATAAGTATTAATGATTATGTGGTGTATGGCGAAAAGTAGAGATAGAAAGTGTGGAGTCATGTTATTTCTACTGGAATTGTATCAATCTCTATTAAAAAATGTAGCAAACGTTAAAGACAAAAGAGACATTTTTCTATACTGCTAGATGCCTATTCTACAACAAAGTCCCAGGCCAGTGTAATGGGTGCATGAAATTATTCCATAAGGCCTTAAAGCCAATCAATAGTTTGGTATTAGGATATATAGTAAAGCAAAGCACTAACTGATCCTTAGCATATTTAGAATTGACACATACCTCTCACACAAAGAGCACATCTATATTTATAGCTATCTATATACTGTACTCCTACTAAAACAATAATCATGTCAAATTTTTTTCATATAATCCACTATCTATCTCCCGTCCAATGTTACTCCTATTTTATTAACTTGAAATAGAATAGTTACTTTTCCAATTTTGAAAAAAAAAGTCAAAAATTTTTATTTGCGGAACTCAAGGATACTATCAATTCTATATTATAACAAAATTTAATGTATCAGGTTTTTCAAATCTATAGCACCTATCTTATTATCCACCCTTCTCGAGGTTCCCGAGGCCTGAGAACAAAATGTATGGCTCTAGAAAATGAGAAAGGGTTGTCTGGATGTTAACTATGAAGCCATCTGTCGGTCATAAGCAGAAGTAGCTCTTTGTAAGATTCTTTGAAGGGGTTAAAATGTCAATGGATTTCTATCTTTCCAAATGTTGTATAGGAGAAATGTAATGAGTTTGGAAATGTTTAAAAACCATAACTAACTTATACATGATACAAAATTTAAATTGAAAACAAAATGAAAACAGTTTTGAGAAAACTGAAAATTGAAAACTGTTTTTAGTTTTTAAAAAACAAAAAACTGAAAAACCAAAACAATGCGAAACGCACCCTTAACTAGTTGGTTTCAATTGATAGACCACGGTCTTTCCACTATTATGCACAATGATTCGCTGATGCATGCGCTAGGTTATCCATTATTTTTTCTTTGCTGGTTAAAAAATAACTAAACCTATTAAAGTTATATTTAAAGCTAACACCTAAAAAATATAAACTATCTTTTTTAGTGTATTTTTTTTTCTTTTAAAAAAACGGAAGAAACAAACCCTAAGTTAGTGATCTTCACAAAACCCTAAAATCAAGTAACATTCTTTGTAATTGTATTGTATATATATGTTTCTAAAAATTTAAAATACTTCTGATTTTTTAACAAACTAACATAGCATATTTACTTAAAATTAATTTATAATTTCAATTGGAGTACTTTTTTTATTGCGTATAAAATCCCACCCCAAATTGTTTGACATAATTTTTAATACATCATCAATTTTTTACCATTAATTTAAAACTTTCTAGGTAACTATTTAAGATTCATATATAAATTTATATATGATTTTAGGCAAAAAAAAATGTACCCTAATGAAAAAATTGGTGAAAATTTGGGATTGATAGAGTATATAACACTAGCCTTCTATGCACGCTCTGCGTGCGATGGTATTTTATAGGAAAAATTCATATGAATAATCCCAACTATTGGAGGTCTTCCAATATTAATCCCAACTATAGATTATTATACTATAATCCAAACTATGGGGGTAGTTTTATGATATTAGTCTATACTAACTTTTGACTGGCTCTGATTTCCTTCATAGAAAGGGAGGAAGGTATATTCAAGTACAATAAATAAGGAAAGAGGAAAACAACGAATTCTTTATGAATTGGTGACCGATTATAATAGGTTAACCAAGTCAATGGACTAATATCATAAAACATCCCTAAAGTTTGGATTATATTGTAATAACTAATAGTTGGGATTAATATTGGAAGACGTCCAATAGTTGGGATTATTTATATGAATTTTTCCTATTTTATAAGTATCTTTCAATTTGTATAAACAAACAAAAAAACGTGTTTGAAAAATTGAAAATATTTTCAAATTCATACTAATTCACATAATCATAACAAACTTTTCCTTTTTCATCATCCCATCCCACAATAATGAATAAAAAGAATTTGTTTTACTATATTCTATCGTCTATCAAATTTCTACGATAATCAAAAGGTAAAATGTTATTTGTCAAACTATATCAATATTGGATATTTTGCAATATTTTATTTTAATTTTGTTATTTTAATTTTATTTTTACGAATTTTATATTTTGTAATATTTTCATTTTAAAAAGTTAAAAAATTATAAAAACTTTCTATAATAGATTGGAGTGATGCAAATTGAATTTTTGGAGAATTTTGAAGGTAACACGATCATTTCCAGGAGGACCATAGCTGCCTGACTTATATAATAGAAATATTCCCGGGTTTTAATTGGGTTGGTATTTCCGTATTTGTTGAATGATTTCGATATTGAGAAAGAGATCCGGGGAAATCAGTCGTTGTATATTGAGCCCAGTTCAGTTAGTAAAATAGACACCAACCTTGCGGGAGGGAGCTCCGGCCTCACACAAGAAGGAAATGCGGAGGGCAACCATTTCTCCTTGTTCAAATTCAATTGGTTTGCTCATCAGACGTGCTCTTCTTCAAAATATTTTCATCCCTTTTTTACCCAACTCTTCCTTTCTCTATCCACCCTGGTACTCTCTTTTTCTCTTTATGTTTATCTAACTTTGTCTCTTGTTTGTATTTCCATAGCAATTTGCTTTCTCAAATGAATACAAAATTTTGCTGCTGGAGTTTTTTTGCTGCTTTGTTTTTCCTGTCTGTGTTTCTTATTTTTGTGGGTGAATAATTTTTTAAATTAGTTTGCTTCATATAATCATTTTGTTGGGTGGTTGTATTTTGTATATAGTTAAGTTTTGTCATGTGAATATGAAAGGAATTTGAGATGAGATGCTTATTTTCCGGTGAAAATTTACTATTTTGAATTCATACTCCTGTGCTTCTGCATTGTACTCATCCTCTTTAACCTTAATTGATACTAATTACCTACTCCCTCCATTGGAAAGAATAGTCAAATATGTTGTCAAGATTTTCGGAAAACATTTTGGCCTTTCCTGTTGTAGTTCTAATTCTTTACAATTGGATCGAGGTCCATTCTCTTCATCTTAGATAAAGAGTTTCAGGTGCGATCAATTTAGATAAGTTGAAGTTAAGTCTTATAAGTTCGATAAGTTTTTATCGGTTCCAATGAAGTCTAATAAGTTTCAATGGTTTCTTTGTCTAATTAAGTCCAATAAGGTTACATAAGTTCTAGTAAATTCAATCTAAGGCCTTGGTCTTTTGGACTTAATTTCTGAAATTTCACTTCATTTTAGACAAATCTAGTTCAACTCTTGCTGAGTGTAGGATCTAGTTTAATTCAATTCAATTAATTTTAGTTTATATTTATTCAGTCAAAAAGAATAGAGCCTGAAAAGTTTAGGGAGGTGAAAATGAATTGTAGTGAAAAGTAAAGAGAATGCACAATGAGTGATGAAAATGAATTGAGACTAATATTAAAGATTGTAAAATTTTTAGTGTATGAAATTAAAGGGCATTGTAGACATGTAGTGACATGATTTAATGCCTTATTTTTAAGGGGTTGGGACTGGAAAATTCAGATAGAGGTGTTATACTTGTAATAATGGATATTGAAATAAGGGTATCCCCCGTGGTTGATATCTATATTATTATTGATATTTGTTTCTTCAAACAATGAAATGGATTCAGGATTAAGATATCGTGGACTCCGAAGTATTTCATATGATGATTATTAAATTATAGTGCACTTGTATGTTTTCATTTTGTGGGATTGTAGGTTGTGTGTTGCCTTTTCTTCTTTGTATAGTTTGCACCCAGTATGATGAGTATTATTTTACAGTACCTTTCCTGCTGCTCTACCAAAGGTCTCCGTCCAAGATTTTCCTATTGGGTCACTCCCTCGAGCTTCTTCCGTTTCTGGCTATCAAGGCTTTCACAGCAGTCTGTTTTTGGAGAGAGCTAATTATGAAGCAGATACCTTAAAGAAACCTGAGAGTAGTTCTACTTCAAAGGATGGTTCTGCTAAGGGGAAGCGGAAAAAACTAAAGGGAAAAAGAGCGGTCGTAAGGTGGCTAAAGCATTTCAGATGGAAGAAGAAGAAGGAGCTTGAGAGGATGACTGCTGAAGAATCAATGCTATATAAGCTGAACAAGGTCAGCTGTTACATTATTCCACCCCTCTTCCTCCTATAAGCGCTGCAATATTTAAGCGTTCATGTTTTAGATACTTTTGGGAAAATGGAAAACTGGAAGATATATTCCTGCATCATGTTATAGCATACTTTGCATAGTTTCAGAGCCCGGTTTTCAGATTGGAATGTAGGGAATTTTTCAGTCAACTTTTATCGAAGAGTTATCACATGATTCCGTTATAATTCCTCTGACTCTCCGAGGGAGTGGTTGAGGATAGAGTTTGGGCAATCACCTTTCTCCCCCAAGCACACACCTATACACCCTAAAACTCCTACCACTGTATACAGAAAAATGCTGTTGTGTATTTTCCTCCTGTGCAGAATTGTCTTGCTTCAACCATTAATTTACTAGATCTTGAGCAGAAGCTCATTCAATTAGTTTGGTTGAATCTTTTGGGTTCAATCTGCACTTTCTCTTGGGATCGAGGACATATTTGTGGTCAATGGTCATTTGAATCATGACACTAACAGCCCGTTTGGTAGTCGGTTATAAACCATGGTAATGGGAATGAATTTATAATTAAATTTGGAAGGGAAATCAAAATTCATTTCCATAGTGGTGCTAACTTAGCTCCAATTTATCTAATTTTCTTCACAAATATCCATTCCCACCAAATACCACCCTCCTCAATGGTAATGGCAGGGAATGAAAAATGAGAAGAAAATTGAAGCTTGGGAATGAAAATTGTTTTCCATGGAGATTATAAGGTTTCTCCTTAACAAAATTACACTATAAATTTATTACCATTACCACAATTTATTACCAACAACCAAACGAGTCGTAAGAGCTATGTCTGGTACATATTGAATGTTAAATGTTTAGAAGGAAATTTCAATACTCACATGTCACATCAGTCACATGATGGCTCAAGAATAGAGTACTATAAATGTAAATGTTGCTTTTCATCCTTTCTCCCTCATTCCAAAAAGAAAAAGGGAAAACAAGGGAGCTTTCTCTAAGCTGTCTTTTGTGCAGGCTCGCAAGAAAGAAGAAAGACTTGTTGAAGCACTAAAGAAGTTGGAGCCAAAAGAGTGGTCGGAAGCAACTCATGATCCTGAGGTATTGACGCCAGAAGAGCATTTTTACTTTTTGAAGATGGGCCTCAAGTGCAAAAACTATGTCCCTGTAGGTAGAAGAGGGATTTATCAAGGTGTGATCCTGAACATGCATTTACATTGGAAGAAACACCAAACACTGCAAGTAATTGTAAAGACATTCACTCCTGAAGAAGTGAAGGAAATAGCTGGTGAACTAGCAAGATTGACGGGTGGAATTGTACTTGACATTCATGAAGAAAACACAATAATCATGTACAGGGGAAAGAATTACTCACAACCACCAACAGAAATAATGTCACCTCGTGTCACCCTCCCTAGGAAGAAGGTAACAATTCTATTTGTAACGTGATCTAGTTTGATCAGCTCTTATCATAGAAAGGGGTTATGGATTTATATTTCACAATTATAAAAGCTCAAAGAATTTTTGACGGAGGCCATCCTTAGGTTTTTTACTTGTAGACGTCATTATTATTGAACTATCATCCCATTTGCAGTTGTCCTATGCGAAAGAAGCATGTTTTAGTTGTGCCATTTCCCTCCCCTAGTTTCTGCTGTTGTTGCTCTGTTTATATTTTAAGAAAGCATGTCAAAATTTAGGGTACCCCATAACGATGAACCAAAACGTAGGATATGAAAATCTTCCACAAAAATAAGCTTATGTGGATGACCATTGTGCTTTCTAGCAGCCAACCTAATGAGTGGATGTTTTTTTAGGCCTTGGATAAATCTCGATATAGAGATGCCTTGCGAGCTGTTAGAAGATATATTCCGAGGCTTGAGCAGGAACTTGAGCTGCTCAGAGCGCAGGCTCGAAACAAAGAGGATCATGTGTCTGGGCAAGCTGAAGATGCCACCATGGTATTACCTGATACCCTAGATACCCGCCTTGATGATTCACCAAGTTTAGAGTCAGCCCCTTCAGATAAGCTAAGAGCATTGATGGATCAATATGATAAAACTGTGGAAGAAGGTGACTCCTTTTCAGATGCCAACATGAACTCTGAGTCAGAAGAGCTATCTGACATTTTTGAGACAGATTCAGATACTGCAGAAAATGTAGAACAGCCTCTATACTTGAACGAGTTTGATAAATTTCCAGCGAAAAAGGACCCAGGAAGATTTGTAGAAGATCTACATCAAATGTCTTTGGATTCAGAAAAGCCTGAGCTATCAAGTGAGGGGGCTGACTTAGCCGATTTTGATGAGGTTGACCAAATATTTATACGAGCAGCTGAACTTTTAAAGAAGAAGAACAGACGATAAAGGTATGACAAAGTATCTTGGGAAATCTATCAACACTTCAAAGTTAAAATCATTCTGATCTGCATTTAGATGTAATCTATATGTGACTTTTGATGATTGATGCATGTGTAATTATACAGCCAACAGTATAGGTTTTTGAATACCGGGTTTATTACTTTAGCTGGTGAAAAACATATGGCTGTTGTGGTGCTGTTTAGATTGGTTTAAAATTCTGATAAGTTTCAGTGATGCCTAAATCACAGGGTGGCCTTATATTATGCAGGTGCAAAATTCATTTTCAAAGCCGGAGTTGAGCACTTTGTTCAGCAGAATTCAGTTTTGTTCGCTGGTGGCATAAAGTACAGTGAGATGAACTATGTGATTTATATGTGAGGCTAATCCTATTGTAGGAAGGCTTCTGCAATTAGGGAAGATCTGAAGCACCAAAATGTTGCTTTGGATCTCTTTACTAGTAGTAACCATTAAGTTCTTGCTCTGGAACTCTCGATATTGAGTGTGTGTGGAGCGTTCTTGTCAAGATGAGCCAGGATATGAATTACGATGAAGTTTGAATGAGGTTGCTGAAACGCTAACATTAATGACTCGTCTATCTTGGACCAAACTCCATTGAAGAAGCTGGAAGTGATATTATTAATACGAATTTCGAGATTTGATAGACATTCATAGATATGATCTTGATTTTTTTTATGAGGTGAGAAGGAGCAATTCACTCATAGCTGACATGATCCATAACAAGGTGTTGGATACAATATTTATGCACTTGATTACAATGTTCATTCACAGATACACTATTAACAAAGTTTTTTTTTTTTTTTTTAAGGGATTGATAAGATTCTATTAATTGAATCTCATACAACATCTAAAATAGGTAAACTATATTAAAGATAAGGAAAATACAATGTAAGCTTTAACAAAGCTAAATACAAACACATAAAGACTTTTTTTTTGGTCTTTTATCTATGTTTTGTATCCATATCAATTATGGATTGATCATTTTCCAATGAGAAATGACATTGCATATTGTTTATAATCAAAACAAGATTAATTTTGTTTGTAAAATGATAATTTAGGGCTATTTTAGAGGCTAAGGTATCATGAGGTGTAATAAGATAAACAAGAGCAAAACCGTAATTCCAATACCTCAAGAGCTAACAATTAGGTGTATTGATTTTTTTTATGTTTTTAACAGGAATTAATAGTTGGACAGAGCTACTAGAACCATAAATCTGGATAAATTTTAATAAGTTCATTAAAATTTGAATAGATCTATGTAGGTGCGATAAAGTTCGGTTATTTATTTAATCAAGGCTAATAATGTCCAATAAGTTAAACTCTAATGAGTTGAAGAGAACGCATCTTAATCCCTACATTGTTTTTATAATCAAGAATTAGGTGCAGTAAATTTAACTTCGACTTACTAAATTTAGTTTAAACAAATTAAAATCTAATGAAATCATCCTCATTCCTACATACATTGTGTATCATTTTCATGTGAGTATCATTACTTAATTCTAAATTTACTTAGCCTCAACATCAGTTACAACTTACAAACTTACTGGTCTCAAACAAAAAAAAAAAAAAAAAACCTGAGACAAATTCAAAAGGCAGAGCATGACCAATTGAACATGGCTTCCTCTAATTACATGAGTTACGAACTTACATTTCAATAACAGTTTGCTTGTTTTGATGGAAAACATTTGGGGGAAATTTTTTCTTGAAAAAATGATTTTCCTTTCTCTTTTCATTTTCGTTTGTTTGTTTTGAAAAGGAGTGGATTTTTTTTATACGTTGAAAAATGTCATTTTAGATTAAGGTGTTGTTTGGTTGCAAGTGTTTTACGTTGGAAATAAAATTTCCTAGGAAGTACTAAATTGGATTTGTGTTTGGTTGGAGGAAATGAGGTAAACATGGGAAATAACATTTCCAAGAAACATAACATTTCCAAGGGAAATAGAAATTTCCATAGATCATGGAAAATCACTCACCCACTCCCAGGCTTCCCCCTTGGTGAATTGGATTTCATAGGAAATTAAATTACCAATGTTATCAACCAAACAAAATATCTTATTTTCTAGGAAAAACATTTTCCATGAAAATCAAATTCCTATAAAAAATGACTTCCTATGTCAACCAAACATAGTTTAAAAAAACTATTTTCTTGTAGACAGATAATGACACATTTTTCCTGTCACTGTTTAGTCTTTACTTCGTACAATTCTATTCAATTTTATTTTGATTCATAAGTTCTTCTAATCAAACCAAACAAATAAATTTTGTTTGTAAAATGATTTTTCTTACAAATTGTTTTTCTTCGGAACATAGGGGAGCTGGACAATTCGTCAAAATGTAAAATTCCATAGCTCAAGTCTACAGTCTGACAGTAGTAGTAACACCATGGCAGCTCGTTCTCTCTTCCTCCATCTCCAACGGTAACATCTACAACACTCCCTCTCTTTCTTTGTCATATTCAATTTGTGTTTCATTTTCAGTTAACATGATGACTCAATTTTGCAGAAGAATCATCATCACTACTAATAACAGTAGCAAATTCAATGTCAAATATATTACTTCTAGCTCAACTTCTGATGTCCTAAGAAATGAAACCCTAGATATTGAAGATTGCTCTTCCCAAACTCCTGACGATTTGAAGAGTCGAATCTTTCGTCTTCGACTTCCAAAACGTAGCGCCACAAACATCATTCAGAAATGGGTCAATGAGGGCAATTCCGTCACTTTGTCTGAACTTCGTCAAATCTCTAGAGAACTTCGTAAATCTCACCGTTACAAGCATGCTCTTGAGGTATTGGAATTAAGGTTTTTGGTTTTTTTTTTTGTGTGTGTGTGTGTGTGTGTGTGTGTATGTTGGTAAGATGAATTTAAGGAACACTAGAATGATTTAGGATTAATTTGGATAGTTAAGTATTAAATTTTAAATCTATTTTGCGCGAATTGGAAATTGAAATTATCGGTTTAAGCATTGAATTGAAAGAGTTCTTATTGTTTGTACTCTATTAATAATGATATCTTCATTTGGGGTGGATGAGGCATAAAGGGTGAGTGACAGTGCTGTTATGTAGGTTAATTGAGTCGATTTTATGCTGAATGCTTTAACGTGATGGTTAGTTAACATGATCTGAGGCGCACTATTAAATGTTCTCGGATCAATGTTAATTATGAAGCATTAGAACTTCAATCCATTCTGTGACAATTGGCACTTTGGCATGTGGCTATTCTTGATGAATTATACATCCATTAAAGGTTGTAGATTCTTTAGGGAGGGTCATTTTTGAGGTGTTCGGAAAAGGTATCATCTTCGGAAAAAATGGCAATGGATTGGGTTTCTCTCGCCATGAGTTATGAATTTATGATACACTCATATTGAGATGAATGTGCGATTTTGTGCGAGGGACACAACCATAATAAAGGTTGATGCAGGTAAAATTGTACTGAATCCTTTAATTTGATGTGTACAGTGGCGGATCCAGGAATTCTGGACTGGTTGGTCACCATAACTGATTGAACATGGTCAAAATAATTTTTTTTCGGGTGTAGTTTATAATTGCGCTCGATCAAAATAATATTAAAAAATCATACTATAACCAAATCGTCCTTAAAAAAAACCATATTACAAGCCAAAAGTAGTACCAATCTCAAAATTAAGCCACATCAAGAGAATAATTAATCCAACAAGATCCAACATAATAAAAAAAAATCCAATAAACATTAATCATTTAATCTAATAATAAGAATTGATAATAATTTCAAAATAAACATACTTTCCTAGTTTCATTTCTAAAACCTAAATAAGAAATAATCATATATTTAGAATAAACCTAAATCCAACAAACAAAAAATTAAGCAGAAATACATAATAAACAATTAAACATTAACATTAACAAAAGAATTAATCAGAAATTAATTATAAACATTAACAAATTCATAATATCAGTTAACAAAAGAATTAATCATAGAATCAGATTCAAATTGGTAATATAACCAATACCTCGAGTCTGTGGAGCAGCAGGCGCGCGGCGGCCGGAGAAGTGGCGCAGCAGGCGAGCGGCGGCGCGGTGGGCAGCGGTGGCCTAGCGTTTTCCTCCGTTCGACAATCGACACTTCGA
The DNA here is from genome assembly GCA_951394345.1 of Salicornia ramosissima. Taxonomy (NCBI): domain Eukaryota; kingdom Viridiplantae; phylum Streptophyta; class Magnoliopsida; order Caryophyllales; family Amaranthaceae; genus Salicornia; species Salicornia ramosissima. The sequence continues at coordinate 44,086,472 of OX596233.1, read as the reverse complement.
CCCCTGACCCCTGTTGGCTGCTGCAGTGCTGCGTTGCCTGCGGTTGTGCGGTGGTGCCGGTGGTGGTTAAAGTGTCGTCGGCGATACTCCTGCTAGTAATAAGACTATAAGAGAGATTGTGAAAGGAAGAGATTTAGTTTGAAAAGTGGAGAGGCAGAGAAAGGATGAAATCTAAGTCCCAAACCTTTTTACAATTTCACAGTGTTTTTTCTTTTTTTTTTTTTTAATTCTGAAAATTTCAGTGGGCCCTGGTGAGTCACTGGACCCACCAGGACCACCTCTCCATCCGCCCCTGGATGTGTAAGACATGGAAATTTTATCTGGAACATTGATGGCGGGACTGCGGGATTGTTAGGTTGTTTGATTGCTCTGATTGAATAAAAAACTTCTGGAATGGGAGTATTTGATCAAAGTACTACTTTCGATTTGTTAAGGAATGTGTTTTTGTCATTTTGGCTTCATAACTAGGTGCATGACGATTTAGATTCAGCTTTGGTTGAATCATGCTTTCTCCTTTTATGAAGTATAAAAGAAAAATTAGTTAAATGCAAAAAATGTCGTGACTTGTGACATCGAAAGTGATAATCTTCAAGGTCTAATATAGGGTCAAAAAAGGCAAGAGGTGTTACCTGAAGTGATACCTATGTAGCATGTGTACTTTATTTGACCGTCTTTCCCGTACCCGATTCGTTCCCATACTGGGGACGATACTGATTGCTTTTTGTTTTACAGTTGTTGTCAATCCTTTTTTTTAATAGATCTTATCACAGTTGGGTTGGAAATTGTGTCTGCATTTGTTCCTCAATTTGTTTACTTGAGGGGAAATTTGATGTTGACACCCATTCTTCATTTATCCTAACATAATGAGGTCTATATTCTATAATATGGCTGTATTTGTCATGTGCACAATATGTCATCTAGCTTGCTGACAGTTAGTGTTGAGCCTTTTTGTAATAGACCCCCGAGAAAGTATCTTTCTGAATGAGACTATGTTATATATAGGGATTTCTTCGGAAGAACTATTACCGAGTATTGATCTTGACCATAATGGCATAATGCTTTGACCTGGGACAATGGTTCTTGATATTTTAGAAAATGGAGCAATGGACCTATAACCGGACAATTGGCAATAGGAACTTTGATGTTTGATTTTGACAAGTTAAGTTGCTAAGAGTAAGAAATATCATATATGATCGTATTGATCGAATGGTCAATGTTGCAATTCAACTATTTTTTTCCTTGGCATATTGTTTCATAAATGCTACTGGAAACACAAGAAATCCTGGTAAACCACCTTTATAGAATATCTAAATTTCACTAGTGTAAAACCAGCTGCTCCTCATCATCTTTGTTACAAATCTAAAATGCCGCTGTTCACTGATTTCAGCTTGTTTGACAATACTTAATAGTAATTTCTATAGGGAAGAAAGAGGGACAAGAATTTTGAGCTGTCATCATGCTTTACATCTACATTTATCAAATGTTCACATAAAATATGACTACTATATTCTTGCTTTAACAACTCTGCAATTTCAAGTGATCTTAATTGTTTTTCCTGCTTGAACTGGTGTATGCTTCAGCTGTGTGGGAAAGAACTTTTGACTTTAATTTTTGATTCATCTGTCAATTATGGTGCTGCTTGGAATTTTTTCTTGATGTGGCCTCATTTCGGACTAATTACATGATTTATATTTTTTATTTTTTAAAAAACTTTAGTATGAATCCAGAGTGCCCATATTACTTGAGCTGATGTTCTGTTTACTAAATCCTATTGGTGCATTATCTTGCAGATAACAGAGTGGATAGGTTCACAGAATGAATTCAATTTATCTGATTCTGACTATGCTCTTCGCCTTGATCTAATGACAAAAGTTTTTGGTATTGATGCTGCTGAAAGATATTTTGAAGGCCTTCCTCATGATGCCAAAACAACTGAAACCTACACAGCTCTCCTCCACTGCTTTGCTGGTGCTAAATTTACTGACAAAGCTGAGGACCTTTTTCAGCGAATTAAGGATTCAGGTCTATCCTTCAGTGCCATTACCTACAATGAGATGATGACTTTGTACATGTCTGTTGGCCAAGTGGAGAAGGTTTATTCAGTTATTGAGGAGCTGAAACACCAAAGTGTTCCACCAGATCTCTTTACTTATAACCTTTGGATTAGTTCTTGTGCTGCAACTCTCAACATTGATGGGGTTCAAAGTATTCTTTCTGAGATGAGCCAGGATCCTAATTCTGATGATTGTTGGGTGAGGTATCGAAACCTCGCCAGCATCTATGTGACTGCGGGCCAACTTACTACTTCCGGAGCAGGCTCTCTTGTAGAAACTGAAAAGAGTATTACTCAAAGGGAGTGGATAACCTATGATTTTCTGATCATATTGCATGCTGGCTTGGGAAACAAGGATATGGTTGATCAAGTGTGGAAATCTTTGAGGATGACCAACCAAAAAATGATTGGTCGTAATTATGTGCCTGTTTTATCTTCGTATTTGATGTTGGAAAATATCAAAGAGGTTGAAGAAGTCATAGATCAATGGAAGAGCTCTACAACCTCGAGTTTTGATGACGCCCTCTGTGATAGATTGGCGGACGCTTTTGCTGAAGCTGGGTATTTAGAAAAGGCTGAAACTTTCCGATCACTCTTGAACCAGAAAGTTGATATCATTGCTGAATCAAAAGAGGCGGCATAGGGCAGCTGTGATTGCTGAAGTTACTTGAGTAGAGTTTAGACAAGTATCGCTACTTGACGCGTTGTTTGGATAGAAGTAATTGGAGATAAAGGAAGGAAAGGAAGGAGAATAAGTCTTCCTTGTTTGGGAATTAGGTTGGAGGGAAGGAGAGGGAGGGAGGCATTCATTCAAAGTTGAAGAGATTTGAAGGGAAGGTGGAACACATCTTTCTTCCTCCTTTTCTTTCCCCTCCCCTTCCTCCGTTTACTCACTCTTTCCTTTTCGATCCATGCTGCTACCCAAACATAGTGTAAATGTGGCAAATTTTAAGCCAACATCACGACAGTTTTGGTATAAACCATCAAATTTAACAGTTCTTTTTTGGAAAAGAATTCCATCTTATGTATGTATTACCAATCATGTACATCTTGCAGTTTTACATCTTCACTATTGGTGAAAAAATGATTCCCTCCATCTGCTAGCAATAATAATGATGGAAAGCATGGTCTTGGTTACTGTGTTTCTACAATTTACCAGAAGAATGGCTAATGCATTTTGTTTAGCCGCATCCAAATTAGATTGTTTTAGATCATACCATGTCATGATATCATAAAGTTTGCTTTAAACAATCAATTTTTTTGGGTTTTTCTATGTAGTGCCCTGTGGTATAGCGTTTTCTATGATGTACCCCTCCAAATTGAGACTTCTACATGGTACCCCTAAGAAACTACTGTTCACCACTTAGTACCCTCTAAATTATTAACTACGTAATTAACAATCTAAACTTGATTATTAGAGCACTAGCCGTCATAATTAATATAATTTGCTGGTAATTATTACTAATTATGACTAATTATTACCAAAAAATACAATTAAAAAAACAATAAACTACCGAATTTTTTTTAAAATAGCAATAATTAACAGTTGTTTATATTAATCATGAAGGTTAGAGCACTAATAATCATGTTTAGTGTGTTAATTACGTGATTAATAATTTATAGGGGTATTATGTGGTGAGTACTTCCTCAGGGGTACCATGTAGAAGTTCTATTTTGGAGGGATACATCGTAGAAAACGCTATACCACAGGGGCACTATATAGAGAAACCCATTTTTTTTTACTGATACACACTTATAGAGATAAAATCAAAGCTGTAAATTGTTAAACATGCTGAAGTCATTGATGAAATATAGTTAATAGATGCGGTGAATAGTTGACTATAAACTGCATATATAGGATGATGTGTAGATTGGGTTTGGATTGACGTGTATAATTTTGTCTAAATAATTCAAAAAACAAATTGTCTAAATAATTCAACCTTAAAGTTCCTGATTCACAAACGGAAATTGTTAGATTCGAAATCACTCATACGTTAGGGGCCCATTTTTTAATTTTGCCCCGGCCAAATATTATTTAGGAACGGCTCTGATTGTACCATATATTATATCTTCTTAGACCATCATCATCTTCCCAACACATTCAAACCTAAAGATGAAAACAATAACACAAAACTACCATAAAGACAGAACACACAAAACCCCCAAAAAGAGGACTGAAAACTCTCATAAAAAGAGACTCTCTTATTGACAAAAAAAAAAACTAAAAAATTGCATAAACAACAAAATAAGATGGAGATTTGGGGCTTACCATGGAAATTTTCATCCATGGCAACCCCTCATTTTTTTAGATTTTTTTTTTGAGTTAGGGTTTTGGGAGGAGAGGAGAAAAGAATAATAGAAGTGTTGTTATTTATATATATATGGCCCTGTTTGGGAGTTAACCGATAGCTGTTAGAGATTAGCTGTTTTGACTAGCTGATTGTGATAGCTGATTTGACTAACTGATTACATTAGCTGTTTGTATCAAAGTGTTTGGTAAATAGTGGATAGCTGTTAGATATTTAAGAGTAAAAAGAATTAAAAAGCTATAAGCTTTTCCAAAAAGCTCCTCATATGAGCTTTTTGAAAAAGAGCTTTTTCACCCAAACTCTCTTCCAAACCTCTAACTACCAAATACCCAAAAATAGCTTTTTGAGTTGGTCAAACCTCTCTTTCCTCTCCAACCTTTCTTTTTGTCTCAAACTGCTAACTCTCAAACACCCCAATAAGTCTTTCTGCAATTCTACATGAGCATTTGATATATAAAAAAATGGACCAAATAATCAGGGAAATATGGAAAAAAAAGAGAGGAGCATGACCTATACTCCGTACTCCCTCTGTTTACTTTTAATTGCTTTATTTTCCTTTTCACATCTTATGAGGTATCACGTTAAATATTAGAGAAGGTATTGTGTTAGACTGGTCTGATAATAACATTTTTGTCAGACCAGTCCACTGGACCGGGACACATATTGTTGAATCTGGAAAGATGTTGTTAAACCTGGACATGTATTGGTAGACCTGGACACATTTCTACACCTGAAAACAGAACTGGACACATTTGAAACCTGGACACAATTTATAAACCTGATGAAAAGTTGTTAAACCTGGACAAACCTGGACAAATATGGACAAACCTGGACAAATCTAGACAAACATGGATAAATCTGGACACAAACATGGACTAATTTTGACAAACCTGGACAAATATGAACACACCTGGACAAACCTGGATAAATATTGTTAACCCTGGATACCTATTTGTAAACCTAAACACCTATTTGTAAACCGTGGGCCAGGCCCGACCCGCTTTTTGCAGGCTTTGTACATGAAAATTAGGCCCAAACTTGGGCCCAGTCCGAATTTTTTTTTATTTCTTTGTGAGGGCCTTAAAAATTATAAATTAGACTTTTTTATGCTCGACCCGAAAAAACCCGAAAAGCCCGCCAAGCCCGCACTAAATTTTCGTGCTTTGGGTAAGAAATTTGTTCCTGAACTAAGCCCGACCCGAACCCAGCCTGCTTTGTGGGCTTGATTTTTTTGAATCGGCCTGGCCCGACTTATGATCACCTCTAGTACAAACAAATTAAACGAGATTACATGACTATATCAAATTAAACAAGTTTTAATAACAATATAAATAGTGTCAAAGTCGATTTAGAGCAATTGAAGGTGGATAGGGAAGTACTCCCTCCGTAACGAATTACTAGCAACAATTTCCATTTTTAGGTGTAACAAAATACTTGCAACAATTTTTTCCAATTTCATTTTATTCTTTGTTTGCCAAATAAAACAACACAATACCCCACTTATTTTTCCTTTCTTACTTTTCTCTCTCTTACTTTTATCATCATACCACATAATACCCTATTTACTTTTCATTCTCTTACTTTTTTTTCTCTCTTACTTTTATAATTATACCATCTAATACCACAATTAACCTATTTCATCTAGAAGTCCGTGCGAGTCCAAATGTTGCTACTAATTCGTTACGGAGGAGTACCTTTTTTCATCGTTTTCCTTTTTTCATCATTATTTCATCTTTGCTTTGTTTTCACTCTTCAAGGTACCCTTTTCTGCACAAATTGATTGACGCGACTCCTAATTCATCTCTTGAAACTCATTTATTTTCTGGGTTTCTTCATTTTTGTTTCTCCTATCCAATAGGTGTGTGGAACAACCATTGCCCTATTGGGATTGCTGATCTAAATGGGTCTAACCAAGAAAATAGAAAGATTATTGGAATTTAAAGGTATTCTATACAACCCCCTTTTTATATTGGAATTTGAAAGTGTTCATGATTTTATGTAAACTTTACTATTTGATTGGGGTGAAAAAATTTCTGGGTTATCTTCATAATTTGATCAACAATGGAGAGTCTCGATGCGGTGGCTATGGGTTGGTGGCGGGTACTTGCTCCTTTGTTAAGAGAAAGATTTTGGGGTCTTAACTGATACATTACTCTTTTTTGTGAATTCAATTTTTTTTTTTTGCTTTAGCTATCAATTAGTTTGATTGAAAGATATTAATTAGTTTGTTTGAATTCAACTTGTAATCTTTTTTTTTTTACTGCAAGAACTTTCAGCTAAGTATTGATCAGTTAGGTAATTATAGGACTTAATTAGGAGAGTGTTTAATTGTAGAGTAATCAATGATTGTAGATTTTAAGCAATTAGATGAAGTCTCCAAGTAAGAAAAGGAAGGGAGTAGAGAATGGTGGGAGGTCTGCATCTTCTATAGCAATTTATAGGTCTCATGTATCTTTAGAAGATTACTCAAGGCTAAGCAAAAGGGGAAAAGAAGATGTAGCAAGAGATGGTTTAAGGTTGTCTGAAAGTAGAGTGAGTGGAGTTGTTACTGCTCCACCTTGTGGTAGGGCAAGCTTGCACTCAGGCTCACCAGCTAGAGGTCTCAAAAGAAAGATAGGGTGTATAGATGCTGCCACAAGAACAGGAAGGAAGAAAAAGATAGAACAGGATTATTATCTGGGTGCTACAATAGGGAGAGGGAAATTCGGGTCTGTGAGAATGTGCTGGAGCAAAGTGAGCGGTGAGGTGTTTGCGTGTAAAACATTATTCAAAGGGGAAGAACCTGTGCATCGAGAGGTGGAGATTATGCAACACCTTTCGGGACATGTAGGCATTGTAACACTCAAGGCGGTGTATGAAGATGCTGAATCTTTTTATCTTGTGATGGAATTTTGCTCAGGAGGAAGGTTGCTTGACCAAATGTCGAGAGAAAGGCGGTATACCGAGCACCAGGCTGCTAACATAGTAAACGAACTTGTTATGGTTATCAAGTACTGCCATGATATGGGTGTTGTTCATCGTGATGTAAAGCCAGAAAATATTCTTCTTACTTCTTCAGGGGACTTGAAACTTGCTGATTTTGGTCTTGCGGTTAGGATTTTGAATGGTAAGTGTGTTTGGTGTTTCTGAGAGAATGCCGCCTTAACTCTTCTTTTCTATAATGTAAGAGTATCAATTTAGGGTTTAAATAGTAGTCGTATTTATAAGCTCGATCTGCATCATACTTTACCAGCACTTTCAGATTTTTAGTTGGTTTGACTTGTGAATGTCTGTGTGTGTTTGGTCTGTTATTCCGTAAAGATATCAAGTCCAAGGTCATGATGGATGCACTTCAATGGGATACTTGAATGAGATTGCAAATACTTTTATATTGTTGTAGCTTGAAGAAGTGAAACATCCAGGTTTTTGGTCCTGTGTCATTGTATGCAATTGTTAGTGCATTATGTTTCTCAATCATTCTCTACTTCCTTATTGCCTTTCTCAGGCCCTGTTTTTTGGACTTAATTGTGGCAAATTCAGTTCATTTCAGATTAATTCAGTCAAAGGAACAGAGCCTTACGGGGCTAATGCTCTCTATTTTGAGCACTCTTTCGTCTCAACCCTGCTCAATAGATTAACATGTACACACCCACCCACACATAGAAGCCACTTTTTTTGGGTGGGAATATGGCCCGATTTGGGGTTGGGGAGTGATAGGGTAGCGAGAGGGGGAAAATAAAGCTATAATGATAATTACACTCATATGTCTTCCTTCAGGTCAGAGCCTATTTGGTGTGGTTGGAACTCCGGCTTATGTTGCTCCTGAAATCTTGGCCGGTGAATATTCAGAAAAGGTGGATATCTGGAGTGCTGGTGTGCTTCTTCATGCTCTTTTTCTTGGTGTTTTACCCTTTCAAGGAAGCTCTTTAGAAGCTTGTTTCGAGTCCATCAAGAGTGTTGATCTCAAATTTGACAGTGGCTTATGGGTCTCAGTTTCACAACCTGCTAGAGATTTAATTACTCGTATGCTAACAAGAGACGTTTCCAAAAGACTATCTGCTGATGAAGTACTAAGTGAGTTCCAGTCTTTCTTATTGGCTTTTCTGCAGTTGAGTTGTGCACCTTTCTTTGCTTTATTTCACAATATACCTCTTGCAATTAAAATAGACTTGCTAACTTTTGTTGCTTCTAGAATTGGTTATGTGATGAAGTTCATTAGACTTGAGAATGATTATAAAGGGTTTTGAATTTTAGAGGTTGTTGCTTTTTTATGGCCAATTGACCAATTTGGTAAAAAAATTGCACCTAACGAGAATTTGGTAAATAATATAGCCTCGGTGACAAATTAGTAAACAAACTTACCTTTAGATGACAAATTGGTAAAAAAGTTAACTTTTGCAACAATTTGGTAAAAAAATAGAGCTCTTGTGACATTTAGGCCTTAATATTATATTATTATTTGTTTTCTATGCCTTTTGTTTTCTTTGTTAAATATTATCTCATTTTTCCCACACATTTATTTATCCAACCATCCCCAATTATTTTACCATATATTCTTTCCATTCTAATTATTACGAGACGAAAAAAAATATGTTTTCTCTCATGTTTGGAGTGCAAATATATTCATCATGTGTTTGATATTTTTGAGAACTTTTAGGGATAATTTAATGTATTATTGTCCCCACTGTTGTCATATATCTTAATTAAAAGATTGTATGTCTTAAAAATTATCCTCAAAAATATTAAATACATTTCAATACATATTGAATATGATAAATCCTTTCATAGACTTGGCCCTATTTGATTTTCCACTCACCCGTGCATAATCTGAAATTTATTGCTTTCCCTTTCCAATTATGTTCCCATTCCTGTTGTCTGTGCTACATAGGTTATATATGACTGAGAAACATGTGAAGTTCTGGTTGCATATCCTAAGTTGTTTGATTGGGTCACTAGAGAAGGCATGTTATTTGGTTTTTGTGCAAATAGCAATGCTCTGTATATCCGATAAGGTCATGTAAAAACTTGTTAAAATTAAGTTGACTAGCAATGTGCGGAGGAAGTTAATTATGATGCTTACATAAAGAATCAAGCATATGAGTAGTGTATTTTGATGCAATTTGCTTCACTTATGTGTACAACAACATTATCAAAGCTTTATTCCCAAAAACAATTTGGTTTCATCTACACATGATTCAAATATGTATACACACACGCGCGCGCGTGCACACACACACATACATATATATGTATGTATATCATGAAAGTCATCCGCAACTTCCCTATCTACCACTAGATTTTCCTCGGATCCTAATAACCTCATGTGATCATGTCATTCTCAACCACTCTTCCATGTTTTCTTTGGTCTTCCTCTACCCCTCACTTTGTCTCATCTTTTTCACTTTTCAAGCCTCCTTACCGGTGCATTATACTCTCTCCGTTTTACATGACCAAACCATCTTAGTCGATTTTCCTGTATTTTGTCCTTTATGGAAGTATTCCTGGCAACTTGGTCGGTCAGGTCGGTATTGGTTGGTCAATACCAGGTTTCGGTAATTTCTAGGTTGGTTTTTTTCGACAACGGTCAAATTTCTTTGATCATGGCCCAGAGTTTTTGGTAATAGGTCGGTCATGCTTTTTTAAAAATGATTTTTTTCTCCTTTGATGTTTCGCAAGAATGCTTCAATTCTGTGTAGTATGAGGTGGAGTAATAAAGTCTGGGTTGGGCAAATGTTGCATCCATTGGTTTTTGTTTGAGATAATTTATGATGCTAGAATTGGATCACTATTTGTTTGATTATGTGTACATGGCCATTTTCCTTTGGAGTTAAAAATAAGGGGAAAAAAAACTTTATTGATTAAGCCAATAAGATGTACTGATGTAGCACATTCTTCTTTTTTCATGGAGGCAGGAGGAATGTGAGAGAAAAAGTTGGGGTTTATGCTTGCTTGAAGTGAAAGAATAAAATATGTGTAACAAAAATTGAATGAGGTGTTCTGAAAAGGTGGTAGTGGTTGCTATAATTTGGTGAAAGAGAGAGGACGGATATGGTAATAGATTACCAGCATTCAAGGGTAATAATTACTTGTATTCTCCTCTTCCCATGGGGGTAGTGGATTGCCCCAAAATAAGGCTATCAGTTCTCCCACCACTATCTCTTCCCTTTTAAGTTTTAAGGACCTCCATCTAACTTTCACCTCATCCCCTTTTTTGGACTATTGATGATTATCTTGCAAGCATGGTTTTTTTTTTTTTTTTTTTTATATTTTTCTGAATGGTCAGTTGCTATAGTATATTGTGGAATACATAGGTGCAGGTCTCACCGTAGAAAGCTAAAGAAAACTTTGCAAATGTTACAGATTGCATGTAAAAAGTTGTATAAACTATAAAATCACTTGATAACTTTTTATATATCTTCAATAACTTTGTTGATATTTTTCATAACTCGTTCTTGGTAAGACTTGGTCACATTGTGGCGTTCAAGAAACACACACACACACACAAAACCACAACAAAGTAGGAGAACAAAACCCCTCGTTGTCTGTTTGCTTATATGATGTTGGTCTTAAACAACGATTTTGTGCTGTTGCAGAACATCCATGGATTTTATTTTACACTGATCCACCTTTGAAGACACTAACATTTAGGTTAACACCAAGCAAAAGTAGGAGAACGACTTCATGTGACACGACCTTACTAAAAAGGACCGAATCAGAGAACAAGGACAGGACCAAGAGTTCTCGTGGAGCCAGCTCGGACATTAACTCATCGACAAGTAGTTCGAGCAAGGTTGAAGAGGACAGTGGGTTAGTGGATGCACTTGCAGTGGCAGTTTCCTGCATGAACATCACGGAAACGAAGAGAATAAGATTATGCAACCGACCCAATTCAATTTCACACGAGTGTTCGTCTAATATAAAAGCTAATCTCTGTACAGCTTTCTGATCTTTTCTGAAGTGTTTGATAATCTAATTCTTCTGCCTTTGATTTAAGCTTGCTGGGGGTTAAACAAGGTAATAACATAACTACCTCATTCCTTAAATCATAATCTAGGATAACTTCCATTATGAGATTAATTTTTAACATGTTCTAATGCTCAATTTTTATTTGGTTGGCCATGTAGCAATAGTAATGAATGTAATTGTGAATTTGTGATTGTAATATTAAGGAAATGTGCAAGTGTGCACTCCTCTCCTGTGTAACCGAGCTCTTTTTCTTTTGACCGCACTTTTAAGCAATATTTGCCTTCTACGTAATTGCTTCAATTTAAGGGGAACTCACACTTCATCGCTTACTTAATACTGGGGTTTCTATTTGGATTTTGGCATAATCCAAATCAAATTTGGAATTTATACTGATTCAATCAAAGTTTACAACAATCAATTCCAACTCAATCTGAATAAGACCGCCAATCTGAATTAATACTTCTTCTGTTCCAAATTAAATGCAACAAACGCATATTAAGGGAGTGATTTAAGGGTGTAAATAAAAAAATTAATCAAAATAATTTTAAGACAAGTAACTTGTAATCTCATTGTTGTTTGTATTAAAATTATTTTGATTAATTTGAACATTTACACCTTTAAATCTCTATCTTAAAATACGTGGAAAAATAATTTGTTACATTTAATTTGGAATGGAGGAAGAATAAGAAATAACCAAAAAAATATATATATTTCAAACTTCTAATAACAACATTAATACGACTAATTATTAAGGTAGTAAAAAAGAAATAAAGGATATTTCCCCAACAGGGGGTTAGGCTTAATAGTCAAAATATTTCAAATTTTTCACTTGCATTAGGTATCATTGGGGTCACTAAAAATGGCTCTAATGTCATTGTTGCTAACTCAAAACTAACGTTGTTAGTTATTATTTTCAAATAAGAGCTAATTTTTTCATTTTTTGTAAATTTTGACATCAAATTTGATCCTTAAAGGTTCTAATTTTGTCGCACCACCGTCTTGATGATGGTGATGGGGTCATCAACTAGTTATCTATGATATTATTCCTAGACCACAGGGTCCTTTGGTTGATGTGCCTGACAGTGTGGAGCCAGTAACTACCTTTAATGTTACTCTCCTTAACAACTTGTTGTCTAAGCGGTTGCGCACGGCGAAATCTATCCCTCCAAAGTGTCGCTTGGGTTTTCTTCAAGTTCTAAAAGGTGCACTCGATAAGGTGATGTCTCTTGTTGGGTTCAACTGCTCGTATTGCCTCTTTGTATCCTTAGAACATTTACACCGAGGAGTAATCGTGAGTGCTCTTCGATTATCCGATGTAAACGGCAGGAAGGGTGTATTGCCTTTGCTCTTCGTACCTGGGGTAAGACCAGAGGTATTGTACAACTTGTTCGAGAAACATTGGCTGATTTATCTCTACCTTTGGATGTTCATGAAGGTCTTGATTTGGGAGAGCATAATATTAAACAGTGTAAGACGAAGGCTTCTGACGACCATTACACTGCTGCAGTTAGAGTTCTTACATCTTCTGGACTTGCACCTAATTCTGATGCTACTTTGGCGGATTTGCAGGCTAAACATCCAACCTTTCCGACTCCCTCGTTGTCGGACTTACCCGTTGATAATCATCTTATTGCTAGTTGCTACCCCAGGTGTTGTTTTAGATCGGATTCAAATTTTTCCACGTGGCACATCATGTAGGGGAGACGACTCGAGTGCACAAAACCTTTTAGATTGTTTGAGAGGTGTTGCAGTTGTGGTTTTTGATGAGTTGGTGGATTCCATTTCGCAGGAAAATATCTTTCCGAATTAGGGGAGTATATTGCTAATACTCCCCTTACACTAGCTGCTAAGTCCGGTGGTGGCATTCGTCCAATGGTTGTGGGCACTCTTTGGAGGCTTCTAGTTTCAAATGTTGGGGCTATTCAAGTGGGTGATTCTCTGGGAGGCGATTCAGGAGGTCTTCAATTTGGTGTTGGGATTCCTGCAAGCAGTGAGGGTGTTCTTCATGTTTAGAATCGTTTGATTGAGGATCGTGGGGCGGACGATGGCCTCTCTATGTTGGTGGTGGATTTCAGAATGCTTTCAATTTGGTTAATCGGGCAGCTTTATTGCGTGAGATTCGACTTCGTTGTCCGGGTCTATCACGGTGGGTGGAATTCTACTACTCTAAGATAGCTAGGTTATAATCATCTGCTTCGCACGTTGTGTGAATAGCCGAGGCATTGAGGAATATCCAGAAAGGCATTTCGGGAATCGGAGCATAGTCATATTAGGGTTGCACTAGGGTGATCATCTCGGTCCTCCGTTTTTTCTTTGGTTCTACCTCCATTAGTGTGTAAAATCAGAGACTTTTTTTACTTATGTCTGAGGCTTGGTATTTAGATGACGGCACTACTGTTGGTGACACCTTAGTGGTGGAGAAGGTGTTGGAGTTAATTCTGGCGAATGGACGTTCCTTTAGCCTTCATGTTAATGTTGACCCTAAACCCTAGGGAAGACCCACGTAGTCTATTGGTTGGTGTTTTGCCTTCTGATATTGCTCGGCCTGTACATGGTGTTATATTGTTTGGTGGTCTTGTTAGCAGTGTGGAATCCTCTTTTAGTGATGGGCTTGTGGCCAAGACCATTGACCTGATGAATGTTGTTACTCAGCTTGGCAATCCGCAATGTGAGTTGTTGCTTCTTCATGCGTGTACTGGGGTTTCAAACTCTATTTTGCTTTACGCACTTGCCCCCTCCTCTTTTTTAAAAAGCTCAATGTGTTTTTAATGTGTCCCTTCGATCTTCCTTGGAGCGTATTGTAACTACTTTAGGACTTGGTTTTAGAGATTGATAATGGCGACATTCTACCAATCTACCCTACCTTTTGCTTTTGCAGGTCTTGGAGTTTATTCACCAGGTGATGTGAGGCATAATGCTTTTCTTGCATCGCGTTTGCAGACTACGCTTCTTCGAAATGTCAGCGTTGTTGGTTCTGGTCCCGCTTTTAATCATGCACTTGGTTTTCTTAATAGGACTATGGAGACTGTCCTTTTGAGTAATTTGAATGAGATTACTACCCCCAAACTCATGAAGAAATTGGCAGATATGTATTTCACAAAGGTTACTGCTTCAGCGGAATTCACTTTCTCCTTATCTCCTCGGCAAATTGCTTGCTTTGTGGCGTTCTTAGCAGGAAAACTTCACCTTAAATTGCTTAGAGCGGTTCCGATTTCTAATTTGGGTGGGACTATGAATGACAAGAATTATCGTTGTGTGTTGTGTAACCGGTTGGGGGTTCCTTTGTTCTCGGTTTCCTCATCGTGTTCTGCTTGTTCGTTATTTGAAGGGGACATTTTTGGGGATCATGTTGTATTATGAGCTGGTCTTATGGGCATCAAACATCGGCAGAATAAAGTCAATGATATCGTAGTTGATGTGTGTTTCCGGTCTGGAATTTGATATTGGGTTGTGTGGGAAGGTTGATGGACATGTTACTTTATTCATGGGATCGGGGACATGATGTTTGTGTTGACTTGACGGGGTCCTCCCCTTTGACTCTTTCTGGGTTGTCTGACTTCGTTCCTGGCCGTGTGGTGGCCGATGCGGCTCGTCGTAAGTGTGCGAAGTATAAAAATGGTTTCAAGGCTATTGGGTATAGTTTCCATCCATTCTTGTTTTCCAGATTAGGGAATTGGATGCCGATGCTTTATTGGCTAAGCAGGTGTCGATATTATTGCAGGATCCAGACTCTTTGGTGGCCCAGATTCTTAAGGCTTGTTATTTTCCTTGAGGAGGTGTTAACTTCTTCAAGGGGATTTAATCCGAGCTACTCGTGGAGGAGCATTCATGGGGCTAAGTGGATTATTGAAGAAGGAATGAGGTGGCGAGTGGGAAATGGGTTGAGTGTTAGGGTTTGGGAAGACAGATGGATTGATCGTGCGTCGTCATTCAAGCCTATTACTCCTTGTGGGACCATTGATCCAACTTTAAGGGTGTCATCTCTAATTGATTGGGAGCATCATAGGTGGGGTGAGCAACAATTGAAACACCTTTTCCTTGATATTGATGTGGAAGCAATTTTAAGGTTACCAATTTGTGAAAACCCAATGGTGGATTCTATGTTGTGGCACTATACTAGTAGTGGTCACTATACTACTAATTCGGGGTACAAGTTTGCAAGATGGGCGAAAGTGGAGAGGGATTCATCTTCTTCATCTTCGGCCACCACAAAGGTTTGGAGCAGAACTTGGTGCCTAGATCTTCCTCCGAAAGTTCGTGTGTTCTTGTGGAGGGCTTGTTCGCGTGCCTTACCAACTAAACAAGGATTGGCGGTGCGGGTGAAGGATGTGGACAATTGTTGTAGTAAGTGTAATGTGCATGTGGAGGATGTCTTGCATGCTCTTGTGGGGTGCCCCCATGCAAGGGTGATTTGGGATAATCTGGGGTTGGATATGTCTTTGAGGGGTTTAGTGCAAGTCACAGATTTTTTGGGCTGGTGGGAAGCGGTTTTGGTCGAGTTTACTGTGGAGGAGTCGTGTAAGGTGGGGATGGTGTGTGGGGTGTTATGGAATGCGAGAAATGAGGAGCTATTTTCGAAGGTGGTGCGATATAGGGGAGACGTTGTAGGGGCTGCATTGAGCTACTACTCATCGTACTTGGCAGCTAGGCCGGAGATGGAGTTCCCTACTATGGACGTGAGTAGGTCATGGACAGCACCTAAGGAAGGTTATGTTAAAGTGAATTGTGATGCAGGGTTTATAGGGGACGACATTGTGGGAATTGGCGTGGTGGTTCGAGACGAGGCAGGGGATGTAGTGGCAAGTGCGGTACAACAGACCAAGGCAAATTGGGATCCCAAGACAGCGGAAGCTATGGCGGTCTTATTTGCGGTAAGGGTGGCGCTCCATGGAGGCTTTGATGCGGTGGAGATTGAGAGTGATTGTTTAGATGTCGTTCAACACTTGCAGCTTAAGAAATCTTCTATTACTCCTTTTGCTTTGATTATTGAAAATATTATGTTGTACTATGATTTATTTAGTTTCATTTCTTGGAATCATGTTAGTAGGCAGGGTAATGTTGTAACTCATATCCTTGCTAAGTTCCATCCTGTGAAATTGGGGGATCGATTCTGGTTGGGTAGTGGTCCAGGTTGTATTATGGATGCAGTGGCATTGGACATTTGTGAGAACTTTATTTTAATTTAATAAATCCCCTCCCTTTTCAAAAAAAAAAAAAAGAGATTCAAGTTTACTAAAAAAAATCAGTAAATTGCGTAATATAATATATAAATTAAAATTTTACATTCAAGATTTGAATAAACAATTTTCCCTAAAATTTTGGAATTTAAAAAAGTAAGTTCACGTAATGCTAATTATGGAATAGTCAGATTTTTCAATTTTTTAAATAACATGAAATATGTATAGTTATGTCATTCTTTATTGATATTTTAAACTAAACTTAGAATAGTAAAATAAAAATATACTCCCTTCGTTCCCATTTGTTTGTCCTATTTGGAATATTGACACTATTCATAAGATGAGAGAATATTCTAAATTACTCTCAACATATAAAACATAATATAGTCATATAGGGCCTTGTTTGATTCGTCTCAATGAGTGCGTTATTAATATCCAATTATTATAATTTTTACACATATACAACAAAAGATATTTACGGTTAAACAAGTGCATTGCCATATGTGCAAAGTCAAATAGGACAAACAAATGGGAACGGAGGGAGTACAAGTTAACCAAAAGGAAATTATTAAAATAAGTAATATAATATATAAATACACGCATGGCATAAAATTAGTTAACATTCAAAATTTGAATACATTCTTTTTCCTAAAATTTAGGAATATAAAAGTAAGTACACATAATGTTAATTATCGAATATGGGTAGTTATATCATTCTTTATTGAATTTTTAAACTAATTTTAAGCTTGTAAAATTAAAACATGCAAGTTTACAAAAAAAAAAAAAAAAAAAGTAAATCGGGTAACATAATAAATAAAAACACAAATTGCCTAAAATTAGGTGAGAGTCAAGATTTGAATAAGCATTTTTCCCTAAAATTTTGTTATTTTAAAAAATAAGTTCACATAACGCTAATATTTTGGAAATTTAAAAAAAAAGTTCACGTAATTAAAAACCACAGTGCAAAAATTTTTAGAGACTAGATTTGAATACATCTATTTTCCTAAACTTTGAATACATCTATTTTCCTAAACTTTTGTTTTTTCCTTGACCAATATTGATTTACAGTGAAAATTAGCATTATGTACTAATGAGTAATCGAAATTCAACAACATTTGAAGAAAGATAAAGAAATGAGTACCTATATAATTATCACAATGTTTGTGGTCTACACCGACATAAAATGCAAAATGAGAAGGGAAAATGGCTAGTGTGATGGTGTTACATTGAGTAAAAAAAAACGTAAATTGATAAATGAGTACACCAAAAAAAAATTGGTATATAATTACCTTCAACACATACAACTATGTCAAATTGGGGTACCAGCTTCATAAAAGAATATATATATATATATATATATGTATGATAACCCTCTGTATGTGATGATAGAATAACAATAATTAATGCAATAAATGTGCTTTTTAATTGGAAATTAACTGATTAGATATATTAACTGATTAGATATATATCAGTTAAAATATGAAAGGTTTTCAAATGATAGTAGCTTACATTTAGCTAAGAAATAAGTAGTAATCAATAACATTAGAATTACAAACATTAATTTAAGAAAATTAAATTACGTAACTAATTCATTAAGTAATGACAAATGCATAAGAAGACAAAATAGAATAAACAGGTAAAAAACCAAACCAAATAAACCCACACACCCAAAAAAAAAAGTAAAAACAAAGAGCATTAACGGCCCGTTTGGTTGTTGGTAATAAATTGTGATAATGGTAATGAATTTATATTGTAATTTTGTTAGGGAGGAGCCTTATAATCACGCCATGGAAAACAAATTTTCATTCCCATGCTTCAATTTTTCTTCTCATTTTTCATTCCCATCCATTATCATTGGGGAATATGGTATTTGATGGGAATGAATATTTGTGAAAAAAATTAGATAAATTGGAGCTAAGGTAGCACCACCATGGGAATGGAATGGATTTTAATTTCCCTTCCAAATTTAGTTATAAATTCATTCCCATTACCATGATTTATAACCGGCTACCAAACTGGCCGTAAAAGCAAAAGAAAATTAAAATTAAAAAAAAAACTTTAACAATCTAAACAAATAACGTACATCAGGACACTCAAGCAAATTTAAAAACAAATTAAAGAGAATTAAAAGGCTAAAGAAAATTAAAAGGCAAACAACATTAACAATTTACAAAAAACGTAAACATCAGTAACTCACCTAAAAACTTCCAAAATGGCCCTCCTGGCAAAGTAAGTGAAGGATCTAACTCAGGAACAGTAATGGAAGGGACGGTTTGCGGGTGCGATTGGGATTCCGGTGGCGGATGCAATTGGGTCGGCGCTGCCTGTGGCGGTTGCGGTAGCAGTTGGGGCTGCGGTTGCGGAGGAGCCAGTATTTCCTCTTCGGCCATCAATTCTTCTGTCGTTATTTCTACTGAATCAAAAAAAAAATAAAATTGCAACCCTTACTGGAACAAACTCATGAAGACAAATGGAAGGATCCGATTGCGGGACATAATTGGGACTGCGGTTGCGGTTGGGGCTGTGGCAGCGCTACCGATTGGGGCTGGGGATCCGGAGGAGCGACTGTTTCATCTTCGGCCATATATACTTCAAGCTTTCTTTTTCCTTAAATCTAAACCTAAAATGAAATCAATCGTTGAAACTTGAAACCCTTAATTTTATTTGGGCTATCATTTTATTATGGGTTGTTTGAGGCCGGGATGCTTGAAGTCAATGTTTGAATTTCTGTAGTCGAGTGGAATATTTGGTATAAGTTTGATGATGATGGTGATAATAATTTCTCCCGGGTGCATGATAAATGGCTTAATTTTCTGATATGCATTTGATATAGTGCAATAGAGGATCCTGTAGATTGGTTACAAATTAGTTGTTTAGGATGTAGGAGCTCTTGGGGGTTCCTTGCATTGGAAGGAGTTTTAAATGGTTGTTAATTGCCAGAAGTCCATTTTTGTCGGACTCTTTTTTCATGCATATTGACTTTTATAAAAGGTAATATTGTAAATTGTTTGGTTTATTATGGGCTTTTTAGTAAAACAAAAAACCTAAATAGTAGTGTGAAATATTAAAGGATGTACACATGGCAAAGAAGGTGTAAGAGGTGGACATGTGGCAAAAAAAAACATAGGTAGTAGGAGTTTTAAAAGATGGACACGTGGCAAAAGAGGTGTTAGATCGAGGATGGCATGTAGCGCATAAATGGCAAAAGAGGTGTTAGAGGTTGACATGTAGCACATAAAAGATCCTGTTTTAAATATTTAAGTTTAGATAATCACTGCCACACTTCCTTTAATATATAGTACCGGTCTAACACCCTACCACCATCCCTTAAAGTTAGTTAGATATGAGTTTTCTACTTTATCAAGAGTTGTATTCAATAGGAATGTATCAAGTATGAGGAAAAAGTAGAGAGAAGAAGTGTTGGGAACCACATAGCTTAAAAATGAAATGTATGTAACAATTTTTAAGGAACTACATAAAAAGTGTATATTCACTTGGGCGGTAGATACCTTTATTTAGTGGTGAAATAGATGTGTATTTAGGCTTGTAATTAACTACGTGGTTGGGGGTATACTTTAGATTTATACCCGTCATAGGTATAGAAATTTTAGATAGAGGTGGACATATGGGAGAGTGTATTTGAATCCGCCCTCCAAACCCATTTACCACCCTTAGTTTTGGGTAAGGATTTTTATATACTCCTATTTTACTCAAGGCACTCCACTATTGTTTTAACAATGGTAAATCCGCCCACCTGACTCATTTGCTAGATGCTAAAACAAAATTGAAATGCCTTAAGGAAAAAAGGAGTGCCAATCAAATGTTAATTTTTCTAGTTTATTTGAAGCATTCCCATCTACCAAATCTTAAGTTTTCTAGTTTATTTATTTTTTGCTTAGTGTTTTGAATTATTAACCTATTAATCTACCAAATAGGACCGTGCCGTGGAAATTTGGGGCCCTATTCAACTTTAAAAATGGGCCCCTTAATAAGATTTTTTAACTCATATTCTAATTTTATTTCAAAGCAATATCACATAGCAAATATTTTTTTTTAAAAAAAAAGTAGTGTCATAGTAGAAACCACTTTGAAATTCCAAATTTAAAAAATTGAAAATTAAATTTAAAAAGAAACAACTTTAGTTGAGAAAATAAAAGAATACATTGTTAAATTAGGCCCTTTAAATTAGGGGCCATGTTCTGAAGGTCTTCTTGCACTTGCCCAAGCACGGCCCTACTACCAAATTCTCTTATTTCTTAGCACTAAATAAATCAGAATATCTCTTCGAAAGGGAGAGATCTTTATTTTCTTTCAATTGTTTACCTTTTCTAAAAAAAATAAAAAAAAATTAGAATGTAAGGTTGGTTTGAACTCTTTAATCTGAATGCTAAACTTAAGCATCATCGTTTACTTTCCGTGTATAATACACTAGTCTTAATTTTTTATTGTGAAAATTAACACTTTGTACGGCTGTACATCGTTTACTTTGTGCATTATTATTGTATGCCATCTCTAACTAAAGCCATCAATAATGATAGAGAACCTAAGCTTTTCACCATTAATTAAACAAAGGATTATTTGTCCAAAATTACCTTAGTTATACCACTTTTTGCAAAAAAACTATCTTACTTACAAAAATTTGTCTAAAACTACCTTTATTAGTCAATTCTTTATTGACCACTACCTTGTTTGTTGTTTTAGCGTTGATTTTGCTTTTTTCTGGATAAAAATTCACACAATCAATGTTTTAAGGTTAATTTTTTCCTAAAGGGTCAAATCTGAGGTTGGAATCTACAAAAAAATATCGCATAGACTCCTATTTATATTACAGATTTGTCTCGGTATGCGTTCAGTGTTTTGCATGCTAAAAAAAATTATCCCTTTCAAGATTTTGATGGGTCATTTGTTCCCTAAAGGATCAAATTTAGGGTTAGAATTTGCAAAAAAACAATTAGATTGATAAAAACAAGGTAGTAGTCAACCAAAAATCGACTAATAAAGGTAGTTTTGGACAAACTTTTGTAAGTAAAGTAATTTTTTACAAAAATTATATTGAAAATTTATCAAGAACATGTAGAAATAGATTCTTCAAGTATAGGAATACATAATAAAGTTTTATTTTATTTTCTTTTGTTCTGTTATTTTTCTTTAATTAGGTTAGTTAGGGTATTTTTAGTTTTCTCCTTTTATTTTGAGTGGAATAAGCTTCTTACCTTGTCAAAGACATTTACTCTGCTTAATCACATCTACCATTTTCTTGTTTACTTTCATGCTATCAGAGCAGCTCTCAATTTGAGAGATTTATTGAATCTTGACATTAGGGTTAACAATTTTTCTATACCTAATTTCACAAATTATGTCGATCGATTCAACTGACGTTTCTGCAATCTCGAATGAAGCTTTTGCAGATCCTTTGTATGTGACTAATTCGGATAATCCGAATTGTTCCTTGGTTGCAAAAGTCTTTAATGGAAAGAATTTCAAGCGATGGAGAAAAGGGATTAGAAGAGCACTTGCTGCGAAAAATAAATTGGGATTCATAACTGGGAAATTGAAGGAGCCTGAAGAAGCTGACAAAAATCATGCTCGTTGGCAAAGAGCAGATTACATGGTTGGAAGCTGGATCTTGAGTTCTATGCAAGCTGAGTTGGCTGAGGACTTTGAGTCTGATGATCAGACAGCTTATGAACGGTGGGCTGATATTAATGAGAGATTTGGGCAGACAAATGGACCATTAGTGTATCAACTCAAGAAAGAATTGGCAGCTCTTAAACAAGAGAATATGTCAATCTTGAGCTATTACAGTAAAATCAAGAATATGTGGGATGAGTTGCAAAGCTTGAGAAGATTGCCCGTTTGTACCTGTGGAGCATTAGCAAAATGCACTTGCAATTATGTCAAGAGGTTGAATGAATTGGAGTCAGAAGATAAGGTAATGCAATTCTTATTGGGACTGAATTCTGGGTATGATAATACTGTTACCAACATTCTTTCCATGGAACCATTGCCAAATATTAACAAAGCCTATTCCATAACCCTTCACATTGAGGCACAAAAGGAAGTAGCTGCAGATAATGATATATCTAAGGACAGTACAACTTTGGCTGTTCAAAGATATGAGAATAAGGCAGATTGGAAGAAGCCTGTGAACAGGGGTGGCTCAAAGAATTACACAGGAAATCAAACCAGGACAGATTGGAAGAAGGATAAATATGAAAGAAAATGTGATCATTGTGGTGCAAAGGGGCATACTAAGGATAGCTGCTTCAAGTTAGTTGGATACCCTGATTGGTATACTAAATTAAAGAAGAATGGAGGGAATAGGGCTCCTAGAATGGCTGCTCATGTTAATGTTGACATTGATGATAATCCTCTTGATGCACATGTGGGATATGAAGGAAGCAAATCTTCTGGAAACAAAGTAGATTCTGCCATTGTAAGCACCATTAAACAAGAAGTCCTAAAGGCAATAAAGGAAGAATCCATTGCTGATTCAGACTATGCAGCTGTGATAAATTGTGCAGGTAAAGATTTAATTTCTTTTACTTCCAAGAATTTGAATGATAATGCTAAATATGTGTGGATAATTGATAGTGGTGCTTCTGATCATGTGACCTTTAATGCTGACTTATTAATTAATAAAAGGACTTTGATTAACCCTAGAAAGGTTGGGTTGCCAGATGGGACATTCAAACTAGTTCATACTATAGGCAATGTAATTTTGAATGAACATTTAACTCTTCAAAATGTCTTGCTTGTGGAAGGTTTTAGATATAACCTAATGTCAATTGGAAGGCTTATTAAGCAATTAGGAGTTCAAGTAATTTTAAATGATGAAAAATGTTGGTTTCAGGACCACTCTAGTGGGAAACTGCTTGGAGATGGTGAGAAGCAAGGTACTCTATTTTGTTTCAATAGCAATTGTGGCAAGAAAGTTAGGGTAGAAAAGAATAAGGTAGTTTGTTTTGGTGATAGTTCATTACCATCAAAGACCTCTACAAGTGTGGATAAGAAATATAGAGATGTAGTGACTTTAGATATTTTGCATACTAGACTTGGTCATGTTTCCTTGTCTAAAATGATTCATATTTCTGATTGTAAGTGTGAAAATTTGAAAGAATATAATTGCCATATATGTTATGTTTCAAAATTTCACAATTTGCCCTTTTCTAATAGTATTAAAAGGGATGTTGCATGCTTTGATTTGATCCATTTGGATTTATGGGGACCTTATAAAGTCTTGGACTTACTTGCTAAATAACAAAGAACAAGTTCTTGCTTGTATTAAGGGTTTCTTTGCTATAGTTGAAACACATTTTAATACTAAAATTAAAACTATTAGGATAGATAATGGAACAGAAATCATAAATTCCATGTGCTTGGGTCTTTTTAGAGAAAAAGGGATATATCATCAAAGAAGTGTTCCTGGAGTTCCCCAACAAAATAGTAGGGTGGAAAGGAAACATAAACACTTTTTAGAAGTTGCTAGATGCTTGAGATTTCAAGCAAATTTGCCAAAAAGATTTTGGGGTGAATGCTTACTAACTGCCACTTATTTAATAAACAGAATGCCAACTAAAATCCTAGGATAGAAATCTCCTTATGAAATCTTATTTAAAGATTTGCCTACTTATGAAAATCTAAGGGTGTTTGGTTGTTTGGCTTATGCTTATAATAATGAGAGAGGAAGGGATAAATTTGATAAAAGAGCCAAAAAAATGCATATTTGTGGGATATCCTAATGGAAATCTCTGAGATCCCCTGTTTCTCCTAGTATTCTGAACAATTTTCCTAATCATGATTCCTCAATTAGAATTTTAGATCAGGGTTTAAACCAAATGAATTCTCCTGAAATAGATCATTTTTCCTCACAGCAACTTGAAAATAGTGCCACTAAATTAGTTGATTCCAATGATGATAATGTTTCTGGTTCCAATGTCAATACTCCTAAACATAGACATATACAAAAACCTTCTAAATATAATGACTTTGTTGTTGATTATATTCCTCACAGAAGTGATCATAAACAATATTCTAGTGAATCTCAATCTTTTACTATTAATGCTAATTCTGACCCCATCAGTTATAGTCAAGCTAAACATTCCAAAGAATGGGTAGATGCTATGAATGAAGAGATTGTAGACTTAGAAGCAAATAGGACTTGGGTTTTGACACATTTACCTAAAGGAAAAAAGGCAATTAATTCTAAATGGATTTATAAGACTAAGTTAAGGTCAGATGGTTCTATTGAGAGATTGAAAGCAAGATTAGTAGCTGTTGGATATCAACAAAAAGAAGGGGAAGATTTTAGTCAGACCTTTTCTCCTGTTGCTAAGTTAGCCACAGTTAGAGTTATTATTTCTCTTGCTACCTCTAGAAATTGGACTTTACACCAATTAGATGTAAATAATGCCTTCTTACATGGGCATCTTGATGAGGATGTGTATATGAGACCTCCTCCAGGGTATGATAAAGCCAAAGAGGGACAAGTTTGCAAATTACTCAAATCATTGTATGGCTTGAAACAAGCATCCAGGCAATGGAACAAGGAATTGAGTAAGTTTTTAAAGTCTCTTAGATTTGTTCAATCCAAGCAGGACTATTCTTTATACACCAGAACAAAGCAAGGAGAATTTTTAGTCATCTTGGTTTATGTGGATGATATTCTTATTACAGGTACTTCTAACTCTCAAATTAATTCTGTTAAATTAGCTCTTGATCATGAATTTACTATTAAAGATCTAGGAGAATTAAATTATTTTCTTGGTATTGAGATTAAAAGAAACTCACAAGGGGTTTTTTTATCCCAAAAGAAGTATGTTGAGGATATTTTGCAGGATGCAGGTATGGTAGAGTGCATTCCAGTTAATGCTCCAATGACTATTGGTCTAAAGCTGTCAATTGATCAAGGAACAGAGCTGCAGAATCCAAATCTCTATAGAAGACTCATTGGAAGACTTATTTATCTAAGCATCACTCGTCCAGATTTATCCTACACAATTCATCACCTTAGCCAGTTCATGAACTGCCCAAGAGAACCTCATCTAAGAGCTGTTCTACATACTCTAAAGTACCTCAAAGGAACCTCAGACTATGGATTATTCTACACTGCTGCTAACAGCCTCAATATCACTGCTTACAGTGATTCTGATTGGGGAGCATGTCAATATATCTCAAGATCTTTAAATGCCTATGCTGTCTTCATAGGGTCACACCTTGTTTCATGGAAAACAAAGAAACAACCCACTGTCAGCAAGTCATCTGCTGAGGTTGAATATAGGAGCATGTCCTATGCTGCCAGTGAGATGGTCTGGTTGGAAGGGCTTCTTCAAGACTTGCAGGTCAAGGTTCAGCTGCCTATAACTCTCCATTGTGACAACAAATCAGCTGAGGCCCTTGCTCACAACCCCAAATTTCATGAGAGGACCAAACATCTAAAGCGTGACATGCATTATGTTAGAGAACAAATAGATGAAGGATTTCTTGAAACTTCTCATGTGCATACCTCCAACCAATATGCTGATGTTTTCACCAAGGCTTTAAGCTCTCCTCAACATCATGCCTTGTGCTCCAAGCTTGGACTTGTGTCTATGTCCAGCTTGAGGGGGGATATAGGAATACATAATAAAGTTTTATTTTATTTTCTTTTGTTCTGTTATTTTACTTTAATTAGGTTAGTTAGGTTAGTTAGGGTATTTTTAGTTTTCTCCTTTTATTTTGAGTGGAATAAGCTTCTTACCTTGTCAAAGACATTTACTCTGCTTAATCACATCTACCATTTTCTTGTTTACTTTCATCAAGTATCTTCAATTCTTCGATTATCTTGACTGTAGATAAATTTCTTTTTCTTTTTTACTTAACATAAAAGTAAAACATTGTCTAACAATGAAAAAACATTAAGTAGCAGGCTAGCAGCAATAAGCTAGTGCAATTTTATCTTTACAAAAATAAAAAGAAATTAAACTTTAATTTACAATAAATGTAACCAACTCTATAGCTAAAATAATAAACATAGAGCAAGGAAATTAATAGATTGAAAGGTTTGTCACACACAAGAAAGGTTTAGATTTAGAGCATGTTTGTTCTTATTTGTTAGCGTTATAAATGAAATTAAATAAAACCATTACCATCCATCATCTTGACTGTAGCGTTGTTATTTGTCTTATTTGATATAAAACATTGTAAAACGTGCTATTTTCTAACGAAAATCATTACCATCGATCATTTTGTTACCATATACAACTTTGTGGAATTAAAATAATTTATTATCTAAGTTGAATCTAATCCATTCTTTTTAATTACACCCCAATTCAAACAACAAATAACGGTACCTTTTAACATTACCCTCTCCGTTTTGTTTTTTTTTATTTAGAGCCGTCAATCGTGTCGATTTCGGGTCGACCCATATACATAAACGGGTTGAACCTTCTAACCAAATCCGGCCCGTTTAATAACCGTGACATTTCGTGTCAACCTATTTACTTAAACATGTCAAAATTCTTGACCCAAACCCGTTAATTTCGTGTCGTGTTCGTGTTAGCATGTCAGGTCAATTTTTTTACATAAGCGGGTTGAACCCCTTGACCCAAACCCGACCCGTTTAATAAGCGTGTCGTGTCGTGTCAACCCGTTTACTTAATCGTGTCAAAATCTTTGACCTAAACCCGCTAATTTCATGTCGTGTTTGTGTCGTGTTATTGTGTTGTGTCAATTTGTGCCGCCTCTAATTTTATTTCAATTCTATTTTCATTCATAAATTTATACCGAACAGCCCATTGATGAGTTTGGGTGGGGTATCTGTAAGGGGATAATAAGGAATCCTCGCAAATGCGTGCGGTGAGAATCAAACCCAGGACTTCGTTCCTGGAATTCTGAAGCCTTAACCATTGGGCTATGACTTCATCGTCATACATGGCAAATAATTAGAAACATATATACAAATAAATTACAACTTACAAATACAGGTAGTTGTAGTAGCTCAGTGTAGTTGGATAGCTTAAACTATTAATTTTGCTTATGACAAACATATATCACCACCATATGGTACATCTCTTCTTCATCTTTGTTTCTCATCATCAACTTTGTCATAGCAAACAAGAGGAACAATACTTTGAAGGCAAGTAGTCACTCCATTATAATCCTTCAACCCATTTGTACTTCTTTTCTCCTTCAAATCATACCAAAAAACACTCAACTCTTTTTCTGTTCTAAATAAAATCTCACTATAATTTTTAGAGTAGGCAACCGGGATAGCGTTTAAAGACATAATCCCATACAAATCCGAAAAATTGAATAATTTAACCCAAGAATTTTTAACACCATACTCCTTCATAATCCATAATTCGACATCACTCGAATAATTTCTGGAATGATTTCGAAAATTCCTAGCTAGTAAACAGAGACATCCATCTAAAATTTCTATATCCACGACTTGATCGTAGTCGTAATCAGGCATAGGCACCTCACCCCATTGTTCACTATAAAGATCGAAACTCGATATTCGATGTTTGTTCATGGAAGTACACCAAAATATCCAATGCAACAAGTGGTTGTTTACTAGTACTCCATTCCTAGAAGTTAATGTAGCAAAACTAGATATTTTTTCTTGGATGAATTTCCATGAATTAGCTTGTAAACTATACACCATAACCTCCCTAGCATTAAAAACAGAGGAATCTTCACAACCATACACAAAATTCACAACCCTAACAACCTTATAATCATCAATTTTATCATCATATCCAAACCCATAATTAACACACAAATAGCTTCTTGGTAACTTCAATTTTGGGATCAATCTGTACTGTAATGTAGATGGGTTGACCAAACAAACATCAGTATCATTGCAAGAACAGAGAAGCAAGCCATTGCAAGACCCACCAAACCCAGAAAAGATTAAACCATCATTTTTGAAGGTAAGTTTGGTAGGAATAGATTGAAGGGAATTAAATTTTACAGAGTAAAGAGAGTGATTATTGGAGGAAAATACAAGAAGTTTATCAGAGGAAGAAACAGAGTTATGAAGAAGATGAAGATTGATGAATGATTTACTGGTGATTAAAGAGTACCAAGACTTGCATACAGTTTTAGAGCGGAGAAGAGACTTTACGGTTAAGCGTGATAGTATGTTGGAGATTAGGTCAACGGGTAAAGAACCCATTGAGGGATTTTTATGTTTCCCAACTTCTTCCATGGATGACTTTTTCTTTGAGGTACATTCGACTAATGGTTTCTATTTGATTGATTTGATTAACGTGTACATCGAGTTGCTTCTTTTGTGTTTGTATTATTGTATATTGTATTATTGTATATGTATGTACATAATAATAATAATAATAATAATAATAATAATAATAATAATATATGTCATATTGTCATGTGCATATATAGATTTAATAATCTTTCATAAATTTTATGGTCCCCTAAATAATTTATAAGTTGTCTTATTTAATTATTATTATTATTACTATTATAATTTCTTTTTTTTTTTGTAATGTGTAGAGGTTATGTAGTGAGTTGGGGAAAATAAGAGGTGTCAGTTCAGTTAATCAGTTCAGTTATGATTGGACCCAAATGGTTTGGTTAACTTCAGTTAATTTTTTTCAACTTAACCAATGCAGTTTTAACTTTTCAGTTTCAATTCCAAACCAGTTCGTTTATTTTTATTTTTAGTTCAAATCAGTTCAGTTATGGTTTTACCCATACGATTTCAGTTGTTGTCAGTTCATTTTGAACGATTGACATAACAGTTCCGGTTGTATTCGGTTTACGTTATGGTTGGTTTTCGGTTTTACCCGTACGATTTCAATTGATGTTAGTTCATTGTGAACGGTTGATATATCGGTTCCGATTGTATTCAGTTTACGTTATGGATAAATACAGTTCTATCCGTACGATTTCAGTTATTATCAGTTAATTTTAAATGATTATATTCAATTACATTATGGTTATTTTCAGTTTTATAAGGACATCTTTAACGTTTCTGATCGAGGTAGATATCAAGTATTAATGGGTTTACCCGAGTTTTTTAGTGTTATTCCCCCAAATAATATGAGCGGATCGTATTCGGTTTAGCCGTTGAAGTATTTTGTCTTACAATGGTTTAATTTATTTGTTTATTTAGTTAAGGTGCACGTTAATGTTATTTATTATGTATCAATTTATATTTAGATCAATTTATCCTTATACTAATATTAGGTGTAAATGTGTAAGTGTGTATCGAGTATTAATATTGAATGTAAATGACGGTCAAGATGATGATGATGGGTGATATTGAATTGGCGATAACAACAATCATAACAATAATGATAGCAATTAGCAGCAACAACAATAATGAATTGATGATGATACTGATGATAACAGTGATGATGGTGATTGATATATACGAATAATATAATGTCAATAATAGTAGTAACAATATCAATAACAAGAATAATAATGGGTGATGATAATGATCATGTGATGATGTATATGAATGGTGATGGATGATGATGATGATAAATGTTGATGAAAAATATGACATATGTCATGGATGATGGTGATGGATTATGAATTTATGATAATAATAATAATAATAATAATAATAATAATAATAATAAATGGTTATGAGCTTATGATAACGATTAAAGTGATGATGGATGATAATGAATTGACGACAACACCGATGATAACAATATGTTGATACGTGATGGATGGTGATGATGATATGTGATGATGACATTGTCACATTGATGATGGATGGAGATAGATGATAATGAGTGATGATAATGATCATGTGTGAAGATGTATATATATAATTGATGATGGATGTTGATATATGATATATGATGGAAGATGATGATGACATCAATGACGATGACGATGATAGATGTTGATACCAATATGACATATGTCATGGATGATAATGATGATGACATGGATGATGGTGATGGATTATGAATTTATGATGACAATAATAAATGATTATGAGTTTATGATAGCGATCAAAGTGATGATGGATGATAATGAATTGGCGACAACATTGACAACATGTTGATATATGATGGGTGGTGATGATGATATGTGATGATGACATTGATGATATAACTACAAGTTAAGACGACGAATCTAATGGAATCCCACATGATTATATTTCTGCTGTATGTACAAGTGTCAAATTACGATAAAAAACTCAAAGTGAAATTCTAAATAGTGTCAAAAATACATTTGTTGCAAAAATTCAATTATGGAGGAAGTATAACAAATTAACAATTCAATTGACTTTAAATTATAACAATATCAAGTCATTTTGGTTCAATTGATCAACAATTAATAATAGTTTAGTTAACAAAACCAAACAATTTATAAGTCATTTCGGTTTAGTTGATCAACAGTTAAAAACATTTAAATTAAATAATAAACTAACAAAACCAAATAATTTACAGTTAATTTCAGTTCAGTTATGGTTCAGTTATGATCAGTTAAAAACAGTTTTATATAATCAACTTTTTCAGTTCAGTTGATTTCAGTTCATCAATCAGTTCATTTTCAGTTCAGTTAAGTTCAATTCATTTTGTTTCAGTTGGAATTTCAGTTATCAGTCATTTGATTCTTGGTTCATTTTATTTCAGTTAAGCTCAGTTCAGTTCTGTTAGGTTAACAATTGAACCAACAGTTCCTAACAAAACTGACAGCTCTAGGAAAAGTCCTTGTTCCGGCCCGCCATAGTGTTAGGCCCAGAAAGTACCAGAAATCCTAGACCCTAAATGGGTTAGGTATTAAGCAGATAAGAGAGGACCAGTATGTAAACGACACGTGTAATGGGCCAGGCCTAGGTACTAGCTGTCACCGACTTATTTGCTACCCTAGCCGGGTACGCACGCCTATAAAATGATCAGTCAAACCACATGTCAGGTATGCAATTCATAATTCAGAAACTCAAGACTTCTGACTCCTTTTCACTCCGGTCTCTGACTTAAGCATCAGAGGGGCGTTCCAAGGTTCCACCCCCAGGTTTAGCAACCTTTCGTTATTTTGCAGGTTAGACCCTCAAAGATGAGCCCTTGAAGTCAACTCAAACACAGTCAAACATACTCGGACAACGAGAGAAGTTCCCGAGCAGGAACAATCCTCTATATATTATAATTAACGACACTGTTGAATTAAAACTAAATTTTACCTAATATGTAATCTTACACATTAACAATGTTCCATAATTTGCCT
Organism: Salicornia ramosissima; assembly: GCA_951394345.1. NCBI lineage: Eukaryota > Viridiplantae > Streptophyta > Magnoliopsida > Caryophyllales > Amaranthaceae > Salicornia > Salicornia ramosissima. The sequence continues at coordinate 44,054,787 of OX596233.1, read as the reverse complement.
ATTAATAATGCAATCATACACGACTTGAGCTTTAGCATCATAGCATGAATGGGCGTGTGTTTAGACAGCTAGACTCTCCAAGCACCTTTAGTTAGTTGTCTGTGAGACCTGTGAGGGAATGACACAACCAATCACCACACACGGCCATTTTTGGGCAATGTAAGAAGAACTACAGCACATGACCTATTATTCTTTTTGCAGTATATTGTAGTTTTTATCTTTCCACCTTTCAATTTCAAATCAAACCTCATCCAATAATTCACGTCTATTTTTAATGCTTCTTTTCTTTTCTAACTTTCTCTTTGAATGATTATTATGTATTTATGTCTTCTTTCATTTTCTCAAATAAAGTTGTTTCTTTTTAATTTAATTTCTAATTTTTTAATTTAATTGCAAAGTTGTTTCTACTATGACACCATTTTTTTTTAAAAAAATATTTTTTATGTGATATTGCTTCAAAAAAATTAGAATATCATTAAAAAAAATATGACTAACGGCCAAATTTAAAGATTTGAAAAGGCCCCGAATTTTCACAGCACGACCCTGCCACTACATTTTCAGAGGTACCAACGAATGGCCACTAGCGGACCACGATACATCCACCAGCAAGCCTCGAGCTTAGACACTAGAGGTACCTTTTGGGCTTCTGACCTAAGAGGCAACTTGAATTGAAAAGGTTTGGGTTGCACGGGTCCAAGACCTCAGAGATCGCGTGCGAAAGAGGAGTGCCCAGTTTGAGAACGGAGGCCCACTCACAAAATACAGGTGGTGGTGACTCTCACAGCTGACAACAAGCCTCACACGAGTGGGTGAAAAAACTTGGAGAAAGCAAGAAAGGAGGAAAAGAGGGAGAAAGAAATTCTAGTACCGTCAAACTGGTTTTGTTTTAATTTGATAGGAGAGATAGGATTATAAAGACCTTTTTCTTCGGTTCATTGATGTAGGAAGAAAGAGAAATAAAAAATTATTGATGATTATAAAAATGTGTGAGAATTCGATGAAGTTTGAACGATTCTTTGATCTCTAATTTTACCAAATAATTTAATTTGTTGCACATTTTTAGTTGTCTATCTCTCTTTGCTTTTGTACTAGTAATTTAGTTGTCAAAGGTGCTAAGTGTAACTACATTAATTAAATAAATTATCAATGGTAATCTTATACTTTTTACGCTTATCTTTGATAATCTACTTCCAAAATGGTCTAATAATTAAGAAATGAGATCGTTAATTTCATTAGAATTAAGAATAAATATGACCCTTGAGTGAGGGCAAACTTGGCCTCAAATCTTGATTGAATGATTTTTCTGTTACAAATATGGGGACACAAAAGTCAAAATGCTTCCTAACATACAAAAAGATGTGATTAGTCCTATTTTGATTAATTTAACTGCAAATTAAATTTAACTCTTAAAAACCAAAATGAACTCGAAAACTGTATCGGAACGATTTTCCGATAAATAAATCAAATCCATATTTGGGTATACAACACTACATCAATTCTAACAAATTGGTAAAATTGGCACAAACAACTCAATCTTTGGGTTAGATGCAAGTAATGGCATCACCTAAAGTGGGCATGTGACATAAAATTGCAATAAATTTAAAAAGTGGTGGTATAGGCTTCACCCAACTCAAAATGTGTTGCTCTTCACCGTATACCCAACCCACTTTTTAAACACTCAAAATGCAATAATTCTGACTATAGGTTGCCCAAGTTCGGCCCATAAACTATCTTGCATAGTAATGCATCATATCATGTCATACTTTTTAGATACAGGGTCATGCCATGGTTCGGGCTAATCTGGCCCAATGCCATCATTAAACTTCTCAGTTCTCATTAGAGCTGTCAATTTTCGACACGACCCGAGAAACCCAATAAACCCGACCCATAAATAGCGGGTTTTGACTAAAAAATAATTATTCAAACCCGTTAAATACAATCCGCTCTTAACCCGACCCGACCTACTTTCAACCCGACCCAACCCAAAAATCATTAAAAATGTATTAAACTTATGATATTATAGGAACTTTTAGGCGAAAACACTTCCTACCATTAAAATTTTGAATTTAAGATTATTTTTATTGGACCACAACATCAATTATTTGCCATGAATTGTCTATTAATGAAGATATTTCTTATAATTTGTAATTTTTAGAACGTTTAAGGTACATTTTAGTACATATATTGCATTAAAATATGAAAAATTAAAGGGCGTTATAAAACTTTCTAATCCGTTGGGTCAACCCGAACCCGAAAAATTTGGGTTATAAAAAAACTTATACTGACCCGAACCCGCTGACACCCGACCTGATACAACCCGAACCCGCAACTATTTTACACCAACCCGACCCGACTGGACATGTCTGACAGCTCTAGTTCTCACCCATTGGATGTAGTAAATTAAAATGCTAGTGCTCCAAAGGTCTAACTAAAATTGAACTTGAGCATATTTTAACAAATCGGATCGATTGAATTATAATGTGCTTTTTTTAACTTGCTGATTTATACTTTCTAAATGGCAATCCAACTAACACTAAACTATTTTCTTATCTTAAGTAATTAACATTTAATAATTAAGGTTCCTAATAGTATTAATTGGGCCTCAAGCATTAATTACATCAATAACGAATAATTTTGGCATGCATTCAAAAAAATTTAGCCCTTATTGCCTCGTTGGTCAAATTATATTACTCGATACAAGATTAATTTTAACTAGGTTTTTGGCCCGTGCATAATGCACGGGCTTTGTACCTATAAGGTTCATAGTTGTATGTTTTAATTTTAGTAATTCTAATAATTTTGAAGATTGAAACTAAGACAAAATAATTAATCAAAAAAATGAAAATATATCAAATTTTTAATTCTTTTTAAGATTATAACAAATACTTTCCTTGGAAAAAAAATACATATTTTGAAGAATATTTATTTGCATAATTATAAAATATTGGAAAATAATTTTGTAAATATGAAGTGTGACCTCATTTCGAAGAATTTCAAAATGGAATAAAGTTAAATTTTAAATGAATAACTTAAAAAGGAAGTGAGGTAAGAAAGCAAATCTCATGATTTGAGAGAAATTGGAAATTTTTATTAATTGTAAATACATTATTAATATTAATTGTAATTAGAAAATAAAAGCAATTTTTTATTCCAAAAAAAGGAAAGGAAAATGAAACACTTTTTTAAAGATGACACATGACATCATTTTAAAGATGAGAGATCCCATGTGTCAAAATTATGTTTTAGGGTGTGTTTTAATATATTAGGTATAGATTATATCACTTCTTTCTCCAATTTAATTTAAAGAATTTTAACAATTTAATGTTTTATGTCTAGGAAGGTTGACAACCTTTAAGATTTGCTTAAACAATTTTTTGAAAATTTTCAGTGTTATGTTAACTTCATTTTATTGTGGGTAATTATATTTGGGCTTTGAGGCCCTTAGTTGTGTATACTAGGTTATTTTTATAAACCTCTCTATCCGATTGAATGAAGCCAAGGAAATTAAAATTAAATCTTGACACCAATGAAATCTCATTATTAATCAAAACTTTTGCTTCAAATTTCTTTTTGTGAAAGTATTGGGTCAGACGGTCTGACCAAACAATCTGGTCAGACGGCTAACCCATATACCCACTTATAATAGTGAAAAACTTCGGAAGGATATAACTTTGTGCTCGGGTGTCGGATCGGGGCATATAATATGTTGAAATTGATTAATTTTTCGAGACGAACGCAGCTGCAAATACCCAAAGAGAATTTGGCCACCGGAAATCGCCAAATGAGGCCTCTAAAGGCCTCAAAATGTAAAAAAAAAAACGTATTCAGGTTATGTTTTGTCCAAGTTAGTTACAAAATATGTTCAGGTTTTACAATATGTGTCCATGTTTAAACAATATGTGTACAGGTTACAAATAGGTATCCAGGGTTAACAATATGTATCCAGGTTTGTCCAGATGTGTTCAGATTTGTCCAGGTTTTTCCTTATTTGTCCAGGTTTGTCCATCTAGGTTTGTCAACATTAGTCCAGGTTTGTCTAGGTGTGTTCAGATTTATCCAGATTTGTCCATGTTTGTCTAAATTTGTCCAGGTTTGTTCATATTTGTCCAGGTTTGTCCATATTTGTCCAGGTTTGTCCACATTTGTCCAGGTTTGTCTAGGTGTGTCCAGATTTATCCAGATTTGTCCATGTTTGTCTAGATTTGTCCAAGTTTGTCCACATTTGTCTAGGTTTAATTTAATTTAACAACTTTTCATCAGGTTTACAAATTGTGTCCAGGTTTCGTTCAAATGCGTCCATTTCTGTTTCCAGGTTTACAAATGTGTCCAGGTCTACCAATACATGTCCAGGTTTTGAGAGCATGTGTCCAGGTTAAACACATATGTGTCCAAGTCCAGTGGACTGATCTGACAGAAACGTTACTGTCAGACCGGTCTGACACAATACCTTCTCTTTCTTTTTTTTTTATACCAAAATTGCCATTTATTTTGATTGTTATTTCGTTGATATTAGTAATATTATCCATGATATTTTTTATTTGAAATTAATAAATATTATTCCATTTTTCAAGTATGCATCTTTTTCCATGAAGTACATATAAGCAAGGCAAATCGTTGAATTTTTTTTCCAGATTTTAAGGCTATTAATCTAGCACGTGATCCGAGCTTTCTCTCTCGCCTTTAAGTACATATTACCACTTGAAATTACTCGAAATGTGAGATTTTAATTCACAAATTTAAGCAAAGCTCCCCTAATAATTTCTTCTTAAATTATTTTATTCTATTTTGGCCCTTTCACTTTTTCCAAGCATATCTTAAATACACTATAACCCTAGAATTTGTTTGTTGTACACAAAAATCAAACTTTCTAACCATGGAAAAATCCATACAAACTAGTCATGAAAGACACATACACACTACCAATATTCCTCCTTTAGTACCCAAATTATACAACCCTAAAATTAAAACTAAAAACAACATATCATTCAAATACTCCCCAAAACACTCCATTCTCATCTTACTCATTTTCTTAACCATTTTCCTTTTCTTTCAAATCCCATCACTTCAATATCCAACGTCGATCGAACCCATCAAGAACATCAATAATATCACCCCATCAAGAGATCAAGATGAAGTCGAATCAACGGTTGAGAAGCTTCGAAATGGGGTCACATTTCTCCCCTTAAAGGACCTAAGGTACGCGAAAGTCGCGCACCAAGGTCATACATGGTTCATGAGCTCCATGAATGATACTCATGAGGAGGGTGAAGTGCAATACCAAAAATACCCTTCAAAAGCCTCAAAGGGTAGAATACTATGCATGAAGGGCCATGATAGACATGATGGGTCATGGAATTACTATGCACTTGCATGGCCTAATGCATTGCCACATAATGCTACCCTTATGAAGGGAATTACATTTGTGTCATATAATCATTATAATTATGAAAATATTTGGCATGGTTTGTCAGCGGTTTTTCCATTTGTGTCTTGGCATATAAAAAATGGGTGTAAGTTGCCTTCTAGATGGGTGTTGTACCATTGGGGTGAGCTTAGGGTTAAGATGAGTCATTGGCTAAGTTTGGTGTTGGAGGCTACTTTTGATGGGCCCATCAATATTGAAGAGTAAGTACATGCATGAGTCTCCTAGACCAATTAAATCATGATATATGCACTATTGATAATGGAAAATTGGAGTGTAGATATAAAAAATAGAGCCTACAGATATATAAGCACTCTAAGGCTCTGTTCTTTAGGACTGACCTGATCTGATCTGAATTGATCTGAACTGATCTGATTAGGTGGGGGTATTATTTTATGAGAGTATAATATTAAAACAAAGCTGAACTGATCTGATCTGATTACTGTATCTTTTAAGTCCAAAAGAAGGCCTAAGTCTTTATTTCATGCATTAATTTATAGGAGGAATACGTACGTAGTTACTCCTCCTATCTCTTCTATTAGGCATGCCATGCCATGGTGTGGGCCATGTAACCATGCTAAACTGTGGCACGGCCTAAATAACCCATGTCAGCTTATCTTAGCATATATACATTGGTGTCACGGGTGTGAGCTTAATTAGTTTGTGATTGTCCACGAGTAATCGCTTTTGCTTACTTTATTTGTTATTTACAAAAAGGTATTGTTAAATCTAACCCGCATTTTACTTAGCGTCGCTTGTGTTTTGGAAATTGTGTTCTTAATCTATCACTTTCTATCTCACTCACGCACTAACCTGGGTTAGTTGGACTTTGTTAAATTTACCCGACGAAATCTTAAGCGCATAGAACAATGTCAAACCCGCTACGAGTAATGTCAAGTAGCGTCACAAAAATGAACGGGTCATATTAAAATTCACCTCATGATCTAGACAGGGGTGCCTAAAATAGGGGTCATGATCTGAGGTGATTTTCCAAGCACCCCGCCTATTTTTTTTTACGAAGACTTTACTTACTTTTGGGGGCATTGTCCACAACGGGTTTGACATTTTTCGATATGGTTAAGGTGATTGTTGAAGTAAGTCCAATTAAATACGAGTGTCTGGTAAAGTCTAAGTTAGTGGATGGAAAATTAAAGTATAAGGGTGTGTTTGAATGATCTGACGATATGAACTTTTCTGATATGACCTGAATTTTTCTAATCATAGTTATTATTACAGTTATAATATTTCTGATTTGATCTGAATTTTTTTTAATCCGATCAGATTTGAATTTTTCTAATCGATTTGATTTTTCAGAAAATAAGCACAAGAATGCTTATTTAAGTTGAATCAAACGCACCCTAAATAAAACGAGAGCTAAGTTTACCATTTCACATTTACAAAACCCTGGTGCAATTGTGGCAATGGTGGGCTATGGTTATGGGTTCAGTTGAGTTCATTGAAACCATAATGGATCGGTAAAAGAAAATATGTTAATTAATAATTAATACGTTTTTCCTTATGAGATTATCTAACAATAGGACATAACTTTTAACTAAAAGTGTGCAACTTTTTTATCATAAATTTTTAACTTTTATGTAGCTTTTTATTTCATTTTACTCGTCCCCTCACCTTTTTTTTCCAGCTTATGTTGAAAGACTTTCAGTTATTCCTTTCTTTTACATTAAAAACCTTTGATCTGAATTGTAAAAAAAAATAATAATAAAATCCTAAGGCATTTGCAGCTCTTTGGTTGTGCTCAGTTCGTCCAAATTTTTCTGATCTGATATGAACTATATTTTTTAAAAAGAATATTGCAGATGTGGTTTTTTATTTTGATCTAATCTGAATCTTTTTTATTAGATCTGACTTTTTAATAAGAACTAGAATGCTTAAGTAAGTTGAACTGAACAGAGTCTTTGTTTTTTTTTTTTTTTTTTTCTAATATGAACTAATTTATTATTTATTTGTACGTTGTAAAATAATCAATTAAATTATATTTAAAATTTACTATTCTAACCCATAAGGTTATTTGCTCACAATTACATATTTATAATAATGAATCATATATATATTATGGAGAATATAAATTAATGAAATTATTGTGTGATTTTTTTGACATGGTTAATATGATAGGTTTGAAGGGGTAGAAGACGATCAGCCAGTGTGCTACGAAGAAGCAGTGGTAATGAGGCATAACGAAGGAGGAATGTCAAGACAAAGAAGAATGGAGAGTTATGATGAGATAAGGTGTAAAGCTAGAATTTTTTGTAATGTGACCTTACAAGACATGAAAGATGCAAATCATCATAATAATATTGGAATGACACTACTCATGAGGAGTGGTCCAAGATCTTTCAAAAATGATACGGCTGTTATTGACATCTTTAGAACCGCATGTCACAAGTTTAACAATTGCCGATTATTTGTAGCTTATTCTAATAACCTCACCTTTTGCCAACAGGTTAGTCCATCCTCATTTATCTATCTTTTTTTTTTAAATATGGTAAGAAATCCAACAGCCCATTAGGTGGTAATGAGTTATTAATCTATATTACATATTAACCCTTACATTTGGTGTAAGATCGAACCTTGCACCACTAGAATATAAGACGTGTGTAGACACCACTTTCTCTACGTACACCGCCTATCTATTTAATAAATAATAATAATAATAATAATAATAACAATAATAAATTACTATTAATAATAAAAAATTACTATTAATAATAATAATAATAATAATAATAATAATCCCTCTGTTTTTTTAGGTATAACACTTCAATTTTCACATTTACATAAATAAATGAAGATTTTTTTCATGTTTGTATTTTATTAGTGTACTCCATTCGTCCCTCAATTTTTTATTTTTTTTACATTACATTTTGTACTGCAGATATCTTCAATTGCATAACATAAAAAAAATTAAAAAATTAGGCAATAATTTACATCTAAATATGAACAAAAAAAGGCCATAAATAATGAGGAGTAATTACTTTTATATATTGAAAGTTATTTAGAAGATTTCTTTTACTTGTAAATAATGATGAAAAACTAAAAAAAATGTCCACAATTTTGAGGAGTGGATGGAGTACGATCAACGATTCAAAATCACCCTAAAAATATTAGCTTTATGATACGGTGTATGATTTTGGCATACAATTTCTAAATTATTACCAATTTAAAAAGTTATACTAAATGATTAATTAGGGCTCTATATGTTATTATCCATAATAATCAAAACCAATTATTTTCTTATCGTAGTGATCGTATTTACATTTTTAATTTATAGAAATTTAAGAAACTAACACCTATTACAGGAAATAATTTTAAATTCCTTTTTTTTCAGTGGGTACATACCCTTGAGGTTTGACAAAATTTAAGAGTTACCTCTATTGTTTCAAGAGTGCAAACAAATACAAAATACCCTTATAATTTAAAATAACTGTACCAGATGCCCTTTTATGGCAACAAAAATGTTGATTTTTCAAATTTATTATCAATTGTTTATAACCAATTCGCACTTTTTCTCTCTTATATCCCCATTTTTATGCCTAATATTGTTTAAAAACATTAAAGTAACATTGAGAGACTAATATTTTTATCCATAAAAGAGGATCTATTACATTAAGGATACTAGGTTATTCCCGTGTATTGCATGATTTAGATAATATTTTTAAGTGATTTTTTAAAAGGGTAAATATGGAGAGCTTATTAATTTTTAAAGAATAAATGTTGACAACATTGGAACTTGTAAAATGATTTGGAGGAAAATTTTTTAATGAAAAAATGACACATTTACATGATGATATAAGCAACACTTTGTTTTAGTATATAGTATAAATTTGGTGCATTCTCGAAAAATAGGTTGTAAATTTCATGAAATTCAGAAATATCCCGTGATAAAACCCTAATTTTTATGTTTAAGAAGAAATATGCACAAAAAATATCAATTTTTTTTTTGGTGCATATGAGTGCAGAATCACATATTACAAAAAGTAAAATACTAACTCCGTTTCTTATTATTTGCAATGATGTGACATAAAATAGAGGGGAAAAATGTCAAATCGTTGCAAAAAATAAGAAACGGAGGTAGTAGTTTTCTTTGACAACTATAGCCTAATTTATCTTATCTTAAAGGGAGAATAAAAGGAAAACTTCTTACAAGATCAGTTATTATAAAAACGGAGTGCCAAAATGAATGTAGTCTTCGTGCACTACAGGACAATTGAATATGATAGAAAGCTAGAAACTACACAAAAATATAAATAAAAGTCAATAATAGTGACAGTGTGATTTGATGATGATGATGATGATGATGACAGGTGGAATTGATGAGCGTAACAGATATTTTGATATCTCCTCATGGTGCACAATTAACCAACTTGTTCTTCATGAATAGGAACAGTAGTGTCATGGAATTCTTTCCAAAAGGGTGGTTAAAATTAGCTGGGGTTGGACAATTGGTTTTTCAATGGCTTTCAAATTGGTCTGGTATGAGACATGAAGGTACTTTTCGTGACCCTTTTGGTCTCACTTGTCCCTTTTCTGAGGATGATCGTCGTTGTATGTCCTACTTTAAGAATGGCCAAATTGGACATAACGTCACTTATTTTACTGATTGGGCTACTACCGTGTTGAATCACGTCCAACTTCGAAAGATGGGACAAGCCACTAATAACACCAGTATCGGTTCATCTAAAAACCGTATGGATCGTTGTGATTGTCAATTGTGAATTTATTGATTTATCATTTGTTGTGTTGCTAATATTTTGATTCATAACAATTCAATTCAAATGTTTATTGGAAGCTTCAATCCAATTTAAATGATAATATTGTATGTAGCATCGGGTGTTACAACTTACCAACTGCATGATTTTTACATTTACATTAGTGTGCATATAGAACTAGCGTTTAATACACGTATCACTCAGTCTAAAACTCATAAGGATCGTTGTGTTTGTCAATTGTGATTTAGAATCATTTATTGTGTTGCTAATATTTTGGTTCATAACGATTCAATTCAAATGTTTATTGGAAGATTCAACTCAAATGGTAACATCTATATACATGTAATAGTATTCGTTGTTACAAAATGAGGATTTGTGAGTGTGAGGAATGATTGAGTTGAGACTAGCTAGATTGTTTAGTTTTCTTATTGTATCTCATTATTCTATTTATGTTTTTTTTTTTTTCAATCTGATTCCTATGACTTAGACTAAAACAAAAATTGTCGACGAGATGTGGTTAAGTTGGCAACCCCTTCTCCGTTTCCCCCATGAGACTTGGCACGATTTCGACACATATTACTCGATTTACCCCCACCCCCAAACTTGGGGCCCCTTTATGGGTCCTTTACACCCTACAGACAATAATATAAGCTTGGTTATCCTTATGCTGGGTCCAATATACCTTAGCAGGTAAAAAAAATAAAAATTAGAGTGCAATAATTATACCTTACTAGTGTAACTTACCCTGCATGTTGATTTATCAATTTTTTCATACCTTGTCAAGAAAAACATTCAATTATTGGGAAAGATAATTGAATTGTAAACATTAAACATCATATACTAACTCATCTCTCTCCTCATCATTCGCTATAATTTCCTAAAATGAATTCCTCAAACTAATTGCAACAATATTTTCATTTCTTCTTTAATTTAATAAGTAATTATTTCTCCTTTTCTTTCTCTTCAATGCTAATTTTCTCTCTACATCTATTCCACACTCACATACAATAAAATCTGGGATTTTGCATCCATCTATTTGTTGCAATTAATCTAGGACAAAAGTAGTATTATTACATTTCATCCAATAAATATAGAATCAATTAGCTAGGGAGAAAGTTTTGAATTAGAGAAGTCCTGATAAAACTTTGACATACATGAAATGATTCTAAAAGTGATGGAAATTTTTGGTGGTGCGCACAGGGAAGTATGATGAGCCCGATTTTATATAAGATGTGAAAGTTAATTGATTGGAATTTTGTTACAAAGTTGAGAGAGTTACATGTGATACTTCAAGGTTCCACGATGATTTAATTCTTGTTTGGTGGGATGTACATATGACTCCAGACTCCACACATTACAACCTACACCACTATCACATATTTATAGTGTTACACGACATACTAGAGCTGACAAAATTTGACCCAACCCAATAACTCAACCCGAACCCAACCCAATAATAATGGGTTTAAATGGGTTGAAAAACTCAACCCAACCCGTTTAGTTTAATGGGTTGGGTCGGGTTGAAATTATCAACCCGATTTCAACCCGCTTAACTCATTAAGAAAATGCGTTGAAATAATATTTGGTTTAAGTTGAATTGAAGTACTAATCTAATATATTACATTCATATTTTTACTTTTTTTATTATATTATAGATTCTTTACGGTCTGAGTTATATTGTTGGTCGTAATGTCTTAAAATCTAACATTTTTGTCTTGCACATTAGAACTCAAAAAGTTGTTAGTTAGTAATTACTACCGTGTATGTGTAAATTATGAACACTATATATGAATTGTAATATACCCCGGAGTATATGACTATCGTGGGTTGTTGTTATGGTCCATATAATAGTATAAACATATATTGATATAATTTTATTTGATGCTAATAAAAAAGCAATAATATTATTAAACGGGTTATTGGGTCAACCTATTTATTTATAAGGTTTGGTTGGGTTGAGAATATCAACCGGTTTAACTAAATGGGCTGGGTTTAGGTTACGTTGGAGATTTCAGCCCATTTATATTAACGGATCAATCCAAACCCAACCTAGGTCGACCCATTTACAGCTTTAATTATGACATACTCTAGCTCTAGAATTTTTTACATGAAACTTGAGAATATTTAACCCTAGATAATTCTATATATTACAAGTTCTTTTATAAGATTTATCTAGACCTTTATCATAAGATTTTTCTATAGATTTTTCTAGATTAATATTTCCAACAAAAAGTTCAAGCAAACTTCATAACTTTTTCAGGAATAATTTTCTTGTAATTCATAACAAATGCTTAGTGTGAGATCAAACAATAATCTTTCATGAAAATAGTTGTTAGATGATATGACAAATGTGATATTCAATTCCCTCTCTTCCTTTTTATTAACCCAAGTAAAAAGAAACTGTGGGGGTATTAAAAAAAATGATTTTCTAAAGGTAGTGAAGGAGAGACACCTTAAAAGAAGATCTTTCTTTAGTCTACAAATTAGCTAATTAATAAAAGTACTTCTATCTTTCTCCGAGAAAATTAAGAAAGGGAAATGTACAGTTTTCTTGGATCCAGTTTTTATTTTTATTTATTTATATATATATATATATATATATATATATATATATATATATATATATATATAGAACTAGACTCATGTGAGAAATGTAGTTTTGATATGAAGGGTGAGAAACAACCACAATCCTTAGATCAACAAATGAATGACTATGATTAAAATTGATTTTCCCTCCCTACTCCTTCAATTGTTTGGAGTCAATGTATCTATGGTATAAATTCAATGTATTTTTACTTAATGTATTTGTAATGTATTGTGAATGTACCTATAATTAGTGGTTAATATACCTCTAGGTCATAGTTAATGTATTTATCTCTTCTCATATTTCTCACGATAAAAAATTTCTCACCGGAACTCGATCAACCCTATATATATATATATACACATACGAGTATATATATTTTTTTGGCTATTATTGATCCCTAATAATAGCACATGCATGAGCTTTTTCTCATTTGGTGTAAGTAAATGAGCTTTTGTACTCAAAGCAGTCCCGAGATGTACGTATGTGGTATGTCCTCCCTTATATTATTCATGCAAGATTATATTCCTATACTCTAACTCTACCACTACAATGCCCCCTTCAGGATGAAGTCATAGCCCAGGGATTAGGGCTTCAGTATTCCAGGCATGAGGTATTGGGTTAGATTTTCACCGCACGTATTTGCGAGGATTCCTTATTATCCCCTTATAGATGCATGTATTGGCTAAAATTGGGCCTGATGACCTACAGTAAGGCCCGATTTTAAGACCTAATATCCCACACATTATCCTATATAAAAAAAAAACAGACAATGGCCCTCCATCCCATGCACACGTTATATATGGTTATCTTCGTCACCAAATAAGCTTCTTCGCTCCTCATCACTTTATTGTACACATAATTGAAAAAAGCTCTTGGCTATAACTAACTATAGACAAGTCACTAACAATTAATGGATTAAATAGTCCACAAACAAGAGATAAATTGTCATTTAACCACATAAGACAAATTAAAAAGTAAGTGCTCCTACTAACTACCAAGTGTAATAAATATAGATTTTGAATACTATAAATTATACTAAGCTACTTCCATTTCTTTTTAAATGCGTCGATTTAACATAAAATTGTCGAATAGTTTTTTTTAAAAAGAAATGAAGTTACACACAAATACATACATATGGTTTCACACTATGTTTTTAATTTGGTTCCAAGGCCCTAGCTACATGGAGGAACCTTATCTGTTTTAGACCTCGATATTATATAGTATTGTGTTTTCGAAACTTAAATTTTAATGTTGGATTATATGGTGACATTCTAGTTCAATCATATGAATATGCATGCAACATACGTCCTATATGTATCCCAATATATAACTTTATGTCATCCAAGGACCCTTTTAAATTGGTTTATTTTGGATATTTTTTTTTTCTTCGACCACAACAACCTGAAAATTCATGTAATATAGCTTTCGAAATAGCTCAAGGGGAAGGGCTTTCCAACATCCAAGGTTTTGTTTCCATTTGGTGATTTTCATCATGGTTCGAGGGTCTTACAAGGAGGATTAAAATCACATTTTGGCCGGTAACAAAACGTTATATCTTCTGAGCAGATTTTTCGATGTTAGGCTGTATGGTGTTTTGGGCCTTCCGACACCATATTTAACTTCACATCATTGATCCAAGAACCAGCCTAGGAGCATTCTATCATTCAAGGACTCAACCACAATACTAAGGATATATTTGTTCCCTGACATTAAGAACTTTGAAAGGTGTGAATTATAGGCTTTAATAATTTTAGCTCTAGGGGGTCATTCCATTCTAGTTCACGTTTATTTTCGTTATGTTTTTTCATCCTTATCTCAAGGTATTACAAAGATTATTGTCGTCTCTTTTACGTGTCTATCACAAAGTACATATGTACAACCAAGAGGTTTACAACTCGAAGGTAAGTTCGATAAAATCCAAGTATTATTGTCGTCCATTATTGAATCTATTTCATCATTCACGGCTTCCTTCTAAAATATGGAATCATGAGACTTCATACCCTCAACAAAGGATTTAGGAACCTCCTCCATATGGCAAATATATAAAGATTAATGGACTCCCTTGACCCTTCAACTAAATATAGTTGAAAATCCGGTCCATTTCTCTTTCTTAACTCTTTTACTTTCCCTAATTTCTAAAATTTTAGTATCATGCATGATCATTATTAATGTCATTTGCATTTCCGAAAGTAGGACTAGGTACCATGTCCTTTTTTCTATTAATTGATGAAAACCGAGTTTCATCAAATATTGCATCCCTTAACTTTATCACGGACTCACGGTGTGATTATAGACAAATTCATCATTATGTTCAAGAACATAAAACTATAGGCATTGGTATTTTCCGCATAGGCTATAAAATGCAATATATTCAATCCCTTTTTCACCTAAATTTTTACGTTTAAGCTCTGACAATTTGATAACCGTCCTACACCCCTACACCCTAAGGTATGTGAGATTAGGCTTCCTTTTAAACCAAAGTTCATATGGGGTATCCTTGTTCCTTTTATTAGAAACTCGATTCAATACGTAATATGAGCTTAGAATTGCCTCTCCCTAAAATTCGTCACTTAGACCCGAGTTAGAAAGCTTGGAATTAACCATTTCTTTTAATGTCCTATCTTTTCTTTCTGCCAGACCATTACTTTGAGGTGAGTAAGGTGTGGTCGTTTCATGAATTATGCCAATGGAATTATAATGGTTATTTATGATCATAATATCCACCACCTCTATCCATCTGAAGTCTTTTAACTTTAAAATTAAGTTTTAATTCTACTCCAGTTTTTTAAATATTAAATTTATCAAGGGCATTATCTTTTGATGATAACAAATAAACATAACAAAACCTTGATCAATCATTAATAAAAGTTACAACATATTTCTTATTACCCAAAGATGGTGAGATATGAAAATCACATAAGTCACTATGCACCATATCAAGCAAATTAGAATGTCTTGTGACATTTTGGAAAGGGGTCATGTGACTTTATTTAACATGAATGTCTTACACTTCTCCAAATTCAAATCAAATAAAGGTGTGATTAACCCCAATTTAGACATGTCATTTATACAACAATAATTCAGATGACATAACCGATTGTGCCATAGAGAAGAAACATCAAGCATATAAATAGAATCATCAACTCAAATGCAACTTTAAAACCAAACTTATTCAAGATATCTCCGAACACTAGATTTTTCCTAACTTCGTGTACAAAAACATCTCGAAGAGTAAGGCTCTGTTTGTTTTGATGGAAAATATTTTCCTGGAAAATGCTTTTCCTCCCTCTCTCTATTTTCCTTTCTTTGTTTTGGATAGTGGTGGAAAACAATTTTCATAAAGGTGGAAAATGTCACTTTGGAAAAGGAAAACCATTTTCCTTTTGTAGAGAAGGAATGCCACATTTTCACTCCCACTCTTTACTTCTCCCTTATTCACTCCTCCCATCCTTCCTTCATTTCTATTTCATTTTTTCTTTCAATCATAAGTTTTCCTCTAATCAAACAAAAAAAGGAAAACATTTCTTACTTCTATGTTTTCCAGTCAAAATTGTTTTTCTTAAAAAATGATTTTCCATGAAAATTGTTTTCCTTCAAAACAAACGGAGCCTAAGATTTTTTTCCGATGTTAAACACAATTCTACTTAGCTTAATCCTGTAGCCTTCACTTTAGAATCATTTCTCATGTACAAATTTGGCCCATCATTCGATTCCTGAAAAGACTTGAACAAATGCCTACCCTTGGACACATGTTTAGAGGCTCCCAAATGTAACCACCTGAAGTCATCAACCTGCACAACATTGATTTCAGATATCATAGGAACAAAATGCATTTACTCATTTGAAGCTACATAAGCAACCATACCTTGTCTAGAATCAACTTTTGGTTGATCCTTCTTCCCCTTCTTGTTCTTCGAAGGGCAACCTGTAACGACCCGTATTTTATCAACGTTGTTTTGGAAGAAAACAACAATACGAATCTTAAATAACTAGAAGTTTTCAAGGCCAAAATAATTAATCACAGCGGAAGCTCTAAACTTTATTCAATTTATTTATTAAACTATAAAATAGTCCAAAACAATTAAATTAAATTCCAAAGTCCATTATTAATAATAAACTACGAAAGTCCACTAAAATATTACTACAAAGGCTAGTATAAACATATAGGTAGCTAAACTACTATTCTCGCTTGCTCACAATCTCAGTCCTTGCGTAACCCAATTACTCTTCATCTGTACCTGAAAAGGGAATATGGGGGTCCCCAATCAGTGGGGAGTAATTAGATTGTTCTACTTAATAGTAGAACGCAATTAGAGATATAATCAATAGAACAAGTCAACAACAAATCCGCACAAGTCAACAAGATTAGTACTAACATAACATTATAATCAAATCACAAGATACGCAGCGGAAAACAAGATACACTAGATTAATATATCCATACCTTCTATTCTAGCTAATATTGACTCTAGACTCAAGACTTCCATTATTACCTTTCAAGTTCCATTCACTTCAAGTGTTCAAATCCGTGACACAGTTATATGCTCGTAAGGGGTCAACCACAAAGGATCTACTTCCCCAACTTTCATTGCTCATGATGGGTCAACCACTTTTGATCTACTTCCCGAGCACTGGAATCAAGAACTATCGCCATACCGCAGCGGGACAGTGGCATCGACTATACCCATGTTCATGGCACTTTAGTCACTAGATGGGCGGTCACTTCATAGGTTATTATCTTTTCAATTTATCTTTCTAGTTCACAACTTTGACTCTTTCAATAAGACTTTAATTACCTCTAGTCAACTCTAGTTCAAATTTAATTGACTCGAAACCCTAATCTAGAACTCGTGTCACTTGACAATTGGCAAGCATTCATTCGAAAATTTCCTCATGCAACAATATTATTCAATTCAACCGATTCATACAAAAAGGCAAGCAATAATCATAATTCAACAATATATACTTACTATTAAACAAGAAATAGAATCAAATCTTACCCTTATCTTGCTAATGCTACACGGCCTTCAACGATAATAACACCACAAGAATTCATCTTCATAGTTCAAATAATTAAATTAATCATCAATTCAACATACAAGTCTTAATTAATTAATCAAAATAATTTCAAGAATATACCTCAAAATCTAATCTTTTTATCAATTGACAATAAAAATTAACTCTTTTTGATTCTCATCATACTCGACAATTTCGAAAGCAATTAGCAAAAATTCAAGTTTTAATCTAGTTAAAATACAAGCCTTATTTAATTAATTCAATTAATTCCAAGAAAGTGTTCAAAGCCTAATCTTTTATCATAAAAATTAACCCTTTTTAACCCATATGTCACACGGCTTTTGTCAAACAAAATAAACAAAATTTACCCTTTTCTTTATAATTCTAGAAATATCATGATTGAATTCATAATACTAGATTAATTAAATAAAAATTCATACTTTAGGTTTTTATTCAAGATTTTTGAACCAAATTATTATCATGGAATAATCATCACACGGCAATTCTAGTACTAATTTAAGATTATAAATTTAGTTTTCAAGAATCAAACCATATAAAGAATCCATTCAAAAGGAGTCATCAAGATTATCAATAGAACCAGATTTTAGCATAAAGATTAATTCTTGAACAAGCATAACTCTCGAAAAATTAATGTTGATACTCGGCTATTACTCGACTAGTCCGTATTATGTAATTCATCAACCAAAACTTCAAGTTTAATTGGCAAGAATCATAGAACATGCATATATTCATGTCAAACACATAAGAAAACCTTCATGTCACCATTCGACATTCATCAATGAACATCATCAAACAATTCGAACATTAATCTAATTAATTCTAAACAATTCTAAGTAGTTCTAAACCTATTCTAAAGATTATAAGACTAATCTATCCTACAGATTAAGTAAAGCAATCTAATTACCTAGCAAGAAGAACAAAAGGTTCGAAATCTTAGGGTGGCCGAGTGGTCTTCGAGTCTCCTTTGGCTCCTGTTGATCCTCTTACTTCAGTTGTTGAGTCAATAGTAAGATCTTTAGATGTTTTTGTGATTTTTGAGGGAGTAAAGAATGTAGCAAGTTGTTGATCTTTTTGGAAAATAAAAGAGGGAGGGAGCCGTGTGTTTTGATGAGTGAGGGGGTTTTTCAGCTCCTAAAATCTAGTAGGAAGAATCAAGGACAAAAGTTAGATTTTTAGGTAGAGTCCAATTAGATAAGGATTGCTAATTAAGGTTTGAAAATAGAATAAATAATTTAAGGAAATTATTAATGGGGGCCGTGGGGTTGGTGTGGCCTGTGGGCTAAGGCCTTGCTTTGGTAAAGTAAGGTAAATGGTTTGGGCCTGGGTCACTAATTAGGCTTACTATAATGCTAGCTCAATAATTAATTAAATAATTAATTAATTAAATAAAATTTAAAATAACACAAAATTTTAGGGTATTACACAACCCCTCTTCAGATGAGGACCACTACATATCCAACAACAAATGACATTCCTCTTCTTGTTTAATTTGTAGCATTCTCGGTTTTAGAATTGTTGTTAGTTTTCCTTGTCTCATTGGACACACCAACCCTTACCATGTTAATGGTAGACTTTTGGACATTGTTACTTCCATTATTATTAATTATTATTATTAGAGTGAGATAAGAATTCAGAATTTTTCCAAACCCAACAAGTGAAAAAAACATGCCTATTTATAGGCAGAAACCCAAGAAGAGTTAGCCAACAATGATGAACAAAAGCCACCATTAAAGCATCATAAAATCTGACTTCATGGTAGCTTATTGTGTTATAAACATCCAAAAGATGTCATGCAAAATGTCACCATACATTCAAATTCTGATTTTAAGACACTCTAATCACATCTAAATACATCCATCAAGCTTCATAAATAAGCTTAATACGTATAAGTATCCAAGGCAAAAGGCATCCAAGAAAACATTCAAATCGGGCCACGATCCAGAGACCAAGTCGCGAGGTGCGAGCCACAAAGTTACAAGGTGTGATTGGCTCTCTGCCTCGGTTTTCGCTTTGCCTTATTTATTTTTCCTTTGTTCATATGTTCAAGTCCATTTATTTATGCATAAAATATTTGAACAATGCATTATAAGAAATGCAGCCCTATTCTAGGATCACTTAATGAAGCTTTGCATACAAGGAATTAAAAAATTATCAGAATAGTTTAATGAGAGTCAGAGTCTCAAACAGTAAAATAATCAAATCTAAGTCTTACTTACTATAGTTACACTGATAATGTTACCCAATTCAAAGGCAATAATTACCAAAATTAATGAACAATTGTATTGAAAAGACGCCTGAATAAGACTGAATAAAATTACACATACAATGATTGTATAAAAACCCCATATATTACTTTTTATATATTAATTATGTGGCTCCTAAAATCCCATTATATTTTTCTCCCTTTTTATTATTCCTTTTTTTTAAAAATCTCATTGGTTATTTATGTGGAGACTACATAAAATAGTTGTATATGTATCATCTCTCGAAAAGGCTATTAAGCCATTAAGGAAACAATTTTACCTAAGAAAGACAGTTTTAAAAAAGATACAAATCAGTTGGGCTCCCAATTTGAGGCCCTTAGACTTTCGAGACCTTTTGCTTTAGACTTGTTTGCACAAGTTTAAGAACTGCACTGTTTATTTATACATTCATTCCCATCACCTACATTAATGACTATTTATCAAACAGACCATAGGGTCATAGTTATAGAGTAGCCAACAGGGATTTTTTTTCCTAATCCATCCAAGAAATCGCTGATTGCGACATTAAGGGACCTGGTCCCATGCATATGGCTCTTTTGAGGTGATGAAAAAAACATAATTGTCACTCTTTAGTGTTTAGTGTAGGACTAATTATTTTTCCATTAAAGTTCGATTACAAGATTGCTTTAATTTCCGGACCTAAGAGTTATTATTATGACTACCAAACATATTAGATGTCATCATTTATGTTAGATATAAACATTGTCAAAGCTTTATATGCACAACTGATATATCATTTTCTCTTGCTCCATTTGTTTCTTTTTGTTAGTTACGTTTGAAACACACTTTATGGCGTTAATAATTATGCCTAATTTTTCTTTAGATTATTTGATTTTAATAATCCAACCTTTCGAATTTTAGTAACCAATAATCTAACATTTGCACCTAAATCCATATAATAATCTAACAGTTCAATTTTTAGTAACCAATGAACCAAACTTAAAAATGAGAGGTCAATTATATGTTACTCTGTTGTTTTCTTGAGTGTTTTAATCAACTACACTCTAAAAGATTAACATTAATTTTCCTATAAAACAAGTAAAACTCGAAATTAAGAGCTTTTAGTTCATTGGTTGGATATAGGGAGCAAAGGTTGGATTATTTACTAATAATACAAAATTTGAATTATTGGTTACCAAATCTCGAAAGGTTGGATCATTAAAAACGAATAATTATTTTTCTTTTTATTTAATACCTTTATTAGTGCTGGACCGCCGGTGATCGTTTTAGTGAATTCCAATCAAGATTGAATTGATCGCGACATTTGACATCTCAATGATAAATGTTTCCGAACAAGGACTGCTAAGAATGATTTCTATAAATTGAATGATTTCATATGTAACAAAAAAAAAAAAAAAGAAAAATGAAATACATAAACAACAAAGTTAAACGGACGGAGGAGTATAAATGAGAAAATAGAGTTGAGCATATGAGTTGGGTCAAGTCTTACTTCCAGTAGTGGGACATGAAGCAAACCCAATTCTTCCCTAATAATGCATAATAGAAAAATGATGACATGGACATTGGGCAACTATGAGTCTAGCATGAGCTCAATGTATCAATTTATGTGTAGGTTTGCTCGAATATTATTATCAATAAAATTAGGATAATACGACATGAATTTTTTTTTTGGGGTTTGTGCACCCATGCCTAGGCCGAACATGGCACACCCTATTGGCCTGCATGCATGGCCGATGAGCAGGCACAAGTGCACGACACATTTCATGCCTAACTTTAAGAAAAAATGAAAATGCAACTCCAAAAGTACAGGACACGTTGAGAAGGCTAACAAAATGGTAGTAATGATTTCTATTACAACTCTCAAATGATTTCAGTTAATTGTTCAGTTTAACCAATCAGTTAAAAATTCGAACGGGTGCAATTCAGTTCAGTTCAAAATGTCGACAGTTCAGTTCAGTTTTGGTTACAGTTTTTTTGGTTCGGTTAACTTTAGTTCAGGTCATTTGAGATTATAATTTTGTAACTCCAAACTAGCCTTAAGATAGACATTCAGTAGGAAATTTCCTACCGCTAGTCGGTCGCATGCAAATGTGTAAAATTGGTCGCAAATCACCTACCCATATTTCCAGTAGGAAATTACCTACCGCATTTTCGGTCGGAAATGTTGAGAGCTGTGGTAGCAAATCACCTACCAATATTTTTTATTTGTCGGTAGGAAATTACCTACCGCTAAAAGTCGATAGGAAAATGTTGTAAAATGCGGTAGGTAATTTTTCCGACCGAAAATTGGTCGAAAATGTACAATTAGCAACCAACGTACTTCCTACCGCTCAATACCGATCGAAAATCGGTCGGAAACATGATTTCCAACCGATTTTTCTACATTTCCTACTGTTTATGGCGGTAGGTAATTTAGCATTTCTTGTAATGTTCAAAACAATTCATTCGGATAATATTGTATCATTTTTTATTCAGTTTAGTAATATTCAAATTAAATTAGTTTCAAGTCATTTTTAGTTTCAGTTAGATCCAGTTATCATCTTTTCAGTTCAGTTTCAGTTAGCTTCAATTATCCTCTTTTCAGTTCAGTTTCAGTTCAGTTCAGTTATTTTCAGATACTCGATTTTCAGTTCAGTTTCAGTTCAGTTCAGTTATTTTCATATATTTAGCAGTTAACTTCAGTTTCAGTTCGTTTCAGATTCAGTTCAGTTAAGTTCGGTTTGATGTTTTTCAGTTGACTTTCAGTTATCAGTTCACTCAGTTCAGTTCACTTTCAGTTTCAGGTAAATTCAGACCGACCCAAAACAGTTCAGTTTTAGTTAGTTCAGTTCAGTTAAATCAGTTTTGACCCAATCTGACAGCACTAGTGATAGTGACTTCCTTAAAGAAATACATAAAAAACCAACACCGATCCTAGGTGAATGGTATTCACGTAAATACTTTTGATCCCAACGCAAATTTGTAAATAGTTATAGCCTTAGCATTATTAAGGTAAAAAATTCCAAAAGTGCATGTGGTACCAATATTTTATACTCCGTATCAAATATTATGTTTAGAAGAAAGAATCAAGATACATGGAAGGGTGCAATGAGGGAAGGAATAGTCAAATGCAGGATTTCACCTTGTCATTCCTCTAATTATTTGTCTACATGTAAATTTAGTGTTTGAGTAAAGAATAATTACACTGATCATCCTCAAGAAGATAGCCTTCACTACCTAAAATTTTGATGTGGCTCCAAAAAAAATTAGACCCTCTTCCTATTCCATATGTACCATTTAGGCAATGAATTGAATCTACTAATAATTTAATATATTACTGAAATGTTTTAGACTTTTAGTAAAATACTTATAGGTTGTATTTAATTTGTAGGAGTGCCTTGTTTTGGCTAAGATTTCGACCTATTGCTGAACCTAACTTTTGCACTTTAAAAAATAAATTAAGAGGAAATTGTTTTATTTCTAAAAATGAGTAACTTACCCTATAGTAATTTTGGGAACATGGCTTTTGATATTGGGTGCGTTCTCTACAATTTATGGCACCTGATTTTATAAGACTTGGTCTAATCTAACCTATCTGACCTATTCAGTATTGTTCAGCACTGATAAATATGAATTATTGTAATTTATTAGCCCCAACCTGACCTAAGTGGCTCAGCGTTGCTCCCTCCTTTTCACTAATAAAATAAATCGAAAAGAACCAAACTGTTGTTATTATGTATAGTACAAAAGAATGACAGAAGGGAAGCATTAAATTCATTTTTAATTAGGAAAATTGTAATAATGAGGTGAAGATAGTATGGTTCAAAGAAGATATGCCTTTGATACTATCCAATGGAACCCCATGAAAGAATTGACTAGTTAGTTGTTGAATACAAACAGCATACTCTTTTTAGTTATTTTGTTACAGTAACACAAGTACAATAATCTACTTCCTAGTTAGTACAGTATATATTCAACATTATAAAAGCAGATCAGATTTTACTGAACAGAGAAAAAGAATTTTCTGTGATAAAAAAGCTCAAGATGTGGTAACAACAAAAACAAGAGAAAGCAAAAGCTGGATCTCCCACTTCTGGCTGCTACAAATACAGGGGGGAAAAAACAATCATCTCAATCAAAAGCTCAAAAAGTGATCAATAAGTTCAAGAGTAGTAGTAGCTGTATTGTATGCAATAGTTTTAGCTACACTGCAAATTTGCCCATCACTCTAACAGCCTGTTTGCTGCAAGAATCATTTGAGAGTCAGTGAAAAACCAATCTGACCTTTTGATTTTTATTTTATTTTTTAAAATTTAATTTCTGGGTGTTAAATAGTTCCAACCATTGCCCATGTTTAGAACTTCATTCCCATTTCATGTGTTTAATTCTCTTAATTCTATCTATTTCTTGAGAAATTTGTTCCCTGTTTGGAGCTTGTAAGTTTCACTATGTGGGATTCTGAAGCTGAGTCTCCTGGAGGAAGGTATTTTGAGAGTGGAGCTCTTGTTTCAGACAAACATGGCCTTAAGACTGATGGGTTTGAGCAAAGAGGTCAATCATGGTATGTATTTCTCTACTTTGAAGTATTATCCTTTTTTGTTCTATAAAAACATAATTTGAAGCAGTTTATGACTTCTGTTTAATTGTTTTTATGTGAAGGTATGTTGCAACTGACATCCCAAGTGATCTTCTGGTACATATTGGTGAAGTTAACTTTCACCTACACAAGGTAATTAGTTGTGAAATGATGTTAATTGTTTTGAAATTGATGTTTAGAGGCAATAAAGATTAAATTAGATTGCAATAAAATTTTCAATTTTCAATCAGCAGTAATTGTATTTGAAATTTGAAGATTAGATTGCATGCAACAGTCAGGCCCACTGATCCATTAGCATGATTCAGGGCTAAATCCAAATTTATGCCTAATCTCGGGAAATACCCAGTTAATCAATGTGAGATGTTTAGTAAACATCTCAAATGACATTTTTTGTAATTTTGTCGAAAATATATTACCTAAACACCCTCTATTTGGTTGGTGCTTGGATCTCTACCCTAAGATACAAAATATTGTATCTCACATTGATTAACCTGATATTCCTCACTAATCTCTCATGTATGAGAATGAGACCGTCATAACTTTTAACTAAAAAAGACTAACATTTTGCTATATATCTTTAACCTATTACATAATCAGTTAAGTTTATACAAAAACGTTATAGCTTTATTTTCAAAAGTTACAATTTTTAAGAAAAAAAATTATCCTGTTATTCAGTCAGACTGTCTGACAAGTGACTTGCTGATCTGTCGTTATAATTTGGTTTTATAATTTGGTTGTTAACAAGAGACATACTCTGAAATATTTTGAATTCATTACCTAATTAATTTTGCAGTACCCCATGATTTCAAGATGTGGAAGATTGAGTAGGATCATATATGACACTCAGGAAGGAGAGCTAAACAAGATAACCATCAATGATCTTCCTGGAGGACCAGATTCATTCGAGCTAGCATCGAAATTCTGCTATGGCATCACAGTTGACTTAACAGCATCGAACATTTCAGGCCTAAGATGTGCAGCAGAATATCTGGAGATGACAGAGGACCTAGAAGAAGGCAACCTCATATTCAAAACTGAAGCCTTCTTAAGCTATGTTGTTCTTTCCTCTTGGAGAGACTCCATTATTGTTTTAAAGAGTTGTGAGAAGCTGTCACCTTGGGCTGAAAACTTGCAAATTGTTCGAAGGTGTAGCGAGTCTATTGCTTGGAAGGCTTGTGCAAATCCAAAAGGTATAAGATGGAATTACACAGGGAAACCAGCAAAGGTTCCTAGCCCTAAATGGAATGATCTCAAGGACTCGAGCCCTAGTAAGTTAGTCCAAGTGCCTCCGGATTGGTGGTTTGAAGACGTTTCTATTTTAAGGATCGATCACTTTGTTCGTGTGATAACAGCTATTAAAGTTAAAGGGATGAGGTTCGAACTAGTTGGTGCTTCGATTATGCAATATGCATCAAAATGGCTTCCAGGACTAAACAACGAGCTCACGAGTAGCAGCAGCAATGAGAATATCAGCAGTGGAAGCAGTGACAGTGGGGCCGGGAGCTGGAAAGGTGGGTTCCACATGATAGTCGCGGGGAACAAGGAAGATCCCGAAACAATAAAAACAAAAGATCAAAGAATGATCATAGAGAGCCTAATTAGTATAATTCCACCTCAAAAGGACAGTGTTTCCTGCAGCTTCTTGCTGAGGCTTCTGAGGATGGCTAACAAGCTAAAGGTAGCCTTAGCTTTGATCACCGAGCTTGAGAAACGTGTAGGTATGCAGTTTGAGCAGGCTACATTATCGGATCTATTAATACCTTCATACGAAAAGAGCGATACAATGTATGATGTGGATTTAGTTCAGAGACTTTTGGAGCATTTCTTAGTGCAGGAACAGACTGAGTGTGCAACTAGTCCTAGTAGGCCTTACTTGGACAAGAATATGTTTGAGGAGATTCATAGAGGAGTTGCCTCCAATGCTAAAATGCGAGTCGCAATGCTTGTTGATAGTTACTTAACTGAGATAGCTCGCGATAGGTATCTCCCTCTTACTAAGTTCCATGTCCTAGCAGAGGCTCTTCCTGAATCTGCAAGAACTTGTGATGATGGCCTTTACCGAGCTATTGATTCATATCTCAAGGTATCCTAATGTTCATTTCTTGCATTTTAATCTTGTAATTTTATTTTCTAGGATTGCACATTCATTCTTAATACTAGTTCACATATATAATGCTCATGCAACTTATCAACTCTCTGCTAATAATCAAGTAGTCTAGAGCCTTGTTCTTTTGGATCTAGATTCAAACAAGTTAAGTTGAGTTAGTTCGGTTCAGCTCTTGTTGAGTCTAGGATTTAGCCCTGTTCTTTTGGAATTAATTTCTAAATTTTTGGTTCAATTTCAGTTCAGTTTAGTTCCACTCTTGATGAGTCTAGGACGTAGTTTAATTCGGTTTAGTTCTATTCAGTTCAGTTCAGACAAATTCACTTTAGTTATTAGTTCAGATTAATTCAGTGCAAAAGAATAATGCCCAAGTCCGATTCAATTCCGTTCAGTTTCAGTTAAAATCCATCCAAACTAAAAGAACACAGTCTAGGTCCATTGCTGATTCCAACAGCCAATTGTTATCATGCAAAACCAAGCTACTAGTTGAAAACAATGAAATACATAAACTTGAATTTTTATGTATTTAGACAGAAAAATTAGTTCACCACTTCACTTCACTATATGAACTACATGCTGCACACTACATACTAGAAACCAAATTAATGATGAATTCAGCTTCCCTATAAAATGAAGTGCTAGGCAGAAAAATTCACACAACACAAATCCTAGCAACATTATCCTAAAGTTTTGAATATTACAGGCACATCCTACACTGTCAGAACATGAAAGAAAGAGGTTATGCAGAGTGATGGATTGCCAGAAGCTCTCAATTGATGCATGTATGCACGCGGCTCAAAATGAGCGGCTCCCATTAAGGGTAGTGGTGCAAGTCCTCTTCTCTGAGCAAGTTAAGATAAGCAACGCGCTAGCCAACAACAGCCTGCAGCAGAAAGATAGTACTAGTCTAGTAGGAGAGCCTCAGTATCAGCCAATGGTCTCAACTCGAAAGACCTTTCTTGAGGGGACCCCACAATCGTTCCAAGAAGGTTGGACAACAGCAAAGAAGGACATTAACGCCATCAAGTTTGAGCTTGAGACAGTGAAAACTAAATATATTGAGTTACAGAATGAGATGGAGAGTTTACAAAGGCAGTTTGATAAGATGGTGGCAAAACCAAAACAGAGTTCTTCATCAGCATGGAGTAGTGGGTGGAAGAAGCTGAGTAGACTTGCAAAAATTAATCAGATGGATAATCATGATGATGGGTATGATCAGCCCGTTGCAGAACAGGTCAGAAAGCCGCCTAGAAGGTGGAGGAATTCCATTTCCTGAGTGCGTGGTTTTCATAGAGTATATAACACAATCTTGGACCTCAACTATCAATTTAATTTAAGCTTATGATTGAGATG
The DNA here is from genome assembly GCA_951394345.1 of Salicornia ramosissima. Taxonomy (NCBI): domain Eukaryota; kingdom Viridiplantae; phylum Streptophyta; class Magnoliopsida; order Caryophyllales; family Amaranthaceae; genus Salicornia; species Salicornia ramosissima. The sequence goes on along the minus strand of OX596233.1, from coordinate 44,026,756 downwards.
GCCTGGAATATTACTATCTTATATACTAATCTATCAGCTGTTTTGTAAAGTTTTTTCTATTTCTCTACCATAGTTGAATTGCTTTTTTCCCCTTACATTGTCCATTTATTGAATTGTTCTTCTTTCCTGCAATAGATACATACAAAGAGCAAAAGGTTTGTTTGTTACTAGTGTGTGTTTATATTCTTTGTGTCTCGGAGAAGTGAATTTAAGTATAGAAGTTTAAATTTGGTAGTACAATTATCTAGTTATTTTTTGCTGCGCGCAAATGATTTAGGAGCTTGCATCTACTACTTCCTCCTGTTTTTGTAGTTGTTACACTTTATTGTTGGGGAAAGAGGGCTTAATGAAACAATCATATTAACAAGGGACACAATAAGACAACGAAATAAACCTTCGAGGCGCGTGAACGTTTTCCTAAAACTAGATTTGGACCCTATAAATATGAGCAGTGTTTACCGAAAAAGTCTTTGAGATACAACGAAGAACTGAACAAGTTTTGTAGCTCACACAAAACTCAAATATATGTAAAAGTTTAAGAAGAGGAAACTACTTTGTGAACTTTTAATCTAGAAAAGAGAGAATTAGGTTATGTTTTCTCTCTCCTCAAGTGGTTCATATATAGACCACATACATCAGAAACAACTCAAAACCACGTTCAAAAAGCATAACAGACTGATTGAACGAGCATGCAAAAGAATCGGAACAAACCGTAACTGGCGATGACCGCAAACTCGCGAGTTGGGTCACGAGTCGCGGAAAGTTTCTGCCTCTTGCACATTTGGTCTGTTTTTCGCGTGTCGTGCATATTAGTTCACGACTCGCGACTTACCCCTGTTTCTGCCTTATGTGTAATCATTATATGTACGTTTATAACACCTTACCCACATAAACGTAACATATAACCCTTATGCTTTAAATAACTTTCCAACAATCCTCGCTCATTTAGAATATAAGAAAACCACAAAGTAAACATTCCACTTCAAATAATTTCATGCATAAATGAAAGTGTACATGACTTGAACTTCCAGCTAGTACAAAATACATACAAGAATTCGTATCCAAATGGTGTTGATAAACAATTGAACCAATTTCAATACATATCAAAACCTGACAATTTTACACGCATAAAATACTTTACTTCCTTACAACCATGTCTCCTATATCTTCTCATGAATGCATCAAAGCTATGCCCCTTTAGCTTCTTGAAGCGACCACACTTCGCATTCACTTAGGTAGATCTCTAACATGCCCCTGTGATTAAGCACAATCTCGAAATCTATTAAGGATAAACCAACCTCTTTTACCATCACAGATTTTCAGAACTTTACCTTGGACGATTACACAAGTTCTCAATCAACAAATGAGAGAATTGATCTCATTGAACTTAAGACCCAACATCTTATTGGGCGTCAAGTTGAGATTCTTTCATTCATGACTATTTCAGGGCCCTCAATCTAAACCGATTGCCATCCACTACTATATTGTATCTCTAGCTAAACCGCTAGTCTTTTTTTCATACATAGTCAATAATTATAGTGCACCATCTTTATGAACTTGAATATAATTTCTTATAAATTCAACCTTTTTACCAGCCAAATACATAGCAATAAACTCTATTGTCAAAGAAAGTCTATGACGCAAGTTTCCTTCTTGAATACCTAAGAAATATCACCTTCCCTATAGAGGAACACCCATCAAATAGATGAGAAATAACTTTAAACTTGCATTCGAATTCCCTTCGACAATCGAAGAATATTACTATAAATCAAACCAAAATATGGTTTCCTTATAATACATGACGAATAATTAATTTTCAACGTTCCATACTAGTATCACTAGTAAAATTCCACAGTTTGCCCACCGCAAATGCAATAATATTCGTCATTAGTCATTACTTACATTAAACAACCTATAGTTTGCATTAACATTTATTTAGTAATAACTTATTCAGTATACATAGGTGTTTAATTCTTATATTCAAGATGACATTAACCTCCCCCAAATCTTTTATAGGGATAAAAACCGTTTTAAAATAAAACATGTATGCCATCTACATATAGTAGCATTATGACCATAGTCATTAATTTACTATAGATACACTTGTTTGAATTGTTCATAAGATTCATTAGACAACACAATGTCATCAAATTCTTGATTTCATTGTTGGCACTTATTTAAGCCCATACAAAGTTTTAATCAACTTAACTTTATGTTCTTGTCTTTACACATCAAACTCTACCGTTTGTTGAATGTAAACCTTTAAACACATCACTCAAGAATGTTATCTTGACATACATTTAATGGATCATAATGTAACACCCTAATAATTCTCATCAAGTTATAAATGCTATTTCAAGGAATATTGAGAATTATTAAAGTGTTATCGCCACGTGTAGAAACGTATCGGCTTACTCAGAATTTTGTAGCGGAAATAAAATAGTACTAAGTTTAAAATAAAACTAAATCTTATTACAACTTGGAACCATTAAGGCCTTGAAATTTATTGAATCAACTTAAACGAAATAAATCCAACTTAATAAATGAAAATGTCTAAAATCTCCCAAACTAAAACGTTAAATCGAATTTGGAAAATATTTCATAAAGTAAATAAATGTTTCAGAAATACCACTCGTCACTCAAGCCCATAAGCGTCCCTGAATTCCTGCACAAACTTACCTTGACCCTGAACGACTGCTCACCAATAATTGGGTCATCACAGGGTCAAGATATTAACAAGACCAAATTTGCACGGCGTCAGCAAAGCTGAGTACGGCAATTAGATAAGCATACAGATCTATTGCATATAAAAATCATGTCAAAAACTTAAATGCTATGGTGAGGTAATTAGTCATTATTCCTTGTAAACACATTTATTATTAAGTGGTCCTCTAGAGCCGAAGCCAGTGTAAGCACCGGGCGAGTTGTCTATGCCTAGAAGGTGACAATGGGAGCTACCCACGTCACAAATAAAAGGATTGAGCTCAATCTGCTAATGGAACACGTGGATCCTACGGTTCCCTTAAAGTCACGAGACCTGCCGTGACCCCAACCGACATCCATGCCAATACTCTAGACGTGCACTTGTCTAGAGTTTTAATGCTTACCCGAATCTTTCACTTTAAGTGATTAGTGTCTTGAGAGTTGCTACACATAACAAACACACACATACAATTCATATAACACTTGTTTTAATTTGTTGTTCAGATAAAACACACTGATCTCTTGTCTATTTAACGAGATTCCCATTAAGAACTTATGTCTTAAGTGGTATCCCAAAGCTATTAAAGGGCATGAAATATTCGGAGAATCTATTCATGCATTACTAATAAATTTGAAAGGGACAACCTGTCCATATGCAAAATAAATTGCAACTAATGAAGCATGAACTATTCAAAGAACCTATTCATGCAATATTCTCTTTATAATGGGGAACATGAAATAATCCTTCCTATTCTTTTCTTGACAGGTTTGCACACACATGTTATACAAACAACTATAATCATCACAAATAATCATGTTCCATAAATTCACATATCTTAGACAATCATGATAGAAATATGCAAAGTCCTAACATGATACTACGTCTGAAAACTTATCAATTACGCGTACCTTGAATAAACTTGGTGGTACTCCACCTTTTCCTTTCAGAACTCGCCTAAGTAATATTCCTCGCCTATAATAAAAAAGACAATAGTATTAACTCGAGTCCTAAAATATCCAGCATCTCTAACCTATCCTAAGACCTCCCGTAAATCACTAGATAATAATATTAATTACTTAATTATATGTATAATTACAAGATTTAATCCCAGATTTAAAAAGAAAATAAAAGATAATAATTTTTTTTTTTTAAAACATATACGTACATATGTGTGTGTGTGTATATATATACATATACATACATACACGCATATATATATGCATATACACATATATACATATACACTTGGCAGTAGGTACTACCTACGGGCACCACGAATCGGTGGCTCGGCAGTCGGCGGCAGGGCGGCAGGCGGCGGCAACGGCGTGGAACCCCGGCGACGCAGCTACGGGCTGCCGGTGGTGGCGGCACTGCGTCTGGGTAGCTCGTGAAGAAGAGATCTACTCTGTTTTTTTTTTTAAAGAAAATCGAGTGGAGGTGCTGCGGGGACCGGCGGTCGTACGGTGGTGGTGCCTTGGTGGTTATGGAGGTTGAAGGTAGGTGGATATGGAGGTTTAGAGATGGATTGAAGATGAGGTATGGAGGTTTTGAATTTCATTTTCTTCTTCTTTGGGTCACGGTGAGAGAGAGAAAGAGAGAGTTGTTTTTTTTGACTTGATTTGGTTTACCCTGGGGTATTTATAATGTTACTGCTGTTTAGGGTTTCTCAATAGGTTGGGCCTGTGACAAACTCTTTTAAGCCCTTATCATTTTCAAACACTGAATTTTTACTATGTCATTCTTTTTATTTATTTATTTATCTGTTTGAACGGTTCCTAACCGACAATTAAAACCTTTTGAGTTATGTTAAATATGACCCACAAATTTTCATAAAAATGATTTTAAACATATAAATCATTAATATTCCCATAAAATAAAATATTTAATTTATTTTATTAACTCTAATTCCGAAAATATCCGTTATGGATGTAAAATCGCGTATTTATGTATAATTAACTCTTATACTAGGGTATAAAAATACGGGGGATTACATTCTACCCCCCTTAAAAGAAGTTTCGTCCCCGAAACTTATGTCACTAATAACTTTATATTTTAAAGAAATGCACTGCTAAGTAAAAGTCTAAGGACTAGAGCTGCTGTAACTTGACTCTTACTTTTACTTCTACTACTTGTTCCCGACGATATGCCCGGAAACTCTTGAGACTATGTCCCCAAAACGAGGAAAAGAACTAAACTATTCAGTGCAAGCATGCCAAAATAGTAATCATAATGCTAATAATGCTATAAAATGCTGTAAAAGCACGAAATTCTATCGCATTCTACCCCCCCTTAAAGAAAAAGAGTTACGCCCTCGTAACTCACCGTTTAAAATAATTCGGGGTACTTGCTCTTCATATCTTCCTCGGCTTCCCAAGTGGCTTCTTCGTACTCTTGGTTAGACCAAAGGACCTTTACTAACTTTATATCCTTGTTTCGGGTACTTCGTACCTTACTGTCCAATATCTTGACGGGTCTTTCTTCATATGTCAAATTTTCATCCAACTGAATTGCTTCCGGTTGCAGTACATGCTTGGAATCCGGGATATACTTCTTAAGCTGTGAAATGTGAAATACATCATGCATCTTCTCAAACTCCATCGGTAAGGCAAGCTTGTATGCTAACGTTCCGATTCTTTCCAAAATTTCATACGGACCTACATACTTTGGGCTAAGTTTACCCTTTTTCCCGAATCGCATGATACCTTTCGTTGGTGAAACCTTCAGGAAAACTTTGTCACCAACTTTAAATTCATCCTCCCGTCGTTTCTGATCTGCGTAGCTCTTATATCTATCTTGGGCTGCTTGAATTCTACTCTGGATTAGCTTAACAGTTTTAACTGTCTCTTCTATGAACTCAGTTCCCAGGACAATTTGTTCACTAAGGTCGTTCCAACAGATAGGGCTTCTACACTTCCTCCCATACAGCGCTTCGAAGGGTGCCATTCCGATGCTAGCGTGGTAACTATTGTTATAGGAGAACTCGATAAGGTCCAAGTGATCCTCCCAAGATCCTTAGAAATGGAGTGCACATGCCCTCAACAAATCTTCCATAGTTTGATTCGTTCTTTCGGTTTGCCCATCAGTTGCTGGGTGAAACGTTGTGCTCATTTTAAGAGTTGTGCCCAAATTCTCTTGCACCTTTTTCCAGAACTTTGATAAAAATCGAGAGTCACAATCCGAGATGATATCCTTCGGTACTCCATGCAGTCTTACCACATTCTTTATGTAGGTTTTCGCCAGTTGCTTCTTTTTCCAAGTTTCTTTGATGGGTATAAAAACTGCAGACTTAGTCAGTCGATCTACTACCACCCATATGGTGTCTTTACCACTCTTAGCACTAGGTAAAGCCGTGACAAAATCCATCGATATCGAATCCCACTTCCAGACTGCCACTTCCAGCGGTTGAACTGCCCCCATTGGCCTCTTGTGATCTATCTTCACCTTTTGGCATGTAAGGCACTTTGATACGAATTCTGCAATTTCACGCTTCATATTGGGCCACCAGTAGGCCAATTTTAAATCCTTGTACAACTTATCACCTCCGGGGTGAACAGAGTACGGTGTGTTATGAGCTTCCTCCATTATTCTTCGTTTCAACTCCTCACAATTTGCGGGTATGCACCACCTTCCTTTATAACGCAAGCTTCCATCGTCAAATACTCTAAAGTCACTCTCCTTGGTTTGACCTAAATTTCCTTTTACTTTATTTAGCTTATCATCCTCCTTTTGTTTTTCCACAATCTCATCAAACAATGTGGGTGCTATTGACATGGCTGCTATCAAGTTTTCCACTTCCCCTTCGTACATAACTTCCAAGTTTAACCTTTCAAACTCTCTGCACAGGGTGTCTTCGACCATCAGGGTATTGATTCCATGAGTCGTCTTGCAGCTCAAGGCGTCGGCGACTTTATTGGCTTTTCGTTCGTGGTATTGGATATCCAAGTCGTAATCCTTAATTAATTCTAGCCATCTCCTTTGTTTCATGTTCAAATCTTTCTGAGTGAAAATATACTTTAAGCTTTTGTAATCCGTAAATATCTTACTCCTTACGCCATAAAGGTAATGTGTCCATATCTTCAGGGCAAACACTATAGCAGCTAGCTCCAAATCGTGAGTAGGGTAATTTGCCTCGTACGGTTTTAGTTGTCTTGATGCATAGGCTACCACCTTTCCATTCTGTTGTAAGACACATCCTAAACCATTCTTTGAAGCGTCACTATATACTTCAAACCCCTCGGTTCCTTCAGTTAGGGTTAACACCGGTGTTGTTGTCAATCGGTTCTTCAAGGTTCGGAACGCTTCTTCGCAATTTTCATCCCATTCAAACTTCTTTTCCTTCTTCATCAAGTTAGTCATGGGTCTTGCTATCTTAGAGAAATCTTTCACAAACCTTCTGTAATAGCCGGCTAAGCCCAAAAAGCTTCGGACATCAGTCACGTTCTTAGGGGTAGACCACTCGCTCACTGCTTTGATCTTTTCAGGATCCACACATACTCCTTCCTTCGACACGTAGTGTCCCAAGAATGCAACCTTTTCTAGCCAGAATTCACACTTAGAAAACTTGGCATACAACTTGTTTTCTCTTAAGGTCTCCAGGACTGTTCTTAAATGCTTGACATGCTCATCCTGACTCTTTGAGTACACTAGTATGTCGTCTATGAAAACCACCACAAACTTATCCAAATATTCGTGAAACACCCTATTCATCAAGTCCATAAACATAGTTGGTGCGTTGGTTAACCCAAACGGCATAACGGTAAATTCATAATGGCCATAGCGAGTTCGGAAGGCAGTGTTTAATACGTCTTTATCGGCTACTCTCAACTGATGATAGCCGAACCTCAGATCGATCTTTGAGAACACGCAAGCTCCTTTGAGTTGATCGAATAAATCATCAATTCTAGGTAAGGGATACTTGTTTTTGATGGTCACATTATTCAACTCCCTATAGTCTAAGGCTCCCATCTTTCTTCCTCACAAATAGCACAGGGGCTCCCCAAGGTGATACACTAGGCCGGATATAGCCTTTATCAAGCAACTCTTGTAACTGGGTTTTTAGTTCACTCATCTCCGCAGGTGCCATTCTATATGGTGCTTTGGAGATAGGGGCTGTCCCAGGTACTAAATCTATGGTGAACTCAACCTCTCTTTTTGGTGGCATACCCGAAATCTCATCAGGAAAAACATCAACAAATTCATTAACTATTGGAACATCATCCAAATTCATTCCCCTCCTCTCACTTAAATCTAGAACACAACAGAAGTACAATGGGTGTCCTTTTGTAACTAGCTTTTTCAGTTTCATGGCAAAGATTATCCCAAAACCCTTATTCTTGCTAGGGTTCTTGTAGGAAATGGGGGTTCCTAAAGGAGTTCTCAAGAATACCCTTTGTGCTTTACAATCTGTTTTTCCCTCATACTTGCTTAACCAGTCCATTCCTAAGATAATGTCCAGACCCCCTAAAGAAATCTCTATAAGGTCAGAAGGAAAGTTAGATTCTCCTATTTGTAATGGCAATTCCTTGTGAAGTCTAGTACAGTTAACTACCTCCCCAGTGGGTAGGCATATAGGTATTTGGACTAGCTCCGCCTTATTCAACCCCAACTTTACCACAACAGACTTAGAAATAAAAGAATAGGTTGCACCAGAATCGAAAAGAACTTTAACCATAAAGGAGTTTAGGGAAAAAGTACCCGTGACAGTATCAGCTGCTCTCTCGCCTTCTTTCTTTCCCATGACGTTCAATCTGCCTGCAGTGTTGTTCTTGTTCTGATGATGGTTATTCTCTACCCCTCCTTGCTTAGTGTGGTTGTTTTGGTTGCCCGAATGTCCTCCTGTTTTATCATGGGGTCTTCCTTTAGTTTCATTCCTTTCAGTCTCGGGTTTGGAGAAACACTCAAACGCTCTGTGTCCTTTCCTCTTACAGTTGTTGCAGGTGACCAGATTACCTTCGCAGTCCTTCTCAGGATGGTTTCTTGGACATTTCTTGCAGAAGTAGGTTCGTCCGCTAGTATCAGGCCTTTGTTGTCCCTGCCCTTTTCCTGCGTTCTGGTTTCCTTTGTTTCGATAATTTCCATTCATCTACTTTTTGAAATTGCCCTGATGACTAGTTTGTTGGAACTCTTTCCTCTTTTCTCCCACAACACCCTCTCCTTTAGCATTCCGTTGGAAGAGGCTGTATAAGTTCGCAGCCCTTCTGTACACATCATCCAACCTTGTGAAAGTCTCTCCACCCAAGTTCATCTTTATCTCCATGGAGAGTCCCTGCTCGAACCTCTGAGCCTTTAGCTCCTCCATGGCTACCACTTCTGGGGAAAATCTGGACAAGGCGGCGAACTTAGCATAGTATTCCGCTATGCTCATCCTCCCCATTTTCAAATCGAAGAATTCATCAGACTTTTGCTTCTTCAACCAGGCAGGATAAAATTTGTTCCTGATGCTGGTCTTAAAAGCATCCCAGTTGAATCCAGCGGCCTCGCGGATGGCAGGCCCACTCCCCCTCCACCATAGATCTGCCTCATCCTTCAGGTATAAGGTAGCTTGGTTGACCCTAAGCGCTTCAGGACAGTCTAGAGTATCGAAAATCTTGTCAAATTCCCTTAACCAGCTTTCCAATTGTGATGGGTCAGGGCCCCCTTTAAAATAGGGTGGCTTCACTTGTGCCAACTTTTTGAACATCTCCCCAGCAGGGTCGTTCTGGTCATTGCGATTTGCGTTCAAGTTCTCTGCCAATAGCCTTATGGCATCAGCTAGGGCTCGGTTATCTGCCATCCTATTTTTCCTCCTGAATAAAAGGGAAACCCATTTAGGTTTACCAAATTAACTTTGGATAGGCTATTAACTGACTATCCCTACTAATAACTCTAAATCATATTATCCAGAAAATAGGCATGAACTATCACTCTATCATAGCGAACACATAATTTAAGCAAGAAGAATACCAAATAAAAATAGAATAAAAGAGATTCCCATAGCGCGGTGTTAAGTGCTTGGTTTGGACATTGATACTTAATCTTTATAAATTCCAAGTTTTTATTAATTTGAAACAATAGAGACCCCTAACTATACTCCTCTATTTTGAGACGTCTATAATTTAGTAATAAGTAAATGAATAAATGAATAAAGGAACAACTTCGTACGACTCAAAGTAGTATTATTATTATTACATACTAAAAATTACTATTATCGCGCTTGTCTGCCTTCTCCTGATAGACACTTGGATCAAAATCTTCATCTCTGTCTTCCTCTTCAGAACTTCCATTCATTCCCAGTTCTTCTTCATCGAGGGTTGTCGCAGGATCTCCGCTTGGAATCTTATATGCGTCCATCAGGTAATCATCCTCTAAGTCCGATTCAGTTGGTCTCATATGTGCTTGATAGATTTTCTGCTTCTCTTCCCACGTAGTCGTCGTAAGGTATGCAGTTAAGATAACTTTCGTCTCATCTGTTTTACCTGCTCTTAGGACTGCTAATTGTGCTTCTTCTATTCCTTTCTTATCCTTGTTTATATTAATGCTACCCTGACTCGATGCAGTATTTTCAATTTTTCCTTGTTTTTCATTCCACTCACTCTCAAGTTTTATTAGCCACTTTCGTAGACCATCTCCTAATATATATTCGTCCGGGTAGGCGAGACTGTTGAATTGTCCAGCAAACATGAATAATGGTGCTTTAAAATACTGAAAGACTGGTGTAAACGATTCTTTCTTTGGTAAATAATGTAAGAACATGGCGGCAATGTAGGCTTGGGTGACGTCGTTTACTCTATTTTCTTCTAGAAATATATCAAACACATACGTTGTTATCTTGTTCAGATATTCAATGATTGTTTCATTATCTTTCTTGATTAGGTGATCGTTAGGTGGATTTCTTGAAGGAAACAACATCTGTACGTATGTAAGTGCATGTGATCCCACGCAATACCAATTTCCAAAAGGAATAAAAACAACAACATGTTACTAACATATAATCACTGAACACAAACACAGTCAATATCATCATCATATATAACAAATAGCCACAATACTTATTCACGTTAATACCCTTCCCAAATCCTCACCAAGGTTAATTTAGAAAATCTTATTTTGCAAATGAAAATATATTAAAATAAAATTTTGACGTTTTGAGAAAGTTTTGGATCAAAACCTGAGGCTAACTGATACCACTTTGTAACACCCTAATAATTCTCATCAAGTTATAAATGCTATTTCAAGGAATATTGAGAATTATTAAAGTGTTATCGCCACGTGTGGAAACGTATCGGCTTACTCAAAATTTTGCAGCGGAAATAAAATAGTACTAAGTTTAAAATAAAACTAAATCTTATAAAAACTTGGAACCATTAAGGCCCTGAAATTTATTGAATCAACTTAAACGAAATAAATCCAACTTAATAAATGAAAATGTCTAAAATCTCCCAAACAAAAACGTTAAATCGCATTTGGAAAATATTTCATAAAGTAAATAAATGTTTCAGAAATATCACTCGTCACTCAAGCCCATAAGCGTCCCTGAATTCCTGCACAAACTTACCTTGACCCTGAACGACTGTTCACCAATAATTGGGTCATCACAGGGTCAAGATATTAACAAGACCAAATTTGCACGGCATCAGCAAAGCTGAGTACGGCAATTAGATAAGCATACAGATCTATTGCATATAAAAATCATGTAAAAAACGTAAATGCTATGGTGAGTAATTAGTCATTATTCCTTGTAAACACATTTATTATTAAGTGGCCCTCTAGAGCCGAAGCCAGTGTAAGCATCGGGCGAGTTGTCTATGCCTAGAAGGTGACAATGGGAGCTACCCACGTCACAAATAAAGGAATTGAGCTCAATCCGCTAATGGAACACGTGGATCCTACGGTTCCCTTAAAGTCACGAGACCTGCCGTGACCCCAACCCACATCCATGCCAATACTCCAGACGTGCACTTGTCTAGAGTTTTAATGCTTACCCGAATCTTTCACTTTACGTGATTAGTGTCTTGAGAGTTGCTACACATAACACTTGTTTTAATTTGTTGTTCAGATAAAACACACTGAACTCTTGTCTATTTAACGAGATTCCCATTAAGAACTTATGTCTTAAGTGGTATCCCAAAGCTATTAAAGGGCATGAAATATTCGGAGAATCTATTCATGCATTACTAATAAACTTGAAAGGGACAACCTGTCCATATGCAAAATAAATTGCAACTAATGAAGCATGAAATATTCAAAGAACCTATTCATGCAATATTCTCTTTATAATCGGGAACATGAAATAATCCTTCATATTCTTTTCTTGACAGGTTTGTACACACATGTTATACAAACAACTATAATCATCACAAATAATCATGTTCCATAAATTCACATATCTTGAGAATCATGATAGAAATATGCGAAGTCCTAACATGATACTACGTCTAAAAACTTATCAATTACGCGTACCTTGAATAAACTTGGTGGTACTCCACCTTTTCCTTTCAGAACTCGCCTAATTAATATTCCTCGCCTATAATATAAAAGACAATAGTATTAACTCGAGTCCTAAAATATCCAGCAGCTCTAACCTATCCTAAGACCTCCCGTAAATCACTAGATAATAATATTAATTACTTAATTATATGTATAATTACAAGATTTAATCCCAGATTTAAAAAGAAAATAGATAATAATTTTTTTTTTAAAACATATACGTATATATGTGTATATATATATATACATATACATACATACACGCATATATATATATGCATATACACATATATACATATACACTTAGCAGTAGGTATTACCTACGGGCACCACGAATCAGTGGCTCGGCAAACGGCGGCAGGGCGGCAGGCGGCGGCAACGGCGTGGAACCCCGGCGACGCAGCTATGGGCTGCCGGTGGTGGTGGCACTGCGTCTGGGCGGCTCGTGAAGAAGAGATCTACTCTGTTTTTTTTTAAAGAAAATCGAGTGGAGGTGCTGCGGGGACCGGCGGCCATACGGTGGCGGTGCCTTGGTGGTTATGGAGGTTGAAGGTAGGTGGGTATGGAGGTTTAGAGATGGATTGAAGATGAGGTATGGAGGTTTTGAATTTCTTTTTCTTCTTCTTTGGGTCACGGTGAGAGAGAGAAAGAGAGAGTTGTTTTTTTTTTTTTCCTTTTTGCTTTTTGACCTGATTTGGTTTACCCTGGGGTATTTATAATGTTACTGCTGTTTAGAGTTTCTCAATAGGTTGGGCCTGTGACAAACTCTTTTAAGCCCTTATCATTTTCAAACACTGAATTTTACTATTTCATTCTTTTTATTTATTTATTTATCTGTTTGAACGGTTCCCAACCGACAATTAAAACCTTTTGAGTTATGTTAAATATGACCCACAAATTTTCATAAAAATGATTTCAAACATATAAATCATTAATATTCTCATAAAATGAAATATTTAATTTATTTTATTAACTCTAATTCTGAAAATATCCGTTATGGGTGTAAAATCGCGTATTTATGTATAATTAACTCTTATACTAGGGTATAAAAATACGGGGGATTACACATAAGATTATAAATAGCTACATGTACTATAAATAACTTATAATAAAACACTAACATTGCGTGAATGCCATTAATCGGAATTACGACACATCAATAGTCCATCAACTTTCAATAACCTTGAAAAATCATTTCCACCCAATAGGTTTACTTTTAGGAGTAAATTAATCAAAATCCAAATATTTTACTCATGATAGATTTTATCTCATCATAAATAATCTTATTCCAAAAGGAACAACTCAAGACCTCATGGCCTCAAAAATTAAAGGATCATATTCCATATTGAAACATATGGAAACCTTTATCAAAATAAAACTTTGATTCTTTAAACATACATGAAAGTAGGCTAACAAATTTTATTAGCCATATTACCTTGCTAAATTATGATGATCTAGATGTATCATTCTCAATCTGAGTTTGAACATCTATGTCCTGATCATATACACTATGATCAGTTTCTTAAAAATTGGTACTTGGAGTTACATCCTTTAATCTAGGAAGTGATAAATAATTATTAATTACGTGTTGCATCCTTTCACCATATGGTGGTATATATATACCAACTAAACGTCACCTGTTCTATAACATAAAACCCATAGAATTTGCTATATCGCATATTCTATATTGATGCGCTCAACTCCATTTTCATCCAAACTTTTACATTTGGATTCCAAACTTTGAAATAACTCAAGTTTGACTTCTTTTAGTACCATAGTTCATATGGGATTTCCTTATATCTTTCATCAGATATCTTTTCGAAATATAACATGTCATAAAGACAACTTTACCCCATATACCATCACTTAAAATTTAATATAATAACATGGAATAAACCATCACTTTCTTTCTGAAATGCGTCACCTACCACTATATATGTTGTAGTGTAAAACTTAATTCATGTATATAATTTATACATATTGAAAAACTTTGGATCAAGTAATTCACTGCCTACTGATAGAGTATATAACATATTACTGGGCTTCAACTATTAGCTTAAGCTTTTGGTTGAGATGGTTCTCTAACACCTACAACAAGTCCAAATCTTTTAATTTGTCTAGTATCATATTGGAGAATATTGTGAAATTATACATCACAAGCTCATTGTCTTAAGAGTATATAATCCTTGTCTAATAAATGCATACCCTCTTGAAACCGTAAGGTACTTATAATCACAATGAAGTGATTGTCATTATTCATTTACCTTGAATTATTTTAATGAACAACAAAAACAAACAAATAAGTCTATAAATAATTCTATTATACCATAGACTTCAATAATTAAATTGATCATTGACATAATTCCATAAATTACATAAACCTCTAAATCAAGCTAGAGATTATGGCCTTCATGATTAATTAATTGCAATATTAACCATGCAATATTTTAATTCATCCTTATTATTCTATTAAACCATAGAATAACAATCATAAGCAAATTAATCATTTGTACGACGATTGCAATTAACAACCACTAACATGAGAATCATACATAATTAGATAAAACAATCTAACAAAATATTTTGTTTTCCACAATTGTTTTAAACTAATTAAATAATTAACCCAAACTTAAAAATTTCATATGCTTGACCACATATATATATATATATATATCGATTGGTTGTTAATCATTAGTAATGATACCAAAGTATAGATTACCACTATGTCCGATCAAAATGCCTTGATCAAAATTATATCAACAGATAACTCATAATCCTTTAAAACCAAGAGATTATAATTTCATGATTAATTTAATTACTGCAATAAATATTGTTGAGGTGATTTTGTGGTCACAACAATGTAATTTATATTGGTGGGCTTGAGAGCTAGTCCAAATTCCACGAGATGGGCTTATGAATCTGCACAATGAACAAAAGTGAGCTACCCCCGGTGGTGTTACCGGGGAACGGCCCTCCGACGCTCAAGTCAGTAAGTATGAAAGGTATGAGAATATAGAGAGAGAAAGTCAGGGAGAAGTTTGGGATGTGTTTTCTTTTTTGGATACCTTGGCATGTGTATGGGGAGGGACTATTTATAGTACCCTGAGACTGTGCTGGAGAACTGCCCCTGGTAGGTTGAACTGTGCCAGGCAGGCTGGGCTGGACCTGGTCAGTAACCCTGTACCTGGTGGACGTTCTCTAGACCTGGTAGGCTGGACCTGGACCAGGTTGCTGTCGTCAGGGCCTGGTAGATATGATCTGGACCAGGCAGGTGCTTGAGCGTGGATTTTAGGTGATCAGGGGCCCTTGTATGGACTTTGTCCTATACCAGGACCTGATCCTTTGTGGGCCTTCATTATGAGGGAACTCCGTGGTTTGTTGAGTGTTGGACTGGGCCTTAGCTTTGCATGTGGCTGGCCCAATAATTAATGGGGTGCATTGTGCCCCATCAATTTGCCCCCCAAGTCCATAAAAATTGAGTAATAATTTTTGTGGATTTTGTCGAGTAGACCTTGGTCCTAGTAGCAGGACGTTGTGAACAGCCTTCTTCTTCTTCTGAATTTGAAGAGCTTTTTTCTTTTTTTTTTTTTTTTTTTCACCTTGATCGTCTTGAATAGCAGTTCGGTCTCACCCTTTTTGACCTGTTTTTTGGCAGCTGAGGCCCAGGTGAGGGTGGACTGGGATAAACTGGGAGTAGATGACCAGAGGAGGCCTTCCAGGGCCATCCCCCTGGAGCCTCCAACCAGGATGAAGTTCGTCCTGTTGGAGAATGATAAGAGTCTCCCTCTGAGGCCTGCTCCTAGATTCGTTCCTTTCAACCCTGATGCTGTCAGGAGTAACCAGGGCAGGCTGCCCCCCAGACCGAGAACAAATGTAGAGGCTCCTTCTTCCATCGCCTCGAGGATAGCAACTGGGCCAGTTAGGAGGTCCAGGAGGAATGCAGGGCTGACCCCTCCTGTGGCCGGAAGCGCCAGGGTTGCAATGACTAGGCACCAGGGGTCTTCCCTGGTTATCACTGAAGGTGGGAAGAGGCCTAGGTCTTCAGATCTTGGGGAGGCCACCTTGAAGGGCAAGGAGGTGGTCACCTTGGACGATAATGATGATGAGGATGATGATGATGATGAGGAGCCTCTGAGGCTCAAGAGGAGGAGGAGGGTCCAGGAGCAGGCTAGATTTCAGGCTGTCATGGCCATCCATGAGGATGACCTGGCCCAGGCTGGCTTGGACTCTTCTGTGGGGGGAGATGAATTCCTTCTGGGGAGTCATCCCTCTGACAGGGCTGGCTTTTCTGGCATGCCTTCTTACTCCCAGCTTTCTAACTGGAGTGGGAGGTCTGCGGAGATGGCAGGGCCTGTCAGCTCAGTTTCTGAAGTGCCTGGTTCTTCCTCCTTGGGGGGCCAGGCAGCTACAGCAGCAACAACATCAACAACAACAACAACTACAGCAGCACTACCAACAACAACAACGACAGTAATAGCAACAACAACAGTAGCAACAGCAACAACAACAACAACAACACCAGCAACAGCACCAACAACAACAACAAAACCAACATCAGCAACAACACCACAAACAGCAGCAACAACACCAACAGCAGCAGCAGCAGAAGCACAGAATTTATTGCCCTCCTACAATCTTCCCCCTGAATTGGCAGCCTTGTTCAACTCTGAGTTCCCTACGCCTGAGGAGGGAAGTTTTGATGCTGCCCCAGGTGTGGCCTCTGATAGATATATCAGGGGGATGCTGCACAGCGTCTTGCGTCCTCAGGACAGGCCATCCAGTTCAGTGGCCGACTCTGGGATTACCCTGAGATGGGTGATCGGACTGGTATGAATTCTTTACTTTCTTCTGCTTTTGCTACCTTGCTGTGCTTTCAACTGAGGTTTGTAATTTGTTTTCCTTTTACAGGTGGTGAAGTATGGGGTGCTGGCCAGCGAGTTCCTGACCTTTGGCTTGCCCTACCTGACTCACGCTGGGGAAAGAATCAACAACCTTCAAGAGGAGGTGGTCTCCGTGAAGCAGAAGTACCTGGCAATTCTTGCAGAGCAGACTCAGGCTTTCGAGGCTTTCCATGAGAGGATAGCAGCTGCTGAGGAGGCCAGGGATGAGGCCCTGGAAAAGCTGAAGGAAGTCCAGGAGGAGCTTGTGGAGACCAGGGGGCAGGTCGAGCAGTCTGAGGCTAGGGCTGCTGAGGAGAGGAGCAGGGCTGACCAGGTCAGGGAGGACCTCCAATCCAGGGTTGAGGACCTGGAGGAGGTTGGAAAGAGCAGGGGTGAGAAGATAGCTGAGCTTGAAGAGAGGAACCACACCCAGGCTGGGGAGCTCGAGGCCCTTAGGGGCAGTGCTGAGAACATGAGGACTAAACTGGTGGAGCTTGAGGATGAACTGGAGTCCAGGGCTCACCTCACCAGGACGGACCAGGACTTCAATGATTATTTCTTTGATGTCTGGCTGTCTGCCTTCAGGTGTGTGAAGCACGCGTATCCTGACGTGGACTGGGAGGTGGTAGAGGAAGGTTACAGAGCTGGCTAGGGTTCAATGCCCCTGGTTGGTGAAGTTCTTCCTTCCTCTATTCAGGAGTACTTGCATCCCTTGACTCCTGAAACACCTGCTACTCCAATGCCTGAGGATGCTCCTGTTCCTTCTCCTGCTCAGCCGGTTGATGCTGAGAAGCTTGCTCAACCTGGGACTTCTACTGTTGATCATGCTTCCCTTCAACCTGCACAGGGAGGTACCCTCCACAGTGCTGCTCATAGTTCAAACATCCATCCTGTTGAGGTGGAAGTGAGTGGTGGGGCAGTTGACCAGGACAAGGTTGTTTCAGAGGATGACCGGGGTGCTCCTGTTCTGCAGGATGGCAGGGGGTCTCCCTCTGCCTAGGAAGTTTGGCGATCACCTGGTCATCAGGAGGATGCCTCTTCCTGCTCTAGCACCTCTGGTCATGCCTTTGGTTGACCTGTTCTGGAGCATGCTGGTGGTACCCTCTTGTGCCCTCGAAGCTCTCTCTTTTTGCTTTTAAATTGTCTTTCTGTTACTTTAAGAACAATTTCTTTTGGCCTCTGCTTGGGCATTTTAGAGCCAGGTGGTCGTCGACCCTGCTTTTGTAAAATTTATGTAATCCCTTAACATTTTTACCATCCACCATGGGGTGGATGTGTCTCGTGCTGCTTTTTGAATGTTCAGTTGACACTTTGTTGGTATGAATGTGATTTTTGCTTGGACTTTGAATTTTTGTCTCTGCAAATATTTATATTTATATGTGCTATGTATTGTATACTCTCTGCCCCCCTGGTTAGAAGGTGACAGAATGACCTTCTGACCAGATACAGGTTGCAGTGGTTCCAACAGGTGGTTGAGTCAGCTGGCTTGATTTTTGTGAATCTTTGTATTTTACATGTGTTTTTGTATTACCAGGTGCAGGTGAACACATGGACTGGCCAGGGTGTTTGGGGTGGATGAGTTTGCTATGTGAACTTTTTACACCTCTCTACCCAGGGCCAGGACTTTTAAGAAACATTCCTTTGTATGGCTTTAGGCCAACCAGGTATGTGAATTGGCCAGGATGTTTGGGTGAGTGTGTTTGCTGGGCAAACTCTTTGCACCACCCTTCCTAGGACCAAAATTTATGGGGCACACCCCCTTGTATGACCTGAGGTCAGATGGGAATGTGGACTGGACAGGGCATTTGGATAAGTGTGTTTGCTCGGCAAACTCTTTGCACCACCCTACCCAGGGCCAGATCGTTTAAGGCATGGACTTGTGTATGACTTTGCGTCAAAGAAATCCATGGACTGGGCTAGGAATGGTACCAGGTGTGCCTGCTAAGCAAGCCTTTTTCACCTGGCCCACCAGACCAGATCGTTTAGGGCACGGACTTGTGTATGACTTTGCGTCAAAGAAATCCATGGACTGGGCTAGGAATGGTACCAGGTGTGCCTGCTAGGCAAGCCTTCTTCACCTGGCCCACCAGACCAGATCGTTTGGAGCATGCACCCTTGTGTGACCTTGGGTCGAAGAAATGCACGGACTGGGCTAGGAATGGAACCAGGTGTGCTTGCTAGGCAAGCCTTTTTCACCTGGTCCACCAGACCAGAACTTTTGATGCATGCACCCTTGGCCTTAGGCCAACAAATGCATGGACTGGGCTAGGAATGAGACCAGGTGTGCTTGCTAGGCAAGCCTTTTTCACCTGGTTCCACCAGACCAGAACTTTTGATATTTCCAGTACAAAGACTTGTAGGAGCAAACTTGAATTCTCATATTTATACTACGAATTTTGTTTTTACATCACTGGCTTGCAGCAATTGAAATAGAAAATCTAAGCATAGTACTTTTTGAGCTGGTCAGCGTTCCATATGTTGGGTAGTTGACTTCCTTCCAGGTCCATGAGGCGAAATGTCGATGTAGACAGCTCTTCGTAGACTTGGTAAGGACCTTCCCAGGTTGCTGATAACTTGCCATGAATTTTGTCTTTTTGCACAGCTGCAGCTTTCCTTAAGACCAGGTCACCTGCTTTGATGGGCCTGTTCTTAACTTTTCTGTTGTAGTACCTGCTTATCCTGTTTTGATAAGCAGCTAGCCTGATTGCAGCTTCTTCTCTGATCTCGTCGAGCAGGTCCAGGCTCTCAGAGAGAACCTGGTCATTAGCTTTTGCTTCATAGAGGTGAACCCTTAGAGAACTGCTTCCAACCTCTACGGGGAGCAGGGATTCAGTACCAAAGACAAGATTGAATGGTGTCCTGCCAGTGGATTCTTTGGAAGTGGTCCTCAGTGACCACAACGTGCTGGGAAGTTCTGTTAACCACCTTCCTTTTCTATCATCCAGCCTCTTTTTTAATGCGTTCAAAATTTGCTTGTTGGCTGCCTCAGCTTGACCATTGGACTGGGGATGACACACTGCAGAATAGGCGAACTTGATGTGGAAACGGGTGAGGTAGTCTCTGAGAGGTTCGTTGTCGAACTGCTTCCCATGATCAAAGACCATGCACCTGGGCACCCCATACCTGGTTATGATGCTTTTCCAGATAAATTGCCTGACGTTGCCTTCTGTGATTGTGACCAATCCCTCTGCCTCTATCCACTTGCTGAAGTAGTCAATGCTCACTATCAGCCACCTCTTCCCCCCCTGGGCAGTGGGGAAAGGACCTAGCAGGTCTGTGCCCCACTGAGCAAACGGAATAGGGTTGAGGATGGGACAGAGGTCGCTTGCTGGTTGAGATATGGTTGGTGAGAACTTCTGGCACTTTGAACATTTTTTTACCAGGGCCCTCGAGTCTGCCATCATGGTTGGCCAGTAGTATCCGGCTCTGAGTGTTTTGTGGGCCAGGGTTCTTCCTCCTACGTGGTGACCACAAATACCCTCATGAACCTCTCTCAGGATGTGGTTTCCCTCATCAGTGTCAACACATTTTAGCAGGGGCTGGTCTGTGAATGACTTCCTGTATAATTCTCCGTCGACCAGGGTGTACCTGGTAGCCTTTCTTCTTATTTTCCTAGCCTGATCTCTCTCAGCTGGGAGCTGGCCTGTGGTTTTGAAGAGGATGATCCCACTCATCCAGTTTAATGGCGAGTTCACCTGGAAGGTGTGCTCTTTTGTCTGCTCTATAGACTTCGCGGGCAGGATTTCCACAAAAACCTTCCTGGTCAGCTCTTGAAGGGTTGAGCTGGCCAGTTTTGCCAACGCATCGGCTTGTGTGTTTTCCTCCCTGGGGATCAACTGTACCACAAATTCCTCTAACCTGGAAGACCGGTCCTTCATCACCTTCAAATACTCAACCAGGGCTGGTTCCCTTGCCTCATATAACCCGTTGAATTGATTTGCGACCAGCTGTGAGTCTGTAAACAAGTGGACCTTGGTGGCTTTCATAGTCGAGCAGAGTTGAAGGCCTGTTAGGGCTGCTTCATACTCTGCCTCGTTGTTCGTTGCGCTGAATTGAAATCTGAGAGCATATTCGATCACGTCCCCTTCAGGTGAGATCATGACCACCCCTGCCCCTGAACCTTGTTGCTGGGAAGAGTCGTCCGAGTAAACGATCCATGGACCTGGGGTCTCCATGTTTTCCTCGTGGTAAGAGCATTCAGTGAGAAAGTCGGCCAAGGCTTGTGCTTTGATGGCGTGGCGTGGCTGGAACTTGATGCCAAAAGCAGTCAGCTCCAGTGCCCATTTAGATATTCGGCCTGACCTATCCAGCTTTTCTAGTGATTTTTCCAGGGGCATGTCTGAGAGGACCACTACTTCATGAGCATCAAAGTAGGGCCTGAGCTTCCTGGTTGCCAGGACCACTGCATAAGCTGCTTTCTCTATCATGGGGTACCTAGTCTTGGCTGAAACCAGGGCATGACTTACAAAATAGATTGGTTGCTGGATTTTTCCTTCCTCTCGAAGGAGCACTGCACTGACAGCTGCCTGGCACACGGCTATGTACAGGTATAGGACTTCACCTGGAACAGGCCTGGCCAGGGTGGGAAGCTTTGTGAGGTGGCTCTTCAGTTGTTTGAAGGCTTCTTGTTGCTCTTCACCCCAGGCAAATTGTTTGTTGCCTTTGAGGACCTTGAAGAAGGGCTGTGTTTTTTCCGAGGATTTTGCGATGAACCTGGACAGGGCTGCCATGCGCCCAGGGCTGACTTAGGCTCTGGCAGGTCCAGGGCTGCTTTGACTTTATCAGGGTTCGCGTCAATTCCCCGTTGACTAACTAGGAAACCCAGGAACTTGCCTGATCTGACCCCGAATACACATTTTTTGGGGTTCAGCTTCACATTGTGCTTCCTCAAGTTGTCGAAGGTCTCCTGGAGGTCCTTGACATGATCTGCTATATGTACGCTTTTGACTATGGAGTCATCCACGTATACCTCAAGGTTCCTGCCTCTCTGGTCTCTGAAGACCCTGTCTACCATTCTTTGATATGTGGCTCCTGCATTCTTCAGGCCAAAGGGCATCATGACATAGTTGAACACTCCGCAGCTGGTGATGAAGGCCGTTTTGTGTTTGTCTGCAGGGTGCATGAATATTTGGTGGTATCCAGAGTAAGCATCCATGAAGCTCAGCATAGCATGCCCGCTGGTTGAGTCTACCAGCTGGTCTATCCTTGGCAGGGGATAGAAGTCTTTAGGGCAGGCCCTGTTCAGGTCTGTGAAGTCCACGCACATTCTCCATGTTCCGTTGGACTTCTTGACCATAACCACATTGGCCAACCATTCTGGGTAATCGCAGGGCTCGATGAAACCTGCCTTGATCAATTTGTTGACCTCTGACTCGACAGCTTTATTTTTTTCGGCGGAGAAGTTCCTCCTTTTCTGTTTGATGGGTTTTGTTCCTGGGAGCACACTTAGGTGACGGGAGATGAGGCCAAGGTCTATCCCAGGCATATAACTTGCCTCATAAGCGAAGATATCATGATTCGTTCTGAGCAGGGTGATCAGGTTGCACCTCTCCTCTCTGTTCATCTCCGTGCCTATAATGACAGTCTTGCCTGCCCCTTCTTCCAACTGAATTTCTTCTGTAGTCTGACCAGGTTGGATAGCCTGGTCCCTGCTTTGTTCCTCAGTTGGTCTGGCTTCTGGATCCAGGTACTGGTCTGTTCCCAACGATGTGCTGAGGGTATCGTGACTGGTGGTGAGGATTTTGTTTGGTTGGGGCTGCTCATCCCTTGTCAGGTGAACTTTGTTGGGGTTGTTCTTAGCCAGCTCAGACAGCCCTTGAGTCAACCTCCTGGTCCTGGCCACTTCCTCAGGTCTGGATTGCCTGATTTGGGTCAGGTTACAGCTTTTGGCAGCCTCTTGAGATCCCCTCAGGGTGGCTACCCCCCCCAATGCCAGTCACGTACTTGAAGCACAGGTGGAAAGTGGATGCTACACCTTCGAACTGGTCCATGAATGTTCTACCCAGGATGGCGTTGTATGGTGAGGGTGCATCTATCACGTGGAACCTCACCATGCAAATTCTTTCGGAATTTTCCTGTCCCAGCTTGACAGGAAGGTTGTTTTCACCCCTGGGCACTATTGATTCGCCCATGAAGCCTGATATCGGTCCAGGGGAAGGGACCAACATGTTGTCTTTCAGGCCCATCTTGTGGAAGCACTCCGCATATAGGATGTTGATGGAACTACCTCCGTCGATCAGGGCTCTTCTTACCAGGCTGTGGGATATCTGAACAGAGCAGATTAGGGGGTCATTGTGAGGGTACGATACTCCCTCGCAGTCCCCCGGTCCAAATGAGATGGTGGGTAGAACTGAGGGCCTGGTATTTGGCAGGTTTCTAGCAGAGTATGACCTGCCCGATCCTAAGGCCCGCAGTTCTGCCCTCAAAGAGCTGCTGGAAGGTTGGTCCCCAAAGATGACTGCTATGATGTTGTAGGGTGGTTCTGGGGCCTTTTTCTTTTGCGACTCCTTGTCACGTTTTTTCTCGTGAGCAGGGTCACTCTTTTCTCGTGCTGCCTTCCAGTCTTTGTATTGTTTGAAGTACCCTCTGTTAATTAGGTCTTCGATGTTGTCGCGTAGGGATCTGCACTTCTCTGTCGCGTGACCAGGGCAGTCATGGAAGTCACAGTACAGGTCCCTCTCTCGACCTGCAGTTTTCATGGGGGGTGGCTTTCGCCACTTGTCTTCATTTTTGTGGGTGGCATAGATTTCTGCCACCGACACGGTCAGGGGGGTGTAGGAATCGAAGGTTGGAAAATCATGTTTCCTTGAGTCCCTTCGTCCCCTTTTCCCTTTGTCTCCCTTCTTCTCTGGCTGTCCTCCTTTCTCACCTGGGGGAGCTCTTAGTGCTTTATTGAACTCCTCTGTCCTGATGAACTTGTCTGACTCCTGCATGGCCTCTGTGAGAGTGGAGACATTTTCCCTGACCAGGTGGTCCCTGTAGGACCCTGGTTGTAAACCATGTTTCAGGGCCATCATCACTATGTCTGGTTTGAGGGGGGACACAGCAATGGCTTCCCTGCTAAACCTCGCCAAGTACTCGCGCAGGCTTTCCTCCCTGCTCTGCTTGACGCTCATGAGCTCCATAGAGCTCTTCTCTCTTCTTCGTCCACTGATGAAATGACCAGTGAACTGCTCGGTGAGTTGATTGAAGTCGTAAATGGTACCTGGTGGCAGGCTCTGGAACCATGACTGGGCCAGACCTGTGAGAGTGGTGGGGAAGTATTTGCACCAGGTGGCGTCTGTGTAGGGGCCCAGATACATGTGACCTTCGTAGAGCTGGATGTGGTCATTGGGGTCCCCTGTTCCGTCATATTTGATATGACCAGGTAGTTTCACCCTCTGAGAGGGCTCGAATATCACCGAGGCATGGAATGGTGACTTCGTGGGTGTTCTCACTTCTGGCCTCGGTGTCTGTCCTGCTCGGAGGCTCGCAGATGGTCCTGGAGTCTCTTGTTGGGTCGACTCCTGACCTGTTCTGGCTGCTGAGGATGGTCCTAACCTATCCCTGACAGTTATGGGTCCCCCTAATCTGTCATGGACAGTTGGAGGTGGCCCCAGCCTCTGGTGTACAGGCCTTCTCTCACTCAGCCTATCATACACTGTGGTCCGGTGGGAAGGCCCCGTGTTAGCTTCCCCCTGGACAGTGGCATGAGGCGATGGAGATCGCCTGCGGTGTCGTTTCGCCTCCTCGCGAGTTGTTTGGACAGTGTTGTCCACTATTTTCGTTTTGCCCGAGGTTGAGAACCAACTTGGGTGGTTTCTCACTTCCCTCGTAGTGTCCCACTCACTCTCTCCCCACTTCCTTGGAAGAGATCTAGGAGGAGCGGTACGGGGTTGGTTGGTTGAGACCCTTTGACTGCCTGACCCCTGTGCGTAACTGAGTTTTCTTCGCACACGGGGTGGCCTTTTGCCCTTTGTTGGAGCTTTCGAGGTAGATGGCCTCTTCGTGCCGACAGAGGAGGACGGTCGTGGTGAGGATGTTGCGTAGTCCTCATCCGACGACTCACCCTCATCCCCTGGTCGTTCACTTGCCTCGGGCTCACTCTCCCCCGATTCCTTGTTCAGCAAGGAAGCTGCTCGCAGGACCCGAAGTGCTTCCTTGCCCTGAGATTTGGTAGGTGCGTTTGCACTTCGATCGCTGCGAGATACCCTAGGAACTTGGGCACTCGCGCTCTTCTCTTGGTTTGAGCGTTGTGGTTGTTTGCTGGGATGGTTACCGGAGTTACCTTGTTGAGACATTGTCAAGGTTTTTCGGAGGTGGAATATGAACTGAATATGGCACTCGGAACCCTCCTTCTAGCGCCAAATTGTTGAGGTGATTTTGTGGTCACAACAATGTAATTTATATTGGTGGGCTTGAGAGCTAGTCCAAATTCCACGAGATGGGCTTATGAATCTGCACAATGAACAAAAGTGAGCTACCCCCGGTGGTGTTACCGGGGAACGGCCCTCCGACGCTCAAGTCAGTAAGTATGAAAGGTATGAGAATATAGAGAGAGAAAGTCAGGGAGAAGTTTGGGATGTGTTTTCTTTTTTGGATACCTTGGCATGTGTATGGGGAGGGACTATTTATAGTACCCTGAGACTGTGCTGGAGAACTGCCCCTGGTAGGTTGAACTGTGCCAGGCAGGCTGGGCTGGACCTGGTCAGTAACCCTGTACCTGGTGGACGTTCTCTTGACCTGGTAGGCTGGACCTGGACCAGGTTGCTGTCGTCAGGGCCTGGTAGATATGATCTGGACCAGGCAGGTGCTTGAGCGTGGATTTTAGGTGATCAGGGGCCCTTGTATGGACTTTGTCCTATACCAGGACCTGATCCTTTGTGGGCCTTCATTATGAGGGAACTCCGTGGTTTGTTGAGTGTTGGACTGGGCCTTAGCTTTGCATGTGGCTGGCCTAATAATTAATGGGGTGCATTGTGCCCCATCAAAAATTATCTGGAATGGATGCAATTATAATATGGGATTGTGCAACAAGCTAAGCTTTAATTTCCAATAAACTTTATCATAGTCTGCTTGATGGAGTTGCCATGCTAGTGTACGTACTTGCTCTATGATAAGGTTTGATTAATTGATTTCCATTTATTCGAAATAAAAATGAATCATACTGTTGTATCTTGCATTGGAAATTGTATTACCTTTTTTTTTTATACTTATTCTTCGTGATTTTTTCCATGTTGCTTTGTGGCAAACCTATGAGTTTGAATGAAATTACATGCCTAAAAATTAAAATTTGATGTAGGTTTTCAATTTTGCTCACACCTTTTGCACCAATTATTATGCTATCATCATCATCATCACTTATATAGTCTGATCTATACTAGGTTAATATCTCGTGCGATGTACGGTGGTAAAAGTTTTATATATTTAGTGATATTAAAAACAATATATATTTACATATTATCAAAAATAAAATCATACATTTAATGATTTAAAAAAGATCAAACAAAAAAATATTAATTTTATATTATTGTATAACATTTTAAAATTTATGTATTAAAATTTAAAAGAATTGTAAGCCATAAGTCACCAACAACCATAATTTATGTGCACATAAAAAGTATATCAAACAAAATACTTAATTACAAATTGTGAAAATGAAGCGGCCTTTTTATGTTTATTAAACTACATATATTGTAACGCCCCAGGTTTTTAGTATTTTTCTGCTTTGTTTATTTGTTGGTATTTATGTCATTCTATCTATGGTCCAAATTTATTTGAACTATTTATTTCTGTTTTATTGATTGATTATGATTGTTTTATTTAATGATTAATTGTTTTATTATTTATTTTATTATTTATTTTAATTAATTAGAATTTTAATTTTAATTTTCTATTTAATTAATTAAGTTTTGGGCCAAGTGCGAATTTAAACATGATTAGTCATGCTTAAGTGCAAATGGTTCAAGTGATCATTTAGCCCATTTTATTAAGCCATAGCCGGCCCCCCTCTTTGTATAGCATGTTTGCCACTTGCTATGTGTTCACACCTTAACTAACTTCTATAAATAGAAGTATTAGTAAGGCTTAATGATCATTTTGCCATCTAAATCCTCATTTGCTCATTTAGCCATCCTTTGCTCACAAATCAAAACCAAACACACACTCCCTCCATTTTCCATCATTCCACACGCCATTTTAAATTATTCATCAACCTTTCATTCCAAAACTTAAAGATCTATATCCCATTGATCTTTAAGTGATTGAACACCCACTTATCTTTATCATTTGTGATCAAGATCATTAGTTTAGGTTGGGTTCCGGGTTGTTACGTGTTGAGTTTGGTCTGTGGGGTTGAAGTCGTGTTGGTGGCCAGCCGTGCATTGAAGCCGTGCTGATTGGGTCGTGTTCGTGAGGTGGCCGTGTGGTTCGTGGTGGTGCACCGTGTTTGTGTGGTGGTGCACACTAGTAGAAAAATTGTCATTGGATGCGGGGGTTTTAGGCCCTTTGGATGCGGTTCAGCCCCGCAGCCAATGTTGTAGCAGCCATAGGTCTATGACCTATGGATGCGGTTCCACCCGCAGCCATAAGTGACTTTTGGATGCGATTCTTCAAAGAACCGCATCCAAAAGTCTACCTATGGCTGCGGTTCTTCAAAGAACCGCATCCAAAAGTCTACTTATGGATGCGGTTCTTCAAAGAACCGCAGCCATAGGTAGACTTTTGGATTCGGTTCTTTAAAGAACCGCATCCATAAGTGGTTCAATATAAAAAAATAAGACCTTTGGCTGCGGTTCTTCCCCTAAACCGCAGCCATAAGTCACTCAAAAAATAAAAAAAAATTAATAATAATTTTTTTCTGGATTTCTTATTCCAAAAAGATCCCTATATTACATATGCAAAAAATAATAATTTTTGACATGATAAAAAATTACCATTACAATGTTACAAACATCAAAAAACACATTTTAACTTGTAGAAATTGTATATGAAAAAATAACTAACATGGAATCTACTGACAAAAAAAAAAACCAAGCATAAAGCAACAACAGCAGCCCAACAACAACAGCAGCCAAGCAATAATAGCAGCACAGTAACAATAGCAACACTGCATGAAACCAAATCCAACTATAATAAGTTATATGATTATATATATAAATATAAATATATATATACAACATATACAATTATGGTAACAGCAGCAGAACGGCAGAACCTATTAAACATTCTGATCATCATATACAACATATACAATTATGGTAACAGCAACAACTAAATCAAATCAAATAGTCTAAAATCAAATCAAATGCTTTGCTTAACTAATCTTTACAAATCAATTTTGAGATGTATTCATAGTTAAGTTTATAACCCTAATTGATAATGTAATCAAAGAAATGCATATCATACTATTTGGAGCTGAAATTATAAGACTTTAAAGTCCCAAATTCATTTGAAATTATCAATTTGAATAAATTTTGAACTGAAAGTTAAGGTTAACATCAACCTAACATAAACAAAGTCTAAAATCTCCTACCCTACTACCCTCCTACTGTCCCCCCTACCCCTGCTGCCCCCTCCCCCTGTTGCCCCCCTCCCCCCTACTGCCCCCCCTGCAGCCCCCCTCCCCTACAGCCCCCCTGCTATCCCCTCTCCCCTACAGCCCCCTCCCCCTGCTGTCCCCCCTCCCCCCTGTTGTCCCCCCTCCCCAAAAAATCTAAAACAAAAAAATAACAAAAATCAACAAAAAAAACACAACTATATATATATGACTTGAGCATAAGTTAAATTAAACAGACTTCCAGAAAAAATTCCAGATGCTAGTTCATAAATTTGACTGGAGCGGGCATTTCTTTAACAGCAGAATGATTTGCTTAGTTTAAATGTTTGTACTTCAAAGGAGAGACACTGCATTGAAATGGCTAAGAAAATGAATCCCGAAATAGGAAAAAGGAAAAGCTTATATTATTATAAAGAAAAAACTTGTTATAGTGCATATTAAATACCATGATTTTACCAATCAATAGGGAGAAAACAAAAGAAATCGAGAGAGCAAAAAAAAAGGAATTATAATCTCTATAGTTATGGCATATTACATATCACAATATATTGTCAATACTTGTTAGAAGCAGGGTAAAATACTTAGCATTACACATTATATTGTAATCCAAATATAACAAGATATCAATATGATAGTATATCTAAGTACAAACAAATCCAATTCTACTGTTTATTTTGTAATTAATCACTAAAGTTGTGTATCTCATGCCACAACTACGCCCCCGTTTAAGAATCTAATCATTTACCATGTCAATCAAGAAAAATGGGCACCCATCCCCCATTCATGATCGACATAGTTAGATTTAGATCCTTGAGACGGCCCACGCAAGTGACTGTGAGATTGTGTAAAGCGATATGCAAGAGTGTTTAAAATTAGAATCAAGTGATTGGTTACATGTTTATTAATTATTAGAGTGATGCGATTGCGATCTCATGTCATAACTACGCCCCCGTTTAAGAATCTAATCATTTACCATGTCAATCAAGCAAAATGGGCACTCATCCCCCATTCATGACTGACATAGTTAGATTTAGATCCTTGAGACGGCCCACGCAAGCGACAGTGAGATTTTTTGTTATCAACAATAAGCAAAAGTATTTAACTAATCTGATTGACTTCTTTGTCTTATAATTTTCAAAAGCAAAACTTTCAATAAAACAAAAAGGAAGAAATCCAATTGAATGTCCTATAACATTGATTGGAACAAAAGCAAAGCAAAGGAGGAAAGCAAGAGAAACAAAAGGAACAAAACCAAAACCAAAGTAAAAAAGTAAAAAAGTAAAATAAAATAAAACAAGAGTAATTCAAAAGAAATCTAAACAAATCAAGAGAATCAAACCACAAGGCAAGCAAATTAGGCACATAATTCCCAAAATCATCAAATAAGGTTGTGGCACAACACCATCAACCATCCAGTGTCCTCAGGTCGGGAACCTCTTGCCCCTAACAAAGCAAACATCCTCAAACTATCGTCTCAATCCTATATCTAATCCTAAAAAACTAAGCAAACCAAAAAATTAAAGGGGAGTTGGAAAGAACTCACCGAGGCATTATAATCTTGAGTTCTGATTGAGTCCACCATAGCACCTCCTACCTACATGAGTCCACATGAAGCATGAGTGGTAACCACTAAGTGACCAACTTGCTACAAGAACTTGCCTACCAGCAACGTTGACAAAAGAAATTACCTTTTCTTTGCACCTTCCATATACATATATAACTATATAACCTACAAGTCACCAACTTACTACAACAACTAACCCTCTAGAAATGTTGATAAACAATTCTCTTTTGTTGCACCTTCTAAATATATAAATAGATCTCCTGCAAAAAATAGCAAGAATAAGATTTTAGTACCTCAAACTTGTCCTCAACTCAACATAATATATATATATATATATATATATATATATATTTTATATATATATATATATATATATATATATATATTATATATATATAAACTATGATATTTACATGAATCAAAAACCATATAGTGATATAGAAGTGAACTATATACATTACCTTAATTATTGCTCAATGTGAACAAAAAATTCTAGTGCAAGACCATAGCTTACTAACACATGAATAAGCAATCAAGTATGCCAAGCAATCAGAAAGAATGACTATTAGTTAGATGTAGTTTGGGCCACAAAAACAGAACAATCTATTAGTTATATATAAGTTTTGGTGAGGTAGTTCTAGGCTTCTAGCTCATTCAAATAGTACACAACCTACATCATATATAATTAGCACAAGTATATGGCTCAATGTTGTTTTCATATAATCAAGACAAGTATAAAGTAATCATAGATACTGTCATAAGGATCAATTAGTAATGCCAAAATAATCATACATGCAGTTGACAAACTAGCATTCCCAAACAAAAAAAAAATCAAGATAAGTATAAAGTAATTTGAGTTTAACTTCTCATGAAAGCAACTAGAGTCATAAAAAATTAATTAAAAAAAATCAAGCATTAGATAATGGCGTGTAATGATAACACTTAGTGGCAATAAAGAAATCAAGCCAAAGACACTTACTTTGTTAGAATTAGAAGACACAGGAAGAAAACGATTAGAAACCTGACCAATTATCATACGGACCCGAGAAGAACCAAACCCTCTGCACAAATGATAAAATCAGCCCCAAAAATCAAATTAATGAATGAAACTTCAATTAATCAATTCATATAATGGGCAGTCAATTCAAATTTAGTTTTGAATCAGATATCCAAATTCTACTTCAACCTTGCGCTATATGATAATTTGACAACTACTCAAAAGTTGCCACTGTGTTTCTCACTTTTCAGTGTAAGTGACATATCTATAATTGTCCTTCCTTTGCCACTTTTTAAGGAAAAAAATATGTAAATTTGATGAAAATCTAAACTTCTTAAGCAAATTACCAACTATCAAATGATGATTTCAGAGGAGTAACATAGGCGGTAGCCGCACTACCATGATGATAACTGAATAATTAACCCTATATCCAGTAACAAAATCAGCAGTAAACAACAACACAATTAGCAAAAAAAAAAACAATTTCACATAATTTGCAAAATACATGAACTAAATCAAATTGGGGCAAAATTTAGGGTTTTAATTTCTCCAACAAAACCAATTTGGGGTAAAAAAACAAATGCTACCTTTAGATTGGCAAGGAGGGCGGAGATTGAAAACGTCTTCGCTAGGGCTTTCGTCTTCGCTATGGTCAGGCGAGTTCAGGCGACTTGGGCTGGAGCGAGTTCTGGTTGTGGAGGAGGAGACAACGAGTTCAGGCGAGAAGGAGGAGCGAGTTCTGGTTGTGTGGTGGCGTTCGTCTACGTCTGCGTGGTGGTGTTCGTCTGTGTCTGCGTGGTGGCGAGGAGGAGGAGCGAGTGCTGGAGCGAGTTTGATCGATCCGGTTCTCTGCGAGGAGTTCTCTGCAAGGAGTTCTCTACGTGGTGGCTTTTTTTTTTAAATGTGGAGTGACGAGCATAGTGAGGAGCAGTATTGGCTTAGTGCATCAAAAAAATTCCGCATTTTTAAAAAAAAAATTCTAACTACCTATGGCTGCGGTTCTGAAACCCGCAACCATTGGTTTGGGAACCGCAGCCATACGTATCTATGGATGCGTTTTTTAGGAATTGCATCCATAAGTACTTATGGCTATGGTTTTTTACCCCGCAGCCATAAGTAGTGCATTTTTTAAATATTTTCAGTACTTTTGGATGCGGTTCCAAAAGAACCGCATCCAATGTGGCATAGTATATGTGGATTTTTCTACTAGTGGCAGCTATGTGGAATCATTTCTGGGCACATACTTTTTGGTGGGTTTTAGCACTCAAGTTTGTTAAGGTAACATACTTTTTCATCCTAGTTTGCATACTATGTTCATAGGGTGGATTAAATGATCAAATTAGACCGAAAATTGATGAAATTAACCCTTGTCATGCGTGAATTTATGGGCTGGTTGGGAAGTTGTTTTTATGATGTTCTTGCCTTATTTCTATGAATTTTATGATGGGATATGATAGTTTCATGTCTAATTATGTTCATGTTCAATTTTCATAAAGTTTCAGTACATAGAATTGATGGAATTGCATGTTGAGGGAATTTGATGATGATATGCGTGTACTTTGTTATTGAATATGATGATGATTCTTGATGATCTTGTTGAATAGTATGCGATTCTTGAATCTTGAAGTGATTAATTAAGTTATAATACATGTTCTTGATGTTTACTTGATGATTCTTGAAGTTTCTTTATTATCATTCTTTGATGAATCTGGAATTTCTGTATGATAGTCATGTATTCTTTAAGTATAGTTTGTGTAATCTTGATTAAAGAAAGTTAAAAGATTGATTAAAGAGGTTCCAAGGTTATGATTTACATAGTTAGTCTTAAGTAAAGGCGTAAGATGCAACTTAAGATCAACAAAGATTGTAAAGAACGTAAAGATAGCTTGAGTTTACTGTTAGACGCCTAACCTTAGAGTAAGATTCTAAGACTTGGGTTAAGACGTTGCCCCTATCCTAACCGCGGTATTGGGATAGTGATTACTTGCTATGTCGTCTTTATGATATGAATTTCCGTAAGATGGGGTTCATGGATTTGGGAGTAAGATTCTCATTCTTGGCATGGTAGGAAAGTTTGTTCGCGTAAGATGCGTTCGTACGAGCATAGTCCGGTCTAATATGTAAATGATTGCGACAAAGATTATGATAAGATTGGATAGTTAAGAGTCAAGCAAGTTATTATTATTGTTGTTGTCGTTGTTTTACATTCGCATGTTTGTTTGTATGTGTGCCTGATTTATTGTTTGATTTATTATATGATCATATGTGTCGACATTGGGGTGGGACCGTTATGTTACTCGCGACTGATGGTGGATATAAGTTCATTTTCAGGTAACTCTGATGGTGATGTTGATGCTTATCTTGGGTTCGGGCGAGTGTCGATTTACTATCCATTGTTTTAGTTGTAATTTTCTGTTATTAGACTTTAGAATGTTAGTACGTTGTATACTCTAACTTTGACATCTGTTTTGGAGTTAATTCATTAGTAGTGACTATTTGGGACTTAGTTGTGTAAAATTTGTGACTTTGTACAATTTGGGTTTTATAATAATAATTTTTGAGGTTTGTTTTAAATTTTAAGTATGTTTGTATGTTAGATCGACTATTCGACTCGTCGGTTTCTTCCGCGCCGGTTTATTTTTAGTTCTCGCACATATATAATTTATTTTCTTATGTTGTAAATTGTAATAATAGGTCTCGCAATTTATTTGAGGCAACATGTGAGTATTTGATTCTTTTTAAAAGCATTTAAATAATTTAAAATTAATGCAGTATGTTTTCTCGGAGATAAAAGTAATGTAGTAAATTGGTATAAGTAGAGTTTTAGGTTTTTTTTTAATGAGAGCATGACATGTGGACATCTGGGGGAGACATGATGTTATCAATATTTGTTTTTTATTATAAGTTATAATAATAATAATAATAATAATAACAGTTGAACGAAACTAAAAATAAGTCCCAAAGAATATGATTTAAATGGCAACAACATTATATAATTAATTAATAGGAGGGATTATTTAATTAAAACGGTTCATAATAATCAAGATGATTTTACTTCAAAATGAAATACGGAGTAATACCTACACTCTTGTGGTACACAATTTAATTGTAATAAATAAATTGCCTTTTTATATTACTCTTTTAATTGTATACTTTTTTAATGTCGTAATTTAATTTAATTGTAAATATTTCTATTTTTTTTTTGCGTAACAAAAATTTAAAAGTGAGCTTAATGTAAAAAAATTGAATATAACCATAGTTGAACTTAAATAATTATTATAAAAAAATCGATATCTAAACACAATTTTCATTTTTAATAAACACAAATTTTATTCATCCAAGGATATAACTTTAGGTAAGAATGATATAGCCATGGTTTTAAATCTCGGTTTCACTCACAATCGCGGTGACGGTTGCAGAATCAAATTCCTGGGCAATGCAAATGATTCGCAGCCGTTCGGCCTAATATCTCGGTCGTGGTAAGCTCAAAAACCTTTACAATGCGGTCACAATGCGATGATGCGGCCTTGATTCAATCTTATTGGGTTTGACTCGAAAAGCAATTTACTAAAATCTACTTTCTATAATTTTTAAAACAGCAAAATGAAAAACATTGATATTTTAAATTATGCATTGGCAAGAGTGAAAATCAAGGTTACAACTAATATTAAGAACGGAGGAAGTAAGTGTGGTGTTGATGTATGCAGTTTTTTGTTCTAGTAACAGCTACATCGTATAAATTTTTTTAATAACTATAAGAGGATATTTTCCTTCTACCTAATAAAAAGCCTCTTTAGTTAGTTAGTAGTCTTTAATATAAATATTAGTGTATTTTGTAATATTGAATACAACTCTCTGATTTTATATTTTCCTTTTACTGAATATTATGAGCAAGACTCTCCATCAATAATATTTTGCTCTCAACTACATGGTATCTGAGCCTACCCAATTTTTGGGATTCTGATTCTTGATTTTCTTTTTCGATTCTACCTCCATTCTCTCTTTCTCTCAATTTTTTTTTTCTGATTCATCTTCTTCTCCAGCATTCTTTCTCCACGAAGTCCAATTTCTCCAGGGTTCTGTTACTGTGAAATTGTTCGATTAGGGCTATTCAGTTGCTGCAACGGTGCTCGATGGTGTTCGATTGGGTTGTTGCGAAGGTGTTCGACGGGTTAGGTCTTTGGTGGGCTTGAAATTTTCGTTCTACCTCCAATCTTCTCGAATGTGCTCGGAGCTATGGCAGCCTCTTCAACTGTTGATTCAGAACTTCACAATGCTTCAATTCAACCTATTTCTGCCCCTCTTCCAACTGGTCTCAAACTCTCAACAGAGGAAGGTGACCTACTTGATCAACCTGAGGTATACAGAAGACTTGTAGGCAGGCTTCTCTACCTCAACTTCACAAGGCCTGACTTGTCTTATGCTACTCAACATCTTTCTCAGTTCTCTCAACATCCAAGGATTCCTCATCTAAGAGCAGTTCTCCACACGTTGAAATATCTTAAAGGAACTGCAGACCATGGTCTATACTACTCTTCTACCTCTGACCTTGATTTGACAGCCTACAATGACTCAGATTGGGGGTCATGCTCCTTTTCCAGCAGATCTTTAAGCACTTATGCAGTTTTCCTAGGGCAGAACTTAGTCTCATGGAAGACCAAGAAGCAACTAACAATAAGCAAATCCTCTACAGAAGCAGAGTATAGGAGCTTGTCTAGTGCTGCTAGTGAAGTTTCTTGGATTGAAGGTCTTTTACAAGACTTACAAGTCCAAGTTCAGATTCCTATTTCAATAGCATGTGATAACATATCGGCTGAACATCTTGCTAACAACCCTATGTTTCATGAAAAAACGAAACATATAAAGAGAGATATGCATTACATTCGAGAGCAAGTGGAGCAAGGATTCCTTTGTGTTCATCATGTTATTTCTACAGGTCAAGTGGCAGATATCCTAACTAAGCCCCTTGTATCTTCTAGGCATGTTCAGTTGTGTAACAAGCTTGGCTTAAAAAGTTTGTCAAGCTTGGGGGGGGGGGGAGGGATATAAGAGGATATTTTCCTTCTACCTAATAAAAAGCCTCTTTAGTTAAGTCTTTAATATAAATATTAGTGTATTTTGTAATATTGAACACAACTCTCTGATTTTATATTTTCCTTTTACTGAATATTATGAGCAAGACTCTCCATCAATAATATTTTGCTCTCAACTACAATAACAACCAAGTCATAATAGGAATATGAATGTCATTGTAGTAGTTTAATTTAGGTGTGCACTTGCATCCTTTGTAAATAGTGCATGTTAATAATTGAATTTATTATTCTTTAATAACAACCAATTACCAATAAACATATATAATGTAAGCTGGAAGGATCTTGCAGAATAGCAGATAGAGAGACAATAAGTTTAGGCGGGAAGAAGTTTATTGTGGTAGTGCCACGTGTCCAGATTAGGGGGGCAAATTGAACAATGGCTTTTGTTTTAGTTAAAGTTATTATTATTATTATTATTATTATTATTATTATTATTATATATATATATATATATATATATATATTATATAGTAACTTATGTGAAACTAGTGTCATGGTTTGAAAATGCGGTTTTGGTTACGGTCACGGGAACAGTTATGGAGTCACAGAAACGTTTATGATGCGGTAATTGTGAACCATGTCATGATTGTCACGTTGCAAATTTGATTTCAAGATAGTATTGGAGTAGAGCCCTCAATGGGAAGATACAAGGGAGTAATAAAGAATTAGAGCTATTAGTGGAGAAATATATATGAATAGAATAGAAAGTTACATCTTGGGGTTACTTTTGATTGAAATAGTAGATGTAACTTCTAATACGGGGCGATTTCATGATTTGGGGTTAAAATGTTTGATTTGGACAAAATTGCGGGTTTTTTAAACACCCCTTGTTGACACGGATAATTTTGGTTCAGTAAATTGAAATTCCTTTAGAAAACGGCCAAACCAAGATGTCGCGACCTTGTTTCAAAATCCTGAGTAGTGCAGTCAATCAATTTTATATATTAACTCTCTTTTGAAGGAATATGATCTTGGTTCTTTATTGTTGGTAAAGTTTTGAATTTGTGATGCATGTAGACATTGCAATAAACGTGATTATTTGTTGACTTTTGATGTGCAGCCGTGCAGGGTTATGAAGGTTGTCAAGATATCAAGCCTTATTTGGTAAGTGCAGCAGACCCCCCTCCTCACCCCTCCACGTGGGGTGAAGACTGTTTGAAGATTTTCGGTAAATATTATTTTTGAATATTTTTTACCAAAATATGTGGGTTTATCATAGGCTGAAGACTGTTTGAAGAATAATTATATAATAACTAAGTAACTACCTAGTTTTTTGCCCGATCATAGCTCGATCAGTATATATATCCAAAGTAAATATTTATTCAGATTTATTTTTTCCAATATGTACTTAAATGATTTGTCCACATTTTAAATAAATATTAGTTTTGAAAAAATTTAGGGGGATTCGTTAAAATTTCGCTAGTAGGTAACAATTAGTTTTGAAATTAACATTTAACTAGTTTTAACCCTGTGCTTTGCACGGGATTTTGTTTGACTTATAAATTGACTATATAAGAGAAAAATTATAATATTTTACCATAAATATATAAGAAACATCTATTCATATATATCAAAATGTACATTAAAAAAATAATGAAATTGAACATGTATATAAATAAGAGCATGTACTCCGTAAATAAGAGTTTAAAAGTATGCATTTAATATAAAATTAAGATATAAAAAAATTATGAATAAAAAACAGCAAATTTAAGGAAGTTAAAGAGATCAGAAAGATGATTAGGTAATTTATCATTAAATTTGTTATTTTATTTTTTTTAGAAATTATAAATTCAATATGTTTTGAAAAGATGCTATGTGGATTAACAAATCCTGTTATAAATATTTAGTATAGATCATAGATAAATATTAAATAATAATAGTTTAATATAGCGTAGTGTAAAATAGGATCGAAGAACAGAACTAAGAGGATAAATAATTTGCAATGATACGCTGTATAAGATGATAACCAAAAATATTCAAGAGAAACTGATTGGACGCTTGTTTGTTATATTATACATCAATTTCAGCTAATTTATAATTATTAAAATTTTCGTTGTAAGTACAAGAAGGAGAGATAGACTAATGGTTTAAACCATTAGTATTTGAAAATGAGGTTGTGAGTTCAAGGTTTGTTATAGCTTTTTTTTATATTAAACAAATTTGGGCTTGATGACATGACACAATGACTGGACGCCTATGTGGCACAACATGGTGCGAGAGAATGACATGTGGGGCTTAAACTTCCTGTTTTAAATATTTAACTAGTTTTAACCCCGTTTTGACTTATAAATTAATTATATAAGAAAAAAATTACAATGTTTTACCATAAATATATAAGAAACATCTATTTAAATACACCAAAATGTATATTAAATTAAAAAAAATAAAGAAATTGGACATGCATGTAAATAAGAGCTTGTACTCTGTAAATAAGAGTATACAAGCTAAGTATGCATTTACTATTAAATTAAGATATGAAAACATTTTATGAATTAAAAAAAAGCAATGTAAGGAAGTAGTTAAAGATATTATAAAGATGATTAGGTAATTTATCATAAATTTCTTTTTTTTTATATAAATTATAAATTCAATATGTTTTGAAAGAATGACGTGGATTAAAAAATCTTGTTTTAAATATTTAGCATAGATTATAAATTATAGATAAATATTAAATAATAGTAGTTTAATATAGTGTAGTATAAAATAGGATTGAAGAATAAAACTAAAAGGATAAAGAATTTTCAATGATACGTTATATAAGATGATAACCAAAAATATTCAAGAAAAATCAAAGTAGTGGCAAGATAAGATGATAACCTTTAATTACATACATAATAACCACATAAATAGTAATTAAGTGGTGATGGAAGGTCAATAGATTAACTATTATCCGGGCAATGCTCTAGATCGCTAACTAACAAACCTATACATATATAATTCTTTGTTAGATAACATTTTGTTAGATATTTCTCCATTATATTTTCATCAATTATAATTTTTATATTTTTGTACTTTACAATAAGTAATGACAAAAATTAGTAGTTTACTTTATCGTGTCATCACCTTATCGATCTACGCACAATAAGTAATGATCTGCCATTAATTTCAATAACTGGATTTATAAGTTGAGTTGACTTTTCATTTCGGGAATACAAAGGAGAAGATGGCTAAATTCGAGTGGAAATGGAGTAATGGAATGGGCACTTGTTTGTTATATTATACATCAACTTTAGCTAGTTTATAATTATTAAAATCCTCTTTTTATGTACAAAGATGAGAGATAGATTAATGGTTTGAATCATTAGTGTATGAAAATGAGGTTGTGAGTTAAATGCTTGTAGTAAATTTTTTTTATATAAAACGCAAATTTGGGGTTGATGATATGACGCAATGACTGGATAGTGCGACATAATAACATGTGGCAGCTTAAACTTCCTGTTTTAGTATTTTAACTTTTTCCTTTTCTTAGTATTTTTAAAAATTAATTTGTATTTTGATTGAATTTTGGATGTTATTTTCTATGATTTATAAAAGTCAAATTAAATAGAAATAGAGTGAAGATTTAAAAAATCACAATATTGTAAAAATAGTGATCTTAATAAATACCTACATTTACAAAAGAATAACAACTTTTAATGATTTTTACTCTAGTTTTTTTAATTAAAGAATAATAATCGGTAAATAATTGGAGTAAAAGGTAAAAAAGAAAAGTAGAATCATATGAGTTTAGGTAAGAAAGTAATGTAAATAATCATGAAGGCATATCATTGAGTTGTATTTATATCACCTTAATGGTAGTAATAGTACCAAAAGTGACAATTTATGTTGAGAAAGTGGAGTAAAGGCAAATTAAGGAGAGGATGAACAATTTGTTGTATTTATAAAAAAATGAAATTAAATAGGGTTTTTTATGGAATGACACATGGACAATAGAGTCTGTTTTAAATATTTAAGTATAGATTATAGATAGATATCATGGAACCTAAGACTTTTTTTTTATAAAAAAAAAAAAAAAAAAAAAAAAAAAAATTAAAAAAGGAGAGAAAAACTTTTCAAGGGTAGTAGTGAGTAAATGATGATCTGCACCGTCCATTTCGTAATGTTTGGATCATTTCCAATCTTTTTGTAAGAGAAGTCAAGTCAAAGTAACATCTCTATTAAACGGTGTCCCCCCTCAAAAAGTCTAATATACCCCCTTAAAATTTTTAAACATTCAAACTACATAATATTAACTAAAAAGGAAATTTTTTGAAATTTTTTAAATGAAAATATTACAAAATAAATAATTCAAAAAAATAAAATATAAAATCCAAAATTTATATATTTGAATACTCTAAGAATAGACACTCATATTGTTATAGTTTTTCACATAAATAGTTTATTTTTTCTATTATAGTAAAAATTTGATAGGAGAAAGAGTGTAATGGGTGTAATTATGTAGAAGAGTAAGAATTGGACAAATAGTAAGTGTTTCTAATTCCCAACCTATTTGTTGATTATCTTCAATTATATTACATATATGTTTTTAAATTTTGCGTTTATGCAGTTGTGCAACTGACTTAGTTGCAAGCGATGTATTAAGTGTTAACCACATTAATTATTAAATATCGAGCTATATTTTTCATACATCTTTAAATCTTTCAAAATTTGAATCTTAATTTATAAAAGTTAAGCGTATGTAAAAAAAATTAATTCATAAGTATTATTTAAATAGATTTAAACAAGTATTTCCCTGTTTTTACATATGAACTTTTATTATGGATAACTAAGATTATATTATTGTAAAAAATTTAATACATTAATAAACAAATTTGTATGTTTTTTCCTATTTTTTTTAACTGTTTGCAAAGTGGATGTGAATTCCTATGCAAACCTTCAATTCGTTTGTGAGTTTTTTTTTATTTATTTTTTCCTGTGAACGGATTTTTCAAAATTGTTACTACACCCATAACATGAATTAAAAAATTCATATACAAACTTTATAAGTGAATCAAGGGGCAATGATTATATGAGTCAATTTTATTATTTATATTTCTAAATAATGTGTTTTTTTATTAATATTAATAGTATAATTTTTTTCCATCAAAAAATGGATGTCAATATATATAGATACAAAGTTTTGGTTTTAATTTTTTTAATTATTACCGACTAAATGTTATGCTCAAAATTTGGCGCACGCATTGCGTGCATAGAAAGCTAGTATATTATGAAATGGAGGGAGTACTACAAGTCAATTACTAGCGTCATATCTGTTATTATTTAGTCATTTCACATACTTATTGAACTCGCATGATAATGATGTGCGTGAAAACACAAATGATTGGTTCCATCATTTAGTATTCTTGAATTAGTATTGAACATTATGAAAGTTGTGCATTATTTTTCTAGTTAATTTGCAGTGGAAAGGACAATTATTTTGATGCTTTGGTCATTTCATATTCTCATCATCATATATTCTAGTTCATTACTAGTTACTAGTTAATACTCGAGAAATTGCTTGGTTTTATTCTTATTTTGTTCGAATATATAATAAAACATTAATTGCTAAATTTTAATAATTGAAGAAAGCAAACATAATCATTTCTGAATCAAGATTTTGACTATATTTCTAATATTATTATTTTTTTAATTAAGATATCGTGTACATAGGAGAAAATGAACATTCTTCCTATGCAATTGTTTTATATTAAGATATCGTGTACATAGGGAAGTTTTTTTTTAAAAAAAAAAAAGAAAAAAAAAGTAATCGCAAAGTACTTGTTTAAAGAAAAAAGATTGAATATACACACCCTTTAGGGAAATGTTTTAAAATATTATGTGTTGACCAATATAACTCTTACATAGTATGATAAAGTTACTGTTAAAATTTAAATAATCAAGTGATTAGTACTTTTTAATTGGGGGAAAAACTAAAGTAACAATAACAATAAAAAAAGTTAAGACTTGGGGGAGGAGGATGAGAAAAAATAAATAATATTTTCAATAATATGAATTATTAGGTGGATGGAGTTAAAAGGTAATAAATGTTTTTTTTTTTTCAAAAATGTTATTATTTTTTTTGTAATGAAAATGTAAGAGTTAAGTGTTGAGGTTGAGAGGGAAAAGGTAGAAATAGGAGTGAATTTTAATGGTTTATATCTATACATTATAAATATGTGAATGGCAAGTTGCTATTCATTTTGAATAGTGCTTGCATCCAACGGTTTAGCTTCCCTTGCTGATGTCATCTACAACTGTAGCACAAAACTATCAGATCCAACGGTTGTAAGTGAAACCCTAATTGCTCTTCCCTTTTCCCTTGCTCCCTCTACCGTTCTTTCTCTTCCTCTTTCCTTTGCTCACTTTGTGCCTCTCTTTCCTCTTTCTTCTTTCCTCTTTCCTCTATCTCTACTTCTCTGTTTCTTTTCTT
This sequence comes from Salicornia ramosissima, assembly GCA_951394345.1. Taxonomy (NCBI): domain Eukaryota; kingdom Viridiplantae; phylum Streptophyta; class Magnoliopsida; order Caryophyllales; family Amaranthaceae; genus Salicornia; species Salicornia ramosissima. Next base: position 43,984,108 of record OX596233.1, on the reverse strand, counting down.
TTGTATAATTGATTAATCAAAATTTTAATCTTTGTGTTTGATTTTTTTCAGGACTACCAGGGTTCATGCGTTTCAATCGTCGACGGAGGTACAATTTGATTTTGATTATGCATTTTAGGGTTTATTTGTACTTTTGAATCGTTGACGGAGATAAATTTGATTTTGATTATGCTTTTTAGGTTCGTATGTGATTATTGATTATCAAATTCTGAATCTTTTAAGGTTTATGCTTTCCTTTTTCTTTCACTCTTCGGCCACTCCTCCTTTTCTTGTTCCTCGCGAACTTTGAATCTTTCCATTCAAGGTGATTTTGTGCTTGCTTTCCATTAATGTGCAATTCTTTGTTCTTGCTTAGCGTCGATTTCATTTTTCTCACAGCTTCTCCCCTCTTCGCATCTTCCTTTTCTGTGTTCTGCTTGTAGGTTGAGCTCCATTGAAGTTAATTTTATCTTTAGGGGTGCTAAGGTTTAGCTTACTGTTTTTCAGCTGCGACATGATTTTAATTTTAATGTTTTAGGGTTTTGGGCTGGTAATGGCTTATGATTTTTTTGGCTTTTTTACCGTTTTAGATTTTATTGTTAATTGCCTGTGATTTTTCATGTTTAATTTTAAATATAGATTTTGTGTATTTTTCCTTTTTTTGGGTTTTGAATTATATTGTATTTTCACACAACAAAAAAATAAGCTTCGGCCGACCGCCTTTTACCGACCGTTAACGGTCGGTATTTAAACTTACCGACCGTCTTCGGTCGGCAAAAGGCGGTCGATGTATAATTAGTCGGAAATTTTTTTTTACCGACCGACTCTCCGTCGGAAACATTTTGCCGACCGTTTACCGACCGTTGACCGACTAAATAAAAAAAGTTAAAAAAAAATATTATGGAGCTATGTTCCGACCGCCAGGCGGTCGGAACCTAGCTCCTTCCAGCCATTTTTTTTATGGCGCTTAATAATTTACCGACCGTGTGTCGGTCGGTATATTAATTTTCGCGGTTTTTAATTTTAATATTTGTCATTTTTCGCGGTTTTTTCTTTCTGGATACCGACCGTTTTTCGGTCTTTAAATTGTTATGTCTTTTTTTTCCATTTCATTAAATAACAAAAAACCTTTACAAAAGAAATTAAATTATTTATTAATGAAAAACAGATTAAATATACGAAATAATATTTTATAATAATATTTTATATTATTTATATAAATAATTCGTAACACACAAAAATTTGTAATACATATTACAGTTTCCAAAAACGTAAACTATAATAAACCGAAATATAACAAACAACTACACTACGAAGGCTCCAGAACCGCCAGAACCGTCTGTGCGATCGTCGGGGGGTCGTCGGTGAATGGAAGACTGATCGCCGAATTGCCTCATGAAAGCGTCCATTTGCGCCTTCATCTACTCGAGGTACTCCGCTTGCTTCTTTTGATCATCCTCCAGACGACGCTGATGCTCCTCCCGTTGGCGGTCTTGCTCCTCCAGACGGCGCTCTCGCTCCTCTAACTGCGTCCTCGCACGCTCGGACTCCTCCAAACGTTCGGTCATCTTTGCCAGTTGAGCGGAAACTGATGGAGAGTAGGCAGATCCAACGTGCCGCCGCGAGGTTCTCTCATAATAGAGAGAAGCTCCGTCTTTGCCGAACCCTAGAACCTCGCCCTTCCGGAAGCCACCAACCGTATCAAAAAAGACCTGGTTGGGATCCATCTCCGAGCCACTAGCCTGAGACTCCGAAAGGTTATGGTTATATTGTTCCTGCAAATTAGGGGCGGAGTTAGTTCAAACAATTCAAAATAAAAGAACAATAAAGTTGACATTATGAATAAAAGAACACTTGTCATTTTAGACTATTTAGTTTGGAACAAAACCAAACTAAATATGCCATTTTTGGCTAGTTTTGGGTGTTTTCATTCCCAACTTCGCATCGATCAACCTAATTTGTATTTTTAAGTGTCATTCATGTCCTATAATATTCATTCAAACTTTATATAACTTATTTGCATGTTTTTGGGAAAGTTTAGAGGGTTTTGGAACAAAAACAAACTAAATAGGCCATTTTTGGCTCGTTTTGGTGTTTTCATTCCCAACTTCGCACCTATCAACGTAGATCATGTTTTAAAGGTTAATTCACAACTCATAACATTATTATAGACATTCTATCACTTATTTGCATGTTTTCGGGAAAGTTTAGAGGGTTTTGGAACAAAAACAAACTAAATAGGCCATTTTTGGCTCGTTTTGGTGTTTTCATTCCCAACTTCGCACCTATCAACGTAGATCATTATTATAGACATTCTATTGCAAATAATTAAAAAAACAATCCTATTCGTACTCTTCGGCTTTAAAGCCGGAATTCCGCTCTAAACATCAATTGCAAATAATAAAAAATCAATCCTATTCGTACTCTTCGGCTTTGAAGTCGGAATTCCGCTCTAAAAATCAAATGCATAGTAAAGAAGAAAGCATTACCATCACTTCCTTGGCCTTATGACTAATCGGAACCGGATCCTTCCCTGGTTGCTTCTTGAAGTGAGTATCAGGGAAGAGATCCGTAGCATCAGGCAGCTTCCCTCCTTTCGCCTTAGTCAACAAAAACAAATGTGCGTAAGGGTAGGATATATAATCAAATGTTAACGAACGAGCATTAATTACAATAATTTAAAGAAATAGTAGACTAACCAATTGCTTAGCTCGTTGAGTGGTGGAGACAGATCCCGCGCAATGAGAGGCCTGGGCCTTGCCACTAGCGTCGCCGCCTCTCCTGTTTGCCTTCGCTCGAGCCGACCTTTCCTTGAATAGCTTGTCATCGAGCCTACCCTTCATTGCCTGGTACATGTCATCACCAAGACAATTTGGTCGGTCTTTCCGCTTGTGCAGTGTGTCATTGAATATGTCCTTCAGCCGTAATCTAGCCTTGGTATCATACGCATCCCGCACAGTGCCCTCGAGCTCAGGCCTCCAAGTGTACTATTTCTACATTAGACCAAAGACAATCAAATATGTTAATGTAAGAGATTATATTTAAAAAAATATTATATCAAATTACATAATTTGTCTTACTGACCTTCCACATGTTCCACCAATGTACCTTGGTCGCCTGATCTACCTCAGTGTAGTTCTTCCAAGGCTGATGGAAGTAGGACTTGATGACGTGTGTTATTGATCGAACAACAGCGCCCTTGTCAAACCTTGCACACAAAACATTGTAAGATTAAACAACATATGAATACAACTTAATTTCAATAGTGAAAACATTAAAAAATAACACAAAAACTCACCATAGGCCATCTGGGTCCAATTCTCGAACCCCAGCTGTGGATGTAGAAGCTTCTCCCTGATCATTGTCTCCACCCTCAACCTCACCAGTTTGTCTCTCCGGTTCTCGAGTCGGAGTAGTCTCAGGCGGAAGAGTAGAGTGAGACAAAGGAGTGACCTGAGGCAGCGAGGATGGAGTAGGCTGAGACAAAGGAGTGAGCTCAGACATAGGAGTAGGCTCAGGCAGCGACGTAGGCTGAGACATAGCAGCCTGAGACACATATGGCTGAGGACGAAGAGGACGATGCCGAGGCCGAAGCTGTGGTATCGGAGGTAACCCCAACTGTGGTGGTGGAGGTAAGGTAAACGTAGGTTGAGTTGGACCGGAAGATGAACTCGCCGACCATCTCCTAGACGACTCAACACGACGATGAAGGTCACCAGGACGCAATATCGGCCTAGACCCAGTAGGACGAACCGAAGACTGAGAGGGAGAATCTTGCCGAGTCTGGGAGTTCTGACTCTGAGCCTCCGAATCTGACATGTTCCTGCATAAAGTAATGAGTAAATTATTTGCACGATTAATAGTTATTGACAGAAATCACAATCACAAAATGATGGTATGAAAACGTACCCCAATTAACTAATAATGAATGATGCCCTGAACATGCACAAGCATTAACAAATGCGAATAATAAAATTTATACATACAAAACTAAACAATCAACGTTAATATATACAATCACATCGAGGGGGAACTCAATAAACTTAAATTTCCTTGAATTATTAAACTGATCTTGTTTTTCATTTTAAATTACAATGAATTGCTACAATTAAATTAAATTTAAATTACATCCTAATGAAACAAACCGATGTCATCAACATCCTCGTCATCATCATCAACCACTTCATCAATCTCATCACTTCTAAGCTCCTGTCCACTGTCGTAGTCATCTTTATCAAGACTTGGAATGACCTCATCTTCGTCATCATCACCCTGAATGATCTCGTAGTCTGGGATCTCGTCCGGAGAACATACACCTACGGGAATAAGGGATGTTTCCTCTTGTAGAACATCCGAGTCCACCGGGGCATCAACCTCTGACCTAGCTTTTGTCTTGAACACAGCCCACCACTGCACTTTGTCCCTCTTCAGGCTAGGATAAGGAGCATAATACACCTGACTGGCTTGGTACGAGACAAATAAGGGGTCGTAACAAGTCTAACATTTCGAGGCTCGGACGCAAAGTCCTTAAAGGTCCTGTCGAAGTGCTTCCAAGCTTCATTGTCACTTGGGTGAGCCATGTTCCCTTGCCCTCGATGATTTTCAAAATGCCATGTCATAGCCTCAACAATGTTCCTAGTGGCAAACATCCTTTGCAATCGTGGAGTTATTGGGAAGTAGACCAGAAAACTTACGGGAACCAAATTGTCATTCGAAGTCTTCTTGAACCGATTCGACCCGCAATGACGACACTTATCAAGCTCAGCATCGTCCTTCCAAAATAGCATACATCCATTCGGGCATGCGTGTATCTTCTCGTGAGGAAGCTCTAATCCCTTGAGTACCTTCATTGTGTCGTAATAGGTGCTACACTTAGTTTTTTGGGTGGTGGGGAGCGCATCGTTCACCAATGACCCAATACCATCTATGCACCTGAGTGACAAGTTGTACTCAGACTTTAAATTGATCATTCTAGAAGCCATCTCCAACACAGAGATGTTGCTACCATCATACAAAGGCTGCTCGGCTGCCTTGAGCAAGTCGAAGAACATCTTCGCTTCCACATTTGGTTCTTCTTCAGCCGAAGTTGCCTCCTCAAGGAATGGTGGGTCCACATTGTTCCCAAAAGCATCGACAACCATTTCCCGGTAAGGATTCAGATGAGTAAGAGACGAGGTGGACTCTATACTCACCCTTTCACCGTGACATAACCATTCATAGTAGTTCGGAATGAACCCCTTCTTATACAAATGTACCTCTACGTTGGGCACATCCAAGTAATTCAAGTTTTTACACCGAACACATGGACATCTTATCTTGTCCCTATCATTAAGCTCGGGGTGCTGCTGAGAGAACGCAACAAACTCATTCACCCCTTGGATGAACTCATCCCGAAGTTTGGGGTCCTTATCGTGTCTCTTGTACATCCAATCACGCTCCTTCCTTTTCATTTCGATTATGCCTATTCTAAGCCATTAAAAAATATCAGTTCAAAGCATTCAAACATCCTTCAATGTCTTCACTCCTATCTTATTTTAGCCTTTCTTAATTTTTCTTATATATATATATATATATATATATATACATACATATTTAAGTCATATTTAGTTCTATTTTAATTTTATTCATTCACAACAATTACAAGGATTCATAATAAATCAAATACAAAGGCAATTTTGTATTTGAAAATAAATACAACTCAACTTTCAACCAACAATCATATTTCTTGATTTATCAACAAAAACAAAAACAAAATAAAAATAAAAATAAAAATAAAAATAAAAACAAAAACAAAACAAAAACAAAAATAAAAACAAAAACAAAAACAAGAACAAGAACAAGAACAAGCAGAACAAGAACAAGAACAAAAATAAAAATGAAAATAAAGATAAAACGTAAAAAATTAAAAATTATTTCATTAACATTTTCAATTCATTTCGTTTCGTTTTAGTTCAATTCATTTAATTTCAGTTCGGTTTATTTCATTTTAATTTAGTTCATTTCAGTTGCTGTTTTCTTAGCCCAAAAGAACACGGCCTAAAATGTGTTGAGTGTTTTTTTGGGCATAGGTTGAGTGTGATATTACTAAGAACAAGTGTTGAGCACCCTAGCCATAGAGTAAGGCCGTTTTTTTAAAGCCGTTGTTTTGGACTAAATTAATTTGATTTGAACAAAATTTGTTTGATTAGAATATAATTAAACAAAATCTTAAAGTTAGTAAAGAATGAACTAAAATTTTCAATTCATACACACAAATACATATGTAATACATACACACATACAAATACATACATAATACATATTTTTCAATTCCTTGCCAATACATAAATAATAAATACACATACATACAAATACATACATAATACATACACATATACATACATAATACATACACATATACATACAAATACATATATACACAATTCAATAAATTGAAAAACAAAAAAAATAAAAAAAACCCTAACCACAATTTGAGGAGCTGGGGCGGCAGCCGTGCGTCGGCGGAGGGACGGAGAGGCGGAGGCGGAGGAGCGGAGGGGCGAAGGAGAAAGAAAGAGAAGGAAAAAGAGAAAAGGAGAAAGAGAAGGAGAAAGAAAGAAAAAGGTCGGCCGGAGGGGTGGCGGACGCCGGTCACGGTGGCCAACGATTCGAGGGAGAGAGAGAGAGGGGGTCAGGGTTTGGGGGTTCGAGGGAGAGAGAGAGTGGAGAGAGAGAGAGAGAATGAAACATTGAAATGGGGTCGAATTTCCCCGACTGGGTTTTAAAAGTTTTTAAAATTTTCCGACCGTCATTGCCGTCGGTAACGGTCGGTAATTACCAACCGCCTATGTTCGGCCGGTAATTACCGACCGTTATCGACGGTGATGACGGTCGGAATTTTTTTTTCGACCGCACCTTCGGTCGGGAAAAAATTTCCGACTGTGCTCAGTCGGAATCGGTCGGTATTTGACGACTACGAAAATGTTGGTCGGTAAAATCGGTCGGGCGAACGAGATTTTCTTGTTGTGTCATATTGTATGGGATTTTGATTATTTATTTTTAAATATGCATTTTGTGTATTTTTCTTTTTTTTGGGTTTTGAATTATTATGTTTTTTCATATAGATATGATTGTGGGTTGAGCTCCATCGAAGTTTATTTTATCTCTATGTTGAACAGTTTAGCTTGCTGTTTGTGTGTTTTCATATAGTTATGTTTGTGGGTTGAGCTCCATCGAAATTGATTTCATGTTTATGGGTGCTAGGGTTTAGGGTTTGATTTTGATTGTTTTCACGATCGTTGTGTGAGGTGAAGTTTGATTTTGATTGTTTTTTTTTTTTTTTTTTTTTTTAAGTTTTTGTATGTGATTTTTATTCTCTTTTCAAGGGTTGCGTTAGGTAAAGAATGAAATCATTGAATTTAGTATTGTCATCCAAATTACATGGTATGATTTTTATTTTAACGTATTATAGTTTTGGGGTATTCATGGCGTATTAGTTATGTGCTTTTTAAACCGATTACTTTTGAAATGGTAATGGCGTTTGAGTTCTGTGCTTTTCGAACAGTTTACCTCTGTACCTTGAAATCTTTTTAATTTTTGTTCAAGGGTTTCCCATTTTATGCTTTTAGATCTTGAGTTTGTATTTTATTGTTTTTTTATTTGCAACCAACTTCCTTGATTTTATCCTTTCCAGATCGCATCTTCTATCAGTTTGCTATTATTTACTCGAGATAGCTTAGCTTTATAATTTCTTGTTCAAGGGTTTCCAATATGAGTCTCTTGGATCTTGGCTTTGCTTTGTTTTGGTTTTTTCATTTTATGCTTTTGGATCTTAAGTTTGCTTTGTTTTGAATTTCTTGCTTTTTCCCTTTTCAGATTGCATACTGGCTGTGATGTACTTGAGGTATATTATCTTTCGAATTTCTTTGTTCAAGGGTTTCCTAATTGAGTCTTTTGGATCTTGACTTTTTTTGGTTTTTGTTTACTACTGGCTCCTCCTGTTCTACATTTTTATTTTGTTTTATTGGACTTTCTTGCATTGCTTTCATACAAATCTATTTCTCTATTGTATTTTTTTTTTATGATGGTTCCAAACTTCTTTCTGAAGGTATCGGTTTATTAATAATGTCTACTGAATCCTACACTAAGCATGGTGCCACAAATATTATCCCTATCGTCAATATTCAATCATTATTAGTTTTTTGATAATTTTTCATGGACATTTTTGAATTCATAAACATTTGTATCATAATGTTAATTTTTAGCAACATTTGGCTATGGTTTGTTGAAAATGTAGATACATGAACGGTTTTGAAATTTTTGTTCATAGAAAGTTGAAACTATGAATGAGAAGTGTATATATTTTGATATATAGGGCTTGTTTAAAAGCCTTGGAAAAGAATGGAACACTTCAATTGTTTCTTTTTATTGATTTTTATTTGTTCTTTGGCCTGAAGCAAAGTAAAGATATGTACATGAATCAGTCTTTGTAGTTTGTTAGTTTTGTGACCAATTTTTAACTTTTTCCTTGGTGGTGTTGCAGGATGAGGAAAGGCCAAATTGTTTAAAGGGTTTTTGTTCAGTGTGGCGGGAGAGGTTATGGGAGTTTTTGAGGGTTGTTTGCTACTCTCCCTGTATAATTGATCCACCCGTTTTCTCAGCTTATGATTTCTCTATGACAATTAAACAACCCTTGAGGTAAGAAATTACTCTATGATGAGACTATTGTTTAAATGATCTTTGTTGTAGTAAATATAATGAGGCAAGGAGAGGAATTGGGAGTTTTCATGAACCGTTTGCCACTCTCAATGAAGGATTTATCCTAAATTTTTAGCTAATGATTTCACTTTATCAACCAAACGGCTCTCGAGAAGAAAAAAATGTTGAATTAAAGGTCCGATGATCTACAGCCTTTATAGAAAGTTTTTATTTTTGGGGATGTTATTTATCTTTTCGAATTTTCGTTAGTACAGTATTATTTTGCTTCTTTTTAAGTTTTTTTTTGTGGTGAATTAGGATTTTCAAATCATCTAGAGGACGACCATGATTTCAATGCGGCGACCGGATAGGAATGGGGCATGTTTGTAGTCTTCTATTTTTGTGCTCCCTCTTCTCCTTGGTTGCCACTACTTCAAATCCTAGAATGGTGACTTTCTCTTTCTATTCTGCATATTCATTTTAGATCTGATTCTAAATGTGATTTCTAGGGTTCTTGATGTTTTATATTTAGATTTTGATGGTAAAAGTAGGCACTTGAGAAGAAGTGTTTGTTCATTTTTGCGCTTTTTATGCTTCCCAGTAACTAATTTAGAATGGAATTATTGTTTTTATCACAGATTCTTATTTCAAATTTTACGATTTCCGGATCATAAAAAAAATTAATCTCAGAATTTGGCAATTAAAAAAAACTCTGGGGATGAATATGTTGATTGTGGTGTTGGACAAATGTGGAATTTAAAATTATACCGATTGTTTATTTTTTTTCCCATTTTTCAATTACTATTTGTATGTAATTTTTAAATTCTTAATCTCCTATTACAGTTTTGGATGAGGTTGTACTATACACAATTGGTTATATTTAACCAAGACAAGCTTCCAAAGAAATATTAAAGGAAAAAAAAAGTTCTTTGTAAGAGTAGTGTCAAATTCTCAACAAAGCACTCTTTGTATGAGTATTGTCATCCTATTTTATCTCAATAACTCAAGGTTAGTGAGGGTATAGTTTTAACATTAAACAACTCAAGATTATTGGAATATTAAAACTATACCCTCAATTATCTTTTACCGTCATTAACTTTTGTTAGCAATAGGAAAGTGAAAAGGAATAAGAGACCCTCACTTTAGTTCAACAATCCACGAATACGAAATCTATAATTTGTAGCTCATATCTTGATACTAATCTGTATAATTGTAGTCTTTGACTTAATTTAAAGTGCTTTTTGATCAATTTATTTTTTTAAATGGTAAAAAAATATTGCATTGTTGTTTTTTTAGGGAATAGTGATTCATATCTATTCACATTTCTTTACATTTTTAATTTTCTCAAAATATAAATTCCTTGTGTGGTGTGGTGTGCTTTTCAAGGGAATGAATGAAAACGAAGACGGTGATAATGAGTGGCAAAGAAGGCATTGGTCAAACAAATGTTGGAAATGGTAAGCTTATTCTAATTCAACATACTTGATTTGATAGAGCAAGCAACAAGCTAGAAGTGAGAGATAACTAGGAGAGCATTGGTCATATAATACTCGTGGAGAAAATTGTTAATATATTTATTTTGTTTGCATATTTAGATTAGCTGGCCACATAATTCTTTTGCAACAATTATTTAGATGGTGGCTATCATGTTCCATTTGCTCACAAAAATCTAGCTTGACCTTGACTCATACACCAATAAAATATAATCTGATCTTTTGACGTTTGTACTGATGACGTCACTGAATATTGATGGCATTGAATTTTACTTGTATTTTTAAAGCAAGGGTTAAATATTATTTTTACATTCTATATGATTATTTCTTTTTCGTTTGCTTTAATTTCATATGCTTATGTACAAATCCTTTCTTTCTAGGGATCCTTTCTAGAAGATGTGTGGGTTTGACGACTAGAAGATCAAGACGATCCCAAATTGATTGGAGGTATGATCGACTTGAATTTTTATTGACTTAATTGATAAGTTTTTATCGCTCATTTCTTGATAAGTTGATTAACTTTTTATTGAGTTAAATGATTGGAGGTATGACTGATTTGAGTACAACGTGATTTGGATTAAGGTTTTAGTTCAAATATGTTAAGTTAAGATAGAGAATGAAATAGTTGCAACTGATGTCTCCTTTTTTGCCTATTTCTTCCTCTTTGGAGAGGATATTGGATATTTAATTTTTTCTTGTTGTCTTTGTAGTTGTTATGCGATGACTACCTTTTTATATTAAAGTTTGGTAGTTTTGTATTGATAATAACAACTTTGTGAAAGGGAGAAATCAATGCATGAGCTTGAGAGGAAGATGGAGAACAAAGAGGAAAGAGTTGCATGTAGTTAGACGATGCACAGATAGAAAGGATTCGTGGTGTGTAATAATACTAAAGTGAACTTCCACGTGGAGTCTCTACTACCCTCCATCACTGTTAAACATATTCTGAAAGCTCTCTCTTTGTTTCCATCGATCAGCCGCACAATATTAAAGTGATGTGTAACGCCCATGATAGCGATGACAATATATAGTTTTACAACTGTTTTACCTTTGTACTGAACATTGAATTTGTTTTCTTTTTCAAAATTTGATAATTATATTTATTTTTTTTCTCTGACTTTATATTATACATTTATTTACTTGCAAATTTATTTTGAATAGAAATTTCAAGCATGAAAAATTGGACATTAATTATCCAACAATTTATTACCCTTTCGGGGCATCGCGCCCATCACATTTAAATGGTAAAAAAATATTGAATGGAATTGTGTTCGATTGGGGTTGTTGTAAGTCAATTTTTTTGGGCGTTGATTGGTTTGAGTTGAGGTATGCTTTTCTTCTTTAATCTTTAATGAGCTCAGATCTAGGTAAATTTGCCATTTTTTTTTTTTACTTTGCCCCTCTTTTGAGTAATTAGGGTTATTTTTTTGGTTCGATTGATGTCTCTTTTGTCATTTTTTTGGTTTGATTTTAGCCCTCTTCTGAGTAATTAGGGTTTCGTTATTTTTTTTGTTCGATTGCTGTCATTTTTTTAAATGATCTTTGCGGATTTGTTAATGTGGGATTTTTTTAGCTGATTTTCGTATTTTTTTTTAGTTTTTGCAATACTTAGTTCTAATTTGTGTGAATACTTTCTGATTAGGTTATACCAATTTTTCCTGGTCTTCTGAATCGGTTATTTAAGCTTTTTAATTTTATTTTATACCTAGCTTTGCTGCATGTTCAGAGGGTATAATTTGGCTCATTTTATCTTTTCTCATTTCCAGGATTACACTAGGGTTCATGTTGTTGCTTCTGATCTTCGCATGAGGTAAAGTTTTATTTCGATTTCCTTTCTTAGGCTTTACTATGCATTTGATTCTCCTTTTTTGGATTTCCTATGTTTTTTATCTAGACTTTGCTCCTGTTACTTTTTTGCTTTGATTATGAACATTTGCTCATGTTTTTGTGACTGCTAGGGTTTATGTCGCTGCCTTTATTCTTTAGGTGAGGTAAAGTTCGATTTCTCTTCTATTTTCCAGTGTTTCCTATGTTTTTCCCCTGATGATTATTGGTTATTTTTGACCTGGAGTTTGCTTATTTCTTTTTTGCTTTTGTTGCCATTCATGCTTTTAAAGTATATAGATATAGGATTCATTGATCAAATTCTGAATCTATAGTTTATTGGCTGTATTTTGTTTTCTGGAATTGCTTCTGTAGAATTCATTGATCAAATTCTGAACCTAGGGTTTATTTGCTTGTATTTTGTTTGCTGGAATTGTTAGTATTCTAAACTCTTAAAAAGAGAATCTATTTTAAGTTTTTTTAATGATCCTTGCAGATTATGATTTAATTGTCGAGGTCTATGCTTTAATTTTGAACTTTGCGTTGTATTTTTAATGATTAAATTTACATCAAGGTGAAACCTGAATTCGCTTTGTGTTTATTCGCTTTTTATTTTAATTAGCATGAGATTTGAAATTTGTTTTGTTTTTATTTGTTCCTTGCGTTTATCAAAGTCTAGAATTTAATTTCATTAGGGCGAGGAATACATTTGATGTGAAAATTCTAATTAAAGTGCAAAGTTCAACTAAGGTGACAAATGTTACCTAGATGGAAAATTTCATTAAGGTGAGAAAGTTAATTGGATTTTGATTCCTATTTTATGCAATTCAATTAAGCTTAATTTGTAACGACCCTGATTTTATAGGTATTTCTGTCGTATGTTTATGTGTATATATGTGATTTTATGTATGGTTCAAATTTATTTTTGAACTATTTATTTAATTTAATGTGAATAATTTCGATTTAATTCGAATTATTTTATTTTGATTAATTATTATTTATTTTAATTATTATTTAATTAATTAGAATTTTTATTATTTAATTTTCTAATTAATTATTTAATAGTTTTGGGCTAAATCGATTTAAGCATGATTAGTCATGCAATTTTTGTAAATTAGCCCAATGGATCACGAGAGCCCATTTTGGCCCATTTCCATTGCCTTGGCCGGTTACCCCTTGTGTGCATGGTAAGGATTTGCCACTTGCCTCATGTTCACACCTTAACTAACCTCTATTTATATGAGGGTTAGTAAGGCTTAAGGATCCTTTTGCTCATTTGCCATCTTAATCACTTGCCATCAAAAGATCAAACACAAAACACACTCCATTTCCATCATTGCCACACGCCATTTTTGGCAAAACTTCCATCACATTTGTTCATCATCCATTCAAACTCAAAACTTAAAGATTTAAACCTCCATAATTTCAATCAAGATTTCTAGTTTGGGTTGGTTTTGGGTACTTGTTCGAGTGGGTTGATCGTGTGGGTTGATCGAGTTGTGTTCGGGGTGGTGCCGTGCAAAGGCCGTGTGGTGCTGTGCAAGGGACGGTGGTGTTGGTGGTGTTCGTTTGGTGCAGCCGTGGGGTGGCCGTGCTGGCAGCCGTGCAATTCCTTGGTTCGTGTGCAAGACCGTGGTGAAGCTGTGCCGTGGTGGTCCGTGTTGCTGGCCGTGTGGTTTGGGTAGTTTCCGGGCAGCGAGTTTTTAAGTGTTTATCTTGTTAATCTTCATCAAGGTAACATATTTTCTCAACCTATTTGGTATACTATGTTTCATAGTATAAATTAAATGAATAGATTAGTTTATTTAAAGTTTTAACCATGTTTTTGTGTGAGTTATAATATGATTTTGGAATGTTTTTATGATGATTTTATGATTGAATATGATGATTTCATGATTGGAAATGTTAGTATTAAGTTCGTTTTTATTCATGTTCAAGTTTGATGAATTTTGGATGCTAGGAAGTTGATGATTTTATGTGTTGAATGGTTGAGCTTAAGCATGTAGTTTGATGGAGTTGGATGAGTTCTTGATTCTTGAATGAGTTCTTGGTTGAAGTTCTTGAATCTTGATTGAGTTCTTGATTGAAGATCTTGAATCTTGGATGAGTTCTTGATGAGTTCTTTGAGTTCTTGATGAGTTCTTTAAAGTTCTTTAAGAGTTCTTGATTGAGTCTTTAAAGTTAAAGGAAGTTAAAGAAAAGGTTAAAGAAAGTTATAAGAAGTTGTAAGATTGTTTGGTTTACATGTTAAGTCTTAAGTCAAGGCGTAAGATGCAACTTAAGAATTAACTAAGAATGTAAACTTCGATTTAAAGTTAAAGTTAGTTTGACTTTGATACTAGATGCCTAAAACTTAGAGTAAGATTCTATGTTTTTGGGTTAAGACGTTGCCCCTATCCTATCCGCGGTATTGGGATAGTTGGTGGTCTTACTATGTCGTCTTCGGATGTGGATTTCTAGTAAGATTGGTTTCACGGGATTTGAGAGTAAGATTCTCAGTCCTGACATAGTAGAAAGTTCGAATGCGTAAGATGCGTTTGCACGTGCATAGTCGGTCTAGTATGCGAATGATTGCGCCAAAGTTAGAATTGGTTGAGTTGGTCGAGTCAAGCATGATTGGTTGTTATGATTCGCATGTTTGATGATTGATTTGGTTATTTGATTTGTGCTATGTTCATGTGTATTCCCGTTAGGGTGAGGCGGTTATGTTACTCGCCACTGACGGTGGACTGTTGTTATTTTTCAGGTAATTCTGATGATGAGGTCATTGCTTAGCATTGGGTTGGGCGAGTGCCGATATTGCTTAGATTTTATATTGTTACTTTACGATGTTTTCTAGTTATATACTCTAGTAGTGGTACTTATATACTTTACTATAACTCTGACATGTAATTTGGAGTTACGTTTGATAGTAGTAGTAGTATGACTTTTGGAATTAGTTGTGTACAATCTTGTGGGTAATTGTACTTTTGGTTTAGTAAATATAATCATTTTGAGGTTTTGTTTTAATTTTAAGTATTTTAGTTTGTTAGTTCTGACTATTCGACTCATCGGTTTCTTCCGCGCCGATTTAAGCGAGTCGGGTTGTCCCATAATTAAAGTGAGAAAATTAATTTTATTGGCATACTAAATTGATGTCTGAATCACTACTTGCTCACATACCTTTTCTTTTTTTCGGGTTGATCTATATGCACTTGTTTAGAGAGGAGTTTGTTTTAGTAAATGATGAATTGGAGGTAGTTTTTTATGGGGCTTTACTACTTAACTTAGTTCATTGTATCTGGCTTTTGCAGGTGAAGTTCATAGTTCATGAAATACATGTTATAATAAAGTAGAACTATAATTGCTATTTAAAATAAAATGTCTAACTTTTATATTTATATGACATTATGGTTTTTAGAATAGAGATAATGTTATTATAACATGTTTGGATTCAGTTGAAACTAGACTTTGGTTTTATCTACTATGTTTGATGTGTACATGTAACAATTTATACTTAGTATAGTTTTTCCCTAAGCTTGGTTTAGGAAGCGATAGTTGGATGTTGAATACGACTCAAATAATGATTTTTTTAATTCTTTTGCTTTTGTAATAAAGATTATATCTTAATATCACTGTACATAATAAGATGTTTCTCTTTAATACTGCATACACCAAATTAAGCCAATTTGCTAAATTACTTATTGTTAATACACCCAACCTATTCTACTTTAAAACACAATGGCAATCGGTATACCTTGTCAATACATGACCCAAAATTAAAGCACCATTGTAGGCACCTTGTCAAATTCCCTGTCACTATATATATATCTATACATTATAAATATGTGCATGCCAACTTGCTATTCATTTTGAATAGTAATCGAATCCAAGGGTTGTTATCTCTTTGATGATGTTACAAACAACTATTCCACCCATTTGCTTCATCCAACGGCTGAAATTGAAACCTTGAATGTATATATACATTCAAAACCCTAATTGCTTACCATTTCTGCTCTATTTCGTCCAGCCGTTTTTGTGCTTCTCTTTCATCATCTTCAGCACCTTCATTCTCCACCGTCGCCTTTGAAGACTCGCCTCGTTTCCTCTTTTCGCCGTCGATACTAGTAGACGTTGCGGCGCCGTGCTGATGAGGCATTACATTTGAGTATCGCGTCCTCCATTAGAGCATAATCGAGGTAAGGCTGTCCATAGTAACCTTCACTCAACTTTTTGGATTTTGAATTCTAGGGTTTTAGGTTTCATGGTGTTTTTTGGGTCTACTCATTTTTGTTCTTAGTACTTGTTCGATTGTTTCACTGTTCTTAATACTTAGGGTTTCAAATTTTTTGGGTTCAGTTATTTCTCTTTTCTTTCCCAGTTTTCTTAGTTTTTAGGGTTTTGAATTTTCAGATGGTCCAACAGAGCTGTTGCCCCTGCAACCGCCTCGACAAACCATCGGTGCGTCCTCCATCGTGCAAGATACCGCAAGTGGATAGCCGACAATCTTCTACTCTGCTGTAAGATGAATTATTAGTTTTTTTTTTTTCATTATATGCCGTTAGGTGAACTCTTGTAGTCTTGTTATGTTTTTTCCCAGCTATTTCAGTAGTTAGGGTTTGGAGCCTTTCCCTGTTCGACCTTGGGGATTGATTCAATTTTTTAGGGATTATCAGGAACTGTAAAAAAAAAAACGAGTTCAATGTATTTTTTTTCATAGATTATCAAGAATTACCATGGATATTTGTTGAGGAATTATCAGGGATATGTGTTGAGGGATTGATTCACTTTTGAGGGATTATTAGGAATTGAAAAAAAAACCCGGATTCAATGTATTTTTTCAGAGATTATCAAGAATTACCAGGGATATTTGTTGAGGAATATCAAGGATATGTGTTGAGGGTTTATCACGGTTATAAGGGATCCTCCTTGATTTGATGCAGTATTTTAATGGTTTTATGTGATTTAACTACATTTTATTCATTTTTTATAAGGGTTCTGTGTGATTTAATTGCATTTCATTCATTTTTTATTTAATTTTGGTTACTATTTAATGTCGACAACTCTTTTTGAGGGATTATCAAGAATTGTTAGAAAAAATCGACCTTGGTGCATTTAGTGAGAGATTATCAAGAATTATCTAGGATTTTTGTTGAGGAATTAGGTGGGATTTTTGATGAAGAATTAATAGTGATATTTGTTGAGGATTAACCAGGGATATCTGTGAGGAATTATCAGGGATTGTTCTTAATTTGATCCATATTTTAATGGTGCTATGTTGATTGCTATTTTTTAGGGATTATCAAGAATTATCAGGGATATTTGTTGAGGGATTAGCAAGGATATTTGTGACGAATTTTAAGGGATTTGCCTTCATTAGATGCAAAATTTAAAGGGTTCTTTTCGGAATTTTATTAAACTAATAGTACTATAAAACACTACTTCAATTGTTTATTAATACCATTTTCTAGATTGAGTTGAATATTATTATGGGTGATAATCAATTGCTTTTTTTTTGTAGGTTTTATTTATTGCTCTGATTGGGTTCAGTCAAATTCATCACATCTTTTGAATGAGGTGTATCGTAAAAGTGAAAAGATGGAGAAAAAAACCTCATTAATTTATGAATGAGGCAGGGAGAGGTTTGGGAGTTTTGCATAGGACAGTTTTGCCCCTCTCCCTTGATGACCTCTGGTCATCTCTAGCCAATGATTTCACTGACCAACATTAAAACAATCTCGAGAATTTTCGGAACTCAATTTTTCTATTGTCTCTCCGTTTTTGTTTACTTCAAGATATGGTCTTGTGTTTTTTATGGCCATGATATGGTATTTGTCTTTCACCTTGTTAACCCTACAACAACAAACCCAAAAATAAAATACAGATTGAGGCTATGATGAGCTCTGCTATTCAAAGTGCTCACTTCTAATTTGGTTTTTCGGAGCATTTTTAAGGTGGGTATGCACCATTTGGCTTTGGGAGGCAACTGTTATATCGTTACTCTAGCTGTTGGCTAGAAAGGACCCGATCGTGTGTTACTCTTGGACATTAGGTAGGCATTGTTCTGTAATTCAAGGTGTGTTTTGTATATGGAAAATGGAAGTGCTGGACTTTGTGGTTTCAGTTGCATTGCCGCCACGGTAGAATTATCCCACCTTAAATGCGCCACCAAAGTATGTTGACGAGATGCATGCCTGAGCCTCCCTTTGATCTGGAAAAGAAAAGAAAAGGTGCGGAAATTTACGGGTTGATCTATATTGTTTTGGTGGGGCAATCTAAGAGTTACCAAAGATTCAACTATACCTTCACAAATTATATGTTGTGAATTTAGTCATTTAGGCAACCCATTTGTGCTTGTTAATTTTATAATTTACTAGGATATATCTTGCTTGATAGTATTTGAAATTATTGACATATAATATGTTTTTTTATCCGTTCTCTTGAATTTGTTTGCTAAAATTTTTAAGAATGCTCAAGCTAATATGGTCTTTTGGGGATTTTTACGTTATTGTGATTCTGTTGGTTTTATGTTTTTGAACAATATTCTTAGTTGAATTTGATGCAAATGGCATTAAGGGTATTTCAGGTATGTATTTCAATGTATTTGCTTTGGAGTTTTAATTACATGGTACATGGTACTGCTTGAAAAACCGATAATTTGTTTATTGAATCCTTGAAGCTAAACTTTCTTCATGTTTTTTGGCAAAAAATCTAGAATGACATATTTCTCTATGGCTTATCGAGATCAGGAATGGGCCGTTTCATGATTTGCTTTGTATTGACCCTTGAAATGATGAGGGTTAATTCCGATCATTCAACAGATTTTGATATCGGCTTATTGCCTATGTGATTTGCTTTGTTAATGTTTTTATAATTCTTTTGTTTTTATAAAGATTATATCTTAATATCTTAATATCAATGTACATATTATGGTTAATATGATGTTTCTCTTTAATATTGCATGCACCAAATTATTTTCCTTTAAAGCACCATGGCTACCTGAATACCTCGTCAACACATGACCCGAAAGAGGGACTTGATGTCTTTCTAGAACAAAGCACCATGGAAACAGATTTAAAGTCAACTAAACAAAATACAAATATGAACCCATGCCTTACATATAGTGACCACTAACTAATTGACTTAAACTCTTCATGTTGATAAATCACTCCTCTATGGCGCAATTGATAAAATCCGGACATCCCAGTTTCTCTTCCAGATTCGACCAACTATGGCACTCAACCGAACAACCTCATGGCTTGGGCAGTGAAAGAAATCAAACGGACTTAGTGGCATAACTTCACGCCTTTTAAATAACGCGTGCATGTCTTACTACACCATGCTACTATGAACTCAGTTATCTCTATTTTATAATTCTATCAGCTCGCTACTACTAATAGAAGCTAATATCTATGCTTTGTATAATATTAATTATGGATATATGTCTTGCTATTGCAGCCCCCTAAGATCAGACTCTATTGTTGTGGCAGTCCTAGCACGGGTCAAGCTATAAAAACAATACTATGGCTATATGTACCATAGTATTCGGCTTGTATTTTCAAATGCAGTTTACATATGAATGCATCTACGTATTATATTTTAGCCTTTTCCAAAGATCATTTACTCCTACGACATTGGCCCCTAAAACTCAATAGTCTTCTTGATTGGTTTATCTAGCAAAGCTAATCTTTAAATACACCTTGAAGATTCTTACAAAGTGCACTGGCTAACTGAATATCTCGTAACCGAAGAACCCGTCACCAACGTACCATTGTAGGCACTGCGCGCATCGCGCGCAGTGCCAACACTAGTATATATATATATATATGTTTTAGTAGTATAGAAAGATTATGAAATTGATTAACTATAAGATTATTGATCATGAAAGTAAGTTTGAATTTCTGTTTTGGAGCAGGTTGATCAATAATATACGTTTTTTTAGTGATAGAGATGGTTATGGAAAAGGGTAATGCTTGAGGGTTCGTGGTTGTTATTAATGATCTGCCGGGCCCTTTTGAGTGAGATTTCTTAATTAAATGTCATTGTTTTGTTTAATTTGTTACAGGTCCAATCGGACGTAAAACTTTCATTGGCGCCATTCTTTAGTTTAATTTAGGGATTCTCCATGGACCATCTCGATCGATATATATATATATATATATATAAATAAAGCTGATGAATATTTCAGTAGGCTTAAAGAGTGTAATTCATCTTTGGAACCAGATGAGTTTGTTGAACAAGGATGGAAGCTGAAGATCCGATCCTATCACCCCCCCCCCCCACCTTTCACATATTGGCCAAGGCTAGCCTGGTATGATATCTGTTTTTTGTTATACTCTGTAATTTTTTATTTTTTTTATTCTTGCCATATAATTTTGATTGTACGTTTTAATGGGACATTTTCTGATTTTTGAAATAGGCAAACATGTTTCTGGTGTTCCGCTTTTCTAAATGTTATTTTATGGTCGTACAAATTTGGAAGCTGTCAATATATATGCATGTTAATATGTGCCCTGCCTTGCTTCACATTTAGAAATTACTAGCTTGATTATTTGTCCCAATGAATTAACTGCAGCGAGCATTAAATTAAAACTAACGAAAAAGTGGATAATAATGAGGAATAATTACATTAATAGATACCAACTATTGCACTTTTTATTTTATAGGTACCAACTTTTGATTATTCACCAGTAGCACGAACTATTATATAAAGTTGCAAGGATACGTATATCACCTAAATGTTGTTGCAATTTATAGGTCATTCATACTTATTTATAGGTCATCCATACCTATCGTTGCAACTTTATGTAATAGTTCGTGCTGCTGCTGAATAATCAAAAGTTGGTACCTATAAAATAAAAAGTGCAATAGTTGGTACCTATTAATGTAATTATTCCTAATAATGAATGATGTTATATATATGCTGTTTGACAACCTGCAGAGCAAGAATTCTTCCAAGTAGAACATCTATATGATCGGATTGAAGTACGACTAAAGAGATCGGACCACTTCGATAGTCTTTCCTCTATATGAAGTACGTACTTGTAATTTACCTCATTTTTTTTTGAAAATTCTTGTATGATCATTGAAAAAACGGCCACCGAAGTCAAACAAATCTAGACCGTCCATCTTGTTAATTTGATTTGACATTTATTTTTAAAAATAAACCTTTTAAAATTATTTTATTGTAATATTAATTCAATTAATTCATTTTACTTATTTTTGTATTTACCAAAATTAATTTTATATTTTGGTAATTTAAAAAGTAAATTAAAAATCCTTCTTTTTTAGGGATTCAATTTTTACACATGATTTTTTAACGAACTTTAAATTAGAAATTATTCAAGAGTTCAATTGATTTCATTAAACTTAAAAAAAAGATTAATTAAACATTATCATCCTCAACCATTCTTTATCCCTCCATATTCAACTCCAACCCCATTAAGGCTTTAACACAACCTTCATCTTCAAACCCCAACCTTCATCTCCAACCCCCATCTTCATCCCCAGCCTACATTGAAGCTTAGCTTCAACTAATTAATCTGCAAGGTGATTAAAATATTATGCCCTCAATTTTCATCCCCAACACCCAATGTAGATCCAAACTCCATTGATGCATTCAACCTTCATTAGAGGATTATGTTCGAAATTTTTAGAAATCAAATAAGTAATCAATCTCCTTTTGTTAATTGTGGTAGCAAATTAGTCAAAAAATATAAGTTTTTGATTCAACCATTAATTGGTTCCGTGATTCAACCTTCAACCTTCATCCCCAACCCCCATTTTAGATACAACCTCCATTGGAGGATTAAGTGCGAAAAAATTCAGAAGTATAATAAGTGGCTAATCTTCATTAATTGTGATAGTGAATTGGTCAAATGAACAAGTCCTCAATTCAAGCCGCCATTAATTGGTTATGTAATTTTTTGTTATAAGTTCCATGGCTACTAAAACCTAGATGACGAATGAAGAAGATGATGTTCAAACTTGTTACGTTTTAATTCGTCGCTGATTTTATTTGGCAATGTCCATGATGTAATTGGACATTACCGCATAGCAGCCTGTAACATTCTAATAGAAGTCGGGTTAATCATATGTATTGTCCATAACACGATTTGGACATATCCACAATAATTTGAATTTTGAAAATGTTATTTCCAATTTATTGATGATTGTTCTTTGTATATTTGTAAACTTTCCAAATTTCAAAGATTTAATTACCATAATATATTACTTAACATATATATTCAGATTGCATTTTTCAAGAAAAAACAAAAAACAGAGTTAGATTGCTAATAGGCACCAGAATTTTGGTAATATCCACATTTTTAACTGGACATTACCCATTGGTTACTGCACCCCTTTTTCGAGCAAAGTTTAACAAACATTACTTATATGAAACATTAAAATATAATCAAAATTTTAAAAATATACTTGTTACTTAACAACATTATTTGTGACTTTGGATATGTCATTACCATGTGCATATAATAAATTCATCTTTTTTACAAAATTTCCATATTATTTTCAAAATTCAATTTTTTTTTGTATCACTATATTTTTAATTTATTGGAGTATGAATAAATGTATCACTATATTTTTAATTTTTTTGCATGCAGGAAAAGGCATTTGTTTCCATGCAAGAGTTTAAAAACGGAGAAAGTAATAGAATTTATGCACCTTATTACGTATTAATTTAAGTTGTGTTCATACAATATAGATTTCAAAACCCGTGCATCGATCGCACAGGGCTAATCTAGCTTAAGAACAAAATAAGCTCCAACATCAATTTAGTATTGGTGTAGCAATAACTATGCATAATAGAGGCGAACATGTAATTACCAAAGTAATAATATTTATTAAATGTTACCAAATCTTAGATTTAACCTCCTCATGTATTATTAGCTCATATTGTAACGACCCGACTTTTTAGCTTGTCGATTTACGAAGGGAAATCGACATTCGGATCATTACTTAATCTTAATAAACAATAAATTATCAATATAAATGAAAGGATGATCTTTTATTAATATAACTACTAAAATCCATAATAAATCACTAATTGTTATTACATCCAAAAGTCTAGAAATACTGTCCCAACATGCTGGGAACATATAATAAACAAATAAATGTTAAATTGTTCTGGAAAATACTAGAAATTTAAGAATAAAGGCCTAAACACTCAAGCCCGTCCGGCGAAGCCCGCTCTAATCTGCTGCAACATCACCTGAAACTGAGGGGGGGGTCCACCGTCAGTGGCGAGTAACTAGGCTGTCCCATTTAATCGAGGGACCACCAAACACATAATATCATAGAAAAATATCATAAAAACTGTAAAAGATTTAATACATGCTTTACACAAAGATGCACAAATTCCATATAAATGTACGTATAAGAATACGTATAAAAGTACGTATAAAAATACGTATACAAATACGTATACAGATACGTATGAAAATACGTATAAATACCCCTGCAGAAATACGGTTAGAATACGTATATTTACATATAAAATACGTATAATCAACCCTGCAAATACGGTTAGAATACACACCAAAATACGTACATCATCCGTATATACATACACACGTACATATCCGTATAAATTCAGGAAAACACAGCGGAAGACTTACAATACACTAAACTTATACTTTATATTATGCTTCTTAAATTATCCCAATCCTTAACTTATACTTAACCTTTCTGAAGTTATATCATTAATAAATCTTAATCATATCTTATCATAATCTTATCTTATTCATATCATATCATAATCTTATCTTAATCATATCATATCATAATCATGTCTTTCTTATCATATTAGATCATAACATATCTTATCATCACATCTTAGAAATCATCTTAAACTTCATCTTATGATTTCATCTTATCAAATCGTATGATCGTAATATAATATCTTTGTTGGACCGGTCACTATAACTCGTTATGGATCTCGTGTTTCACCATAACTTCCTAGAACATGCCGGGAGGAGCTCGTGTACTCAACCCGTAGCGGATCCCGTGTTTCACCACTAAGCCTAAGCTATGGCCATAACTCCTAGTAGCGGCTCGTGTACCACTACCAGACGACTACATGTCCTAAGATCCAAAACTACTCGGGGGAACTCGTGTGTTCGTCCCATTGAGCGGTGGCTTTGACTTAACCCACTAACGACTCGTGTATCATCAGGTGGGCGTCCATATAGTATCTTATATCTTCATTTAATTTAATCATATCATATATTAGGATAATACTAGGTGACCGTAACAGGAAATGAAATGTTCGGAGTCCCAGGAAAGAGAGGTGCGGCACGTATATTGGCCACCTTAAATACCAAGTCTTTCCTAGCCAGAGACCGAAACATGACATGTATAGCTATTACTCTGTTTCCTTTCTTATCCCTAAAAATATCTTATGCATTTCATTCCTTATAAAATATACTATTCCTCAAACATACACATACTTATAACCCTATCCTTTCGGATACTAACCTTAACATTATATTGTATTAACTTGTAACAATATCCAAAATATAATTATATTATTGTCTATTAACATTTCGGCCCTATTACCACTAATAGTAATATTATCCCTTTTAATCCCTACACTTTACAACTTATTCCTAAATAATGATTTTGACCGTAACCTTTATTATTATATTATCCCTAAAATAATAATAAGTCAAAATAAATTAATTAAGACTAATTCCCTCTTTTACACGGCATTTTCATATTTACAACAATAATTAATTAAATTCTTAATTTAATTTAATTAATCAATTTAATTACCTAAATTACCCAAAATATGAATAAAAATTCTATCTTTCCTTATTTTTAGTCACTCGACAATTATACCAATTTTACCAAAAATTATGCAATTAAATTATATAAATTCAATTGACAACAAATAATTAATTTAACAGACAATTATCATAAAATTCATACTTAACATTATTTAACATGATTAAAATCAAGAATCAAGATTTAAATTAACATGCTTTAACTCATCATCACACGGCTCATATAAATTCAAGAGAGATAAAAATAATACTTCTAATCTTTTTAATCTTTAGCTCACTCGGGAAAATCCCGAGAGTAAGTAGATTTACATGTACATGATATAAATTTAATTAACTAAATAAATCAAGATCATGCTTCAAGATTACAAAAACAATTCAAGAATTCATGGTAAAATATTATAACACTCGACAATAATGAAAACAAAACAAGATTTAATCCTAAATCAAGATTTAATTATACTAATCAATTTAATCATGACACATGCTTAAAAATTTAAAGAAACAAACCAAGAATATGTATATGTCACTCGAAAATATTCAAGAAAATAATCAAGATTAATTCATCAACAATTCATGCAAATTTCGAGTACTACAAATAATTAAATCAGATTCATTTAGGCAAATTAGACTAATTAAACAACCAAGATTCATACATGAAATCATGAAAAATACATGAAAATAAATCAAGACTTCATCATACATCCACTCGACATTTATAGGTAAAAACACTATTAAATTCCTACGAAATTTCATGATCTTATTCCTAATTAACTATGTGATTAGCTACCTTCTAATTAAAGGGAAAAGCTTAGTTACCTTAAATCGCAAAATTAATCCAAGGTATACAAATGTGCTCGGCTGTTTAGGAAGGAAAAAAAAAATGGAGAAATTCTTTAGGGTTTTTGGGAGCAAAATAACAAATAGGACCCAAAAGAAGTGAAGGGGTCCTATATATAAAGAAAATAAAAAAAACAAAAAAAAAATAAAAAAAATAAAAAAAACAAACAACCCTATGCTCACCCCACTGCCGTGTACATAGAGAAGGAGGGGGAAAGTTGGAGAAAATTAAGGTGACTAAACAAATTGGTTGGGATGGGTTTGAATGGGTTTAATTCAATTTAATCTAATTAATTAATAATTAAATAAATTAACCAACCCAATTACTAAATAAGTCACAAGAAGAAACTTGGACCCAAATGGCACTTAAGGGCCGGCCAAGAGGAGAAAAGAGAGGAGGATTGGGTCTTTTGGCCCAATTGAGACTTCAAGATGAAGCTGCCAGTTTAAAAGATGAGGCTTCAAGCTGCCGGTTTGGTCTTCATAAACCGCCGGTCTTGGACCTTGCAAGCTGCCAGTTCTATACCGCCGGTTTGGTCTTCATAAACCGCCGGTCTTGGACCTTGCAAGCTGCCAGTTCTATACCGCCGGTCTTGGACTTCACAAGCTGCCGGTTCCATACCGCCGGTCTTGAACTTCACAAGCTGCCGGTTATGAGACAATATTCTAGGGAAATCACATTAATAACCGCGAAATTTTCTGGCCCAAAATTCCGGGTTATTACAGTCACCCCTCCTTAAATAAATTTCGACCTCGAAATTTACTTAACGGAGCTCAAACAGAAAACAAAACCAAGCACAATAAACACAAACAAAAAAGAAAACAAAAACAAAAGCAACCCGTACCTGCTTCGAACAACTCCGGAAACTTCTCCCTCATCGAAGCCTCGGTCTCCCAAGTAGCCTCCTCGAACTTCTGGCTACGCCACAAAACCTTAACCAAAGGCACCACCTTGCGACGCAACATCCGGTCCTGTCGGTCCAAAATCTGAACTGGCTTCTCCTCAAATGCCAGGTTCGGCTCGATCTCTGATGACTCAACCGAAATGATATGTGAAGGATCATTGACATACTTCCGTATCTGTGACACATGGAATACATCATGAACCCTCGATAGATCCGGAGGCATCGCCAACCGATAGGCGACCTCACCAACTCGCTCCAGAATCTCGTATGGTCCAACGTACTTAGGTCTGAGCTTCCCTTTCTGACCAAGTAACCTTCATAGGAATGAAACGAGCCACCTTGGTCAAACGATCCACGATCACCCAAACTGTATCCAAACCCGTAGTCGTTGTGGGCAAACCAACCACAAAATTCATGGAGATGGAGTCGAACTTCCACGTGGGTATCGGCAATGGCTGCAACAAACCACCTGGTCGCTGATGCTCGATCTTCACCTTCTGACACGTGAGACACCGTGCCACAAATTCTGCGACCTCTTGCTTCATCCTCGGCCACCAGAAACCTTCCCTTAGGTCCTTATAGAGCTTTCCGCCACCTGGATGCACCGAATACGGAGTATTGTGAGCCTCCTCCATAATCCGATTTCTCAGATTCGAAACCCGGGGCACACACCACCTGTTACGGAACAAAAGATTAGTTTCCAAAAGGCGAAAATTAGTTCATATAAACAATAGCTCCATTACCTGTTACGGAACCTCAAACTACCATCGGGTTCAATCGTGAAGTCTTCTGCCTTGCCTTGAAGTTTAGCTTCACGAATCTTCTCGAGTTGCGGGTCTTCTTTCTGCTTCTCCCGTAACTCCTGATACAAACTGGGCTCGACACTCATAGCACTCAAAAACACTCTAGTGCTGCCTGGTGTAACCATCTCAATCTCCAACTTGCGAAGGTCGGAACAGATTTCCTTAGGTAAAACCGCCACATTGCTACATGAATGACGATCCTTACGACTAAGGGCATCGGCTACCTTATTAGCTTTCCCTTCACAATAGTCAACCGAGAGGTCGTAATCCTTAATTAACTCGAGCCACCGTCGCTGCCTCATGTTGAGTTCCTTCTGGGTGAAAATGTACTTCAGACTCTTGTGATCGGTGAACAACTTGCAAGACACCCCGTAGAGATAATGTCGCCAAATCTTCAAAGCGAACACCACCGCTGCCAACTCTAAGTCGTGAGTAGGATAATTCTGCTCATGAACCTTGAGCTGTCTTGAAGCATATGCAATCACCCTTCCCTCTTGCATCAGAACACAACCTAGACCCTTCTTCGACGCATCGCTGTAGATCTCGAAACCTACACCTTCCGTCGGCAAAGCAAGAACTGGTGCAGACACAAGACTTTGCTTGAGTGCTTGAAAGGCTTCTTCACACTGCTCGGTCCACACGAACTTGCAATCTTTGTGCAATAACTTGGTCATAGGCGCTGCTACTTTGGAGAAGTCTTTCACAAATCTCCGATAGTAACCTGATACAAACAAATTTCACAGGTAAGTATTCTTGCATAGACATTAACAAAAGCTATAACAAAAACTTTAATATACCTGCTAGGCCAAGAAAACTTCGAATCTCGGCCACATTCTTCGGACTGTGCCATTCTACCACTGCCTTAATCTTGGCTTGATCCACCATGACACCTTCCGCATTAATCACATGCCCTAGAAAGGCAACCTCCTTGAGCCAGAACTCGCACTTAGACAATTTCGCGAACCACTTCTGAGCCCGCAGAATACCCAACACCAGATGAAGATGCTGAGTGTGATCTTGTTCATTTTTCGAATAAATGAGAATATCGTCAATGAACACTACCACACACACATCTAGAAGATGATGGAAGGTCCGATTCATCTGGTCCATGAACACTGCCGGAGCATTCGTCAAACCAAATGGCATAACCTCGAACTCATAATGCCCATATCTCGTGCGAAAAGCAGTCTTCGGTATATCCTCTGGCTTCACTGGAATCTGATGGTAACCGGACCTGAGATCAATCTTAGAGAAGACACTGGCTCCCTTCAACTGATCAAACAAATCCTCGATCCTGGGCAGAGGATACCTGTTCTTGATCGTCACCTTGTTCAACTCCCGGTAATCTATACATAATCTCATGCTGCCGTCTTTCTTCTTCACGAACAATACCGGAGCACCCCATGGCGACACACTAGGCCGGATAAAACCCTTGTCGATCAACTCTTGCAACTGGGTCTTCAATTCCTTCAACTCTGCTGGAGCCATGCGATACGGAGCCTTAGAAATCGGAGCAGTTCCGGGTACCAAATCGATGTTGAATTCCACTTCTCTTTCCTGTGGTATCCCTGGCAACTCCTCTGGAAAAACGTCCGCATACTCTCGAACCACTGGAATGGCCTCTAGCTGTTCCTCCTTAGTCAAGTCCTTGACTTGACATAGAAACACTGTCTCACCCTTGCGCTGCAGCCTGCGCATCTTCATAGTGGACATGATCTTTAACCCCTTGCCTATCGGCTTCCCGACATAAGTTACCCTCTTTGCGTCTGGTCCTCGCAAAGTGACAGCCTGGTCTTGACACCGAAAGGTCGCCTGATACTTAGCTAACCAATCCATCCCTAAGATCACATCGAACTCAATCATAGGGAACTCCTTCAGGTTGGCCTCGAACCTTACCCCCGAGATGACAATGGACACGTCCCTGAACTCCCGAAGACAAGAAAAGTCCTCTCCCGAAGGAAGAGTTATGATAGATTTGACAGGAGACTCTCCCATCAGGTTAGCTTTAGCAATAAAAGTACTAGCAACAAAGGACACAGTGGCACCAGTATCAAACAGAACATACGCAGACATATCATGAACAAGAAATGTACTCGTGACCACATCGGGCTGAGCATCTGCCTCTTCCTGTGTCATGCAGAAGATCCTGTTCTTGACCGGAGCCTGACTACCTGTAGCTGTTGCTGCTGCTGCTGGCTGTCTCTTAGGGCAGAAGATAGACTTGTGACCCGCTTCACCACAATCGAAGCACACTATAGGAGACCCATCACACTTCTTTCCCGGGTGGAACTCCTTCTTACAACCTCGACAAATTCTCGGACCCTGACTCGGAGCTGGTCGAGATCTCTGCTGCGGCTTCGAAGAAGGCTCGAACCTGGTCTTCTTAACCGGAGCTGGAGCTGGAGCTGGAGTAACCCTCTTCTTCCCGGTGTCTTCATCAGAAACTGAAGACTGAACCTCGAGAGCCACCTCATAAGCCTCCTGAAAAGTCTTCACCCTGCTGCTCACCACATGAACCCAGATGCTGGAGTTCAGCTTCTTGATGTACCTCTTAACTCGCTCGGCTTCAGAGGGAATCACTGCTGATGCGAACCTGGAGAGCTCGGTGAACTTGTCCGTATAAGCCTGGACGGACAGATTACCTTGGGTGAATGTGAGGAATTCCTCTTGTTTCTGCCACTTAAGCTCCTCGGGGTAGAAACGATCTTGCAGCCTCTTGGTGAAGTCTTCCCAACTCAGATTCAGATCTGTGTCGGGGTTAGACCGGAGTGTACTCCACCAGTTGTCTGCCTCACCCTGAAGGTAAAACGTAGCTATGGGGACCCGTTCAGCTGCGGGGCAAGCTAAAACATCGAACATCTTACGCATCTCTCGAATCCAGTTTTCGAGGGTGGTTGGGTCAGCTGTACCATCATAAGTCGGAGGACGGAGTCGGGCTATGCGGTCAAAGGTCGACTGATTGTTCTGAGCCCGGACGCTGCTCTGAGCCAACGTGAGGATCGCATCCTCCAAGTTGCGACGACGAAGACGGAAATTCGGTGGTCTAGGGGTCGACATCCTGAAATCACAAACAAGTTAGCACACGAACGGCACACAGAAACAGCATCAACGCGGAACAAAGCGAGAAAACGTCTTAACCCAGGCTACTACCCATGGTTTCTCTCATCTAAGGTTTCCGTATTAGGTTAGGGTTCGCTCGGGTTCATAAAGCGCACATCTCACGAAGTTACTTGTGAAGAAGTAACTTAGGGTCTAACTTGGCTCTGATACCAACTGTAACGACCCGACTTTTTAGCTTGTCGATTTACGAAGGGAAATCGACATTCGGATCATTACTTAATCTTAATAAACAATAAATTATCAATATAAATGAAAGGATGATCTTTTATTAATATAACTACTAAAATCCATAATAAATCACTAATTGTTATTACATCCAAAAGTCTAGAAATACTGTCCCAACATGCTGGGAACATATAATAAACAAATAAATGTTAAATTGTTCTGGAAAATACTAGAAATTTAAGAATAAAGGCCTAAACACTCAAGCCCGTCCGGCGAAGCCCGCTCTAATCTGCTGCAACATCACCTGAAACTGAGGGGGGGGTCCACCGTCAGTGGCGAGTAACTAGGCTGTCCCATTTAATCGAGGGACCACCAAACACATAATATCATAGAAAAATATCATAAAAACTGTAAAAGATTTAATACATGCTTTACACAAAGATGCACAAATTCCATATAAATGTACGTATAAGAATACGTATAAAAGTACGTATAAAAATACGTATACAAATACGTATACAGATACGTATGAAAATACGTATAAATACCCCTGCAGAAATACGGTTAGAATACGTATATTTACATATAAAATACGTATAATCAACCCTGCAAATACGGTTAGAATACACACCAAAATACGTACATCATCCGTATATACATACACACGTACATATCCGTATAAATTCAGGAAAACACAGCGGAAGACTTACAATACACTAAACTTATACTTTATATTATGCTTCTTAAATTATCCCAATCCTTAACTTATACTTAACCTTTCTGAAGTTATATCATTAATAAATCTTAATCATATCTTATCATAATCTTATCTTATTCATATCATATCATAATCTTATCTTAATCATATCATATCATAATCATGTCTTTCTTATCATATTAGATCATAACATATCTTATCATCACATCTTAGAAATCATCTTAAACTTCATCTTATGATTTCATCTTATCAAATCGTATGATCGTAATATAATATCTTTGTTGGACCGGTCACTATAACTCGTTATGGATCTCGTGTTTCACCATAACTTCCTAGAACATGCCGGGAGGAGCTCGTGTACTCAACCCGTAGCGGATCCCGTGTTTCACCACTAAGCCTAAGCTATGGCCATAACTCCTAGTAGCGGCTCGTGTACCACTACCAGACGACTACATGTCCTAAGATCCAAAACTACTCGGGGGAACTCGTGTGTTCGTCCCATTGAGCGGTGGCTTTGACTTAACCCACTAACGACTCGTGTATCATCAGGTGGGCGTCCATATTGTATCTTATATCTTCATTTAATTTAATCATATCATATATTAGGATAATACTAGGTGACCGTAACAGGAAATGAAATGTTCGGAGTCCCAGGAAAGAGAGGTGCGGCACGTATATTGGCCACCTTAAATACCAAGTCTTTCCTAGCCAGAGACCGAAACATGACATGTATAGCTATTACTCTGTTTCCTTTCTTATCCCTAAAAATATCTTATGCATTTCATTCCTTATAAAATATACTATTCCTCAAACATACACATACTTATAACCCTATCCTTTCGGATACTAACCTTAACATTATATTGTATTAACTTGTAACAATATCCAAAATATAATTATATTATTGTCTATTAACATTTCGGCCCTATTACCACTAATAGTAATATTATCCCTTTTAATCCCTACACTTTACAACTTATTCCTAAATAATGATTTTGACCGTAACCTTTATTATTATATTATCCCTAAAATAATAATAAGTCAAAATAAATTAATTAAGACTAATTCCCTCTTTTACACGGCATTTTCATATTTACAACAATAATTAATTAAATTCTTAATTTAATTTAATTAATCAATTTAATTACCTAAATTACCCAAAATATGAATAAAAATTCTATCTTTCCTTATTTTTAGTCACTCGACAATTATACCAATTTTACCAAAAATTATGCAATTAAATTATATAAATTCAATTGACAACAAATAATTAATTTAACAGACAATTATCATAAAATTCATACTTAACATTATTTAACATGATTAAAATCAAGAATCAAGATTTAAATTAACATGCTTTAACTCATCATCACACGGCTCATATAAATTCAAGAGAGATAAAAATAATACTTCTAATCTTTTTAATCTTTAGCTCACTCGGGAAAATCCCGAGAGTAAGTAGATTTACATGTACATGATATAAATTTAATTAACTAAATAAATCAAGATCATGCTTCAAGATTACAAAAACAATTCAAGAATTCATGGTAAAATATTATAACACTCGACAATAATGAAAACAAAACAAGATTTAATCCTAAATCAAGATTTAATTATACTAATCAATTTAATCATGACACATGCTTAAAAATTTAAAGAAACAAACCAAGAATATGTATATGTCACTCGAAAATATTCAAGAAAATAATCAAGATTAATTCATCAACAATTCATGCAAATTTCGAGTACTACAAATAATTAAATCAGATTCATTTAGGCAAATTAGACTAATTAAACAACCAAGATTCATACATGAAATCATGAAAAATACATGAAAATAAATCAAGACTTCATCATACATCCACTCGACATTTATAGGTAAAAACACTATTAAATTCCTACGAAATTTCATGATCTTATTCCTAATTAACTATGTGATTAGCTACCTTCTAATTAAAGGGAAAAGCTTAGTTACCTTAAATCGCAAAATTAATCCAAGGTATACAAATGTGCTCGGCTGTTTAGGAAGGAAAAAAAAAATGGAGAAATTCTTTAGGGTTTTTGGGAGCAAAATAACAAATAGGACCCAAAAGAAGTGAAGGGGTCCTATATATAAAGAAAATAAAAAAAACAAAAAAAAAAAAAATAAAAAAAATAAAAAAAACAAACAACCCTATGCTCACCCCACTGCCGTGTACATAGAGAAGGAGGGGGAAAGTTGGAGAAAATTAAGGTGACTAAACAAATTGGTTGGGATGGGTTTGAATGGGTTTAATTCAATTTAATCTAATTAATTAATAATTAAATAAATTAACCAACCCAATTACTAAATAAGTCACAAGAAGAAACTTGGACCCAAATGGCACTTAAGGACCGGCCAAGAGGAGAAAAGAGAGGAGGATTGGGTCTTTTGGCCCAATTGAGACTTCAAGATGAAGCTGCCAGTTTAAAAGATGAGGCTTCAAGCTGCCGGTTTGGTCTTCATAAACCGCCGGTCTTGGACCTTGCAAGCTGCCAGTTCTATACCGCCGGTTTGGTCTTCATAAACCGCCGGTCTTGGACCTTGCAAGCTGCCAGTTCTATACCGCCGGTCTTGGACTTCACAAGCTGCCGGTTCCATACCGCCGGTCTTGAACTTCACAAGCTGCCGGTTATGAGACAATATTCTAGGGAAATCACATTAATAACCGCGAAATTTTCTGGCCCAAAATTCCGGGTTATTACACATATTGATTATATTATACCTCGTACATCAATGTATTATATATTAGTTTAATGGAAAAGAATTCATACATTGTTGTAATAATGTCCATAATACGTATAAGATATTACAAAATTATTACGCCAAGCCCTAAACCCTAAACCATGAACCCTAAACCTTAAACCCTCAACCCTAAACCCTAAACCCTCAACCCCATACAAATACTATTATACCCTTAATTTAAATCAATTATGGTTGTTTCAAAGAAAAAAAATCAATTATAACAAAATTATCTTATTTGGGATTCAATCAATTAATAAATAATTCCTTAATTAACTCAATAAAAAAAAAGGTAACTTTACCTTTAATTAGCACATTCAAAATTTTATGTATTTAGTTAATTCAATAATATGTGTATTATAGCCTAATCATGAATAGGATATTACCAAATGAGGTCCTTGCTTAAATACATTAGAGCTAGTAGTAGCTAGTAGCTAGTGTACGAGCTCGTACGATTACGTACACAGAATAAAAATATCTACTAACATGGTATGTATTACGAAGTATAATTTTGGAACATATTTATTATTATCATGCACAAAATCATGCTAAAAAATATTCATTCTCATTCCTATAATAGATTGTATACCCAAAAAAAAAATCCAAAAAATTATTATTATTATATTTTTAAAATACTGCCTTATTTGCTACATACCAAATCTTCCTTAATCCACATACTACTAAAAATTACCTTTTTTGGGAGGAATTGCGGATATTTTTTAAAGAAGTATATTGCCTTCTTTTTGTACAGTCCTTTAATATGGCCTCAAATTTGTACATACAACTATATGTAAATAATATTAACGATGCAATGTCCATAATGTATATAGGACATGACCACGATTCGAATTTTGGTTATGATCAAATTAAATTTTAATGTTGTGACTAAGAAATACTATAGCTTATACCATCAAAAAAAAAATTAAAAATTACTAGAACATATTTACTTTAATGACATAAAAAGTTCACTGAAAAAAATAACTATGTTATCTAACTATGTTTGTTAACTATTGTTTTATGGTAATTGAATTTTTGAATATGGAAAGTTTAAAAATGTGCAATGACCAACCAATAAGTTAGACATATATTTTTCCAAATTCAAATTTAATTACTATTTGAATTTGTATGGACATGTCCAATTATTGTTATGTACATTACATTAGAGTAACACAACTACTATAAAAACGTTGAAAACTTCCTTCCAAAATATGTCTATATTTTCCACCAGGTAATGTCTAAATACATGTTGGACATTGCCAAATACAAACAGCGACGAACTCAAACGCTACTGCATCATCTTCTTCCTTCGACAATTAGGTTTTATTAGCCATGGAGGTTATAACATAAACATTCACAGGAATTTCTTATCCAATTACCATCATCGTCTTCGTGACTTGAATCAATAATAACTTATGCGAATTTATAGGAGCAAATTAACAACTATACATAACATTATCATCTCAGATCTATGGAACGAATTAAATAATTAGTGAATCAATAACTTGAATCAATAACTTGAATCAATGATTTGAATAAATTGAAGAATGGACATCAATGACGTATTTAATTTATGGAGATTTCTCACTTGGTTCTTCAATGGAGGTTGAAGGTTTATTTCAATGGAGGTTGGGGATGAAAATTGAGGGCATATTGTTTTAATCATGTTGGAGATTAAATTGTTGAAGCTTCAATGGAGGTTAGTTGAAGCTTCAATGGGGTTGGGGGTGAAGGTTAGGTTGAAGCTTCAATGGGGGTTGAAGATGGGTTGAGGTTGAAGGTATGGTATGAGGATAATTAGGTTGGAGATTAATATGATGATGAATCTGTTTTTTTTTTTTTTTAAGGTTTAATGATTCTTGTGAAATAAAAGATTTAATTTCTATTTTTTTTTTTTTTTTTGTAAAATGAATTGAAGTGGATCAAATGTGTTAATATAAATGATGTAATTTATATTTTTTTTGAATTTTTAATTTACTTTTTAAATTACAAAAAGTATAAGATATTAAATAATTTTAAAAAATAAAGATTAAGTCAAATCAACAAAATGGACGGTCTAGATTTTCTTGACTTCGGTGGTCGTGTTTTCGATGACCGCTAAAGAAACATCCCATTTTTTTGCATTTTGCTGTACTTGAGTTGTGTCCAGACATGGTACATGGAGAAGGCCGGCTTACATTGTGATATCAATGTATCTATGTTTCACGCTTAACAAATTAAAGAACAAGATAATGAGGTAGTGTTTTGTTCTTTTGGACTTATTTTCAGTTCATTTCAAATAAACAAGGCCTTACTTTTGGACCGAATTACTACTTTAATTAAACTGAAATAATTTTTGAAGTGAGTTGAACTGAAACCTAGAACAAAAATTAAACTAAACTGAATTTTTAAAAAAAAAAATCCAAAATAACGTGGCATATATCTATATACTTCATTCATTCCAAAAAAAAAAACACAACAAATGGAGTGTCACGGACTCCTATGCGTTTTTTTTGGAATTGTTGATTAGGAAAAGTGAGGGGTAGTTGATTATAATAAATAGAAAGAGAAAGAATAGACATTAAATTAATAAGAAAGAGAGAAAAGTGGGGACAGCTGCCCCACTACTATAAAAAAAAAAAATTTCAAAATTTAGTACAGAAAAGGGGAAGGGGGTTACGTGGGTAAGGGAGGGGGGATTTGCTGAAATTTTAAATTTCAGTAAAAATTTGCATTTGGCTCCAATATTTTCCCACCCAATATCTTTTTTCTTGTCTATATAAGGCAATTAAATCAGCATTCAATGCTAATTTTTTTTTACTCTTTCTCTTCTTCTTTCCTTCTCTCCTTCTCTCCTAAGCTAAATTCTACTGTTTTATCAACAAAAAATTACACATTCACTGCACACACTGCACATTAGCCTAGGATTACATTAACTGTACAAAGTTTAATTACAACCCCAAAAAAAATCCAAAATCAGCTTCAACAGTAAACATTCAATGAAGTTTAATTACAATCAAAATGAGGATCGGTCGTGGTCCTTTGAGCTGCTGCTATGGGAGGAATTTCAGCTGCAAGAAGACATAGAAGATGAGATGGATGACATGTTTCAAGAAGAACACATAATCAAATCAACAATTAGACACACAAAAGGTAACTTATCTTTGCAACAAAGAAGGCTAATTGTTGACAACTTACTTGTCATTCAAGAAGATGGTAAACTTCCATGGGGTTTCCAATCAAAATTGGCAAAGCAAGTTGGTGTTCATAGGAGCACAATATCAAGAATCTACAAAGAAGCAATGAAACAAAGAGCAGAGGGCAATGGAATTGATGTAAGAAGCAAGAAGTGTGGGAGGTCTAGTAGGAAATCCAGACATTACTCTGATGATTTCCTTCAGTCTTGTCCCCTGCATCTTAGGACCACCATTAGGTCATTTGCAAGTGCATTGAAGCTCCCTCATATCACTGTATACAGGCTGCTGAAAAAGGGACGTTTGAGGTCTCACACATGAAGCTGTCACCCAAGGGTGACTGAGCAGCACAAGCTTGCAAGGATGAAGTGGGTGTTGTCCCATGTTATTCCTAGAACTCTAACACAAAAGGCAGTTTTCACAGACATGCAAAATGTCATACACGTTGATGAAAAATGGTTTTACTTAAACCCAGAGATGAGGAGGTTCTATCTTCTACCCTTTGAAGATGACCCTTACAAGTGTTGTCAATCAAAGAGGTTTAGGATTAAGGTCATGTTCATTGTTGCAATTGGAAGACCATTGTATGACAACAATGGTAATGAAAAGCATGATGGAAGATATGGAATTTTCCCTTTTGTTGAGTATGTGACAGCAAAGAACAACAGTAAGAACAGGCCAGCAGGAACTGTGGAGACAAAGGCTATTGAGTCAATGACATAATAAGTCATCAAAAGAATGCTCATTGACAAAATCATTCCAACCATTATGAACAAATTGCCAGCTCATATTCCTAGAGAAATAATTGGGCAGCAAGACAATGGAAGACCTCACATATAAGATGATGATGTAGAGTTTAGACAGGCTGCCAACAACAATGGGTTCAACATCAAGCTTGTGAATCAACCACCCCAATCCCCTGATTTCAATATCTTAGATTTGTGTATGTTTAGATTAGTTCAGTCAATTCAAAATCAAGCATTCCCTAAGAATCTTGATGAGTTGATTACAAGAGTCCAAGATGCTTATGATTTTTATGATACTAAGAAGATAAAATTTGCGTGGCTGTAATGACTGAAATTTTGAAAGTTAAGGGTGGTAATGACTACAAGAACCCACATCATGGGAAGACACATTTAGAAAGAATTGGTATGTTACCAGAGAATGTGGAAGTTGATGATTCTGCTGTGGATGATACATTGAAGTGGTTGAATGAGAGACACATTCCAATAGATGAAGGCATCATATACTTAGATGAGGAGGTTAATGGTGATGCATAAATGACACTGGATGCTCATTGAGAGAAGTGAATGGATGGCTTTTTTTGGGTCGTTATTTTTTTAGGGTGGAATCAAGAATGACTGCTACATATAACCATGCTAACTTTTGCCAAGGTATTAAAATGCAACTAAATTTTGTGTAGATACAGTTACTTAGCTAGCATGTAATATGTTAGGTTACTAACTCATGTGGTTATGTGTCTTTTGTGTATATACAACTTAGGCAGTTATTTGAAGGTGATGAATTTGTATGGATGTAAATGTTATGAATGAATATCTTAACTAATAGAATGATTTTAATTTTTCAATGGTAGTTTATGAAATTTGTGATCATTTTTATAATGAGATCATGGGAGTAGGAGTGACGCACATCAGCTAATATGCACCTTTAATTGCAGTGAAAATCATTTGACTTGTGTATATGCATCAGATGGAAATTAATTTATCATATGTACACGATTTCATTTATTGTCCCTCAACTAGCATGTTCATAGTAGACACTTGGAGCTCAATAAATGGGACCATATTTTAACTTTATTAAAACATGAACCAACATGTCATTGTTCCTCAACATGTGTCCATATATTCTGAACATAACATGGAGCTCATTACATGAAACCATGTTATCAATGTGAGTCCCATCATCATATGCAAACAATAGCAACTATGCTCTCTCTACAAATGGTCATTGAGAATAGAGTAACAAAGGGAATCATTCATGCTCAAAACAACACAAGGACAATGATCTCTTAAGAATGGTCACTGAGATCAGTATAAAAAAAAGGGACTCATACATCCTCAAAACAAACACAGGGACAATGATCTCTCAAGAATGGTCATTGAGATCAGTTTAATATAGAGACTATTACATGAGCCAAAAAAAATAGGGAATTTGATCTCTATCAAATGGTCATTGAGATTAGTGTAGCATAGGGACTCATACATGATCACAATAACACACTCATTTTGACATCTCCCAAATTGTGAGTGAATGTAGTTAAATTAGGAACTCATACAATTGCCTAAAAAGGAACTCATACATGACCAAAAACAGAAGCCCAAACTCCCTGTCATAAAAATCAAAACAAATGCATCACCAAACAACACAATAAGCAAACAACAATAACCAGAAAATATGTTCAATAACATAATCCAACATTCAATTTTAATCCAACATTCATCAATTATGAACAATATCCATGCTTGAACATTCATTTGAATCAAATAAAAACTTAACCAAAACAACAATTATGTACAATAACCAACATTCATTTCAATCAAATATCCAACATTCAATTCAATCAAATGACCAACATAACCAACATTCAATTCAATCAAATATCCAACATATCATCAATTATGTACAATATCCAAACATTCATCATATCAATTATGTGCAATATTCAATATTCATCAATTCAAACAAATATCCAATTAATCCAAACACCAATATTGTCCATAGAATAAAAATTCACAAAAACCATCATGATATAATAAATGATGAATGCAACATACACATATACAAAGTGCAAATTACCAAAATTCACAAAAAAATCACAAAATTCAACCAAAATAAAAAAAAAATCACAAAAAATTAAACCCGAACCTGGGGAACTCTACTAAGCTCCTTCATGACTAGTTGGGTGAACATCCTCAGAAGAAATGGTAGGACTCACTGGCA
This sequence comes from Salicornia ramosissima, assembly GCA_951394345.1. Lineage (NCBI taxonomy): Eukaryota > Viridiplantae > Streptophyta > Magnoliopsida > Caryophyllales > Amaranthaceae > Salicornia > Salicornia ramosissima. The sequence goes on along the minus strand of OX596233.1, from coordinate 43,943,917 downwards.
AGTTGGGGAGATAAGACAAGTAGGTGGTGTCATTCATAGTTGAAACAAGGAATTGTTTCATACTACCGTCATCACCCTCTACGAACATTTCGTAAGTTTCCTCGTCATCACCCTCTTTGTTAACGTCACTCAAAATGAGGACATCATCATCAGAGCATGTATCAGAATAGTCAACAGGCTTTTGTTTCACTGATTGCAGCTGCACGGGGTGGTCATTGACATTGACCAACTCCCCAACAACCTCTCCATCAACAACCACCCTCGTGGTTTTTCTGCCACACTCATGCACCTCATCATTGAACTTTGTGGCCACCATCTTCCCTTTTTTCTACTCCCTTTGTTTTTGTTCAACAGTTTCACTTTGAGCAGGAAGCTAAGTGCACACACAATCACCCTTTTTTCCTCTGCCTCACCTTTTTTTTTCACCAACACCCACACTCTTATTTTTTCCCAACCCTTCTTCACGTACAACACTTCATCCTGAAAACGAACCTTTTTTTTTCAGAAATCCTCACACTTCTACGACGACCATCAAATCCCACAACTCCCTCTACCTTCTTCTCTTTGGGAAGCTTCAAAGCCCTCCCTTTTCCACCATTTTTACTGCTTTCACTCACGTCACTCTTCGGTTCTATCTTCACTCCCTTAGGCCTAGATCTAACCCTGTGAACCCTAGTTTGCTTCGATTTTGAAGAAGACCCAACTCCCCTCACCTTTTCTCCCTCGAAATCTAGCTTTCTCTTTTCCCTAATCCTTTCATCGCATTTTTCGACCCTTTTGATAATCGTCTCCAAAGCAATTAGCGATTTTTGGGACAAAGTAGCTTTTGCTTCTCCATTGTAATACAATTTCCAAGCATAGGGACTCTTTTCTACTATGGAATTTGCCAAATTACGACAAATCCACATCTCTTCTTTGGTCTCTGCCTCAAAACAAGCAGTCATAAGCTCTTTCGTGTTAACCATGACTGAATCTTGTAAAAACAGAGTAAAGAAACACAGGGGAGAGATGAGAGAGAGATGAGACGAGAGAGAATTAGAGAATTGAGGAGAGAGAGTAGAGACGAAAATGGGTTAGGGTTAGGGTTTTGGGATGTTCATCAGAGGAGAGAGAGTGAATACGAAGAGTTGGGTAAACAAAATTAAGGGAGTTAGGGTTCATCTTTTTTATGAATGGTGGTTGGATGTGATGAATATAGAATTTAATGAGTTAAAGTAGTTAGAATAGATTTATTTTTGGTGGGAATAGTTAAAGAGTGTTAAGTTTTAATTGATAAATGAGTATGATGTAATAGGTGATTATGATAAGTGTTTAAAAATTTAAGTAAGGGTATTTTGGTCTTTTAGTAGCAAAAAATTTACCAAATAAGGAAAAAAAATTGTTGCATTTATTTTGAAATTACCGAAGATGGAAATTGTTGCGTGTGTTTTTTTTTTTGAACAGAGGAAGTATAATTTCCTTCACGAAATCTTACAAACACGTACTACTCTTTCATTAAAAGGTACTTGAAAAGTTAGTTGCTCAACCATTGATTCCACCATTTGTATCGATCTCCATTCCAATATGAAGCATCCCTTTCTAACATTAAAAAAACATGACACTTACAAACTTCAATTCAAACCAGCCAAAAAAATTGACAGAACTTGCATGCTGAAAGGGTAGATTTAATTTCCTTATCTTCCAAATAAACATCCAAGACCTATCCAAAATGAAGTGGCCTGGGTTCCATGATCTGGACTCTTATTACCTCACTTCGTAAGGCTTCTTATGCAAAAGACTGTCTGCTCCCCTGGCTGCACCTTTGTACATTTACATGTGATTCACAAACAGCATACTATTATTTTCTGAAAATTTTGCCACTAACCACCTAATAAGTACTAAAAGTTGTGAACAATTACCATAATTTTTTTAATTAAATTTAACTACCAATTAAGTGTTAAAAAGTTGCAAACCACCACCCATTTTTAACACCGTTAACTTAAATCACAATTAAACCTTAATTAAACCACTTAAGTCTTAATTAAACCTTAATTAATCTTAATTAACACTTTTTATTTAAAAAAAAGAAAACAAATCTGGAAAATTAGAAAAAAAAACCCTCAACCACCCCTCCCCCTCCCCCTCCCCCAGATTTTCTTTTTATTTTTCTATTTTTTTTAATAAAAAGTGTTAATTAAGATTAATTAAGGTTTAATTAAGATTTAAGTGGTTTAATTAAGGTTTAACTGTGATTTAAGTTAACGATATTAAAAATGGGTGTTGGTTTGCAACTTTTTGGCACTTAATTGGTAGTTAAATTTAATTAAAAAAAATTATGGTAATTGTTCACAACTTTTGGTACTTATTAGGTGGTTAGTGACAAATTTTTCTTATATTCTTGCCTTTATTAACTTATAGCAAGTCTATAACTCAGACGAGATCACTATGTATTCTCAGTTTCTCACTTTAATTGAAGAATTGAAATGCTTTCCAATCTAATCTGAATTTTTCTGATCTGATCTCAATCAAATCTAAATCTTTCTGATCTGATTTAAATTTCTTTGATCTGATCTGAATTGAACACTGCTTTATTCTTTCACATTCTCATACTTAGGAGTTCATTCAGTTCAATATTATTCGACTAAAGTTATTTTGGCAACTTCTCAAACAAAAGGCGTATATAATAATTCAAAAAAAGGAAAAAAAAAAACATTTAACATTTGTAACAAATAAACATCAAACACAAAATTCGTATCTTCAAACTAATTAGCCTTGCATATAAATTTTGATTTTGGCTTCCAAAAAAGGCGTTTTGGGGTCCAATTTTTTCGCCCAATCTATTTATCATTGGTTACAAGCAACATTGGGAAGCTCTTCAAGAGCTTTGAGGCGATAAAATGAAGTATAATGCACTTTAGAAAAGTCTGGATCATGCAATGTTATGGGTCATATGGCTATCTGTCCTACAGGTTCCCCGTCTCCTAGTGACCTTGCCTCAGTGAAATGAGACATTTTTCTTCTGGGGTCCCAAGAACCATGGAAAGGGTGGATTAAAACCTTTAAGTTTAGCTTTCGGAAGGCTGATCAAGGGCAGGTTTTTTCACCCAATCTAGTTATCATGGGTTTAGGTTAGCTCTAGAAGGCTCCTCATCTATTTTAGGGTACTAAAGCAAAGTGTTGTGCCCTAATGAGGGGCTTTTGGTTTTTGGGTCAAGGACTGATTTAGGCTACCGGGCTCCATCATATGACTTTGAGTCTTTGATGAGTCTAGATCGCGTCCTAGCTAGGACTCGTCACCTGATGGTTGTGCCTCAGGTTATTAGGGGCTTTTGGTTCTTGAGCACTAAATACCCCAAAAGACATGGATTATATGGCATGGAGCTTTTAGAAGGTCATTTGGAGGGCCTTTACCATTCTTTTATGGATTATTCCCATTCGTATACATACCTGGAAATTAGCATATTCACAATGGTATACTTAAGTTTTAAAAAATCTCAGTGGTATATCTAAATTACCAATGCAATAATTCAATAACCACTTTTAAACATTGTGTTCGGTTATTAACAACCACAAACACCACCATACTTAGGAGTTTAAATGAAGAAAAAAACTTTGGCTTGACCTAGCTTTTAACTACAATTAACTAAATAAAAAGAAAAAAAAAATTAGTGGTTGTTAATAGCCTGAAACAACCTTTAAAAGTTGTTATTGAATTCCGTTAGTAATTTAGGTATACCATTGGGAATACGCTAATTCCCAAGTATACCAATGGGAACAATCCTTCTTTTACTAAGGATTAAGGGTAGCATCGATACTCCTTATCCATTTTCGGGCTCTAAAATGAAGTAATATTGTAACGACCCGACTTTTCTAGACTGTCGATTTACGAAGGAAATCGACAAATGGATCATTACCAACATAAACTAAATAGCATTATTAATAATTAAAAATCCAATACTCCTTTTATTAACCAAACTAAATAAATGATATTCTAAAATTCCAAAAACAATACTAGAATACGAAATAATAATTCTGTTCCATCCCAACAGGCTGGGATATACTACTTAATAAATAAAAGAAGGCATAAACTAGACACCAGGTTCACTATTCTGCTCTCATCAACACACAACCCGAACCATATAGGAGCCCACTTATGCGTCTGCATCATCACCTGAAATGGGGGGGGTTGACCTTCAGTGGCGAGTAACTAGGTTGTCCCGCTTAAATGAGGGACCGCTAACCATATAATAGCGTAGAATCAACCAGGAAAAATCATACAAAAATACATAAGAATACATACGAGAATATGTATAAAAATACGTATAAAAATACGTAGAAAAATACGTATAAAAATACATACGAATACGTAGTAAAATACGTAGAAAAATACGTATAGAAATACATACGAAATACATAGAAAAATACGTAGGAAAATACGTATATAAATACGTACAAATTACGAGTACAATACGTATAAAATACCTGCAAAATACGGTTAGAAATACATACAATATACGTATAAAATACGGATAAAAATACATACCAAATATAGAAAAATACGGATACGGTACACATATAAATACAGGCCAAAGATACTCGTACAGAATACATGGAATACATGTACAAGGTACATCAAAAATACATATAAATACAGACTTACCAGACGTACGCAGCGGAAAACTTATCATTACATAAATACAACTTATACACACGAAAATATACATAAATACACATATAACAGAATCCTTCCCATGAAATACTTATCTTGTCATATTTTACCCAACAACCCTTCTTTTAACCATCTTATTGGACCGATCATTATAGCTCGTAAGTATGCCCGTGTACATCCCAACTTTCCTAAAACATGCCGGGAAGAACCCGTGTATTCAACCCGTAGCCCTCCTTTGCAAGAACTAAGCCTAAGCTATGGCCATAACCCCTAAATAGCAGCTCGTGTACTACTACTTATACGGCTACATATCTTAAGATCCAGAACTGCCCAGAGACCGCAGTAGGGCAGTGGCTTCGACTTAACCCGATCTGATGACTCGTGTATCATCAAATGGGCGTCCGTATCGTATCTTGTCTTTTCTAAAGGTCATCGTGAGACCACTATTTAGCAATAATCTTATCTAGAGGCCATCGTGAGACCACTAATTCTTATCATATTATAACCTTCCCTTTTAGTCATATTATTACTTTCCTTCATATTACAACTTATCCCTGTTAATTCCTTTTAATTCCTTTAATTATATTAATTCCTAAAATTACCTTCTAAAATATTATAAGTCAAAAATTAAACTAAAATTGATCGGTCTTTAAATTGGACCACTCGACATTTTAAGGACCAAAATATTAATTAAATAAATTCATAAAATCATCATATAAACAATTTAATAAATCATCTAGATTAACAATTAACAACTAATATTACTTAAAACATGATAAAAATCCTATTTTTATTAATTCAACCCACTCGACATTTTTGCAATAACATACCAGAATTATACTTTAAATTATTTAAATGCAATCATCGATAATTAATCAATAAACATAATAATAACAATTAAATTCATGCCTTAAACATTTAATCATCAAACATAGACTAAACAAGATTAAAATCAGTTCTTTGTACATAACATCACACGGCTTTATTGGCAAAATAATACTAACAAGGTTAGTTTCAAGATTTAACCATAACATGCCTAAATTAAAGATTAAATTAAAGATTAACAATAACTATTCAAGAATTAACAAGATTCAACAATAAAAATCAGATTTTTAATCCCCTTTTTAACCATGAGCCACTCGACATTTATCAATATCAAGAACAAAAATAATTCTTTTTAATTCAAGACTTTAATATAACAATTAAACATTAAAGATTAACATAATAATTCAAGAAAATATCATAAAAATCATCATAATACTCCATGCATCACTCGACATTCAAGGAATTAATCAAGAACAAAATTCAACCATTTTCATACAATTATTCAACATAATTATACATTTAAATAAATTATTTTAAGCATAAAATTAATTAAGATATGTAAAGATTCATCAAGGTTTCATAAACATATCAAAGAAATACATAATAAAAATCATCATGTCATTCGAAATTTTTAGGTGATCATGATACTAATCCTATCAATTTTCATGATTTAATCCTAATTAACTATATGGAAAACTTGTTCCAGATTTAAGAAGAAAGTCTAGTTACCTTAGATTAGGAAAGGAAACAAAGAAAATCTCCTTGTTCGGTTCAAGAACCATACGGCTGCTAGGGTTTATGAGAGAGAGTTTTTGAGAGCTTTTGAGATTAGGGTAAAAGATTGTAAGTTTTTGTTCACTATGCTTTTAATAAGAACAAAAGAAATAAAATAAAATGGGGAGGGGATGCCGTGAGGTGGAGAGGGAGTAGGGAGTATGGAGTGATTTTAGGGGGGACTTGGTAAGGGTAGAGACCAAGTAAATGGTAGTTGCAACAATAGGTTTTTAAAATCAAAAATAATTAAAAATACTATTAATCAAATAAATGTAGAATTAATAATAAATTAGAAAGGAAAAATAATCTTGGCCATGAGTAAAGGGGATCGGCTAAGCTAAGAGGGAATTGGGTCTTTGGGCCCAATTTCGAGATAAGGAGAAGAAATGAAAACAAACAGTCCAATTAAACGGGCCTTTTGGACTTAGAAAAATAAAATAATATTAATTAACCGCGAAATTTTCTGGCCCTAAATTTCGGGTTATTACAAATATGCCCAACCAATGGACTTTTCGATATCTAGATCTTGCATTATTGTTTTTATCATTCGGCTCCATCATACAAATTTGATGCGTTTGGCATCTTTCATCATAGGATCCCTTCAACAAAAGATCATGCGATGAAGTTTCAGGACATTTTCGTTTTCAGGCCTTAAGAATCTCGAAAAGGTATATCCTTAGGTTTTGGCTTTCAAGAGGAAGGTTAAGGGCCCCTTTTTTTCCACCCCATCTTTTTATCATGAGTTAAAGTAGCACCTGGAGGCTCTTAGTTTTTTCAAGTGCAAAAACAAAGTATAGTGCCATCTAGTATCGATGTCAGTGTCGTCTGTTGTTTTAGGCCACATGGCTCCATCATCTGGCTCTAATGCTTCCAGAATTTGTCCCGGGTGCTCCCTGTCACCCACTCAACCCAATGACCTTGACTTGGTGTTTCGGGAAAAAATCATAGGCCCTGAGAATCCCGAAAAGTGTAGATTATAACCTTCAATTCATTCCGAAAAGCTTTTTGGGAGTTGATTTTTTTTCAACATGCCTTTTTATAATGGTTTTAAGGTAGTAGCTGAGGCTCTTTGTCTATATTCGAGAGCTAAAACAAAGTATTGAGCTCAAACTTGGACTACAATTTTTAGGCCTTGTTCTATAGGACTGAGAAAACATGAACTTAAATTAAACTAACTGAACTTCAATTAAATTATCTGAACTTAAATTAAATTAAATTAAATAAAAATAAAATAAATTTTTATTGGAAATTTTGTCAGAAAAGACCTTTTAAAACATTCATTTTGCAAGAAAAGACCTTATAAAAAATTTGTTGTGAGCAGGGACCTAAAATAAAATAAAAAGTTGCAAAGAGGGACCTTATCTCAATTTTCCGACGTTGACTGTGAATCTCCGCCGTTGACTCACTATTTTCCTCCAGTTTTGCACGAATCCTTTCGTATTTAAGGGGGTAAGAGATGAGGAAACCCAAATTTAAAAGAAGAGAATTTTAGATGCTAGAAGGAAGTGTTAATGTAGGGTTTATGTAGATGAATTTAGGAGGGAAAATGGAGGGTGGGTGGAGGAAAAATGAATTTATAGTGAAAAGAAAAGGAAAGGTTAAATAGAGAAGAAATTATTCGTCGAAAATAGGAGGGAAATAGCGAGTCAACGCCGGAAATTCACAGCCAACTTCGGAAAATAGAGGTAAGGTCCCTCATTGCAACTTTTTTTTTTGTTTTAGGTCTCTGTTCACAACAAATTTTTTCTAAGGTCTTTTCTTACAAAAATAATGTTTTATAAGGTCTTTTCTGACAAATTTTCCATTTTTATTTTATTATTTTTTTTTTTTTTATTTATTTTATTTATTTTATTTTTCTTTTTTCTTTTTTTATTTTTTTTATTTATATTTCAAAGTAAACCCTTAAACCTTCATTTTCACCGCCGGAAAATCGTCGAAAAACTCGGCCGAATAATCACCGCCGGAAAAGTCAATCCGAAAACCATAGCCAGAAAAGTCGTCCCGAAAATCGTCGCTGAAAAACTCGACCTGAAAAATCGTCGCCGAAAAAGTCGACCGAATAATCACCGCCAGAAAAGTCAATCAAAAAATCGTCATCGGAAATGTCGTCCCGAAAAATCGTCGCCGAAAAATTCGGCCTGAAAATCGTCGCCGGAAATGTTGGTCGAATAATCACTGTCGGAAAATCAATTCGAAAATTGTCGTCGGAAAAGTCGTCCCAAAAAATCGTCGCCGAAAAACTCGGCCTGAAAATCAATAACGGAAAAGTCGGCCGAATAATCAACGCCGTAAAATCAGTCCCAAAACTGTCGTCGAAAAAGTTATCCCGAAAATCGTCGTCGAAAAACTCGGCCTGAAAATCGTCACCGGAAAAGTCGGCCGAATAATCACCGCCGGAAAATCAATCCGAAAACCGTCGTCGAAAAACTCGGCTTGAAAATCGCCGCCGGAAAAGTCGGCCGAATAATTATCGCCAATAAATCAGTCCAAAAATTGTCGTCGGAAAAGTCGTCCCGAAAATCGTCGCCGAAAAACTCGGCCGAATAATCACCGCCAGAAAAGTCAGTCCGAAAACCGTCGCCGAAAAACTCGTCCCGAAAATCATCGCCGGAAAAGTCGGCCGAACAATCAACGTCGGAAAAGTCAGTCCGAAACCGTCGTCAGAAAATGTCAAGCGGAAAAACGATGCCCAAAACTAATAATAATGATGATGATGATGATGATGATGATGATGGTGATGACGATGACGATGACGATGACGATGACGATGACGATGACGACGATGATGATGATAATAATGAAATGAACTTAAATTAAATTAAATTAAATTAACTTAAATTAAATTAACTGAACTTAAATGAAATTAAATTAAATTAAGTCAATAGAAGTCCTAAAGAATGGGGCCTTAGTCTTCCGTTCCGATAGGACATTTTATGGGCAGGTTCTTTTCTCCTTTTTTTTTAATCATGGGTTATAGTTAGCGTAGGGAGGAACCTCATCTATTTTCGGACACAAACAAAATTTAGTGCGTTTCAAAGGGAGTTTTTGTTGTCTACTTCCTCAGTTCATATTTGTTAGCTACATAAGGACTTTTGACACTATTTTTTGTGTAACTTTGATTATCTCTAATTTTATACGTATAAGAAAAAATATAGTCAAGCGGGATCTAGTTTGATTCGACTCAATGTGTACTTTTTTAATAAGTAATTTTTATAATTTTCTATTATATATATCTAAAGATATATTCATTTAAAGTTGTGTTTTGGGAAACGTGAAAAAATAAATGTAGCAAACATAAAGGGACGGAGGAAGTATATTGTATCCTGTTTTGGGTAATCTAACTCCATCATTTATTTCACCTGGGGCTCCTAGTCATCGAGTTAAAAATTTGCTAATTTTGAATTTTTCTTTCAATTTTGTTAAAAAGTTGCTAATTTTTATTTTAAAATAGGTTAATTTATGTATTTGGCCCCTTTAAAAATAGGAAATTTTTATTATGGCTTCTTTAACATATATGTCTGGATCCGCCCCCGATTAGAACTCTATAATAAAAGAAAGAAATGAAATCACTCGAGTTCACACTATAAATTTGATACTAAAATTCACTCAAATCCTAGATCAAATCCCCATTACAAGAATTCGCCCAAACCCTTAAATAACTCATAATAAATACAAACTCATAAATAAAATAAACACTATGAAACAACATAACTTTGTTGGAACTTATGATAGGAACACGTAACTAAATAGCGTTGACTCAAAATATGGATTGCAATTTGAGGTTGTAATTCTCCATATTTTTGGAGACAATCTATTTTAGGAATGACAAAAAAAAAATTAGACCAACGCATTTAATAATGATACGGTGCGACGTGCATGTAACTGAAATGAAGGGATTACAAAGTTTAATTGTATGGGGATTACAAAATTCATTTTTTGTGGGGGTTACAAGGTTAACTTTATAATCTCCCTCCCCCCCAAATAAACTTGTAACCCCATAATAACCTAATCCTCACATGTATATTAAGCTTTTAACAAAAACTTCATAACCATTTAATTTCTTATATACAGGCCGTACAATTCTTAAACGGTGTGGCGAACAAAAATACTTCCTCCGTAAATAAATTCTTACAACATTTGCTATTTTGGGATGTTTTTGAATTTTTATAACAAAACACCAACTTTCCTTATTTGTAAGTTTTACCTTTTTTTCTCTCCTACTTTTACGTTATTAATCTACCAACAAAACACCAATAAAACACCAACTTTTTTTAGGGGACCACTTCATCTTATTTCTCCCTCCTACTTTTATTAATCTACCAACTTAAACATATTTACAAAATTATTTTTGGAGTCCGTGCCGAAGGAGTTTGTTGCAAGAATTTGTTTACGGAGGAAGTATAAGAATTTGTGTTTGTTTTAGCTTCCGAGAGGCCGTACTAGGGGCCATACTTTTCTCACCCAATTTTTTTTTTACCATAGGTTAAGGGTAGCACTGAGAGGATTGTCACCTATTTTCAAATACTAAAATGAAGTATTGTGTCATCCCGAGGGATATTTTGGTATCTAGTTTCGGTATTTTTAAATATCCGGCTCCATTATATGACTCTGATGTGTAAGGGGTCCGTTTTGGGGGCTTCTCCTCACCCAAGTATTTTTTTCCCACTGTTTCCGCACATTTTAGTTCCAAAAGGCACCAAGAACTTTAGAAACCGTGGACTAAAGCCTTTGATTTTGGCTTTCTAGAAGCCATTCTCTTTTTTTTCATCTCTGTCTTTCTATCATAAGTTAAGGGCAACACTGAGAGGCGTACTCTATTTTAATTTCGAAGTATTCATGCCCTCCCAATGGGTTTTTGGCATCATAATTGTGCGGTATTTTAGGTGATTCAACTCCATCATACGACTCTGGTGTGTCCTTGTTCTGTACTTGTGGCTCCTTATCAAGATCATCCAAGGATTTTGCCGGTGTTTCTAGACGTACATGTTGCTTCCCCAACCCAAAAATCCCTAATAGCATGCATTATAACATTTGTTTTTGGTCTTGAAAAAGAAGAGATGACTAGTCAAAGGTAAAGAAGGATGGTAAGGGATAGCTCATGTGCTAAGAGCTTCACACCCGGTTTCAAAAGATCATGTGATCGATTCTTATCGCTGCCCATGTGGCTCTCTAAACATCCAAAAAAAAAGCTTTTACCCTTCCATTATTACTTTTTTGAAATAGGGATAATTTTATATAAGTAAAATAATTTTTATGTTTTATATACGCCTTATATGTATCATGTTATTTTCAAAATCTTAAAACTTTTGGAATAACAATAGAGTGCTAAATAATCCTCTAAATTTTATAGTTTAACTAGGAATTGCTAATTCATCCAATACAATCATTCCAGCAATTATAAATTTACAACTCAATTCATAGGAGGCGGCATCCAATCTTGCACATCCAATCTTGCACATCTCTAGTCACTAAATTTATTACCATCGCAAGCATTTAATTTACAATCACATAATCACCTCAAAAACAAAAATTACCATTACACAACCTAATAACCTATATACATATAGTAAATCATATATCTATATACGATTACACCAATCTCAATTCTCAACTTTTCAAGTACCACCATAACTGCATGATCCGATGTTTTCTATACGTCTATCAAAAATATTGTGACAAAGTAGTAGTATAAGGTAGTAGTTTAAGCTACTCACATTGCTGGACAAAGTGTGACATCATATTCAAATATCTTGAGGACATTATATAGAATTAAGTGGACACCGTATTATATACATTAGACTTCATAAAAAATTAACGGTGCACATGGATTTCACATTATTTACGAAAATACTGTCAAATTCATCATATTTGGTGTCAAATTGATCATATATACTGTCCAATTTGTGAGCGATCACACTCGCCCAATACTGCGAATAATTTAACATTTCTCATTTGGAATGTAATAGCCTAGTATGTGTAGTATCGCCAAATATGCATCTGTTGTTAGAAATTAAGGATTGAACACAAGAATGAAAACAGAAAATGAAAAACCTTTAAGGCACAAAGAATGCTTTCCTAAAGACAATTTCTGACCCTTATCAATGGAGCAAGGGATACTCAGACTTGCCTTTGAGATACAATGAAAAATTATGAAATAACAATGTTGTTGCTCAGAGAATCAAAGTCACAATGTGTGTTGAGTTTAGAGAGAAGATGATGAAGTATGTGAATTGCATAAGGATATGAGAAGTTTTTCTCTCTATCTTTCTCATAACATCCCTTATAATATCACTGAAGTGATATATCCGTTCCGGCATAACCGTCAAACATTATCCCAAACATTACGTTCGAAACAACACGAAAAGCAACTGCCAGAGACAGAAGCATCTCGCGAGTCGCGACCCCTTTTCGCGAGTCGCGATCTGGGTCCGCGAGTCGCGATTTGCTTCTGTCTCGTTTTCCAACTTTTGTCCTGTTTTCGCGAGTAGTGTCCAATAGTCACGAGTCGCAATTTCTTACTGTTTTATGCCTTATATGGAAACATTATACGCACGTTCATTTCACCATTCCCTAACAAACGCAACGTACAATCCTTATGCTCTAAATAAATTTCCAACAATCCCCCCCCATTCATAACAACAAATTACAAAATATCATCATCAAAACAATTTTGAGCATAAATGAAAGTGTACATGACTTGAACTTCCAGCTAGTGTAATAAACATACAAATAGTCGTATCCAAATGGTGTTGATAAACAATTGAACCATTTTTAACACATGAAAATTTGACGTTATTACACGCACAAAATACTTTACCCCACACACAAAAATAAACTTGACACTATTACAGCCATTTGTCCCGTATCTATTCTCGAATGCTTCGAAAATAAGCCCACTAGCTTCTTCAAGCGGCCACACTTCACATTCGATTAGGTAGATCTCTTAAAATGCCCCTATGATTAAGCACAATCTCGAGATCTATTAAGGATAAACCAACCTCTTTTCCATCACAGATTAAGGAATTAACTTGGATGATTTAAATAGTTTCCCAATCAACAAATAAGAGAATTTATCTCGTTGAACTTAATGCACAAAGACCTTTGAATATCAAGTTGAGATTCTTTCACTCGCGATTACGGCGGGCTCCAATCTAGACCGATTGCCATCCACTACTATACCGTAGTTCTAGCTAAGTCGCTAAATTAAACTATATTTACTTACAAACTCGGCTCATTTATTAACCGAACACATAGTAATAAACTCCGTTATCATACGAGAAATATGCGATTCAAATTTACTTTTGAATATCCAAGAAATTATACCTCCCCCATGGAGGAAAACCCATCCGTTGGGAGAAAAATATTTAACTTGCATTATAATTCCCTTATACAACCGAGTGATACCACTATAACACAAACCAAAATCTATGGTTTTCCTTGTGTATTACAAGACATGAAGAATTATTAGCTTTTAACGTTTCATACTAGTAATACTAGTAAAATTTCACAATTTGCCCCCGGCAAATGCAATTATACCCTTCATTACTTACATTAACAACCTATAACTTGCATGATCTTTTACTTGATAATAACTTATCTAGTATCCATAGGTTTTAATTTCTATACCCAAGATGACATTAACCTCCCCCAGATTTTCATAGGGACAAAACCGTTTTTGAAATAAAACATGTCATCTACATATAATAGAATTATGACCATAGTCATTAAATTACTATATATACAGTACACTTGTTTAATTTGAATTGTTCATAATTAAAAATTCATTAGACACCCCATGTCATCAAATTCTTGATTTCATTGTTGGGGCTTACTAAAGCCCATTCAAAGATTTAATCAACTTAACTTTAAGTTCTTGACTTTACACATCAAACTCTACCGTTTGTTACATGTAAACCTTTTATATATCACATCACTCAAGAATACTATCTTGTCATCCATTTAATGGACCATAAGGTTATAAATAGTTACAAGAACTATAAATAACTTATAATAAAGACACTTGCAATGGGTGAAAGCCTCTAACCGGGCTTAAAACACATCAATAGTCCATCAATTTTCAATTTTCCATGAAAATCTATTTTCACCCAATAGGTCTACTTTTAGGAGTAAATTAATTAAAATCCAAGTATTTTTCCTCATTATAGATTTTATCTCATCATAAATAATTTTATTCCAAAAGGAACAACTCAAGACCTCATGGCCTCAAAACTTAATGGATCACCTTCCAAATTGAAACCATATGGAAATCTTTGTCAAATTAAAACTTTTATCCTTTAATTGAACATACATGAAAATAGGCCAATAAAATATACTTAGCCATATTATCTTTCTAAACAGTACGTGATGATATAGATGCATCATTCTCAATCTGAGTTTCATCATCTACGTCCTGATCATATGCACTTTGATCAATTTCTTAAACATTGGTACTTTGGAGTATCATCCTTTAATTTAGGAAGTGATAAATAATAATATTCATTAATTTTTGCATCCTTTGACCAAATGCCATTTGTTCTATAACATATAGAATTTGTTATACCGCATATCCTATATTGATGCGCTCAACTCAACTTTTATCCAAATTTTGTATTTGAATTCCAAACCTTGAATTAACTCAAGTTTGATTTCCTTTAGTACCATAGTTCATATGGGGATACTTAAAACTATTGTTTTATAAAACAACTTTTCCCCATATACCATCACTTAAACTGGATAAAGCGACATGGAATTAACCTCCACTATCTTTCTTTCAGTCACACCACTAAATTGTAGTGTATCAACTTAATTCATGTATAATTTATAAATATTGGAAAAACTTGGATAGAATTATTCACCGCTTATAACAAGTTTAAATCTTTTAATTTGTCAAGTATATATCATCTTTCACAAAATCTTATTGTGAAATTATACATCACAAATTTCTTGTTGTATTAAAATACATAATACTTGTCTAATATATATCATTATTAACAAAATTTAATGTGATTATCACTATTCAAATTAATTGAATAGAAAACATGAACAATACTAACAAATACCAGTTCTACTAAACCGTAGAACAAATCATCAATAATTAAATTGAACATTGACATAATTACATAAATTACATAATCCTCTAAACCCAAGGATTATATCCTCATGATTAATTAATTACAGTAGTAACTATGCAATATTTGCATATATATATAATATCATGAATTTCAATTCATCCTTATCCTTATTATTCTATTAAACCATAGAACCTTAACCATAATCAAATTAATCATTAGTATATGTCATTACCCATTAACAACCACTAACATGAAAATTATATTTAATTAGATAAAACAATCTAACTGTTATAAATAAGATAATACAATAAGGAGAGAATGTAAAGAGGGAAAACCATATTAGTCTATCTCTTATTCCATATGTAAGTTGCATAAATATACATGTCCAAAAGGTACAATGATTCCAAAGGACATAATGATTCCAAGTGATACTATTGTTTCATGGACATCCATAATTGTTTCATAACACTCCCTCTTGGATGTCCATTATCTAAAACAATACAACAGACATTAACTCCCCCTCATGATATCATCAATCGTTATCCTTTGACACAATATAATTCAATTTAGTAAATCAGTTTCGTGAATGTAGCGATTGAATAGCATGCCTCGTTAAAACCTTACTAGGAAAACCCTGTGGGATAAAAACCTAGTGAAGGAAAAAGAGTACAACACTTTCGTAATACGCCTTGAAATGTTGCCTCATCAAAAACCTTACCAGGAAAACCCAATGCGGGACAAAACCTTGGTTAAGGGAAAAAGAGTGCAACGCGTATTTACTCCCCCTGATGAATACATAACTTGAGATCTTCAAATGTAATAAATCCAATGCCGCTGAGTAACTTCACATTTGTTGCATATTAATATTCCTCGGTGACAGATCTTCTTAGAATGGTCTTGAATCTTCAAATCTTCTCTTGGACATAGTGAGACATCTTCAATTATCAATACTTATGAAGACATTGCATGAGTCTATTATCAAGTTGCCTTAATTATTGAATTAATTATTGAATTAATGTCTTGTTTTGGTGGTCATAAAGTAAAAAATCATGATCAATGATTGATCATATATTCTCCAATCCCAATATCATGGCAACACTTTATATATTCACATATTATTGTCTAATAATTCATTTCTCATGGTTCTTCTAGACCATAACAACTATTCTCACTGAGAAATTGTTATTTCTATTCTTTAGACATTTCATATATGCGAGAATTCTCCAATGGGTATAAAAACTGGTTATCTATCACATGCTCAAGCTTCAGGTTGAGATGTCAAAAATTAAGTCGCATAGACTATATAAGAGTTCAATAGTAATATTAACTAACATTGCCAAACTACAAGTATATAACTTATAGAATCAAATATTAAAATACGTTGTGTATACGTTTTTCAAGAACTCTTCTTGCATGATTCACAACATGCTATCAAATCAATGTTATATATACATATATATAGTCTCGTGAGAGCTATCATCCCATTGGAGTATAAATATCTCATGCAAACTTATAAATTTCTGCTCACTATATTTTGGAAAAACATTTTAAAAAAATAAAAATACCACAATTGTTAAGTATAACTAATGCATGCAATATGAGATGCAAAATTCATGATAAGATACCAAACAAAATATTTGTGATGAGTAATGAGCAATCCTTACCTAGACCTAGACTACATCCTCTACATATAATAAGTAATGCATTTAACCTATGACTCAAACATGCATATAAAATTAAGACTCAAAAATACTAAACACTTTACAGTGTGGATTTTAGATATCCATGTTTCTAGTTGGACTACTATTCCATGACAAACTTTAGATCAACACAATTCATATTTCGTTGGACTTCTGGTCCATGATAAACTATTGATCATCGCTAATATTCCGTTGGACTTTTGGTCCATGACAAAATATTGATCATTATCTTAGTTTCACGTCAACATTAAAATGGACATATATTTCTGATCCCTTGTTCACATGTCCACTCTTGCATATGCATATTATTTATTGGTTCCAATATATACCAGTATAGTATCATCCATATAATTTCTCAAAATATATTTTTAACTTGCATGCTATTTTATAATGATATCTGATAAATTGCTCATTGGTACCATCATAAATATGTTAACATCATAGGCCATCCATTATAATAATTCAGATATCTATACCACTTCTAGGGTATTTCATACACTAGTATTAATATATCATTACACTTTTAAAAGTTTCAACTGCACCATCTTGCCATGTATCATATCTTTGTTTTGGAACCGATCATACAATCTATACTTCAAGTGTGATGATTCAAGTATAATTGGCAAGATTTATCTCAATGTATACACATTATATGACCAAAATGTATCTTCAATGTTATGCAATATGAGTCATAACTGGATGCAAATCAAATCATAAATGTGGAACATATCTTGATAATATATAGACAAAAGTTGGCACAAAAATTTTCAAACTATTATTACAGGGATCATCAATTTTTCAATTTTTGCCAACTTATGCTAATTCTTCACCCCCTAGGTTGGTAAAATATCGTATTTAATTGTCCAACTTAGAATACAAAATTGCAATAAAACACATTTCATTGGGAGGATCATATTCAATCTCTTCAGGAGATTATTATTCATGGGGAGGAATGTATTGTGCAGTTGTTCATCATTTTATCATTTTTTTTTTATTCTTGTGCTGACCGATAATAGCCCCTATCAAGAGATTGTTATATGAAAATAAATTACTTGTATCTAACTCCACTACATACTGATCTTCTAGATCATCAAAGACTTTGATAATGAGATACTAGTTCCTCAAAATTTTCATATAAAAGTAGGTGTGATGAGTTTCTAATCACCTAATATTAAACAACATATATACAAGTTATTCTGGTGAACTTCTGGTCACCTGTTATATATGCCCATACAAAGTTGTTAGAAACTAATATATAATCTCTTGGAATTTTTTCAAAACATACTGTTAACAAATCACAATTCTAATATGGCTCAATCTCAATGTTATGTCTTGCCTTCTAATTTACTCTATACATCTAACATGAGAGAGCGTCAACACAATATTTTTTCATGTCATGTCAAATGAAACTTCGGGTTTCCATAACGGGTTATAATTGAATCCGGATGGCATAATACTTTTATCACATTCAATCACATTTCCAAATTTAAACTATATTTGGTCAGTTTTTCAATTCTACAAGTGATCACTTTATTAGAAAAAAAAATTTATGCATGGCCATGAAAATGATGTGATATAAGAACTCTAAAATTTTATTTCACACTACACTAAGCAAGACAATCAGTTAGTACTTGATACAATAATAACTTATACGTACTCTACTGGCGTATATTAAGTATAATCTTGATACATAATAATCATTGTTGGACTTTTATACTCTTTTAGAGCATTTTTATGTAATTATAATACACATTAATTCTTACTATATAAATCTCTTTACTAGATCAATCAAAATGATGTATCACTTTATCGAATTTGTCAGTGTCCATTATTGTCACTTCCTTCTTTTGAGGATTCTTATTTTTATTTTTATTTTTTGTAAATTGTTAGTTTACCACGCTTCAGGCGTGCTCTAGGTTTAGTGAAGCATTTACATACAACAATATATAATCAATGATATTTATTCGTATCCATCTTCAGGATGGTATCATTTCCAAATAATATCATGTGGCCACATATATCAAATAAATCATTGATATTATAAGCTAATGTGTATATACCAAACTGACCATCAATGCACTTTATTATTCATGTGTAAAGATCACTTAATATAAATGAAAAATATAAAGTATCTCCCCCTAATACTTGCATATGGGGGGTATAAATAAATCCAACAACCTTGAATCTCTTGTATTTTTTTTTAACCCATATATTCCTTTATCAATGCATGTATCAAGCAAAGTAAAATTATTCTATTAAAACAATTACATGGTAGTTAAAAATCAATAACCACCAAAACTGAAACATTATGTATCAAAACAAAATGATACATAATATCATAATTATTACACAAATAATCACACGTTCACATACCCATTCATTTAAAAAAGAAGTGTCACAATCCTTGGAAGTATAAGACAACGAACATGAATTATTTTTCACTAAATTACCAACTATCAAAATAAATCAATTCTTCCTCCATTAACCATGGAAAGAAAAAAAAATAATAATGCATGCAACATATTACTTTGGTAACCATGCCGTAAAAGAATGTAAATTAGACCGTAATATCCTTATATTATGCGAAGTATGTTATTAATATAAAATTTTAACCAAACCATGCATAATAAAAGCAACTTATTATTATAACCATCAAACACCAAAAGGTGTATTGAATTTGTCATAACACCCCAAGAGGTGTAATGAAATTACCATGCATATTACTAACATCATGCAAAACCATCAAGACATAAACCGTAAACATTGTTACGTTCCAAACTGTGGATCATTTGTGCATTCAAAAGTCAAAATAACCATGCAATGAAATAAAACCTATCAAACTACACACACATATATTTGATACTTAAACAATGAAAATCAAATTGACCATAATATAACTGGTACCCATTTCATGAACAACAAAATTATTTAGCCATTAACAATGCTAAAACACTTGTTTTTTGTTTTTTTTTTTTAAATTACCGATCATCTTCGTGAAATATGTCTAATGTCAAGAAATGATCAATAACCATTGATAACCAAAATAAACATCATGAAATATTTAATAAAAAAATATTAAAAATAGATAATTAAGAAACTTCTTACTTGAAAGTCTTCCATTATACTTTACCCTTGAATATGCACCATATCCAAAAATCGTCAAAGGAGATGAATCTTTTCATGAAACACCATCAAATTAATCACTCTTTAAAACCCTTAAACTTTTAATTAATAATTATTTTTATTTGTAATTCTCCAACCATGAAAATTCTTTTGATTTGTAATTACCAAATGGTAGAACAAATCGTGCTGATAACGTGTTATAAATAAGATAATATAATAAGGAGAGAATGTAAAGAGGAAAAACCATATTAGTCTATCTCTTATTCCATATGTAAGTTACATATATATACATGCCCAAAAGGTACAATGATTCCAAAGGACATAATGATTCCAAGTGATACTATTGTTTCATGGACATCCATAATTGTTTCATAACACTAACAAAATAATTTTGTTATACATAATTGTTTTAAACTAATTAAACAACTAACTTAAAATGACTTAGAATATTTTCATATGCTTGACCACATACATATCTCAATTGGTTGTTAATAATCCGTAATAATATCAAGATTTAGATTATTACTAAGTCAGATCAAAATTCATTGATCAATAATATCATTGCCATATACCTCATAGTCCTTTTAACCAAAAGACTATCATTCCATAATTAATTTAATTACTACAATATATATAATACAATATCCACACATTTGTGGATTCCATTGTAATCCTTTTATTCTATTAAGTCATAGAATATTAACTTTAAAGAATTAATCATTAATTTATGTCAATTACTCCTTTATCCGAAGAAGATCACTCAATAACATACTTAAATTAACCGGCAAAACTAACGATGTACATAATGAAAGTAGTTACCCAGTATAACCATTAAAAGCATACTGTAACTTGGACCTGCAAGTTAGAAAACTACCAAAATAACCGACACTATCATGCAATGCATCACTATCCATTATACTATCAAACCACTAACAAGAAAAGATCAAAAATAAAAAGTCAATAAAAAGAGATCATGAAATATTAAAAAAAAGATTCGACTTGTTCATGAAAAAGGGGGTTAGTGTTTAGAAAACCACTAAACTACTATCAAGTAAACTTCAAACCATAACCGGCACATTGCAAGCAAAATAAGCAATGCTAACAAAATCAAATAGCCGACTTGCAATTCGGATAGAACAACAAACAAATGAATAACCACCGGATCATCTTCAATTTGTATCACTTTGACAAATTTCTATGATTACATTCTCATAGATTTATACCATCAAAATTACAAACCTCATATTATCAATATACATTGACAATACCTAATTCATGAACAATGAACTTTGTTCATCCATTAGCAATGCTAATTTTCATGATTTTTAACCGACCATCATGATTTTTACCAATCATCTTTTGGCATATAAACATGACAATTCATCTCTAATAAAAGACATGACACAATAAATAAATTTTGAAAACATGTCAAAATTACCATAGAGAAATAATAAGATAATTACCTATTATAATCATAAAACAAGAAACTTCTTACTTGACTTTAATTAGCCTTAATCTTGAGAACATCTCTCCATTAATTCTTTATCCTTTTGGTATCTATAGTTTCTTCATCTTTCCTTTTCCATCATCAAAACACGACCCACGAATTTCTCCAACTTGTGAAAATTTGCAGTAACTTTCCTAATGGTTGTCATTCTTTCTAATTGAAAATTGTCTTTAGATTTTTAGAAATTAAGGGTTGAATACAAGAATGAAAACATAAAATGAAAAACATTCAAGGCACAAAGAATGCTTTCCTAAAAACAATTTCTGACCCTTATCAATGGAGCAAGGGATACTCAGACTTGCCTTTGAGATCTAATGAAGAATTATGAAACAACAATATTTTTGCTCAGAGAATCAAAGTCACAATGTGTGTTGAGTTTAGAGAGAAGATGATGAAGTATGTGAATTGCATAAGGATATGAGAAGTTTTTCTCTCTATCTTTCTCATAACATCCCTTATAATATCACTGAAGTGATATATCCGTTCAGGCATAACCGTCAAACATTATCCCAAACGTTACGTTCGAAACAACACGAAAAGCAATTGCCAGACAAGCATCTCGCGAATCGCGAACCTTTTCGCGAGTCGCGATTTGCTTCTGTCTCGTTTTCCAACTTTTTTCCTGTTTTCGCGAGTAGTGTCCAATAGTCACGAGTCGCGATTTTTTACTGTTTTATGCCTTATATGGAAACATTATACGCACGTTCATTTTACCATTCCCTAACAAACGCAACATATAATCCTTATGCTCTAAATAAATTTCCATCACCTGTTACATAGCTTGCATAGATTTAGCATGTGGTCTTTAACAACAATTACAAAATTTTCTATTATTTTAGAATTGATTTTATATTCTACCACATCATGTTGATATGGAATTTGACTAAAACCTTCTTGACATATTAGTTGCAACTGATAGTTGGAGTCCAAATATTGATTTTAATGGTAAAAGCTTATAAATCGATAAGGTGGTTAAAGTAAATTTGTTAAAATCGAAATTAGCATTGATTACACCGATTAAGACAAATGTATGAAGCAGTGGATCTACATCTACTTTTGATCCTTTAGATTAAGGATAGAATTACCATACCCATGAAGTGGATCCACATTTACCCAAACCCATGAAAAACTCATAAATACAGCCTTGTGAAGAAAATAAACTCTAAGAAACAATAGAATTGTATAGGAACTTGTGATAGGAACAAGGAATGGGTACAAAAGGAACTGTCCCAAAATGTGGATTTCTAATTATACGTTTGATTCCCCACATCTTGGAGTCGGATTCTTGGGATCACTTCTCAAGTCACACAAAGAAAAACTAAAGTTAATTTGGTCCTTTTATAGCCACACATAAAATTACCCACTACTTTCTTGTTACCCTTATATTAAGATTTAAGAATATGACCCATTGAATTCAGGAACAAGGCAACAAACTTGGTAAACAAGTCAGTAAAGAGATGTGGAGTGTAAGTTATGCCACGTCGGCCATGTTTCACTTGAAGATAGAAACATGCACCATGACTTGGTATATAGTCAGTAGAAGATAACTTGCAAAAGGTTTTACTGGGTAAAAAGCTATTTTTAGGAAAATCAGTTAGTCAAAGTAATTAGTTATTTTCTTCTTTAAATTTGGAAACCACTCTTACATTTAAAATAAATTCTATTTTAAAAATAAATTCTTTGCAAAACATTAAAAGAATTTATTTTGTAAAAAAAATATTTTACGTAAGATAAGTAGTTTGTTTTACTCAATTACATATCCTTTTCCTTTACCTTGTTCCAATTCCAACTTTATGTCCCGATTTCTTGTTTCCTTACAATGAACGATGAAGCCTAAATAATAAACCCATGGAACTATCGTGTAGTTGTTGCTACTCGGGAACTTCATCATCGGATTCCTACTCTGGAATGCTCCTTTAGTTGTTCCACTAATTAGGAACTATATGCTTGTGTTCCTATTCTGGAACGGCAGCATAGTTGTTCCAATTTTTTAACAGCATTACCTAGTTCCTTTATAGGAACTTGGTGGTGTTTCTTCACATTAACTCAACTTGTCTTTTACATGAACTTGAGTTCACCTTACTTGATTAATGGTGTGTTCTCTTCAACTTATATCAGATCAGATTAGATCTCATCTCACCAATTCTCATAAGTTTGCAGACGAAGAGAACGCACCCTAATTATTTCATTTTCAAATCTACCTTCCCTTTGCAAGAATTCAACTCAATGCTCTGTGTTGAAGTCCTCATTAGGAACTTCACGTATCATTTTTGTATACTCCGTAAAGTATTTATGATAAACCTCACTAGTAAAAAAAAGACTTATTGTAACGGGCAAAAAGGGCTTATTGTAACGGTCATTGGCCGTTACAATTGACCCCGTTACAATAAGCAGTATTTCTTGTAACGGGCAGTGACCGTTACAAAAGTAAACTTTTTGTAACGGGCCTGACTTAGGTCTGTTACAATAAGTGTACTTTTTGTAACGGTCACTAATAAAACCTGTTACAAAAAGTGGACTTTTTGTAACGGGCATAGGCCATGCCTGTTACAATATGTGGACTTATTGTAACAGGCATGGCCCATGCCCGTTACAAAAAGTAGTAATTTTTCTAAAAAAAGTATATATACATACCACTCCCTCACCCCCCCCCCCTCCCTGCTGCCACCATGCCCCTCACTCCCCCAACCCCCCTCCCTGCACCCACCCTGCCCCCCTAGTGCCCACTCCCTGCCCCACTCCATACACCCACCCTACCCCCTGTTGCCCACTCCCTACCCCCCTCCCTACACCCACCCTGCCTCATCCCTACACCCCCTCCCTACCCCTACTGCCCCCCTCCCTGCCCCCTGGCCTGCTTCCCCCCTCCCAACACCCCCTACTGCCCCCTCCTTACCCCCTGCTGCCCCCCCCCCCCACCATGCTGCCCCCCACCCCAGCCCCTACAGACCCCCCAGCCCCACCCCACCCCCCCTACAGTCAATCACAAAAAAAAAAGCATTAAGGTACAAAAAAAAATATTCAAGCCAATCACATAAACAAAAAAAAAGGTACAAAAAACCCAACTATGATATTACAAAGCATATTATATGCAAGTTCGATACTATTACAAAGCAACAAACGAATGCATTGATTCTACCAAAAAAAAACTAAAGCATTGTGGTAAATGTGGTAGTGGAGTTGAGATTAGTTGTTGTGGTTCACTCTTCAACGACTCAACCATATGTGAGAAAAGAATCCTGTAAAAAGCAAGGCATGAAAATTAATGAGTATTCTAAAATTGCATGTGTTTTGGGAGTTTTCGTACCCATCTTTGCACCAACCAATGTAGTTCATTTTTTTAATTTCACACATGTCCTATAACATTCATGAAAGCATTATACAACTTATTTGCATGATTTTGGGAAAAAATAAGGCGTTTTGGAACAAAAAAACAAGGCAAATAGATAGCTCATTTATGGCTAATTTTGGGTGTTTTCGTTACCGTCTTCGCACCTACCAACCTAGTTCATGTTTTTAAGGTTCAAACATGTCATATAACATTCATGTCAGCATTATATAACTTATTTGCATGATTTTGGACAAAAATAGGAGGCTTTAGAACTAAAACAAGGCAAATAGATCATTTTTGAGTGTTTTCATGGCCATCTTCCAACCATTCAACCTGTTTAATATTTTTCCATTTTATCCATGTCCTATAATATTCATATAAGCATTATATAACTTATTTGCATGATTTTGGGCAATAGTATGACATTTTGGAACAAAAACAAGGCAAATAGATCATTTTTGGCTATTTTTGTGTGTTTTCATTCCCATCTTCCTACCAATCAAACTACTTCATCTGTTTAAGGTTTATTCACTTCCTATAACATTCATGTTTGCATGATGATAAACAAAAATAGGGCGTTATGAACTAAAGTTATGCATTAAAATCACACTACTTGTCCACTCATATATATTCAAATAATAGTTCTCTTTTTTTTGCCAAAAATAGGGCATTTATGAACTAAAGTTATGCATTAACTTATTTTTTTACCAATAAATAATGGCATACCACACAAACATGTCTCACCCTTGGATTATCATTAAACAAGGATCAAAGGTAACTAATCAAGTACCAAGGGGGAAAATTAGGGTTTATAATTTGAAGTAAAAGCTATAATTTTTTTATTCACATACAAAAATCTAAAATAATCAATGCTATGACAAGAATGATTGCCTTGTTTTTGTTCAAAGGCCTCTTCACACCTAAATCAAATACATTAAAGGAAGACACTAAATGGAGATATGAATGTAAACTATGAATCTAAATTCTCAGATAAAGAAAATAACCTTGTTGATTGAAGGAAATACCTTCATATCTATCTGTGCTTTGTCTCTTTAATGAAATGATCTGACATTGGCCTTTAAAAAAATGAAATCAAGAATTTTAGTTTTTTATTTTAATTAATCTTAAAATAATACAAAACTATAGTAAGAAACTAAAAATAAATTAAACCAAACCTTTTTTTCCAAAACAATACCTCATAGGCATTGTAGGATTGAAATACCTTGAATTCAATGGCTCAAACATACCATTTCCCACCAAATGTGCTCAAACATTATAAATTACAAACATAATTGCATAAATAATAGTAGTATTATTGCAAAATTTAATCCCAACAAAATTTAATTAAACATCAAACTCACCACCACCATCTCTAGAAACATTCTCAAGCTAGAAACAACAAACTCATTTAAGAAGTCTAGACTTTTATCACACCACTACATACTGGTGGATCAGAGATACTCATAGATCTTGAGACAATCATCAAATCAACATATCATAGAGAATGTAAAAGATGTAAAGATACCAACAAGCTCAAGCTAGGACAAAGCATGCACTTTGGCCCTCCTCGAATACAAGTCATCTGTACAAAAGGATCGGACTAGCAACCTACAGATGAGAAAGATACAAAAAAGCCATCAAACAAAAAACATGTTGCTAACAAATCTTTTGAAAGAATTTATGGAGATTGGAGAATATGTTACATAGCTCATCTGTTGTTTAGGTGAATCTGGAAATTAATAGCTCATTTGACAAATCAATTAACATGATACTCTTTGGAAGGTAACCTAAAATCAAGAAAATAACATAAAAAGGTTATGAGCATGCCAAGGTTTCCCTCTTCAAATACTTTAGTATTAACTTTGACATCAAATATTTGACAACGTTTCTCAATAGAAAAATAGGAATAATAGCTTTTCTTTAGAAAAGTTAAGCTTTGTAATAAGACATGTCGTAATTACAGTAAAAGGAAATTAAGGAACTAAAATAAACTAAAATTTGCAAACAAATCCTTTTTTAGATCAAAATTGAACAAATCAAATTCAAAATTTAAAAAGTCCAACTCCCTACTCAAGTTTTTTTTTTTTTTTTACACTTAATGAAAAACTACTTCATTCCAATGTTATCAAGAGAGTTTGTACCTTTCTCATAAAGATCATAACATATTATGATATCATAAATGTTATCACTGAGTTTTTTTAACTTTTGCATTTCAAAGAAAGAAAATTTATGACATCATATATATATGTATATATATATATATATATATATTCATATCATATAGTTGAATACGTGTATAGGATTGTAAGTACATTACAACCCACTTCCAGGATTGTAAATGTAGTAAGAAAAAAAACACTTACCAATATGCATATATATGTGACATATCATATAGCACAAATGTGCAATTATGTACAAACATGTACAAACACTTACAAATTTCATCGAAAGTAAATAATGTCTTTTAGGAATGATTTTCATGAACATAAATAAATTCGCTTCAAACTTGCATAATAGGATTCATTTTAATCTTTCATATAGTGAAATCTACTATATATGCCACTAGCCCACGACATCTATTATATATGGTAGAGTTGTTATATATACATTTCAGACATGGGGGACGGGAGGGAGGGAGTTGGAATGGGGGGACAGCAGGAGGCAGTGTTGTTGTAGAGGCATGAATTTAGTTCAAAGTAACCAAGTGTGAAAGGCTAAGCAGTGGCAGTAATATCAGGTCATGTTATGAATCCTCGAGTGCCCATATTCTAAATCAGTTATTATAAGCAACCAGTAGACATGATAAATACAAATGATATATGAAAAACATGGTTCCAAGTCTTCCAACATATACTACTATACTAGGAAGCTAACCACTCACCTGATCAGCTCCACCATGAACAACATGAACAACAATTGTGGTTATATGACCGGATGGACATCAATTAAAAATATTGAACCTATAATTTCTATCTTGCTTCGCATCAAATACTTAACATGTCATTAGTCTTTGTTTCTCTAATTCAACAACTCTATCAAGATACAATTTATTCTTATTTCCTCTAGTGTTTATTTTCAGCCTATTTACAAGCAAAAGCAAAGGGGCACAAGTCAATATCAACCACTAAGGCACTAAACTTTACTAACACAAAAAAAAAAAAGCTAAATCCAACACCAAAAACAATGTACTAACTTTTATTTCCCCAATTTACCAACCATTCCATGCTTTCACCCATATACAAAGCTCAATACATCGATCAAAGACATATATATTATCAAACTAGTTACAATTGTACAAGTAAACTGTCAACAAATCCCTTGCACTAAATTCAGCCCTAACGAAAATTTTCAGAACATTTAAAAACCCTAAAGATTGAATTTATTAGGAAAATAAAAAATTCAGCCATAAAAACTAAAATTAATCCCTAAGAACTGGAATTTATATCACTTAAAACCTAAAACTAAAACTAAAAAAATATATAATTGAATAAAAGGAAGATAACAAGTTTTGAGACATGAACCAGTAATTGAAAACAAGATTAAGTGTTGGCAATACCACAAATTCGCATAAGAATTGAAGTACCAATTGAGACAATAGAAAAGTCATGAGGCTGATACCAACCCTGACCTGACCCTAGCTGCAGCTGAGGTGAAGTCCAGGAAGCAATCCACCAGAGGTTCTTCAATGAGTGACCCTGAAATGGTTAGCCACAATAACAGAGAAAAATGGAGATAGAGAGAAATTTAGAGGGAGAAGTTGTTGTAATATTCTGCTTGTTCGTTATTACAGCATCTAGGCATATAAGGCATGACCAATAACAGCTCACGTGCACAGCACTTGGAAATTAGAAAGAAAGGAACAAAATAGAAGTTTGTTGGCTACTACATATTTAGTGCATACATCAAATTATAACAAATTCTCCATCATCACTAGCTGGCCCCGCTGCCATGTCACCTCCATCCCGGACTTCCTTGCTGGCGCCACGTGTCATCGCAGCTGAGAGTGTATCAGAGGCAAACAAATAGGAGTAGAAACGAAGGGCTGAAGTGAGGCAGATGAAGCAGCGACGAAGGCTCGCGTGAGTTAGCGGAAGCTACGTTGACGGCTCGCTGGTGGAAGACGAAGCAGCATCGAAGGCCCTGTGGTGGCAGACGATGTTGACAGTGCAAGAACTAAGCAAAAACTTCCTGCTGCCTTTCATTTCATTCATTCATCATTCATTTCATTCATCAAGTTTTGTACTGCATTAATGGCATACATTTTGTTGATATTTTGTGTTGGAAGAAAAAGCTGCAAACAGCCGCCCTAGCAGGGTATTTAAATGACCCAAGACCACTAACTCATCCTAGGAAGCCACTTGGCAGTATCTCAGCAAAACAACCAAAAACAAGGAATGCACATGATCCAAAAATGATCATATGACAAAGTAGTAAAAAGAACAATTAATTACATTAGCATAAATGGACAAAAGGAAATAAAAGCTTAAAAGGCTTGTATTTAGGCCTTTTTCCTCTTATACTCCCCCTCAAGCCGTGTGTGGAACTGGTTGCACACCGAGCTTGGACAAAAGTTGTTGTTGTTGAAAGCTGGAAGTTGTTTGGTGAGCACATCAGCAAGTTGAGATGATGAGGGAACATAGCAGGGCTGAATGACCCCTTTAGTGGCTTGATCTCTGATGAAATGCAGATCAATATCGAGATGCTTTGTCCTCTCATGGTAGACTAGGTTAGCAGCAATGGCTAATGCAGCCTTGTTATCACAGTAAATGGGAGAGGAGTGAAGGTCTTTGATGCCCAACTCCTTGAGTAGCTTCCGTAGCCACATCACTTCACAGATGGTGAGGGCCATAGATCGTGCTTCTGCCTCTGTTGTTGACCTTGCTGCAACGGATTGCCTCTTAGATTTCCATGAGATAGGTGAGTCCCCAAGAAGAACACAGAACCCAGATATTGATTTTCTTGTGTTTGGACAACTAGCCCAGTCACTGTCACAGTAGGCACTGAGTTGAGCTGAGGGTGAGGAAGTGAGTAGAATGCCTTGATGAACTGACCTTGCCAAGTATCTAATCACCCTTTTGGCTGCTTGAAGATGCACAGATGTGGGTTTATGCATGAACTTACTCAAGACATGAACTGGAAAGGTTATGTCTGGTCGAGTCAGTGTGAGGTAAATTAGTTTCCCCACTAATCTTTGGTACTCTTCTGGTTGGGGCAAAGGAGTACCTACATCAGAGATGAGTTTTATGTGTGTGTCCATAGGAAGCTTTAGAGGTTTACACCCTTCCATACCATAAGACTTGACCAGATCTTGAGCATACTTAGATTGAGAAAGGAAGATACCTTGGGCATTAGTATCAACCTCTAGGCCTAGAAAGTACCTAAGGCCTCCAAGATCCTTCATATGAAACTGTTCCCCTAGCATTTGCTTGGTTTCATCAACTGTAGCATCATCATTCCCGGCAATCAAGAGGTCATCAACATAAACTAGGATGACTGTGATCTTTCCTGCTACCTTTTTTATAAACAGAGAGGAATCAGAGTGAGATTGAGAGAAACCAAAACTCTGCAGTGCACCTTTTAGCTTGGCATACCACTGCCTAGGTGCTTGTTTAAGCCCATACAAAGATTTCAATAGTTTACATACCTTTTCACTTTTATCAGAGGTTGATTGAGCATGAGAGTGTTGCACTTGAATTCTTTGACCATGTCCTTCATATCCTGGAGGGAACTTCATGTACAATGTTTCCTGCAAGTCACCATGGAGAAACGCATTTTTAACATCCATTTGGTCCAGTCTCCATTGATACATAGATGCTACTGCAAGTAAGGACCTAACAGTAGTGAGCTTTGCCACTGGGGCAAATGTCTCCTCATAATCTATCCCAATTTGTTGCTTATTCCCAAGCACAACAAGTCTTGATTTATATCGTTCCACATTTCCATCAGGCTTGTATTTAGTTTTAAAGATCCATTTGCACCCTATAACCCTCTTTCCTGGTGGAAGTGTGGTGATCTCCCAAGTATTATTTTGTTCAAGAGCATCAAGTTCATCATTCATGGCATTGACCCATGTAGGATCTGTTACTGCATATTTAAAATGAGTAGGTTCTTTTTCTCCTTCCAATTTGGTCATAAAGCACCAAAAAGGTTGGCTGACATGAGTGGCAGCCACATTTTGAACTCTCACAGGTTCAGAGACAGAAGCAGAATTGCTCATCTCATAGTTTGCATGCCAGCCAGGTCTTCTGTGGGACCTAGTGGATCTTCTGATCTCAGATTCACTTGACTCACTAGGCTCCCCCTGAATGAGATCAGGGTTATTACCACTATGGTCAATTTCTAGTGTTTCATTGTCCAATGCAGTTACTTATGTTTCCTCATTGGTTCCAATGTCATTCCCATTATCATTTGAATGTGTTGACACAAAATCATCCCAACAAATACTATTTCTTGGTTGATTTGCTTCCTCTTTTTTTTGTTTAAACATTTCATATGGCACTACATTCTCATAGAATTTAACATGTCTTGTTACAAAAACTTTGTTAGAAATTAAATTCAAAAGTTTGTACCCTTTTTGATTTTGTGGATATCCCAAAAATACATATGGAACTCCCCTTTCTTCAAATTTGTCACCCCTTTTTTCAGGATTGCTAGCCATGGCAAGACATCCAAATACTTTTAAATGATTATAACAAGGAAAAGTATGATGAAGTACCTCATATGGTGTTCTATGGTTAAGAACAACAGTAGGAAGCCTGTTGCAGATGTGGACAGCAGCTAGGACACAATCCCCCCAATAGCACAAAGGAAGATTGCTTTGGAACCTCAAACTTCTTGCCATTTCCAAGATGCTCCTATTCTTTCTTTCCACTCTTGCATTCTGTTCTGGTGTGTCAACACATGAAGTTTCATGCACAATTCCAAACTCTTGATAAAGAGCATTACACTGACTATCATCAAACTCAAGAGCATTGTCACTTCTTATTTTTTTCACTTTCTTCTCATGTTGGTTTTGAGCAAGGAGAACAAACTTCAAAATAACAGCAAAGGCATCTGACTTGTGCTTCATCAAATTCACCCATGTTACCCTTGTATTGTCATCAACAATAGTTAGGAAGTATCTATGACCTCCCCTTGTGGCCACCCTATAGGGTCCCCAAATGTCCAAGTGAACCAGTTTAAAAGGTTCAGAAGCCCTTGATTCACTAGTGGGATATGGTAACTTGGTGAATTTGGCTCTTGGGCAAGTGATGCAAAGATCTTCAGAATTCCCTTTCACTACATTTTTTAGCTCTTCAATTTTCCTTATCCTTTCTACAGGAGCATGTTGTAACGCCCCAGGTTTTGGGCTAGTTTCGTATTTATTTTTCTTGTATTTAGTTTGTTCCGGTGTATGGTCTAAAAATTATTTAGACTATTTTGATTGCTATTGTGTAACCATTTTATTTAAATGGTTTAATATTTCTTTATTTTATTTTATTTTAATTAATTAGAATTTTATTATTTAATTTTCTAATTAATTAATTAGTTTTGGGCCAAGTGCAAAATTAATCATGATTAGTCATGAATTAGTGCAAATGGCCCAAGAGATCATTTTGGCCCTTGTTTAAAACCCATAACCGGCCCATTCCTTGGTTGTATGGCAAGTTTTGCCACTTGCCTTATGTTCACACCCAACTAACTTCTATAAATAGAAGTAGTTAGTAAGGCATTAGGATCTTTTGGTTCATTTGCTCATTTAACCATCCCTTGCCATCCTTGGCTCATCACTTTTAAAAGCCAACCTCTCCCCCATTCTTACCCCTTATCACACGCCATTTGATGGCTAGTAAACCCAACAATTGTTCATCTTTTACCTCAACCCAAAACTTAAAGATTCAACCTCTATTTGATCTTTAAGTGACTAAAATAGCATTAGCCTTCATTACCTCATTCAAGATCACTAGTTCGGAGTGGTTTTGGGTCCGTGTTATGGTGATAGCGGTGTTCGTGGCTGGTTGCGGCAGCCTTACGTGTGTGCTGACTGGAGTGCAGTGGCGTGCGTGTGCTGACTGGGCAGAGGAGGACGTGTGTGCTGACTGGGCAGAGGAGGACGTGTGTGCTGACTGGGCAGAGGAGGACGTGGTGCTGACTGGGCAGCAGCCGTGTGGTGCTGACTGGGCAGCGTGGTGGCAGCATGGTGGCATCTTGGTTGTCGTGTTCGTGTGCAAATGGAACCGCGTTGCTGGGCCGTGTGTATGAGTGTTCCGGGCAGCAACTTTTGTGTTGTTTTAGTGTGTAATCTTCGATAAGGTAACATACTAACTCAACTTAATTGGAATACCTTGTTTATAGTATAGATTAAATGCATGTTTAGGATGTTTGTTGATGGTTTTTCATGATTTTATGTATGATTATACAATCTGATTTTCATATGTTTATATGATGTTTTAGTGATGATTTTTCATGATATTATGATTGATTATATGTTGTTTTGTGTTCATGATTAATGTGTTAAAGTTTGATGAGTTTTGGATAAGTTAAAGTTGAATTTTCGAATGGATAATGATGATGTTATGCGAATGGTGTATGGTTGGATGAGTTCTTGATTGAAGATCTTGAATCTTGATTGATTTCTTGGTTGAAGATCTTGAATCTTGAATGAGTTCTTTATGAGTTCTTTGAGTTCTTTATGAGTTCTTGATGAGTCTTTATGAGTTCTTGGTTGAATCTTGTAAGTTAAAGAAAACGGTTTAAAGAATAAAGAAAGTTAAAGAAAGTGTTTAATTTGGTTAAAGAATGATTAAAGATTAATGATTAATGATTGGTTAGACTCAAGAATAAGGCTAGAGGCAGTCCTTGAGAATGACTTCGATGTTTTAGCTAGTTAATTTCAAGAATCGAGGCTTTAGGCAGTTCTTGAACTTAATATAGTTATGTTGGATAATAATGATGATTAATTGATTAAAATGAGTAAATGAATTAATTAATTAATTAGCTTGATTTCATTTTTAGACGCCCTTAACTTAGAGTAAGATTCTTTGTTTTTGGGTTAAGACGTTGCCCCTAATCCATCCGCGGTATTGGGTTAGTTGGAGTCATACTATGTGATCTTTGTGAATTCCAGTAAGATTGGTTTCACGGGACATGGATTTCCAGTAAGATTGGTTTCATGGGGTTTGAGAGTAAGATTCTCAAATCCGAACATAGTAGAAAGTTCGAGCGCGTAAGATGCGTTCGTACGAGCACAGTCCGGTCTAGAATATGAATGATTGCGCCAAAGATAGTTGATTAGGCTTGGTTTGAGTCGAGTTCACATTTTGGGTTGTTCTCGTACTTTGTTTAATGATGTTGTTCGTTTGATTTATGCTATGTACATGTGTGTTCCCATTAGGGTGAGTCAGTTATGTTACTCGCCGCTGATGGTGGACTGTGGTTGTATTTTTCAGGTACTTCAGATGATGATGTTCTTGCCTAGTTTTGGGTTGGGCGAGCGACGTTTCTTTCTTTTGTTACCTGTTGTATTTACTGATTTTGTAGTATTGGTAGTGATAGTTTGTTTAGATGCTACTCTTTAGATTTTGGACTTTTATGTGTTGTTTAAGACTCTGACATGTAGTTGGAGTTATCTCGTATATTAGTATTTCTAGTTTGACTTTTGGATTAGTTTATGTACAAACTTGTGGGTATTTGTACTTTTGTGGTTTGGTAATAATATTTGAGGAATTAGTATTATTTCTTAGGTATTTTGAGTTGTAGTTTCTAACAATTCGACTCGTCGGTTTCTTCCGCGCCGGTTTAAGCGAGTCGGGTCGTTACACATGTCCTAGCCTTCTATGCCACAAAGTTTTCTTGCTGAGAGGACTGTAGTTTTCAACTCTAGGAGGAATTTTTACCACTGTCTCTACTGTCATAGCCTTCTGTGTTGCATCACCAATTCCAATCCACTTTTTTGTCTCCTGAGCTATCTGTTGGAGTGCTTTCTTCACTGGAAGGTCAATCAGGTAATATAGCCCATCCTTTGCCTTACCTATCCCCTTTATCTCAGAGCTCACAGTGTCTTGAATAATGCAGTAGTCAGACAAGAACACTACCTTGCAGTTGTTGTCCTTATTGAGTTTCTGCACTGACAGCAGATTATGCTTGAATTTTGGCACCATCATCACTTTGTTCAGCTTTATCTCATTGCAAAGCTTCATTTTCCCAACTCCAGTAATTTTTGCATTTTCTCCAGTTGGCAGAGTTATCCATTTGGATGCTTCTGCCTTGTGAACCTCATCTATGACCTCTGCAGCATTGGTCATGTGATGTGTAGCACCACTATCAATGATCCACTCTTTTCTTTGTGTATTCACCAGGTTACAGCTAACCATGCCTGAGTATGCATTATCAAGGTCTTCTTCTGTATCAGTTCCAGTACCAAGTGATGGCAACATCTTCAGGAGTTGTTCCAGTTGCTGAGCTGTGATTGAGTGAGTGTTGCCACTGCTCGAGCCACCTTCATTTTCAACTTTCACATTTCCAGCTATCTTCTTCATACCTCCTTTATTTCTATCCCATCTTGGGTTTCCTTTGCCTCCCTGCTCTTTGTGTGCCACATCCTTACTTCTACCAAATTGGTTTTTATTGTAAGAGGTCTTCCCTTTCCCCTTGTCTCCTCTGTTTGGGAACCCCTTAACATGCCAACAGTCCTCCATGGAGTGTCCTGCTTTCCCACACACTTTACAAGACCAACATTTTTCCAAAGTATGTCCTGTTTTTCCACAATTTCTGCAGCTCAACTCACTCCTTTTTCCATGCATTCCCATGCCTCCATTTCCTTCCTTGCTGAACATAGCCATAACCCCTGTGTCATCTTTGATTTGTTGCTTAAATATTTCTCTTTGACTTTCTTCTTGTTGAATCAAGTTTGAGGCTTCTTCCACAGTGGGCAAAGGACTCATGAGAAGGATTTGGCTCCTTTGTGGTCCATAGATTTCATCTAGACCATTCAAAAATTGAAACAACTTGTTTTCCTCTTCTTTTCTGTGCTTAGCACTCATGTATGCAGCAACTTCTGTGTTAACTTCAGTTATGGCAGGAAGTATGTCTAATGAGTCCAGCTCTTCCCACAATGAGCTTATATCAGTGTAAAAGTCAGAAACAAGCTTTCCCATCTGTTTAGTCTCATACACTTGTTTGTTTAAAGCATATTTTCTTGCACCATTTGTGATGCTAAATCTTTTTTCAAGGTGATCCCAAATTTGTTTAGAGTTCCCCATAAACATTATAGATTTCTTTATGGACTCTGACACTGAATGAATAATCCATGAAATAACCATATTATCACATGTATCCCATGCTTCCTTTTTAACAGGATCAGAAACATCCTTTTTAACTTCTCCAGTTACAAACCCCAACTTTCTTTTAGCCAACAAGCTTATTTCTAGATCCCTTCTCCAAGATCTATAGTTGCTAGCTCCTTGTAACTTTTCTACAGTGACACTATTGGTTCCATCAGATGGGTGAAGATATAAAGGACTAGTGCACTCTATGGTCGTGTTGTGAACACCACTCATTGTTATAATTTTCATACACTACAAGAGCTACTCCTATAGGAAATAAACAGAGGAACTACAAGGAAACCTTTTAACAAACAGCTACAAGGCAACAACCACACATACCAGGAATAGAGAGGAAATGCAGCTGCAATATGTCCATTCGAACCTCGGGCTCTGATACCATGTTGACAGTGCAAGAACTAAGCAAAAACTTCCTGCTGCCTTTCATTTCATTCATCAAGTTTTGTACTGCATTAATGGCATACATTTTGTTGATATTTTGTGTTGGAAGAAAAAGCTGCAAACAGCCGCCCTAGCAGGGTATTTAAATGACCCAAGACCACTAACTCATCCTAGGAAGCCACTTGGCAGTATCTCAGCAAAACAACCAAAAACAAGGATTGCACATGATCCAAAAATGATCATATGACAAAGCAGTAAAAAGGACAATTAATTACATTAGCATAAATGGACAAAAGGAAATAAAAGCTTATGGGCTTGTATTTGGGCCTCCTTCCTCTTATAGACGAAGCAGCGGCAAAGGCATGGCGGTGGTGTCGAGTGCGTTGGTGGAGTTGGTAGTGTCGAGTGAGTGAGAGAATTCGTAGGGTTTTGGAGTGTTGGTGGTGTCGACTGTTGAGTGAGTGAGAGAATAGTCCAACTTTTTTGGGCCTCAAATGAATTGAAGATGCTGTGGATTTTTTTTTTCTTGACATTTAATTATTGTAACGGGCTTACATATGCCAGTTACAGTAGAATTTGTAACGGGCATGAGGTGGCCCGTTACTAATAACAATTTTTTGTAACGGGCAAATTTAGGCTCGTTACAAAAAATGTTTTGCTTTGTACTAATAATGACTTATTGTAACGGGCAATATAAATGCCCGTTACAAAAACATATATTGTAACTAACAAATTAAAGGCAAGTTACAATAAGGGTGTTACAATAAATGATTTTTTTACTAGTGCCTTTTGTGACATGTTCATTCTAATATAACATGCACATCTCAATACACAAGTTAGATAGATAATAATCATTTGTTTATAGCCATCAAAACCATATATAACAACACAATTTAATACAAGTACCACCTTCCAAAACTGAGTTATGAACATATGGTGACATATTAAATAAATTCATTATGCTATCATTTGGGCTAAATAATGGAGCAATACAAATATACAATTGAATTATTAATTGCTCATAGCATAATTTTGCAATGTAACCCATAACCTTGACTTATTCGCTCTAGAATAATCGAAAAGATAACTTAATTTTAAAAGACTATGCAAATTAATATTTGACTTATTCACAGTAAAATTTTCTAGAATAACTGCATCCAAATTCTTTTAGGGTGCATTTGAAATGAATTTTATTTTGAAAAAAATATACGAAGTAATATATTTTTATCTAACACCGTTCATCATTAGCAAGATCTTTCATAACCTAAAAAAAAAGAAAAAAAAAAGAAGCAATAATAGATGAAGAAAAGGAAGGGTAAAAATAGAGACCGTATATAATTAAGCAGGAGCCTAAAATAACTTTTAGAAAAGCTAATGGAAAATAGTGTTTAGTATGTTAATAATACATGATGAACAGAAAACAGCATCATTCCCTTAAAACTAACTAAAATTAAAATTGTAAGGCTTTAAAAGAAAGCTTGCAAAAAAAAAAAAAATTGTTGTAGTCACTACCTAAATAATAAAGTGAGTTTATACTTTTTGGTAAAATGAGATCACGCGAAATCCTTGGCACTTATTAACACCACTTCAATAGTAGTAATTTAATATAGTCTACTTTAATTTGTTACCTTTTTAATTTTCTTTAGTAGTCCACAAAGGCAGCCTTAATAAAAGGGTGAAATAATAATATGTTCTATTCTATTACTTGATGATGTGAGTTGTTTTATGGTATGACTATGATGCACACAAATAAACCACATTTCTCTTGAATTGAACTACTTGTTAGTTCTAGAATTGACATTACATTAAGGAATATTCTACATTTACCTTGCTACATCATTTTCACATTATATTCCAAACTATATAACTCTTAATTGACACTTCAATTGATTAACCTCGACTCAAATTACAACAAACCTCAAACTAGCTTACTGGATTGGAAAGGTAAAAAAATAAAAACGATACATTTAGTCTTGATTCTTTTGAACTTGATTATAATCAAAATTTGTTGAACTTATGATGATGATTATTATTATTATTATTATTAGTGATGGTGGTGTTGTTATCACTGTTGTTATTGATATATATAATTAAAACTATCAGGGCTTTTGCCATCTAATTTAAATGTACCACCGTATAAAAAAATTATAGGACCACTGTAGTCTTCATCGTTTGTCGTCATGGTGGTTAGGGTTCCATGGTTGTTGTGGTAATATTTTCTTTAGTTAAGAAAAATATCTTAGTTCACCATCGTAGTCTCTGTCGTTCATGATGGTGGCCGCATTTGAGCCACATGGTTTTTGTAATTGTTGTTAAGGGGGTGAGATTCTTATGGTAATTTTTTTAAGTTAAAGACAAAATCATAATTTAATATTATAAGTTGGCAACGTTTAGTAAAATTGGGGCGACGAATAAGGCTTTATTAATTATAATGATAATTAAAGTTTCTTTGTAAAATATGTGCTGAAGAGATAAATGCCATAGTGAAATTGGAAAAAAGAAGGAATACTTCCACATAAAATAGTATCATGACGCAATCGGGCAAAAGAAAAGATGCGAAAGTGATAGTTTGGTGGTTAGCTATGTTGTTAGATTGTGCCTTGAATCTGTTTTGCGCTCTGTTTGTAAAACTCGTCACTCTTGGTGGTCTTATTATTAGTTAGAAGACTACTTTGCAATCTGGTTAAGAGGGTTTAATTGGTTAGTTGTTTGGGTCTGCATCATGATCAGGTTACTGTATACTGTGACATTCTTAGCGCGATATGCTTGACTAAGGATCAAGTTCATCATGAGAGAACTAAATAAATTGATGCGAGATATTATTTCATGAGTAGTAAAATGAAAATTAAGGTGAACAAAATAGGTCTTGCGTGCTGAATCCATCCAGTTGATACGCTCACCAAGTCTATTCTACATATCAAATGTGAGAAGGTCTTGAGTGTCGTTTTATGAAAAAATATGAGGCAAAGGATTTAAGTCATGGTGGAGATTTATAAGTTTGTGCCTTAAAAATTGAATCCGTTTTGTGCCCCTTTCATATAACCTTATCACTTTTACCTAAGTGATGAGGGAATGATTCCTCACAGAGTCACAACCCCTTTCTAAGGATTGTCCTGTTTCCATGAAAATAACATCTCTGGGGAGGAGATAGTATCAAAGTATGTATCTTCATGCCCAATTTATCCAATTAACAACCAAACAATACTCATAGTTTTATACATTCCCACTTTCTCATTTTACACAGCAAACACCATGTACGAGTAGTTGACTAGATTATCATGGCTAAATTTTTAAGGATTTTGCTATTTATAGCCCTAAGGGCTATGTATAAAAATTAGCAAATGCATTAATTAATGTGAAAAACACATTGAAACTTGTTTTACACAATGATTATATGAAAATTTTTCATTGAAATATTAAATTCTTTTCATATATTAAATACATATTTCAATTTTCTATGTAATATTTTCATATAATAAATAAATAAAATATATTTATTTCACTTTTCAATAAATTTTTTACACATATTAAATGTAAATTTCAACTTTTAATGCAAATAAGATTAATATGCAATTTTGCAGGTGCATACAAAACTGTTTGAAAATTGTAGTAAATATGGAAACAAGACAATCCTTAGAAAGGGGTTGTGACTCTGTGAGGAATCATACATAGATAAATACAAGGCACTCATCTTGACTCTATAGGCTTTTATATGAATCGATATATATTAACTTTTTCATTAACATATAATCCAAAACTTTTAAAATTAATTATTCTTTTAATGTATAAAATAATCTTGACATGTTCATCAATTATTTAAGCTTAAGTTCGGTGCACAATCAATGTTCAAAATATAGATGAAATGTAATTTAGGCTCTGTTATTTAGGACTGATCTGGTCTGATCTGATCTGATTTGAGTTTTTCTGATTTAAATTTAATGAGCCCAAAGCCTCAAGTTCATTTCATTTCACCTCTTCAGTATTTTACTTTTCATTCTTTTCAAACCCTTCATTCAATCTGACTCCAAAACCGTCACCGAAAAAGTCGACCGAATAATCACCACCGGAAAAGTCATTCCAAAAACCGTCGTTAGACAAGTTGTCCTGAAAACCGTCGCCAAAAAACGCAACCTGAAAATCTTCGCCGGAAAAGTCGGCCAAATAATCACCGCCGGAAAAAGTCAGTCCGAAAACCGTCGTCGGAAAAGTCATCCTGAAAATCGTCGCCGAAAAACTCGGCTTGAAAATCGTCGCCAGAAAAGTCGGTCGAATAATCTCCGCCGGAAAAGTTGACCGAATAATCATCGCCGGAAAAGTCATTCTGAAAATCGTCGTCGGAAAAGTCGTCCCGAAAATCGTCGCCGAAAAACTCGGCTTGAAAATCTTCGCCGGAAAATTCGGTCGAACAATCACCGCCGGAAAAGTCGACCGAATAATCATCGACGGAAAAGTCATTCCGAAAACCGTCGTCGAAAAGTCATCCCGAAAATCGTTGTCGGAAAAGTCGGCCGAATAATCAACGCTGAAAAAGTCAATCCGAAAACCGTCGTCGGAAAATGTCGAGTGGAAAAACAATGCATAATAAGAGTAATAATATCTGATCTGATCTGATTTGACTAAGTCTGATCTAATCTGATCTGATCTAATCTAATCTGATCTGATCTGATCTAATCTAATCTGATCTGATCTGATTACTGTAGCTTTTAAGTCCAAAAGAACAGGACCTTAGATGTCATACATTAACTCCTTACTTACAAGTTGCAACTATAAACTTGGTCACTCTCTTTTCTAAAAGATAATAAACCAATAACCATATCTGAATAATGTTTTACACAGATTAAAGTATTTTAGTCATTTTCATAATAAGAAAAAACTCATGAGCACTCATTTGACTTTCCCCTCAACCCAAAAATCTACTCTGTTACCCATTTTAACCTAAATCTTATTATTTTTATCGAATATTTTGTTTTACTCAACAAAATATCTGCATAAAATTATTAGTTTATGTCCCTCCTCTTCCCTAGTCACATGCTATCATCCTACAATTAATACATAACTAAAAGCAGTAATTTTTAGTTTTTTTCAAAGGGAGATTGAATAGACTCAAGGAATTGAAGATGCAGCCAATGAAATGAAATAAGGACTAAATCTCTAATCATTGTGGAGAAGAAAACCAGAAGAAGCAAGGCAGGTGGTGGGAGCATAAATAGGCCACATCCATCATCCATGAATGTTATTATAATTTCATTTTGTATTCACTCAAAGAATGGAACCCACATTTGCCAAACTATTCTCAATTACAAATCCATTATGATCTAAACTGGGTCCCAAAGATCCCCCATCCAAATAGCAAGGAGACACCCCCTATTGGTGCACCTATCTATTAGATATCATGTCTTGGCTTTACCTTTCAACCCCTATTAAACAAAAGTTTGTGATTCAACTTAATGTTTGATAGCACTACTCCATTTAGTTTACAATGTTTGTTACATTTAAAAATTTTATGTGTGAGAGAGAAACCTTAATTGTTACATTATATATATATATATATATATAAGGAAAAAACATATTCATACGTGATCTTGGTATATTTGTAGAAAATGATAGAGAAACAAAGAGATGTATGTAATAAGGAGAGAGATGAAAAGAAATGGCATGAGGAAAAGGATAAAAAAATGTTGCACATAATAGAAAACTTTCATTTTTGATAAATGTTACACATAAAAAAAGCAGATGAAGTAGATCATAATAGAAGATACAGATGTTTAAACTAGTGCATTGAAAACTGTGAAAAGACAAATATAACAAACTTTTTAAAACAAGACTGGTGAATAAGGGATCGGTTTTTCCGGTTAAATCCACACCCACCCTCCCCTATAGTCTACACACATCTTACTAATAATAATTGACATCTATGTTAAAACTTTCATTTTTGATAAATGTTACACATAAAAAAAGCAGATGAAGTAGATCATAATAGAAGATACAGATGTTTAAACTAGTGCATTGAAAACTGTGAAAAGACAAATATAACAAACTTTTTAAAACAAGACTGGTGAATAAGGGATCGGTTTTTCCGGTTAAATCCACACCCACCCTCCCCTATAGTCTACAGACATCTTACTAATAATAATTGACATCTATGTTAGACTTTAACCAATAGAATTACTATTTTTTAGCTTTCAAACAAACATCCTTTTCAAAGAAAAAACAATAACAAAGTATGGTGAAAAAAGGAAGTAAAAGAGTGGAGGAAAACAATAAGGAGAATAACAATTATTATAGAAAACAATAATAATTAATGAAAAACAACATACAGATAATAACTCAGAAAAGCAACATACATTTCTAAATTACAGACAAACTCATGACAGTAACTAAGTAAATCAATCACTAAGATAGAAGTAAGAGATCACTTTAAGACAAGATTTTTATGAAAAGCACGGGGCCTAATCAATTCAGGCTAACAAAGAAGTAGGGTAGGGCCCTTCAACAACAACAAGAGAAAAAAAAAAAGAGTGGGGGCCTTATTTACTTAATGCGCATGCAGCTAAACAAAGACATATCTCTTCAAAGTTCAAATCCTCTTTTCTTCAAATTCCAGGGTCATTTTCCAGCACAAACAACTACCCAAGCACTAGTCTTCCCCATGCGTTCAATTTCAACACTTTTGTTCATCATCAATTCACAACTCCAAAAGGTATTACTTCTCGTCGACATCGAACGAACGCCTCTTGTTCAGCTACTATGACCCACGAGATTTAACCTCAAATCATGCCCCGACTCACCCTCGTGTTTATTATCCAATTATGTACAATCCCAATTGACTAAACATAGCAACAAACCAGGATAATTCTTTGTAACTTACACTAGTTGAGCTCGAGCTCCATTGTTTGGGCTCTGGCTCTACCTTAAATGGATGAAATTTTCCGAGTTTAATGATTAGGATTCAATTTGAAGATTCATAGCAGCCAGAGCTATCTTCGTCATCTAATGACATGGTCTTGGCATTGTACTTCAAACTTTTCAAATAACCGATTGCTTCATCAAGGATGACTAATGGGTCCTTGCTCTTCGAATTACCCGGGATTATACTCTCAAGTACTCTCAATGTATCATGGATTTTATCCTTTCTAGGTCTCTTGCTTCCACTGGTGGGGCCCACGCACACCCCTTCGTTGAGAGAACCAATGTAATCACCGTCATTAAAGTCCTCGTACACCGGGCTTTGCCATACTCTGTTATGGACACCATGAAGGGCTTTCTGTCTTTTGGATGGTCTTTCTAAACTAGCCACTTCATTATCAGAATCCTTTTCATCTTCTTCTTCCTCTTGCTGCTTACAATCTTTGATCTCTTTGGCCAACGGAGAGTGACCGCTACTCACTTCTTCATCATCACAACCACCGCAGTCGTCATCATCATCCTCGGAATAAAGCAAGGCATTAATTTCTTCCGTGTCTTCACGCATTTCGCTGACATCATCAATAATTTCATTCTCCCCCGACTCCTCACAAAGAGCAGGTGTCTTAGTCCAAGCCTGTTCCGGTATTTTCCCTTGTTTCTGAGCAAGATTACGGTGGTATGCACCGAATGAATTTTTAGGCAGATTCCAAGCAGGACAGGTATTCAGTGGACACAAAGAACTAAAAATTAGCCTTGTTTCGTCTCCTGATTGATCAAAGATAAGAAAATTCTTCTGCTGAGCAGAAGACGGTTCACATGTCAATGGTTTCTCACAAGCTCTAGCTGGGAAATGAGAAATATTTCCTTCGCAACATTGATATTGATTAAGTGGGCTCTGAAAGTGGGGAGAAGAATTTTGCAATGAGCCATTACCTTCGAATGTAAAGCCTCTTTCGGTCAAGCCAGAAAATCCAAACCCATTTGAACCCAAATTTGCAGATACCTCACTAGGGT
The DNA here is from genome assembly GCA_951394345.1 of Salicornia ramosissima. Classification (NCBI taxonomy): domain Eukaryota; kingdom Viridiplantae; phylum Streptophyta; class Magnoliopsida; order Caryophyllales; family Amaranthaceae; genus Salicornia; species Salicornia ramosissima. The sequence continues at coordinate 43,899,316 of OX596233.1, read as the reverse complement.
TAATAGAAGCAGGCAAAGACTCGTGTTGCCTGTGCTCAACAGGTGCAATCATGCAGCTTGTGAAAGCAGATGATTCCAAAGGGGGGTGGCGCTGATAAAGCCAAGAGCTGCTCAGCTCAACCATTAAACTGAAAACAAACACCTATTTTTGAAAAGAGAAAATATGTATTACAAAATCATATCCTAAAGTTATATTTGGAAAATCTGCCACTTATAGCCGAATCAACAGATTATTTTGACTTACAGCCACTTGAGATTATTTTTGCAATTTATAGCCACTTAATTTTAGTATGTAATTAAATTACAACCAAAAATCACAATGTGTGACATCATGGTTTATTGTTTATAAGGATTTTTTATAGCATCACACTTCGCTTAATAGCCGGCTATAATTCAATTACATAATGGAACTAAGTGGCTGTAAATTGCAAAAAAAAAAAAAAAAAAGAAATTAAGTGGTTGCAAGTCTGTAAATTGACTTATTTATTTGGCTTTAAGCGGCAACTTTTCCGTTACATTCAAATAAATCCAACAAAAGTTCAGATGCTTACCAATACTATAGATTCTTCAATATGATATATTCAGCCTCTCCCTCAAGATTACAATGTAGAAAACTAAAATCGAAATATCCAGCAGAAAAAGAAAAAAAAAACGCCTAGTGCAAAGACAATCTACGTGACAGGTTTAAGCAAATGACGAAAATATTCAGCCTGCAAGAAACAAGATATAAATTGCATCATTGAAAGATCCTAAATGATCTTCAAATGCAGGAAAACATACATCAAATTGATAATTCAAATCATGAAATCTAAACCTAGAAAAGAGCAACTGAGTAAATAACATGGTAATTGGTAAGCTCAAGGTACAACGCGAGAAAGAAAGATGCGAAGAAATACCTGGCAATCTTGCAACGGTTGAAAATAAGCTATAACTCTAACTTTAATAGTTGGTTTTCCGGCAATTCCATGTTCATGTTTCAATGCCTGAAATCTTGACTGGCTTGCTCCTTGGCACACCATAACTACTACTAAACCCTTTCAAAGAGTACTCTCAAAATGAACAATACAGAACTACTAGCACAGCACTACAAACAATAAGGATGAATTCTAAAGGAATGAAAGAGGCCGAGTTCCTGAAGACGAATGACACCGAAACGATATTACTGTGGAAAGCTAACTAAAGGTTGACAAAGAAGGAAGGCAAAAATACAGCTCTAAAATAGCTCAACTATAAACAAAGAAGGAAGGCAATCTAGATGATGATGTACCAGAACCAGGGAACAACGGCGTAATGGTTGGATCCCATGGTATAAGAGGAAAAAGAATTGGTTGATTAGGAATTTGAAGATGAAAGGCAAAGGATGAGGCTTTTACAAGATAACCTTACAGTACAAGTTCAAAGCAATGACATTACGATATACATCAATTGAAGAGCAGAACCAAAACATGCTGTTTCTTCCCTATCCCTAATTTTGCAAATTATCCAACTTACTGATATAAAAAAATACCCTGCAAAAAAAATTATTGAAAAGGAATTAACAGAGTTAGAGGGTTGCAATATAAGACAATACAACAACAAATCCAAGCAGTACACAGAAAGAATCATGGTGAAACATATATGCCACAAAAGTATACAAACAATATAGAAAAGAATATTAACAATACACCAAAAAAACACATATTTTAGTATTGGAAAATTTATCAAAATCAAAACTACCTAATAACCTCATAAATTTCTTTTTCAAAAATTACCTATTATCAAGATACAGCTTTTTTTTTGGTAGCACTACCAATTCTGTCAATGAACAGATACAATTAAAAACTTAAAATTCAGTTAACTGAAGTGACATTCAATTTTTATTAATTTTTTGTTGATAAAACTAACTAATATCAAGCTTTTTTTGGTAGAAAAACAAGATATTAGATTATTTTTAAAGAAAAAAATGTTAGGTAGTTTTTGATGAGCCAGATGAGGTATAAATTTCTAAAGCTGCAGCAAAAACCAAGAAATACAAGAATTATTCAGCAGTCATTTTTCTTTGTTCTTTGTTGGTGTACTATTCAGTAGAAATCTTAGCTAATTTCCAGTCAATTCCTTTCCTTTTCGTATTTCATGTCACTTTTCTTTGTTCATTGCTGAATTAGGTTTCTCAAAGTGAATAAAAACACATTACAAAGGCATTTTAACTTGATTTTGAACAAAATCAGGGCATGCGTGTTCGGCCATGTACCAAACAGGGGTATTTTAGGAATATATTTTCAACAAAACTGGGAATTTCCCCTAGAATTCTTCAATTCTTTAACTCCTTTTCTTTTCTTATTTCAGTGATAATCAAAAGCATACTAGAAAGTACAGTATCATCAAAATTGAAAAATTATTCTTCCCTTTGAATTTAACAAACTACAAACTGCTAGTAAAAACTTCTACCTCAATCAATCACAAAAACTAAAAAGCATGATTTAATAAAACCCTAACCCTCAAATTCACTATAAATTGTTTAACATTAGAGGGTAAATCCTAAATCATTTATTTCTTAAAATAATCAGGGATTTTATCAAATTATGTATGGGCCTTCAACAATTATAATTAACGCCCAGAAAAGGGAGAATTTTCTCTTTTTCTACACTATAACAAACAATTATCTGTCCTTAGTAAACAAATAGACTCACAAAATTCATGGAAGAAACCTTATTATTAATGCAAAAACAACTTACCAACAATAATTCAGAGGCACGGAAAAGATCGGAAATTTTTCTCAGTAGTTGATCAAGTGGTTCACCAGTGAGTGACGGCAAATTATAAGAGAGAAAACAGAGAGAAGGAGAAGAGATATTCAGAAGAAAATGAAGGTGAGAATTACAGTCAAAAAGAGGTGTGGAAGGAGAAGGGTGATTTTATAGGGAATTTTTCACAACTCTTCTCTACTTTCCTAAATTACCCCCGCTAGCCTTTTCTTTTTTTTCTTTGTTTTGTTTGTCAAAAGTGTCAACCGCACGGGTAAAATTACAACCTCTTTCATGATGGCACGGTATCAAATTATTCAATGTCTTATTTTTCCTTTTTGGAATTTTTTTATACAAATAAAATATATACTCTACTCCATAATTCCATATTACTCCTTCCTTATAAAAATTATTTTTCATTTTGACTTTAAACATTATTTACTTTGTTACATTTACTCTCTTCAATTTTATAGCTTTACTTTCATGGCTTCTTATATGCAACTGATAGGGCTGCATATATCTTTTTTCATTTTGAAAATATTTCATTGAGAATTAAAATAACTGCATGTTAAATAATTATACTTCCTCCGTTTCAAAAAGACACAACAATCTTTTATTCACGGACTCCTAGCCATTCTTTAATAATGGGTAATTAGGAAAAGTGAGGGGTAGTTCATTAAAATAAATGAAAAGAAAAGTTGGGGACAATTAAAAAATTGGTGAGAGGAAGTGTAGACAATTAATAAATTGGAGAGAGAAGATGGACACATTTAAAGAATTTTTTTTTTGGTAAGCAAGGAATTATATACCATAGGAAAAGATGGAGTCTATAAGACTACTAAGGACACTCCCCTAGAGTTTCATAGTCCCACCCAAAACAATGCTACTACAGTACTACTATACATGCTTATCAAAGGACTAAAATCCTAATAATCAATAAAACCCAAGCAAGTAAAGTAGGGGAACTTCAACAAAAACAACTACAGGATCTAGCCTAAGGACATAGTCCTTCAAATATTATTACAACACTAGCTAGTCAACAAAATCAAACCAACTTAAAACAAAGGATTAGTAAGCCGCTATGAGCTTCCTCCTTGGAACCATCACAATCATGAGGCATTAAGAACCAAGGCAAGAACATCTCCCATGAATGATCTCGTGATTGAAATAGTACAAAGAATCTGGCATTCACAAGTAACCAATGCATCCTTTTATCAATACAAACAATAGAACAATGGATCAATATGAAAGTTTCCTCCTTGTCTCCCGCATAACCTTGAGGGCATTAAGATCCAAGGCAAACACATCTCTTATGAAAGAACCTTAGGTTGAGAAAGAAGAAGGTCTCTACTTCCATCAATCACCTTTATCGTCCTATCATTGGAGGGGATTCAAGGTGTTGGAAGGGCATAGCATCACAGCAACAACCATTGCATCCACCCTCACACCTAGGTTGCCTGCTGCACGAGGAGCTGCCAGCGCCCTTGAGGCACGCCCATCGCCTATCTACGCGCTAATCGAGGCAATGACCTAGCAGGCACGTCATCCCTTACTGCCATGGCAGCAGCTCGCACCAACATAATCAGCTATCCCGTGGTCATCTACACCCTTCAAGGTAGACAGCCACCACCATTACAGTGTTCCACCACCCCATATTCAACCCCCAAACTCGCTAATAGCATGACATTTAAGGAATTAGTATGGGCATTATGTTCTTTTAGTAGTAAAAGTTTACCACATAAAGAAAAAAAAATCGTTACATTTATTTTGAAACATCCCAAAATGAAAACACTGTTGTTTATTTTTTGGGGGACAGAAGAAGTATACATACAAAATTTTAATGTCAATAGGTGAAAGTTGATATATGATATTATAAAGGAAAAATTGTAAAAATTAAGTCAATCTTTAGCCGGTCTTATCAAATTAAGTGAACCTTTTGATTAACTCAAAATAAGTCAACCTAATACTCATATCATCTCAAATTAAGTTTTTTCGCTATTTACTTGTTGATTGAATTAACATTTTCAATGAAAAACCATATAAACAATAACATATTAATACACCACTTATTTTTTCATTGAAATTTTTAACTTTCTCCGCCGATCAATTATTCAATTGTACAAAAAACTTAATTTGAACGGCTATGTGTAATAGGTTGAATTATTTTGAGTCACTCAAAAGGTTGACTTATTTTGAGAAGACCGGCTGAATGTTGACTTATTTTTTACAATTTTTCCTATTATAAATGGTTAAAAATCTAAAATGGTTTTAAATTAATACAAACCAATGAATATTATGTTTAAAATAGAAATAGAGAGTCATATTAAAGCAGAGTTAGTCTTGTGCGTTCGGACTTAATTTCTGAAAATTATGTCCAGACAAATTAAATTCTGTTCGATTCATGTCGTACTGAGTTTAAGATTCAATTTAACTTAGTTTGATTTAGTTTCAATTTAGTTTAGTTTAGAAAAGTTCGTTGTTAAGTTTGATGCAGATTATTTCAATCTTAAAACCATTGCCTTAGGTGTTGTTTGGTTGCATTGGAAATTAATTGCCAATAGGAATTACAATTTCATATGAATTTACTTCCCACATGAAATTCCTAGGAATATTAAAAACTTGTTTGGTTGTCATGTGGGAATTTACAATTCACATGAATTGTGAATGACCAACTAGGGGGTGGGTAGATAATTTCCCATGTTTTGTGTGAAGTTGAAATTCCCATGAATTTCCAATTCCCCCATTTTTACTTTTTTAAGTAAACCAAACAAAAGAACCAAAACCAAATTCATGGAAAATTTGAATGCCCATGAAAATTATGAGCAACCAAACAACACCTTAGTGCAATATAGATCAATATTGTAGGTTAGAAAGGATTAAAGAGGGAACTTTTTTTTACCAAAATGGAATAGAGTCAGTGGTGGCCCCATAATTTTTATAATGGTGGGTCACCAACAATTGTAACAAATACAAATTTTGAAAATTTGCCTAAATTGGTTTGTTTTTATGTAATACGCTCAATTTTTGTAAATCAAATTAATTAAAACTAATTTCCTTAAGAGGGTAAAAAGCATTTAAACTAAATTTTTTAAATTATTTTTCAATAAAATTATAACTATTTTAAAGGAGTGTTACAATTATTAATTTTACTATCATTAATTAAATTATTTTCTCAATATTATTAAGCCATAACTTATTTTCTATAAGTGCCCTATAAGGTACTGAACTTTAACAAAAGTTGCAGTTTGGGTACCTTAACTGCATTTTGGGTACTCAAACTTAACTTTTGTTATACTCCGTATAATTATTGAATTAACCATTGACTTGGATTTTTTCATCAATTTTTTTTTCTTACATAGAACATTTGCTCTAAACTTTTTTACAACTCAATTTATCTTCAACTAGGTTCATCTTCTTCAACCTATCACCAATTCACCGTCTTCAACCAGAACAAAAAAAAATTAAAATATATTAATATAATGAATAGATCAACAAGAATAGATCAACAATTTTCGATCAAACAAAAAACACGATTCCTTGAATTATCATGCTTATTTTTTATCAAGTATTTTATTTTTCTTCCATATTTTTACCTCTACATTTTCATCTCCACTCAAAATACTTCAAATTTCTTGAATTATCATGCTTATTTTGCTCTAAAAATATGACTTTTAATACTCTACTTGTTGCAGTAAATGTTCATTTTTTCACCTTTAGTGTAGTTAGGGTTCTCCGAAATTGGGTATTTTCCCTTTATTTTCGGTTACAATCTTGTTTTTGACTTGATTTATCCATCAATGGAATAAGCATTAACATTCATATAAAATCTCTCTTGAGGAAGAAGAAGCAATTTGGTGTGCTTTTAATATTTTCTTTATTATTTTTTGGGTAGTTGGATTAATATGTTTTCATTTTTTTTTCCTAGTAAATTCCTTAATTGAATCCGTTTTTTGTACTCTACCATTTTTATTGTAATTATTTTTTATTACACGTGTAGATTTTATTGGTTTGAATAATTTAGTTTAATTCCTAAGTTGCTAAAAATATGTGGTAGTGCTACACTCCAATTCTATTAAGTTGTTTAATGTAATATTTGAATATTATTTATAAACGATCTTGACGATTACTGTTTACAACTAATATGCCTAATCTATAAAAGTAAGATGCATTATATATATCATTGATTGATTGGTTTATTTTTCAATTTATTTTGTCTATAATATGAACATTTGTAATCATGTTCTTATTTTATTTTGTTGGATCTATTCTTGTTGATTTATTCAGTTTTTTTTTTTTGTTTTTGTTGTAGTTGATGATAATGAATTGATGATAGGTTGAAAAAGATAAATTGGGTTGAAAAGAAGTGAGAGCAAATTTTCTATGCAAGAAAAATATCTTGGTAAAGAAATCTAAGTTAACTGTTAATTCAACAATTATTTAACAAAAATTAAGTTTGAGTACCCAAACTGTAACTTTTGCAACAAGGGTACCCAAAATACAGCTTTTGCAAATAGGGTACCCAAAATGCAACTTTCGTAAAAATTCAGTATCATATAATACACTTAACTCCTATAACTTATACTTTAAAGTGTTTCTTGGGTCAATGTCCTAATAGTCTAATAGGTTCAAGCCTTTTTAAAGTCCACAATAAAATTTTCATCCATTTTCAGAGTTTAAAAATAAAATAAAATAAAATAAAATAAAAAACAGAGAAGAGAAAAATGAAAATCCTAACATACCTATGCTAAATTGCTAATCCACTGCATCTTCCTCCTCCTACCATCTTAATCATCATCCTTGCATGGAACCTTCTTGCAACTTGCAAGTAAATTCCCCAACTTGTAAGATTCATCACCAATTATAACTTCATCTTATTCCTCCATTTGTAAGAAATCAAGTCATACACCATCAGTCCATCACCACCCTTCTTCACCCTACATTCCATCACCCAAATTACCCCATCAAGATTAAATTTCAATTCAAATTATCACCCAAATTATTCCATAAATAATGCAAGAATTCAACCCAATTGATTCACAAAATAAATCCTAAATCTTCAATCCAATCAAACACATCTTTACTTTGTTTACAAATTAAAGCACCAAAAAAATTATTCCCAAAAAAAAAAAACATCACCGCAGCCCCCTCTACCCCAGCCCACGACCAACGACCGTCGGGCAATGATACACTAAATCGGGTACAGGGACGGATATAAGTACGTGAACGGGTACAGGATACGTCATACGTCAAGAAAAAATTATAGGATATGGGTACATCATTTTTTTAATATATATTATATTTTTAAAAATGGAATTTCTTAAATATAGTAAAAGAGTATGAAATATGTCTAAACAAATGACCATAAACATACAAAATAAAATAATATTCGGTACATTAACCATACCATTATGTCCATAGACCATAGGTCCATAACTCCATAAATCTAAAATAGATAAACTTTTTGAAGTTAAAATTAAATATTATGATATAAATTATTCTAAAAATTCCGATTTTAAATTTTTTAAATAAATGTAATTTATTTTTACATGCAAATGCAATTCTGATATGAATCTAGCTAAAAAATTCATACGAAATAAAAATAAAAATACATAATATAAAAATGGTTGAATAAAAAATAATTTAATATACAAATAATTAAATAGAATACAAAATTATCTAACTTAGGGTTTCATAAAATTAATAAGAGTAATATACATACCCACCCGCACCTGAGCCGCACCCATACCCAAATGTTTTTAAAAAAAACCGGACACTTTTTTTGTTGTGTCAACACATGAAATCTTGTGTCGTACCTGCACATGACACACGATTTTTCAAATTCTGGCCATACCCGTGCATCCTAGATGTCGACTACCCAAACACCACCTCCAAGCCACACGCCCACACAACCACCACTCTCCTCACAACCCTCAACCCTTCCTCTCCCTTTAAAGCATTCTCCCTCCTTCTCTGCCTCTTCTCCCTGCTCGCTGCCCACCAGAGCACCACCCAACCAATCGGAGCACCACCCCACCACCGATGTACTCTAATAAAGGTTTGAAATAACCTGGGTCATGGGACCCAAGAGTGTAACAAGTGAAAAAGAAAAAGAAGATTATTTCTACAATACTTTCGATAAATTTAATTTGGAGCTCTCATATTACGGACCTAGGTGTACGTAGAGCTACTTGCACCTATATTTAAATTTTGCTTATTTAATATGTAGTTTTGCGTATGAAATTATTTCGTATTGCTCATTTAGTTCTCTATATTGTTCATTATCTTAAGCTACATATTACATGAGCAAATTAAAATAAATATTAAATGAGCAAAATATAACCTAAGACACAAAGAGCTTGTTTACTTCAGATTATATTCAGTTCAGTTCAGTTAATCTCTATTTAGTTCAATTAATACACTTCTATTCAGTTCAATTCAATTCAATTCAATTCAACTCTATTCAGCTAATGTAAACGAGCCCAAACTCTAATAATTAAATTTGTTGCTTAGCGCTTCCTTTGTTACATTATCTTGAATTTTTTTCACTACTCATTAAAAAAAAAAAAAATGACTCTACGTTAATTTTTATTAATATACTCCCTCCCTTTATTCATCATTTTTTTTTTACTGATAACCATCTTATATTTTTCGAAATTTTGTAATTTACATTTTGCATAAATTTTACGCTTAATAGATTTTTTCACCGATACAATCAATTATAATAAGTAAAAATTCATAAAATCGGCCATCAAAAAAAAAATCATAAAATCTAAGCTCCACAAACAAAATTTTCAGGCGGAATACTTGACAATGCAGTGAAATATGGGAAATACTCAGTACATCAAAATGATTTTTTAACTCATATATCAAATGACATTTTTGTAATTTTGTTGAAAATATATTACCAAAACACCTCCTATTTGGTTGGTGCTTGGATCTCTGCCCCTAAAATTTGTCAAAATTACCTAAAAATGTCATTTGATATGTGAGAATCAAAAATCATTTTGATATATTGGGAACTCCTCGTAAAATATAACAAACATAAAGCATAAGGTGGTTATATAAATAAAACATCTAATAAGGAGGTTATTAACAAATAATTAGCCTTGATTTTTAGTTGAGTTGTTCAGTGCATTGGCCTTACCGGGCCGAAAAGTATGAGCCTTCGATTAGAACGCCTATTGTTTCTTTTTCAACACATAACTTTATCTTTTGATATAATCATGCAAGTACATATTTATAAAAATAAAAATAAAAAAATCACATCGGCATATCTCATAAATTTCACATGACTAATTTAAATAATAAACGTGTGTGTGAAAATATTTGATGACTTTCTTTTAATTAGTTTGATTGTGAAAAAGTTGATATATCTCAATGTATAATTTATGATAGAGTATATAAATAATCTTGAATTGGGTCTCAACTATTAACTTAAGCCTCTTAAGGTTTTGTTGAAATGATCTTTTGACAGTATCAGAGTCAACGTGAAACAGAATGAAGTCACGGGTTCAAATCTTGTCAACCCTCCTTTGCAAAGTGGAATTAATTCGAATCGAGTATGGCGGGTTTATGTTGCATCCACATTTTAAACCCAAAGGGTTGAATTATTAAGAGTGTTGTTCTTTTTAAGAGTATGCTATGTGATGATAGTTATTAAGATCTCATTACGCTTAGCTTCTTAAGCCCTTTTTCTTTTGACCTGAATTAATTTGAAATAAACTAAACCATACGCATAGCTAAACTAAATTGAACTTATGTGAAATTAAGTCTGAAAGAACAGAGCTTTTTTATTATCCCAATTTGAGTTGTGATAGCTCTAATTATTGGAGGAGTTTTGCTAGCAAGCATTGTTACAAATTAAGGAAGGCATAAATAATTATTAAATTCAAGTCCTGTGTTAAAGTTGAAATAATTGGTTTGTTAGCTTTATTAACTAATAAGCACGCATTGTTGGTTGATCAATCTAATTATTTACTGATGCAGTGTTTTCCAATCTGCTTTTCTCTTTGGGGTTTGACAAACAAGTTGTTGGAGTGCATTTCTTTTAAGGAAAAAATAAATAAATAAATAAAATTGATGAGATAAGTTGATGAAGTTGGTTGAGATATCGGTGTCAAACTAGTTTACTAAGATAAATATTGGAAATTGAGTTTTATGTTCACATTCTTGCTTCTGTGGTTATTCATTATTGGATGCAAATATTTTTTGCTGTTATCACTTTTTTTTTTCATATGTATTATGGAGTAAATTTGATATTGAGTGCTTATTTAATTTGGTCGACCATAAATTAATGTAAAGTTAATCTTTATAGAAGTATATGATTATCTATTTACTAGTCTTTAGCCGTGCATTGCACGGATTTTTTTTTGTTTATTAATAATAGTTCAAAACTATTATGAAGTTCAAAATAATTAATAGCTCAAAACAATCTTTTTAAAATTGTTAAAAACTCTAAAAAAATAATTAATATTTCAAAACAACCATTTTAAACTTTTCTCTGCAGTTATACTTTCTACAAGAGAATAGTTTCATTTCTCCCTAGCTAATTATGTAAGTTGCAATTGTAGCTAATATAAGAATTAAAAATTAGAAAAATTTCATATCCCAAAATAAAATTCAAATACTTTTCTGGGATATTAGGTTTCTTGGATAGTCCGCTATTAAGCTCAAATGCCTCACGTCATAAGATATTGTGTCTATAATGGAACATGAAATTGTTGTGCTATGTCGGTCAGTCGGGTTCTTGCTTATTAATTTTCGAAAATACAAAGTAAATTAAAATCCATGCATGACACGACTCACGTTTCGTACCATGTCTCGTGTTTTATTTATAATAATAGGAGAAAACATGTACTTCCTTCCATTCCAAAAAAAATGCAACAGTCAACATTTTGCACTATTCACATAATCACATTATATACTTTGACCAAGTTTTGAGCTTTATACATAATAAAAAATATAGTCAAGTGGGATCTTGTTAGATTTGTCTTTTAAAATACTATCTTAATATCAACTTTTTATAATTTTTAAATATTCATAATTACAGTTATTAAGGGTCAAAATAGTGTATCGACATGCGTGAAATGTTGACTGTTGCATTTTTTTTGGAACGAAGGAAGTATAAGATTTTGAAGATTCCTTCATATATCTTTGAAGTTCTTGAAGATTTTTTGAAATTTTATGGAAAACCTACACCATCTTTGAAGCTCTGATACCAATTGTGATGTAAATCTCGTTGGACCAAACAATTTGCAAGCTATATAATAGTATAATACCTTTGAACTTTAGTAAGAACTCAAAGAAATCAGAAGAAAGTAAGGGATATAACTTGAAGTTGTAGTTGAAGTTACACAAGGGTCACAACTTTGTGCTTGATGGACTCACAATCTATCCATGTTAGCAAAAACTCAACAATTTTAAAAACACACAAACTATTTTTATTTTTCTTTCCCAAAAGGTTGTTGACTTCTTTCTCTGGAAGAGACTGCAATAATGTCTTTTTGAATTCGACAAGTATGACAAGCAGGCCCTAGTTATGTGTAGATCTGGCAAAGCTAATCTGAAATCCGATCTGAAATATTCGATTCTAATTTTGATCCGATCCGAACTTTATATGGTTCGAAAACTCATCCGAATCTCATATGATCCGAATCCGAACAGGACGGATTTGAATCTCAATCCGATCCAAACCTCATTTTGTCCAAAACTCATCCGAATCCAAATAGGACCAACCGATCTCCGAACCTCATTTTGTCCGAAACTCATCCGAATTCGAACAGGTCCGATCCAAACTCGTCCCGATCTGAAAACCACCTTATACGAACATGTCTAATTCGAAAACAAACCGAACTCGTCCGAAACTCATCCGAATCCGAACTCGTCTGATCCAAAGAAAATCTGTTTTGTTTGTAGAATCTTTTATACATAGTAGTTTGTTGGGAATATTTTTCATCACACGTCATTGATTTTGAATGACTTTTTTTATTAAGCATGTATGAAAATTATACACAGAACTACAAAATAATCTTATTGAAGAATCAAACAAGTACTATTGAAACATTCCGATCCGAAATGATTCGACCCGAAATGATCCAATACGAGAATGATCCGATCCGAGAATGATCCGATCCGAAATGAACTGACCCAAAATGATCCATTCCGAGAATGATCCGAACTAAAATGATCCGATTTGAATTGCTCCTTATCCCAATTTGGTCCAAAACATCAATCTGAAACCCGATTCGGTCCGAATAGTACATCGGTCCAAACTTGATCCGAATCCGAAACAGTCCGGTCCGATCCGATCCAAAGGTAGTCAAAAAATAAATTGACCCAAAATAGTCCGATCCAAAACGGTCCGATCCGAATCCGATTGGAATGGTCCGATTGCCATGTCTAGTTAGGTGTGGTTGTGACTTGTGAAGCGAGTTGATGACGGCCTATTCTTGTGCTATTGCCGATGCTCCTAGACGATGTTTTTATACTGGCTAGTGAGTGCAAACAATGCATTCAACTTATTTTTTTATAATTACTTGTAATAGAAAAATAAGTTCAAAAAAGTCTTAGTAAATGATTAAATTGTATTGAATCGAGGGTTTGATATATGAACTTGTTTAGTTGCACCAAATTCTTATGGGTAGGGGTGATTATCGAGCGAGCCGAGCCCGAACTCTGCTTAGCTCGGCTCGTGTTCGTTTAAATTTAGTCGAATTCGAGCCGAGCTCGAACTTTGACGAGCCGAGCTATAATCGAGTCGAGCTTTGACCAATCGTTGACCAAGCCCTTATCGAACTGTTCACGAACAGTTTCACCTAATATTATTCTTAGTTTATATGTGTTCTCTATTATAATTTTTTTTGAAGATGTTTGTTTTTTTTGTTAATATTTAACAATAAGACCATTAGTTTATTCATATATTTAATAACTATAATAAATAAATTTATTTATAAAACATAATATATATAAAAAAAGTTAATCGAGCCTGTTCACGAGCTTTTCGAGTCGAGCTTGGCACAACTCAAGCTTGGCTCGTTAACATCTCGAGCCGAACTCGAACTCGAACCGAGCTAAAACGAATCGAGCTTTGACCGAGCCGAGCCAAAATTGTTCACGAACAGGCCAAGCTCATAATCACCCCTACTTATGGGCAATCAAACTTCATAAGAAAACAAGAATGCAATTTTGTTAATTAAGCTAATAAAAAAATTGTGTAAAATACTAAAATCGAGTAAGTTGAAATTCTTGTGAATTTTTAATTTTGATTTTTTCAATTTCTACATACTGTTGAAAGTTAATCATCTAACACACTCGGTCAGAAAAAATTCTGAATTTCTTTGATGGCAACTAAATACAATTTGTAAATTTCTAGAACCGGACAAGAAAAATCAATTCACATGAATTATGAACCTATCAGGAGAAATTCAGGAAATATTCTTTCTCATTGCAACTAAACATGTCCTACATATGATATTCTTACCTTTTTTTTTTTTTTTTTTATACTGGAATGATATTCTTATTTTGCACAATGTTAAATTTGCCATAAAAAATGTTGAAATTAAAACTTGTTGAATTTAAATCATTCTTTAGAACAGTAACTCGTGCCTAAAACATTGATCAAGCTTCGCAAATACTTCATATCTTCATCAACTAAAATATATATAATTGAATTAAGCTAATTATGGATTAAATAATTAGCAATAACACGCTTGGTGTGATTAGCCATTTGCTTCAAGGAGAGGGAACAACCATCACATTTCACATTAGCTTAATTCGCAACTTCTATTCTTTTGTCACATAATAACGTCTACCATTTTGGGTACATTAGTAGGTCCCACTAATTTATTTTATTTTATCTAACTACAACCAGAAAACAAAAATAAAATAAAATAATAAAGATAAGAAATAAAAAATTAAAAAAAAAGCCTTAAATCAAGGAGCTCTCTACTAAATGTCCCTTAATGTGATGATAATTACTTGATACTATAGTCAAAGATCGATTAATTATGCTATAATTTCTTAGTTTAATGCTTTAATGTAATGTTCACACACATTTTGAAGTGTAGCTTTAATTTTTAACTATAGGCGTGAGATGAGTGATTTTTCGTCAACCACCTCGTGGAGTATATCATCATGCTTTAATGTAATGTCCCTTGTTAGCCATGATTAAAAAGATGCATTAATTGATTTTCTTTCTCTTTAATTAAATAATACATAAAATTAAAATAAATTTAGAAGGTTTATTTTTTGGGTGTATAAGGAGACACAAGGACAGTTGATGTAGACAAGATTTGATCTCAGATTTTGGAAGCCATATTCCAAGACTCTAAACTGCAAAATTGAATAGCCTTCGAAAATGGGCAAAAAATAGAGTTAATTTGTTCTTTTGTTATGCATAATTTTCTCGTTAATTTATGTTATTTAATCATATTATGAACTAGCAAATATAGTTCGGGTTTTACTATTATCACTTGCATTTTACTTATTATCGCCCGTAATTTTTTGGTTTTACAAAATTGCCCCTAACCAAGGTTAGTTATTCTATTTTTTCCTTTTCGAAAAATAGAAAATTGCTGGCAATTTTTAACAATTTCCATAATATTTTCATGTATCTTTTACTATCCTTGAACCTCTTATGATGAATGTTATATGTGCTTCCTGATTTCAACTCCGCTTCGTTTACCCACATCTTTCGCGAAGCTTCTTTAAGTCATTATACCCTTACTCATATTGTAACCGATTCTTGTATGGACGCTAAGTCTTCCTATTTTTTAGTTTGGGCTAAATCAGAATGTTTTTTCGAAAAAAGAAATATAAATTGTAATTGTTTACCATTTCTTCAAAAAAAATATATTGATTGCTAATATATATATAACGCTAATAACCCAAAGGAATCATACATTGATTAAATTACAGGGGGTAGCTTAAAAAAATAATTAAACGTTTTTATTTCACTTAAAAAAAAGTTGTTGGTGAGTTTCTATTAAAATAAAAGAGCGACCAAAAAATAATTAAACGTTATTATTTCACTTAAAATAAGGTCAAGAGGCACTGCTACAAAAACACCCTATCGCATCACCTCAAAATGGCTTTACGCATCGCTTATTGGTCGACACGATAATTGGGGACACTATAGGTGTCACCTAATGCATCGTCTCATGTCCGACACATATAGTGAGGTTTATGCATCGTCTGTAAATTAGAGGCAACGCAAAAAGGTTTTGCAACAATAATTTTATGCAAAAGCTTATGCATCATGTCCATTATTTGAGGCGATGCGATAGGTTATCTTATACATCGACTGTAAAGGACAGATGACACGTAAACTTTATGCATCCTAGTGTTATTGTTAATAGGCGACATGATAGGTTATTTTATGCATCGCCTATGAAAGTACATATGGCACGTAAACTTTATACATCCAACTTCTATTGATAGTAGGCGACATGATAGGTTATCTTATGCATCACCTCTAACAGTACAGGCGACGCATAAACTTTATGCATCCAAGTAACATTGATAATAGGCGACACGATAGGTTATCTTATGCGTCACCACCTCTCAAGGTGCAGACGACGTGTTAACTTTATGCATTCAATTGTTGTGGTTAATAGACGACACAATAGGTTATCTTATGTGTCGCCTTTCCAAGTACATGTAACATGTAAACTCTATGCATCCCATTGTTGTGGTTAATAGGCGACACGATAGGTTATCTTATGCGTCGTCGTTGCAAGTACATGCGACGCGTAAACTTTATACATACAACTTCTATTGATAATAGGTGACGCGATATATTATATATAGGTTATCTTATGTGTCACCTTTGCAAGTACATGCGACGCGTAAACTTTATACATCCAACTGTTATTGATAGTAGGTGACACCATAGGTTATCTCATACAACTAACGCACAAATGTTGTTTTATTATTAATTTGCTCCATACAAGAACATGAATATTATCAATGCAAATAGATTGACATGGGTCCAAATAGGAGCTACTATCGGACAGTGAAGGAACATATGGTTCTATGTTTCATTAGCTTGAAGACACAAAAAAAATTATTGGGCACGGGTTATTTTTTTAAAAATATCAAAAATAAAAATAAATTTTAGAAAATGATATAGAATTCTATATACTTCCTCCGATCCAAAAAAAAGGCAACAATTTCCATTTTTGGATGTTTCAAAATAAATGCAACAAATTTTTATTTTCTTTATATAGCAAACTATTGTTACTTAAAAGACATAAATACACTTACTAATTTTTTATTTGTCCCCACCTTTTCTCTCTCTAATTCTTTAATTGTCCCTCACCCTCTCTCACAACTCATTTAATTGTCCCCACTTTTCTCTCCATTTATTTTAATCAACTACCCCTTACTTTTTCTAATTACCTACAACAAAAAAATGCACAGGAGTCCGTGCCAGCACAATTGTGGCGTTTTTTTTGGAACGGAGGTAGTATATAATTTTTTAATGCTTACACTAAATCAATCAATAATCACCATGAAAATTCTCAGCTCAAGTTAAATTCAAAATTAATGCACAAAACATTAAAAATCGGATGGGGTATGATAATTGATGAAGATGTAATCAAGGGGTTATAATTAATAAGAAGTATTGTTCAAGGAAAAAGAAAAGGGTAAAAAATAATTGTATTAAAAATATGACACTTGGCAAAAAATTTCTTATTTTAAATATTTAATTATAGATATACAATTTCTATAGCCAACGAAAATCCTATTTTGGGAAATACACAGGGTGACCATAGACAAGCCATGTGGTGGATTTAATTGGCATATCACTTAGCTATGGATAAATAAACTAATAAAGTAATAATATAGCAATCTCTTCTATCTGTGCACGCTTTGCGTGTGATAGTATGTTAAATACATCTATTAATCTGTCTAAATAAACTTTTTTTTAATTTAAAAAAACTTTTTTCCTTTCATTCGGTCAAGTCACAACAATTAACGAAAGCAAAGTTTTATCTACCATATTCTATTGGCTACGAAATTTCTACGATGATCAAAATGTAATTTTTTTTAATGAAATATATCACTATGGATGTCTATTTATAGAGAATTTAAAAATATTAATTTTGAAATTTTTGTTTAATTTTTTCGAATTTTATATTTTGTACTATTTTCATTTTAATGAAATTTTTGATACAAATTAAGATTTTAGAAAGTTTTGAGGGGTACATTAGACATTTCGAGGGGGGACACCATTGCTTCCCCCTTGGCTTATATAATAGAGATTAGTAATTCAAAATCCAATTGGTCAAAAATATTGTGAAACGTTGCTCTTCGCAAATTCCAATATGCCCTTGATTAGGATGGGTAAGTCCATTACTTTACTTGCACTTCCAAAAAAATATTATAACTATTAACCTTTAATACATAAGTAGTGTAATGTCCGAGCAATTGCTCGGTTTTTTTTTAATTTTTATTTAATCAATATATAGCAAAGCATCAATTAGTAAAAAATTAACTATTGCATAAAATTATGCATTATTAAATAGCTAATTAATTAAGTTTTTGGTCATTTCTATAATGTAATTATATCACTAAATGATCATGTACATAAGTACAAATGATCATTTTTTCTTGTACAACTATTTTATTAAGAGGTCAAGTAAATAAGTAAAGAGTTAGTATTAGGTCAGACTAAACTATACACAACACACAAATTATGCACTATATCTACCTTCTCTTTCTTTTGTATATTATATCTTCTATGTCTCATCTATAAATGGCAGCCTAATCTTCAATAGTTCCAAAGACAAAAAATTAATCTTTTCAAAGAGTGTTCAAATTGTATTAAATATAAAGCACAGATATAAGATAACAGAGACATATCTAATAAATCGAATTAGTTATAACCTACCCCCAAATGATATTTAATGTTGCGGACGGTGAAGCAGTGGTCTTTGTAAATTGCAAGATGATGAAAATGTGAGGTTGATAAAAGCAACCATGATTATGGGCTCTATGGAGAGGCTTAATTCCTCCATTTTCACGAAACAAATGATCCTAATATAAACTCTTAAACCAAAGTACCAACATTATGGGTTTTTTTTTTTTTCTTTTTTTAAAAATTGCTAGGTAATCATGTCAATGCAGGTGTTGGATTATGATGAATTATTTGTGGGTGAAAGTGTGAAACATTACAAATGGACATATATTGTTGAACATGGACATATATTGTTAAACATGGACACATATTGCTAAATATGGACACATATTGTTAAACCTGGACACATATTTTTAAACATGGACACTTATTGTTAAACATGGACACATATTGTTAAACATGGGCGCATATTTTAAATATGGACACATGTTAAACATGGACATATATTGTTAAAACTGGACACATGTTGTTAAACATGGACACATATTGTTAAACCTGGACACATATTTGTTAAACATGGACACATATTGTTAAACATGGACACATGTTAAACATGGACGAACATTTTTAAACATGGACACATATTGTTAAAACTAGAAACATGTTATTGGCTGATAAAACTGAACAAATAAATTAAGTAAACTAGACCTGGACCTGGCCAAAAATATTACTAATCTGGACAAACACATGGTAAACCTGGACAAATAAATTAAGTAAACTAGACCTGGACCTGCACCTTCATATTGTTAACCTGGACCTAGGGCTTCGCTGCTTGTCGTTGCTCTTCAATCCATTTACTTCATCACCATTAAATTGCTTTTGCTGCTTCATCACAATGTTTAAGAAATCAAAATTCAGAATCAATAGTCAACAATAATTATATTGTGACGAGAGAGTCACAGAGCTAGTAGCGAGGCTTGCGACATCTTTTCGTCCATCCTTAGCCCTGCAAGTCTGCAACTCCATTGTTGGTGTTCTTCATTTTGCTCCAATTCAGATGATTTAGGTGTGGCTTGGTTGCTTTTGAACAAGATTTTGGTTTTGTTTTGTGTTTTTTTATGGATGATGATTGTGGATTGCTCGATAATGGCAGGGATGAATCGGTAGCAAAAAGTAGAAGTATTGGTCTGACATTAAGTATTGGGTCAGACGGTCTGACCCAATACTTTCACATAAGTAAAATCTATAGAACGGAAAAAGAGAAGTTTCTTGGAGAAAATTCAAAAGCTACTTGTTTAAAGGAGAAAAAAAGTGAAAGTCTGAATAACACATAATAGGACTAAGAAAGTGGGTAACGAACAAAATGATGAAAAATTAAATTTTACAATGATATTAATTATTAGTTGGAGGTTTTCTAGGGTAATAAATACAAATTTTAATTGCAACAATGTTTATATAAAGAAAAAAATTAGTGTTAAGTGTTGGGTTTGAGAGGGAAAATGGTAAAATTAGGAGGGATTTTAATGGCTTGTGTTTTAGTAGTATAGAAAGATTTTTTTACATAAGAAGTTAAACTTGCATATAAAATTTTATTGTTATACCTGTATGTTAAAAAAATTCACCGTTACATGTTCTGATGGAAGTCATACTATATTTATATGGTTTTACACAAATTATAACTTTGTTATTATGTTTTAATACAACTCAAAAGAGGAAAATTTCTTCATAATTTCATTAGTCTTTCAACTCAGATTTCTACACCCCATTCCATTATTATTTCCATTTTCTAATTAATTCCATCATTAATTAAAATAAAAAACACATTTTTTTTTCTAAAAACTACAACAATCATTGGTTATTGGGTGTGTTCTCTTCGTTTTATTTTTTTCTGATCTGATAAGATCTGAAAATGTATGAGAATTTGAACTTATATTATCTAATCTGATATAAGTTGACGAGAACACACCCATTGTTATAAAGGTTATACAAGAAATATTATATTTTCTTTAAAAATGATTATTGTTATGATAAAATATATTTTGTTAATATTTTTTATAATTTCTATTCAAGTATATATTTATATTTCAAAGGTAAGGCCCTACTTTATAATTTTGCTTAGAGCCCATATAATGTCAGAAACGACATTCTGTTTGCTATGATTAACATAAATGTAATGGAAATGAATTTGATAAGGAGTGGAAATTAAATAAATAAAGGGTATTAAAAAGTGTTACATTTGATATATGTTTGGTATCCTAGTGGATTGAAAACAAATGAGAAGTTTTGATTGAGAAATGAAATGTAATTTGTTTCCACTATTTTGACAAGGGTAACAATTGGAACTAATTCTATTGGGCCAACACATGGGGAGGAGAAAACCCCGACATAATGCTTGACAACTTGAGTTGAGAATCGATCCTTGGTTTTGGCTAGAGAAAATGGGGTGCTTTCCTATTGAGTTAATCCCAAGTTCTCCTATTGATTTCAAATTAGATACGGAGTATTACTTTTTTGCTTGAAATTTTTTTAAAAAAAATATATATTTAAAGGGTTGGGTTCCGGTGAGAAATTTCTTATCGTAAGAAATGTGAGAATAGATAAATACATCAACTATGACCTACAAGTACATTGATTAACAATTATAGATACATTCAAAATATACAATAAATACATTGAGCAAAAATACATTGATTTTATGTTATAGATATATTGACTCCAAACAATAGAAGGAGTAATGAGATAAAATCAAATTTAATCTTGGTCATTCATTTGTTGATTAAAGGGTTGTGGTTGCTTCTCACCCTTCCCACCAAAACTACCTTTCTCACATGAGCCTAGTTCTATATACTCTGTATATATAATGGAGTATTACACTAAAGCACAACCATACTTTCCAATCATGTGATATAACAGAATAAGATGTCTCATTTTATAGTTGACTAGCTTTCTATGCACGCTATATGTTTGTCAAATTTTGAGCTCAATTATTACTCGTGAGTAAAAAAATCAAAACCAAAACCCTAAAACAACTGTGTGAAAAACTACATCAATTTGAGTGTCGATTTGTAGAGAATTAAAAAAATATAAATATTGGTGTTTGTATTTTTTTTAATTATATATATTCTTAATATTTTCATTTTAAAAATACAAAAACTTTCCTTTTTAATTAATATTGGTATAGTTCAAGTATTTTTAATGTTTTAAAGGATATTTTAGACTTTTTATATAATCAAGATTGGTTGTACCTACAAAGTGCCCATTTACTTGCTTATAGATAAGATAATACATTTAGGCTTGGTTTAATTATGTATAATATATTTTAACTAAAAAAAAAACTTTCTTATAGAAAATATTATTGCAAAATTGCTCATATGTAGTTTGATTTCATCATTAAAAAAATAGAAAATAGAAAATAGAAGGGGAAAAAAGAGGGTGAATGGATGGGGGAGTTTAGGTAGGAAAGACAAGGAGAATAGATGAAAAGATTTTTTTTTCCTTCATTTGAAAATAAAAGTAGTTTTTCATAATTAGAAGAGCTATTTACTTTAAGAAACCTTACTATACACTCCTAATTCAAGCCAAACAATGGAAACAAAAAACACGAGGAAAAACAAATTTTTGGAAAATTAATTTATACCATATCGAATGAAACCATAGAGTTTGAATGTAATCTTGCATGACCGCCATGACACGTTTCGGTATAAAACGTTGGCACACAGTGCATACATCTTACATTTTAAAATTTGGCAAGAGTATATCACAGCACGACCTTTTCTTGGACCGTTCTGGGCACAACTCTGGTTGCAACTTGCAATAGAAACTCAGAAGGTTCTAAAACATGGTTTCAGTATTACAACATAACCATGCTCCTATGCTTGCAAGATAACCATCACGCTGCATATGGTGGATACCTAAACGCCGAATATACTCAACAAAATTTGATTTATAAAAGGTTGGTGCACAAACTGATGAATTCGACCACAGCATGATACCAACATCAAGCCAGGTTGATAATCAGGCAATCTTAGTTCTACATTTTATTCATGATCTTGTAAAAATGGTAAATGCAAGCAGCAAATTACTGAGTGCCTAATACTTCGATCTCAAACACCAGAGTGGAATTTGGTTGTATTCCCCATGCAGGGAAACCGCTAGCGCCATAGGCATAGTCTGGAGTGCACTGAAAAAAAAAATCAAACAGGATATTTGCAAAGTAATCAGCTTTCTCACTTCTAGAATAAATGCCAAAAAATTAAGTAATCAGGTAAACTACAAAGTGGAGTATGAATGATTAGAGACACGATATTGTATTTAAGACTTCGACATATTGATCATCGGCATATAGGGAGGACGGCTTAAATTATGTGTAATCTTCTAGAAGGTCATCTTAAGATTTGATCCAAGCAGTTCAATTTCTGATTGCAACAACAGAGCTACTCAAGTTAAATTTGAGTTTAGGTTGGTTTCAAGTTCGAGATTTTGGAACTGTTAAAAAGGTACTTTTGGTCATGCAGTAAATTAGCAATCAATAACAGGGAATGTTCACTGTTAACAAACGGGAAAAAATAGGGGTGCACTTACTGTTAAGCGAGCAACTTCACCCACTTGCATTCCCAGCACACCTTCATCCCATCCTGTGATATCATAACATAATATAATCAATAACAGGGATTTTATATGATCAATGATACTTCAACATAAAACCAAGCAAGGAAAAAACAAGGTAGTCCATTCCATTACAAGCAAAACCGTTTATCAAGTAAAATCAGCAAACTGAATATGGATACTTGAATATTTTACACATGGTCACCTCAATGAACATTTAACTCACACTTCTTCAAATACGAGTGGCTGAGATGGTTTTATCAGCTTGTTATCATTGGCTTCAACATATAAAGTTATAATCAAGTGAATAAAAACCCAAAGTTAGACCTTCATTAGACTATTTGCGCCATAATCTTCAGCTATGTTACTTCGACACGTTCATTTATCTAAAATATGGTGCGTCGACTTATATCACATTGCACACGCCACATCGAAATGATACCGTATACTTCATTTTTAACTAAATTATTGTTTTTCTCAAAAATAGCAAAATTAGACACTTGGACATCCAGATCCAAGTAGATTCTTTATTTGTGTCTTGAGTAACATAGTTGTTAGCACACAAACTAGCATATATTTTTAAATATGACTATATGAATACCTGAAAACAATGAATATACTAGAAGAGGAAAATGATGAAAGTCCTTGCATTGTTACATTAGAAGCATAGTAACCATAGAGTAATAAGCAGGACTGAACTCAAACTAAAAGCTAAACTAAGCAGCATCCCAACCTATTTTCACTTGTGATTTGTAAACTATCTCAGGATTTGACAAACATCCAAAAACCATATCAGATCAAGGGAACACATTACCTTTCACACAATAGAAATTCACTTTGGACTCAAGGACATCATTACATACAATTGCTTAATATCAAACAAAAATATGCAACAATTACTCTACGATGATTTATATTAGAGATATAAACATCGTATTCAAGATAATGGCAAATCAAACTTAAAACTCCAATTTCTCCAACAGAATAGAAGATGAAGGGTGCATTTGATTCAACTTATTTAAGCATTATAGTGCTTATCATATAAAAGTTCAGATCAGATTAGATAAGAAAAATTCAAATAAGATCACATCGGATCAGAAAAGTTATAACTATAAAAATAACTACCAAAAAAAAAAAAAACAAGATAAGATCAAATCACAAAAATTCAGAGAAGATCTTAACAGAAAAGTTCACATAAGATTAAATCAGATCAGAAAATTTCAGACGAATCACATGCACCCAAAATTTAAAAGGCAAATCTCATAAACAAAATATCCGAAATCACTCGATAGAAGGATGAAATTTCCACCAAATACCTTTAATCACACTTCCCTTGCCAACATTGAACGAAAATGGCTGTTGCCCAGGATCCTTGGTGCTGTAATACAATTAATTGAGCAAAGGCCAAAGTATTAAAAACTAATACTGTAATAAGCAACATATATTAGCTTTAAGTCTTTAAAATCATTATACCTCCAAAACTTCTTAGAAAGATCCCTGTCTTTCCCTGCATCATTTACTCAAAGTCAGATATACATGATTAATCACTTTAACAATACTTGGATACGAAAATGCAGAGCACAGAACAATGCTCCTAGGTAGACTAATCTGAAATTATACACATGAAAAGACTGTTGATATTAGTTCCGTTTCAAAATCATTTGATGCATTTTTTTGGAAACTTTGAGAAAAGACTCCAGAAAAGAAGAAAATATATCCGTTAATAAGAAATCGAAACAGTTAGCCTATAAAGTTTGAAAATCTTATCATAAAAAAAGTTGAATTAGATTAAAAAAAAAAAAAGAGTTAATCTCAATCAAACACCAAATTCGAAATTTCCCAGCAAACTAACAAACTCAGAAATTTCCAGAAACAAGATTCATAAACCCTAATTAGTGGAGTATAAAAAATGTCGCCTTTAATGAGAATGGAAGCGTATAATTACAAGGTACTTGGTAAATAAATTGAAGAACGTTGAAATGGGGATAAGAGAGAAAGTACCATAACCAGTGCAGTGAACAGTGACCTTCTGACCGGGTACCGGTTTGGGACCGGTTCCAGCCCTGAGAATCTCCTTCTCAACTCCCATGATTGATTGATTGAGGTGTTTTGTTGATATTCGCTTGCTTTTTTCAGCTAGGTTTTCTACAGACGGTGTGACTCACTATTGCCGATTCACCTGAGTTTCAGTACAACTTTAAAAGTTAAAGCTCACGCGAATAATCGGCCAGACCAAAGCCAGTCTTACACATTGACCAGTGGCTTGTTTACTCCACTTTAAATTCAGTTCAATTCAATTCTATTAAGTTCAGTTCAGTTCTTTTGTTAATTTATTTCTTTTAAAAATATTTCCCTCAGCTATATTCAGTTCATTTCATTTTAGCTGTATTCTGCTAAAGTAAATGAGCATTAATTTATTAGATCTAATTTTTTTTATGAATAATAGATTTAAATTTATTTAAACAAAATTTATTTAAACTCTTAATTAAATATTGACCGGATTGGAACCATACATCATTGGAACTTATAACACTTTATTGAAATTTATGAGAGCATTTAATTTATTTAAACTTATTAGACTTTTGAACTTATTACACGTGATTGGAAAGTAAGGGTGGTGTTAGCATTCCTCTTAATTTGTTAAATTTGAACACATATTGTTAAATATAGACACATATCTGGATACATATTTGTAAACCTGGACACATATTTCTAAACCTAGCAATAACTTGTTAAACTTGGACACATATTGTTAAACCTAGACATATATTTGTTCAACTTGGACCCATATTGTTAAGAGAAGGTATTGTGTTAGACTTGTCTGACAGTAATGTACTGACTTAATGTCAGACGAGTCCAGCACTAATCTGGACAAAATTTTAATATATATGGACAAAAAATCTAATATACCTAGACAAAATTCAAATATACCTGGACAAAATTATAATATATATGGACAAAATTCTAGTATACCTGGAAAAAAAGACCCGGACAAAAAAGACCTGGATAAAAAATGAAGACCTAGACAAAAATGGAACTGACTTGGACAGAATTATGAATACCTGGACTAAAAAAAGAGAAATCTGGACAAAATTTTGAGTTGTTGGACATCCGAGCACAAAGTTATGGTTTTCCGAAGTTTTTCACTATTATAATTAAGTATATTAGGCCAGTCGTCTGACCAGATTGTTTGGTCAGACGGTCTGACCCAATATTATCACTTTAAATAATGTTTCCTAAGAAACTCATTTCAGAACATTAAACATATAAAACCATATTACTCCTTTCAAATAATAAACCCCAAATTAGTATTTGGGGTAGTTCCTCAATTTTGAATCAAACTAACCTTTAAGGATGTTATCTAAAATACAAAGCTTAAAGATGTTCACTCATAGGATCATATATAATGATTTCATAAAAATCCTTTTTAAAAAGTACTTGTATAAAACTTATTTTAAATCATATTTTATTTAAATCCGTTTCGGGACAGTAAACATATCATATCGTAACTAAATATTGTTTCATATAGAACCTCAATTCAAGCTACTTCGAGTAAAACATAACTCAAATATTATATCATATCAAACTCTAGTTCAAATGGCATCTCAGATAGGCCTTCGCCAGGATGTGATACAAACTTTAACTCAAAAGTCATCCCAAACTAAATTCATAACTTGTGTATTAGTTCTTACCTCATTCATACCTCGAATATTAGTTCACGACACATTCATGTCCCCAACAATAACTCGTAATACAATCATACCTTAAGCATTAGCCCATTCATAGTTCATAACTCAAATATTGTCAATAATTTATTCATACCCCAAACATCGGCTTGTCATATAATCGTATCTTGAATACTAGCCTATTAGGTTGCACTAAAACGTATACTGGTATGGGTACGGACACAAAATGGGTACGAGAAAACGTCAGTGAAAAAATTGAAGATACGGGTATGTGAAAGAAAACAATAAAAAAATCTATAAATTTCAACATAATTTCAATAGAATAATGAGGTAAATATCAAATTTGGTGTTGAGAATATAGTTAATAATTATATAAATTATTCAAAAATGAAAGACAAAAGCGAGAAAAAAATAACTTGGGCTACTTGAGTAAGCTTAATCAGTTAGTTCAATGTGTCCAACGTGTGTCGGTGTCGGACATGGGGTACGGCAGGTTGGAAGTGTGTCCGTGCTTCCTAGTTAGCGCATGAATAATTTATAAGTCAAACGTTACTCTTATTATATCCAAATTCCAAATATTGACTCATGTTATACTCAGAACTTAATGTTTATACATAAATATTTCATAACTCAAATGCTACTCAACCCAATAATTTAATTTAGACATTGTATCGAATTATATCTCAAATCACAGTTCTACAGTTTAGAGCACCATTGGCTCAATTGATAACCTAAAAAGTAAAAATAATTGTAATATAGTCATAGCTCCTAAAATGCTTCACATACTATCACACACCACGGCTCCAATTGAAGAGGATTGGTGTCAGCAACAATATCACGGCCAGTAGCAACAGCAGAGCACGGCTCTGCTCTGTTGGCTCCTACAGCGGGCTCCAATTTCGTTCCTGAAATTTTTTTATTTTTATTTTTTCCATGTACAATCATTTTATTGGCATGTAGCTAGACTTAGGAGCAAATTCAAATCATTTATAACTCACATTATTACCAAATTATTCCCAAAATGTTAAAGGAAATATAAAAAGAAAGAAGAACGGAGTACTGAAGTATATTATAGATTGGTATTGTATGTATTTCTTGTATTTACAAAACGGT
This sequence comes from Salicornia ramosissima, assembly GCA_951394345.1. Classification (NCBI taxonomy): domain Eukaryota; kingdom Viridiplantae; phylum Streptophyta; class Magnoliopsida; order Caryophyllales; family Amaranthaceae; genus Salicornia; species Salicornia ramosissima. The sequence goes on along the minus strand of OX596233.1, from coordinate 43,871,330 downwards.
AAAACACCCGTATTTATAGCAGATGATCACCGCGCATTGACATTCATGAGTCACAATGTATGAACAGTAAAAAATTTCATTTCACTGTTCATACACAGTGACTCACTATTTATATATCATGACTTATACAATATCATGACTCATAACACTCCCCCTTGAATGTCAATTTTGATGTGCGCATATACTAATTTAACGTGCTGCCTCATTAAAAAAACCTTGTCAGGAAAAACCCTTTGGGATAAAAACCTGATCAAGGGAAAAAGAGTGCAGTGTATCTATTGTCCCCCTGAGCTTAACATATATCACGAAGATGCCGCATTCCAATGTTATATACTACTTCTTCAAATTTCTTTGGCGGAAGAGATTTTGTAAATAGATTAGCGAGGTTGTCGCATGACCTAATTTGTTGAACGTCTATCTTTCCTTCCTTTTGGAGGTCATCTGTATGGAAGAGCTTTGGGGTCAGATGCTTTATTCTATCACCCTTTATATAGCCTGCGCTCACTTGAGTAATACAAGCTGTATTATCTTCATATATCACTGTTGGATGTTCTGTAGTAACTTTCATCCCACATGCTTCTTGAATATTGCTAATCATTGATCTGAGCCATACACATTCACGTCCTGCTTCATATAGAGCAATTAACTCTGCGTGATTTGATGATGTTGCAGTCAAGGTTTGCTTTGTTGATTTCCATGATATCGCAATTCCTCCATAGTTGAATACATAACCATTTTGTGATTTTGCTTTTTGAGGATCTGACATATAACCACCATCTGCATATCCAATAAGGGTAGCATGTTTTCGTGCCTGGTAGAATAGACCAAGATCTTTCGTTCCTCGTAGGTAGCGCAATAGGTGTTTGATTCCATTACAGTGCCTTTTGGTTGGTGCGTTACTATACCTGGCTAATAGATTTACTGAAAAAGCAATATCAGGTCTTGTATTATTTGCTAGGTACATTAAAGCGCCAATAGTACTCAAGTAAGGTACTTCTGGACCAAGAACCTTTTCATTTTCCTCTTGATGTTGAAATGGGTCATCTTTTGCATTTAAAGACCGAACGACCATTGGGGAATTCATTGGGTGTGATTTATCTATATAAAAATGTTTTAGAACCTTTTCAGTGTAGTTTCACTGATGGACAAAAATTCCTCTTTTAGGTGTTCAGTTTGCAAACCAAGGCAGAATTTAGTTCTTCCAAGATCTTTTATCTCAAATTCTTTCATCAAGTATTTTGCAGTTCTTTCGATCTCCTTCGTAGACCCAATAATGTTATGGTCATCAACATAAACTGCAATAATGGCAAATCCTAACTGTGATCTTTTGATAAATACACAGGGGCTAATTTGATCGTTTTTGAATCCTTGCTTTATGAGGTATTCACTAAGGCGATTATACCACATTCTCCCTGATTGTTTTCATCCATAGAGTGATTTTTTCAATTTTACAGAAAACATTTCTCTTGGATTGTGATTTACTGATGAATTATATCCCTCGGGAATTTTCATATAAATATTAGTATCAAGCGTCCCATATAGGTAAACAGTCACAACATCCATTAGACGGATTTGTAATTTTTTAGATACTGACAAACTAATTAGAATCCTCAATGTAGTTGCATCAACTACCGGAGAATATGTTTCATCATAATCAATCCCTGGCATTTGAGAAAAACCCTGTGCCACAAGTATTGCCTTATATCTTACTATCTCATTTCGTTTCCTTACAAACACCCATTTGTATCCAACTGGTTTTACACCTTGTGGAGCTTGGATAATTTGTCCAAAAACTTCCCTCCTTTTAAGAGAACTCAATTCTGCTTGGATAGCTTCTTTCCATTGTGGCCAATCATTTGTACGACGACATTCGTCTACTGTTTTTGGTTCGACATCATTTTCATCATATATTATTTCAACCGCTACGGAGTAAGTAAAAATTTCATCAATGACAACATTTCTTCTATTCCATTGTTTCTTTGTAGCGGCATAATTAATTGACATTTCATCGTTGTCAATACTTTCATCCTTATCTATTGGAGTATCTTTATCTTTATTGTCATTTTCATTTTTAATATCTTGGTTTTTGGTTAGAATGATGACATTTGTTCCATTTACCAATTCTTCTTGTTTCTTTAACTTTCTCTTGGTTTGGAATCTTTTGAACCAAGTGGTCTTCCACGTTTTCTACGTGCAATAGACTCGTCATCATTTATTTTATTATCAATAGAAGTTTCGATGCGCGCGGGAGCATTTTCTGTCAGGATATGTGATTTTGTCACTTTCTTGGCATCTATGAATGCATCTAGTAATTGATTTGCAACATTCTGTAAATGCACAATTTTCATAACATCTTGTTCACAAGCATTTGTCCTTGGATCTAAAAATTGTAGTTGTGTTGCATTCCAAGTGATTTCTATCTCTTTCTTAAGTGGGTCCACTTTCTCTCCCCCTAAGGCTGGGAATATTGTTTCATTAAAATGGCAATTGGCAAATCTAGCCATAAACATATCACCAGTCATTGGCTCTAGATATTTAATGATAGAGGGGGAATCAAATCCCACATAAATTCCTAGCCTTTTTTGTGGACCCATTTTGTCCGTTTTGGTGGAGCAATAGGGACATATACCGCGCAACCAAATATTTTCAAATGTGAAACATTTGGAGATTGCCCAGAAACTAGTTGGAGTGGCGAGAATTTGTGATAAGTAGTTGGTCTTAGTCTAACCAACTTTGCTGCATGAAGTATAGCATGACCCCAAGTAGATGAAGGTAATCTTGGTTTCATTAATAATGGTCTTGCAATTAATTTTAATCTTTTAATCAAAGATTCTGCTAGACCATTTTATGTATGAACATGGGCAACAGGATGCTCCACTTCAATCCCAATAGACATGCAATAGTCATTTAATGTTAGGGATGTAAATTCCCCAGCATTATCAAGCCTTATTTTCTTGATTATATGTTCCGGAAAATGTGTTCATAGCTTGATAATTTGAGCTAGTAATTTTGCAAATGCAAGATTTCTACTGGACAAAAGACTTACATGTGACCATCGTGTTGAAGCATCGATAAACACCATAAAATATCTGAATGGCCCACTAGCGGGATGAATAGGCCCACATATATCTCCTTGAATTTTGTCTAAAAATGACGGAGATTCAGTGGCTATTTTATTTAGTGATGGTTTTATTATCAATTTGCCAAGTGAGCATGCTACACATGATATTTGATCAGATTTGGGAATTCTAACATCCTTGATTTGATGTCCAACTGAATTCTCAATAATTTTATGCATCATTCCTGTGCCAGGATGACCCAGTCGGTCATGCCATAAATTAAGTAAATCATGATTATCTATCTTCCGATTAGATACCATATTCACTTCAATTTGACATATATTAGTAAGATATAATCCTGAGGAGTATGCTGGTAATTTTTCATGGATATATTTCTTGCCATGTTTTCTGTTGTGAGACATATATACTCCTTTTTATCTGCAATCATTGTTTCTAAATGATAGCCATTTTGTCTCACATCTTTGAAACTTATGAGATTTCTTCGAGACTTACTCGAGTATAATGCGTTTTTAATCATTAATCTCGTTCCATTTGGAAGTGTCATGCAAGCTTTTCCAGAACCTTCTATTAATTGTGCTGGTCCAGAAATAGTGTTAACATTAGCTTGTGACATCTTTAGTTGTGAAAAATACTTTTTATTTGTCAAGATAGTATGTGTTGCTCCACTATCTAGAACACATTGATATTTGAATTCAACTTCAGGCAAACTCATATCTTCAAAAATAAAGTTGGGATTAGATTTTGAAAAAAGAAATAGCACTGCATAATTTATTGAATTAAAATAAAGATGCATCTATTAGTAAGTAATACAACATAGGCTACAACACATAAAACATGAGAAATAAAGTAAAAAGAAAAAAAAAACTACAAATTCATGACTTAATATTCTTTATGTATTGCTACTTTCTCCAAATATAAACTCCTTCCCATTAAGATCATCCATGAAGAAGTCTGAGACATCAAGGCTCGGCATGGATGCATTCGTCTCATTAAAATTAGCTTCCGCATTCTTAGCTTTAGAATTCTGGTAGAGGTCTACCAAATGTTTTGCGGTGCGACATGTACGTCCCCAATGGCCAGACATACCACATCAGTAGCACTGATCTTTTCCTTTGGTGAAATTTTGATTGTGGACTCTAGGTTGCTTCCCCTTTTGTTTGTCATAATTTTTGAAATTATTATCATTTCTAGGGGCAAAATTATGCCTACCACGCCCACGGCCTCGACCACGATAGTTTCCACGGCCTCTCCCGCGTCCATTATATCCTCTTCGTCCACCTCTATTAATTGCATTTGCCTCAGGTGGATAATCACTCATATTTACTTCATGAGAGGCCATAGACCCAGTTGGTCTAAGATTATGGTTTTTCAACAACAGATCATTGTTTTGTTCAGAAACCAATAATACAGACATTAAAACTGAACATTTCTTAAACTGGCGTTCACGATACTGTTCTTGTAACAGTATGTTGCTTGGATGAAAGGTAGTGAGTGTTTTCTCAATCATTTGCCCTTCAGTGATTGTTTGCTCACAATATCTCAATATTGATACAATTCTATGTAGAGTTGAGTTATAATCACTGATGCATTTAAAATCTTGGAACCGCAAATTGGTCCATTTGAATTGTGCTTTAGGAAGGAGCACCCTTTATTGGTGGCCATACCTATCATTCAAGCTATCCCATAATTCTTTAGGATCTTCAACCAATAAGTAATTAGTTTTTAAACTTTCATGCAAGTGGTGTCTTAATAACACCAAAGCTTTCGCCTTTTCCTGTTCAGTAGTAATTTTTATGATTGTTGTATATCTGTTGCTTGTCCAACAGTATTTGAAACACTTTGGTTTGCTTTAATGGTATGCTCCAATCCTTGAGCTTTTAAGTTCATTTGAGCGTCCACTTTCCACTCTAGAAATTTTTCCCCAGACAAATCTAATACTTTGAATTGTCTTTTCACAAGGTCTGCCATTTTAGCTACAATCAATTTTTCATATTTGTTAGTATCATGAAATAGAAAACATTTTATTGTGATCATATAATAAACTATACATATTATCTCCATTTCTCCCCCTTAGTTTATTAGTAAGCGTTGATGATACGACATAATTAAGAGTAAATTAAAGGAATAATTTGATTAAGACATAAAATGAAATAAGACAAAAAAATAGTTATATCTACTAACAAAAATACAAAAAAAAAATGCACTTAATGTAAATGGAGTACAAAAAAAAATTACTTGTTAATAAGCATGAAAAATACAATTGCAATAAGTAAAACAAATAATGCAGCTATTAGAAGTAAGTATACTTCTAATGCTCGTAAATCTTCTTTTATCGAGGAGGAAGGTTGGTGGTTGTTGGAGGTAGTCATGGTGGCCGAATGATTTGAAGATGAAGATGGAAGAAGAAGAAAAAATTATGTAGAGTGAAATAAAATTTGAGGCTAAGATAAAAGATGTGTGGTAAAAAGGGGGTGAGGTAATCTGCCTTTTATAAGGAAAATAAGGTGGAGTATAATACATATTAGGTAATAATAGACAGTTAAAAATACTCTTGATAGAAATAAACAGTCTATTTGTTGGGTTATTTAACCAAGGAAAAAAACATATAATTTTAACATAAGCAAAAAAAAAAAATAAGCAATACATAATTTAACATATAACATATCCGACCATATAGGCGGTAATCGGTCCATATAGGCGGTTTTGTAATAACATAGTTTCTTAAGAATCCGACCATATAGGTGGAAGCCAGTCCATATAGGCGGCTTATGGTATTATATATATGTATATATTTATTATGGTTGTTTATTATGTTGGTGACGTTTATCACCAGTGGTAGAGGGTCCTTCTTGGTCATCTCTTTTTCGTTTATTTTGTGATGGTGGTGGATTTTCAGTTGTTTGTTGTGGTGGGATTTCATTAATATTAGGGATAGGTGGTCGTGTATTTACGCCGACAGGGATACCAATGAGAGGGTTAATCCTTTGAGATGGATGAATAATAGCTCGTGTTGGGTTTGTGATATTTGGTTCTGTGTTCCTTTCTATAATAAAATATATACTTGAGAAGGATATATTACTTAGTGTAGTATTAATTCCACTACATTGGTGATCCATGTTTTAGGAAAAGAGGGGGAAAATATGTATATAGGATAAAGAAAAACTACCTGTTTCTTGTAATAAGGTATTTGAGTTTTAGAGCAAGTCGTGCTGATAACGTGTTAAAGGAAATATGAAAAGAAAAAAGAACAGAGTACTGAAGTATATTGTAGATTGGTATTGTAGGTATTTCTTGTATTTACAAAATGGTAGAACACCCGTATTTATAGAAGATGATCACCGCGCATTGACATTCATGAGTCACAATGTATGAACAATAAAAATTTTCATTTCACTGTTGATACACAGTGACTCACTATTTATATATCATGACTCATACAATGTCATGACTCATAACAACAAATTATCAACTATAGATTTCAATAAAACAATATTCCAAGCTCAAGCACACAAACAGTCATTCAGACTTTAAACAAATTAATCAGTTCATAAATGTTTCACTTTCAACCCAAACAATCTACATGCTTACAATTACCACTGTCAATTCAGTTCAACAGTTCAGTTTTGGCTTTAACAGATCAGTTTGGGTCATTTCAGTTCGGTTAATTTCAGTTAATTTATTTTTTAGTTCAGTTCAGTTAATTTTGATTTCAGTTCATTTTTTGTATAAACGTTTTTCAGTTCAGTTCAGTTTCAGTTAATTGTTCAGTTTAACCAATCAGTTTATTAGTCAAACAGGTGCAGTTCAGTTCAGTTCAAAATGTGGACAGTTTCGTTCAGTTTTTTCGGCTTGGTTAGTTTCAGTTCAGGACATTTCAGATTATAAATTTGTAACAATTAATTTCAGTCCTGGATACAAATTTTGAACATATAATTTAGTTTCAGTTTTAGTTCGATTAGTTTTAGTTCCGTTTTTCATATGCAAAATTTTAACCGCTATTTTCTGTTTCAATTTAATTATTTCAGATAACTTTTGAAAACAATTATCTTCGATTATGTCTCATTTCTACTTTCGGTTTCATTTTATATGGTTGCGGAATTGTATTTTTCCAATAAAAAGTTGCAAAATATCAATAAGATCGATTCTTCGCTTATAAAAAGTCACAACTCACAAATGTCAAAATTCACAAGTAATTTTATAATAAAGTGATCATATTCACATGGTTGTATAAAATTATTAATTACGTAATCAATTTCAGTTTATTTCCATTTTAGATCGGTTAAAATTAGCTTCGGTTTCAGTTAATGTTCAGATCAAATTCGTTTCAGTGTGGTATTGGTTCAGTTTTAAAATAGTTCAGATAATATTGTATCATTTTTTGATTCAATTTAATAATTTTTTTTTTTGGCAAAGGAGTTTAATAATATTAAATTAAATTAGTTTCAAGTCATTTTTAGTTTCAGTTAGATTCAGTTATCATCTTTTCAGTTCAGTTTCGGTTAGCTTCAGTTCTCCTCTTTTCAGTTCAGTTTCAGTTCAGTTCAGTTAATTTCAGATACTCGATTTTCAGTTCAGTTTCAGTTCAGTTATTTTCAGATACTCAATTTTTAGTTCAGTTTCAGTTCAGTTCAGTTATTTTCAGATATTTAGCAGTTAATTTCAGTTTCAGTTGGTTTCAGATTCAGTTCAGTTCAGTTCGATATTTTTCAGTTGCCTTTCAGTTATCAGTTCAGTTCACTTTCAGTTTCAGGCAATTTCAGGTTGACCCAAAACAATTTAGTTTCAGTTAGTTCAGTTCAGTTAAATCAGTTCTGACCCAATCTGACAGCGCTACTTACAATAAGAAATTATAGATCCAAATCATAACCCAAAATTTATCTACAAGGATGTTGTAATAACCCAAAATTTTGGGTTTGATTTTCATGCTTAATTTTGGGGTTTAATTAATTTAGGGTTATTTTTAATTCTAATTCTCTAATTTTGGGCCAAGTCCAAAATTATTTATGCATGAGCATGACTGTAACACCCCGTAATTTTGGATAAATATTTTATAATTTATTAATATATTTTATACTACTCAAATTATTTATTTAAATTTCAGACATAAAATTTCAAGCCAAAATAATGTTGTTTTAAATTATAAAAACCGAAATTTCATATATATACACGTGATTTTCGGATATCTTAAATAAGTCTTATTTCAGAAATTATTATGCATGGTCTCATGATTAAGCTAATTTTATTGAAAAAGTATGTAAGCCCAAATGTCATTTATGACTATCCTAAAACCTAAAACGAAACCCAATAAGACCAATTAGGAAGCCCAAAAGAGAAAATGCATAATAATAATAATAATAATAATAATAATAATAATAATAATAACAATAATAATAACAATAATAACAATAATAACAATAATAACAACAATAACAACAATAATAACAATAATAACAATAACAATAATAACAATAATAACAATAACAATAATAACAATAATAATAATAATAACAATAATAACAATAATAACAATAATAATAATAATAATAATAATAATAATAATAATAACAATAACAATAATAATAATAACAATAATAATAATAACAATAATAACAATAATAATAACAATAACAATAATAATAACAACAATAATAATAATAATAATAACAACAACAACAACAACAACAACAACAACAATAATAATAATAATAATATAAAATAAATTTGAAAGCCATGTACATGGCTACATCATGCATACACTATGAAGGGGAAAAAAAATTACTTGCTCAAAATCTTCCACCAAAACATGATCATGAAATATTTTCCAAATAATTCACTTGGCATTTTTTCTCAATTCATTATTGAATTCCTTGATCACCAAGAATAACACCATTCCAAAATATGACTAAAACAAATATTCTTGATCACCAAAATATCCTCATGATTTTCTAATTTACCATAATACATAAACCATAAACACTATAAATACCCCCCATCCCAATGCACAAATTGCACCAACCCCACAAATCATCTTCTCCCTCCTACTCCAATCTCACAAGCACACTCAAAATTCTATCTTCTTCTCTTCTTTTCCACAAATTATTTCTTCTATTTTCGTAGCCTTTATGCCCGTATCTGTTCAGAGCCAATTTTCGGGCACTTCTGGTCATTTTTAGCAAATTGATGTTTCATGACGGATTGTTCCTCTCGAAAAGTTATTGAGGTTAGGCTCAAGAATCACCCGATTCGGATTCATATCGAAAGAGTTTTGGCATCTGAAAGTTTCTGTCTATTTTCTAATAAGATTACACCTCATGATTTCCTCTCTTTTCTCTTGGCTTTCACCACCACCACTATTGGCGGCAGCCACCATGAGCCACATCCAGCCACCCTTGGCCACCTAGCTATCCTCCTCCTCTCCTCTTGTTTCGGTTTTTCTCTTTACCTAAAACTACTATTTTTATTATTACATATTATTATTATCATTATTGTTACGGTTTAATAAACAAAATAATTTAATGCTTTTAAAGTATTAAAAAAAAATTAAAAATTTAAGATATGATTTATGAAAATTAAATATAGTTCATGCACATATAGTGAGTCTTGTTATTTATTTATGTGTAGGGTGTTGATTCGCGATTTCTCTTAAGCTTCGTAATAAATTTTGCTTAGTGAAGATCAAGGTACGTTAAGTGGCTAGATACTTTATTAAAGTGTTTACATGATTGCTACGTGCTTATATGATACATGATATAATTTATGATTCAATTAATTTTTGTATTATGTTAATTTAAAGTTTGATGACAAAATTATTTTATATTTTATTAGCCTTATATTTTTGTCATGAAATTTCTAGATTTTGAAAATAATATTTATGATTTGAATCATCTTATTATATTTTGAAAATAATTCTTTATGGAAAGATTTGAATCTTATTATATTTTGGAAAATAATATCATAGAAAATATTCTATTAAAAGATTTGGAATAACTAAATATTTTACTGATATTATCATATCATTTTGAAAGATTAAGGAAATAAGGAATTTTGGAAAGTTACAAGTAAGAGTATATTTTCTTTATACTCAACTCTTATTATATTAAAAATATTTTGGTGACTCCACAAGCTTTATAATCTTATTTATTGTTTTGTAATCCTACTATGCGGATTTGGTTGATAAGACTATGGACTTTGTATGACCTAGTCTTTCCTCAAGGATAGCCTTTATACAGAAAGATACTAACTTGGGGGGTGCGCACACTTAGAGGATGAATTTGGGGTATAGGAAAATTTTATTTTCAATATTTGAATATTTACATTCAATATTAATGGTTTGGAATATTTTTGGAAATTGATCATCTTGGATAAATAATTGTTTTCATATAATATGACTTGAGTATTTCAAAAGCATGTTTATTAAATAAAGTTTATTTTGACTTATCTTGCATTTTACGTACTTAGCATATTTTGCTAACCCGTACTTTATTTTGTTTTGGCTTTGCCCTACTTATCATTTATTGATAAGTAGCTAGGTGTTGATGATCAAAGTGGACTACATGTTGCATCAGGGGCAAGGGCGTCATTCACCTAGATTAGGGTTTAAATTTTTATTTTTAAGTTATTATGTTTTGACACAAATTTTATCGCCTTTAATAATAAGTACCTTTAATTTCCGCTGCAAAGTTGTAGTCAAGTATAGCCTTACTTATCACGTGGCGGTAATACGCCCAAGTCTATCTCTACGGTATTTTATATGTATTATTCTATTATTTTCGTAGAGGGAGATTTGGGGGTGTTACAATGACCTTGTACAAGTGGCTAACTTACACAATTAGGCCCATTTGTTCACTCCCAAAACCAGCCCCACTCCCTTGCCACTTGCTTCATGTTCATACTTGGATTACATTTATAAATAGATGACCCTTGTGAACGAGATCTTTTACAACATCCATCATTTCCTTACTTACACAATCTAGAGCAAGCACAAACCTCCATTCCCCATTTCCCTCCATTTTTCACATGCCATTTATGGTCATTCTCCATCATCTAAATTTTGCCATCTCGTCCCAAATTTTCAAGATTCAAAACCCATTGAATTACATACTCATTTTAATTGCATAAACTTCGAAATATTGTTCAAGATTCCGGGTTTGATTACATTTCGGGGTTGGCTAGTGTTCGTGGGTTGAAGGCTTATGTGGGTCGTGGTTGTGGCTGGCTCGTGCGTGGTGGTGGCACGTGTGGGTCGTGCTGGCACGTGCATTAGGGTGGTTCGTATGGTGACAGTGCTCATGTGGATAGTGCTCGTGGTTGATTCGTGTGGTTCAAGGGTGGTGATCGTGTGGTTGCTCTTTAGGCCATGTTGTTCCGTGCATCGGGATCGTGATCTTACTCGTTTCCGTTTTTAGTTTGGCGTATCGATTTTCGAGGCAACTAGAAAATCTCATTTAAATTTGGGTAGTCAATCACATAGTATAACATAGGATTAAAATTGAAAGTATGATTTAATGTTATGTTATTACATGAATTTATGTATGATTGAAGATTTATTTAGAATTTCATGTGATGAATTATTGTTCAATTTTGATCATGTTGATGTTGATGATGATGATGATAGTTGTGTGGTATTGATGATAGTGTTGGATGACTTTTTTAATCTTGTTAATCTTGTTCAAATTATGTTAATGTTTATGATGATTAGTTTTAGAATTCATGCGTAGATTTCGAATTTATGCTATGATTAATGTATGAATGATTTTCTTGATTTTCCATATGATATTATGTATTGATTTTTATTGAATTATGTTCATAAACTTTGATCTTTGGAAAAAGATTGTCGTACTGGTTTTCTTTTAAAGTTTTGATAGTTTTCTTGAAAGTTTTGAGTTAGTAATTATTGTCATTTTGAAATCTTGATGATTTATGAGCTTTCTTGATGAATCTTAAGCTTTCTTGAAGAATTTTGAACCGTCATGATGATTCTTGGATTTTATTGGTAAATCTTGAAAAGGATCTTGACAGGTTTTGTCGTTTTTTGATGGTTCTTGGTCGGTTATTTTGAAATCTTGAATTTTCGTGTCAATCTTGATTTTTGGGTTGGATTTTTGAAATTGAATTGACGGACTTCATTATTGATCCTGGTGATCATGTCGTTTTGTTTTCGATTCGTTTTTCGAAAAAGGTCGCCTAACTTAGTGACTGCATTGGTTGCTATTTTGGGTTAACTTGTAGTCGTTAACTTCTTTTCGATCGTGGGGTAGTTATGTCCTAGCATGCGTTGTCGTTTGGGTTAGTGAAATTCGAGTAGCTAATTCAGGAGTGGTGGCAATTACATAGGCATAGTTCTCGCATTGGAGGGCTACGGGAAGAACGCATTGGTTCGACCCGACATATGTTAGGAAATTAAGTTGAGAAGCATATTGGTGGACCAACGAGCATGGACTGTACCGTCGTTTTGATTGGTTTTGAGTTGAGTTGTTGGATTTGATTTGATTTGATTTGATTTGATTTGGTTTTGGTTTTTCTGTAAGTTGTTTTGGAGGAAATGACAAAAAGTAGTCGGGGTTCTGGTATTGTAGTTTCGGTTATGGACACCTAGTACTTCCGTTGGATTTTATAGTTGGTTTCATTTTCGAAAGAATTTGTTTTGATGGTGATGTAGGATGGGGTCTCAAAATCATGCAAAAACTACCAAATTTTCAGAATTTTCGTAGGTCTCACTTAGCCCAACATAAACAACACCAAAACTTCAATAAAACATGGATATGGACATGGAAATAAATTCACCAAGGACTTATAATCATGAACTAAGCATAATTTAATCTAAATTGCAAAGGTAATTAAAAAGTAGAAGATGACTCACCAATAACCAAGGTTGATAAGATTTGCAACCACAAAGGAAGATAAGCTCACAAAGGACTTCATAAGAGAGAAAATCTCAGATTTTTAATTCAACAAAAGATGACTACAAATGAGGCAAAGCAGGCTATTTAAAGAGCTAAACTGTACTCACCCGAATAAGACTTCTAATCTAGGCCATTAATCTCTATGTAATCAAGGGCCAAGATTAGCCAAGCACTAAACAAAGCAAGAGAAGCAAAGCAAAAACGTGAAAATCGCGTATTGGACCCTACAAGACCGTGCAACATAACCTTGCACGGTCGTGCAAGATCTGCTGGTGCCTCTGGATCGTGCACAGTCGTGCAAGATAAGCCTGCACGGTCGTGCACCTTTGATTCCACCCCTTGTCTACACGGCCTTGCTTCTATGGTCTTGTAGCCTTCTTGCATGGTCATGTAAGCCCTCTTTAGCCCCTTTTAGCCATTCTAGTCCTTTACTTTCATGCTATTACAATCCTAGTTAGTTGCTAAAGCATTAAAACAAAAGTTTAAGCTAAATTAATACAGCCCAAAAGTATGAAAATAAGCTAAACAAGAGTTCAAAAGTATCCAAGTAAAAAGTGGAAAAAAATGATGTCGTTGACCGTTGAAGTCGCTTGTTGGACCATCCCATCCTGCATCAGATGGTTTTGGTGAATTGTTATATTAAGTACTTTGGATACATGTGTATGTTATTGGTGTATGAACTTGGTATTTTTGTTGAATTTGTATTTCCGCTGCGAAGGATGTCAGGTACGCATTTTTGTGTGTTGAATTATGTTGCATGTTTTGGGATATGTGACTTTATGAGCTATGTACGTGGCTTTCATATATTATGTTGTGTGCTTGAGTTTCATGTTTAAGTAGGACAATCTAGTTACTCGCCACTGATGGTGGACCTCCATTTTATAGGTGATAATGTCGAGTAGCTGGGTATCCGTTCCATCGGGCTCGGGCATGTATGTTTGTGAGGATGTAGCTATCAGTAGTATTGTACTTGCTTTGTTGTATAGTTTAATTTTGGTAGAACTTAAGTTGGTTGTTTCATATACAATTTGGAATGTAGGTTGTATTTGACCATACATTGATTTTAGAGTTAATAATAATATTTTGGGATTATTGTTAGAATTTTAGTATTTATGTTGTTTTAATGGCATTTTGGCTTCTCATTTGTTGTGGTTTCGTTGTTCCAAAAGTCGGGGTGTTACAGATATTCATAAACCCAATAAGGATGTTCATCTATTTCCCAAAATCACTAATTTAGCATTGCAATGACAAAGCCTAACTTCTTACCTTTGAGAGGATGCTTGAGTATGGGGGTTCTTGGGTTTTACTCTTCAATTTGGGCAGTCCATTAACTGAAAGGAGATACAAGGGCTTAATTTTCAAGCTTGCATGAAGAAAATTGGAGGAGAGAGATTGACTTACCAAGGTAGCTTTAATGGGGGATATGCGTAGGAGAGATAAAGAAGCAATAAACTGATTATTTGTTTTCCTTGAAAGATGAAGGCTTAACACTACAAAATTTGGGTCATTTTAGCAACCAAGTGTGGCAACTATTTTTAAATTTGTTGCTAGTTAGCAACTTAAATTTTCGATTTGGTTGCCTTGTTCAATACAACATCAATTGTCATATTTTTTTAATTCATAATAGCAACAAAATTAAAATTGGTTGTCAGTTGCAACCAACAAAAGACTAACTGGTTGCCATTATTTCAATATATTAAAAATATGTAAAAATAAAAAGAAAAATTAAAGGCCCATTACAATTTATTTGGTTGCGACATGCCCAAATTTACTTTGCCTCCAAATTGGAAAACTAGTGAAATTTACTTTGCCTCCAAAATGAAAAAAAAAAAAAAATTTAATACAAGTATTTTTAAAAGGTTAGGGTTTTTTTTTTTTCATTTCACCTTTTACATTACCAATTCTTTTCATATTCTCATACATACGGAGTACAATGGAAGGGCAAGAAGAATTGGGGTTTTCCTAAAAAAGAAGAAGGGAGAATTGGGGTTTGTTTGCTGAGTTGATCATCAAAAAATCCAGCGATTACTGTCGGTCGTTGTCGGAATCAAGTCATTCCTCCATTATTTTTCTGGTTTGTCACTCATTTCACTCTATGTCACTATATTTTGATTTTGATGGCATAACAACAAGATTTCAGTTCACCATTCTCGTTCCCTTCCCACCCTCAACTTTGTATCTCTGTATGCATGTTGTTAATTTGTTTCAATTATGAAAGATGTATATTGAATTGGGACCTTAGAACTTTAAAATTATGACCTGTGTTTGTGTTTCCATTTTAATAAAGCTTCAAATTCTGAAGAATTTTTTTTTTGGATAAATTTGATTCTATTTCTTTTCTGTAAAAAGAATTGTCTACAAAGTTTCTATCAGAAAGAAATTGTGTGCTATATGAGTGCTTGTATTATTGTTTTTTAATTTTAAGAGTTAAGAAAATGACATTAAAGAATTAGATAGTAAGCTTGATTTAGATAGTGTGCTTCCATGTCATTTTGTGGGTTAAGCAAATGTCGGTTCATTCCTTTAGTGGGTAATGTAATTAGAAAGCACTCATATAAGTTTTAATGTTTTATAATATAATAATGTAATACACACCTAAATGGAGTTATGGTGAATTATAAGATTGTATATAAAACATGTATAATAAGTGTGTTATAATATTTGATATGATATAGCAGGGGTGTTCTTGGCCAGTAGTTTTGCTGAGAGCCTGCTGTTGCTAAATGGATTACTACTAGGTTAAATGTGGTGTTGCTGAGGGCCTGTTGTTGCTAAGTTTAATAGCACTCTTGTATACAACTATTTTAATAGTGTTGCTACTGGTGATATTTAACTGTGCAATAGTATTCTTGTATGTGTAATAGGATACTGTCTTGCTCACTTTTGGTAATAAAAAGCTTATTCACCAAAAAATAATATATATGTTACAATAATATATAATACTCTTATATGATCATTATGTTTAAAACGAGGGCTGCAACTAAGATTGGTGCAACTAAAATGTGCAAATTATCTAGATTGTCATCAATACACCTAGAATCGGAGTAGCATTAGTATACATTATTTTGTATTTTATAAGCTAATTGAAGTCATTGTGCAGTACCATGAGGTCAAATCGAGAATGGATTCATAAAAGATTTGAAGGAAAATATCTTAGCCCAATCTTCGCTTCAAAAGTCGATGAATTTATTGAGTTTGCTAGTACACAAGAAAATATTGTAATAGATGGTATTATGAAATGTCCTTGTGGAAAATGTCGAAATATTCCATATCAGGATTTAGATACCATTAAGTTACATCTCTATAGGCATGGTTTTATTCCTAACTATTACCAATGGACTTTTCATGGAGAACTTAATAACATTCACACTGAATCAGAAGAAAGTGGTTCTACTTTTGTTGAAAATGCACCAAACCCTTGTAGAAATATGGTATTAGATGCATTTGGATGTGAGGATAGTTTGGAGGATGTAGAAGAAGAACCGCCCACTGATCACAAGAAGTTCTTTGACATGTTAAGATCCGTCGAGGAACCTTTGTATGATGGATGCAAGTTATCAGTGTTATCTGTTGCTGCAAGGATGGCAAACATAAAGTGCGAGTATAACATTGCTAATAAAGCTATAGATGGTGTTGCATCTTTGATGAAAGATATGTGCCCAGATGATAATAAAATGACTGATAGTTTTTATAAGACTAAGAAATTGCTTGAAGGGCTAGAACTTCCACATCAAAGAATACATGTGTGTCCAAACGGTTGCATGTTATTTTGGAAAGAACACATAAACCTTCAAGAATGTCTTGTATGCAAACAAAGTCGCTATAAGATAGTCAGAGAAAATGGGAAAAACACTCCTAATAGTGTTTTGATCTACTTCCCAATTGGTCCAAGATTGCAAAGGTTATATGCAACAAAATCTACTGCCAAGCATATGACGTGGCATAAAGAGCCTAGAGTTGGTGGTGTGATGTCCCATCCATGTGATGGAGAGGCATGGAAGCACCTTGATGATTCATTTCCATCATTTGCTGCGGAGCCTCGGAATATTCGGCTTGGTCTTTGCACCGACGGGTTTTCACCATTTGGGAAGAGTGGAAAACAATATTCATGTTGGCCTGTTATCTTGACTCCTTACAACCTTCCATCTGGGTTATGCCTCAATAAACCCTTTATGTTCTTAAGTTTGATAGTTCCTGGTCCAAAGAGCCCAAAAGGGAATCTCGATGTGTTCTTACAACCACTTATTGAGGAGTTGAAACTACTATGGGAGGTCGGTTTGCCTACCTTTGATATCTCAAAAAAGCAAAATTTTCCAATGAAGGCTGCATTGCTATGGACCATTAGTGATTTTCCTGCATATGGCATGCTTTCAGGATGGAGCACGTCAGGTAAATCGACATGCCCTTATTGTATGGAAAATACAAAGGCTTTTTTTCTTAAGAATGGTCGGAAACATAGTTGGTTTGATTGTCATCGACAATTCTTATCCCTTGATCATGTTTTTAGGAAAAATAAAAGTGATTTTCGTAAAGACTTGATAGAAAACACTTTCCCACCACCACGATTAACTGGGGAAGAAGTATGGAATCGTGTATCATCAATACCAAAATCTGTTGAGAGCATAAGAGATGGTGAACAAAGATTTGAAGGATATGGTGATTTGCACCATTGGACTAAGCAAAGTATTTTTTGGGAGCTACCATATTGGAGCAAGCTCTTAATTCGTCACAATCTCGATGTCATGCACATTGAAAAGAATGTGTTTGATAATGTTTTCCATACTATAATGGATGTAAAGGGAAAAACAAAAGACAATGTGAAAGCAAGACTAGACTTGAAAGAATACTGCAAACGTAGAAGGTTAGAGGTTGAAGAGGTTGTTGACAAAAATGGCAAAACAAAGACTCGGAAACCTATTGCTCCTTTTGTATTGTCTAAAGAGAAAAGGAAACTTGTATGTGAATGGGTTAAGAAATTAAAGTTTCCAGATGGTTATGCTTCGAATCTAAGTAGGTGTGTCGATACAAAGGAATATAAGTTGTTTGGCATGAAAAGTCGTGATTGCCATGTCTTTATGCAATGTTTACTTCCTGTTGTCTTGAAAGATTTGTTGCCAGTAAATGTGTGGAATGTTGTCACTGAATTGAGTCACTTTTTTAGGGATAATTGCTCAACAACGTTGAAAGATGATGAAATAGTCCGCTTAGAGAATAATATCCCTGAAATTCTTTGTAAGCTTGAAAGAATATTTCCACCAAGTTTTTTCAACTCAATTGAGCATCTTCCTATTCATTTGCCATATGAGGCTAGAGTTGGTGGGCCAGCTCAATATAGGTGGTTGTATCCTTTTGAGAGGTAATAATTGGTAATATGTTTTATATGATGATGTATTTTTAATTTTTCAATCCATTTTAACAATTAATTTTTTTGCTTTTCAGTTTCTATACCATTTAAAAAAGAAAGTGGGTAATAAAGCTCGAGTAGAAGCCTCAATTTGCAATGCATACCTACTAGAGGAGATATAAACTTTTTGCTCGTTTTATTTTGAGAAGGATGTTGACCCAAGAGTGAGAGATATGGGATTGGTTGGACATGATGAGAGTCGTTTGAACATTGATCCCAACATTCCTGACTTGTTTTCTTCTATTGGGCATAGTTCATCGCAAGGCCAACCTTTCTATATTGATGAAAAAGATTATAAGGTTGCACATCGCTACGTTCTTACTAATTGTGAAATAATTCAGCAATATGAAAGGTAAACTACATTTTTTTTTTGTAATGGTATATTACTTACATTTGATAAATCAATTCAAAATACTAAATTGTTATACTTTACAGTTTGTTTGAGGATCAAATGAAAAAAGAACATGGCTATCAATGTTTAAATGAAGTTTGGAACAAGTTTGAAGATTATTATCCAGATTGGTTTAAAAAATATGTAAGTTTTTAAATTATGTGTGACATTTAAAAAAACTATCATAAGAAGTTTTATGTGTTTCAATGAATTCATAATTATTATTTTTTAATTATAGGTATTGGACAAGCGAATTAATAATGACATAATATGCTCATTAGCATCTGGGCCATTGACAAGGGTTCGAAAATATCACCAATATCAAATTAATGGATATATTTTTCACACGTTTTCCTACGGCCTTAATAAGTCCACTTTGAACTATGGTGTTTGCGTGAAAGGGGTCCAAGAGAACAATTACTATGGTATTTTACTAGATGTGAATTGGTTTATGTTGGAGCTAGAAAGAACTACACAATGGTATTGTTTAAATGTGATTGGTTTGATGTTGGGCACGGTACCAGGATACATGAAAAGTACAATATTGTAGAGGTTAACCACATGAAGAGGTATCCAAAGTATGACCCATTTGTATTAGCATACCAAGTTGAACAAGTGTACTATGCTCCTTGTCCATCTCTTAGTAGGGAAAGAAATCAATGGTGGTTTGTTTTTAATATAAAAGGAAGAGGCATAATTGATTCTCCTAATGATCATGTGGCATTTCAAGAAAATTCTATTGTAAATACTCCATTACTAACGGAGATTGTTGGGAATGAAGAAGAAGACGAAGTTTTCCTAGATGACATGTTAGTGGATGAAGCAGAGTTGCTTTCGTCTGATGAAGTTGATCAACAGAATGTCGATGAGAATGACGTAGAGGAAGGGGAAGAAGAAGAAGAAGAAGAAGATGATGATGATGATGATGATGACGATGTTGGGGATGAGCCTGAAAACTTGTTTTAAAATTCTACATCATTTAATTTTGTTGTTTTTTTTTTGTTGAACTACATTGTGCTTGTGTTTAATTTACTTTTTTCTGAATGATTCATGATTTGTGCAAATCGATTTGCGTTAAAAAAATTTGCATTTACAACTATACTGACTTTAGTAATTAAATTGCATCTATTATTCTTTTTTCCTTGGTGGATTGTGCACAGGTTATGGCATATAGACGTAGAGGTGGTCATAATGGAATGGGTCCCATCATCAGGCCAGCATCCATTGCACCAACACTCATTCCTCCTACCTCGCCACTAACTAATGAAGAAATTGATTCTTGTCCTCATTCACCACCAACAACTAATCAACAATCAAACTCCGATGATGGGCTTAATATGGAAGCTAGTAATCATGATGGCGAAGATGAATTTCCTGATGAAACAGGCAATCCCAAGGCTGAACATATTCTACACCAATCTGAGGGACTTTGGTAACTTTTTTGTTTCTAAGTATTACATTAGTAAAGCTAACCTATCGTGTGTAGATAAGTTTTGTGCATGTGTTTATCCTTGTGATTAAAATTAATATATGACATCTTCAAATAGGTTTCATTGTCGTGAAGTTGTGGATGAAGTTGTTGAGACATCATATAAGACATTCTTTTTGGGACCATGGTACAATTGGTCAAAGGTTCCATATGATGCTAAGAAAAGTTGGTGGAAAGCATTTAAGGTTAGTTTTATTATTTTTATTTATTAATCAATATATTTACTGTCAAACATTTACTGATATGTTAGATGCATATTCAATCAAAGACAAAGTTCTCTTGGGATCCCTCGATAGCAAAGATGGTAAAGAGGGGATGGCAGAAAAAGTGTAAGAGGAGGCTCTCAGATGTGGTATGCAAGATGTGTACATCTAAAACATATCGTGCAAAATGGTGTCATCCATCTATAAAGAAAACAATTTTGGCAATTAGAGAAAAAGGTGATTTCAAGAAGAAGTCTAAAAGATGTTCGTTAAATAGGAAGAATCCTGAAAAGGATATGCCTATGCATTGTCAGGGATCCAAATCCACAGAGCAAATTAAATTGGATCTGGTACGTCTGTTGAAATTGATATGCGTAATGCTAATTATACTTGAGTTAGTATTGAGTTGCACCAATTTAGGATGAGCCATAGTTCCTTGTTATTGGGTACTTGAATTGTATATATGAAGTGTAATTTACTTTAGGTAACTAGCACTTTTGAAGTCCAATATTTTGCATTTGATAAGTCTAAAAGATTTGCTGCCAAATTGAAGTCCACTATTTTGGTATTTTGGTAAACCATGCAATTGACATATTTCAACAGAAACTTGTATTCAGTCATTTTGATTGTTAAGTGGCCCTTCAAATTTCATTCGGTTATAGCTAGCTTTCTTTCTTTACTCTGAGTTGCTGAGGTTGCTAATAATTTGATTGATCTACTTCTTGCTTCATTTACTATAAAAATGTATGTTGTTATTGTGAATAGAGGTTATTAATTTCTATATGGTAGCTACTACTAGATAATAAATAAGAATACATGAAATGAAAAAAACAGGTTCTAGTATTTTTTTTTTCTTTGTTGGTTATATCTTAGAGCTTACCAAATATATATTTAGTTTATTATATCTTCTGTATCTTGTATCTAGGAAAAGGAGTTGAAGCGTGTGCTAACTGTGGCTGAGGTTTTTTACAAAGGGCATGTCAATAAAAAAGATAAGTTTATTGACAAGACATCTGAAAATGTTTGGGTATGATTTGTTGTATATATATTTTTTTTTGTTTACACTTAATATATAAATCACTTTTTTGTAGTTCATATATATATGGAAAATTCATGCTACTAATAATGGTCTAGCACTGTTTTCAGACTTCTTTTCAAAACAAGAAGGCTACCAACATGGAGGAATGTGAGAATCCTAAAAAAGAGGAAGAGCTGCTCTTAGAAGCCTTAGGTGGATGGAAAAATGGAAGTGTATATGGTCTTGAGAATGCTGCTGATAACTTTTATGTGAAACCTCATAAAGATCCAAGTTCTAGGAAAGCACGAAATGATCTAGTGACTAACTTGCAGGACAAGATTCTACAGCTCACTTCCGATAATTTGGAACAAAAGAAGGAGCTTGAAGAGACAAAGACATGCTTGGTTGCAACCGCTACAAAGCTTGATGAAACAAATGAAGCAATGAAGAGTATTCAAGCACAAGTTCAATTCTTATCTCAAGCTTTGACCGGTACTCAGAGTACTAACATCGTTTAGCCATGGTGTGGGGGTATCTTTTTGGCCTTTTTTTGGAACAATTAGTTTAGTCAATGGCTATATCAGATCTAGAAATGAAACCTGTAACAAAAATGTGTTAGGTTCTTTTGGATTGTATATATTAACATTAGCTACTCCGTAAGCTTTCTTGAAACTTCATCTATAATGTACTTGCTAGTATTTTGTATGTATGATGGAGGATTTTTTAAAATCTTTATTATGCGTGGGCAATTAATAAGACTAAAAAACTCAGTATAGAAATATGTAAAAATAATTAAGAACAAAATAGTAGCTCACGGAGGTTAAATATGGTGCCCAATAATAGCAACCAAAATAAACAAATTGGTTGCTAAATTTTAAATGTATGGAAAAAAAATTTGGCAACCAATTGTGGACCAAACGTTGCCAGAAAATAGCAACAAAGTTTAAATAATTCGTTGCTAAGTTGACAATCAATATAAGCCATATTTGTTGCTAAGTTGGCAACCAATATTGGCCAAATTGGTTGCTAAGTTGGCAACCAATATTGGTCATATTTTTTGCTAAGTCTTGAAACATATTTTGGCAACCAAAAAATAATATGTTGCAAACTAGCAACCAAATTACATTGTTTTTGGTTGCTAATAGAACTTGGCAACTGCCTCTTTGGCAACCAACGATTTTGGTAGTAAAATGGTTGCTAACCACACTTGGCAACCATTTTTTAAAGAATAGCAACTATTTCTTATGGTTGCTAAAGTGATCAATTTTTGTAGTGTAAGTGCTTCTTAATTTTGCAATACACGGGTAAAGGGGACACTTTAAATCCCTTGACCCAATAATTTCCCTAATTTATAAATCTTTTTGCATTTTGGTAGTTGTCAAAAGTAATGGATTGGTTTAGATTTGGTTTGGGTTATTAATCTGTTGTAAATAATCTAGTTCGGTTTACTCATTTTAATAATGGGAAAAAAATAACAGTCACATTGGCTTCATCGCCTCAAGCATCCACTCAAGGTAATACCTGCCAAACATAAACTAAAGGAAAAATTGTTCAAAACTAACAAATAAATGTTGACTTTTGAAAAATACTACCAACTAAAAAAAAGTTGTTATAAAACTACCTTATGCATAATTTTCGACCTGATAGTACTACCATTTGTGTTTGTTTTTTAATGATGTTATGGCCCACCAATTTTGATTTCTATCTAATTTTTTTACCTAAAACTACTTGATTTCCCTCCATTGCTAAGAATACTCAAGCTTCAATTGAAAAAAGTGCATTAAAGAAAGTTGGATTGAAGAAAAAAGCGATAATTTTGATTCATTCCATAGGTTAAAAAATTGATATATACTCCCTCTGTCCCAAATTACTTGCTACAATTTCCTTATTTGGATGTCCCAAAATACTTGCTACATTTCGTTTTATAGTCTATGGGCCCCACACATATTTTACATTTTTACCCTCTTTTTTGTCATTTTTATCCTCTTTAAACCAATCTTTTTCTTCAACTTACCTTTATCCATGGTGGTCCCACATGAAAATTGGTTTGCATAAAAATTTCTTCCAAAAAGGAATGTAACAAGTAAAATGGGACGGAGGGAGTATTAAAAGAAAAGAGGAAGTTAGAGATAGAGGGTAATCAAGCATTTTTAGGGAAAAAAATAGAGGGAAATCAATAGTGATGAGCCATAACATCAGGAAAATGAAAAAAAACCCATAGAAAGTAGTAGTGCTACCAGGTCGAAAATGATGTATTAGGTAGTGTTAAACAACCCCTTACATAGTCATTTAGTGAATAAAGTGTAATGATATAAAGGAAAACGATACATAGAGTCGTTCAAATAACATTCTCTTCATAGATGTAACTATGTAAGCGGTTGTTTAACACTAGCAAAATGAATGGAATCAACAAAAGGAGTAGAAAGGAAAGGAAAGATTGACTCCGTTTTCAACTTTTAATGCAAGTCTTAAATTATTACAATACTATTGATGTTTTTTAATTGATGGTAGGGATTCTCGATGAAGTTGGATGGAAACGCGACGCTCAACCGTGTTCGGGTGGTGGCCATCTAATGTGGTAGGGTGATAGAATGGTGGTGGCTTACTCGTTAGAGGTGGTTGGTTAGGATGCACGATAGTGTTTTTACAATGGTCAAAGATGGTGACACGGGAGAGAGTAAAAAGGAATAATGGGGAATACAAATCCTAAGGAAGAAGGTTTATTTGAAGATAAAAATGAAAACTTCTAAAAATTTCTTAGTGGAAAGAGAAAGAAAAAAATGCAAAACAAACATGCATTCAATTTTTTTTTTTTTTTTAGTATGGAAATAGAAGAGAAAAAATAATACTCCCTCCGTTTTTTTAGTTTACTCACATGAGTTTTTATCAAAACCAAGAAGTTATTGGGAGTTGGAGAAAAAGAATAAAGGGTTTTTCTCACTACTAAACTTGCAAGCATAGAACTTCCTACCTGGGTTGTCATGAGTCGAGGAGGTCAGAATTTTAGCTGGTATACCACACTTGCATTTCTTGCCCCCCATCAGCACTACAATTGCAGTCAGAGTATGCATCAATTCAACATAATCAGTTCAAAATCAGACAAATTATTCCCGAAAACTATAATTGCATTAAAAAAAAGACATAATCATTTCACAAATTGCAAAAAGAACAAACCCTAGTTTTCCCAAAAAATTAAAATTGCATTAAAGAAAGTTTTACCTTGTTTAGGACCTTATACTCTTCTACAAATATGAAGAAATTGAACTGAAAAATAGAAGTGAGAAAGGGAGATTAGATTTATTTTATTTTATTTTACTGTTAGACTTTAAATATAGAAGAAAATGTAGAAGAAATGAAATTGAGATGAATTATGAAAGATATATATAAAACATATATTTTGGGACCCACTTAACCGGCTAAATCATTTTAAGCTGCTAAATGAGTTGCAACCTCTTATAAACAAGACTTAGTATAAGTTGTTTAAGATTTTTAGACTTAATGTGAGTTATTTGCAAAAAAAAAAAAATGTGAGTTATTTTCAGAGGTGATACAACTAGCGTGAGTTATTAACAAAAAAAAATCCAAAAATCTAACCCTAGCGTAGCGGATTATCTCTCTGTTGACTCTGTTTATTTGACCCTCTCGTTCTCGTCTCCTCTTTTCTGTCGAACTAATTGTGACTGGGTTGGGCGTGGTTTTTGTGGTGCCTCTCTTCCATTAAAGCAAACATATTTCCTCCATTAATCCATTAAAGCAAGCAGATTTCCTCCATTAAAGTAAGCAGAGTTTTTGAGGTAAGATTGTTTTTCCCGTAGAATCAATTATACAATGAGGTTGGGTTGGGTTCTTCTAGTCCATTCTTGGTTTATTGAATATAATTATTAGTTCATGCTTTGCTGGGTAATTTATTTTATTGCCAGAAGGAGAATGAATTTCCAATCGAATATTATTGATAGATTATGTATGTGCTGTGCTGTAGACTACAGAAATGGAGGTTTTCTTCTTGGGCCCAGGGCGCCCGCCCCTCTTGCCCTGGGTCAGGGACGGGCCTGAAAGTTTACATATTTGATGTCGAATTTTTTTAAAGTGAACATATTATTTTTATTCCGTTTGAATTCAGTGATGTGCTCCTAAATTTCTCCTTTTTTGAAAATCAGTTTCACATTTTAGGTACGGTTTGCATGTTTGATATGGATTTTTTTTTTACCTTTTCACCATTTTTGTTGCAGATTAAAGGTGAAGCTCCTGAACAAAGCATTTGTCTTCCTTCTGAAATTGGTAATGCACTCCTAAATTTCTTTCTCTTTTCTTTGATATGTTTGATTTTTTTTTTTTAATTTAAAAATTGACATTGCGTAGATAGCTGTTGTGAAGAACTAAGGCCTTCTATTTTCCATAAAGCAGGCTCTTAGTTTTTAATCCAGTAGTCTTATTAGTTTCCTAGGCCCATGTTCTATTTTGTTCTGTTGTCTCTGATTTTGAAAACCCATTTGCATCCTATGGCCTTCTTTCCCATTGGTAGATGAACTAAATCCCAAGTCTGATTTGTTTCAAGGGCCTGTATTTCAGCTTCCATAGCCCATTTCCAATGGTCTGATTTGACAGCCTGATCAAAACTGACTGGTTCCTTGAGCTTCATTACATTATTGAAGGCTTTCTGATTTTCAGCATCATTCCATTCTATCTTCAGAACCATGAATGAAGGTGATAACTCATCTGGAACAGTTGTTTTACTCCCTGGCATTTTAACTTCATAATCTTTGCAGGGAGTTGGGCAGTTCTTTGAGTTCTTTTGTTCTGCTGAATTGGAGTGAAAGGAGTAGTGTTCTGTTGCTCCTGCTCAGCTATTCTTGGCTCATTCTCAGCTTCCATTTCCTTTTGCTACTCTTCAATACCCTCCTCAAATTCTATTTCTTCCCCTCCATGACCATGATGCTCTTCATCCTCATTCTCTTCAAGTATGTTTCTTGTAGCTTCCCTTCTTAATTCCCCATCATCAGTGAGTATTCTTGATTAACATGAATTTCACCGTATTTTTCCTTTGAAGTTTCAGATCCATTTGCTGCTAGGAAGGGAAAAATTCTTTTCTTAAAGACCAAATCTCTACTGACAAAAATCCTTGCCTTAGATAAATCATAGAGTTTGTAACCCTTCTGTGCATATGGATACCCAACCAAAATACACCTTATCCCCCTTTCATCAAACTTATCAGTGGAATTTTTTGAAGGACTTGCATAACACAAACATCCTATTGTTCTTAGGTGATCATATGAAGGTTTTTTACCCATTATTTTTTCATGTGGGCTCTTCCAACCAATTTCCTTGTATTCATCCTTAATAAATTATCACTTATGATTTTAATTCTTTTGTTGAAATGATTTTCAACATGATTAATGAAATTTGCAATCACATTCACAACCTGTTTTTTTCTCATAATTAAATGTGTCCAGGTTACTCTACTAAAATCATCCAATATAGTGAGGAAATATTTTTGACCTCCTATATTTGCAGTTCTGTATGGACCCCATAAATCCATATGCACCAAAGAAAAATCTTCAATTGCATTGCTATTGCTGATATCAAAGGATAACCTGTGATGTTTCCCTAGATTACAACTGTCACAATACAACTCTTTTAATTCATATATACTATAGACTGGAATATGCTGTAATTTAGACAGAGAACAATGACCCAACCTTACATGAATTCTCCTAATCTCTTCTAAATCAACTTTCTTATTTACTGAACTACTACTTCTAGCTGCTCCAACCATCTTGCCATCAGTTCCTTCTTTCAGATTATTCTTCACATCTTCATTCTTCTTGAACTCATAAAGTCCATGCTTCTTACTCCCATAGCCTACATACTTCTTAGTAGTAAGGTCATGAAACATGCACCCATTCTGATAAAAAATGATTCTAATTTTCTCTTCTTCCAGGATCTTACCCAAGGATAATAAATTGTGTCTAAAATCAGGAATATATAACACATCTTTCAAGCATATTTCATTACTTAACTTCACAGAACCAAAGTAATTCACCTTTTTTACATTACCATCTGGCAACCTTACCTTCATGGTATTATTTAATCTCCTCAACTGATCAACGACTGCCTTATTACCAGCCTTGTGTCTACCATCATCCTTGCTCCTTCAGGTTCCTCCCTTGTATTCCTTTTCCCTTCATATTCTTAAACCAATTTGGATAGCCAATTAGTTGTAAGCATTCATCCTTTGTATGCCCTTTCATAGAGCAATGATCACACTTCTTCTTGTACTTCTCTTTCTTGGATTCCTTTTTCTGAGCCTCAAAGGTTTTCTGCTTGATTGCATTCAATGCACTGGCCACTGTCACATTCTCTCCCTGAGCTGCTTCATTGACCTCTCTCTATTTCTCTATCTGCTGGACTAGGTGAAAGCCACCCCTTCATATTTCTTAGGTTCAAGTCCCATTAAGAAATCCATGAGCCTGTTGCTCTCCCTAAGATCTTGAATCTTCTTCTGGACATTGCACTTGCAAGTGTTTTGTGCATCACACTCACATATAGGGTAGCTTTCCAGGCATGAAATTTCATCCTAATATTTCTTCATCATAGTAATCCGAAACTGTAAGTCCTTCCTGATGAACCTTGCTGAGCACCTTCTTAAGTTGATACAACTGTGTTGCATTGGTCTGAGCATACCTCTAACCAAGCTCATCCCATAGCTGCTTTGCAGACTCACACAATATGAGACTCTCCCCAAGCCTGTGTCTCATAGACTTGAACAGCCAGCTTCGAACCATGTGGTCATTTCTCATCCACCTTGAAAAATCCTTTGAGCTCAAACCAGGCTTCTTGCAGGTTCCATCAATGAACCCCTGCTTGTTCGTAGCAGCCAGAGACATCTTAATGCTCCTACTCCAGTTGAGAAAATTGTTTCCATTAAACACAATTGAGCTTATTTGCATCGATGGGTTACCTGAGGATGCCAAATAGAGAGGATCAGTATATCCAGCTCCACTGTCATCACCTAGGTTGCAAAGAGTCGGATTCGGGGTCAAAACCGGGTACGGGGACAGAAAACGATAAAATCAAAAATCTTTAAAACGGGAACGACTTGGGGACGTCAATAAAAATACACTAAAAAAAATTATACAAAAATTCTGGATACAACTATAGTATAAAGCGTTTGAAATAATAATCTTGACGTGTGTAATAAAATATGACATTTACATACTTCTTCCATCACATTTAGTATGCTCTAGTACTACCAACTTACCAAGGGTTTAACTTATTTATATTATTGAAAAGAAAAAACTAAGAAAACTAGAAAAGGGATGGGTCACGTGAGAATGAGAGTTTGAAACCAAGGGGGACAAAAAGGAGGCAGCCAGCTGTACAAGACTAGAATTCTTTAAAAAGAATTAAAAGCTGTACAAGATTCGAAAGGGAAATAGGAAGCCAGCTGTAAAGTGAAAAGGACACCAAAAGATGGTGATTGAAGAAAGGAGAAGAGAGAAAGGGAAAAAAATAAAGATCAAAGTTCTGTTCATTCAGAAGATAAAGATCGAAGAGGCACTGATGGTGGCCAGTCTAGAGTCTAGACAAACCTGGTGGTGGCCGGTGACGGCAACGACGAGGTTGTAGATGGAACATAGGTGATTGTCGAAAATGGTAAGAGTGCTTCAAACCAAATCCTAGATTCTTCCCCTTTTCCTTACCTATTCTGATCACAAGGGACGACAGTTTTGGCCCTTAGCCGTCTCGGAAACGTCCCCGTGAAACCACCTCCACGTCCCCGGCATGACAGAGTCGTACCCACCATTACCAAAGCGTATCGGGGTCTTTTTTTGCCGTACCCGCACCGTCCCCGCACCTCAGCCGTCCCCGGTACGGAAACGGTGCCCTGGGAGCTGTCCCCGTGCTTCCTAGGTTATCACTCTTATCTTCTTTTGCAGCCATTTCTAAAAACCTTACTCTCTCTGTATTAAAGAAATCTGAAATTTGTCAGCCCTAAGGCTCTGATACCATAAAGAACCTTAAACTTTGTTCTGTAAATGATAAGAATTCCATATTTTGTATTTTGTGTATTTATTGAATGAATATTACAAAGGCAGCAAGAAGGCCTTTTATATACATCAACAGATCTTCCTAGTACCTAGGGATTGAAAAAGAAATAAAGGCTGTACACTTGGCAAAATCAGAGACAACAGAACAAAATAAAACATGGGCCTAGGACACTAACTACTGGATTGAAAACTAAGAGCCTGTTTTATGGAAAATAAAAGGCCTTAGTTTTTTTTTTTTTTTTTTTTTTTTTGAGGGGAAAAAGGCCTTAGTTCTTCATGTTGTTTAGACTAAATGCTCTCAATTTTTTAAACGAAAAGGATCCAATTTTCTTATTTTAATCTTTTTTTACTCTTATTTGTTGCTTCTGGTTAATTTCTATTATTCATTTCAAGTTGCATAGCTTATAAGATATCTTTGATTTTAGACTACAGTTATAGTAGGATTATCAATTCACCTTGATTGAGATTTTCCTCAATTTCTCTCTTGCTTTAGCTCCCTTCTCTCTATATAATGGCCAAGTTATTACCCCTGGGTTTTATAATTGGTGTTAAACTTTTGATTATTAACTTTAATTCACTCTTTTATTCTTAATATATTCTTCCTGGTTAAACTACTTGCAACACCAGCATTCCTCCACTTTAAGGTTAGTTTATCAACATGTCAAAATTTGGGTTTCATTTTGTCATTTGAGTATTACATTGTTGGTTTGTCGAAAAAAAAACAATATACGTCGTTGGGAATTCATATGCTAGGATTGGTGCACTAAATATTTGTGTAACTCAAATTTTTTTGGCTTATTCTACTACTTTTTAGGGGATGGCTTAAACCACCTTAATTAGGTTATAATAAAGTGATAGTGTGTAGTGATGAGTGGGCTATTTGTTGGAGAGGGAATTTTGCAATGGCATGGGAGGGGTTGTGTAGTAGGCAGTGGAGGGGGTTGAAGGGAAGGTGTTGTACAGGGTTGGCTTAAACCACCTTAACCTTTGACATATGTTATAGTTTGTCTTATTGATTGAATTATTAGTTTTACATATGTTAGTTTAGACTTACTGATAGTTTGTCATATTACACAATATTATAGTTCATATGTCTAATGATATCATTTTGCAAATAGATTTGTCTAATAAACTAACAAACTAATTTTTAGGTAGACATATCTTACTTTTAAAACTTCATAATTAACTTTCCAAATCTGTATCCGCTAAAGGTGTAGACGTGTAGTACCTAGCATCTACGTACTTGAGTAATTCCCATTCAAAACCAATCGGGGTTTTTTTTATTGTTTTTAAAGGGGGAAATCAATCGGGTTTTGAAAAACTCTTCTATAATTCTAATCATATTTTTAATTGAGAATTCTTGACATTGTGTACACTCTTTGTCAAGCGCATATTATCCGTGCCAGCAGCCATATATTGATAAACATTAGCAACACCATTTAATGGATGCATTACCCTTAAATCGGGCATTGGAAGAACATCATCAATTATTGTGTACTTCTGTTTGAATACTACTTTTAAAACTAACAAACTAATATCTACACTAATTGTTAGGTAGAGTGGTAGACAATCTATAACATATAAAACTTACTGATGGTTAGTTTAGAGTTTAGACATATAAATAATATTATGATAGTTATGTTTAGACATATGAACAAGTAATAGTTTGTTGTTATCATTGTTTAGATAAATTGATTGTTAGGGCAATAGTTGCTGACATTTTTCATACCGATTAAACTAACAATAGTTTTGTATAGCTTTTTTTCTTTAGATTATGTTATGTTGTGCTATGATTATCAAAAGTCTCTACGTTGTTGTTATCTATGTTAGTTTTGTAGTTGTTTAGCTTGTGTACATACATGATCATAACATAGCTTGTGGTTCTAGGATAGTAACAATATCTAGAGACTTCTTGTAAAATGAGGTGTTAAATATCATTTCTCAACTTTAAAATTTTTGGTTACAAACCATAGGTAGTAATACAAACTCAACTACTTTTAAGAATTCAATTTTAATTTTGGTTTCGCCTTCCAAAGGCTATGATTGAATTTTGTTTTATTTGGAACAACTGAAGTAAGGTATTAATAGAGATTGATTACAAAAGTGGTATTTCATTAAAAATAAATGGGGGTTGAATTTGACAAAGATATTAGTTAGAGATTGTTAGTCTAGGAAGTTGAGGAGCCTTTGGTTGGTCCTAGCTTCATAATATTTAGGTAAGGAGATCGATGAAGGAGAAGAAGAAGGAAGTAATGTGTGATTTTGTTGGCACATATATTAGCATGCCTAAATCCTATTATGGAAAGAAGTGAACCAAGTTTAGTTCCGGAATGGTTGAGAAGCTCTGGAGGTAGTAGTTTGAGCCATCATGTATCATCATAGAAAACAGGTACTCTAGTAGGAATTGTACTCTAGTAGGAATTTATTTTTTTCAAAAAATTTATTTTTGTATGAAGTTTATTAATTTGTTTGTAACTGGTGTTCCTTTATGTGTGATTCCAGAATCCAGATCCATTGATGGCACTTTAAAAAAGAAATAGAAATTTGATCCCATCAGTCTCTTGGACATTTCTCATTCCTCCTCTCTAGACTGGAGTCCTACTAATTCTCAATTAAATAGAAATGCCTGCCATGTTTTTTCGCTTATTTTTTTTATACCAATTTTGACTTAAAATTTGATCATTAAGGGCAAAAGTGACTTCAAAAACCTTAACTATACAAAATTAGACAAACCCTTTTTTGTTTATCCATAGCTGCTATTTTGGCATTGTTTGAGGCTTTTCCATCTGTTTCTCTGTTAAATGCGAGTTGAATTCAGGTAAAAATCTCTTCCATTGATGTTCTGACCTGGTTAGTACTAGGACCCTGGTGCCCCGGCTGTAACTTATTCGCTTGACAATGATTTTAAAAATCTTTTCATGGTGGTTATGCAGGGAAAGACAATGAGAAGCAATCAACATGAGCTCTCTATAATGGGAGCTATTTTAAAATCTTTCTAAATAGTATTAATATCAAACTCTACCTAATAGTGTTATTCATATGCGGTGTCTAAAATTTCTTTTCTCTGCCCTAAAAACCCTTTTGTTGTTTTTTCCTCACTTTGATTGATTCTTTATGTTATTTTTCTAAGTTTGGGTAGTAAGTTATTTACAGGTTAATCTAGACTCAAATCTACTTGTATAAATTATGTCCATTGAAATTTTTGTGTTGTAGCTATTTATTAATTATCCATTTATGTATGATATACATAAGTACTGTATCAAACGCTTCTCTTCTACGTAATACACATCAATTAGCTTTTCCAACAGTTTGCTTAGCATAACACGACTTAAGTAATTCACATGAGTGTAATCATTACAACTAATGTTGGAACACGGGACGAGTAGTGCGTCGTGTGACAACTAGTATACCTAAATATCACAACCAGATAAAAATACCTATTCTTTGGTCTCCAATTTTGTACTACCTTCATTTTATATTATTTGCAATGTTTGCCAAAAATGCATGTTTCATATTCCTTGTAACAAATTGTTTTTTTCCTTTTCAAGTTGTTGTTGATCTTTATCTATCTCCTCATCACATGTACCTCTATTTTTCTCTCCATTTAAATTGTGCCTAGGAGTCTGTGTGAACACTTTTGTTGCAAATAATATGAAACTTATTTATTTTTATGTCAGTTGAAAATACATGTAACCTGATTTGTGGGTTCTTTTTTTGGTTTATGTTGTAGGATTCTAGAGAGAAATGGCAAACCAGGGTGCTAAGAAGAGAAAGGAAGAGAATGCTCGTCATATGACAAGCCTTCTTCGCCTTATAATTGGGTGTAATGTATATTTCAATTTGTGTCTTTTTTCTTTTTTAATTGTATTTGATTTGATATGCTTTGAATTGACTTTGTGCAAATTTGAGTTTTTCTCCTGTGATCAAGAGCAATGTTGTTTCTGGACAAAATGTAAATGTTTGTCTATCTTAAATGGAGCCACAAATCTGACTTTGCTTTAGAATTTTCCAAATTGAAATAAAGTGACAAATTCAAATGTTTGTATTTCTTATATAATGCTATGTAGAATTTGGTTGTTGCATATCAAATCTTGATTGAAATCCCCTTGGTTTGTCTAAGACTGAATCTTAGGCAACAAAGTAATTTTGATGCTGATGTGCTTAGGGGGTAGTGCAATTATTGATAAATATATCTTTCTTGGATTATTGATAAATATATCTTTCTTGGATTATTGATAAATATATCTTTCTTGGATTATTGATAAATATATCTTTCTTGGATTATTGATAAATATATCTTTCTTGAATTATTGAGGATAGCGTTAAAGTATTCGTTCAATTTACAAGATGTTACTTTGAATTAGCATAATCTAAGCTTCATAAATGGCAGAAAAATCAGAAGAATATTGTTGTATTATTAGCATGCAAATTACAGTAAAAGACATTGAGCTTTTGAGAGGGAAGATGCTCATTCTCTCCCAATAACAAACTAAAATAATCTTCAATATTCACCACAAACCTTTCCTTACTCTACTGAGTCTATTCTCCTCTATATATTTATAGAAAAATTGACATGGTAACCTATTCCTCAACAGGTCAAGCCTCTATTAACCAACTTATATTTAGCATTTTTAAGCTACCCCTTCCCAACTTAACTAGTTCATAATAGATGGTTGGATATTTTCTTTTCCCCACCTTCAAAAAATTATGTATGATTTGTGGTTCTAACCATAGTGTTGCTTCTTGCTTGGCATTTCACTTTTAATGTTTTTATAATATATCAGCTTGCATTATGACATCATTGCTACTTCTTAGAATCACTCTACCTTTGGAGAGCTATTTCATTTATTGGACAATGTTTTGGAAATGGATGCTGACCTCTTTCATTAATCTTTTATTTTTGGTGTCTCACCCTACAAGGATAGCTTTCTACTCGATGAAACTATTAAATGGTATATACTCAAATTCAAAGTATATCCTATAGCTAAAGCCTTTAGCTATGATTTTGTAATGGCTAATGGCTTGTCTACCTCATATAGAGTGAGTCAACTAATCAGTAAGGTTAAGTTATTGCTCTAAAGTCTAAACTCCATAACATGATTTAGTGCTACAATGCTTCCAACATCTGACTTCTTTGTATTACTTATTTATCTTGGAATATTAATAGCTATGAATCTATTTGTTCTGATGTTTTAAATGTGCTGGGAAAGATTAGCATATTGTATATACTTAGAGAGCAAAAGACGTTATAAGCAAAATGGCAAATTGTGT
The DNA here is from genome assembly GCA_951394345.1 of Salicornia ramosissima. NCBI lineage: Eukaryota > Viridiplantae > Streptophyta > Magnoliopsida > Caryophyllales > Amaranthaceae > Salicornia > Salicornia ramosissima. The sequence goes on along the minus strand of OX596233.1, from coordinate 43,836,524 downwards.
AAGAACAGTTTGAGCATTTCCTGATTAGCTGGGAAAATCTTAGATGTTGGCTTTATTTTGCTTTGTTGCATTGGTCCTCAATGGGCAAATTCTTGTTGATCATTTTAGTGGTTAATGAGTAGTTTTAATGTATCTTCATATATTCCAATGCTTTGTAAATCGTGTCTGCTCATACATACCCTATAAACAGAGATGATATGATACATGAAGGATAAAAGGAAAGAATAGCTGTCACAACTTGCTTTCTTCGAGAGAATTTTGTGCAAAGTTTTCTTTAAAGTGTGACAAACTTTCAAACACAAACTTTGTTGGATTGTTTCTGTTGAACAAACAAATTCTATTGTTTTTCGTTGAATCCTAATAGCTTTCTCGTGCAACTTGATTGTTCCATAGAAAATAAACAAATAACTATTCTTAAAATGTTTAACATGCCTTGAAATTTTTATCTGCTCGTTATATATAACCATTTTGTAACATTTTTTGCTTTTTTTTTTTAAGCTTGTCACATATTCACTAATTATTGATTTATTAGATTCTTCCTTTTGGGCTTTTCTTGTTATCCCTACAAAACTAAAAGAATAATTTTTTCTATTCAATGCACTACGGTAACAGTAATGGTTTTCATGCTCAGGCTGCCTACTTCTTGGTAAGGATGGTATTTTATCATTCTTCTGTCTCATGGAAGCATTATGTTGGCCTAATATTGACAAGTTTGGCCTATGGGATTCCATATAAACAACTTGCTAGTATGGCTAAACCTTCCATTACAGATGATGGCGAGCTTATAGATGGAGGGTTTGATATGAGCACTGGAGGAATTTGTGGGTAAGGTTTTTTCAATCCAGTTCCTTGTCTTTTCTTCTTCTTCTTCTTCACTCCCCAATTTTTACCGTGGATGTGCTATGTTTCTAATATCATAATATTCATGATTTTATGGTGAAGTTTAATGAAATCCTATTACTGATGTTATAAAAATGACTTTGACACTATATATATATATATATAGGGTTGGGTTATGGTGAGAAATTTTCTATCATGAGAAGGTGAGAAAAAGATAGAGACATTGATTATGACCTATAGATACATTGACTATCAACTATAGGTACATTCAACATGACTATAAATACATTGAGTAAAAATATATTGACTTTATGCTATAAATACATTGACTCCAAATTATAGGAGGATTAAAGAGGGAAATCAAATTTAAACTTAGTCATTCATTTTTTGATCAAAGGATTGTGGTTGTTTCTCACCCTTCTCACCAAAACTGCATTTTTCACATGAGCCTACTTTTATATATATATTATTCCCCACTTTGAAGAGGTAATTATCTCTAAGAATTGCACTGTGTTGCAGGTATTTGCATGACATAATCTACATTACAAGTTTTGTACAGATAGCCTCAGTCATTTCTGACAAGTTTTGGTACACATACTTGGTGGTAAGTCCTATTGATTGATTTGCTTCGCAGGGTGTGTGTGTGTTTTCTGTGTCTGCTTTGCAAATTTCATTCTAATGATTTTGTGTCTGAGAATATTCTCGAAGTTCTCTCTCTTTATTCTTCTTCAGCTGCTTTATAAACTGTGATAATAGAAGGTATTGAATTAGCAGGGGAGGGGGGGGGGGCTCAAGGCTCCAGGTCTAGCATTGTTTATGTTTACCTTAAAAATATAGATGCATCAGACCTATGAAAGGAAGCTCTGCTGTTGAATTTTGTTATCTGGGAAATTTGCAATTCTGCTTTGTAAAAAATTATAAATGGGTGTTTGTTATTATCATGAATATTTATGATGGGCCTTTAACCTTTTAATCCGTGAATTGTGCACACGAGTGTATAATGCATACCATTCGCCTACATTTAAAACAAAACATCATTATTAAGAATTTAGAACAATTTATATTGAACATCATTATTAAGAATTTAGAACATTTATATTGAACACGAGTTCACGGCTATAATGTGATGTTGTACTAATGCTAATTGCTACTCAAAACAGCAATCAAATACATACGTGATGTAAAACTTGTATTGGGATAGAAAATGGTCAACTAAAACTCACAGAGCTTTCACTGATGTATCTAGTTTATAATGTCCAACAAAGAATATATTGAAGTTTTTTGTATTTGCCTTTGCATGACTCATTATTTTCACCAGAGTTGGTGCTATAGACTGGAGAATTTGAAGAGCAATTCTGGAAATCACAGATCAAGTGTAGGGAACTTGAGCGAAATAACGATAGCAGCAAGAAGAATGTTTGAGTGATAAAACAGTGGGAAAATGGATAAACAAATGTAATATTAATATTTGATTAATAAAATCAGAGGATTAAACACAAGATAGTTAGCAACTTGAGGTTGCAAGTCTCCAAAAGAGTGACTTTAGGTCACAAATCTCTCAAAGTCTCAAGCCAAAGCCTTTTCAATATTTTTCTCAATAATCCTAACTCCTTACTCCCTACCTATATATATTGCTACTACCTTACTTGATTTTGTCTCATTCTAGTACATAGAATCACCAAAAGCTAATAAAATCACCAAAAAGTTAGCAAGACAAAATACAAGTAAAAAGGACAAGGCACAAGGGTAAAAGTAAATAAAACAAAAATAAAAATAATAAAATCCTAAAAACTCATTTAATTACTTGGTGCATTGCAGTTGGACCATTTAGTCTTTTAGAGGGTCTTGAAGCCTTTGCTTGTTGTGTCAGTTAGACTGATAGAATAAATGGGGAAAAATATTATGCCTATTAAACTTTACTTGGCTTTATGAAATGTTTTAAGGATGTAAAAAGATTATAATAAAATGTTTTAGGAAAAGTTTATATGAATAAACCAACCTTTATCACATCTGCAAGTCTGCAGCTAATAAACCCACCTTTGAATAATCTCAAAACAAACCCACCTTTGTACCCCATCTGCCCATGATGAACCCACCTCATTTAATGACCTGAAGTAGTAGGTGAAAGCAAGTTAATCTGTTTAATTTTCAGAATCCACAACAACCCATCCAATAGAATTCAAAATATTCAATATTCTAACGACCAAGTACTTCAAACCAGGAAACAGATTTCCTAATAAAAAAAACCCAGGAACCAGATTACATAAAATTCTGATTTCTCAAAAATAAAATTCCACTACTAAAACATCACAAAATCCAAGGAGAAAATGAAATCATTTAATCTTCAGATTAAAAAAAAGGAAATCAATTAATCTTCAATTGGGGATTCAGAAACAGAATTGGATCCATGCCCCTCAAATAAAGAAATTAAGAATTTGTTGGGTATTCAGTGGAGTTGGAGCAGTAAGGCCTGCCGGAGAATCGAAGACAACTTTAAATCCACGGCAAAGAGGGTCACAACTTTCGAGATAAAAAGTTGAAATGTCAGCTTCTTCTTCAACCTTGTTTAACAAATTCTTAACTTGGCCTCTGAGAAGAGCTTCACCTGAGCCTGGAGTTTTCTTGTACTAGCAATTATTACTCCAAAATTGGATTTTTTTTCTTTCAAACTCCCACTTGACAGTCCAACACTGGTTGAATCATTTGTTATGTCAATCAATGCCGATCGATCCTGTCCATTTCAGAATTTTTCATTTTTTCTGAAAAGAAATGAAATTAATGAAATTGTATCATACCTAATCACAAGAGAACCCCATAGGCCATAAAACATAATCAATAATGAAATAAGTGAAACAGAAAATGAAAATAAATAATTACTTGATGTTTTTGGCATTGCTTGTTGGGTTCTTCGTTAATTGTTACAATAGCCTTAGCTTGAGACCTTCTAATTCTCCTTGTAGATGAAGAGGTTTCCATTGAAGCGTAAAGTGAGGGAGAAAAAGAAGGGGTGAGGGAGAAAAATGAAGTGAAGGAGGAGAGACTGAAATCACGTATGTATGGGTGGGTGCGTTTTTTTTTTTTTTTTTTTTTTTTTTAAATTATGTTTAATTAAGATTTTTTCTTTTGTTTTCATTTGTTAAAAGTTCCAAAACATGTCTCAAATTGAATGCAACTTTTGACTTTAACCGGTTGACTGGGTTAACAGTCATTTGGTTTGTTATAGACAGATGTGGTACAAAGGTGAGTTTATTTTGGGATTACACAAAGATGGGTTTATTAGTTGCAGATATGATAAAGGTTGGTTTATTGATTTAAATTTTTCCAATATTTTATTGACACTCGTATATCCAATTTCATGTCTTAAAAAACAAGGTGTATTGTTTCTAATTATTGATATGTTGCTCAAAGTCTTCATTTATCCTTTAGTACATGCGTCCATCCCTCATCATTGAATTAGGTTGTCGAAATTGGACACCTTTCTTTGGACTAAAAAAATTTGGAACTTCTTCATCATTAAGCAGGTCACTGACCCTTGGTACATGTCCATAATTGGCAGGGGTTACATAAGATGATCAATAGGTGAAATTTTGATGATTCTTGCAGATAGATTAATGATACAGAAGTTTTTTTATTCTGCCATTACAATAGGGTGCAAGATTGGACTAGCTAGGAACTCTCTCTCATGTTTAATGAATATGAAACCATGGGATAAAATTTGAGCTAGCGTTATTTGAGCCTTTGAGGCCATGTAAAGGGTTCGTGCTTTGTTCAAAATACTTATTTGACAGGATTATTGGTGTTTCAGACAATTCTTTTGTAATTTAAATACTAGATTTTTTTTTTTTTTTTAATATAAAAAATATCAACATATCTTTGAGTGAAGGATCAAGTTTGTGCATAGGCCAGCATTGTTTGATACATACTATCAATAGGCCTAGCTCCCGTTTACTTCAGTTCAATATTGTTGAACTGGAATTTTTTTTTTTTAACTTTTTGAAAACAGGTTATTGCTGGTTAAAACCTACTTTTAATAATTTACTGTAGTTATATTTACTCTAAAGTCAAAGGTAGCAATTTTTGTGAATTAAAATTGTACTTGTTAAAATTGCTATCTTTCTACAGAATATAGCTGATTTTCATAATTATATTATTATTTTTTTGTTTAACAAGGTTTGATCAGGTGTAATAAGATCCAATTGTTTTTTTATAATCAACGTTAAGCAGGTCCAATAAATTCAATAAGTTTAGTAAGTTCAGGTAAATTTAGTTTAAATAAAATCAGGTGTAATAGGTTGAAGATGAGAAAAACACCCTTAGTCTTGCTTGTGCTTTTACAAAACTTAGTTGGAACGGGGTGGATATTTCCCTTTTCTGAGTTTATGGAACAGCTTTCTGTAATATGTTGTAATGTCTCCTTTTTATGTAACTCTGCCATGTTTATTTTAGATACCAGCATTTGCAGCTTATAAAGCCTCTGGTTTCATCAAAGGCTTCATGTCACATGATTCTGAGGTACTTTCCTGATTTGGGATTAACCATGTTAAGAATTAGAATTCTGAGGCACTTTCGGATCTGTTTATTTTTATTTTGGTTCGTCACAATAAATTTATTTGCAGGGGATGGAAGAGGATGAAAAGACCCGTAAGAAGAGGGAAAAGATGGAAAGGAAAGCTTCACGACCCAAGTTTGTTAAAACTAGAACAAGATGAGTGAGTGTCTTGAAGGTCATTATTATGTATCAAATACTGCATAATAGAGGATGTATGTTGTGGTAAAAACTGAAATTTGATTAGGGTTTCTATGAACTATACTGTATTCAATTCGTCATGCAATCTAACTTATAAACTTGTTTAGGTTTCTTTTTTGAATAAATCTAGCTAATATATTGTCTCTAATTATTGTATTCCGATAAACAACAAATTCTAGCACCAGTTTTGAGAGTATCATCAAACTACTTTCGTTCCAAATTTAATACAAGAATGAGAGAATAGGTTACTTGTCTCAAATTTATTTTGATAAATTGGCTTGCTTATAGCATTAAATATCTTTTTTAATATTTGTACAAAATGGTTTATTGCATTTAATTTGAACGGGGAAATATTAATGATATATATATATATATTTTTTTAACAAACTAAACTATTGATCATATCATAACAATCCAAACTTTATATCATATTATATATTTCCGCTGGTAGACCAGTTCACTAGTTCACAAACTAGAACAGTTAAGAAAGAATTTTTTTTAAGATACACTCAATCCACTTCCTTTTTGAGTGCTAGTGAGACCTTCAGAAACAATCTGCTATGATTCCTGCTGAAATGCCAGATAGCTTGTATTTTGAATTATGAAATAATAATATTTAACGTTTTATTTAGTGTTGTATAATTTATTGATTTAATTTTCCAATACCATATTTCTCAATTTTAAAGCTAGTGATGTGATGACTTTTTGATGATTTAATTATGAATTTTCGTGTTAGAAATCAATTTTATATAACTATTGAGCTGTTTGAAACAATGAAACCCACAACCCTAGGATTTGTGATACTATTCCTTGCATTTCTCTTTATTGAAATAGAATGTGAGACGCTTATCACCCTTGATTGCACAACTGGAATATTAATTACCACCCTTATCATAACCTTGGGGAATTTTCATATACACATCCTCTTGCAAAAAACCATGTAGAAAAGAATTATTTATATCTACATGATGCATATTTCAATTTTTTTTATGGTGGCGAAGGCAATGAGAATTCTCACAAATGATTATTAGTCGGGAAAAGGTGTGTTTATAGTCTTTCCCTTTGATTTGTTTGTCCCCTCTTTCAACCAATCTTGCCTTAAGCCTTTCAACACTTCCATATGGCTTATATTTCACTTTGTAGATCTACTTCTTGTCAATAGCCCTTTGCTTGCTTGGTAGCTTTGTCAATTCCCAAGTGCCATTGCTTTCAAGAGCCTTCAATTCTTCTTGCATAGCTGCCCTCCATTCTGGACTGTTGTTCGCCTCCTGAAGCTATTTGGCTCCCTTACTTGCATCACATTTTCCATGAATTTGATGTAATTCATAGGATATTCTTTCATCTCTTTGATTTTATTCACTGTGAATGACTGAGAAATATCCTCCTCTTCATTAATTTCTCTGGTTCTCTTTTAAGGGATTCTGACATCATAGTCTTGGAACCTAGCAGGCATCCTTCTTTATCTCATGCATGGGTCTTTAATCCTCATTACTTCGAAGATCCTCCCTTGCTTCTTCTTCTCTGCACTGCAGATGTGATTCACCTGTCCTTGGTGTTTCTGTATCTTCAGAAGCTTCTTGAATCATCTGAGGGGTTTGAGCTGAGGCTGAATGTTGAAATTATATTTTATTTTTATGTAAAGAAAGAAAAGAATGGGAAAAGAAAAGAAGACATACTACACAAAACTGAATAGTATTTTCCACACACAAAAATAACAAATACAAAGCATCATCTTATACTAAAACAAAATAACAAGAAATACTAAAAATTAGGAAATCATCCCATGACTAAACCCCACTAACAAACCCATTAACTCAACTTTGAAGGACTATTTCCATCACTCAATTGATCTTGTGTCCTCAATATCCACTGCTTGCTGATTTTCAATTTGATCATTTTCAACATAGATCACTTTTGTGATCCCCTGCACATACATCTTTGTTCTCTAGATCTGAAGCCTTTTGAAGAGGTAATAATATTTCTTCCTTGAAAATAACAATAATACTACTATCAAAGAGCCTTTTTCTCTCAAGATCGTATAATTTATAACCTTTTTTCCCCTCAGGATATCCAACCAATTAGCAAGGTTGCCCTTATAGCTCTCTTTTCAAATTTATCTGTATTCTTTTGATTACCACTTGCATAACATAGACACCCTATTACTTTGAGATGGTGATATTTTGTTTTGATATAGTCTTTCAAAATGTGTTTTTCACCCCAAAACAGGATAAGGAGGAAGATTAATTAGGTGTGTTGCAACCAAAATACACTCACCCCATGGGAACTTAGGTTAATTAGCATGCAGCCATATAGTGACCATTACCATGGAGATGAAATTCTGCTGTCAAAGAACATAGCTTAACAAGAAAAGTAAATAGTTATATACTTCATTCGTTAAAATTGATTTACATGCAATATAAGGAGTTTTTACACTATTTATTATCTTGTAGGACATTATAATTTGTGATTTATAAGTTTGAAAAATTATGGCCATTAGGATCTTATTAGATTCGTTGTAATTAATGAGTACTTAATTAAAATACCCTTTTTTTTAATTTTTTACAAAATCAAAATTAAAGATACTGGTAGTTTATATTGTGCATTAGAAAGCGTGAAATACTTTAATATTGTGAGTAATATGGAACGAAAGTAATATATAGATTAAAGATCGAAAAACATAAAAGAAATGCAAAGTCTGGTACAAATATATATATGTATAAAAGAAATCAACAATACACCATAGGAAGTAGTAAATAAATTAAGTAACCCAAATATATAAATGCAACACAATACAAAGCACAAAGAACAAACCAATTTGATCAAACATATAAAAAAACCTAAGGCACTTAGTTAGAAGGAGGAGAAGAGAGGAATGGGATGGAAGGAATGGAGGTAGGGAGAGTTGTAGGCATGTTCGGCATCGGAGGAAGACCCGCCGCCATGGAGGGCATGTTTGGCATTGGAGGGAGACCGGCCGGCTTAGGGATGGAGGCCATGTTCGGCATTGGAGGAAGTGCGGCCGGCTTAGGGATGGATGGCATAGTAGGCATGTTTGGTAGTGGCGGCATAGCGGCCGGATTAGGCAAGTTTGATGGTTGTGGCGTGTTTGGCATTGGTGGGAGTGTCACCTGAGGCACCGTTGTTTGGAGGAGCTGCCGTGCTCCTTCGCCAACGTCAATGCTTGCCACCGCCATGGCAATCACGAGAGCTACCACGAAGAATTTGTTAGAAGCCATTATATTGGTGCAGCTTTCAAGTTTTTTTTTTTTTCTTAGCTTGTGTGTCTATGTATGTAGGTATGTTATTTGATTTCAAAATTTTGTAGTATAATAGCGCTTGTATATGGAATGAAATGTTTTTGTGGGAAGTAAAGATTTGATGATGTGTGGTTTTATAGTATGCCAATTTTGGGGTTTAGTCTTAAAGGTCTAAGGTAGTTAAGTATGTTGCTTACCAAATATGTGCATTAGTAATGTCGTTGAGCAAAGTTTGAAGAATGTATATTAATCTATGAGAGGGAAGATCGAAGTGTTCTAACTACCAATTTGTGATTATATCACCCACAATAACAATTAACAATCACCCAAGAGGATATTCAAACAAACAAGCAAGCGACCCAAATAACAATGGAGAAATCATGAATAATAACACAAGGAAATTACCGTGGGAAACCCGAGCACCGGGAGAAAAACCCACCAACTAGCACTATGTGAATCAGTGAAGAAGATGATGAACAACACAATTCAAGCATCAATGGCATACCATTGCAATGCACTCACAAACTCTCAAACCCTAACTCTTAGTGTTTATAATTTGTGGAACAAACATTCAATGTATGACCCAACCCAAACCCCTCTCAAGATTGCTCTCAAACCCTCTTTCTAGTGTTTACAATCTTAGGGTTTTTGCTTCTTTGTGTTCTTGTTGTTCTGTTTCAGATTTGGGGAAAGAGGAGTATTTATATCACGAGCGAAAAAACAGAACACGCCAGCGTCGCACCCTGCGACATCTCGGTCGCACCCCGTGAGGTAGCCATTGTCCAAAATTTAGAACCAAACAACCCCCAGTTTCGCACCCCGCGAAAACCTGGTCGCACCCCGCGAGACTGTCTTTCTACCTCTTCGTAAAACGGTTATAACTTTCTCGTTTCTCATCCGAATCAAGCATATGACCTACCGTCGGAAAGCTCTTGAAACAAGCTATCACCTTCAACTTGAATCACCTCAAAATCATGTATAGAATGTGAGATATGACCATTCAAAGTTGGACTACTCCATAAAACCATCTCTACAAAACCCAACAATCTACTTTTATGATTTTGGTTTGGTTCGTTACTAAAAAGTGAAGGTTGATTAGACCTTGTTAATGGATGAGTCAAGTCATTATTGGGTTACTTACAAAGAATTAAATAGTGGGTCGTTAGCAGTCAGACTAATAAATTATTAAACATAAATCAAATTTAAGGTAATCAAAAGTTAAGTGTATACAAATCTATATAACTGATGTGTAACTATTTATGTCAAAACCTTTTGTTTAAGCAAAACTATCATGCTATTATCTGTTACCTTGTATTGTTCCTAAATGATAATGTCTTGTCTAGTAAAGGCCTTTTTGAGTAAATACCATATTAAGTTGACCCTAAGTCCCTAACTACATTCTCATTGGGCTGTTTGCCAAATAACTAGCTGACAATGAGAAACTATTATTCTTTCTTAATTGTTTAAAAAGGACACCTTGCGACATATTGGTAAAAAAAAAAAATTTAAAAAATAAATCAGGCAACAACTTAGTATAAAAAAGACACCGACAACATATAGGTCAAAAAACACATCTATGTGCGTTCCCTTCAACTTATTTAATTTGAACTGACTTGACCTGATCTGAGCTGACCTGACCTTATTAAACCTATTAAACATGCCTTAATTATAGCTTATTACAACTGATCTGACTTGTTCAAACCTGATAAGTTCTGAGGCTTGATATTTTTTTTAAAGAGAACGCACCCTAAATTGATTTTGTCTTGTGCGTGTTTCACATTTGCCTAATTTTCATATTTTCAATTTTTTTTTTGTGAGACAGTACTTTATTTCATTGTTTTAGTTACTTTTAATATAATTTCCCTTCAAGAATAAATTAGTTTAAACCTAATCAGCCTGTAATGAAGAGCTTTATTATTATTATTATTATTATTATTATTATTATTATTATTATTATTGTAATTATTATATATTATTATTATTTTTATATTATTATTATTATTATTATTGTAATTATTATTATTATTGTTATATTATTATTATTATTATTATTATTATTATTATTATTATTATTAGGGTTTTTCTAAGCTATGCCCTTGAGTTTTACGGCTTTCTAAGTTGTGCCCATGCTTTTTGAAAATTCTAAGTTATGCCCCTCAACTTAGGTTTTCTAATTAACAGTGTCCACTCCGTTAAATCAACGTTAAAAGATCCGTTAAAAGGAGTTGCATTTCGTGGAAAGGTCATTTCCCCTCTAAAATTCTAAGGTTTTTAGCTGATTTTCACCTTTTATAATTGATGTATTTCACTAAAATAAATGATGCATTACCTTGTAAATGATGCATTTCCCTAAAATAAAGGGTGAAAATCAACTAAAAATCGTAGAATTTTAGAAGGTAAATTACATTTTCAGGAAATGCAACTCCTTTAAACAAATCTATTAACATTGAGATAACAGAGTGGACACTGTTAACTTTAAAACCTAAGTTGAGGGGCATGACTTAGAAGTTTCAAAAAGCATGAGTACAACTTAAAAAAGCGAAAACCTCAGGGGCATAGCTTAGAAAAACCATTATTATTATTATTATTATTATTATTATTATTATTATTATTATTATTATTATTATTATATAACGAAAGGGGGAATTAAGTTGCGGCGGTGTTGTCCAAATGGATTACCACACGTACTACCCTTACTCATCCTTTATAATTGTTAGTTAAGTAGCTAGGGACAATTTTGTCATTTGTGTATTAAAATGTTCCATAAAGATATTTGATTATTGAAATCATTAATAGCCTTACTTAAAACACGTAATCACAATTAAAAAATTGTAAGTACCATATAATTGTAAAATTGTATTATTCAAATTCTCTTAACACTCTAATTAAAATTTATTCATACATAATAAACTTTTTACAAAATTATTAAACTATTTACTCAATTTGTAATATACTTACTATGCATAAGCGAAATGCAAAAATTAGATTAAATTCAAAAAAATCAAAACAAAAATTGTATAAAAGTTTTTAAAATTTATGTGGGAAGTTAGTAATTTTATTGTCCAGTTAATGTTGTTAACAAATACTTTAAGATTATTTTACGCATTGCGTGCAAAAAAAAAAACTAGTTATTATTATTACAAGATGTTATTTTCCATTAAAAGATGATTTTTTTTCCCATTATCTCTTCCACAACAAAGGACATAAAAAAATAGATTTAAAATTTTTAAGGAAAAATTAGATTTAAAATAATTAAACACAATGAAAATACAAAAATTAGGCAAGTGTAAGTATTACACACAAAAGGCAAATTAATTCAGATGTGTTATGTAATATATATTAGTGGATGATCATTATACCTTAATAATATATTAGGAATATTCTAGACTAGGGTTTGTTCTTGAAAACCCAAATAGCTTGTACATATATATCTCTCTCTATGAATGAAAGTGATAACTTGTTTTCCCTATTTTTCAAAACACTTTATCAGCAACAGCTCTAGGGTTTAGAGGGAAAAAAAAAAACTACCGTCATTTTTAATTTCCTCCACTATAATTCATCTTCATCCCGTCTTGATCTTCATCGATCTCCATCTCCATTGTTTTCAATCCAATTCTTCTTTTCTCTGCAATTGTTATGGGTGATTTTTTTTTTTTACTAAAATTTCACCTTAGTTTTTTTATTTTTATCAAAAGGGTCCCTTTTAAATTAATTAATTTATATAAAAACGCAGCAAAAAGACTTAAATTACTAAAACCCTTAGTTTGTTGCATTCTTAATGCTGTGTTTGACTACTTCCTTAGCTACCTTTCTGCTTATTTATTTTATATCTATATTTAATCACCTAATTTGCGTTGGTTATAATATGTTGAGCTTTTTAGAGTTTAGTGATTTTCTCCGATAGTCACTCGTTCCAAACACTTGATTAACCCGCCATTAAAAGGCTAGTTCCATTCTTTTAATAGCGGTTCTGCAACCGCTATAAAAGGTCAGTTCCATTTTAAATAGCGATGCGATTAATTAAAAGCAATTTTAATCGCTATAAAATGTCCTTATAAGCGGTAGTGCGCGCATAATGGATGGACGAGATACGTGTAAGAATTCGGACTAGTCATGGATGGATTAGGGGGAACGGAAAATAGTTCTGATCTGAATCCGAAATTGTCAAAGTGGTTTGATATGAATTCAATTTGAACGGTCCAATTTGCAAGTCTGATCTAACCTAGACTGATGGTGATTTTTCTGTATGCTCCTCTGATTTTCTGATGTATGTAAAAACATTATCACGACCATGGCCGTGAATGTTGTTGTCGACATGATTTTCGATTGACATCCAATAGGTGGGTCGATGTGATCGTAATGGTTGTTTTCATATATATAGCTACTTAATTAGTGCGTTGAAACAATAGGAGCGATATTTAACAATACAATTTAAGTTGAATGAAACGCACCCTTAATTAATTAAATGGAATATGTCTAATTAAGTTTTAACTTAAACTCTTAATTATGTGCTTCACAAAAATTACCAACTTTGAATAAAGGGGGTGCATGTGTTGAGATATCATATCCTTCAAAGTTAGTAGTATTAGCCTACTAGGCTAGGTTTCCTTTATTGTTGAGTGTGAAGTCCTAAATAAAGCTAGGAGAATTGGTAATTGTCATTGCTTACTTGATCTTTCATGAAGCTAAGGGAAATAAAAAGTCATTTCTTAAAGTAACTAATTAAAGTAAACACAATAAATGCTTTAAGTATATAGAAAATAAATCAATAATACACCAGTAACGCAATTATATAAAAGCAATAAAATAATTCAATACAAAATACAAACCAATTCATACAAAAAAAAAAAAAAAAAAAAACACCAACCTAATTAAAGTATACAAAAATCATATGATATATGCTTCTTCCCTTGTACGTAGTACATGGGGAGGCATTAAACGTACGTACACATGCAATAATAATACAAAAAATGTAGATAGTCTTAATAATTAATTAATTGGAAGGAGGAGAAGAGAGAAATGGGATGGAAGGGATGGAGGTAGGGAGAGTAGTGGGCATGTTGGGCATTGGAGGAAGACCCGTCGGCATGGAGGCCATGTTTGGCATTGGTGGAAGACCGGCCGGCTTAGGGATGGAGGCCATGTTCGGCATTGGTGGAAGTGCGGCGGCATTTGGGACGGAGGCCATGTTCGGCATCGGAGGAAGACCCGCCGGCATGGAGGGCATGTTCGGCATTGGTGGAAGAGTGGCCGCGTTAGGGATGGATGGCATAGTAGGCATGTTTGGTAGTGGAGGAAAAGCCGCCGGCTTAGGCAAGTTTGATGGTTGTGGCATGTTTGGCATTGGTGGGAGTGTCGCCTGAGGCACCGTTGTTTGGAGAAGCTGCCGCGCTCCTTCACCAACGTCGATGCTTGCCACCGCCATGGCAATCACGAGGGCTACTAGGAAGCATTTGTTATAAGCCATTGGTGCAACGAACGTTCAAGTTTTTTTTTTCTTCTTTTGTGTGTGTTGTGTGTGTGTATGTTTAAGGAATGAAAATAAATGTTTTTGTGGGGAGTAAGGATTTGATGATGTGGGGGGTTTTATAGTATGCAAATTTTGGGGTTTAGTCTTAAAGGTCTAAGGGTAGTTACATATGTTGGTTACCGAAAATGTGCATTAGTAATGTCGTTGAGCAATGTTTGAATTGAAGAATGATTATTAATCTACTTTTATGCTTTTGGTTTAGTTACTAAAAAGTAATGGATGAGTCAAGTCATTATTGGGACACTTACAAAGAATTAGTAATGAGTTGTAAGCAGTCGGACTAATAAATTATTAAACATAAATAAAATTTAAGGTAACTAAAAGTGAAGTGTATATAAATCTATCACTACTACAAAAAACACCTAATACACTCTACCTTACGCATCAATTTAATTAATGTCTGATGCATAAAGCTAATGTGTCACATCTTTCAATAAAGTTGGATGCAATAGCGTTGAGAAAATTTTTGAAACAAAAACCTATTGTGTCCCTTCTAAAATAAAATGTGATACAAAAAGTTTTCGAATCCACTTATATATTATGTGTGATGCCATAGGGGTATGGTTATTGTGTCACCTATAATATAACAAGGGATACATTAGGCTATTGCATCACCCTTAACATAATAAGTGATGCATAAACTTTTTGTGTCGGTTTATATTATATGTTTGATGTGGTAGGGTATTGCATCAAGTTTATTATATTCACCGATGTGAAAAGTTATTGCATCATCTTTGACTTAATAGCCGACATATTAGGTGCTATATATGTATGAAATTGCCCTATTGCATCGGCTAATAATGGTAGGTGATGCATTAGGTTCAATGATTCTAAATATTTCTAATGTGTCTAGTTTTTTATACTATGTGACACATTAGAATATCAAATTTACTCAATTAATGTTATGCATCCCTTATTTTATGTAGTTGGATGCATTATGTTTATTTTTTTTACCAAAATTTGATATTAATATATCAAAACATTTTCTTTTACCAAAATTATC
The DNA here is from genome assembly GCA_951394345.1 of Salicornia ramosissima. Lineage (NCBI taxonomy): Eukaryota > Viridiplantae > Streptophyta > Magnoliopsida > Caryophyllales > Amaranthaceae > Salicornia > Salicornia ramosissima. The sequence goes on along the minus strand of OX596233.1, from coordinate 43,821,147 downwards.
ATGCTATTATTCGTTACCCTATATTGACCTTGACTGATAAGGTCTAATAAAGGCTATGTCGAGTAAATATCATATTACTTTGACCCTAACCAAGCCAGATTCTTATTGGGATATCTTTCTTTCTTTCTTTCTTAATTGATCGCACTTTCATCGGTGGGTTCGCATTTTATATTCAGTGTATCAACATTATCACGTAGTCGATCACATCTAAAGACTAATTGGTTATCCCATGTCCCATCTATAAGGTAGTATTAGTAATGGTAACACTTCTTATCTAAAATTAGTAATTAAGATTAGGATTATGCATAATCTAACTACGACCTGATAGTAGTTGGAGTCGGATTTTTTTAGATGGGGTTGGATGTGGATTTTTTTTTTCAAATAAATTAAATTTTATTCTTGATAATCGGATTGGGTTAGGGTCGGATGCAGACCAAATTGTCATCCCTAAATGAAACATATATCTAATATCATATTAAAATAAATTTATATCTTATTGGTAATACAAAATTACATATTATATCGTAATAAAATATATAATTTCTACCAGATAATTTGTATAAACTTATAGAAATTTAAAATAATTAGAAAAAAAATTTTCCATGTTGGACTCAAACTAATTTGTCGTATTTTTTCCAACACACAACTCTAACGCAACTCCAACTCGGAGTTGGATTTTTTAGGAGTCGGATGTAGATTTTTATTTTTTTTCTTCTGGATTGGATTTGAACTAGGATCAGATCCGAACTAATTGTCATCCCTAATTAATATTAGGATGTATATTGTTAAAAGTTGAACGGATTTTGTTCAAAAATGCTGAAAAACTCTATCATTCAACCCTCCCCCCCCCCCCTCGGTTAGACTCGACACAGTTGATCTTAAATCCGATCCACTCGATTAATCCGCGGATAATGGATAGACGGAATGGAAGTGAAAATTTGGACGGTGATGGATGGATTGAGTGGAGCGAATGGATGCGGCCGCGTGATACTCCACCCGATTAGAATCCAATCAATTTCCAACCACAATGGCGGGCTACAACCCTAAAATCATCCAATTTAAAAACATTCTAATATGATGCGATCCTAATATGATTTTGGTCTGCAACCGCAATTTAAAATCATGTCCAGTCCAAATAGTACAATGATCCACTAGACCTAAACCTAAAAATGGTCGTTTGGTAAGAGGTCATTTGGTTGGGAGTTTTGAAGAAAGGGAAAGGAAATCAACCACCCTTATTCCCTTCGATGTTGTTTGTTAGGCATTTTATTCTATTCCCTTTCCTCTCCTCATTCCCCCAAATTCCTCTATTTCCAAAACCTGTTCCTCCATCCTCCCCCCTATCTTTTCCATTCACTTACCCTAACACCACTGCACCACCACCATACTAGATCGATCTATCCCTAACTTCCACCACCAATCCTAAACCTAAGTTGCGCTCCACCAACCCACCACCTAGCCGCCCCTCTCCCACCCACTCGCCACCCTTTCTTCCCTAGGAGATGTGCTGGTGAGGGGCAATGGAGGTTAGGCGGTAAGGTGGGTGACATTTTTGGTTATGGGGCCGGGTTAGGTTACGGTGGTGGAGTGTAGAGGTATGACAGTTGTGTTTAGGGTTGTTCATTCGGATTTATTCATTCGAAATGTCGGATATTCAAAAATTTTGATTGGCCAAATCCTGACCTGAATCATATCAGAAAAATACGGATATCCAATCCTGTCCGAGTTTATTCCCAAATTATTTTTTGTATTTTTAATAATTGTTTTGGGATTTTCGATCCAAAATATCAGAAAATTCGATCCGAAATACTTGAAAAGCCTTGTTACCAATCTGAATATCTAAAAACGTTGATTTTCAATCCAGAATATTCGGATATTCGACTCAAAATATTTAAATTTCGGATACCCAAAAAACCAATTTCTGTCATATGTATCCAATCCAAGTAGTTCTTGGATATCAGATCCGTTTTCTTTTTTTTACATAAAAAATTATCTAATTTTTTCAGATCGGATCATCCGGATCGCGGATTGGATAACTCGGATTGGATCGTTTTTATAAAAAAAAAACACACAAATACCAAAATCTAAGGTTTTATCTTTTCATTCTCCCCTATTCTTATTCCTAAAGTCATTCCATTTCCTCTTCTCCAACCAAATGGCCCCTAAGAGCGTATGCATTGTATTCTCTAGATCCTTTGTAACAGGGAAAATTAAATGCAACGTATATTATATACATACTCTGTATATGCTTCTAAAGTTCCATATATAGTACGAGTTCAATATTTTTTGTCATTGCTTTGAGGGAAGTCCTAATTAGTCTACTAGGTTTCCGTTATTGTTTTGAGGTAAGTCCTAATTAAAACCTAGCTAGTTAGGAGAATTTGTTTGTCATTGCTTACTTCATCCTTATGCAACAAATTCTTCCTTTCATCCTTTTTTTTGAAGACTATCAAAGTAGTAATAATATAAATTAGGAAGAGAATAATAAAGAAATGCAAATTCCTCTACAAGCTAGGTAGTATATAGAAATGAAAACAATAATACACCATTGTACAAGGAAAAAGTAACACAAACGTAAGTATATATATAAGCAATACAATAATACAATATAAACTTCGACAAACCAATTCATACAAAAAAATAAACACAAACCTAATTAAAGTATACAAAAATCATATGATATATGCTTCCCTTGTACGTACACATAAGGAAACATTACACACACACATGCAAAAATACAAAAACTATCTAGATAGTCTTAATTAATTAGTTGGAAGGAGGTGAAGAGAGGAATGGGATGGACGGAATGGAGGTGGGGAGAGTAGTAGGCATGTTCGGCATCGGAGGAAGACCCGCCGCCATGGATGGCATGTTCGGCATCGGAGGGAGACCGGCCGGCTTAGGGATGGAGGCCATGATGTTCGGCATTGGAGGAAGTGCGGCCGGCTTAGGGACGGAGGCCATGATGTTCGGCATTGGAGGAAGTGCGGCCGGCTTAGGGATGGATGGCATAGTAGGCATGTTTGGTAGTGGCGGCATAGCGGCCGGATTAGGCAAGTTTGATGGTTGTGGCATGTTCGGCATTGGTGGGAGTGTCACCTGAGGCACCGCTGTTTGGAGAAGCTGCCGTGCTCCTTCGCCAACGTCAATGCTCGCCACCGCCATGGCAATCACCAGAGCTACCACGAAGCATTTGTTAGAAGCCATTATATTGGTGCAACTTTCAAGTTTTTTATTTTTTTTTTCTTCTTCTTTTTGTGTGTGTATGTTTGTGTAATGAAATGTTTTTGTGGGAAGTAAGGATTTGATGAAGTGGGGTTTTATAGTGTGTGAATTTTGGGTTTAGTCTTAAAACATAGAAGGGTTGTTGCGTATATTGGTTACCGAAAATGTGTATTAGTAATACCGTTGAGCAATGTTTGAAGAATGAATGAATATTAATCTACTTTTTTATGTTTTTGTTTTGTTTGGACTTTGCTGCCATACCATAATTAACGTATGAGAAACTATCCTTTCTTTCTTAATTGTTCTCACTTTGATTGGCGGATCGATTTATATTTTGAGTTCAAGTTTATCAACATGTAATTAATATTTTTATTATGCAAACAATTAGGTAGTAATAGTATAGCACATGTCATCTAAATTTAGTATGTAATTAAGATAAGTATTGTTCCTTAAAAAAAAAAAGGTATTGTTAAACTTCAATCACACTTTACTCAAATTTGCCCACTATTTTCCAATTTTACCCTTCACTAACTCAATGTATATTAACTTTCCTTAGTACTAGTATTGATGGAGTTCCAGTTTTTTTTTTTTTAAAAAAAAATTTTAGGGGTAATTTAAATTTTCCTAACAACACCATAGCTTTCTTTGACCTATATATATAATAAAGATCAATCGTCACTCTCCTTTTTTTTTTTTTAATTCAAATATTGTGTTTTGCAACTATTTTTTCCCTCTTGAGTTAGTCAGAGATGTATCTTATCCTTGAGAAACACTATGTTGTAAAATATTATCATCGTGTTTGCCAATTACTATTCAACTCTCATCTATATAGATGTATTGTCCTTGCTTCACTACCTCACTAGCTTAATCCATCCCTTTCTTTTAGTTTCAGGTTTTTACCCCTTTGGATGGTTAAACAATGGGTTTGATAACGTAGTGTCCAATATGTTGTCTATGGACCCTTTACCTTCTATGCATAGGGCATATATATTCAATTGTGTTGCAAGTGGAAAAGCACGAGGTGAGTGGAGAAGCCATTGGTAATCCTCTATAACACTAAGACAGGGGGCACTGTTCTTTGGAATTTGGCTTAAGTATATGATATACACATTGTTATGTCTTGTTCCTTGACAAACCTGTTCCCCCGTCTCAAGGTTCACTATGTGACAAGCATTTGATTCAAAACTAACTTTATTGTCCTTGTCACATAGCTGAGAAATGCTCAAGAAGTTATGTTTCAAACCTTCTACAAAGTACACATTATCAATTTCTTGGGAGAGCGACTTACCAACCTTACCTACTCCTTTGATAAGTCCTTTGCTGTTGTCACCAAATGTTACACATCCTCCCTCAAAGGCAGTGAGTGAAAGGAATTGATCTTTATCCCCGGACATGTGTCTTGAGCAACCACTATCCAAATACCAATATGGCTTTCCTTTCACTCGTGCCTGATTATCACACTGAAGAGCTTCTACCAACCATGAGACAAAGGACATACAGTTTCTTTGTCAGAACAGATCTCAGATTGGTCTTTATCAATGAAAGCAGTGAGGCATAGATTTGCTTCTTCACCTTCTTCCTCATCTTCATATTCTGAATCTCCCCAAACAGCAGCAAGCATGGCTCTTTTGAACACCTTCTTTTCAGTCTGGACTCCAAGGTATCCTTTAACATTCTTCCAAGTTGGGCATTCCTTGATTCTGTACTTGCGCCTAGGTTCACCACACTTGAAACAACCAGCGTTGGAACTAGTTTTCCTGAGTTGTCCAAAGTTGTTCCTTCCTTTTGAGAATTTACCTTTGGATTTTGTTCTAAGATATTTCTCAAATCTCCTAGCCATAAGGCTGATGTCATCTTCTTCTTCCTCTGATTCCTCGGCCTTGAGAACAAGTTCCTTCTTTTTAGAAGTGGTTTTAGCCTTTGAATCAACCTGCATCTCATGTATCATTAAAGATCCAATCAACTGTTCCAGAGATAGTGTAGTGAGATCCTTTGCCTTTTGAATGGTAGTGACTTTGAATCAACCTGACAGGCTTCTAAGCATCTTTTTTACCAATTCCTCAATTGAGAAAGTCTTTTCCAATTACATGAGTTGGTTTATGATGGTCATGAACCTCGTAAACATGTCTTTGATGTTCTCATCTCTAGTCATTTCGAAAATTTCATATCCTGACATAAGCATGTCTTACCTCCGAGTTTCCTTTGTAGCCCAACTCCAAGGTATCCCATATTTCATTTGCAGAAGAGCAAGCAAGGATTCGATTCACTTCACATTCAGCAATCCCTTATTGAACAAGAGACATAGCCTTAGTATTCTTCTCCAGTTTCTTGTAGTCATCACTAGTGTACTCTATCTCATATTTTGGAAAAGTGATCCCTTCTTCATTCTTCATAAGAATAGTCATGGGACCATTTTTGACAATCATCCAACAGTCATAATCAATCTCAATTATGAGATTCTTCATACAGTTCTTCCACCATGGGTAGTTTGTTCCGTTGAATTTTGGAAGTCTAGATCCACTAGATTCTTAAGTATTCATCTTTTAACTCCTTTAGGTAGTTAACCCTTTGAGGAGTTAGGCTCATATATCAATTGAAAGTTCAATAGATACTGAAGAAAGGGGGGGTTGAATTGAGTATGTCAGATTTTCAATCTCTTTTAAAAGTTATTTATTTGTTTGAAAGAACAGCGAGAGAACAGTAAATAAAGTAAAATATGAAGACACAAGGATTTAACGAGGTTCAGCTTCTCAATAAGCCTACATCCTCCACTCTCTCACCAATATTATTAATCAACTTAGAAGAATAACAATGGTTACACACTCAATTGAATTGTCACAACTCTGCAACAATCAATTCTTTAACTGCTAACTCTAACAGTTCACTATGTACTCACAGAACACTCCCCAACCACTTACTTTATTTACTGTTCTCTCGCTGTTCTTTTTTCTCCATAAGTTATATCTTGAAGATGAATATGGAGATGATTAAGCACTAAGGATGAACTTTGAGAAATATGACTGATTTTCTTTTGGAGAGCAAGAGAGTAATTAGGGTTTTTGAAGATTTGAAATTTTAATGTATGAAAACCGTAACCCTAATTTGGCTTTGGAGTATTGCTTAAATAGATCAACCAACAAGTTGTCAAAGATATTCTCTTTGATATCCTTATCAAATCAGATTTTATTCTCTTTTCATAACTCTTGAGTTTTAAAGAAAAGTACAATAAAATTCAAAATGTTAAGTTGCATTAAATGGGTTGATTTGATATTTTATTTGAGCAATCTTTCCAAATCCTAAGTAATCAATATTGACGTTTGAATTTTAAAATGTTTTGGAGCAAAAATATCAAAACTGATTACTAAAGTGCACATGCGTAATACTGAGGTATGTTCCACAGTGGTCTCAGTACTTTTGAGTTTATGTCTGTTAAAAGGAACTGTTCCTTGACTGTTCTCTTTACTAGACATAAACTCCAACCTTGCTCTTGTACATTTATAACTCAACCCTACTTCCCTAAGTCCATTTTACACAAAGATCCTAATATACAAAATTAAAATCTCCAAGCTCTTGGCTTCTGATCTTCATGTATCTCAAGGCTCTTGATGTTCCTCACTTCAATTCTTTCCTTGTTGTTTCCTACCTTTATTTCAACCCGCTGAATACAATTATACATAATAACAATCAAGTATAGGGATTTTGTTTGTTATTACTCAAATCAAACATGGTTCAACAGTGATAACAAAAATTACAATGCAAACATGATATATTCTATATAAAAGGAGGTAATCAAAGCTATATGCAGAACAAGACTTCTCAGATTAATGGTTCCAGTTCTACTTATGCTAATTGTGCAGGTTTGCATTTTCAGTATGGTTATGTTTCTAATTTTGCTATTTTAAATAATATCCATATGTGGATCATAGACTCTGGGGAAAGTGACCATATGGTTTATGATTCTGGTTTGATGTGTAATAAAAAAAATTAAAGAATGACATTAGGGTAGGCCTCCCTGATGGTAGGCATAAAATAGTAGATTGGTGTGGAACAGTTTACATGCAAATCATCTGATTAAGCATAATCTATTTTGTATTAGTAGATTAGTTTGTATGTCCTGAAAAAAAGTTTACATACAAATAGTAGATGTATTGTTTGTAGAAGAATTTAAGCATAATTTACTGTGTATTAGTAGATTAGTTGAAAAGACCAATTTACAGGTTGTGTTTACAAATAATTGTTGTGTTTTTCAGGACCCTTGTAAGGCTATTGTGGCAAGAGGATTCAACTTACAAGGAATGTATTGTTTGAGGGCTAAGATCTTGATTAGTTGTGATAAGAGTAGAGATGTACCTAAGGTAGGCAATTGCAATAATGTAGAGGTAGATGTTGCTAGTGTGCTTATGAATTTAAAAGGTTCCAATACCTACTACTAATAGCACTAGAGTGAATTGCTTAGAAACTAAGACTGGTTTGAATTATGATTGAGGATAAACTACATTTGTATCATGCTAGATTGGGGCATATCTCTTTGTCTAAAATGAAGTATATTGATGGTTATGATTGTGCCAATCTAAATCTTATGAGTGCCAATTTTGTCCAACGCAAAGTTTTCGAACGCTTTAAAGTATCGCTTGCATGTATCGTTTTATTGTTGACCTATTTTTTTATGTAAGCTATCGTACGAAGAAAATGATAAATAAACTTAATAGTAAACGCCTCTAATTTTGTATAAACTATATAAAAAAGGATGTTCACTTATTTTGAAAAAGTTATCTGATAAAGTAAATTGTCAATAGAGCTATATATTTAATACATTTGAGGAGTACACGGATAGTTGTAATCGAGAGTATGAAAATACATCAAATGGTTTTTTTGGAGTTTTTACTTGTCTCTAAATATTTGCATGTTTTTACAGCATACAGTAGCGGGTGGCAATGTATACTGGATGGATTGCGCTAAGGAATCAAGGGTGAAAATGCATGGATGCTGTTGTGAAATTAATGAAGTCAAAACTTCACATCAATTCTTGGTGGATTATAAAGTTTGAAATATTCCCTGTACAGTAGTTGCCGGTTAAGTTGATTGGGTCTTTTTTTTCGTCTTTGAAACAAATGTAATACAACGTACATAATTAGACATATAGGTAGATGAAAATATATTGTATTTCCAAAAGTATAGACAAAGCATTTTTAATGCAACGAATTGAGCCTCTTGTATTGAGTTTATATTAATGTTGTGTAGATACAACAAAATAGAATGCATTTATACATGCACGCAATTACTTAAATGTTGAACATAAAGTGGCTTATAAAAAAATAATGCCATTGTAGTGGTCCGATTTCGCTTATTTCTAATCATAGATGGAATGGAACGACACGGGGATGTATATGTAAACATAGTTTCTACATAAATTTCTCAAATGACCCTTTATAATAATGAGCAATGACACAACAAAAAAATAAGCCTCGGCCGACCGCCATTTACCGACCGTTAACGGTCGGTACTGAAATTTACCGACCGTCGCCGGTCGGTACAAGGAGGTCGGTGTAAAATTAGTCGGTAAAAAATTTTCACCGACCGACTCTCAGTCGGAAATAATTTACCGACCGTATACCGACCGTCTAACGACTAAATAAAAATCTTAAAAAAAAAATTTGGGGAGCTATTTTCCGACTGGCCTAGCGGTCGGTATTACCGACCGACCAAATGACGGTCGATAGTACCGACCGCCTGGCGGTCGGAAAATATGCTTCTTCCAGCCAATTTTTTTTTGGCGCTTAATAATTTACCGACTGTGTGTTGGTCGGTATATTAATTTTCGCGGTTTTTTAATTTTAATATTTACCATTTTCGCGGTTTTGACTTTTTGGATACCGACCGTTTGGCGGTCGTTAAATTGTTATGTCTTTTTTTTCATTTCATTAAATAACAAAAAACCTTTGCAAAAGATATTAAATTATTTATTAATGAAAAACAGGTTATATATACGAAATAATATTTTATATTATTTATATAAATAATTCTTAATACACAAAAGTATGTAATATATATTACAGTTTCCAAAAACGTAAACTAATAAACCGAAATATAACAAACAACTACACTACGAAGGCTCCAGAACCGCCAGAACCGTCTGTGCGATCGTCGGGGGGTCGTCGGTGAATGGAAGACTGATCGCCGAATTGCCTCATGAAAGCGTCCATCTGCGCCTTCATCTGCTCGAGGTACTCCGCTTGCTTCTTCTGATCCTCCTCCAGACGGCGCTGATGCTCCTCCCGTTGACGGTCTCGCTCCTCCAGACGGCGCTCTCGCTCCTCTAACTCCGTCCTTGCACGCTCGGACTCCTCCAAACGCTCGGTCATCTTTTCCAGTTGAGCGGAAACTGATAGAGAGTAGGCAGATCCAACGTGCCGCCACGAGGTTCTCTCATAATAGAGAGAAGCTGCGTCTTTGCCGAACCCTAAAACCTCGCCCTTCCGGAAGCCACTAACCGTATCAAAGAAGACCTGGTTGGGATCCGTCTCCAAGCCACTAGCCTGAGACTCCGAAAGGTTCTGGTTATATTGTTCCTGCAAATTATGGGCAGAGTTAGTTCAAACAATTCAAAATAAAAGAACAATAAAGTTGACATTATGAATAAATGAACACTTGTCATTTTAGACTATTTTAGGTGGTTTTTTTGGCATTTTCGCTCCTAACTTGTCACTTGTCTATTGATTGCTAGATTTCAAACCTTACACATGTCCTATAACACAATATTATGCTTACTAGGGGCTGATCGCGTTGGTTATAATGACTTTACACCGTTTTAGGCATTTTTGGCTCGTTTTTGGTGTTTTCATTCCCAACTTGGCACCGATCAACGTAGATCATGTTTTAAGGTTAATTCACAACTCATAACATTATTATAGACATTCTATCACTTATTTGCATGTTTTTGGGAAAGTTTAGAGGGTTTTGGAACAAAAAGCAAACCAAATAGGCCATTTTTGGCTCGTTTTGGGTGTTTTCATTCCCAACTTCGCATCGATCAACCTAATTTGTATTTTTAAGTGTCATTCATGTCCTATAATATTCATGCAAACTTTATATAACTTATTTGCATGTTTTTGGGAAAGTTTAGAGGGTTTAGGAACAAAAACAAACTAAATAGGCCATTTTTGGCTCGTTTTGGGTGTTTTCATTCCCAACTTCGCACCGATCAACGTAGATCATGTTTTAAAGGTTAATTCACAACTCATAACATTATTATAGACATTCTATCACTTATTTGCATGTTTTTGGGAAAGTTTAGAGGGTTTTGGAAGAAAAAGCAAACCAAATAGGCCATTTTTGGCTCGTTTTGGGTGTTTTCATTCCCAACTTCGCATCGATCAACCTAATTTGTATTTTTAAGTGTCATTCATGTCCTATAATATTCATGCAAACTTTATATAACTTATTTGCATGTTTTTGGGAAAGTTTAGAGGGTTTTGGAACAAAAAACAAACCAAATAGGCCATTTTTGGCTCGTTTTGGGTGTTTTCATTCCCAACTTCGCACCGATCAACCTAATTTGTATTTTTAAGTGTCATTCATGTCCTATAATATTCATGCAAACTTTATATAACTTATTTGCATGTTTTTGGGAAAGTTTAGAGGGTTTTGGAACAAAAACAAACTAAATAGGCCATTTTTGGCTCGTTTTGGTGTTTTCATTCCCAACTTCGCACCGATCAAAGTAGATCATATTTTAAAAGTTAATTCACAACTCATAACATTATTATAGACATTCTATTGCAAATAATTAAAAAACAATCCTATTTTTTTACTCTTCAGCTTTAAAGCCGGAATTCCGCTCTAAACATCAATTGCAAATAATAAAAAATCAATCCTATTCGTACTCTTCGGCTTTGAAGCCGGAATTCCGCTCTAAAAATCAAATGCATAGTAAAGAAGAAAGCATTACCATCACTTCCTTGGCCTTATGGCTAATCGGAACCGGATCCTTCCCTAGTTGCTTCTTGAAGTGAGTATCAAGGAAGAGATCCGCAGCATCAGGCAGCTTCCCTCCTTTCGCCTTAGTCAACACAAACAAATGTGCGTAAGGGTAGGATATATAATCAAATGTTAACGAACGAGCATTAATTACAATAATTTAATGAAATAGTAGACTAACCAATTGCTTAGCTTGTTGAGTGGTGGAGACAGATCCCGCGCATACATAATACATTAACATACATACATAATATACACACATACACATACAAATACATACATAATACATACACATACACATACATACACATACATACAAAAAAATTCAATAAAAATTTAATAAATTCAAAGCAAAACAACACATAAATAATACACACACATACATAAAAATACATACATAATATATACACATACACATACATACAAATACATACATAGTAATTAAATAAATTGAAAATAAAAAATAAAATAAAAAACCCTAACCAGCGAGCAGTGGCACAGCAGGAGGCGCGACGGCGAGCAGGAGGGACGGCGGTGACCAGGAGGGACATGGCGGCGAGCAGGAGGCGGTGCGCAGAAAGAAAGAGAGAGAAGGAGAAGGAGAAAGAAAGAGAGAGAAAGAGAAGGAGAAAGAAAGAGAAGGAGAAAGGGAGAGGTCGGCGGTCGGAGGTGCGGTCGGAGGTGGGTGGCCGGAGGTGAGAGAGAGAGGGTAAGGGTTTGGGGGTGGCCGGTGGTTTTTCGAGAAAGAGAGAGAGTAAGAGTGGAGAGAGAGTGAGATTGGGGATTCAAAAATCATGACTGGTTTAAGGGGTCGAAAATTTTTCCGACCGACATGACGGTCGGTAACGGTCGGGAAATTCCGACCGTCTTTGTGCGGTCGGCATTTCCCGACCGTTACCGACCGTTATGTCGGTCGGGAAAAAATTCCCGACAGTTTTCAGTCGGGAACGGTCGGTATTTTTCAACTAGGCAAATGGCGGTCGGTAAAAGCGGTCGGGCGAACGAGATTTTCTTGTTGTGTGAGTATGTATATATTAAGAAATAGTTGTTTAACGACTCTTTAATTCATAATATTTTATACTAAATTTGCCCATATAAAGGTTATATATTAAGAAATAGGCTTAGGTGCTAGATTAAGGGGACTGTAGGACAAAAGCCAAATAGATAGATTAAAAGCCAAATAGATATAAAAACATTAAGAGGCACAATGTATGGTGACGTGCACCAAATCTACCCAAAAGACCTCAATTGATGAGAGCAATACAAGAGGATTTTCTAATGTTTATGATTAATGATAGAGCTAATAATTTACATGTCCAAGAAATAGGAAAATTTCAGTACATGTTTCTAAAAAAGTGTCCAAGAGAAAACCTAATTTGTTCCTCGGAAGTAGGAGCCGACATCCTGTATAATCAACCCATGAGAGAATAATTGTAAAGAGATACATATCTGTTCCTCGGAAATAGGAGCCCACACCCTGCATAATCAACCCATGAGAGAATAATTGTAAAGAGATACAGTCACTCAAGAGAAATGCAAGCAGTTACCATGTACCAAGTGCACATAACTATTTTGTAAATATTTAAAACTTGCTCAAATAAAAAAAAAAGAGTAATCTTGGAAAAATAAGCAAAAGAAAAAATAGCATGCAATATAGAAAAAAATAAGGAATCCCGGGAAAAAAAGCTATATGAAAGTAACTTTGTAAAAAATAGGCAATCCAAAAACAACTTGAAAAAAAATGACAAATCCCAAAAAACTCATAAACTGCAAGAGAAATGAAGAGAGACAAATATGTTTAGTTTCTCATGTAATCTTTCATAAGGTTATATTACCTTGACATTAAGTTCGCCGTCAACCCACATGGGATTCTTGAATCCAAAATCTACAATCCGTGCTTGACCTTTAAAGTTAGTTACCTATATGAAATCAATTTTAAGAATTATAATTTCACAATAGTTGAACAACCCATGAGAAAAGAGATGTCCATATATAAAGAGATTCACTTTTTCTTTTAAGTAAAAGTGACACAAACAGTAATTACCACTCTAAGTTCATCTGGATACACACTTTGGTTGAAAGGCGTCTCCCTTTCCCAATTTTAGCATGACAGGTCACCTAATATATAGCAAGGAATGTAATCTTTGTATTATAAATAAATAAATAGGCCCTCCATTCAAAATTAATAATCACATATACTAATGTATGGTGTCTAGAAAATATTTTCTATTATGTACTTATCTGAAAATGCTTGGGAAAGGATATAAATAACACACCTATTATCAAATTATAATACATAAGTGTTATTATAAGTGCAACGAATAAAATTTCACACATGTTGACACCCAATTTTGACCTATAAAGCCCTAAATCTACAACTACACACAGAGTATTAATGTTTTATAATAAGACGAATCTAATAAGATCAATTTACAAGCTTATAGCTTCATCCTAATCACCTTCAAGTCTGCAACAGTCCACCTATATTCCTTCATATCACAATCTCTATGTTTTTTTCATTGCAAATAAAATTAATAATCTGTGTAAACACGATGAAGTCAAATGAACTTCTTACACTCTAAGTACTTACTCTATATTCCTTCCCTTGAGATTCTACTATTCTAGGTCTGTCATCAAATGTGTAATGAATAAAGATGCACATTATGCTGCACCTTATATAATTATTTGAAGGGATAACAATGTGCAAACACTACTAAACAACTGCAAATCAATATAAATATAGCGCCAACATAAATCTCTAGATACAATGCCTCACAAGTCAAAAATAAAAAGGCAGTTTTGTTTAGGAAAAGCAATAAAAAAAAAATAATTAATACTTAAATAGTTATAAATCCCATATATAACTTACATCTAAACAACAAACATCATACTACTAATTTTCATGTGATTCATCTATGAATATAACTCAAATGACTGTCAAGTTATCAATTTCTAAATAGGTAGCTCAAAATCTCTATATTGGCTAAATAGATTATAATTTACAGGTTCGTTAAACCAATGTTTTTGTACCTTGTTATTATCCTAATTAAAGGTTATTTTGATGTGGTTGAAGCTCACTTAAAATCAATATCATACAACCATTAAAATCCTAAGCTCCAACCCAATCCATGAAAGAAAACAAAAATCAATAAAACAAAAGTGCATGTACAACATATTTTCATAAGAAAACTAATTTGAATGTTTATTGATCATCACATTGAAATGGGTTAAGAGCTAATGTAATACTTTGTAAGTGTAAAAAATTAGGGAAAAACTCTTAAAAGGGGAAGAGGTAGCAGATATCCTAAGTTGCACAACCTACACATAATGCAGAAACTCACCAAAATGGTGACGACAATGGCCCTGCATTTTCTCAACCCACTCAGTTTAACAATTAAAATTTTCCTCCAACTATATCCAAAAACAGTTCTGGTATGTTTGGTTGAAAAATTAGGATGGAATGATATGATAATAGCAATCCCATAGGTATGGATTGAAAATTATGTACACTCTTTGTATTTGTTTGGCCCAATCTACTATTAAAGGGGTATGTGGATGAGAACCTTAGGGGGAAATGGGTAGAGATTAATGGAATTAAAAAAGGGATGTAAAACTATTGAATATGAGGTTTTGTATCCATATTATTATCACATTACAATTACATCAAAGAAAACCCCAATGAATCATTAAACCAAATTGAGAAAATACAATTTTGATCACAATTATATCTAGGAAAGTCCAAATAAGAATATGAGTTGCATTAATGGTAGTAAGCAAAGTTAGTTTAATGAATAATTACTCCACCGTGGTTTGTCTAGGAGTTTTTTGAAAATCCATAGCTGATTTTTGTCCCTTGTAACTCAAAGGTTGTTAGAGATTGGTAGGGAGAGGGTGAAAGAGCAAGAGATCACACAATGAAATCAATCAAACAAATTCAATAAACATATTTTATTGGAAAAATTCATATAAATAATTCCAACTATTGGACGTCTTCCAATATTAATCCCAACTATTAGTTATTACTGTAACGACCCGACTTTTGAGACATGTCGATTTACGAAGGGAAATCGACAAACGGATCATTACCAACTTGAAATGAACAATAAATCAAATTATTCAAATAAATGGGTTATCCTTTATTAGATAAACAACCAATATCCAAAATATCTCAATATTCGTTATTACATAAGTTAACTTAAAACTGTCCCAACATGCTGGGATCATAAAATAAACTAAATAATTGTCTTGAAACTATAAGAAGCGTCTAAATAATCTAAGTAACTAAGGTATACTAAAGATCAATCCTCAGCCACTCAAGCCCATCCACGAAAGCCCGTCAATCAGCTGCATCTCCTTCTCCTGAAACTGAGGGGGGGGGTCCACCGTCAGTGGCGAGTAACTAGGCTGTCCCATTTAATCGAGGGACCACCAAACACATAATATCATAGGAAAGCACATGAAAACCGTACAGAAACTTAATACATGCTTTACATACAATCATACAAAATACGTATAAAAATACGTACAAACATACGTAAACGTATACGTACAAAATACGTATAAAATACCTAAACGTATACGTACAAAGTACGTATAAAATACCTGCAGAAATACAGTTAGAATACGTAATGTCTACGTATAATGTACGTACAATCAGCCCTGCATTATACGGTTAGAAATACGTACAAAAATACACTCATCATTCATATACATACATACGCATACATTTATACTTTCATACAAATTACAGAATTATACAGCGGAAGTCTTATATCGTTCATATACTTATACTTATAGTATAATACAATCATAACTTATATTATCCCATATTCCTTAAGTCATAACTTATATCTTATCTTATATCCTATGTCATATCATAACATAAATATTATCTATATATCATAACCCAAACTTTCCATCAACTTATCATATAATATATCTTATTATTTCATATGCTTATCTTATCATATTCATTTCATATCTTTCGTTTCGAATTCATATCGTAACTTTCATTTCATATCATAACTTTCATATCAAATCATATCATTCGTTGGACCGGTCACTATAACTCGTTGTGGATCTCGTGTTTCACCACAACTTTCCTAGAACATGCCGGGGTGAGCTCGTGTACTCAACCCGTAGCGGATCTCGTGTTTCACCACTAAGCCTAAGCTATGGCCATAACCCCTAATAGCAGCTCGTGTACTACTACTAGACGACTACATATCCTAAGACCCAGAACTGCTCGGGGGAGCTCGTGTACTCGTCCCAATTGAGCAGTGGCCTCGACTTAACCCAGTCTGACTACTCGGGTCATCAGGTGGGCGTCCTTATCATATCTTATATCTTTAATTAATCATATCATATCATATATTGGGAAATACTAGGTGACCGTAATAGGAAATGAAATGTTCGGAGTCCCAGGAAAGAGAGGTGCGGCACGTATATTGGCCACCTTAAATACCAAGTCTTTCCTAGCCAGAGACCGAAACATAACATGTATAGCTATTACTCTGTTTCCTTTCTTTCCCTAGTAATATCTTATGTCTTAAATCTTATAAAATACTATCCTCAAAACTTATCATATCCTATATAACTTATCCCTACTGATTCCTAATATTAATAATAATAATAATAATATTATCTATCCCTGATGATTCCTTCAATTGTAACTTTTATAATTATTTATTCCTAAAATATTATAAGTCAAAATTAACTAAATTTGATCATAATCACATGGTCCATTCGACATTTCCACTTACACAATAATAATTAAATAAATTCTATTTTCAAACATAACATTTAATAACAAATCAATATACTTATAACAAATTAAGCAAATCAACAAATATCATAAAAATTGCATAAAACAAGATAAAAATTCCACCTTTCATAAATTTGACCTACTCGACATATATATAAATATAATTTAGCAAAAGTTCATACTTTAAATCAATTAAACACAATCATCAAACATCAAATAAATCAAATTAAATAATCATGTAAAATAACAACTAACAACAATAATTACCTAAAACATGATAAAAATCCTATTTTTATTTATTCAATCTACTCGAAATATATATATATATATATATATATATATATATATATATATATATATATATTACCCAAAATTCATGCTTTAATTTAATCAAGTACAATAATCATCTATTAATCATATAAACTTATATAAACAATTTAAATTACACTATTTTACGCAATCTGATTTTAAAGGATTAAATTAAGATCAACCATCTAAAGGTCTCGAATAGTCTGGACATTTTAATGGATGTTAAATATAGGTTAAAGGTTTAACGTGCCTAAATTTCGTTTAAAAATAACATCTTTTACTATTTTTAAGTGATTTTATAACTAACCAGTCAGATTAGGCTTAATTCGGTTTCAGAATTTTCTGCCATAGCAAACGATTTTTAAAAATTACGAAAACATTACAAAAGCTTTAAAACAGTATTACTGACTTCCACCTAAAATTTCGTAGCCATTCGATTTTACTAAGTATACTAATAAATTCGTAAACCTAATCTGGACAGTTTTACCGGTTTGAAGGATTAAATTTTTATAAATAATAAAAGGACGAATTTTGCCACGAAATAAATCATGATTAATAATCAAACAGTAGAGGAACCTACACGAAAAATTCATCAAGAAATAACAAGATTTGATTAACCAATAAATTCATACAAGTAATTATACAATATAAATTTAAATAAATCAATCCATGCATAACAATTAATTAAATCATTTAAAGATTCACAAAGATCACAAGAACACATCAAAGATGACATGAAAAGTATTTCACATGGTTCGAAATTCATAAACAACATAAAAACCTACAATTTTCATGTTACATCCTAATTTACTATATGTTTTTCTACCCTTAGATTAAATAGAAAAGCGAAGTTACCTGGATTCGCTTTTAAATTCCAAAACACGAACAAAAATTCACCCTTTTGGTGATGATAACACACGGCCAAAGAAAGAAGAAGAGAGGAAAGAATATATTTTGTTTTTAGAGTTTTTGGAACAATTGCAAAATAGGAGCAAATATGAAATATTGATCCTATTTAAAGATGAAAAGCAAAACAACAAACCCTAAATTTTAAGTAGGGTTGCCGTGGGTCTTAGGAGCAAAAAGGGGGAGAGTTGTTGGATGATTCAACAAACTTTGAATGGGCAAAAATAAATTAATTTAATTAATTAATTTAATTATCTAAAATTATAATTAATATTAATTAACTAAATCAAAATTAACATGGACCCACAAATAACCAAGAGGGCCGGCCATGAGGAAGAAAAGAAAAGGGATTGGGTCTTTGGCCCAATTCTGAAGAAAAAGATTGGACTAAAATGTAAACAGTCCAATTTAACGGCCCAAATCGGACTTAGAATTGAATAATAACGTTAATAACCGCGAAATTTTCAGACCCAAAATTTCGGGTTATTACAGTTACAGTATAATCCAAACTTTGGGGGTTGTTTTATGATATTAGTCTATTGACTTATTTAACCTATTGTAATCGGTCACCAATTCATAAATTATTCGTTATCTTTCCTCTTTTCTTATTTATTGTACTTGACTATACCTTCCTCCCTTTTTACGAAGGAAATCGGAGCCGGTCAAAAGTTAGCATGGACTAATATCATAAAACTACCCCCTTAGTTTGGATTATACTGTAATAACCTATAGTTTGGATTAATATTGGATGACCTCCAATAGTTGGGATTATTCATATGAATTTTTCCTATTTTATTTTACAAAAACTAAAAGTGAATTTAGTGAATAATGACTACAATAATTGTTGGAAGCCTTAAACATGACATACAAACTACAACAATTACAGATATACACAAACCATGGTGCATTAACAAGTCTGTAAAACAATATAATCAACTTCAATTACCATGCTATTTCCCTCAAATCCCTCAAATACCTAAAAACACAAATTCTAACCCCTGAATCTCATATACATTGCCAGAAAATTACATTACACTAATGATAAAATAATCAAAAATAAACAAAAACAAACATATATAAACTCTAAAAAAACACAGGAACGCATAAATAATGAAATCAAAAGCCTAGCATGTAAACATACAAATCTAATCTAAATCCCACCCAAAAACAACTAAAATGGGAAATTTAAAACTGGAAACAAATGGCAAACGCTTCTTACCACCAATATAAATATAAATAGTTATAGATTAATAGAACCCCTGTTCAATTCTATCATGTAACAAGGTTCATTCAATGTAATTCTTTTTGAGTTAAAAAGGCAAGGAGGATACATAATACCCAATTTGATTTCCAATTAAGCTTCATTATTAAATAATTTCAATTCAATATCCATTAGTTGAACAAAGAATATAAAACACAAGAAATTGCTCCGAAGTCGGCAAAAAAATCTCAAAAAAAACTCTGAAAACTAAAACCCTAAAATTAAAGGCACGATCAAGAAAAAGAACATAAACCCACATACCTTTTGTTCATCGTTGACAAACGCTTCTTACCACCAATATAAAAACCCATCAAAGTCTTGATCTGCAAATGAATATAGAGATAAAATGAAAAAGTGAGAATAGGGAGCCCAAAAAATGAAAACATGTCCTGCTGTCCATATTACAAAAACCTAAGATTTTTACAATCAACTAAAATGTTACATCCCAAACGACAATAACAATCATACTAAAACTCCTAAAAATTCAGATCTAAAAGTAAAACATACTAAAAACCCTAAAATTCATCAAAAGGATATCTAAAAAAAGAAGGGGTAAAAATACCATATACGACAGAGTTGCGATCCTGCCACCATCTTCCACCGCTGGAAAATCGAAGCCCACGACCAAAACTGTAATAACCCGAAATTTTGGGCCAGAAAATTTCGCGGTTATTAATGTTATTATTCAATTCTAAGTCCGATTGGGCCGTTAAATTGGACTGTTTGCATTTAATTTGTTCAATCTTTTCCTCAATTGGGCCAAATGACCCAACCATTCTTTCCTTCATGTATGGCCGGCCCTCTTGTGATATTTTGGATCAAATTAATTTCTTTGATTTAATTAATTAATATTAATTATGATTTTAGATAATTAAATTAATTAATTAATTAATTGATTTATTTTAAACCTAGTCAAAATTTGTTATAACAAATTAACCAATCCCCCTATTCTACCCCATCCCACACGGCAACCCTAAGTACCAAATTTAGAGTTTGTTTTCTTTTGGCCTTCTTTCTTTAAATAGGACCTCATTTACTCTTTGGTACCTATTTTGCATTTTATTCACAAAACCCTAAAAAAATCTACTTTCCTCTCTTTCTTTCTCTTGAGTGTGCCGTGAGGATTCTTCAAAAAAAAAGAGTGAATTTTTGTTTGGAATTTTAAGCGAATCGAGGTAACTTCGCTTTTTCATTTAATTAAAGGGTAGAAAAAACATATAGTAATTAGGATTGAAGCATGAAAATTGTAGGAAATTAATCCTTGTTTTATATATGAAATGTCGAGTACTTGTATGATAATTCTTGATTTGTTTTCTTGAGTTTTCTTGATGTTTATGTATGAATCTTGCTTGTTTGATGAATGAAAATTGTATAAATTAATTCATGATGATCATGTTTGATTCGAAATCTATGTATGAATTTGATGATTATAATTCTTGATTGATTCATGATATTTTTCGAGTGGTTCAACATGTTTTATGATGATTTTCTTTAATTGTTAAAGCATGTTCATGATTAAATTAATTAGTACAAATTAAATCTTGAATTGAAAATTAATCATGTTTGTTTTCTTAAAATGTCGAGTGAAAGGAAATTATTAAAGAAGATTAAAAATGTTATTTTTTATGTTCATTTTGATCATGTTGAATTAATTATGTAAATCTTTGATTTAATTCTTTAGTTATATCATGATTAATTTAAATCTTGAATTTATAAATTGTTCTTGTTATTGTATGAGAATGTCGAGTGAATTGAATCACAAAAACATGACCTTTGATCTTGTTTTGATCTTGTTGATTGATGATTAAAAATATGATTTTTATGATTATTGATTATTTAATTAAATTAATTGTTGTAGATTGAAGTATATGAATTAATTGAAGAATTTGGTTAAAATTCATGAAAATGTCGAGTGGGAGAAATAATGAAAAAAAAATAGAATTTTTATTATCATTTTGGTAATTTTTAGTAATTAATTCATTAATTAAGATAATTTAGGAAATTAATTAATTATTGTTAAAAGTTGAGATTTGCGTGTGGAATTATTTGATTTAGTCAAATATGGTTAATTTTGAATTATTGTTAATTTAGGGAATATTTAATAATAAAAGTTACGGATAAAATAATTATTAGGGATAAGTTGTAAAGTGAATGAATAAATAACATATTATTGTTAAGGGAATTCGGCTAATGCTAATAGTATTAATAATGTTTACGAAATAATATTAGTGATATAGTATTAAGGTTAGTGTCCGAAAGGATAAGTTATAAAGATATGATAAAACATTAAAGATAGTATAAGATAAGGTTTGAATTGCATAAGATATTACTAGGGATAAGAAAGGAAACAGAGTAATAGCTATACATGTCATGTTTCGGTCTCTGGCTAGGAAAGACTTGGTATTTAAGGTGGCCAATATACGTGCCGCACCTCTCTTTCCTGGGACTCCGAACATTTCATTTCCTATTACGGTCACCTAGTATTTCCCAATATATGATATGATATGATTAATTAAAGATATAAGATATGATAAGGACGCCCACCTGATGACCCGAGTAGTCAGACTGGGTTAAGTCGAAGCCACTGCTCAATTGGGACGAGTACACGAGCTCCCCCGAGCAGTTCTGGGTCTTAGGATATGTAGTCGTCTAGTAGTAGTACACGAGCTGCTATTAGGGGTTATGGCCATAGCTTAGGCTTAGTGGTGAAACACGAGATCCGCTACGGGTTGAGTACACGAGCTCAACCCGGCATGTTCTAGGAAAGTTGTGGTGAAACACAAGATCCACAACGAGTTATAGTGACCGGTCCAACGAATGATATGATTTGATATGAAAGTTATGATTATGATATGAAATGAAAGTTACGAGATGAATTCGAAACGAAAGATATGAAATGTTATGAAATGAATATGATAAGATAAGCATATGAAATAATAAGATATATTATATGATAAGTTATAATATAAGTTGATGGAAAGTTTGGGTGTTGATATATATATAATATTTATGTTATGATATAACATAGGATATAAGATAAGATGTAAGTTATGACTTAAGAATTATGGGATAATATAAGTTATGATGGTATTATACAATAGGTATATGATTTGAGATGATTTAAGACTTCCGCTGTGATTCTGTATTTTGTATGTATGACAATATAGATGTATGCGTATGTACGTATATGAATGATGAGTGTATTTTTATACGTATTTCTAACCGTATAATGCAGGGTTGATTGTACGTACATTATACGTAGAAATTATGTATTCTAACCGTATTTCTGCAGGTATTTTATACGTATTTTGTACGTATACGTATATGTATCTTGTACGTGTTTTTATACGTATTTTGTATGATTGTATGTAAAGCATGTATTAAGTTTCTGTACGGTTTTTATGTGCTTTCCTATGATATTATATGTTTGGTGGTCCCTCGATTAAATGGGACAGCCTAGTTACTCGCCACTGACGGTGGACCCCCCCCTCAGTTTCAGGAGAAGATGCTGCGGACTAACGGGCTTCGATGGATGGGCTTTGAGTGGCTGAGGACTTAGTTTAAGTAAACCTTAGTTACTTAGTTTATTTTACGATCCCAGCATGTTGGGACAGTCTTAACATTACTTATGTAATATTGAATATTGATTATTTTGGACAATTAGTAGTTTATCTAATAAAAGTTATCCTTTTTATTCAGATAATCTAATTTAATGTTTAAGTTAATTTGGTAATGATCCGTTTGTCAATTTCCCTTCGTAAATCGACGTGTCTAAAAAGTCGGGTCGTTACAGTTGGTATCCGAGCTTAGGTTCGACCCTAAAGTTACTTCTTCACAAGTAACTTCGTGAGATGAGCGCTTTTTGAACCCGAGTGAACCTTAGCCTAATATGGAAAACCTAGATGAGTGAACCATGGGTAGAAGCCAGGGTTAAGACGATTTATCGCTTTTGTTTCGCATTGGCGCCGTTTCATATGACGTATGAGGTTCCTAACTCGATTGTTGTTTCAGGATGTCGACCCCAAGATCTGACGGTTCTCGTCGTCGTCGCAACCTAGAAGATGCAATCCTTACTTTGGCACGGAATAGCGTGCGAGTTCAGACCCCACAGACGTCTTCCTTCGATCGAATCGCTCGTTTACGGCCTCCTACCTATGATGGGGCAGCCGACCCCACCGTTCTCGAAAACTGGATTCGGGAAATGAGGAAGATGTTCGATGTTCTGGCTTGTTCGGAAAGGGAAAGAGTTCCGATAGCAACTTTCTATCTTCAAGGAGAAGCGGATAACTGGTGGAGTACGCTTCGGGCCGATCCCGATACAGATTTGAATCTGAGTTGGGAGGTTTTCACAAAGAAGCTACAAGACCGGTTTTATCCAGAGGAACTCAAGTGGCAGAAACAAGAGGAATTCCTTACTTTCACCCAGGGTAATCTGTCCGTCCAGGCTTATACGGACAAGTTCACTGAACTCTCCCGGTTTGCAGCAGCGGTCATACCTTCAGAGTCCGAGCGGGTCAAGAGGTATATCAAGAAGCTCAACTCTAACATCCGGGTTCATGTAATCAGCAGTAGGGTGAAGACATTTCAGGAAGCCTACGAGGTAGCTCTAGAGGTTCAGTCTTCGGTTTCTGAGGAAGACTCGGCTAAGAAGAGGGTTACGTCTGTTCCAGCTCCAGCTCCTGCTAAGAGGACCAGGTTTGAGTCTACGTCAAGACAGCCACAGAATTCTCGGCCAGCTCCGAACCAGGGTCCGAAAGTGTGTCGAGGGTGCAAGAAAGACTTCCATCCGGGGAAGAAGTATGATGGGTCGCCTATAGTGTGCTTTGATTGTGGTGAAGTTGGTCACAAGTCGATCTTCTGTCCTAAGAAACTGACAACAACAACAGGTGGTCAAGCGCCGGTCAGAAACAGGATCTTCTGCATGACTCAGGAAGAGGCAGATGCTCAGCCTGATGTGGTTACGGGTACTTTTCTCGTTTATGATATGCCTGCTTATGTTCTGTTTGATACTGGTGCAACTGTATCCTTCGTTGCTAGTTCATTTATTGTGAAAGCTAACCTGATGGGAGAGTCTCCTGTCAAATCTATGATAACTCTTCCTTCGGGAGAGGACTTTGCTTGTCTTCGAGAATTCAGGGATGTTCCTATCATGATCTCGGAGGTTCGATTCGAAGCCAACCTGAAGGAGTTTCCTATGATCGAGTTCGATGTAATCCTGGGCATGGATTGGTTAGCAAGGTATCAAGCGACTTTCCGGTGTCAAGATCAAGCTGTTTCCTTGCGTGGTCCGAACGCAAGAAGGGTAACTTATGTCGGAAAGCCGATAGGAAAGGGCGTGAAGTTTGTGTCCGCCATGAAGATGCGCAGCCTGCAGCGCAAGGGTGAGACTGTGTACTCTGTCAAGTCAAAGATGTGTCTAAAGAAGAACAGCTAGAAGCCATTCCGGTAGTTCGGGAGTATGCGGATGTTGTTCCAGAGGAGTTTCCAGGGATACCACAGGAAAGAGAAGTGGAATTCAACATCAATCTGGTACCCGGGACTGCTCCGATTTCTAAAGCTCCTTATCGCATGGCTCCGGCAGAATTGAAGGAATTGAAGACTCAATTGCAGGATTTGATCGACAAAGGTTTCATAAGGCCTAGTGTGTCTCCGTGGGGTGCTCCGGTATTGTTCGTAAAGAAGAAAGACGGCAGCATGAGGTTGTGCATAGATTACCGGGAGCTTAACAAAGTGACGATCAAGAATAAGTATCCTCTACCCTGAATTGAGGATTTGTTTGATCAGTTGAAGGGAGCCAGTGTCTTTTCCAAGATTGATCTCAGGTCAGGGTATCATCAGATTCCAGTAAAGTCGGAAGACATTCCGAAGACCGCGTTTCGTACAAGATATGGGCACTATGAGTTCGAAGTAATGCCATTTGGTCTGACTAATGCTCCAGCTGTGTTTATAGACCAGATGAACAGGACCTTTCATCATCTTTTGGACGTGTGTGTTGTTGTGTTCATCGATGACATTTTGATATATTCGAAGAGCGAACAAGAACACACCCAACATCTTCATTTGGTGTTAGGTATTCTACGGGCTCAGAAATGGTTTGCGAAGCTGTCAAAGTGCGAGTTCTGGCTCAAAGAGGTTGCCTTTCTAGGGCATGTAATTAATGCGGATGGTGTCATGGTAGATCCAGCCAAGATTAAGGCAGTGGTTGAGTGGCACAGTCCGAAGAATGGGGCCGAAGTTCGAAGTTTTCTTGGCCTAGCAGGTATATTGAAGTACTTGATATAGCTTTTATTAATGTCTATGCTGGAATACTTACCTGTGAATTTGTATGTATCAGGTTACTATCGGAGATTTGTGAAAGACTTCTCCAAGGTAGCAGCGCCTATGACCAAATTACTGCACAAAGATTGCAAGTATGTGTGGACCGAGCAGTGTGAGGAAGCTTTCCAAGCTCTCAAGCAAAGCCTTGTGTCTGCACCTGTTCTTGCTTTGCCGACAGAAGGTGTAGGTTTTGAAGTCTACAGCGATGCGTCAAAGAAGGGTCTAGGTTGTGTTCTGATGCAAGAAGGAAAGGTGATTGTGTACGCTTCGAGACAACTCAAGGTTCATGAGCAGAATTATCCGACCCATGACTTAGAGTTGGCAGCGGTGGTGTTTGCTTTGAAGATCTGGCGACATTATCTCTATGGAGTGTCTTGCAAGTTGTTCACCGACCACAAGAGTTTAAAGTACATCTTCACTCAGAGAGAACTTAACATGAGGCAGCAACGTTGGCTCGAGCTGATCAAAGATTATGACCTCTCGGTGGATTATTGCGAGGGAAAAGCTAATAAAGTAGCCGATGCCCTTAGCCGTAAGGATCGTCATTCATGCAATAGGGTGGCGATAGTACCTAAGGAGATCTGTTATGACCTTCGCAGAATGGAAGTTGAGGTGGTTATGCCAGGTAGCACCCGTGAGTACTTGAGTGCTATGAGTGTCGAGCCTAGTTTGTACCAGGAGTTACGGGAAAAGCAGAAGGAAGATCCGCAACTCGAGAAAATTCGTGAAGCCAAACTTCAGGGTAAGGCAGAAGACTTCACGGTTGAGGCAGATGGTAGTCTGAAGTTTCGTAACAGGTGGTGTGTGCCACGGAATTCGGATCTGAGAAACCGGATCATGGGAGAGGCTCACAATACTCCATATTCGGTGCACCCAGGTTGTGGGAAGCTCTACAGGGATCTGAGAGAGTATTTCTGGTGGCCAAAGATGAAGCAAGAAGTCGCGGAATTTGTGGCACGATGTCTTACGTGTCAGAAGGTGAAGATCGAGCACCAGAGACCAGGGGGTTTGTTACGGCCGTTATCGATACCCACATGGAAGTTCGACTCCATATCCATGGATTTTGTGGTAGGTTTACCCACGACATCTACGGGTTTGGATACTGTTTGGGTTATCGTGGATCGACTGACCAAGGTTGCCCGGTTCATTCCTATGAAGATAACTTGGTCGATGGAGAAGATGGCAGAGGCGTACTCGAGGGAGATCATTCGGTTACATGGTGTTCCCAAAGACATTGTATCCGACCGGGATCCCCGATTCTTGTCACGGTTCTGGAGGTCATTGCAAGAGGCTTTCGGGACTAAGTTGAACTTGAGTACAGCGTTTCACGCAGCTACGGATGGGCAGACAGAGCGGACCATTTAGACGTTGGAAGATATGCTCCGAGCTTGTGCGTTGGATTTCCAGCAATCTTGGGTTAAATCTCTGAGTTTGGTGGAGTTTTCGTACAATAACAGTTATCATGCCAGTTTGGGGATGGCTCCTTATGAGGCTTTGTATGGGCGGAAGTGTCGCAGCCCTACTTGTTGGAGCGACATCAGCAATACTTTGGTGATTGGTCCCGATCATATGCGGGATACAGTTGAGCAAGTGAAGATCATCAGGGCGAGGTTACAGGCAGCTCAGAGTCGGCAGAAGTCTTATGCTGATCGTCGTCGAAAGCCGCTAGAGTTTGAGGTTGGAGACAAGGTGTAACGACCCGACTTTTTAGCTTGTCGATTTACGAAGGGAAGTCGACATTCGGATCATTACTTAATCATATTAACAATATATCAAATGAAATAAATGGAAGAATTGACTTTTATTAAAATAACTCCTAGAAACCATAATAAATCCAATATTCATTATTACATCATAAGTTTGGAAATACTGTCCCAACATGCTGGGATCGTAGAATAAACTAAGTAAATGTTTAAGTAGTTCTGGATAAACTAGAAAACTTAGAATAAATGCTAGAACACTCAAGCCCATCCGGCGAAGCCCGCTCTAATCTGCTGCAACATCACCTGAAACTGAGGGGGGGGTCCACCGTCAGTGGCGAGTAACTAGGCTGTCCCATTTAATCGAGGGACCACCAAACACATAATATCATAGAAAATACCATAAAAACTGTAAAAGATTTAATACATGCTTTACACAAAGATACACAAATTCCATATAAACGTACGTATAAAGGTACGTATAAAATACGTATACAGATACGTATAAAATACGTATAAATACCCCTGCAGAAATACAGTTAGAATACGTATAATTACGTATAAAAATACGTACATTCAACCCTGCAAATACGGTTAGAATACATACCAAATACATTCCACATCCGTATAATTATACATACACGTACATGCTCATAAATACCGAAATACACAGCGGAAGACTTACAATATGCTAAACTTATACTTTATACTATACATCTTAAATTATCCCAATCATTAACTTATACTTAACCCTTCTTAAATTATATCATTAACAAATCTTAATCATAATCACATTCCCTTCATCATAAATCTTATCTTAATCATATCATATCATGTCTTTCTTATCATATTAGATCATAATCTATCTTATCATCAATTCTTAGAAATCATCTTATCTTCATCTTATGATTTCATCTCATCAAATCGTATGATCCTAATATAATATCTTTGTTGGACCGGTCACTAATAACTCGTTATGGATCTCGTGTTTCACCATAACTCCCTAGAACATGCCGGGAGGAGCTCGTGTACCCAATCCCATAGCGGATCCCGTGTTTCACCGCTAAGTCTAAGCTATGGCCATAACTTCCTGGTAGCGACTCGCAGATACGGTTACCAGACGACTACATGTTCTAAGGTCAAACTACTCGGGGGAACTCATGTGTTCGTCCCATTGAGTAGTGGTTCTGACTTAACCCACTAATGACTCGTGTATCATACAGGTGGGTGTCCATATTGTATCTTATATCTTCAATTAATTTAATCATATCATATATTAGGATAATACTAGGTGACCGTAATAGGAAATGAAATGTTCGGAGTCCCAGGAAAGAGAGGTGCGGCACGTATATTGGCCACCTTAAATACCAAGTCTTTCCTAGCCAGAGACCGAGACATAACATGTATAGCTATTACTCTGTTTCCTTTCTTATCCCTAGTAGTATCTTATGCAACTTTAAATCTTATAATATACTATCATATACTTATAATCCTATCCTTTCGGATACTAACCTTAATATCATATACTAACTTGTAGATATTATTATTAATAATTGTAATAGCCGAATACTAATAGTAATAATAATAGTCATATTATCTATCCCTTCACTTTACAACTTATCCCTGATAATTATTTTTTCCGTAACTTTTATTATTAATTATTCCCTGAATTAACAATAATCAAATTTAATCAAAAATTGACTAATTCATCAATTCTACACGGCATTATTAAAAAAAATATAACAATAATTAACTATTTTCTAGAATTAATTTAATTAATCAATATAATTACAAAAATTACCAAAATAAGATAAAAATCATATTTTTCAACAACATTCATCAAGATTAACATAAAAATAATATTTTTAACCCTTCTTTTAATTTCTATACACTCGACAATTAGAAGATAATAACAAGATTTAATTTTTAATTCAAGATTAATAAATATAATTCAATACTATCAAGATTCATCATAAAAATCATATTTTTAGTTCCCTTTTTAATACTTAGGTCACTCGAAAATTCAATAATTAGTAATAGCATATTTTAATAATTCAATTGCCCTAATTTATACAATCTGATTTTTAAAGAATTAAATTAAAAACGACCATCTAAGATCTCTAAAAATCTGGAAATTTTTATGGGAGCTAAATATGGGTTCAAGGATTAACGTGCATAAATTTCGTCTAAAAATAACATCTTTTACTATTTTTAAGTGATTTTATAACTAACCAGTCAGATTAGGCTGAATTCGGTTTCAGAATTTTATGCCATATCAAACGATCTTTAAAAATTACGAAAATTTAACACAAGCTGTAAAACATTATCACTGACTTCCATATAAAATTTCGTAGCATTCCGAATTGATTAAGTACACTAATAAATTCGTAAACCTATTCTGGATAGTTTTACCGGTTTGAAAGATTAAATTTTTATAAATAATAAACGGACGAATTTTGCCAAGAAATAAATCATGGTTAATAATCAAACAGTAAACAAGATACCATGAAAAATTCATCAAGAAATAACAAGATTTGATTGGTAAATAAATTCATACAAGATCATACATAAAATCATGAAAATACATAAAAATCAATCAAGAAATTCATGCTTCATGCTCGACATATCCAAGTAAAACAATATTAAATTTCCTACAATTTTCATGATATGATTCCTAATTAACTATGTGTTTTTCTACCCATAGATTAAAGAGGAGAGCATAGTTACCTGGATTCGCTATTAAAATTCCAAGGGAAAATGATGGCTCACTGTTTTTGAGAAGAGGAAGAAGGGGAAGAGAGAAAATGTATTTTAGGGTTTAGGAACAACTGCAAAAATAGGACTAACTAAATGATAATGGTCCTATTTATAGAAGAGAGGAAGGAAAAGAAATAAAAAAAAACAAACCCTAATGCTACTAATGAAGCTGCCGTGAAGAAGGAGAAAGAATAGGGAGGTGGAGTGGACTTAGTTAGGTATGACTAGGCTAGGTTGAATTAGTTTAGGGCTTTAAAAACTAATTTAATTAAATCAAATAATTAATTAACCAATTTAAATAAATAAAAACAATACTTGGCCCAAATAAAAAAAAAAGGGGAGCCGGCCAAGTAGAAAAAGAAAGAAAAATTGGGTCTTTGGCCCAATTTGGAAATAAGAATAGGAAATACAAATTAAACAGTCCAAAATATAATGGGCCTTTTTGGACTAGAATTAAATAAATATAATTAATAACCGCGAAATTTTCTGGCCCAAAATTCCGGGTCGTTACAATCACCCCTCCTTAAATAAATTTCGTCCTCGAAATTTACTTAAAGAAGCTCACGTAAGAAAACAATGGAACAACTATAACATAAACGATCAACCGGATACGGAAACCGTACACGTGGTTACGTCAGCTGTGCGTCCGTCTCTTCTTGGTCACGTAGAAGACTCGATCCTTCACTTGTACTCGGCTCACCATTGCTGCCGGTTTGTTCTTTGGTCACGCCCAAGTCTCGTGGCTTCCTTGTCTACATACGCAACACCCTATTGTAACCCGTCGCACCTCTTTCCGGAATGACGTTCGTTCTCGCATCCTCTGCAAACCGGGGTCTCGGAATCGTTGGTTGCTTGCCCGTCCTGCGATTGCGGCTCCTGGAATGGTTAGATTCGTGGTCTCTTCTTGACTGCGGCTGGTTGGCTTTCCCTGGTTCTCTTCTTTGTAGCCCTTTCCTCCTCGAACGATGCTTGAACCTCTAAGGCGGTCTCGTACGCGTCGGGAACGATGCTGACCTGTTGCCGGTAACGTGTACCCTAATGCGAGGACTCGTCATCCTGATCATATACCGCTTCAGCTTCTCAGCTTCCGATGGAGATATTGCAGCGACAAATCTGGACAGCTTCGCGAACTTGTCGGTAAATGTCTGAACTGGCATGGTCCCCTGAGTGAGCGTCAGGAACTCCTCTGGCTTTTGCCACCTAAGCTCGTCGGAAAAGATACGTTCTCGTAGCTTGGAGGTAAACTCTTCCCGTGTCATGCTCTTCACAGCTCTTCCCTGCGGCGAACCGTTACCAACTAGTCGTCTGCTTCTAGTCGAAGGTAGTAGCTAGCGATCTGAACTCGTTTATCTTCCGGACAACCGATTGCGTCGAACCGTTCTTCCATCTCTCAAATCCAGCTCTTGCGCATCACGGGGTCAGACGTGCCATCATTGGTAGGAAGCCGATGACGAGAAATCTGATCCTGGACCTGTGGGTTATGGGCTTACTACACCTCCGCTGCGCCACTCTGATAACACCGGTCACGGCTACTAATTGATGGTTCCGGCGTCGAAGTCAGAGGTTAGGCCTTCGGGGCGTCATTCTTTACGTACAAACTTAAACATTCCTATTGTTAGTTCACACAATAGCACATAGTAACGTCGGAGGACGTAAACGAGCAATCCGATCGAAGGAAGACGGCTGGGAATTCTGGACTCGCACGCTAATCTGTGCCAAAGCAAGAATTGCGTCTTCTAAGTTGCGACGACGACGGCCGGAACTTGAAGGTCGTGGGACCGACATCCTGAAACAACAATCGCGTTAAGAAATACACGACATACGAAACGGCGCCAACGCGAAACGAAAACGATAAATCGTCTTAACCCTGGCTTCTACCCATGGTTCACTCATCTAGGTTTTCCATATTAGGCTAAGGTTCACTCGGGTTCATAAAGCGCTCAACTTTCGAAGTTACTTATGAAGAAGTAACTTAGGGTCAAACCTATGGCTCTGATACCAACTGTAACGACCCGACTTTTTAGCTTGTCGATTTACGAAGGGAAGTCGACATTCGGATCATTACTTAATCATATTAACAATATATCAAATGAAATAAATGGAAGAATTGACTTTTATTAAAATAACTCCTAGAAACCATAATAAATCCAATATTCATTATTACATCATAAGTTTGGAAATACTGTCCCAACATGCTGGGATCGTAGAAGAAACTAAGTAAATGTTTAAGTAGTTCTGGATAAACTAGAAAACTTAGAATAAATGCTAGAACACTCAAGCCCATCCGGCGAAGCCCGCTCTAATCTGCTGCAACATCACCTGAAACTGAGGGGGGGGTCCACCGTCAGTGGCGAGTAACTAGGCTGTCCCATTTAATCGAGGGACCACCAAACACATAATATCATAGAAAATACCATAAAAACTGTAAAAGATTTAATACATGCTTTACACAAAGATACACAAATTCCATATAAACGTACGTATAAAGGTACGTATAAAATACGTATACAGATACGTATAAAATACGTATAAATACCCCTGCAGAAATACAGTTAGAATACGTATAATTACGTATAAAAATACGTACATTCAACCCTGCAAATACGGTTAGAATACATACCAAATACATTCCACATCCGTATAATTATACATACACGTACATGCTCATAAATACCGAAATACACAGCGGAAGACTTACAATATTGTTATTCCCGTAGGAACACTGCAAGAGGGGGGGTGAATTGCTGTGTGGAACTTATAGCAAAGATTTTCGTCAGAATTGAAAACCTAAAGGAACTTTGAGAAAAACGAAATGTAAAGAGTCAAATTTCAACGAGAAAAACTTCCTGGCCCACGGAAGAAAAACTCCACTTTTATAAATAGGCCTTGTAAACTATTACAACCCTAATTTCTCTCTGGACCTCGTGAGTTCCTGTAGGAACTTACGATTCTATTCTCTTTCTCTCTTTCTTTTTCTTTCTCTTTCTCACGACTCTTTCTTCTCTGTTCTCTCTAAGTTCTCACACACTTCTCTTCTCTTTTCTCTCAATTACAACTCAAATAACAACTCTAGTATATTGAAATGCATATAAAACTGAATTGGAACTTTAGGAACTTTTGACACAAACTCTAAGTAATATAAATCTGGAAGTGAGCTCTCTTGTTATGTGTGTAATTGAATCAGAAATATATGTGAATATATATAGAGAGAGTGATTATGTAAATGCTTGGAGAAGAAGTCTTGAAAACCACCCACAACACATACACGACCACTCTCACTCACCACTAACTTTGACCACCATTAGACAACCCCACTAACTTAATTAATTAACTAAAAATCAGAATTAATAAGTTAAATAAAAAGATTAATTAAAATTAAAAATAAACTAACACTCGGTTTTTTTCTTTTTAAATTTTCCGAAAAAAAACTTTTTCTTTTTTTACAATTCTAATCCTTTAAATTAATTAATTTAAAAACAGAAATAAATTAATAAATGAAGAAGAAATCAGAATTAAAAAACAACTAACTTAATCCTAAAATTAAGGACACCTAATTGACCACTAACTAATTCAAATAAAACCTACCAACTAATCCTAAAAATGGGCTGCATTAATCTAGTCAGTGTTTGACTGTTTTAAACTGATTAAAACAGTCAAGGAGTGATGCAAACAGTCCCTAAAAACTAGCAACCGTCGTGGACTAAAGTAACTAACAGATTTGACACAAGTTCCTCTGGGAACATGACCTAGAGTTCCTCTGACAGACACAACTAAGTTCCAACCAGACTTAAATGCATTAATATACTTACATTTATCCTAGAACATTACATTATAACATTCATGGATGATTCTCTTCTCTTCAACAAGTAATTCGTTGGAATACTTGAAGTTCTTCTCATAACTGGCAGCATAAACCGGCAGCTTGTTAAGTGAAGCCCGCCAGCATAAACCGGCAGCTTGTTAGGTAAAACCGGCAGCCTAAACCGGCAGCATGTGAAGTCCAAGACCGGCAGCTTTGAACCCTAAAACCGGCAGTTGCAAAATCCATGATGGCATCTTCAAGACGGCAGCTTCAAGATGGCAGCCTCAAGATGGCAGCCACATCTTCAAACTGGCGGCACCATCTTTGATTCACGATTCTAACCTCCACTTGAATCTTCAATGCTTATTTATCTTCAAGATCTAAAATTCTCCAAGAACTCAAAGATACTTATTAGTAATTAAGTTTGAGGTTTATGTCATCATCAAAACATAAAAGGAATATGTCAACAATTTCCCCCTTTTTGATGATGACAAACCAAGGCAAACTTAATTGAAAACTGAAACAAATATACTCGTTGAAAAAAGGATTTTTTTTTTAATTTTTTTTGATTTTTCAATTTTATAAAAACATTAATCTAAAAATAAAAGCAAATTAAACTAATTAAGAACTAACGTATACTACCAAAGATATATACATCTTAACTCCACATGGAATCAAGAAAGTGAGTTAACTATTCACAAGTTAGTAAATTATTCACAAGTTAACTATTCACAAGTTAGTAAATTATTCACAAGTTAGGAACCTCATTTCATATGAGAATAAGATGAAAAATAAGATGAAAAAGAATAAAGTTAAAGTTAGTTTGCCAAGTATGCTTCCCCCTTTTGGCATCAGCAAAATCAAAATCAGCATTCCACAAACATTTTCCATCACAGCACCATTAAACCAGTAATGGCAGATACCTGATCTCTAGAATAAGAAAACAACTCAAGTAGCAATCTAGCAATATTAGTCATCATAATAGCATCAAGGATGAAAGTGCAAAATAAAAGCACATAAATATGTTCCAAAAAAAATAGAAAGTAGCGACTACCCGACGACTAAGACGCAAAAGAAAGAAAGAAAATGGCAAAGAAAAATAAAAGAAAACCTAAACCATGTTTTAAGTATTACAACCATATTGAAAAAGTGTGAATGAAAGAGAAAGGAGTAAGATCATTCGCTGTCCTGAGGAGCATCGCCATAAATTCCAGCAATGTTTCCCAGAGATGTTCCTCCAGGAACAGCAGAGGAGGTGGCAGCAGGTTTTGGGGCACGAGGTCTGACAGGAATTCCTACAGGAACTGAAGCTGATTGTTGAAGAGACGCAAGCCTAGACATAACCTCGACGTGATTCTTATCATTAGACGCCCGTAGCTCAACTACTTCGTGATTAGAGGCGGTGGCTCGTGTTTCCAAGACTTCGATTCTCTCCCTAAAATGTTGAATCTCCTTCAAAATATGAAGAAGAATGTTTTCCGTGTTAGCATCCATGTTCTCAGTCCCATCATGCTTGAGCTCCTCATCATCAACCAAATTTACATGGGGAACTTCACCCGGAACCTTAGTTTTGGATGAAATTCGCCGACTTTTCCGCACCGGTTCTTTCATACCGCTCGTGCTCTTTTCCTTACCCATGACCTCCGCCTCCTTGGCTTTTCTCTTAGCCTCATTTACTTGTTTAATTTCCGAAAGAGTAGCCGTTCGACCATCTAATACCCCCAAATGCCAACCCGCAAGTGTAGTTCCTTGAATGAATTGCTCTTTCTTTAATCTTAACTTCCCATACCCCTCAAGTGGCACTTTAAAGTACTTAAAGATTTTAGTCATGAAATTTCCATATCCTACTTTCTTGCCACTTGGGATAGTATCAAGCATGTGGGAAATCATTAAACTAGGGAAGTTGATAGGGATATCATTGGACAAGCAATACATCAAAGAACAATCATGCAAATTTGCCTCATTTCTTTTATATGACCGTGGCACTAAGGTCCTCCAAACAAGATTAAACAATACTTTGTGAAAAGGCATAAGAGAAGTAAGCTCAATCTTGTTTTTCTTAGAATCACCATTTAAACTTAACAATATTTCAGATTTATCTAACCCATTAATCTTCAAATTGTAAGGTCCCTTAAAATATTTATCAAATCCATCATTTGGAACCTCAAAGACAATAGCCAAGACATCAACATCGAACTCAATATCAACCCCATTCACATGACTCTTAATAACCCTTTGTTGTGAGTCAAAATTCTCACAAAATTCTTGCATTGCTTCTGGATACATAAACTCTATATAATCACTAAGCAATTTATCCCAATGTTGAAATTGAATAACATGCAAAAGTTGGTCATACCCATTTTTAGAACACCATTCACGGTTGAGAACGAGGACGGGAACGAAGTGACTAGCCAATTGCTAACGTCTCCCATCTCCAAGCTTTCAAGAAATGAAGGTCCTTCGTCCTCTTTTCGTGGTCTTTTTTTCGAAGTTAGGGATTGGGATTGTGGAATTTTGGGAGGAGATTGGTGAGTGGGGGATGCATTTGAGTTTTTGGTTGATTGGGTGGTGGAAGTATGAGAAGCCATTGTTGAAGAGGAGTGTAGAATAAGAAATTTTGGGGAAGAAGAAGGAGGGGTGCCGTGTTTGAGGAGAGAGGAAAGAGAGTTGGGTGTAATTGGGAAGTTTGAAATTGGTAGAGGTATGTTGAGGGGGTTAGTGGGTAGAAACCCACGTGTGGAGTTCCCCCTTTTTTTTTTTTGTTTTTTTTTTTTTTTTTTTTTTTTTTTTAATTTGAAATATAGATATATATACATAAACATGGTGACACTCTAATTGGACTTACTTAATGGGTAGTTTTCTTTGGCTACAAAAGAAAAATAATTTGTGAAAATAAAATTAATTTGTGGAAAAAATAAATTAATTGGTGGAAAATAAAATGAAAATAAATTAATTTGATGAATAAGTTAATTTATATAAAAAGAAGAAAGAAAAAAAATAAGAATTATTGGAACATATTAATGCACACATTTAATTTATCATCCAAATAGCAATCATGAAAATAAGAGTAATATTGATAGACATTTACGAGTATAAATCTCAAATTCCATCAGGAACATGCTTTCGCACCATAATTGCAATGAAAATTATTCTAGGAACTTTAATAATTGAGTTGACGTACCTGGAGGAACTTCTTAGCAAATTACTTTAATTTGATCATCCCTAGTTCCATCCGCAATTTCTCATATCTTTCTCTATTCAATGGCTTAGTTAATATGTCAGCAATTTGATCTTCAGTTTGACAAAATTCAAGTTTTATCAGACCTTTTTCTACATTGTCCTTTAGAAAATGATGACGTATGTGAATGTGTTTCACACGTGAATGGTGAACTGGATCTTTTGATATACAAATGGCACTAGTATTATCACAATATATAGGAATACAATTATAATTAATACCAAAGTCC
This sequence comes from Salicornia ramosissima, assembly GCA_951394345.1. Lineage (NCBI taxonomy): Eukaryota > Viridiplantae > Streptophyta > Magnoliopsida > Caryophyllales > Amaranthaceae > Salicornia > Salicornia ramosissima. The sequence goes on along the minus strand of OX596233.1, from coordinate 43,783,661 downwards.
CTTATTTGTTGTTTTATCCAAAGCAGTTGTGAACAACATGCAGCAGCTGCTACATATTCGGCTTCTGCAGTGGATAGAGCAACTGTGTTTTGCTTCTTGGAACTCCAAGAAACTAAACACGTTCCAAGGAACTGAACCATACCTGAAGTGCTTTTCCTATTCACCAAATCACCGGCATAATCCGCATCAGCAAATCCCTTGAGTTCAAACGTGTCATTGTGAGGATAGAACAAAGTTAGATCATCAGTTCCTTTCAAATATCTCAATATCCTCTTGACTGCAGTGAGATGTGACTCCTTTGGATTTGCTTGGAACCTAGCACATACACCAACACTAAAAGAAATATCTGGTCTACTAGCAGTTAGATACAATAAGGAACCTATCATGCCTCTATATTGCTTTTCACTCACACTAGTTCCTTTGGGATCTTCATCCAATCTGGTGTTAGTTCCCATAGGAGTGTGATTTATTTTGGATGTTTCCATCCCAAATTTCTTTAGAAGTTCCTTTATGTATTTTTGTTGATGAATATAAATTCCCTTTTCAGTTTGCTTTATTTGCAAACCAAGAAAGAAATTTAACTCACCCATCATGCTCATCTCGAATTCTTTGCTCATTAAATTTGCAAATTCCTTACACAAAGATTCGTTAGTAGCACCAAATATTATATCATCTACATAAATTTGGACAATAAGAAGATCAATTCCTTTTGATTTTAAAAATAAAGTTTTATCAACTTTTCCTCTTTTAAATTCATTTTCCAAAAGGAACTTGGACAACCTCTCATACCATGCTCTAGGAGCTTGCTTCAACCCATAAAGAGCCTTGTCAAGCTTGTAGATATGGTTAGGGAATTTAGAGTTTTCAAAACCAGGAGGTTGTTCCACATAAACTTCCTCATTTAAAAATCCATTTAAAAAAGCACATTTAACATCCATTTGATATAATTTAAAATCCATGAAAGAAGCAATAGCAATTAAAATTCTAATAGCTTCTAACCTAGCTACCGGAGCAAATGTTTCTTCATAATCTATTCCCTCTTGTTGATTGTATCCTTTTACTACTAACCTGGCCTTGTTCCTGACGATCGTGCCATGTTCATCTAGCTTGTTCCTGAACACCCATTTCAATCCAATTACCTTTTGGTGTTCCGGCTTTGGTTCAAGGTGCCATACCTTGTTCCTTTTAAACTGATTGAGTTCATCCTGCATGGCTAGTATCCAATCTGCATCCTCAAGTGCTTCTATGTGATTTCGAGGCTCAATGATGGATAGGAACACACTATGGGCACAGAAGTTCCTGATCTGAGTTCTGGTCTGAGTTCCTTTCCCTATATCACTTATGATAAGGTCAAGAGGGTGGGACTTCTTATATTTCCAAGGTTTTGGTTCAAAGTCTCTGATTGGAATTGGTCTTTCTACAGTCTCTTCAGGAACTCTGATCTCTTCTTCTAAGTTCCCCTCAGTCTCTGGAACTTCCCCCTGAGTTCCTTCAGGAACTAGTTCTTCTTGTCTTTCAAGATGAGGTCGTTCTTCTTGGATATTTGCTCTTTCTTCATTATTGGATGTTAATTCTTCTTCATCTGGATTCTTTCTAACCAAGCCTATCTCTAAGTCCTCAAGTTCCTGCAAAAAGTTAGTATCACTATTTACATAAGGGTTAGTTTCATCAAATAAAATATGTACACTTTCCTCGACACTTAATGTCCTCTTGTTATAGACTCTATATGCTTTACTATCAGTGGCATATCCTAGGAACACGGCTTCATCACTTCTCTCTTCAAACTTCCCTAAGTTCCTTTTACCATTATTGTGCACGAAGCACTTACAACCAAAAGATCTCAAGTGAGAAATGTTAGGTTTTCTTCCTTTCATTAGTTCATAGGGAGTTTTGTTTGTGATGGGTCTTAACATGATTCTATTGATTATATAACATGCCGTATTAACAGCTTCAGCCCAGAAGTTCCTAGGTAATCCACTTGCAATAAGCATTGTTCTTGCCATGTCTTCTAAAGTCCTGTTTTTCCTCTCCACAACACCATTTTGCTGTGGTGTCCTAGGAGTGGAAAAGTTATGATCCATGCCATTTTCCCTGCAAAACTTATCAAACTTTTGATTTTCAAATTCAGTTCCATGGTCAGATCGTAAGTGAATTAGTTGACAACCACTCGACTTTTGTATCTTCTTAGCAAAGCAAACAAATTCTTCAAAAGTCTCATCTTTGCTATGAAGAAACATTGTCCAAGTAAATCTTGAGTAATCATCAACTATAACTAAGACATACAATTTTCCACTTCTACTTTGGACTCTCATGGGCCCACACAAATCCATATGAATAAGTTCCAATGGTTTTGTGGTGCTCACGAGCTTTTTGCTTTTAAAGGAACTTCTAACATGCTTGCCTTTAGCACATGCATCACACAATTTATCACATTGGAACTTGATGTTTGGTAAACCAACAACTAGTTCTTTTGTTCTCAATTTATCCAGTAGAGAAAGGCTAGCATGTCCCATTCGCTTATGCCAAAGTAGTGGATCATCCTCAATGACACTTAAACAAGTAAGAGTAGTTTTAGGAATTGCTTCAAGGTTCACAGTGTATGTGTTCCCATTGCGTTTCCCTTCAAGAATGATTTTATTAGTGTCATTGTTGATGATTCTACAACACTCATTAGTAAAATGTACAGAGTTTCCTTTATCACAGAATTGCGAAATACTAAACAAGTTGTGCTTCAAACCATCTACAAGAAAGACATTATCTATGCTATGGGAACTTGACTTACCTACCTTACCTACGGCAATAATGTTACCTTTCTGATTGTCACCGAACGTCACAGTTCCCCCTGAGTAGGCTACTAGTGAGAGAAAGTTTGATTTGTCTCCAGTCATGTGCTTGGAACATCCACTGTCGAGGTACCATGTGGTGTTCCCCCTCACTAGTTCTTTCTCGTCGAGTTCCTGTGGGAACTCTGGCACATCAGATCTTGCCATTAGACATAATTGAGCCGTTTCCTCTTCAGGTTGTTCCTCCACCTCTTCTTCTGATTCAGAATCACCCCATGCAGCTATCATCGCTTTTCGAACATCATTTTTGGAAAACGAAGGCTTGTAGTATTTTTCTTTGTTGTAATCCTTCTTTTCCTTAAATGATTCCTTCCCTTTGGACTTTGTTTTCTCATTTTCCCATTGTGGACATTCCTTGATGAAGTGATCAGTGGAGCCGCACTTGTGACATCCAAAGTCCCTTTTGGAACTTGTCAGTTTCTTTCCAGAGTTCCTGAAGGAACTTCGGTTTCTGTTGAAGACTCTTTTGAATCTTCTAACGAGCATAGCAGTCTCGTCATCTTCTTCAGTATCACTTTCTTCTGCCTTCAATGCTAACCCTTTGTTCTTAGAACCTTCTCCGCTGGTTCCTAGGTGTAATTCATGAGTTAGCAAGGAACCCGCCAATTGTTCAATGTTGTACTTTGTCATGTCCTTTGATTCCATAAGTGCTGTTACTTTAGATCTCCATCTATCGTCTTGTGGTAGACTTCTTAAGATCTTTCTAACCTGTTCATCAATGGGTATTTCTCTTCCAAGGGAAACAAGCTCATTTATGATGTTAGTAAAACGAGTAAGCATATCTTGAATAGATTCCTTAGGCATCATCTCGAACCTTTCATATTTAGAGATCAATAAATCAATTTTAGACCTTTTAACTTCATTAGTACCTTCGTGAGTTATTTGTAATAAATCCCAAATTTGTTTTGCACTCTTGCACCCCATAATACGATTATGTTCATGGGGTCCAAGACCACAATGAAGCAATTTTATGGCCTTTGCATTAATTTCCATTTTTTCAAAGTCTTCACGTTCATATTCAGAAATTTCTTTAGGAACTATCTCATTATTGGCATTAGTTTTAGTTACCTTATAATCACCAACTTCCACGACTCTCCATACCTGATAGTTCTCGGCCTTGATGTAGATCTCCATACGATTTTTCCAGTATGCATAAAATTTCCCATTAAACATGGGAGGTCTCTGAGATGAGTACCCTTCTTCCAATTTCTCGCAAGTGTTCATTTTGCCCGGATCTCTCGTCAAGGTGTCTTGAACAATCTGAGTTCCCGCTCTGATACCAATTGTTATTCCCGTAGGAACACTGCAAGAGGGGGGGTGAATTGCTGTGTGGAACTTATAGCAAAGATTTTCGTCAGAATTGAAAACCTAAAGGAACTTTGAGAAAAACGAAATGTAAAGAGTCAAATTTCAACGAGAAAAACTTCCTGGCCCACGGAAGAAAAACTCCACTTTTATAAATAGGCCTTGTAAACTATTACAACCCTAATTTCTCTCTGGACCTCGTGAGTTCCTGTAGGAACTTACGATTCTATTCTCTTTCTCTCTTTCTTTTTCTTTCTCTTTCTCACGACTCTTTCTTCTCTGTTCTCTCTAAGTTCTCACACACTTCTCTTCTCTTTTCTCTCAATTACAACTCAAATAACAACTCTAGTATATTGAAATGCATATAAAACTGAATTGGAACTTTAGGAACTTTTGACACAAACTCTAAGTAATATAAATCTGGAAGTGAGCTCTCTTGTTATGTGTGTAATTGAATCAGAAATATATGTGAATATATATAGAGAGAGTGATTATGTAAATGCTTGGAGAAGAAGTCTTGAAAACCACCCACAACACATACACGACCACTCTCACTCACCACTAACTTTGACCACCATTAGACAACCCCACTAACTTAATTAATTAACTAAAAATCAGAATTAATAAGTTAAATAAAAAGATTAATTAAAATTAAAAATAAACTAACACTCGGTTTTTTTCTTTTTAAATTTTCCGAAAAAAAACTTTTTCTTTTTTTACAATTCTAATCCTTTAAATTAATTAATTTAAAAACAGAAATAAATTAATAAATGAAGAAGAAATCAGAATTAAAAAACAACTAACTTAATCCTAAAATTAAGGACACCTAATTGACCACTAACTAATTCAAATAAAACCTACCAACTAATCCTAAAAATGGGCTGCATTAATCTAGTCAGTGTTTGACTGTTTTAAACTGATTAAAACAGTCAAGGAGTGATGCAAACAGTCCCTAAAAACTAGCAACCGTCGTGGACTAAAGTAACTAACAGATTTGACACAAGTTCCTCTGGGAACATGACCTAGAGTTCCTCTGACAGACACAACTAAGTTCCAACCAGACTTAAATGCATTAATATACTTACATTTATCCTAGAACATTACATTATAACATTCATGGATGATTCTCTTCTCTTCAACAAGTAATTCGTTGGAATACTTGAAGTTCTTCTCATAACTGGCAGCATAAACCGGCAGCTTGTTAAGTGAAGCCCGCCAGCATAAACCGGCAGCTTGTTAGGTAAAACCGGCAGCCTAAACCGGCAGCATGTGAAGTCCAAGACCGGCAGCTTTGAACCCTAAAACCGGCAGTTGCAAAATCCATGATGGCATCTTCAAGACGGCAGCTTCAAGATGGCAGCCTCAAGATGGCAGCCACATCTTCAAACTGGCGGCACCATCTTTGATTCACGATTCTAACCTCCACTTGAATCTTCAATGCTTATTTATCTTCAAGATCTAAAATTCTCCAAGAACTCAAAGATACTTATTAGTAATTAAGTTTGAGGTTTATGTCATCATCAAAACATAAAAGGAATATGTCAAGAAATATGCTAAACTTATACTTTATACTATACATCTTAAATTATCCCAATCATTAACTTATACTTAACCCTTCTTAAATTATATCATTAACAAATCTTAATCATAATCACATTCCCTTCATCATAAATCTTATCTTAATCATATCATATCATGTCTTTCTTATCATATTAGATCATAATCTATCTTATCATCAATTCTTAGAAATCATCTTATCTTCATCTTATGATTTCATCTCATCAAATCGTATGATCCTAATATAATATCTTTGTTGGACCGGTCACTAATAACTCGTTATGGATCTCGTGTTTCACCATAACTCCCTAGAACATGCCGGGAGGAGCTCGTGTACCCAATCCCATAGCGGATCCCGTGTTTCACCGCTAAGTCTAAGCTATGGCCATAACTTCCTGGTAGCGACTCGCAGATACGGTTACCAGACGACTACATGTTCTAAGGTCAAACTACTCGGGGGAACTCATGTGTTCGTCCCATTGAGTAGTGGTTCTGACTTAACCCACTAATGACTCGTGTATCATACAGGTGGGTTTCCATATTGTATCTTATATCTTCAATTAATTTAATCATATCATATATTAGGATAATACTAGGTGACCGTAATAGGAAATGAAATGTTCGGAGTCCCAGGAAAGAGAGGTGCGGCACGTATATTGGCCACCTTAAATACCAAGTCTTTCCTAGCCAGAGACCGAGACATAACATGTATAGCTATTACTCTGTTTCCTTTCTTATCCCTAGTAGTATCTTATGCAACTTTAAATCTTATAATATACTATCATATACTTATAATCCTATCCTTTCGGATACTAACCTTAATATCATATACTAACTTGTAGATATTATTATTAATAATTGTAATAGCCGAATACTAATAGTAATAATAATAGTCATATTATCTATCCCTTCACTTTACAACTTATCCCTGATAATTATTTTGTCCGTAACTTTTATTATTAATTATTCCCTGAATTAACAATAATCAAATTTAATCAAAAATTGACTAATTCATCAATTCTACACGGCATTATTAAAAAAAATATAACAATAATTAACTATTTTCTAGAATTAATTTAATTAATCAATATAATTACAAAAATTACCAAAATAAGATAAAAATCATATTTTTCAACAACATTCATCAAGATTAACATAAAAATAATATTTTTAACCCTTCTTTTAATTTCTATACACTCGACAATTAGAAGATAATAACAAGATTTAATTTTTAATTCAAGATTAATAAATATAATTCAATACTATCAAGATTCATCATAAAAATCATATTTTTAGTTCCCTTTTTAATACTTAGGTCACTCGAAAATTCAATAATTAGTAATAGCATATTTTAATAATTCAATTGCCCTAATTTATACAATCTGATTTTTAAAGAATTAAATTAAAAACGACCATCTAAGATCTCTAAAAATCTGGAAATTTTTATGGGAGCTAAATATGGGTTCAAGGATTAACGTGCATAAATTTCGTCTAAAAATAACATCTTTTACTATTTTTAAGTGATTTTATAACTAACCAGTCAGATTAGGCTGAATTCGGTTTCAGAATTTTATGCCATATCAAACGATCTTTAAAAATTACGAAAATTTAACACAAGCTGTAAAACATTATCACTGACTTCCATATAAAATTTCGTAGCATTCCGAATTGATTAAGTACACTAATAAATTCGTAAACCTATTCTGGACAGTTTTACCGGTTTGAAAGATTAAATTTTTATAAATAATAAACGGACGAATTTTGCCAAGAAATAAATCATGGTTAATAATCAAACAGTAAACAAGATACCATGAAAAATTCATCAAGAAATAACAAGATTTGATTGGTAAATAAATTCATACAAGATCATACATAAAATCATGAAAATACATAAAAATCAATCAAGAAATTCATGCTTCATGCTCGACATATCCAAGTAAAACAATATTAAATTTCCTACAATTTTCATGATATGATTCCTAATTAACTATGTGTTTTTCTACCCATAGATTAAAGAGGAGAGCATAGTTACCTGGATTCGCTATTAAAATTCCAAGGGAAAATGATGGCTCACTGTTTTTGAGAAGAGGAAGAAGGGGAAGAGAGAAAATGTATTTTAGGGTTTAGGAACAACTGCAAAAATAGGACTAACTAAATGATAATGGTCCTATTTATAGAAGAGAGGAAGGAAAAGAAATAAAAAAAAAACAAACCCTAATGCTACTAATGAAGCTGCCGTGAAGAAGGAGAAAGAATAGGGAGGTGGAGTGGACTTAGTTAGGTATGACTAGGCTAGGTTGAATTAGTTTAGGGCTTTAAAAACTAATTTAATTAAATCAAAAAATTAATTAACCAATTTAAATAAATAAAAACAATACTTGGCCCAAATAAAAAGAGGGGAGCCGGCCAAGTAGAAAAAGAAAGAAAAATTGGGTCTTTGGCCCAATTTGGAAATAAGAATAGGAAATACAAATTAAACAGTCCAAAATATAATGGGCCTTTTTGGACTAGAATTAAATAAATATAATTAATAACCGCGAAATTTTCTGGCCCAAAATTCCGGGTCGTTACAATCACCCCTCCTTAAATAAATTTCGTCCTCGAAATTTACTTAAAGAAGCTCACGTAAGAAAACAATGGAACAACTATAACATAAACGATCAACCGGATACGGAAACCGTACACGTGGTTACGTCAGCTGCGCGTCCGTCTCTTCTTGGTCACGTAGAAGACTCGATCCTTCACTTGTACTCGGCTCACCATTGCTGCCGGTTTGTTCTTTGGTCACGCCCAAGTCTCGTGCCTTCCTTGTCTACATACGCAACACCCTATTGTAACCCGTCGCACCTCTTTCCGGAATGACGTTCGTTCTCGCATCCTCTGCAAACCGGGGTCTCGGAATCGTTGGTTGCTTGCCCGTCCTGCGATTGCGGCTCCTGGAATGGTTAGATTCGTGGTCTCTTCTTGACTGCGGCTGGTTGGCTTTCCCTGGTTCTCTTCTTTGTAGCCCTTTCCTCCTCGAACGATGCTTGAACCTCTAAGGCGGTCTCGTACGCGTCGGGAACGATGCTGACCTGTTGCCGGTAACGTGTACCCTAATGCGAGGACTCGTCATCCTGATATACCGCTTCAGCTTCTCAGCTTCCGATGGAGATATTGCAGCGACAAATCTGGACAGCTTCGCGAACTTGTCGGTAAATGTCTGAACTGGCATGGTCCCCTGAGTGAGCGTCAGGAACTCCTCTGGCTTTTGCCACCTAAGCTCGTCGGAAAAGATACGTTCTCGTAGCTTGGAGGTAAACTCTTCCCGTGTCATGCTCTTCACAGCTCTTCCCTGCGGCGAACCGTTACCAACTAGTCGTCTACTTCTAGTCGAAGGTAGTAGCTAGCGATCTGAACTCGTTTATCTTCCGGACAACCGATTGCGTCGAACCGTTCTTCCATCTCTCAAATCCAGCTCTTGCGCATCACGGGGTCAGACGTGCCATCATTGGTAGGAAGCCGATGACGAGAAATCTGATCCTGGACCTGTGGGTTATGGGCTTACTACACCTCCGCTGCGCCACTCTGATAACACCGGTCACGGCTACTAATTGATGGTTCCGGCGTCGAGGTCAGAGGTTAGGCCTTCGGGGCGTCATTCTTTACGTACAAACTTAAACATTCCTATTGTTAGTTCACACAATAGCACATAGTAACGTCGGAGGACGTAAACGAGCAATCCGATCGAAGGAAGACGGCTGGGAATTCTGGACTCGCACGCTAATCTGTGCCAAAGCAAGAATTGCGTCTTCTAAGTTGCGACGACGACGGCCGGAACTTGAAGGTCGTGGGACCGACATCCTGAAACAACAATCGCGTTAAGAAATACACGACATACGAAACGGCGCCAACGCGAAACGAAAACGATAAATCGTCTTAACCCTGGCTTCTACCCATGGTTCACTCATCTAGGTTTTCCATATTAGGCTAAGGTTCACTCGGGTTCATAAAGCGCTCAACTTTCGAAGTTACTTGTGAAGAAGTAACTTAGGGTCAAACCTATGGCTCTGATACCAACTGTAACGACCCGACTTTTTAGCTTGTCGATTTACGAAGGGAAGTCGACATTCGGATCATTACTTAATCATATTAACAATATATCAAATGAAATAAATGGAAGAATTGACTTTTATTAAAATAACTCCTAGAAACCATAATAAATCCAATATTCATTATTACATCATAAGTTTGGAAATACTGTCCCAACATGCTGGGATCGTAGAATAAACTAAGTAAATGTTTAAGTAGTTCTGGATAAACTAGAAAACTTAGAATAAATGCTAGAACACTCAAGCCCATCCGGCGAAGCCCGCTCTAATCTGCTGCAACATCACCTGAAACTGAGGGGGGGGTCCACCGTCAGTGGCGAGTAACTAGGCTGTCCCATTTAATCGAGGGACCACCAAACACATAATATCATAGAAAATACCATAAAAACTGTAAAAGATTTAATACATGCTTTACACAAAGATACACAAATTCCATATAAACGTACGTATAAAGGTACGTATAAAATACGTATACAGATACGTATAAAATACGTATAAATACCCCTGCAGAAATACAGTTAGAATACGTATAATTACGTATAAAAATACGTACATTCAACCCTGCAAATACGGTTAGAATACATACCAAATACATTCCACATCCGTATAATTATACATACACGTACATGCTCATAAATACCGAAATACACAGCGGAAGACTTACAATATGCTAAACTTATACTTTATACTATACATCTTAAATTATCCCAATCATTAACTTATACTTAACCCTTCTTAAATTATATCATTAACAAATCTTAATCATAATCACATTCCCTTCATCATAAATCTTATCTTAATCATATCATATCATGTCTTTCTTATCATATTAGATCATAATCTATCTTATCATCAATTCTTAGAAATCATCTTATCTTCATCTTATGATTTCATCTCATCAAATCGTATGATCCTAATATAATATCTTTGTTGGACCGGTCACTAATAACTCGTTATGGATCTCGTGTTTCACCATAACTCCCTAGAACATGCCGGGAGGAGCTCGTGTACCCAATCCCATAGCGGATCCCGTGTTTCACCGCTAAGTCTAAGCTATGGCCATAACTTCCTGGTAGCGACTCGCAGATACGGTTACCAGACGACTACATGTTCTAAGGTCAAACTACTCGGGGGAACTCATGTGTTCGTCCCATTGAGTAGTGGTTCTGACTTAACCCACTAATGACTCGTGTATCATACAGGTGGGTGTCCATATTGTATCTTATATCTTCAATTAATTTAATCATATCATATATTAGGATAATACTAGGTGACCGTAATAGGAAATGAAATGTTCGGAGTCCCAGGAAAGAGAGGTGCGGCACGTATATTGGCCACCTTAAATACCAAGTCTTTCCTAGCCAGAGACCGAGACATAACATGTATAGCTATTACTCTGTTTCCTTTCTTATCCCTAGTAGTATCTTATGCAACTTTAAATCTTATAATATACTATCATATACTTATAATCCTATCCTTTCGGATACTAACCTTAATATCATATACTAACTTGTAGATATTATTATTAATAATTGTAATAGCCGAATACTAATAGTAATAATAATAGTCATATTATCTATCCCTTCACTTTACAACTTATCCCTGATAATTATTTTGTCCGTAACTTTTATTATTAATTATTCCCTGAATTAACAATAATCAAATTTAATCAAAAATTGACTAATTCATCAATTCTACACGGCATTATTAAAAAAAATATAACAATAATTAACTATTTTCTAGAATTAATTTAATTAATCAATATAATTACAAAAATTACCAAAATAAGATAAAAATCATATTTTTCAACAACATTCATCAAGATTAACATAAAAATAATATTTTTAACCCTTCTTTTAATTTCTATACACTCGACAATTAGAAGATAATAACAAGATTTAATTTTTAATTCAAGATTAATAAATATAATTCAATACTATCAAGATTCATCATAAAAATCATATTTTTAGTTCCCTTTTTAATACTTAGGTCACTCGAAAATTCAATAATTAGTAATAGCATATTTTAATAATTCAATTGCCCTAATTTATACAATCTGATTTTTAAAGAATTAAATTAAAAACGACCATCTAAGATCTCTAAAAATCTGTAAATTTTTATGGGAGCTAAATATGGGTTCAAGGATTAACGTGCATAAATTTCGTCTAAAAATAACATCTTTTACTATTTTTAAGTGATTTTATAACTAACCAGTCAGATTAGGCTGAATTCGGTTTCAGAATTTTATGCCATATCAAACGATCTTTAAAAATTACGAAAATTTAACACAAGCTGTAAAACATTATCACTGACTTCCATATAAAATTTCGTAGCATTCCGAATTGATTAAGTACACTAATAAATTCGTAAACCTATTCTGGACAGTTTTACCGGTTTGAAAGATTAAATTTTTATAAATAATAAACGGACGAATTTTGCCACGAAATAAATCATGGTTAATAATCAAACAGTAAACAAGATACCATGAAAAATTCATCAAGAAATAACAAGATTTGATTGGTAAATAAATTCATACAAGATCATACATAAAATCATGAAAATACATAAAAATCAATCAAGAAATTCATGCTTCATGCTCGACATATCCAAGTAAAACAATATTAAATTTCCTACAATTTTCATGATATGATTCCTAATTAACTATGTGTTTTTCTACCCATAGATTAAAGAGGAGAGCATAGTTACCTGGATTCGCTATTAAAATTCCAAGGGAAAATGATGGCTCACTGTTTTTGAGAAGAGGAAGAAGGGGAAGAGAGAAAATGTATTTTAGGGTTTAGGAACAACTGCAAAAATAGGACTAACTAAATGATAATGGTCCTATTTATAGAAGAGAGGAAGGAAAAGAAATAAAAAAAAAACAAACCCTAATGCTACTAATGAAGCTGCCGTGAAGAAGGAGAAAGAATAGGGAGGTGGAGTGGACTTAGTTAGGTATGACTAGGCTAGGTTGAATTAGTTTAGGGCTTTAAAAACTAATTTAATTAAATCAAAAAATTAATTAACCAATTTAAATAAATAAAAACAATACTTGGCCCAAATAAAAAGAGGGGAGCCGGCCAAGTAGAAAAAGAAAGAAAAATTGGGTCTTTGGCCCAATTTGGAAATAAGAATAGGAAATACAAATTAAACGGTCCAAAATATAATGGGCCTTTTTGGACTAGAATTAAATAAATATAATTAATAACCGCGAAATTTTCTGGCCCAAAATTCCGGGTCGTTACAATCACCCCTCCTTAAATAAATTTCGTCCTCGAAATTTACTTAAAGAAGCTCACGTAAGAAAACAATGGAACAACTATAACATAAACGATCAACCGGATACGGAAACCGTACACGTGGTTACGTCAGCTGCGCGTCCGTCTCTTCTTGGTCACGTAGAAGACTCGATCCTTCACTTGTACTCGGCTCACCATTGCTGCCGGTTTGTTCTTTGGTCACGCCCAAGTCTCGTGCCTTCCTTGTCTACATACGCAACACCCTATTGTAACCCGTCGCACCTCTTTCCGGAATGACGTTCGTTCTCGCATCCTCTGCAAACCGGGGTCTCGGAATCGTTGGTTGCTTGCCCGTCCTGCGATTGCGGCTCCTGGAATGGTTAGATTCGTGGTCTCTTCTTGACTGCGGCTGGTTGGCTTTCCCTGGTTCTCTTCTTTGTAGCCCTTTCCTCCTCGAACGATGCTTGAACCTCTAAGGCGGTCTCGTACGCGTCGGGAACGATGCTGACCTGTTGCCGGTAACGTGTACCCTAATGCGAGGACTCGTCATCCTGATATACCGCTTCAGCTTCTCAGCTTCCGATGGAGATATTGCAGCGACAAATCTGGACAGCTTCGCGAACTTGTCGGTAAATGTCTGAACTGGCATGGTCCCCTGAGTGAGCGTCAGGAACTCCTCTGGCTTTTGCCACCTAAGCTCGTCGGAAAAGATACGTTCTCGTAGCTTGGAGGTAAACTCTTCCCGTGTCATGCTCTTCACAGCTCTTCCCTGCGGCGAACCGTTACCAACTAGTCGTCTGCTTCTAGTCGAAGGTAGTAGCTAGCGATCTGAACTCGTTTATCTTCCGGACAACCGATTGCGTCGAACCGTTCTTCCATCTCTCAAATCCAGCTCTTGCGCATCACGGGGTCAGACGTGCCATCATTGGTAGGAAGCCGATGACGAGAAATCTGATCCTGGACCTGTGGGTTATGGGCTTACTACACCTCCGCTGCGCCACTCTGATAACACCGGTCACGGCTACTAATTGATGGTTCCGGCGTCGAAGTCAGAGGTTAGGCCTTCGGGGCGTCATTCTTTACGTACAAACTTAAACATTCCTATTGTTAGTTCACACAATAGCACATAGTAACGTCGGAGGACGTAAACGAGCAATCCGATCGAAGGAAGACGGCTGGGAATTCTGGACTCGCACGCTAATCTGTGCCAAAGCAAGAATTGCGTCTTCTAAGTTGCGACGACGACGGCCGGAACTTGAAGGTCGTGGGACCGACATCCTGAAACAACAATCGCGTTAAGAAATACACGACATACGAAACGGCGCCAACGCGAAACGAAAACGATAAATCGTCTTAACCCTGGCTTCTACCCATGGTTCACTCATCTAGGTTTTCCATATTAGGCTAAGGTTCACTCGGGTTCATAAAGCGCTCAACTTTCGAAGTTACTTGTGAAGAAGTAACTTAGGGTCAAACCTATGGCTCTGATACCAACTGTAACGACCCGACTTTTTAGCTTGTCGATTTACGAAGGGAAGTCGACATTCGGATCATTACTTAATCATATTAACAATATATCAAATGAAATAAATGGAAGAATTGACTTTTATTAAAATAACTCCTAGAAACCATAATAAATCCAATATTCATTATTACATCATAAGTTTGGAAATACTGTCCCAACATGCTGGGATCGTAGAATAAACTAAGTAAATGTTTAAGTAGTTCTGGATAAACTAGAAAACTTAGAATAAATGCTAGAACACTCAAGCCCATCCGGCGAAGCCCGCTCTAATCTGCTGCAACATCACCTGAAACTGAGGGGGGGGTCCACCGTCAGTGGCGAGTAACTAGGCTGTCCCATTTAATCGAGGGACCACCAAACACATAATATCATAGAAAATACCATAAAAACTGTAAAAGATTTAATACATGCTTTACACAAAGATACACAAATTCCATATAAACGTACGTATAAAGGTACGTATAAAATACGTATACAGATACGTATAAAATACGTATAAATACCCCTGCAGAAATACAGTTAGAATACGTATAATTACGTATAAAAATACGTACATTCAACCCTGCAAATACGGTTAGAATACATACCAAATACATTCCACATCCGTATAATTATACATACACGTACATGCTCATAAATACCGAAATACACAGCGGAAGACTTACAATATGCTAAACTTATACTTTATACTATACATCTTAAATTATCCCAATCATTAACTTATACTTAACCCTTCTTAAATTATATCATTAACAAATCTTAATCATAATCACATTCCCTTCATCATAAATCTTATCTTAATCATATCATATCATGTCTTTCTTATCATATTAGATCATAATCTATCTTATCATCAATTCTTAGAAATCATCTTATCTTCATCTTATGATTTCATCTCATCAAATCGTATGATCCTAATATAATATCTTTGTTGGACCGGTCACTAATAACTCGTTATGGATCTCGTGTTTCACCATAACTCCCTAGAACATGCCGGGAGGAGCTCGTGTACCCAATCCCATAGCGGATCCCGTGTTTCACCGCTAAGTCTAAGCTATGGCCATAACTTCCTGGTAGCGACTCGCAGATACGGTTACCAGACGACTACATGTTCTAAGGTCAAACTACTCGGGGGAACTCATGTGTTCGTCCCATTGAGTAGTGGTTCTGACTTAACCCACTAATGACTCGTGTATCATACAGGTGGGTGTCCATATTGTATCTTATATCTTCAATTAATTTAATCATATCATATATTAGGATAATACTAGGTGACCGTAATAGGAAATGAAATGTTCGGAGTCCCAGGAAAGAGAGGTGCGGCACGTATATTGGCCACCTTAAATACCAAGTCTTTCCTAGCCAGAGACCGAGACATAACATGTATAGCTATTACTCTGTTTCCTTTCTTATCCCTAGTAGTATCTTATGCAACTTTAAATCTTATAATATACTATCATATACTTATAATCCTATCCTTTCGGATACTAACCTTAATATCATATACTAACTTGTAGATATTATTATTAATAATTGTAATAGCCGAATACTAATAGTAATAATAATAGTCATATTATCTATCCCTTCACTTTACAACTTATCCCTGATAATTATTTTGTCCGTAACTTTTATTATTAATTATTCCCTGAATTAACAATAATCAAATTTAATCAAAAATTGACTAATTCATCAATTCTACACGGCATTATTAAAAAAAATATAACAATAATTAACTATTTTCTAGAATTAATTTAATTAATCAATATAATTACAAAAATTACCAAAATAAGATAAAAATCATATTTTTCAACAACATTCATCAAGATTAACATAAAAATAATATTTTTAACCCTTCTTTTAATTTCTATACACTCGACAATTAGAAGATAATAACAAGATTTAATTTTTAATTCAAGATTAATAAATATAATTCAATACTATCAAGATTCATCATAAAAATCATATTTTTAGTTCCCTTTTTAATACTTAGGTCACTCGAAAATTCAATAATTAGTAATAGCATATTTTAATAATTCAATTGCCCTAATTTATACAATCTGATTTTTAAAGAATTAAATTAAAAACGACCATCTAAGATCTCTAAAAATCTGGAAATTTTTATGGGAGCTAAATATGGGTTCAAGGATTAACGTGCATAAATTTCGTCTAAAAATAACATCTTTTACTATTTTTAAGTGATTTTATAACTAACCAGTCAGATTAGGCTGAATTCGGTTTCAGAATTTTATGCCATATCAAACGATCTTTAAAAATTACGAAAATTTAACACAAGCTGTAAAACATTATCACTGACTTCCATATAAAAGTTTGTAGTATTCCGAATTGATTAAGTACACTAATAAATTCGTAAACCTATTCTGGACAGTTTTACCGGTTTGAAAGATTAAATTTTTATAAATAATAAACGGACGAATTTTGCCACGAAATAAATCATGGTTAATAATCAAACAGTAAACAAGATACCATGAAAAATTCATCAAGAAATAACAAGATTTGATTGGTAAATAAATTCATACAAGATCATACATAAAATCATGAAAATACATAAAAATCAATCAAGAAATTCATGCTTCATGCTCGACATATCCAAGTAAAACAATATTAAATTTCCTACAATTTTCATGATATGATTCCTAATTAACTATGTGTTTTTCTACCCATAGATTAAAGAGGAGAGCATAGTTACCTGGATTCGCTATTAAAATTCCAAGGGAAAATGATGGCTCACTGTTTTTGAGAAGAGGAAGAAGGGGAAGAGAGAAAATGTATTTTAGGGTTTAGGAACAATTGCAAAAATAGGACTAACTAAATGATAATGGTCCTATTTATAGAAGAGAGGAAGGAAAAGAAATAAAAAAAAACAAACCCTAATGCTACTAATGAAGCTGCCGTGAAGAAGGAGAAAGAATAGGGAGGTGGAGTGGACTTAGTTAGGTATGACTAGGCTAGGTTGAATTAGTTTAGGGCTTTAAAAACTAATTTAATTAAATCAAATAATTAATTAACCAATTTAAATAAATAAAAACAATACTTGGCCCAAATAAAAAAAAAAAGGGGAGCCGGCCAAGTAGAAAAAGAAAGAAAAATTGGGTCTTTGGCCCAATTTGGAAATAAGAATAGGAAATACAAATTAAACAGTCCAAAATATAATGGGCCTTTTTGGACTAGAATTAAATAAATATAATTAATAACCGCGAAATTTTCTGGCCCAAAATTCCGGGTCGTTACACAAGGTTCTGCTGAAGGTGTCTCCTATGAAGGGTGTGGTCCGGTTTGGTCAGAAAGGTAAACTCAGACCGAAGTATGTTGGGCCATACGAGATCTTGGAGCGGGTTGGTGAAGTCGCTTATCGGTTGGCGATGCCTCCGGATCTTTCGAGGGTTCATGATGTATTCCATGTGTCACAGTTACGGAAATATGTCAACGATCCTTCACATATTATTCCGGTAGAGTCATCAGAGATCGAGCCGAACTTGACTTTTGAAGAAAAGCCGGTTCAGATTTTGGATCGTCAGGATCGGATGTTGCGTCGCAAGGTCGTGCCGCTGGTGAAAGTTTTGTGGCGTAGCCAGAAGTTTGAAGAGGCTACATGGGAGACCGAAGCTTCGATGAGGGAGAAGTATCCCGAGTTGTTCGAAGCAGGTACGGGTTTTTCTTTTGTTTTGGTTGCTTTGTTGTGTTGTTTGTTTGGTTGTTTGTGGTGTTTCTGTTTGAGCTCCGTTAAGTAAATTTCGAGGTCGAAATTTATTTAAGGAGGGGTGACTGTAATAACCCGAAATTTTGGGCCAGAAAATTACGCGGTTATTAATGTTATTATTCAATTCTAAGTCCGATTGGGCCGTTAAATTGGACTGTTTGCATTTCTTTTTGTTCAATCTTTTCCTCAATTGGGCCAAATGACCCAACCATTCTTTCCTTCATGTATGGCCGGCCCTCTTGTGATATTTTGGATCAAATTAATTTCTTTGATTTAATTAATTAATATTAATTATGATTTTAGATAATTAAATTAATTAATTAATTAATTGATTTATTTTAAACCTAGTCAAAATTTGTTATAACAAATTAACCAATCCCCCTATTCTACCCCATCCCACACGGCAACCCTAAGTACCAAATTTAGGGTTTGTTTTCTTTTGGCCTTCTTTCTTTAAATAGGACCTCATTTACTCTTTGGTACCTATTTTGCATTTTATTCACAAAACCCTAAAAAAATCTACTTTCCTCTCTTTCTTTCTCTTGAGTGTGCCGTGAGGATTCTTCAAAAAAAAAAGAGTAAATTTTTGTTTGGAATTTTAAGCGAATCGAGGTAACTTCGCTTTTTCATTTAATTAAATGGTAGAAAAAACATATAGTAATTAGGATTGAAGCATGAAAATTGTAGGAAATTAATCCTTGTTTTATATATGAAATGTCGAGTACTTGTATGATAATTCTTGATTTGTTTTCTTGACTTTTCTTGATGTTTATGTATGAATCTTGCTTGTTTGATGAATGAAAATTGTATAAATTAATTCATGATGATCATGTTTGATTCGAAATCTATGTATGAATTTGATGATTATAATTCTTGATTGATTCATGATATTTTTCGAGTGGTTCAACATGTTTTATGATGATTTTCTTTAATTGTTAAAGCATGTTCATGATTAAATTAATTAGTACAAATTAAATCTTGAATTGAAAATTAATCATGTTTGTTTTCTTAAAATGTCGAGTGAAAGGAAATTATTAAAGAAGATTAAAAATGTTATTTTTTATGTTCATTTTGATCATGTTGAATTAATTATGTAAATCTTTGATTTAATTCTTTAGTTATATCATGATTAATTTAAATCTTGAATTTATAAATTGTTCTTGTTATTGTATGAGAATGTCGAGTGAATTGAATCACAAAAACATGACCTTTGATCTTGTTTTGATCTTGTTGATTGATGATTAAAAATATGATTTTTATGATTATTGATTATTTAATTAAATTAATTGTTGTAGATTGAAGTATATGAATTAATTGAAGAATTTGGTTAAAATTCATGAAAATGTCGAGTGGGAGAAATAATGAAAAAAAAAATAGAATTTTTATTATCATTTTGGTATTTTTTAGTAATTAATTCATTAATTAAGATAATTTAGGAAATTAATTAATTATTGTTAAAAGTTGAGATTTGCGTGTGGAATTATTTGATTTAGTCAAATATGGTTAATTTTGAATTATTGTTAATTTAGGGAATATTTAATAATAAAAGTTACGGATAAAATAATTATTAGGGATAAGTTGTAAAGTGAAGGAATAAATAACATATTATTGTTAAGGGAATTCGGCTAATGCTAATAGTATTAATAATGTTTACGAAATAATATTAGTGATATAGTATTAAGGTTAGTGTCCGAAAGAATAAGTTATAAAGATATGATAAAACATTAAAGATAGTATAAGATAAGGTTTGAATTGCATAAGATATTACTAGGGATAAGAAAGGAAACAGAGTAATAGCTATACATGTCATGTTTCGGTCTCTGGCTAGGAAAGACTTGGTATTTAAGGTGGCCAATATACGTGCCGCACCTCTCTTTCCTGGGACTCCGAACATTTCATTTCCTATTACGGTCACCTAGTATTTCCCAATATATGATATGATATGATTAATTAAAGATATAAGATATGATAAGGACGCCCACCTGATGACCCGAGTAGTCAGACTGGGTTAAGTCGAAGCCACTGCTCAATTGGGACGAGTACACGAGCTCCCCCGAGCAGTTCTGGGTCTTAGGATATGTAGTCGTCTAGTAGTAGTACACGAGCTGCTATTAGGGGTTATGGCCATAGCTTAGGCTTAGTGGTGAAACACGAGATCCGCTACGGGTTGAGTACACGAGCTCACCCCGGCATGTTCTAGGAAAGTTGTGGTGAAACACGAGATCCACAACGAGTTATAGTGACCGGTCCAACGAATGATATGATTTGATATGAAAGTTATGATTATGATATGAAATGAAAGTTACGAGATGAATTCGAAACGAAAGATATGAAATGTTATGAAATGAATATGATAAGATAAGCATATGAAATAATAAGATATATTATATGATAAGTTATAATATAAGTTGATGGAAAGTTTGGGTGATGATATATATATAATATTTATGTTATGATATAACATAGGATATAAGATAAGATGTAAGTTATGACTTAAGGAATATAGGATAATATAAGTTATGATGGTATTATACAATAGGTATATGATTTGAGATGATTTAAGACTTCCGATGTGATTCTGTATTTTTTATGTATGACAATATAGATGTATGCGTATGTACGTATATGAATGATGAGTGTATTTTTATACGTATTTCTAACCGTATAATGCAGGGTTGATTGTACGTACATTATACGTAGAAATTATGTATTCTAACCGTATTTCTGCAGGTATTTTATACGTATTTTGTACATATACGTATATGTATTTTGTACGTGTTTTTATACGTATTTTGTATGATTGTATGTAAAGCATGTATTAAGTTTCTGTACGGTTTTTATGTGCTTTCCTATGATATTATATGTTTGGTGGTCCCTCGATTAAATGGGACAGCCTAGTTACTCGCCACTGACGGTGGACCCCCCCCCTCAGTTTCAGGAGAAGATGCTGCGGACTAACGGGCTTCGATGGATGGGCTTTGAGTGGCTGAGGACTTAGTTTAAGTAAACCTTAGTTACTTAGTTTATTTTACGATCCCAGCATGTTGGGACAGTCTTAACATTACTTATGTAATATTGAATATTGATTATTTTGGACAATTAGTAGTTTATCTAATAAAAGTTATCCTTTTTATTCAGATAATCTAATTTAATGTTTAAGTTAATTTGGTAATGATCCGTTTGTCGATTTCCCTTCGTAAATCGACGTGTCTAAAAAGTCGGGTCGTTACAAAAACCATCAACACCCAAAATCACATTGTCTTTTATTTCGTCTTCATCAACCATCAAAAGGGAAAATGACAGAGATTAGCATAATAAGGGTTGATGGAGTAGGGGGGGTGGGAGAGTGAAGCAGGGTTGATGGAGAAGAAATATGAGAGGAGATCAGAGAACAAAGTAAAAATTGTGAATTTTGATTACCATTTTCCTATAATTTTGTGGTTTAGGGTTGATGAGTGGATGGAGGATATATGGTTGATGGAGAAGAAAAATGAGGAGAAAGATTGCGTTTACAGGTTTTGTTTTTCTTTTTCAATGTAGAGTAGAGGGGGGTGACTGATTCAGAGTGTATTAAATGGGGGTGGGACGCAGCAAAGATAACGCGGCAAAGAGGGAGTGAAGCACACACACCCAAAATCACATGTCAAAAAACTTAAGGAAAGTGTGGCTTTTATATAGTATAGATACAAAGTTACATAGATTACCTTTTTTAGTTAGTACTTCAAGGGCTACAACTTTATTTACTCTAATACAATTGGATTTGTGGGGACCTTATAGAGTTAACTCTTTGAGTGGTGCTAGATATTTCGTAACTGTTTTGGATGATTTTAGTAGGGTTACTTGGACTTTATTTTTTGTTGCAAAATAAAGATGAAGTTTATAAAACTATCTCAAATTTCCTTGCTTATGTAAAAACTCGGTTTAAAACTAAATGTTAGAACTGATAATGGGACTGAATTTCTTAATGAGCCTTTTCTTAATTTGTAATCAAAGAAAGGCATAATATTCACCAAAAATCTATGGTTGGTTTATCTCAACAAAATGGGATAGCTGAGAGAAAATATAGACATTTGCTTGAATTTGCACGATCCTTAAGGTTTCATGCTAACATGCCTAAAAGGTTTTAGGGTGAGTGTGTTTTGATTGCCAACTACTTAATGTTATGGTCAATTTTACCTAACCTGAACACAGGTAGAAATTTGAGAAGCAAGTAAAGCCGAGAATCAGAGGTGCAGGTCAACATCAGAAGGATCTAGAAGAAGAGACGAGTTTAAATTCGAAGTAAAGGAACAAGTCAAAGGCCAGCTTGCATAAGGAGAGATAGGCGTGTGCTGACGTGGCATGAAGGAGTCATCACTCATGGTCTCACGCATCCTAAGAAATTAGGAAGTTGTTCCTATTCTAAGGGAACGACTAGCTTAGCAATTTCGGTAGTTAAATAGGGAGAAAAATCGATTATAAAGAGGATGATTATCATTCAGCAGCTTACGTATTACTCTAGAGAAAAAAGTTCATTATACTCGTACACATTCGAGCAATAGCTCACAACCATTGTAACCAAAGAAAAGAAATAATTATTATTCAGTTAGTGGATTGGTAGACTCAAAGCTATCCGTAGTTTTCCCTCTGTTTTGAGGTTTCTGCGTCATCATCCTCTCGTGTCACCCCGTTCCCGTTTTTACTTTGATTTGCATTTCCTTATTTTTTCACTCGTACAACCCTCAAAACACATATTCGGTTTGTCACAATCCAGCTGTGGTTCGTACCAGCTTAGTCCCATACCTGAGTAGGGATTTACCATAAGCAATTTGGCGCCCACCGTGGGGCCATAGCTTGATTGTTCACTCGAAAAAAAAAGGAGTATACACCTACTCGCCACAAAAAGCCCAAAAATACGCATATTATTTTTATTTTTTATTTTTTCCAAACACAGATTATGGCTCCCGAAACATCAAGCCAAGGTGCAAACGCAAAGCAGATCGAAGCAATGTCCCAAGCCCTAAAGGAAACCCAAGAATAACTGAGAGTGGTTATCGAAGCAGCCAAAGCCAAAGACGAAACCGAAGCTTCCCTGCAAAAAGAACTAGAATCCGTGAATAGAAACATCCCCAAAAAAAAGAAGAAATTTAGAACCGAAAACATCCCCTTTCTCAATCTGGATGGTAATTCAGATGGAGAGGACAACGAAGAAAAAATACCAGAAGACGAAGGCTACAATACACCCCATGAAGAAGATGATCGAGACGATCAAGGAGTGACCCTAACTCCCAGAGACATTCGAAACATAAAAAAGCAATACAAAGAAATGGAGAAAATGATGTCCAGGTCTTCTGGTTCTCACGAACACGACGAGTTCGAGAAGCAGAAGTTATACTCACATAGCCCCTTCACTGCCAAGATAGTGGAAACTATACCTCCAAAAAAGATCAATTTACTCTCCTGGCACGACCTTTATGATGGAACCACAGACCTTCTAAACCACGTGAACCATTATCGCCAAAAAATGATGTACCTCCCAATACCCGCCAACAAACTAGACGCAACCCTCTGCAAAACCTTTGGGGGCACCTTATATGGACCCGCCTTACAATGGGTTATTAACCTGAAAGCAGGATCTGTCCCCGACTTTACCACCTTAGCTACGAAATTCTGCAACCAATTCTCCAGTAGCAGAGCACTCGAGAAACATTCTAGTGATCTATACCGAATTGCCCAACGCCAAGGGGAATCAACCCGAGATTACCTAGACCATTTCAACAAGGAGATGATTAGAATACCAGATGTTGATGCTCGAACCTGCGTAGAGGCTTTCAGAAGAGGACTTCCTCCTGCTTCCAAGTTGTACCAGGAACTGACTAGGTACCCAGCTACTAATTTCGAGGACGTAAGGCAAAAAGCCATGGCCGAGATCCACTTTGATGAAGATGAAACACCACGAGTCGGAGGACCAGAACCTAGGAAGCAGCAAAGCAGAACCTGGAGACATCAGCCCTATCCCAAAAAAGAACCAGATCAGGTAAACTCAACTACTCCGGATCAATCAACAACTGATTACTCTGTTTTGGCTGCTGCAGGTAACCCGAGCTCAACCAGAAAACAGGTGGATTATCCCAGTCTATCATCATACTAGTTCATTACAGACGCGGAAGGTGTCGTAGAAGCCCTATGGCGAGTAGGCGAAAAGGTGAGATGGCCCAAGAAAAGTAACAGACCAGACTCAGAGAAAGATAAATCAAAGTGGTGCAGCTATCACCAAGATCATGGACATGTAACCAGGGAATGCTTCTAGCTGAAAAAAGAGGTAGCTTGGCTGTACAAGAAGGGACATTTAGACCACCTAACGCAGGCAAAAGAAGCAGTAATCAACCAATCAGAGGGACCGCCGCCACCACCACCACCCTCCGAAAAGGTAATCAATTCCATAATAGGAGGTTCTGATTTATGTGGACTAACATATTCTGCAGCTAAAAGAGTATCCAGAGAAACCGGGTCAGTGTCGAGCATAAGCAGAAGGCCTCTACACAAAGCAGAGAAGAAGAAGTTACTAGAAATGCCGGTCAGCTTCGAAGCAGAGAACTTGGAAACAACCGAGCACCATGACTGTTTGATAATCTCATTGCATGTCAGTAACTTTCTCACCAAACGAGTCTTAGTGGATGGAAGAAGCACGACAAACATCATCTTCATGGATGCATTAGAAGCCATGGGGTTAGGAGAAGCAGACGTGGTGAAAAATACCAAGACCTTGGTAGGATTCAACGGAGAAACAAAGCAGACAATTGCTGAAGTAACATTGCATACCTGGGCAGGAGGAATAAACACTTCAAACATCTTTAACGTAGTAGATTGCCCGTCAGCTTACAACATTATATTTGGCACACCATGGATACACAAGATGAAAGCGGTGCCGTCAACTTTCCACCAGGTAGTGAATTTCCCAACACCATGGGGGATTCAAGAGATCAAAGCAGAAAGAAAAGCAGCCAGAGAATGTTACAGTAGTAGCTTGAAACCAAAGAAGCAATTGGCATAGCAATTACAGCAGAGTCCGGCCCCAATCGTACAAGAAGAGATGTTATTGGACGAAGTGGAGCTGGACCCCTCGCAACCAGAGCACAAAGTTCTAATTGGTGCCACCCTCACCGTTCCCCAAAAAGAAGCTATAATCAATTTTCTGAAGCAGAATTCAGATTGCTTTGCTTGGTCACACGAGGATATGGTCGGAATCAGTCCTGAAATCATTACTCACAATGTAACGACCCGACTTTTCGACTTGTCGATTTACAAAGGGAAAGCGACATTCGGACCGTTACTAACTTAAATAACAATAAATCAACTTAATTGAATGAATAAATTATCTTTTATTAAATTAACTACTGAAAATCCATAACCAAAAGTCACTAATACATATAAAGTCTGGAAATTCTGTCCCAACATGCTGGGATCGTAAGATAAACTAAGTTAATGTCTCAAACTGTTCTGGGAATACTAAATACTCAAAATAAAATACTAATCTACTCAAGCCCATCCAGCGGAGCCCGCTCTACTCTGCTGCATCGTCATCTGAAACTGAGGGGGGGGTCCACCGTCAGTGGCGAGTAACTAAGCTGTCCCATTTAATCGAGGGACCACCAAACACATAATAGCATAGAAATATGCATAAAAACTGTAAAGAAATCTAATACATGTCTTTATAAAAATGTACAAAAATACGTATAACAGTACGTATAAAAATACGCATAAAAGTACGTATGCGAATACGTATAAACACACCTGCAGAAATACGGTTAGAAATACGTATAATCTACGTATAATGTACGTACAATCAACCCTGCAAATACGGTTAGAAATACGTACAAAAATACACTCAACATTCATACATACATGCATCCTTACTCGCATACATACATACCCATAAATACAGAAATACACAGCGGAAGACTTAACATACTAAACTTATACCTTATACTATACATCTTAAATTATCCCAATCCTTAACTTATACTTAACCCTTCTTAAATTATATCATTAATAAATCTTAATCATATCTTATCATAATCTTATCTTAATCATATCATATCATAGTCTTATCTTGATCATATCATATCATAATCTTATCTTAATCGTATCATATCATGTCTTTCTTATCATATTAGATCATAACATATCTTATCATCACATCTTAGAAATCATCTTAAACTTCATCTTATGATTTCATCTGATCAAATCGTATGATCGTAATATAATATCTTTGTTGGACCGGTCACTAATAACTCGTTATGGATCTCGTGTTTCACCATAACTCCCTAGAACATGCCGGGAGGAGCTCGTGTACCCAATCCCATAGCGGATCCCGTGTTTCACCGCTAAGTCTAAGCTATGGCCATAACTTCCTGGTAGCGACTCGCAGATACGGTTACCAGACGACTACATGTTCTAAGGTCAAACTACTCGGGGGAACTCATGTGTTCGTCCCATTAAGTAGTGGTTCTGACTTAACCCACTAATGACTCGTGTATCATACAGGTGGGTGTCCATATTGTATCTTATATCTTCAATTAATTTAATCATATCATATATTAGGATAATACTAGGTGACCGTAATAGGAAATGAAATGTTCGGAGTCCCAGGAAAGAGAGGTGCGGCACGTATATTGGCCACCTTAAATACCAAGTCTTTCCTAGCCAGAGACCGAGACATAACATGTATAGCTATTACTCTGTTTCCTTTCTTATCCCTAGTAGTATCTTATGCAACTTTAAATCTTATAATATACTATCATATACTTATAATCATATCCTTTCGGATACTAACCTTAATATCATATACTAACTTGTAGATATTATTATTAATAATTGTAATAGCCGAATACTAATAGTAATAATAATAGTCATATTATCTATCCCTTCACTTTACAACTTATCCCTGATAATTATTTTGTCCGTAACTTTTATTATTAATTATTCCCTGAATTAACAATAATCAAATTTAATCAAAAATTGACTAATTCATCAATTCTACACGGCATTATTAAAAAAAATATAACAATAATTAACTATTTTCTAGAATTAATTTAATTAATCAATATAATTACAAAAATTACCAAAATAAGATAAAAATCATATTTTTCAACAACATTCATCAAGATTAACATAAAAATAATATTTTTAACCCTTCTTTTAATTTCTATACACTCGACAATTAGAAGATAATAACAAGATTTAATTTTTAATTCAAGATTAATAAATATAATTCAATACTATCAAGATTCATCATAAAAATCATATTTTTAGTTCCCTTTTTAATACTTAGGTCACTCGAAAATTCAATAATTAGTAATAGCATATTTTAATAATTCAATTGCCCTAATTTATACAATCT
The DNA here is from genome assembly GCA_951394345.1 of Salicornia ramosissima. Lineage (NCBI taxonomy): Eukaryota > Viridiplantae > Streptophyta > Magnoliopsida > Caryophyllales > Amaranthaceae > Salicornia > Salicornia ramosissima. Next base: position 43,756,001 of record OX596233.1, on the reverse strand, counting down.
GATTTTTAAGGAATTAAATTAAAAACGACCATCTAAAGATCTCTAAAAATCTGGAAATTTTTATGGGAGCTAAATATGGGTTCAAGGATTAACGTGCATAAATTTCGTCTAAAAATAACATCTTTTACTATTTTTAAGTGATTTTATAACTAACCAGTCAGATTAGGCTGAATTCGGTTTCAGAATTTTATGCCATATCAAACGATCTTTAAAAACTACGAACATTTAACACAAGCTGTAAAAAATTATCACTGACTTCCATATAAAATTTCGTAGCATTCCGAATTGATTAAGTACACTAATAAATTCGTAAACCTATTCTGGACAGTTTTACTGGTTTGAAAGATTAAATTTTTATAAATAATAAACGGACGAATTTTGCCACGAAATAAATCATGGTTAATAATCAAACAGTAAACAAGATACCATGAAAAATTCATCAAGAAATAACAAGATTTGATTGGTAAATAAATTCATACAAGATCATACATAAAATCATGAAAATACATAAAAATCAATCAAGAAATTCATGCTTCATGCTCGACATATCCAAGTAAAACAATATTAAATTTCCTACAATTTTCATGATATGATTCCTAATTAACTATGTGTTTTTTCTACCCATAGATTAAAGAGGAGAGCATAGTTACCTGGATTCGCTATTAAAATTCCAAGGGAAAATGATGGCTCACTGTTTTTGAGAAGAGGAAGAAGGGGAAGAGAGAAAATGTATTTTAGGGTTTAGGAACAATTGCAAAAATAGGACTAACTAAATGATAATGGTCCTATTTATAGAAGAGAGGAAGGAAAAGAAATAAAAAAAAACAAACCCTAATGCTACTAATGAAGCTGCCGTGAAGAAGGAGAAAGAATAGGGAGGTGGAGTGGACTTAGTTAGGTATGACTAGGCTAGGTTGAATTAGTTTAGGGCTTTAAAAACTAATTTAATTAAATCAAATAATTAATTAACCAATTTAAATAAATAAAAACAATACTTGGCCCAAATAAAAAAAAAAAGGGGAGCCGGCCAAGTAGAAAAAGAAAGAAAAATTGGGTCTTTGGCCCAATTTGGAAATAAGAATAGGAAATACAAATTAAACAGTCCAAAATATAATGGGCCTTTTTGGACTAGAATTAAATAAATATAATTAATAACCGCGAAATTTTCTGGCCCAAAATTCCGGGTCGTTACACACAAGCTGGACGTAGACTCAAGTATGAAACCAGTGAAGCAGAAAGGAGGAAATTCGCACCAGAAAGAAACAAAATCATAAATGAAGAAGTAGCTAAACTCTTGGAAGCTGGAAAAATCAGGGAAGTAAAGTATCCAGAATGGTTGGCCAATGTGGTCATTGTGGGGAAGAAGAATGGCAAATGGAGAGTTTGTATTGATTTTATAGATTTAAACAAGGCGTGCCCAAAAGATCCATTTCCTCTGCCCCACATTGATTCGATGGTAGCGCGACAGCCGGACATGAGATGCTGACATTCTTAGACGCATACTGGGGTTACAACAAGATATTGATGCATGCAGAGGACCAGGAGAAAATAGCTTTCGTCACTGAAAAAGGTATATATTGTTACAAAGTAATGCCATTTGGTTTAAAGAATGCAGGTGCAACTTACCAGAGGTTGGTGAACAAAATGTTCGAGAACCAATTGGGAGATACCATGGCAGTTTACATCGACGACATGCTAGTAAAATCCAAGAAAGCCGAAGACCACATCCAACATCTAACTGAGACCTTCGGGATACTTAAGAAACACAACATGAAGCTAAACCCCACAAAATGCTCCTTCGGATTCGCAGCCGGGAAGTTCCTTGGGTACATAGTCACGCAGCGGGGCATCGAAGCTTGCCCCGACCAGGTAAGAGCTATCGTAAACATCAGGTCACCTGCTAACCTAAAAGAGGTACAGAAACTAACTGGTAGGGTAGCTGCATTAAACAGATTTATATCCAAATCTTCAGATAAATGTCATTTGTTTTATAACGTTTTACGAAAAAATAAAGGGTTTGAATGGACAGAGGAGCATGAAAAAGCACTCCAGAAACTTAAACATTACCTGGCATCGCCTCCTCTGCTATCCAAACCGAACCCGGGAGAAATATTACAGCTATATCTATCAGTTAGTGAACAGACAGTAAGCACGATGTTAACCAGAGAAGCTGAGAACCAGCAACTCCCTATTTATTACGTAAGCAAAACACTCTTGGATGCTGAAACCATGTACTCTTCTTTAGAAAAATTGGTCTTAGCCCTAGTTACAACATCCAAGAAGCTGAGGCATTATTTCGAGTCTCACACTGTAGTAGTAATGACCAATTACCCGATAAAAGCAGTTTTAAAAAAACCTGAACTTTCCGGAAGAATGGATAAATGGGCCATCGCACTGAGCAGTTTAGACATCAGGTACCAGCCGAGGTCAACCATCAAAATCGCAAGCACTAGCAGATTTTGTGGCAGATTTCAGCCCAACCATGGATCCTAAAGCAGACAGCGAAATGTTGCAACTAACTAAACCAGTTATCTGATCCTCAAATATGGATTCTATACGTGGATGGTTCATCCAATTTCAGAGGAATAGGGTTAGGGGTTGTACTAAAATCGCCATAAGGGGAGATGATAGTGCAATCCATAACCTGCGACTTCTCCGCTACTAACAACAAAGCAGATTATGAAGCTTTGATTACAGGAATGACATTAGCTAAAGACTTGGGAGCTACAGGGTTGAACGTCTACAGCGAAAGTTTACTAATAGTAAGTCCAATTCGTGGAGAGTTCGCAACCAAAGATTCAAAGATGACCGCCTATCTAGCAATAGCCTAACAGAAAGCAGAGAAGTTCCAACCATTCACCATTACCCAGGTACCTAGGTAAATGCTATTTTCAAGAAATATTGAGAATTATTAAAGTGTTATCGCCACGTGTGGAAACGTATCGGCTTACTCAGAATTTTGCAGAGGAAATAAAATAAACTAAATTTAAAATAAAACTAAATCTTATTACAACTTGGAACCATTAAGGCCCTGAAATTATTGAATCAACTTAAACGAAATAAATCCAACTTAATAAATGAAAATGTCTAAAATATCCCAAACTAAAACGTTAAATCGAATTTAGAAAATATTTCATAAAGTAAATAAATGTTTCAGAAATACCACTTGTCACTCAAGCCCATAATCTTCCCTGAATTCCTGCACAAGCATACCTTGACCCTGAACGACTGCTCACCAATAATTGGGTCATCACAGGGTCAAGATATTAACAAGACCAAATTTGTACGGCGTCAGCAAAGCTGAGTACGACAATTAAATAAGCATACAGATCTATTGCATATAAAAATCATGTCAAAAGCTTAAATGCTATGGTGAGTAATTAGTTATTATTCCTTGTTAAACACATTTATTATTAAGTGGCCCTCTAGAGCCGAAGCCAGTGTAAGCACCAGGCGAGTTGTCTATGCCTAGAAGGTGACGGTGGGAGCTACCCACGTCACAAATAAAGGAATGAGCTCAATCCGCTAATGGAACACGTGGATCCTACGGTTCCCTTAAAGTCACGAGTCCTGCCGTGACCCCAACCCACATCTATGCCAATACTCACGACGTGCACTTGTCGAGAGTTTTAATGCTTACCCGAATCTTTCACTTTAAGTGATTAGTGTCTTGAGAGTTGTTACACATAACAAGCACACACATACAATTCACATAACACTTGTTTTAATTATTGTTCAGATAAAACACACTGAACTCTTGCCTATTTAACGAGATTCCCATTAAGAACTTATGTCTTAAGTGGTATCCCAAAGCTATTAAAGGGCATGAAATATTCGGAGAATCTATTCATGCATTACCAATAAACTTAAAAGGGACAATCTGTCCATATGCAAAATAAATTGCTACTAATAAACTTGAAAGGGACAACCTGTCCATATGCAAAATAAATTGCTACTAATGAAGCATGAAATATTCAAAGAACCTATTCATGCAATATTCTCTTTTATAATCGGAACATAAAATAATCCTTCCTATTCTTTCCTTGAGTGGTTTGCAAACGCAGGTTATACAAACAATTAAATTCACCACAAACAGTCATGTTCCACAAATTCACATATCTTGACAATCATGATAGAAATACGCAAAGTCCTAACATGATACTACGTCTGAAAATTTATCAATCACGCGTACCTCGAATAAATTTGGAGGTACTCCACCCTTTCCTTTAGAACTCGCCTAAGTAATATTCCTCGCCTAAAATATATAAAATAAATTCATTATATTAAACTTGAGTCCTTTAAAATATCCAGCAGCTCTAACCTATCTTAAAACTTCTCTTAAATTACCAGATGATAATATTAACTACTTAATTATATGTATAATTACATTCTTTAATCCCACATTTAAAAAGAAAATAAAAGATAATTCTTTATTTTTTTTTTAAAAAAAAACATATACGTATATATGTATATATATATACATACACGCATATATATATGCATATACACATATATACATATACACTTAGCAAACAACGAAACTGCTACCTATGGGGAACAACGGCAGCGGCGGCGAGGCTGGAGGCAGCAGCGACGGACTCCGGCAAGGCAGCAGTACGGCGAGGTGGTGCTGCGTCCGGTGGTGTTGCGTGAAGGCTTATGGGTGTCTCTGTTTTTTTTTTTTTATAATTAAAACAGAGAGGAACCACGCAGTGCAGGACAGCAGGTGGTGGCTCGGCTCCGGCGAGGCAGCTCGCGGCAGAAGCAGAGGTTCGGTGATGGTGATTGTCGCGGTGGTCGTGCGTGAGGGAGAAGGTGGTTATGGAGGTTTAGTGGTTATGGAGTTTTGATTTTTAATTTTTTTTTCTTTTTCCTTTGGTTCACGGTGAGGAAGAGAGTGTTTGAGGGTTTGGTTTTTTTTTTTATTTTATTATTTTTTTTTAGGCTTTTGACCTGTTGTGGCTTACCCTAAGGTATATATAATGGTAAAGTGTAAAGTTAGGGTTTGTTATTAGGTCGGGCTTGTGAGAGAGAGCCCACAACTTTTATCTTTTTTTCAAAACTAAATATTATATATATATATATATATATTTTTTTTTTTTTTCGTACAGTACCCAAACAGATAATTAAAATCTTTAAACTTAATTTAAATACGACCCAAAAATAATTTAAGACATTTAAAATATTAATATTTCCATAAAATAAAATATTTAAATTATTTTATTATTTCCAATTCAGAAAACATATAAAATATCCGTTTAGGTGTATAAAATCGCGTATTTATGAATAAATAACTCTATATTAGGGTATAAAAATACGGGGGATTACACTTGGGAGCTACAGGGTTGAACGTCTATAGCGACAGTTTACTAATAGTAAGTCCAATTCGTGGAGAGTTCGCAACCAAAGATTCAAAGATGACCGCCTATCTAGCAATAGCCTAACAGAAAGCAGAGAAGTTCCAACCATTCACCATTACCCAGGTACCTAGGGACCAGAATATACAAGCAGATGCACTTGCTAACCTAGGATCAGCACTCAAGAACTGCAACTTCGACAACATACCTTTAATACACTTATCAAGCCCATCTATAACCAAATCCGAACAAGACAATCTCCTCTTAAATTCTACTTCCCAAAGTACACCCTGGTTCCAACAAATCTTCGACTACTTGCAAAACCAAACAGTACTACAAGACAAAATGGAGGCTAGGAAAGTAAAAACAAAAGCAACAAGCTACGAAGTACGAGAAGGCGTCTTATTTAAAAGATCATCTTAAGGAATTATGCAGAGATGTTTATCAGAAGCCGAATGGCCGACGATCCTATCAGAGTTTCACAACGGTCAATGTGGATCCTATATAGCGGGAAGATCGTTAGCTAACAGAATCCTTAACATACGGGTACTATTGGCCAACTATCAAAGAAGACGCCCACAGGTATGCATCTAAATGTGATAAATGTCAAAAGCATGCAGGTTTGTCGCACCAACCAACCTAACAGCTAAATCCAATCCTCACACTGTGGCCCTTCATGAGATTGTGAACGGATATAGTAGGGAAGTTACCAGAAGCACCAGGTCAGAAAAAATACATGCTCGCAGTAACAAATTACTTCTCTAAGTGGATAGAAGCTGCAGCCTACTCTTAGGTAAGAGATAAGGAAGTTATATCGTTTTTATGGAATAACATCATATGCAGGTTTGGGATTCCATCAGAAATCATATGCGACAACGGATCTCAGTTCATCAGCAACAATACAAGAGACTTCTGCAAAGAATGGAACATAGACCTACATACGTCAACACCAAGGTATCCCCAAGCAAATAGGCAAGCAGAGTCAAGTAACAAAGTCATCATCAAGGGTATCAAGAAAAGGTTGGAAGCAAAAAAAGGAAGGTGGGTAGAAGAACTACCAAGGATACTATGGGCCAACAGAACTACACCTAGAACTGCTACGGGCAAGACGCCATTTTCTCTATTATATGGCTGCGAAGCTGTATTGTCAGCAGAAACGGTAACCCCCACAGCAAGATACAGATTACTCACACCAGAGAAAAATGTAGAAGAAATAACATGTGACCTGGATACCATAGAAGACTTACGCGAAAATGCAATGATAAAGAACGCGAAATATCAAAGCATTGTGTCGAGAAGCTTCAACAAGAATGTGAAAGCAAAGATGTTCCAAACTGGAGATTGGGTCCTCAGGAAGGTATTTCAGAACACATAAGAACGAAATGCAGGAAAGCTGGGGGCAACCTGGGAAGGACCGTATCAAATAGTAAAGTTAGTAGGAAAGGGGACGTATCGCCTAATAGATTCACAAGGTAAGCAAATCCCTAGAAGCTGGAATGCAGTACACTTGAAGAAGTATCACTTCTAAAACTATACTGCAGGGGGAAACTACTCCCAGCTAATCAGGTACGTTAGTTATATAAAATAAATTCCTGAATTTATTCTTCAAAAATCACATACTAACTTAAGCATCGGAGGGCCGTTGGTGGCAACACCAACGGTTGTTCCTAACCAGTGTTATGTTGCAGAAGTACGCAAGTAGGAAACACGTGAGGTTATCGATTCCCCAGATACTCGGGTTAACAGCTAATAATATTACCAGGCATACGCAAGAAGCAACAAAGGCAAACACATGATAATAAAGCAGACAACAAAAACAAACATTGCAAGCAAAGGTGGAAAAGCTGAAGCTAACACATAGTCAGAGTGAACATTCACACATCGTCAGGTACATACCAAAACACATTGGCCCCTTAGCCAACGGTAAAGACAAAAGTAAGTAGTTAAATTGTTTAGCACAGAAAAACAGAAATAATTGTTCAAAGAACCAAAGAATTTATAGAAATTAAGTCTCAATATTGTCGCCTACACCCTCGTCCCCCTTCCTGCTTGATCCCTCACCAGCTTTGACATCTCCAACAACCGGAAGAGCTTGGGACTCGGGCAGCTTCTGGATGAGGAATTGATGGGAAACCTGAGCCCTCACGAACACCGTGACCTCAGCTTCCATGTCTTTGCACTCCTCCAGGGCTTCCTACTTCAGCCTCTTCTCCTCAGCTAGCCCCTTCTTCAGCTCCTCCGCTTGTTGGGCAAGCTCTTTCTCCCGCTTTTCTGCTTCTCGGGTAAGCCTCTCTTCCAACGCCTTCAGCTCTGCTGCTTTCTCCTCTTCACCTTTGTTGACGGTGGCCTGGAGCTCGCTAAGACGCAGATTCGCCTTAACCTAAGCATCAGCAAGGCTCCAGAGGCGCTTAGTCATGACTAGCTCATTTTGCAGACCCTGCAAGGGGCAGCAATACACAACGTTATAAAGGCACGATCTGGATAAAGGTTAAAAACACGAAAATCCAGCATGTGAAAAAAATAATAAGTACCTGAAGAAGGTGGCCCACAGTCTGGGCAGCCAGGACCTCTGAGTCATAAGAGTCCAACCTTTTCTCCGCCGAGGAGAAGAGAAGCTGGGAAGCAGTAGGCATGATCCCATGGTCCACTCCATGGTGGGAGAGGAAGTCAGATGGGATACCCGAGAAGCTAGGATCCGAAGATTTGGGAACACGAGGAGCAAGGTTGAGGGGAGGACCCACTACTATCACGTCATCAGACTTTGTCTTTTTAGTGTGGGTTTCGGCACCCGATTCAACGCCACGCAAAGTAGTTCCGTCAGTAGTTGAAGTGGTGGCTCCACCCCCTCTTCCTTCTCATTCGTTGGGCCCTTTTGAGGATTTCCTCCTCTGAACCCGAGATGCCGCGGGGTGCTGCAAAGGTCATAATCTTGAAGTGCGAACCAGAGTAGCAGATAACACGTAAGCAAAAAGAGGAAAAACAACCTAAAATGTACCCATGGAAGTAGAAGAGCCGGGAAGTAGGTTGTAGTAAGGGGGAGGGTAATCCCTAGAGAATGTTCTCCGGCTTCAAGAAATCTTTAAAAATTTGGCGACAAATTCCCTGGTGGGCTCAGACTCCGGAGTGGGAATGTCAAGATCTACAACATGCAAAAACAAGTAAGAAAGCATAGAGGTTAATACACTTGGATAAAATTAGACAAAACGAACATGTTAGTTATACCTCCATAATTCCATCCACCTCGAAGCCAATCCCCTGCTTCCCCCAAACTCGACTTGGTGACGAAAATATAGGATTCTTTCCATTTCCTATCATTAACGTCCTTATCCACAACCAAGTACTACACGCTTCTTGAACGAGTAGGTGAAGTCCGGAGCCCTTTTCACCCCGTATACCGACATCAAGTCGTCATACGTGAAAGCTTCATCCCAATTAGCCGTCAGGTGTTCAATTAACGCAAGAATCCTCCACACTTGCGACCCTAATTGCCCCGGGTTTACGTCCCAGTTAATGAGCACGGCTTGGGTTAAAGGGGAGAAGGGGAATTTGTGACCTAAATCGAAGCAGTAGGTATAGAAGACGCAGGTGTCTAAATCCACTATTTTAGGTTTATGGTCGCGTTGAGGCGCGACCACAACAGCCCCATGCGGGAAATTCGTCATCTCTCTTATCTCACTTAGGTCGTTTTCTTGAACTTTACTTGTAATGTTCCTTCGCCTTACCCATTTTATCAAAGACTCGAATTATCTTAGGTTAGAAGTTCAAAAAACTGAAGTAGCAAACCCAAGATTCCCAATTGCAAATCGAGATTCCCAAGGTAAATCACCCAAAGGGAAAAACGAAAAGAAATTACTAAGTGTTGAACCAAATTAGAATCAGGAAATTAAAGAAGCAAAAGAACAATTACCTGAAAAAGTGAGGATGGAAATCGCCTAGGAGAGAAGAACGAAAGACGCCTAGCAGAGAGAAAGCTTTGAAGGTAGAGAGAGAAAGTGAAGAGTGTATGTGACGACCCGACTCGCTTAAACCGGCGCGGAAGAAACCGACGAGTCGAATAGCCAGATCTAACAAACTAAAATACTTAAAATTTAAAACAAAACCTCAAATGAATATATATACTAAACCAAAAGTACAACACCCACAAGATTGTACATATCTAATCCCAAATGTCATATTACTACTACTAACAACATAAACTCCAAATATATGTCAGAGTTAGAGAAATACACAAGTACTACAACTATAGTCCAAAACTAGTAAAAATCGTAAAACAACAATATAAAAGCTAAATAACAACGGCGCTCGCCCAACCCAAAGCTAAGCAAGAACCTCATCATCAGAATTACCCGAAAAGTAAACAACAGTCCACCGTCAGTGGCGAGTAACATAACTGTCCCACCCTAACGGGGATACACATTGAACATAGCACAATTCAAACAATCAAATCAAACATATACACATGCGAATCAAATAAACTAATCATGCTGACTCGACTAACTTTAACCAACGATTTACAAATCTTTAACTTTGGCGCAATCATTCACATACTAGACTGGACTATGCGCGTACGAACGCAACTTACGCGATCGAACTTTCTACTATGCCAGGATTGAGAATCTTACTCCCAACCCCATGAAACCAATCTTACTGGAAATCCATATCCGAAGACAACATAGTAAGACCACCAACTATCCCAATACCGCGGATAGGATAGGGGCAACGTCTTAACCCAAATACTTGGAATCTTACTCTAAGTCTTAGGCGTCTAGTAGCGAAATCAAGCTAATCTTTACTTTAAATCGAAGTTTACATTCTTAGTTAATTCTTAAGTTGCATCTTACGCCTTGACTCAAGAAATAACATGTAAACCAACAAACTTGGAACCTCTTTAAACAATCTTTAACCTTTCTTTAACTTTCTTTAATCTTTCTTTAATTAAAACTAACTTTCTTTAACTTTCAAGACTCGACCAAGAACTCATAAAGAACTTATAAAGAACTCAAAGAACTCATAAAGAACTCATCCAAGATTCAAGATCTTCAATCAAGAACTCAATCAAGATTCAAGAACTTCAACCAAGAACTCATTCAAGATTCAAGAACTTCAACCAAGAACTCATCATATCACACGCATGAAATCATCAAGTTCAACAATAAAATTCATCAACTTCCTAATATCCAAACTTCATCAAACTTGAACATGAACAACATCAAATATAATACTAACATAATCCATCATGAAATTCATGTAATCAAGTGGAAAACATCATCAATCATCACCCAAAATCATATTATAATCCACACATAAACATGGTTACAAAACATCAAAATGGTCTAATCTATTCATTCAATCTATACTATGAAACATAGTATACCAATTAGATTGAGAAAGTATGTTACCTTATTGAAGATTAAACACACGGTGCACACGAACACGACACGGCTTGCACGAACACGGCACGATTTGGCTCAATCACCACCACGCACCTCCGCCTGTTGCACGGTCCTGCTGCACGGCTGCCCTACACGAACACCACCACGCACGACCACCACTTGAACACGGCCTTCACGCACGGCCACCACGAATCACCCACTCGATCAACCCACACGAACTAGCACCCAAAACCAACCCGAACTAGAAGTCTTGATTGGAATTATGGAGGTTTAGATTGTGTTTAGACAATTAAAGATCAATGGAGGATTAATCTTTAAGTTTTGAGTTTGAATGGATGATGAACAAATGTGATGGTGAATTAGCCAAAAATGGCGTGCGGCAAGGAGACAAATGGAGAGTGTTTGTGTTTGGTTTTTGATGAGCAAATGTGTTTAGGATGGCAAATGAGCAAAATGTTGCTTAAGCCTTACTAAACCTCCTATAAATAGAGGTTAGTTAAGGTGTGAATGCATGGCAAGTGGCAAAACTTGCCATATAATAAGGGGGGGGGGGGGAGGGGGCGGCTATGGCCTTGCAAATGGGCCAAAATGGGCTTTCGATAAATAATTGGGCTAATTGCACTTTTGCATGTTTAATCATACTTAAATCGATTTAGCCCAAAAATATTAAATAACTAATTAGAAAATTTAAATAATAAAAATTCTAATTATTTAAATAATAATTGAAATAAATAATAATCAATCCAAATTAAATAATTCGAATTTAATCAAAATTATTCACATAAAATAAAATAAATAGTCCAAAAATAAATTTTGGACCATACATAAAATCACATAATTACAAATAAATACATGACAGAAATACCAATAAAATCAAGGTCGTTACAGTGTAAATGTGGAATTGAGTTTGAATGGGGAGAGGGACGGTTGAAGTTTGCTTTTTAATGAGTGACGGTTGAGGGAGTTAATTACATGCAAAAGTCATCCACCATTAGTTGCTTGCCACACGTCCCACTAAAGGGAAGAGGAAGATTAATTTTGAATTAATTTGAATTCTTTTGAATCATGTTGAATTATCTCAAGTTTGGTTCAATCATTTCAAACGGTTTTAAAGCTTAATTGCTGATTAATTATTTTTTGTCACCTGGTTAATAAAATTGTGAATATTTTTGGCTTAAACTGCCTGTTCTTAAATAAAACTCACAGGCTGTATCATGCAGGATTCCCAACCAACGAGTTGGGGGCAAATTGTTATGGTCAATTTTACCTAACCTGAACACAGGTAGAAAGCTCAGAAGCAAGTAAAGCCGAGAATCAGAGGTGCAGGTCAACATCAGAAGGATCTAGAAGAAGAGATAGACGAGTTTAAATTCGAAGTAAAGGAACAAGTCAAAGGCCAGCTTGCATAAGGAGAGATAGGCGTGTGCTGACGTGGCATGAAGGAGTCATCACTCCATGGTCTCACGCATCCTAAGAAATTAGGAAGTTGTTCTTATTCTAAGGGAACGGATAGCTTAGCAATTTTGGTAGTTCAATAGGGAGAAAAACCTATTGTAAAGAGGATGATTATGATTCAGCAGCTTACGTATTACTCTAGAGAAAAAGTTCATTATACTCGTACACATTCGAGAAATAGCTCACAACCATTGTAACCAAAGTAAAGAAATAATTACTATTCAGTTAGTGGATTGGTAGACTCAAAGCTACCAGCAGTTTTCCCTCTGTTTCGAAGTTTCTGCGTCATCATCCTCTCGTGTCACCCCCGTTCCCATTTTTACTTTGATTTGCATTTCCTTATTTTTTCACTCGTACATCCCTCAAAACACATATTCGGTTTGTCACAATCCAGCTGTGGTTCGTACCAGCTTAGTCCCATACCTTAGTAGGGATTTCGCATAAACACTTAACAAATAGGATGCCTACAAAAAATTTTGGAATGGAAGACTCCATTTCAGGTTTTATTTAGTGTTAAACCAGATTATGGAAATTTAAGAATTTTTGGTTGCTTGTGTTATGCTCTAAATAATACTAAAACCAAAGACAATCTAGACTCTAGAGCTAGGAAAGGTGTGTTTCTTGGCAATCCTTATGGTAAAAAAGGATATAAATTTTTTGATTTACAAAAGAAATCTATTTTTATGTCAAGAGATGTTAAGTTTGTTAGAAAATATTTTTCCTTTTCAAGATGAAAATTCTGCTACAAATGTCATATGTCCTTTGGTGTCATTTGGGTCAGAAGATGATTTGAGTATGCAAAAGTGTTTGGTTCAACATAATCAAACAGGTTCAGTTGCTCCTAGCTAGTTCAAGGACTCAGAACAGGTCCAATGCTGAACAAGATTCTCTTAACAGGTCCATGTCCAGTACATAATTGGATTCTGTTTCTAGTACAGAATGTTATGTTCCTGATGCAAATCAAGAAACACCAGCTACTAATGTTGATAATAGGCAGACTAATGCAGGTACTATCTTTCCTAATGATTCTGTTAATCAGTGTGATGATTTGTCTAGTGGATTTCAAAATGAAGTTCCTAGAACTTCAAATAGAATTATTAAACCTTCTTCAAAATGAGATGGTTTTATATGTACTTACATGCCATAACAATGAATCTGAGATGTCTAAGTCTACTTCATTTGCTGTTAATGCTTCAAAAGTTAATGAACCAAAGAATTTTACTCAGGCTAAGAAAAGTCAAGATTGGGTTCAAGCTATGAAAACTGAAATTAAGGCCTTAGAAGATAATAATACATGGACTCAAATTGAATTGCCTAAAGATAAACAAGCAATAGGATCAAAATGGGTCTTTAAAACCAAATTGAACCCTGATGGTACATTGAGAGGTAAAAGGCTAGACTTGTAGCTACAGGCCGACTATGATGCTTGGATACTTCAATTAGGTAGTTGTACCCGTGTCAGATCCTGATACAATACCGATACTTCACGGATACCCGATATTTCACTCTAATTTTTTATGATATTTTTAAAAATTATGTTACCTTATTTTAGCTAATTTTTCCGTCTTTCTATTATTCTTTGAAACGAGCTTTATCATTTTACTTGATTATTTTTGTTTTTACAAACCTAATTCCAAGTTACATCGAAGATTTTTATAAAATTTTATATTTTTATATATTTTATGTATTATTTTCTTATTTGTACATGTATCCTTGATTTTAAAAGTGACATATTACGTACCCATTATGTACCCGTTCTCGAACCCGTACCCGTATCCATGCAATCTAGGCTACATGGTATCAACAAAAAGAAGGCCAAGTTTTTAATCAAAATATTTCTCCTGTTGCAAAACTTGTCACAGTTAGAATTGTAATTGTTTTAGCCACTAGTAAAAGTTGGCCAATTTGGCAAATGGATGTTAATAATGCTTTTTTTGCATGGAATTTTAGATGAGGAGACAGTACATATATGTTATCTCCATCAGGTTATACTAGAGCTAAACCTGGTCAAGTGCGTAAACTTGATAGATCTCTTTATGGGCTAAAATAAGCCCCTAGACAATAGAATAAAGAATTTAAAATGTTTCTTGTTTCTCATGGTTTTATCCGATCTAAGCAAAATTATTCCTTATTTACAAGAGAATTTGATAATGCTTTCTTGGTTCTTATTGTGTATGTAAATGACATCCTTAATACTGGATCTTCACAAAATCAAATTAACGTACAAAGTCAATTCAAGATGGATCTTGAAGTTATGTTTACAATAAAAGACTTAGGCCAGATGCATTATTTTCTTAGTGTTCAAGTTACTAGAAATAAGCAAGGTACATTTATGTCTCCAAAGAATTACATCACACACATATTGACAGATGCAGGAATGTCAAATGTGATGAGGCCATTGCAGCTCTTCCAATAGGTGTGAAGTTGTCTATAGATGAGGGGGATATGATGGATAAACCATAAGTATTTAAGGATTATGGGCAGGCTTCTATATTTGAACTTCACAACACTAGACATGTCCTATTTTGTTCATCACCTATCTCAATTTATGCATAATCCAAGAGCTCCTCATCTTAGAGTTGCATTACATATACTCAAGTACCTAAAGGGAACTCTAGACTATGGTTTGTTTTATTCAGCCAACTCATATCTTACTCTTTCAGCAGCCTACACTGATTCTGATTGGGGTTCTTGTAAGTTTTCAAGTAAGTCCTTGAGTGCCTATGCTGTGTTTATTGGACATAATTTGGTTTCTTGGAAAACCAAGAAACAACCAACTATGAGTAAATCCTCAACAGAGGCATAATATAAGAGTCTTTCTAGTGTTGCTAGTGAGGTGACTTGGGTAGAAGATTTAATTTAATGCAAGATCTAAACTAAAAGTTTATCTGCCCATAAATATATTCTATGTTAATGTTTCAGCTCAACACCTTGCATGTAATCCTATTTTCATGATAAAACTAAGCATACTAATATACAGTGCATCAAAGAGCAAGTGGAGCTGGGCTATGTTGAAGTCAAGCATGTTGGTACAAAAGATCAAGTTGCAAACATACTTACAAAACTTCTTAGTTCTACAAAACATTTTGATTTATGTCACAAGCTTAGTCATATTAGCTTATCATGTAATACCCCGAAATTTTGGGTCGAATCTATCCTTGCTTATTTGGATTTAAGCATAAACCCACATTTGGCAACAAAGTCCATTTTTCCCTCTCTTTTCCTAGCCCATCTGGCCCCCTTCCCTCTTTGTTGATTATTTGATCAAGTTAGCCACTTGATCATAATCCTATCTAAATAAAGGGGTTACCCTCCTATTTTACCTCAAGGATTATCATTACTTTCCAATACTTTCTATTAAGAACTCATCCCCTCTTCCTCTCTAAAAACCTCACGGCACCCTCCCCTTTCTTCCATCAAGATTTATTTTGTTAATCTTCAAAATTCAACCAAGATTAAAGATTAATCTTCCAAGTCTTCAATCAATAATCCTACATAAAAGATTCATCAAGAAAAGTTCACATTTCGGTAGCACTTGGTTTAGTTTTGGACGAGTGCAAGGGGAAGGATTTTGCCATTTTTGTTCTCCAATTTTAAGGTAACTAGATGTTCTACTTAATTTTAGAAAGTTAATTTACATAGATTGATTAGGATTTAAGCAATAATAGATCAATTTAATTTGTTAAATTATTCCCTTTATTTTTCTTGATGGCCGGATATTTTAGGGTGAGAAATGATTTGATTTTATGATGATGTTAATTATATTGTATGATGATTATGAATTAGGGTTTAGATTAATTGATTATTTTAAAAAATTAAAGTTTAAATCATTTATGTATCATATGATGATGGTTCCACTTTTAGGCTAGGTTTTAGCAAGTTTGATCTTTTTGTTTTTAAATACTTTAATTTGCATGATCTAAGTTTGATGGTTGTTGTTTATTTGATTAATTATGTAATTATCCAAATTATGATGATTTTCTTTAAATTTATTGAAATAGTCGTGTGATTATGATGATGATGACTGTATGAAATTCTTGATCTTTGTATATAACTTGATGCATGAATAATGAATCTTGATGTGAATTGAATTATTGTTTTAATTATTTATGATGATTATGGATTAAATCAATTAATTTGGATAATCCATAAACTTCGAATGTCCCATGATATATAGCCAAATATTATTGAGTAATAAATATAAGATTTTGTTGAGTACGTGATCATAAGATTGATGTTGAATTGAATCTTGAAATAATTTTGATTTAATTAATTAATTTAATTAGTTTTAATATACGTAGTAAAATTTAAAGTTTTATGGTTAATTAATTAAAAAAGGTTCAATCTTGGTTTAATATTGGAAAAGCCGTGTAACATAAGTGAGTTAGGATCAATTTTGTAAATTTAATTTATTTTGGACTAAAATCAATTTTTGGATATATTAAAAGATTATTATGATAATTAATTTAATTAAAAGGATAAATTAAAGATAAACTAATTAAAAGTTATTAATTGTGGCTAAGTATAGGGAATTGTCGAATGGACCATGTAAAAAAGGGACATAGATAAAATAAGTTGATTGGATTAAAGTTGATGAATTTATTAATTTAAAGATTAGGGTTTTAATTAGAATATGGATTCTTCAAATCAAGAAATTAATTTGGTAAAATTGATTACAGGGACAAATTGATTAAAGGACAAAAAGGATAATTTTAATCTTCAATTTAGATTAATCTTGACTAATTAAAGTTAATTTGGTTTTAATAGATTGTTTTTTGATAAAATAAAATTTGAAGAAATAATGTTGTTTAGAATATATATATTAAATTGGTAAACTTGTTTAACAAATGGGATAGGGCCGATTGGCTCAAGTGTATAAAGAATGGAATTTTGTCCTAATTAAGTAATAATGGTTGACTATTAAAGGTGATCAATTGAATAATTAAGTGTTTTGACGAATACTATATATTATAAGATTAATAAAGAATGGTTATTGTATATTGCTACAGAATGAATAATCGTGGTATAGGTTGTGGAACAACTATTGTTGAGTAGATGTAGCCTTATACCCTTTTATATGAGTCTATATGATTGTTTATGGGCTAGAGTTTGAGAGCCAGTTTAGTTAGCTAGAGATTAATTGAGCTAGACTATTGGACTTGTAAAAGTGTCGAGTGAGGCCTATAGCGAGTTGAGCCTATGTATAAATTCGATTCGAATGATAAGGTGTTGCTATTATTGATCTCTTGATGATCATGTCGAAATGGAATTGATTTGATTAGTCAAAGTTAAGATAAAGGAATAATACAAATTTAGGAAGTGGTCGCCTGGCTAGTAAAACTTGAGTAGCTAGCTAAGGTAAAGTCGAAGTCACTGCCCTGTTGTGGTACAAGGACAGTTCTGGATCCTATAACGTGTTGTCGTCTGAGTTAGTGAAACTTAAGTAGTCGACTCAGGAGTAGTGATCATACTTAGACATAGTCCCTTGCTTGGAGGGATTATGGGTAGGACACTCGAGTTCAACGAACCCGGCATGCATGTTTTATGAAAGTTTGGAGGTACTCGGGCTTCCTTACGAGCATATGACCAGACCATGGACTAAAGTTAATGAAAGAGTGAGATAAGAATAAGCTAAGAAGGACAGAATAGTCATTGTCTTTATTTGCATTATGTTGGTTATATTGTTCATTTTTTTGTTTCGGTTGCGAAGGACCCCAGGTACGACGGCAACTTGTATGTGACTGCATGATTGGTATAATGCGTATGATGCTTGTTCTCTTATTGTTTGCTTTGATTGAGCTATGTATGTTTGAGTTCCACATTTGAGTGGAACAGCCTATTTACTCGCTACTGATGTGAACCCCAACATTTCAGGTGCAGCCGATGAGTAGCTGATTTGTGTTCGTCTGGTTATGGGTGTGTGAGAGGATAGTTGCAGTAGCGCCCATTTATAATTTGGATTTTAGATTTATAATTTGGATTTTAGATTTAATATTTTGTGCAAATTTGTGTTGGTTTGGATTTTAGATTTAATATTTTGTTACTAAGGGTAACTGAAGTATGGGTGTCTGGTTTGGATTTTAGATTTATAATTTGGATTTTGTGTTGGTTTCAGTTGCAGTAACTAAGGGTAACTGAAGTATGTGCTTCAGTTACCCTTAGTAGAGCCCATTTATAATTTGGATTTTAGATTTAATATTTTGTTAGTTTGTATTGGTTTCAGTTATGGTTTAGTAGTTCAATCTATTAGTTTGGATGCCTTTAATAATATGGTTGGCTGTAGACTTTAATCTTATTCGAGTATTTTCTTAGTGACGATCTGACTTGATGTTGTTATGCACAACGTCGTATAAAAAATAAAAAAAAAGTTGTTAAATATCAAGCTTGGGGGTTGTATTAAAGGTATATCTAAGGTTAATTAAATAACCTAGTTTAACCTTAATAGTTAGTTAGTTAGTTAGTTAGCTCTTATATTTTTAGTATATATATGTGTAACAGCGTTTACGTTTCCTTCGAAAGGAAGAGATCTTGATTCCTTTTTGTTTACCTTTCCGATTAACAGTGTTTATCTCTATTTTAATTTTAGTGTATATATGTAACACTGTTAGCAGTTTGATTAACGAACACTAAGGGTGCGTTCTCTTCAACTTATTAGAGCTGAACTTATCTGAACTTATCTGAACTGAACTCATCAGATCTGATTTAACTTATTATACCTTATTTAACTTATTAGACCTTATTTAACTTATTAGACCTTATTGGAACTTATTAGACCTTATTGGAACTTATTAGACCTTATTGGAACTTATTAGACCTTATTGGAGCTTATTAGACCTTATTGGAACTTATTAGACCTTATTGGAGCTTATTAGACCTTATTGGACCTTATTAGACCTTATTGGACCTTATTGGAACTTATTAGGCCTTATTAGAACTTATTAGACCTTATTGGAACTTATTAAACCTGATTGAATCTTATTCGAACGTATTTTATATGATTGAATAAAATAAATTAATAATAATAATAATAATAATAATAATAATAATAATAATAATAATAATAATAATGATAATAATAATGATAATATTCTATACATTTGAACCTATGTTTTTTTTTATTGTTGAATTACGTTCAAGAAGGTAATAATAATTAGTATATCATTTTTCAAACCCATTATTAATTAATATTATCAATTCCAATAAAAACTTATCTACATATTTAATTTTTCTTAAATCATTTGTAGTAAAATTAACAAACTAGAGCGGATTGAATAATAATAATATGGAGGATGGGTAAAGTTTAATTTGGACCAAAATTAGTAATAATAATATGGGGGATGGGTAAAGTTTAATTTGGACCAAAATTAAATCAAACCCAAAATAAAAAATAAGTTTTATTTTATAATATAAAAAAATAGTTTAATTCAATCTAACTCTGATTGGTTTCTCTAAAAAAATTATAAAACAAGAATGATAAAATAAAATTGGTTTATGTTGTGTAAGAGTGCTTTAAGTTAATTATTAATTTTATTTGATCAATAATTAAAAATAATAATCTAGACCTGATTTGAACTTATTAGACCTGATTGGAACTTATTAGAACTTATTAGACCTGATTGGAACTTATTAAACCTTATTGAAACTTATTAGGCCTTATTAGAACTTATTGGACCTTATTGCAACTTATTAGACTTTATTGGAACTTATTAGTACTTATTGGACCTTATTGCAACTTATTATTAGACCTTATTGAACTTATTAGATCTGATATAACTTATTGGAACTTATCTGAACTTATGTGAACTTATTAAACCTAAAACTTATTTTTTTTAAGGTGAAAAGAATGCACCCTAAATACTCTTTGTTGAAATAAGATTATTTTTGATTGCTTCAACTAACGAACATACAAGTCTCTGAGTTCACATATATCAACAAATTAAACATTATAAAAATACTTGCTCCGATTAAAATAAAAGAAAGCACGGAAATACAACCAATATATATAGATAATCAAATATGTTATATATAATAATATGATATAATAAGCAGGCTGAACCATACATTGCAATGCAAATATAAACCGTACGTGTACTTGTCGATGTCTAAAGGAGTACGTAGTATATAATATAAGCTGTACTGTGTAGCTATTAATTCACTCTTCCCTCCATAAATCATTCAACTAACGAACTATACTATATATATATATATATATATTATATTATAAATAAAACACAAGAAAAGCACATTCACACTGGTAAACTTCAAGTAACCTCACACGTACACGTACAAATGACTAATGATCTTAGTCGTTGGATGGAGGAGACATGAAAGGGATGTTAGGAATTGAGGTTGGGAACGATGAAGGCAATAATGCAGCTATTGCTCCTGGCAATGGAGGCATTGCCAATGACGGGATTGATGGGAACGAACTTGGCAACGTCGTAGGCACCTGTGTTGATGGCTGCTGCCCCAGGCCCGGAACGCTGGGCTGCCCCAGGCCGGGAACGCCGGGCTGCCCCAGGCCGGGAACGCCGGGCTGCCCCAGGCCGGGAACGCCGGGCTGCCCCAGGCCGGGAACGCCGGGCTGCCCTAGGCCGCCCGGAACATTCGGCATGTTGGGGTTGGTGGTGGGGTAGGGAGACGGTTGTTGTGTGGTTTGGAGAAGATGTCGGGCCGTTGATTGGCTAACGAACATAATAAAAAGAGCAAATAGGGCGAAGCTCCTAAGATAATAAGATGCCATAATGATATAATATAATATAATTTGATGTTATGTTTGATTGATTGATTGGTGTTAAGGATCGATAGATAGATAGATTATTGGTTGAGGAAACTAAGACGAGTTTATTGAGTTTATATAGAGGAATGAAAAGTTTTAGTTGGTGTAATTAAGTGGGAAATTACATCATTAGTTGAGCAGATCTCAAAAGGTTTTTATTATTTAATTAGTCATTTAGTCTTACCTACATATATACATATATATATTGTGTTTACTTGTATGTGTTTTGTATAGTTAGCTGAGTTTGGAAGACTAATTAAACAAATTATATGCTAGCTATATATTGATCATCAGTTTATTGGCTGGCTTAGTTAGCTAGGACTACTCTGTTAAGGTTTTCTCTTTTTTAACTATGGCTTACTACTACGTTGTACGAACACTTCTAACAAGTGACGTGTCCTGTGTCCGATACGTATCGGACACCGACAATTGTTGGACACGCCTAATAAATATGTGTCGAACACACCAACTCACGTGTCCAATATTTTTAGTTATATGGACACTTATAAGACGCATATTGGACACATATATAGAACACACTCTAAACTTCTTTTAAAACTTATATATTTAGTTTGAATGAGAATTTATATTATAATGTGTGAAGTGAGTTCATAAAAGTGAAATGTAAATCACGAGCATCGTTGAATATTCATTAAAATTAGAATTATAATGACAATCAAATTTTAAAAACAGTACAATTTTTTTTTTCATTATATATTTTTCTAATAATTTAATAATAGACACATATTTTTTTTAATAGTATATTCCCGTGTCCCCATATCCTTAACTTTTGAGTTAAGATTTTCTCGTTACCGTATCGTACCAGTTATGTGTCTGTATCCGTTTTCATGCAACCTAGGTTTCTGCATATTGCCCTGCGTTAAGAAAACTTCTTTTACTTTTAGTTTTTGTCATTATGATCAGTGGCGAATCCAGGATTTAGAAATTGGGGGACGTAATGTAAATGTCTAAACACTCTGATAAAAATCAAGCATGCAAAAAAATTTACTAGAGCACATAAACTGTTTAAAAAATAAAATTTGCAATTTAAAATAAAACAAGCGCAAATTCTTACCATCCACATACATGAAATTCTTAAAAAGAAAAAGTTGATTTTTTATACTCCCATCTTTTAATAATAGTGCCAAAATATTTCATTCTACTATATTATTTTTCTAAAAATACTCCTACATTTGGATTTCATAGGTATAGAATGGGTCATTTTACTTATAACATTTTGATTACATAAACTTGTGTGTTTTCCTCCTAAACTACATCTAAGTAATCCACCTATTAGATTATCAACACATGTATATTCTGTTCATGCAAATGGAATTCAAATGCATAAGCTAAACTGCCCGGAAATGGGTGGCTATAACTATCGTCAATCTACTTTGCTTTCTGATGTTGGTATTACATGCCAATTCTAATTTAGCCTTTTCTGAATATATTTTATTTTTGAATTCCAAAAGTTGGGGGGACAGTGATCCTCCTTGTTCCAACGTGGGTCGGCCACTGATTATGATCCATAAATATGGGTTTTTTGTGAAATGATTGTATAAGCCAATGTTTGTCAATATAAGATGATGAATTCCCCCAAAAAGGGGGGGAAAAACAAATCTAAGATTATGAATTCATGAATCCTCTTTAAAAAATTATTAAAAAAGCGTGGACGGCAGGATTCGAACCTGCGCGGGCAAAGCCCACATGATTTCTAGTCATGCCCGATAACCACTCCGGCACGTCCACATTTTTCTTTTTAATCTTGTGATATATTGTATTTATCTATTATTTCCATATATTTGCAACACCTTCATTCACTATTGATATACTTTTTTGATCATTTTTTTTGTGATGAACTATTTTAAGTGAAAGAGCGACCAACATAATTCATTCAATTTTTTAATTTTTTTGTTGGTTAAACATGTGATTTTCACTAATGGAGTTCGTTTAACTAGTGGATTGTTAACATGCTTAGTTCCGCTAATTGGCTAAAATCTTTGAAAGTGGTTTCTAAAATCTGAGATCAAATCCTTTCCGCATCATTATCCTAAGCACTACCGGCCAAAAAAAACTTAGATTTAGTATGTAACGCCCTCTACTTATGACCATTTGCATAGGTGATTTATTTGCAAATAAAAATTAGATTTGTATCCAAATTTCTCTTCTTTTTGTTTTTTGAATTGTTTTCAAATTGCTCATTTTTATGTTGAATGAAGTTGTTGTTTCATGTACAAGTTTTTTTTAACATTGACTTGATCATTTTCAAGCCAAGATTAATTATTTTAAGTTCTGTGTTTGATTAATAAAATCCAAAATTGCTCATTATTAGGATTTTTTTTTTAAAAAGGGGAAAAGAATAATCCCATATTTGAGTGTTTTGCTCAAACTAATTGACCTTCAATTTATTCCAAAATAATTATACCTTTATACTTTATCTTCTTAAAATGGATCATTACCTGTTTCTAATAAGGTGTAACCGATTTGTCAAGTTAAACTGCACACGTGTCAGCTACTAATTGGCCTGGTCTAGGATTTTTTTTGATATTTTTTATAATAATATGGGAGGGAGAGAGTAGGCAAATTGACCACCATCGCCATTATATCGAACCAGATCACCATCATCGCCACTATAGAACCCGATAACCACCACCTACCGTCATTATCGAACCATGTCTGTACACTGCCTTCGATCACCACAACTGCCACCCTTTAACGTCTTCGGGATAGGTACCTACTTTGTGAATTACGTACTGTGCGAATTATTGAGGCGAGACATGGAGATTAGGCATAGCGGGTACATATTGTACGAATTAATGTTGTCAGCCCTATAATCTGGGTCAAACCGGTTCCTCCAATTAACACAATTTAGGGCCTATTTACTTCAACTTAAATTTAGTTCAGTTCAGATCAGTTCAATTCAGTTTAACTATCAATTTTCTTCTCTTATAAAATAATAAAATATTACTGTTATCTGTATTTAGTTAAGTATAGGATAGTTCAGTTCGGTTCAGCTGTATTAAGTTGAAGTAAATAGGTCCTTCGGATAATTTTGGTGGTATGAGATTACCAAAACTCGATCTTGCTTCCCATTGAAGTTCACGAAAAAATACAAACTGATATGGACTTTTTCTTGAGGTAAGATTGTTTTGTTACAATTTTTGGACCTTGGGTTATACGCATTGTTATTCGGACTTCGAAGAACATTGAACAATTGCCCTAGGTATTTTTACTTGAACAATTGTTGGTTCTGGGACTATGGGATACATGAGTATTTGAACCATTGTTAAGATCATGGGTTCTGGACTTGTTTGATTCTATTTGAACAATTGTGGTGGTCGGTTCTAGACTTGGTGGTGGTCTTATGGTGGGTCTCACAGCGTTCTTTGGTAGTTTGGATTTTAAGGCAGTGTTTGTTGGTTCACTTTATTGCCTTACTTCTTTTGATGAAGAAGGAAGATGGAAGAAGAAAGGAAGATGTAAGAAAAAAATCGGTTTATTGCATGGAAAAAAAGGAAGGAAAAAAAGTAAAGAAGGTGACCTGCTAAACACGTTTTAGGTAAAAAAAAATAAAAAAAAACCACCTTGAGAAGATAGGGCATCAAGGTGGGATTATTTTAGAATAAATTGAAGTTGAGATTGACCAACTGAACATTGGCTTATTCTTTTCCAGTTTTCCTTTTTTTTTACAAATTACGCATTTTGATTTTTACTCAACAAAGACACTGTGACCTTTTTTTAGCAATTTCGAAGGAGAAATGAGAAAAACTTGGAACTCAAAAATTTGGTGGATTTTCCATGTGAAATATGAGGACTCTGTAAGAGTTGAATTGTGAACTAAATTAAAAATTGACTAAAATTTTTTCAAAAAAAAAAAAATTGACTAAAAATAAATCCAAAAAAAAAAGCATGTGTCCTATTATAATCTCACTTCCTATAACAAGTTCAAGCTCATAAACGAGGAAGTAAAGACCCCCTAAACCAGAAATGAACCAATTAATCTACTACATATTGTTTATCTTTTGGCCTGATGCAGAAGAGAAAAAGTCTAAGCGATTGTTTATCTTTTAATTCAGATTCTGATGCATTAAGTTACTAAAATGATGCTCTTGCAAGATGAATAGATAAGTAGATGAGTTACTGTTCCGGTGTGGATCTACCGACAATGTTTTGTGATGGTGTAGAAATGTTCACGGGGACAGCTTCAACCTGCAGGGGGAAACAACACGGTGAGCTAACCTCGGGGTATGTCCGAGGAAAGACCCTCCGATGCTTAAGTTAGCAAAGGGAGATTAGGTATATAGGAGATATAAAGAGGAGAGAGAATAGAGAGATAGAAGTTAGTTAAGTCTTGGTGTTCTGCCGTTATCAGGCTGGTGAGGTCTTCTATTTATAGGAGATGGCTTGGCGGTCAAACCGTGACCGTCAAGGAAGGGTGCTTCCCTAGAGTCGGTTCCGGCAACGTTGATGGCCGACAACCTACGATGTTTCCATCAATAATACGGCATGGGTCCTCTGATACCGTTATCACTGGGACGACATCTTGAGAGGTACTGCCTATGTTGGCTGTCTTGAGCTGACCGTGACCGTTAGTCTTTGTAGTTGGCATTTAGGTGGTATCTGACATCTTGGTCGTGACGTTAGTATGGTAGGTCCTGCCGGTTTACCGGTAGGCCCCCATACAACTAGCCCCCCCCCCCCCAAAAAGTATCAGTACCGGCACGTTGGTGATGCTTTTTCGAAAATTGAGTCGCCAACAAGATGTTAGGTTAAAATTTCCCGACCGTTCGTTTACATGTTACACTCGTCAGCAGAATATGAAACGTTTGCTTTTTTGGAGAGTGGGTCCCACAGCACCATATATATCTTTTTTTACAGTTGCTTTTCTCTTTCTTCACCTCAAAAAATTTCGAAAAATTTCTGATAACAAATTACTTTTCTTTCTCCCTCTAACTTGTTCGTTACTCGTACTTCCTTCATCTTCTTCCTCGATCTTCTGGAAGAGTTTTACTGTTGCACCATTGTTACTGTGCGAAAGCTGTAGAAGAACTTCGAAATCTGCATAATTTCAGGTTAGCTACCCTTTTTATGCTTTATTCGAATTGTTTACTTCGAATTTCGTTTTGTAGAAGAACAAATTAAAAATGACTCTTCTTCAAATTGGTATCTTCGGAAATGAATTACGAAAATTAATCTTCTTCAAATTAACTGTCCACTTTTTTTTTTTTTAGAAACTTATTTTCGAAAATTATTACTAACAGTCTTCGTGAATAAGTTCGAAAATGTTTTTGGAGAAAAAAGGTACTTCGAAAGTATTTCTCTTTCGTTTTACTGCCTTTGCACTGGTGCATGTTTGTTGTGGCCGTTGCATTTTAACTTTTATGCCTTTTGGCAATTTTTCAAACGATGTCGGATGTTAGTGATAGTCAAAACGATAGTAGGATTCTGGAGAGCAGCGACAGCGACGATTCGTCTTTGTCTAAGTCGTCCACTTCGTTTTCGTCATGCCCTACAGAAGGTGAGCCGTCGTCTCGAGCTATTACTAGCACCGCCGTCAATGAAGTCATTGTCGGCGAGTTGGAGGAGCCTGGCGTGTGCACTTGTGTTTTTCGCAGTCTTAAACTTAGAAAACGATGCCCTCTTCACTCGAGAAGAGGAGAGGAGACATCCAGGCGTTCACGCCGTAGGAAAACCGGGAGTAAAGCTGCTGGCAATGTTCGTCCGACAACTGTACTGCTGCCTGGAGGACTTGTGCCTAGGCAAAGGCGTATTCCTGAGTTTTCCTTAGTTTTAAAAAGAGACGCGGACGGCGAGGGCACACGTAATCCGTCAGGCTTCAATTATGAGCAGCAACATGAAGTTAGGGATCTTCGAGGCGTTCTGCGTAAATCCGGCAACCCAATGTGGACCGTGATGTCCGAGCGATATTGGTTTTCTTCACTGCGGTCTGCTTTGGAGTTTTACCAATATGGCTCGAATGAAGATCCGTCACGCCCTAACCCATTTGCAGAACTTGGTAATTATTTTATTCATACGTGTTTTTCTTACTCTTTTCCGTTTCTTTTTTTTTTACTGCATATTGCAGTAGTTGACATGGAACCGGGTGATGCCCGTTTAGTTAACACTGCCTGGCAAGAGGCCGTCCAAGAGTGGTTTGACGGTCTGGACGCACTGCCGTCACCAATATTTAAAGCCTTGCAATTTGGTGTCGTCCAAGAGGATGACAAGGAACATCCCCTGGTTCGCACCCCTTATACAGATTGGCTGACAGAAGTCAAGGCATGGACCGGCGGCGAAGCCGCGTACATCAAGTGGTTCAATGAAGACCATTATATACCTGCCAAATGGGAGTTGGCGATGCCGAAGGAGAATGAAACAATGATGGTGCCTCCTGCCGGTTATTTCCCAGTGTATTTGGGGCACTTCCGGTGGGGTCTTAGGTGCCCTTTTGACTGGTCGATTATGTCGGTGCTGCAACATTTTAGAATTAGTTTAGTTCAGTTAGGGCCTTTGTCCCTGCTGATGCTGGTATCGGTGTTGTGGGTTTGCCGGTATCTCAAGATGAAGGTGAACCTACATGTTATTCGGGCATTAATGTCCGTGAAGAAAAACAGCTCGGCTGCCGGGCGCTACACTTTCCAGTCGGCCACTGGTAAATTACTGGCGTATCCCAAAGTTAGCTCCTATAAGAATTATATGGGCAAGTGGTTTTAGGTAAGGGCGCCGGAGGGTTTCCAGTTAAACTTCCCTTTGGGTTTTACCGATCCCAGCCCTGCCATGGGGCACATTCCACGTTGAAAGTTGACTGTCGACTATTTTAGACATGTAGGCGGCATTCCTACTAAGTGGATGCCGGATTCTGGGTATATAGTGGAAAATCGACCCCTTGCCTACGTTGGGTTGTGCGGTGACGTGGGGTTTCAGAAGTTGGTAAGAAAGGTTGTATTGTCTTGTTTTATGCTTTCTTACTTTAATACTTTCTAGCTTGCACAACTAATTTGCATATTGGTGTTTTGATAGTATGTTTCCTGTTGTTTGTTTTTCAGAGTTGGACTTTGGGAAGTTGAAGCTGCCCAAAAAGGATTCTGAGATGGCGGCTGAAACTTCCGCCACCGGTACTGCTGGTGCTGGCGCCTCTACTGCTGGCACTAGTCCTCCTGGCGCCAGGATCTTGGTAGCCAGAAGTAGTCGTGGCGGTCATCGCCCTTCTAGCCGCCAGGGGGTGGTAACTATAACTGTGCCGGTCTCTCAGAGATCTGTTGGCGCTGATGTCACCCAAGAAGGGGTCGTTACTACAAGGAGGCCAGCTCCCTCCACTAGGGGCGATCAGACCAAATCTGCTGCCACTCGTCATCAAGAACGAGTGTTGACAAAAAGAAAAGTGGTGGCTCCCTCTCCTGAAAGGCCTGCCAAGGTGGCTAAGTCCTCAGCTGTCGATTCTATACCACCTAAGTCCGACACTGTGGCTGCTACCGTTGCCCAGGTTCTACTCCATCCCGTCCTGCACCTGCTACTACTGAGGTTCTTCCCATTGATAGTGCCAGTATGGCCGGGAAGTCACCCACTGCTGTAGCCGTGGAGGTTGCCCAGGAGGTAGCGGTAGAGCTTGGGGTAGAGGCTACCAGTGTCGGTATTACCCCTCCAAGAGAGGCTAACTTGCCTGTTCAGGAGGTGGTAATTGTGGAAGATGAGACAGAAGATGGCTGTCTCGATGACGCCGCCAAAGATAAAGCGCGGCTAAGGGCTCGCGAAAAGGCCCTGAAAGCTCCGGAAGTGCCGGAGATTGATCTTTCTGAGGTATGGCGTCTTTGTTTTGTTTATATGTGTTTGTATATATATATATATATATATTACACAAGTGTTGATGCCGGTTCTAATATGATCTTCCTTAGCTGGATTTATTTATGCAGGGCAAGTCTCCTACCGCCTATGATTATCGGATGGATTACCTGGGGCCCCACTTTGGTCGTGGCGTCACCGTTCCGCGGCGCGGTGCCGGAGGTAATGTTGAGGTGGATGCCTCCAATAGCCTAGGTTCTTTTTCCTTCCCATTGCCTGGGGATGTGCAGGTGAGGGCGGGGTCGTGGGGGTATGGTTACGCCACGATCCCAGATCACTTTAGGCCGGGACCGAGGCCTCTGAGGCCGTATTTCCATCCCCAACTAGATGTCGGTATCAATGAGTCACTGATGGCAGATTTGAGTCTACCTGGTGGTGACTTGGGATACCGGCTGCTGCAAGGGGTGAGACTGCCGGCTGATCGAAGTCAAGAAAGGTGGGTGAACCCAGCCCAAGTCTTGTGCCACGACGTTGCCTGTGTTAGTTCCCATTCTCTCCCTTCTCTTTATATATATATATATATATATATATATATATATTTTTTACACTTGTTACTTTTTTCATCTACTGTATTTATCTTATTTATTATTATTTGTTTTAGGCTGCAAACTTTGCTGCTGAGTTGGCCAAAGCATATTGGTCATGTGCAGCTGACCTCGAGCAAGCACGAAAGATAACAGATCCCTTGATGGAGGAAAACAAGGGTTTGAAAAAGGGTGCTGAAGAGAGAGAGGCTGAGGTGTCAAAGCTGCAGGCGGAGATGGAGGTCGTGAAGAAACAGGCAGCTGATGCTGAGGCTGCGTGTGTGGCAGCAAAAAAGTTGGCAGCTGAGACTGAGGTTGCCTTGACTGCAGCCACAAAACGAGCGAGTACTGCTGAGGCTGCCGGCCAGGCATTGCAGATAGAGGTGGATGTTGCTAAGATTAATTTGCAGTTTGTGAGGGGGGAAGTGGGTGTTGCTAATAAGAGGGTCGAGGCTGCTCTTATAGTAGTGAAGGCTGCCAAAAAGGAGGCAGCTTATGCCAAGGCGGAGGTTGAAGCCACAAAGGAAAAAGCTAAAGTTGCCATCCAGAAGGCTTCTGAGGAAATGTAGGGTGCCAAGGCGAAGGTGGTAGACGATTTTGTCAAGCCTGCTGACCTTCGTCGATTTTGCACACTGCGGTTCGATGGTGGCTGGATTGCTGCCATGAGGTGCGTGCTGGCACTTCACCCAGAAGTTGACTGGGTGGCGGTTGAAAATGCCTTTAATGATGGGATGGCCAGCGAGCCTCTGAATGTGGAGGATGTGTTCCCTGAGGAGCATGTTGGCAACTTTTCGCCTCGTCTTACCGGGGTGCCGGCAGCAGAAGGTGGTGAAGCAGACCCGGAGGTCACAACTGCTTCTATTGTTGTTGAGGATGCTCCTGAAGGGGCACAATGATGTGTTGGGCAACCTTCTCCTGTTCTTTCCTCTTGTAATTTTAATTCTTCTTTTTTGTTGTAGTGTTTTTTTGTACATATTTTTGTAGTACTTGTTTTGTAATTAAGCTCTCTTCTTTTTTTTTATGTTTGTCAAAATGGGCTGCCATGCCATTAAGTTTGTAACATGTAATGCCGCCAGTCATTACTGGCTTTTGAAAGTATATAATACTTTTTATTTTGTTAAAAAGTAATTGCCTTTTATTTTTGTTGAATGTAATTCATACTCTACAATATTTTTAGATCTCGTCATTATTGTATTGTGAGTGCAGTTCTTCCTTGAGTTTTGTATTGCAAATATCAAAAAAGAAGGTTTTTATCTGGTAATTTTACTGCAGATATTTTTGCCTTTTATTGCAAATGTTTAGGACGATTGTTACTTATGACTTTTACTGTCATCTAGCCTTTGGCTGCTAATTTAATGTTTCTTGGCAGCTAGGCTTTTGGATGACAGTGGCCTTTGGCCTTAGCTATCATCTGGCCTTTTGGCTGCTGAGGCAGGTTCTTGGCAGCTAGGATTTTTGGATGACAGTGGCCTTTGGACTTGGCTGTCATCTGGCCTTTTGGCTGCTGAGGCAGGTTCTTGGCAGCTAGGCTTTTTTGATGACAGTGGCCTTTGGCCTTGGCTGTCATCTGGCCTTTTGGCTGCTGAGGCAGGTTCTTGGCAGCTAGGCTTTTTGGATGACAGTGGCCTTTGGCCTTGGCTATCATCTGGCCTTTTGGCTGCTGAGGCAGGTTCTTGGCGGCTAGGCTTTTGGATGACAGTGGCCTTTGGCCTTGGCTGTCATCTGGCCTTTTGGCTGTTGAGGAATGTTTCTTGGCAGCTGGGCTTTTTGGATGACAGTGGCCTTTGGCCCTAGCTGTCATCTGGCCTTTTGGCTGCTGAGGAAGTAAGTTTAGTACATAGTTAAAAATACCTAAGCAAAAATAAAATTGAGTTGTACCAAAGATTTAGCTTCTATACATTTGTGAGATACGTAAGTACGTAAAATTTATACATAGTATTTCTTGAGTACTCTGGCGTTCCAAGTGTTCTTTAGTTCCTTGTCTTCCATTCCGGCAAGCCTGTAAGCTCCAGAGGTTACCGTCTTTGTTATACGGTGTGGCCCTTCCTAGTTTGCCGTTAATTTCCCTTCTCGGTTTTGTTTGCCGGTGGCGTCAGTTCGTCTTAGAACCAAGTCGCCATCTTGCATAGGTCTGTGGTGTACCTTTTTATTATACGCCATTTTAATTTGATCTTTGTATGCTGCTTGGCGGAGTTCTGCGATAAGTCTGACCTCTGTCAGCAAGTCGAGGTCTTGTTTTAATAACTCGTCATTGAGTTCAGGCTGGTATGTCTGGATCCTGAAGGATGGCAGCCCTACCTCTACTGGCAATATAGCTTCTTGTCCGAATGTGAGTCTAAAGGGTGTCTCCCCTGTAGATTCTTTCTCAGTTGTCCTGTTAGCCCAAAGAACGTCTGGTATTAAGTCTGCCCACTTGCCCTTGAGGTCGTCTAACTTCTTTTTCAAGGCATTTAGGATTTGCTTATTTGCCACCTCGTCTTGGCCGTTACTCTGAGGGTGAGCGACAGATGCAAATGCCATTTTTACTTTCAAAGGTTCCAGATATTCTCTCAAGGGCTTGCAGTCAAATTGGGTCCCGTGATCAAAGACTATTTCCTGTGGTATCCCAAACCTTGTAATCATTTGCTCCCAGCAGAATTTTTTGACTTGGGCCGTAGTGATAGAAACGGTTGGGATAGCTTCGATCCATTTTGTGAAATAGTCAATAGCTACTATCCATTTTGGCCCTTTGTGAATGGTCCTAGTATGTCCATCCCCCATTGGGCAAACGGTATGGGGCTCAAGATTGGTTGTAGGTCGTTTGGTGGAGTGTTGATCATTGGAGCAAACCGTTGACACTTGTCGCATTTTTGAACGTAGCCCTGAGCATCCCTTAGCATATGGGGCCAATAATATCCGGCACGTAGCTCTTTCAGTGCCAAGGCTTTTCCGCCAATGTGATTCCCACAA
Source organism: Salicornia ramosissima (assembly GCA_951394345.1). Taxonomy (NCBI): domain Eukaryota; kingdom Viridiplantae; phylum Streptophyta; class Magnoliopsida; order Caryophyllales; family Amaranthaceae; genus Salicornia; species Salicornia ramosissima. Next base: position 43,723,705 of record OX596233.1, on the reverse strand, counting down.
ATCCTTTCATGTATTTCTTCCAAAAAATTTTGTGCTTCTATCTTGGTGGCACATCGAAGTAAAGGTAGGTGGAAAGATTTTTTATAAAGCAGGCCTTGGTATACACAATACCAAGGTGCCTGTCGTTTGGTCTTGGCTGCCAGCGTCTTGTCTTCTGGGAGAGTTCCCAGATTTTTGAAGGCGAGAATTGAATGGAACCATTCCCCCTCCGTGTTGACGACGGTGGCAACAAGAATATAGTTGATTACCTTGGCGGCCCTGAGCTCAACGAGGATGTTGCCTCCTAAATCTGTCAAAGGTGATGTTCCCAACCTTGCGAGGGCGTCGGCAGATTGATTGCTCTCCCTTGGGACCAATTGTATCTCAAATGATGCTAGTTGGCCTGCCAGTTGCTTAAGATAATCCTTGTATTTGACTATTGTAGGTTCCCTGACCTCTGCCGTGCCCTCCATTTGAGTGGCTACTAGTTGGGAGTCTGTTATAAGTTTAACTTGTTCTGCCCCGGATGCGACTGCCAGTTGAATTCCTGCTATGGCGGCCTCGTATTCCGACTCATTGTTTGTTGCTTTGAACCTGAACCTTAGAGCATACCGATGAATGGTACCATCGGGGCTGACTACTCTAATGCCGGCACCAGAGCCGGTATTGCATGATGAGCCGTCCGTGGCTATGATCCATTCTTGAGTTGGGGCTGTCACAACAAATGACGTTTCTGCGATGAAGTCTGCCAATGCTTGTGCTTTAATTGCGTTCCTGGGTTTGAAAGATATGTCATATTCTGACAATTCTATTCCCCACTTCATCATTCTGCCCAACACTGCCAATTTTATGAGAGCTTTGTCCAGTGGGTGATTGGTGAAGATCAGGACGGGATGAGCATCGAAGTAAGGGCGTAAACGTCGTGCCATGATCATAACGGCTAACGCCAATTTCTCAATTGATGAGTATCTGATTTCAGCGCCGTTTAACACGTGGCTGGTAAATTATACCGGCATTTGATTTTTTTCTCTTTCGACCAGTAGCACTACCGCCACAGTGTTGTCGGATGCTGAGATGTATACTTGCAGCTATTCTCCTTTTTCAGGCCTGGTCATTGTCGGTAGGTTTTTGAGGTGATCTTTTATTTTGTAGAATGCCTCTTTTTGCTCTACGTTCCACTCGAATTTCTTGTTTGATCGAAGTAATTTAAAGAAAGGCAGGGCATGGGCCGCTGACTTTGCCATGAATCTGGTTAGAGCCGCCATTCTACCCGTCAATTTTTGTACTTCTTTGATTTTTGTTGGCTCTGTCATGTCTGCTATGGCTTTGACTTTGTCTGGGTTGGCGTTTATTCCTCTTTTGATATCATGTATCCCAAGAATTTGTCGGATGTGACGCCAAACGTACATTTTTTAGGGTTTAATTTCATTTGAAATTCCCTAAGTGTTGCAAATGTTTCTTCAAGGTCGGCAAGGTGTCCGCCTTGGGTTTTGCTTTTCACTATTGTGTCGTCAACGTATACGTCGACATTCCTTCCTTTTTGCTTGCTGAAGACTTTATCTACCAGCTTTTGATAGGTTGCACCGGCGTTTTTAAGACCAAAAGGCATGGCTTTGTAGCAATAGACGCCGGCATTAGTCACGAATGTTGTCTTGGGTCTGTCCAACTCTAGAAGGCTGATTTGATGATATCCTGAAAAAGCGTCCATAAAACTAAGTAGTGCATGGTTTGCTGTAGAGTCCACTAGTTGATCTATTCTTGGGAGTGGATAGCAATCTTTTGGGCAATGGCGGTTTAGATCAGTGAAGTCAACGCACATTCGCCATTGTCCGTTTTGTTTCTTTACCATTACCACGCACATTCGCCATTGTCCGTTTTGTTTCTTTACCATTACCACATTAGCTAACCATTCAGGATAGTCACAAGGTTCTATGAACCCTGCCAACAAAAGTTTGTTTATTTCGTTCTCAATAGCCTCATTCTTCTCAGCCGAGAATGATTTTTTTCTTTTATTTTACAGGCCTAACGCTATCATCTACATTAAGCCTATGTTGTATTACAGAGGTGTGGATGTTTGGCATCTCATCAGCAGAAAAGGCGAAGACATCAGCATTGTCTTACAATAACTGAACCAAGTTGATCTTCATTTGGGCCGGCAATTTCTTTCCTATCTTGACGGTTCTGGAGACATCTGTGGCGGATAAAGGTATATCCTCTACGTCCTCGTCAGGTTTCGGTCTGGGAAGACTGTCATCATCTGGGCGGCCATTGATGTCGTCCATTGATATGGGAGAGATTTCTGGTTGTCGTTTCCTTTTGTTGTTAGCGCCGGTGTTCAGCTGAGGTGGAGGCGGAGGCCTCATGGCAGTCATGTAACATGAACGTGCTACCTCTTGGCTCCCTTTCACTTTTGCCGGGTAGCCGTCATCGGCTATGTATGGCATAGTTAAGTGATAGGTAGATGGTATGCCTGTGATGTCATTCATCATTGGTCGCCCGATGATGGCGTTATAAGCAGATGGTATGTCGACCACCAGAAATTCAATCATCGTTCTTTTGACTTGCCTGCCCTCCCCTAGCTGCGTTGGCAGTCTAATTATGCCTTCCGGTATCACCCTGGATCCTGTGAAACCACTTATTGAGTAGTGTACCGGTTTCAGATATTTTTCTTCTATCCCAAGTTTATTGAAGGCCTCTTGGAATAGGATATTAGCAGAGGAACCGCCATCAACCAAGATGCGATGGACTTTACAGTTCGCAATAGACAAGTTGATCGCCAAAGGGTCATCATGTGGGTATATGATGCCCTTAGTGTCTTCAGCTGTGAATTTCATTTCTGGCACGTCTGCCGATCCCGCCCAGTGGTGGCGGTCATTAAAGTTAACTTGATGACGAACCTCCCGCAGGCTTTCCCGGGCGCCGCTAAGGGTTCTGCCATGTACTGGTCCCCCTGTGATGACCAGTATGTCGGGTTGGAAATCTGTTTGTTTTTGCTTTCCCTTCCACCCCCTATCGCCGTGCTGTTGGCGAGATGAATCATCCTTCCTTTTATACTGGGCCAGCCGCCCTCTTCTTACTAATTCTTCGACATTTTCTTTCAGATGGGCATACTTATCGGTGATGTGCCCGTAGTCGTTATGAAACTCGCACCATTTAGACTGGTCGCGGTTTGGTGCATTCATTTGCCTAGGGCGCCTCCACTTTTCATCTTGTTTGTGGAGCGAATAGATCCGTGAACGTTGGGTGTTGAGCTCTGTGTAGCCGCCACCTTTCTCTGTTCACGGTTTTTTCTCTACATTCCCCCCTTCCTCCCCGCGTCTTTTTTCCGCGTTTCTAGTAAAGTATTCCTTTCTTTCGAAAGGAGCTTCTTTTTTGAACTCTTTTTTGTAACTTCTTTCTTTTACCGCCCCCTTCTCTGTTGAGGTGCCGGCACCTATCCGACAGAATTCTTCTGCCCGGATGTATTCATTGGCTTTCCATAGGACGCCCCCCAAGGTTGTCAGATTTTTGCGTCCTAGGTACTGGCGGAACGGGCTTTCTTGCAGTCCTGACATCAGTGCCAAGACTACAACTTCTTGCTGCATATCAGGTATAGTCACGGCTTCCGTCGTGAATCGAGCAATGAAATCTCTAAGGCTTTCTTGACGCCTTTGTTGTATTCCCATTAACTTGCTCGTCAGCCTTTGTCTTCTTTTGTTGCTGACAAAGTGTGACAAGAATCGGGAGGACAAGTCCCCCCAACGGCCTATAGTAAAGTTTGGTAGTGATTTAAACCAACTTTGAGCTATGCCAGTAAGGGTTGTCTAAAAAACCCGGCACCAGGCGTTGTTAACTGTAACGACCCGTCTTTTTAGACGTGTCGATTGACGAAGGGAAATCGACAAACGGATCATTACCAAAATAATTTAAACTATAAACTAGATTTAATCAATTAAAAGGAATATCTTTATTAGATAAATAAACTAATCATCCAAAATAACTGATAGTTCCCAATATTCATTATTACATAAGTTATCCTAAAACTGTCCCAACATGCTGGGATCATAAATAAACTAAGTAAATAGTCTTAAAACATTAAGAAACAGCTAAATAATCTATAGGGTACTAAGGCTTTCAGTCTCTCAAAAGCCCATCCAGCGGAGGCCCGATTTAGTCGGCTGCATCTTCACCTGAAACTGAGGGGGGGGTCCACCGTCAGTGGCGAGTAACTAGGCTGTCCCGTTTAATCGAGGGACCGCTAAACACATAATATCATAGAATTTTCCAAGAAAACCATACATGCATATCTATCAATTCATACAAGAATACATGTGGATTACCTGTAAAAATACGTACAAAACTACGTACACAAATACGTACAGAATACGTATAAGAATACCTGCAGAATACGGTTAGGAATATGTACAAAATATACGTATAATACACTCATACATACATGCATACATACATACGTACATGTTTACATACAATCTTATACGAATACAGAAATACACAGCGGAAGACTTATACCATTCTCAATACATATACTTATATTATTATACTCTTATAACCTATCGTATTTTCATGTCATCCTTACCTTAGCTTATATCATATCATCTTATCTTAACTTCATATCGTATCATATCTTATCTTTGCATAATAACATAAATATCTTATCTTATCTTTACTTAATCCATGGTCGAGTCAACATGCTAGTAGGGGATCTCGTGTGCACCCCAACTTTCCTAGAATGTGTCGGGTCAGACTCATATGTCTTTCCCAAAGTCTAAGTGGGACCCTCACTCCCGAATTAACGAATCATGTGTCACTAATTCGGACGACAACACAACTAGAATTCAGTAAACCGACCAGAAAGCCTCGGCAGGTCGGTGGCAAAGACTTAACCCCGGTAACGAAACGTGCATCGTCGGTGGGGTGACCACTTCATTAAATCTTAAAGAAATATCTTATCTCATATCATACGTAACATCTCATCATCCTATCATAATCATATCATTCAAATCATATCGTTTTTATCCTTTAACGGACCGGTCACTATAACTCGTTGTGGATCCCGTGTGCACCACAACTTTCCTAGAACATGCCGGGATGAGCTCGTGTACTCAACCCGTAGTGGATCTCGTGTGCACCACTAAGCCTAAGCTATGGCCATAACCCCTAAATAGCAGCTCGTGTACTACTACTTAAACGACTACATATCCTAAGACCCAGAACTGCGCGGGGGAACTCGTGTGTTCGTCCCATTGAGCAGTGGCTTCGACTTAACCCAGTCTGACTACTCGAGTCATCAGGTGGGCGTCCTTATCTTATCTTATATCTTTCAAACTTCATATCTTAACTTATATCTTTCGAATCTTATATCTTATCTTATATCGGGAAATACTAGGTGACCGTAATTGGAAATGAAATGTTCGAAGTCCCAGGAAAGAGAGGTGCGGCACGTGTATTGGCCATCTTAAATACCAAGTCTTTCCTAGCCAGAAATCGAAACAAATCATAATCCTTTTACTCTGTTTCCTTTCTTACCCTTTTTAATATCTTATCATAACTTATATAATTTATTCTTACCAATTCCTAATAGTAATAATAGTACTAATAATAACCGTAACCCTTATAATATTATTACTAATGTTCGTATAATAATGATAATGATAATAATAATAATAATAATAACAATACTAACATTATCCGTAATATTAATAGTAATAATAATCTTATCCTTAACATCATCCACAATAACATTATCCGTAATATTAATAGTAACAATAATAATATTAATTAATAATAACATTATCCGTACTCAATAAATAATAATAATAGCAGTATTATTATTTACCCCTTCATGTTACAACTTATCCCTGATAATCCCTTTAATTGTAACATTTACAATTAATTATTCCTAAAATATAATAAGTCAAAATTAACTAAATTTGACTAAATGAATTAATCCATTCGACATTATTGGGGGATCAACAACCGAAAATAATACTTTTAATTTAATGAAAACAACAATCATCAGTTAATCATATAAACATGATATAATCATTTAATTCATACATTAATCATCAAATAAATTTAATAATAACAATTAAAATTATACGTTGAACATTAAATCATGAAACATGGATAAAATCAAGATTAAAATCATTTCTTTATTGCACTTACACCACACGGCTTTCATGGCATAAATAAAGATCAAGAATTACAATAACATGATTAAATTAAAGATTAAAATTAAAGATTAATTAAAGATTAATTCATATAATTCAAGATTATCAAAATTCATCATAAAAATCATATTTTTAATTCCCTTTTTATACTTAGGTCACTCGAAAAATTCAAGAATTAATAATAACATATTTTAATAATTCAATTACCCTATTTACACAATCTGATTTTTAAAGAATTAAATTAAGAACGACCCTTTAAAGGTCTCGATTAAACTGGAAATTTTAATGGAAGTTAAATATAGGTTCAAGGTTTAACTTGCATAATTTTCATCCAAACATAATGTCATTTACTATTTTTAAGGGATTTTATAACTAACAAATCAGATTAGGCTGAGATCAGTTTCGGATTTTTCTTCCATATCAAACTATCTCTAAAAATTACGAAAATTTAACCCAAGCTGTAACACACTATTACTGACTTCCACCTAAAATTTCGTAGCCATTCGATTTGATTAGGTATATTAATAAATTCGTAAACTAAATCTGGACAGTTTTACCGGTTTAAAAGATTAAATTATTATAAACAATAAAAGGACGAATTTTGTTACGAAATAAATCATGATTCATAATAAAATAGTAAAGAAACTTCCACGAAAAATTCATCAAGAAATAACGAGATTTAATTAATAAATAAATTCATACAAGTAATTATTCAACAATTAAAGATTTCAAGAAACTACATAAAATAATCAAGAAAATACATAAAACAAATCAAGAATCAAATCATCATGTACTCGAAATTTTTCGAATCAATACAAACATAAAATCCTATAATTTTCATGATCAATCCTAATTAACTATGTGATTATTTATCCCAAAATTAAATGAGAAAGCAAAGTTACCTGATTCGCTAAATTTTCCAAGGCACGAAAAATAATTCACCTTTGGTGAATCTTACACTTGTTCGACTTTTTTGAAAGAAAGAGAAGGAGAGAAATATTTTTAGAGTTTAAGTGTACAATTAGTAAAATAGGACCCAAATGAAAAGAGTAGTCCTATTTATAGAAAAAGGAAAAAAAATAAAACAAACCCTAATTGAACCTAGAGTGGGCCGTATAAATGGGGTAGTTAGGGGGAAATTAGCTAGGTTGTTATATTAGGTTTGAATAGGTTTTAAATAAATTAAATAATTAACTTAATTAATTAAATAACTTAATTATTAGATAGGTCCAAAAGGATTATTATTGACCCAAATAATAAATAGGGGCCGGCCAAGGAGAAAAAGAAAAGAAAGATTGGGTCTTTGGCCCAATGTTGAGGAAAAAGTTTGGACTAGAAATGTAAACAGTCCAAATTGAATGGCCTTTAGACTTAGAATTGAATACATACTATTTAATATCCGCGAAATTTTCTGGCCCTAAATTTCGGGGTATTACATTAACCGTGGTGTAAAGTTGCATATGGCCTTCGTACGCGGATATATGATCCGCTGGGTCAGATGTGCCATCATACCTGCAGTTTGGCATTTTAATTTTTGGCAGCTCCTCCTCGCTGACGGTTAAAACGAAAGGGGTTCCTTATGGGAGGACCCTCTCTACGTGGCCGGCAGCTGCAGGGGTTGCTGCCCTTCTTCTTATCAGGTTGTTGCCAAAGTTTGTTTCTAACCACCTGCTAGGGGTAATTCTATTCTCGGCCGAAACTTGAATGTTTGCTGAGTATCCAGGGGGAGGTCTGGATCTAGTTTCAGCCTCGGAAAATTCCCATTCTAACTCTTCCTCTTGCTCTGTTTTTAAGGATTCCATGATCCTTATTGGGGACCCCGGTGTGTGACGTGTTTTTGGCTTCTTTTTGGCTGCTGCCAGAGTGCTGAGAACAGCGATGGCATTTTGTAGCTGCTCTGCTGTGAATTGGCTGAACATTTCTAAACCAGAGTTTGGAGTTGTCTCTGGTTTAGGTTCAGGTGTTTTCTCACGCTCCACTATTGGAGTGTGGACCGTTTTTTCACTGTGAGTGGGTTTTGGGCTAGCCTCTTTTTCCGGCTGACTAGGGGTGGTCATTTTATATTTTTTGGGGTTAGGGTGTTTTTTGTTTTTTTAGGTGGATTTTTGTAAGAAATCCCCACAGACGGCGCCAATTGTTCCGGTGTGGATCTACCGACAATGTTTTGTGATGGTGTAGAAATGTTCACAGGGACAGCTTCAACCTGCACGGGGAAACAACACGGTGAGCTAACCCCGGGGTATGTCCGAGGAAAAACCCTCCGATGCTTAAGTTAGCAAAGGGAGATTAGGTATATAGGAGAGATAAAGAGGAGAGAGAATAGAGAGATAGAAGTTAGTTAAGTCTTGGTGTTCTGCCGTTATCAGGCTGGTGAGGTCTTCTATTTATAGGAGATGGCTTGGCGGTCAAACCGTGACCGTCAAGGAAGGGTGCTTCCCTAGAGTCGGTTCCGGCAACGTTGATGGCCGGCAACCTACGATGTTGCCATCAATAATACGGCATGGGTCCTCTGATACCGTTATCACTGGGACGGCATCTTGAGAGGTACTGCCTATGTTGGCTGTCTTGAGCTGAGCGTGACCGTTAGACTTTGTAGTTGGCATTTAGGTGGTATCTGACATCTTGGTCGTGACGTTAGTATGGTAGGTCCTGCCGGTTTACCGGTAGGCCCCCATACAGTTACTGAAAAACTAATACTCCCTCCTTTTTTATATTATTTTCCGAAACCTATTTAGAATCTTGCAACATTTTTTAAAGTAAAGAAAATCTTTGACATTATTGTCAACCTATAATAAGGATAAAAAAAAAAGGTCACATGAGATTTCGTTTGATTCGTCTCAATGAACAATTCATGAATATTAAATTTCTATTTTAATGCATGAAATTTAATTAAAAACATTAACGGTCACAGATATGCATTGACTATATATACACACTTATTAAAGCAGAAAAAAGAGAAGAGGGGAGGGGGGAGTAAAAATAACAACCAGTAAATGTATGAAGTTAACAAAGTAGTAATTCAAAACACTCATAAATTAAAACAAGGAACAAACAGCAATGGTACTACGTACTGAAAGCAAACCAAATAACAATACATAGCCTGCAACACTAACATCACTCACCAACTCATGTTTCATTTCAAGAAAATTGCATAAAAAACAAACTAGTAATACAAGTAGAGTCTTAATGAGGCTAATTTAAGGGCTGGTGGGCCCTGTTGTAGGGATTTATAGATATGATTAGCGAAATTTCAGGAAACAACTTCCTAACATCTATAAAATCAAGATCGCTAATAATAATTAATATGAATCAAGTATAAAAGATAGTAATTACAACCTTTGATGCGTGCTTTCAATGTCAAGAGCGGAGATCTAGAGCCTCAATTGCTGCTCCTCTAATCAGTCCACAAGCACTGGATTAGATCCCACGTATGCTAGTACGGAAGAGATGGATCAATATTCACTCTCTTACTTTTTAGGGAAAACCATATGAACACCACAGGTTTAGGGTTTATATGAATTTGTTATTGTGTGTGCCAACTGATCAGAATCCGTTATTACCTTACAACCCTAATGAGGTACTATATATACACCTCATTAGTCATATCAGAGAAACCCTAATCCCAGCATCCATTGGGCCCTTTTAATTTATGCCCAATCCTGTGCTATTTTGTGTGACCTCATAGGATTAAGTTAAGTATAGTTGTGAGCCCAAATAATATGGATCCACTAATTATATTTATTCTCTTGCAAGTAAATATAATTTCCTAATTTAACTTAATTATTATCTCCATAATATAATCCTAATTATATTTAGTAATTGCCGATAACGACTGAGGACATATTCCTTCAATCTCCCACTTGTCCGAAGACAATATCGCAATTATAAATTCCCTAAGTCTCTTAATGTCAAATTGACAATACTTTGGTATTCTCAATTTATGTTCCTTGATCACTGAGTTCCAACTGCTCAAACGAAGTTCAACATTTAAACTTCTTTCGCATGGCCATGCAATTTTCCAGTTCTAGCTCATCAAGAGGCCCTGACACCATTCCTACTAATTAGGAGGACTTATTCACTCTAGTATGACCATAACTCCCACTCAACTCTTAACTCCACCTGATCGTTGCTTTTATAACCTCCTTTTACGGCACGGCGTTTAACAATATCAAGGTTAAGCTAATTATTTTGTGGTTATTAAGACATACTAATGTCCAAGGAATCCACTAAATATAGATTTTCGATTCTACTTTTTAGAATCTGTTAGGTCAAGTCTCAATGTATCAAACATACATCCATACAATCAATTAAACATCACTATATATATTTCTATAGCCCATAGAACTGCGCTATCAATTGATTATATGCTAGTCTTTAAACAAACCACTTATGTCCATTTTAGTGATTTTGACTAGGGACTTTAGATAATATGTGATTTCAGTTCACTTTATAGAGTTCCATTATCAAAACGTTTTCAATAATTCTATTTGAAATCACAAGTTATTTGGACATTTTATTTAACTTCAAACCAGAATTAAATACTAATGAAACTATGTTTCAAACAACAAACATTACCATATATTTTACAATCATGGACTATATTCATGATTTAACATAAGACTTCATCAAAGGCATTCTTTAATGTTTTTTATTCTTTTCGTCCTAGCATGACATTCATACTCGGATTCGGTTTGATCACTGAATATGAGACATTCTCATTCATATAAACTTTGCAAATTTTAAACTTTAAAGGAAATAACTTATATTTCCTCATACCAAGATATAATCCTGCAGTTCTTCTTAAGTACTTTAGGATGATCAACGTATTTGAAACATTTATGCAAGTGCAATGTGATATACACAATAGATCATATTGTCAATACAAAAGGACTATATGTTTTAGCTCACCGAACGTTTACAAACGTCAAGTCTTGCTAGCATGTAACATTGAATGAGATGGAAAAATCTGTAAAAGTTTTCCAAGTTGAACTTAGTAAGAACCTTATCATTATAAGTTCTGTAAATAAAATAGGGTTTCCAAGTTGAACTTAGTGAGAAACATTATAAGTTCTGTAAATAATACAGATTTATCTCTATGGATCTTGATTCCCGAAATAAAATCAGTTTGTCTAAGGTCTTTCATAAAACCATTGCAGACATATATCTTGACTAACTCAAGTTTATAAAAACAATTCCAGAAACATAACTTGACTAACTCAAGTTTATAAAAACAATAATTCCATAATATGACTAACTCAAGCATATGGAATTTATTTTCTTATGCTAAGTATGTCAACTACATACAAGATCAAAAGGACAATGCTGCTCCCACTCAACTTTTGTAAACACAAACCTTCCTCTAAAATTATTTTAGAAAACCAAACGCTTTGATTATTTTATAAAATTGAGGATTCTAACTCCGAGATGCTTATTTTAGTCCATAAATGGATTTCTTAAGCATGTAAATCTTTTTCTGATTTGCTGGAACTTCAAAACTCTTTGGTTGTGTCACATACACATCCTCTTTCAATAAATTATTCAAGAAATCGATTTTGATGTTCATTTGTCATATTCGGAGTTGTGACTCGTCAAAAAACATCTTCATAGATTGTTGGATCCTCACATCCCGAAATGAACAATTCAATTCAAAACATATATCTATATGGAATCCATTAATTATATGATGATTGTCTTATTCATTAAGAGTTACATAGGACCATAGCAACAGTTGAAATGTTATCTCAACAATTTGAGCATTTCAGTACGAATCATATTTAAGCGGGCAAAACAAAGGTTCGTGAATGGAATGCACTTAATTCAACATATTGTTAGACACTAAGAAAAAAGGTCAAACACCGAATGTCCTTCCTTAAGCTCAGTATCAAACTTTCTTATCATAAAGACAAGATTATGTCTTTTGCCTTTAGGACTAACTAAATCTATTTGTTGCTTATCTGGAACTATTCAAGATATACACTACTCCCACTTGACTTTTTGGAAACATAATCTTTTCCAGAAAGGCACAATTTTAAAGTAACAAACACTTTGTTCTTAAATCAATTGTAGAAGTTGGATCCATTGTTTCTTTGGGGTAACTTTTGAAAAAACAAATTTTCAAATTTGGTTAGCGTTATGTCCAAAAGTAAACATTTTACGATAGACATATTATCCCAATTTTGTAGGAAAGACTAGTTAAGAACTTTTCCTATCCATATCTCATATGGTATATATGTTTTTTCTACTATTTTGGACGAAGTCTTTGTTTATTTTTAAAATACAGCAGTTTAGAGAGCATATTCTCAGAAGTATATTGAATGATCACTAAATCTCACCGTTAATCAAACCATTTTCAAGAAAGGATTGATTACTTCTTTCAAACATGTCATTCAGAAATGACACTTTGTTACGAAATTGATTGTGAAAGGAATCTCACAACCTTTTGATGAGTATCAAAAAAAATAAAATAACAAAAACCTTTGCAACTACAATCTTATCGCAATGCGTTTATCATTCTTGTTAATTTGATTCTCTATCTGCCTTCTTCGAAATATTCAAACATTTCAAATAATTTCAGCTTTTACTTCGTATTGTAAATATCATCATGTTTAATTGAATCGTTAGTAAAAGTGTGAGGTAGCTAAACCCTTCCTTGTATTTGAACTCATTGCAAAACACATCTACTTGTATTAGGGTCTTGAGATCATTAGCACTATCACCTTTTCTAGTAAAGGATGATTAAGTCATCTTACCCTTCAAATATAATTTACATACATCAAACGACTCGTAGTCAAATGATGTTAGAACTCCATACATTTGGAGCTTCTGCATGCTCTTCATATATTACAAAACAGAGATGCCATGGGTAAGTGGGTTAAGAATCATTTGTTTTTTTATTTCTTGTGATATATTATTTTGACAAAATCAAACTATTTGACCAGTAATCAGTTTGGCAATAGGTTTAAAACATTTTATTCAAAAAACAACAATTTGTTCATAATTTAATATCATATATTGCAATTGAAATAATGTTTTTAGTAGGAATGAAATAACAATTATTTGATTCCCAAAAACAAGCTATAAGGTAAGGACAGATACATTCAAAATCTCAAATCTGACATACAACATTTGTTTATAGATTTACCTTTAGCTAGTTTTCTACCCTTTGTTTTACGCACATTCGAAGCAATGTGAGTTTAATAATATGTATGACATACATAGTGAGTGGAATTGCCAATCTTTTATAGCATAAACATCAAATGAAAAACTATATTTACTGTACTAATTGATCTTCCTAATATGTTCGGAGCATTCTATCAAAATGGATTATTCTATTGTAGTAGAAAACACTTTGATATGTTGTCTTTTACAATATTTGGCTTTTCAGCATCAACGGATTTACAAACGACAACATTTGTCTTTTGCTCTAACTATATTGCCTCTTATTGCCATCCAAACATATCCTTCTGTAAATCCTATTTATTTTATTGAATAATTTAGTTAATACTTCTTATATTCAATAAAACGATAATGCTCAATCATATTGAGTTTATCTGTAATTTTGCAAATGGTTTTCCTCACTATTCACTTCAATAGTTCAATTCCATATTGAACCTATTCCTGAAATGAGAAAATGGTTTCAAAATTCAACAATTGGAATCATTGAAATCCCGACCTCTCCACTTTTCAGAACGATCAAATCTTTCTAATAACATGTGATCTTATGGTCACTGAGACCTCTCTATGGTTTTCAGAACGATCAAATCTTTCTAATGACATATGACCTTAAGGTCTTGGAGATTAAGCTCAGTTATTGTCTCGAGGCCATCAACCTCTCCATCCTTCCCTTTTGAAAACATTTTTCACTTCTTGGATGATGGTAAGCATTATTTTCTCAAACTTATTTGAGATCATAAACACTAATATTAAGCTAAATATTGAGTATTAAACATTTTCTAAAACAACTCTACCTTAGCTAATTTTATTAGCTTGAGAGGTTTTTAGTGCAAAATTTAAATATGGATTTCAAGAATTATTTATTTATTTTAATTATGAGAACAATTCTCAAATATAGTTCAACTTACATAAAATTTTAGAACAATTCCCAAAACTTATTAAATGATATACTAAATTATATCATGCAAAGTTTAATAATGTTTGTTAAATAATAGCCTAAGTTTGAAATAATTTAACAAGTTTAAGCTATTAACACTTTATTCGAGTAAATTTTGGCCCCATTTGAATAAAGTAATAACCAAGATCCCCTCCCACTAAAATTAAACGGACTTTGGCCCTGCCTTCAATTTTTAGCAGTTGAGGTAAGTTAACATTTTACTAATTACAAACACTTTGTAATTCTTGGCCAATAGGCAACAACTATGTGTTTTAAACCTATTTCTTTGCTTCAAAACCCAAAACATTATCTTTTGATAGTTTTGTTGAATTTAACCAAACATTAACATGTAAGTTTCGAAAAACTACCCTACTCTTCCAAGATTAAAAGTGACACCCTGCTTTGGCAGAACCTATCAACTTATGATCGAGGGTCTTATAGGTGTTGTTTGGGAAAGCATATAAACTCAATATTACAATCCGGGACCTAAATTTGTTATAACTAATTATAATTCTTGGTAGATAATTTAACAATACTTTGCTAAATTTTATCTCATAGCTTCAAAATTCAAAACTTTGTCTTTTGAGAATTTTGTTGAGTTAAACCAAACATTAACATGTAGGTTTCAAAAAACTACCCTATTATCCATGAATTACAAGCAACACCCTACTTTGGCAGAAACTATTACTTATGATTCTAAGGCTTTATAGGTGTTTGTTTCGAAAAGCAAGTAAAACTCAATATTATTAGTGGGATCAAATTTATAAATGTGGTTATTAACAAGTGAACACATATAATTAATTAAACCACAAACATAAACTTATAAACATTTAATCATAAAATAAATGCGTAATAAAGCAAAATAAATATGATCCTAGTATGGCCCATATGAATAAAATCTAATCTTCATTAACTCCATTTGAATCTTCTTGGACCACTTTCCTCAATTCTTCGTGGACCTCCACTCTTGATTATTTACTATTATTATTTAAACTTAAATAATTGAAATAACATTACAAAAATACAAACGATTTGCAAATCGTATTTAATTTACAAAGAATACATCATGATGCGCAAATCGTATTTTCTATCCTATTTTGGGTCATACTAGTCATAATATGTAAATAATATCATATATTATAAACCTGCAAGCATTTAAAAAATATTGCAAATAAAAGCAATAACAACTAATACCATATATTAGTATACTATTATTTTCATTCAACTAAAATTCATATATGGAATTAATCATAATTAATTATTAATTTGCATTATTTGGAGGCGTTTAATACTCATAAAAAATATTTATTTAATTATTATTTAAACTCCTTAAACAATAACTTTATTTATTCCAAAATAAATAAATAAATAAAACAAAACAAAAAAAAAAAAAAAACTTTGTCAACTTACCAAAACTTATTTTGTGTATAGTTAGAGAAAATGGGGTCAATGCTTAATTATAGGAAGTTAATAATAATTTTTTATTTATTTATTTTAACAATAAATAAATAAAACAAACCAAAACAAATAAATAATAACAATTACACAACAGCAGCAGCAGGCAGCAACGCAGGGCCACGGCCACCGCACCGTCGCCTACGACCGCCGCCGGAAGCTTCACCCCAACCAGAAAGCGCCGACGATCATATCCCCGGCCTCGGAGCACCACCCATGCCACCAGCGACACCGAAAAAAGCCCGAAAAACTTCCCATATCGTTTGAACTTTTCGAGCGTGATTTGGGACAAATTGAACAACTTTTGTTCGAATTGATTCTTGAATAACATTGGCTGGGTTGTTTTCTACATTTCCCACAAACTAATTTGCAAAAAACCAAATTCAAACAATGATTTTGAAGAATTGAACAAAGTTAGGGTTCGAAAATTTCGAACCAAAACCTTGCACAATTCGTTTGATTTAGGGATTTAATCAACAAACTTTTGACATGAATTTGCAATTAAAGATGAAAGAAACAAAAGCCCTAATGTAATTTGGGACAATAACAAGTATTAATCCTTGAATCTGGGTTCCTTTTGTTCGAAGTTGGAACTGTTCGAACTGATTTTTTTTTTCCGAGTATAATATAACTAAAATACAATTAAAATCACTATTTTAATTATGCAAATTAACCCATATATTTTATCCTCCCTTAATTGAATGAAAATAATAATTTTTATCATTGAAAACATGATCATATTAAAATTATTAGAGGGCTAACTGATACCACTGTAGGGATTTATAGATATGATTAGCGGAATTTCAGGAAACAATTTCCTAACATCTATAAAATCAAGATCGCTAATAATAATTAATATGAATCAAGTATAAAAGATAGTAATTATAACCTTTGATGTGTGCTTTTAATGTCTAGAACCTCAATTGCTGCTCCTCTAATCAGTCCACAAGCACTGGATTAGATCACACGTATGCTAGTACGGAAGAGATGGATCAATATTCACTCTCTTACTTTTTAGGGAAAACCATATGAACACCACAGGTTTAGGGTTTATATGAATTTTGTTATTGTGTGTGCCAACTGATCAGAATCCGTTATTACCTTACAACCCTAATGAGGTACTATATATACACCTCATTAGTCATATCAGAGAAACCCTAATCCCAGCATCCATTGGGCCCTTTTAATTTATGCCCAATCTTGTGCTATTTTGTGTGACCTCATAGGATTAAGTTTAGTTGTGAGCCCAAATAATATGGATCCACTAATTATATTTATTCTCTAGCAAGTAAATATAATTTCCTAATTTAACTTAATTATTATCTCCATAATATAATCCTAATTATATTTAGTAATTGCCGATAACGACTGAGGACATATTCCTTCACCTGTCTGAGCAGAGTTATAAGCAGTAGTAAAAGCAGGCAACGGCAACTCAGGAGAAGGCGGCAAGTCAGTCATATCCCCTGGAACTTCTGGCACATCAGGCTGAGGATACATCGGAATCTCAGGAGCAGCAGGAACAGGGTTCTCATCTACAGGATCATCAAGATCGTCCGAATCATCAGGAACCTCAGTGTCAGGAACTTCTGGAAGATCGTCAGAAAGGCTAGTTTCGGTTAGATGTCGGGCCACCACGTGGATATGGTGGTCACTCATCAAGGATAACGCGATCAGGAAGAGTGTTAAGTGTAATGATGAGTTGTTGCTGCGCTTGTAGTGTGTGTAATAATAACCCATGCTTAGAGATGAGATACTGCAGTGACTAGTGAGTTTTACTGAAGTTTGGTTTCGGGTAGGATTATATTATATAGAGATGTAGGGTGTGGATATATTGTGAAAAGAATGAGAACAGTTGGTTGAGAAAATGGACTGAGAGTAGCTCAACTCCTTTTTGATTTCAAGGTTTTAACTAAAAATACAGTGATGAAGAAGTAGATTTGACTTATTTTTGCATAAAAAGGTTTTTTTAACTTGCTCTTCTTCCGGTTTTGCTGTCAACACTAGTTTCTGAATCTCCTTTTTAAAAATATATATGAACTCCTGGGGAAAAAAATTTGCATTCTACCCAAAATGTATTCGGCAAAAGGCGTATCTTAAGTAAAGATTTCCATATTCTCTTAGGTTAGACTGTTAGAGCAGAAATACAAAGGTTAAGTTGGTGCTGATATAAAGAAAAAGCCAGTTTACTTGTAGCATATTGAGTACGTAAAGGCTTCATATTTTTTAATTTTTTTTGGACAGAAAGATCAACGGGCCTCACGGCCTCGCCCAAGCTTTTTATCACTTGAAACAAACCATTTACGAAAACAATTTTCAATGGAAAACATGGATTTAAAAAAGAATTTCTCTTTGTTTGTTTGATTAAAGGAAAACCTGTGAAGAAAATAAAAAAAAATAATGAAATAGTAATAAGGGATGGGAGGAGTGAACAAGGAGAAGTACGCAGTGAAAAAAAAATGTGGCATTCCTTTCCTTACAAAAGGAAAATTATTTTCCTTTTCTAAAGTGGAAATTTTCACTTTGACGAAAACTGTTTTCCACCCATTTTCAAAACAAAGGAGAACAAAAGGAGGTAGAGAAATCGTTTTCCAGAAAAATATTCTCCATCAAAACAAACAGAGACTCAATCAAAACAAAATCCTTAATGTGACTGTATAATCAAAACAAAACCCTTCAAGTAACGTTCATGACTTTTTTCCCAGAAGACAACTCATAAACTTTGTGATTTACTTCCGGATACAGAATTTTCAAATCCAAATGGTAAGAGTGCAATAAAACAGCAAAGAGCAAAAAAAATCACATATGAATTCATGATCACAAATCATACCCGGAAAGTGAACAAGATTGAGACCAAATTATGCATCCTCTTGGGGTTTTAATACAAAATTAATTTTTGTCTTGAGTTGGTAAGAAAAAAAAAAATACTATCAACACTCGACAGATGATGTTTGTCCTATGATCAATAAACCATATATTTGAAACTTTGAAAGATTTGTTTATATGCATGTGCAGGTCTTCACTGGAACAAATTCAGTCTGGACCGGGACCAAAATCACGTGCTACTGTGGACCAAAGACCGGACCAAAATAATCCCAGTACGGGTGGACTGGAGTGGGGACTGGACCAAAATAATTCGGACCAGACTCGAGACTAAGCCAGAATAACTCCGATCTGGTCTGTGTTTGGACTGGTTTTTAAAAAACTTATGGGCCGGTCCAGGTTTGCACAGGAGTTTTCATATTAATTTTTGCTAAAAATAATATATATATATATTAAAGTGTCCAGTCAAAACCCATCTAGACCGAAATTTTCCAAATTTGGACCGGACCGGAATCTTCAATGTTTTATGGACTGGAGACCATACCACATTCTTCTCCGAATTCCAGTCCAGTAACAACCCTGAGTTATACCATAGAGGTTAGAGGAACTTCAGAACATACAATTTTTGCAACTATAACAATTTTTATTGATATAACAATAGATTAAAACATAACAGAAACTACTCTGATTAAAATAAACCACTGAACTCCAATCTCCAAACAAACAAAAGAAGATATAGATGACCCAATTTCCTGATTCACAAATTGATAAATTTTAGCATCCTTTATAGGTTTATGGTGAGTTTTGGTGAAAGGAGTCGGAATTTTCTGAGTGCCCGGAAAAGCAGCAAATGTTGGATTAGGGAGCTACGGAAGATTAAGATTCGGGAATAATTCAGACAAAATCAACATTTCTGACAACTGCGGAATTTGCAAAGAAGAGAGATCAAGTACTGAAGGGACTTTCGTATTGGTTAGATCAGGGAATGAGGGCATCTCAGGCTGAGGAAGTTATGTTATCACAGCTAAATATCGAGCATCTACATGAATCTCGACATCGATAACAGGATAATATGATTATGAGCAATGATGATATAACAAAGGCAAACTGATAACTAAAATAAATACCATGACTTTTCAAAAAAAAATATAAAAAATGCCATGACTTCAGAACAGAAAAACTTATGAAATACAGGATTTGACAGTTGCTAACAGTAAAGTTATGTTCTGGGGTTTTATAGCTGAACTTGGAAGTGATTGCTTCGCCAAAGAAGTTACACTTTGTTCAATTTATCCAGAAAATAACCCTAAATTTTTTTCCAGCATTTTGCACCCACTTCCAATTTGAGATTTTCCCCCCTCAGTGAAAAAGACTGCTTCTTTCTTGAGTAAATTTAGAGAAGGCTAATGCCTTGTTTAAACAGAGGCCAATATTACCTTATTCCTGCTCACGTTTGTTTGTTTTAATCAAACTTAAGCACTACCTATAACTGTCACACTCGGATTTACATCTATGAAGCACTAAATCGGGTACGGGGTATTATAAGATATTTTTAAAAAAAGGAAATTTCCTAAATATAGTATGAGAATACGAAATATTTCTATCCAAAAATGACCATATATATTCAATATTAAAACAATATTTGGTACATTAACCATATCATAATATCTATAGACTATAGGTCCATAACTCCATAAGTCTAAAATAGATTAACATTTTGAAGTTAAAATTAAACATTATGATATGAATTAATCTAACTATTTTGATATTAATTTTTTTAAATGAATGTAACATGCCAATTCTAATTATTTTTTGACATGCAAATTAATGCAATTCTGATATGAATCTAGTTAAGCAATTCATACGAAATTAAAATTAAAATACAAAATATAAAAATGATTGAATAATACTAATTTAATATACTAACTTAGGGTTCATAAAATTGATAAAAGTAATGGAATAAAACTAATCTAATTAATTTATTAAAAAAAATTAAAAACATATCTGACAAGTGGGCATTCTTAGAAGATAAATGGTAAATTAGAGTAAGTAGTAATAATAACTAACAAGTCTAATAACAACTCAACTTCTTTTTTTGGCCCAAAAACAATAGGACACGCCTAAATACAAAGGACACTTCCCGTACCCGAGCCGTACCCGTACCCAATTTTTTTCAAAAAAAACTGAATTGCTAAATACCGCCTAAAATTACTCTATACCGCCTATATTTATACAAATACTTCCTATACTACCCCTTCCCATTTACCCAACCTAACTGGGTAGGAGCTTGGCGTCGGGTAGGGGCTGCTGGTGGTGGAACTTGGCGTCGGGTAGGGGCTGCTGGTGGTGGAGCTTGGCGTCAGATAGGAGCTATTGGTGGTGGATTTAAGAAAAAATGGAGAGAGAGAAAGAAGATCTTTTTTTTTCGTGAAAGATGCGTGAAATGGAGATTGGAGAAGAGAGAGGGGGTGAAAGATATTAATTGGGGTAAGAGTAAAATAGGAAATGTCTGTCAAAATACGGGCGGTATACGGTAATTTAAGGGCGGTAAATAGTAATACCCAAAAAAAATCAGACACGCCTTTTTGTCGTGTCGACACCTAGAATCGCGTGTCGTACCCGCACCCGTACCCGACACGCGATTCTTTAATTTCTGGGCGTACTCGTGCATCCTAGATTCACATGTTCAAGTTGTATACAACTGAGAGCTGTGTTCAGCTACTGTGTCCTGGTCTCATAACTCTGTAGATACTCCCTCTGTCATTTATTCTACTACTCCCTCCGTCATTTTTTTAGTTGCTACATTCTCTTGTGCACAAGTTCTTAGGAAAATAATATTTATTAGGGACAATCAAAAATGTAGATGTATTTATAAAGAAAATACAAA
The DNA here is from genome assembly GCA_951394345.1 of Salicornia ramosissima. Taxonomy (NCBI): domain Eukaryota; kingdom Viridiplantae; phylum Streptophyta; class Magnoliopsida; order Caryophyllales; family Amaranthaceae; genus Salicornia; species Salicornia ramosissima. The sequence continues at coordinate 43,702,281 of OX596233.1, read as the reverse complement.
AACAAAGGTGAAAAAAAAAAGTAGAAAATAATGGGTAAATGACAAAAGTGGTAGTAGAAAAGGGTAGAATTTATGTGCATCTAAAGTGACATAAAGAAAAGTCGCAAGTCAAGTAAAGAATCCATACAAGGAAAATGTAGCAACTACAAAAAGACAAGGGAGTACTTTAAATTGGCTTTTATTATTGATGATCCAACTTCATCATAATTTTTTACTACATCAAAACAAATGCATCATATTATAATTCCTCCAACTTTTTAGATGCTAACACTTAAACTATAAAACAATTCAATCATCATATAGTAATCGTATTCTATAACTTGTATTGTATAAAGAAAAATATAGGCATATACAATCTTATTTAATTGCTCTCAATGTGTAGTTTTTAAATTAATGCATAGCTAAAGATATAAATGGGAAAAGAAAAGTGTCCCCCATCTTCTCATATTAGTCCAACTTTTTATTAACTCTTTATAATCCGACCTTCTATCCTAATTTGCTCATTTTGGTCCATAACCTATGGAGCCCTAATGGTAGCCTGTGCAGCAAGTTAATTAAATTTATGTATTGTTAAATGGTTATAATTTAATAAATTAAAGTCTTGCTCTAAATATTATCAGATTAAATTTAATAGATGTCTAAAACTCTAAATACACTCAAATTAAATATAATAAACTTAATAGAAAATAAAAATAAGAGCCCACTAACCAATACATCCACCATACTAACTCCCCTAGTTCGGCCAAACTTAACTCTATACTAACCCACCACATCCAACCCTATTCTACCCCAACCTCTAACCCGACCCACCTCAATCATTTACCCACACTAGCCAGAGAACCACTGACTACCAATGCTAACCCAAAATCCAACTAACACCGCATAACCAATGAACCATAGCCCAACCCATGCAACCCCACCATTGCCCCACCCACCACCAAAATCGCTGCTCCACCTAATCACTACGAACATTACCACCATAACAGTCATGCGACACCCACCATAGTCAGAATATATCAAAACACACACTGCCATCAACAAACCACACACATTGCCACCAACAAACCCACACCCACAACCACCGCAGACCAAATACATGGCCAAATCCCTATTAAACAGAATAAACACACAACCATACCCCAATCAAAAAAATTCACAAAAAAAAAAGAGGAAAAGGATTGTGGTAGCAGAGGCAATTATGGAAGAGAAAGGATGGACATGAAAGGGAGGGGAGAGGGAAGAGAGAGAATGTGGTGAGGGCAACTATCCTATAAATTAAAATAGAGAGAGATGAAGCGTTGAGGCGGTATAACGGGATGATGGGGTCATGCTATAGAAAGGCAGCAGCGAGGCTGTGGGTGGCTGCAATGTATAAAAAGGCTTAAGGCGCACTAAGGCGATTGGATTTAGTCACGCCTTAGTGCGACTCCATGCATACCTATGAAGGCATGGGAAAAATCTGAAAAATATAAAATAAATAAATAAATTGGGTAAAAAGGTGCGCCTTAGGATGCGCCTCGGCGCCTTACCTACATCTTACCTGCGCCTTACCTACATCTTACTTGCGCCTAACCACAAACGCCTTGCCTTCGCCAAATTAAGTGCTTACCCCATATCGCTTAGCCCATCAGGTGCGCCTTTTCAAACATTGGGTGGCTGATTATCACAGAAGGAAGACGGAAAGAGGAGTTTACCACTTTGAGAAGACAAGTGGTAAATGAGGGAAGAGGGAAAAATGAATGAAGATGAGACGAAAAAGGCAAATAAAAGGCCAAATTAATATAGGAAGAACTGTGAAAGGTGAGATTATGTTCTTATAGATTATCTACTTACAAAAGCTCTACTACAGCCAGTTGTGTATTTAATTCATCGAATTCAAAATGTAAATGGTTGTTTCAAATATTCAGAAATGAGCTTTATATCAAGACATTATTCATAGATGTAAATGTAAACAAAAGACTTGTATAGAGTTCATGGAAATAATCACATATAAGAACCACTCCTAATTTCAGGTTTGAACAAGCTAATCAAATGAGCAATAAAATTAATGAAACACGCTTTAATTATTAGATAAACTAACAACAAAAGAGCCAACTGCTTTCAGGTTGTTAGGTATGGATGTTAGTTACGCAAGCATGTTACGCAGATAATTTAGACAACAAATTGAGACAGATCAAGAAACTTGTATAAGCCATCTGAAAGTAAGAGTATAATAGTTTCTCGTTCGAAAAATTCTATTAAAGAGAAAAAGGTACTTGTATTAGATTTACATTAAATAACTAAATGTTGATACGTGACAATGACATACATCAGAAGATTAGGAATAAGGCAGACCAAGGCTTTAGAGTAACAATATTGAGCATACCAAGACAATCTAGGCTGAGGCAGAATCAGTATATTTCATGTTCTCACACAACCACAAAATTTGCCTAGATCGTGCGGATCACCAGGGTCATTGAGTGCCTCAAGATCGAAAAGGGTCACTTCTAGTACATGGCTGGCAACCACAATGATCCCATCTTCATTCATCACTGATAACACAAGAAGTAACATGGATAAGAAAGGATAACATAATGCTATATACTAGAAACTCTGAATAGGGTCAATTGTAGGGTTGTCTTCCAAATTAGAAGGAATACCAGAACAGGATCACTAAAATGCTAAAAGAAAAGGCAAATACTTTATATATCACAGTACCTCAAAGTAGCAAAGCACAACAGACAACTAAACCAACATTGCTATGCCAAAACACTCCATCAACTAAACTACTTAGTTTGCTAAAAAAAAAACTACAGTAAAGACTCAAGCCCAGGGCAGGTCAAACGGAGCTGAAAAACAAAAATTAAGAAGAAAGAGCTTGGCAAAAGTTATAGTGAAAAAACAAAAGCAACTCATCTCCATTACTACACCAGCTAGCACAATATGGCCATCAATAGCATCAGAATCACAAAAAATTTAGATGAAAGCATCCTAAAAAGAATGAGTATATATTACCTTGGAGCAGGCATCAATTGAAGCCTTTCTTCTGAAACAAGATTCCCTCCTTCCTCTGCATGATGCTCATCCATTAGCAGAGCTTGCAAATCACTACCATTAGCTAGACTGTTAAATTCAATTGATTTAGATGGCACAGTTGGATATTTTCGTTGACAAAAAGTCACCAGCCGTTTAACAGATTGCAGGTACTTGCGAGTGGTTTCATCATTCATAATATGTGCAACACTGTTGGTATAAATTTTTTCTCGAGCAGAACGTTCGTGGATACCAACCATAGTAACCCCAATGGGCCATGGTGCATTACCAATGGCCATCTTGATATAACAATCCACAGCAGTTCGATAGTCTCTCTCAATACAACAATCCACAACCACCATTAAAGCCTTCTTGATATCATCTGGAAGAGCCCGCTTCCTGCAGAACTTAAACAACGGAGACAAGTATCGAGCACATTGCTTAAAAGTGGCAACCATCTGCTTTCCTTTCGCAGTCCGCCTCTCTAAATCTTGCTTCTCATTTAACTCATGATTCCATTCATTCAACAGCCTCTTGAAGAACACCAAAATCTTATCCTCATCACACAAATCCTCAAACTTTGCCTTCAATAGTTTTATGTCCTTATCGGCATCAACCCCAGAAGAAGCGCCATCCCCACTCAAGTCATCATCACCTTTACCTCCCTCTCCATCCTCCAAATCTTCGTTTTTCCTCTTACGATCACTCATAACCCCCGTCTTCTGCCTCTTCTTCAGCTCAACCATATCTCGCAAGAAGTCATTTGTCTGACCCTCCGTCATGTCATTATCAACCTCAAAAGTCCCCGTCTTCATGATATTTTTCAACCGATCCAGCCGAGCCTGATCATCTTCTCCAAATACTGTAATAGGCTGCTTGAGAAGACGAAGACGCCGAATCACCTCTTGTTTTGGGAGGTCTAGCTCATTAATACTCTGCTCCTCAGCAGTTATAGCTACAGTTTTAGCGGAGGCATTGGTGTTTGATTTCGCCGAGTATATTAGATCAAGGAGTGAAGCAGTAGAGGAAGATGAGGATTGCTGCTTTTTTTCCTCCATCTCACGCTTCTCCTCCTCACGGACTTTCTGGAGGCGTTTCTGCTCAATCTCAGAACGCTTAAAGAACCGTTTTCCACCAGTCTCTTCAGCAAGAGCCTTTCTCTTCTTCATAATTTCTTGTTTTATAAGGTCCATCTTCAAATTCTCTTTCTAATCTCTCTATCTCTAAACCTAGATTTTCACATGAAAAACTTAATTTAATATTCAATACGATTACTGAAAACGAAAACATACCCAGCTATCAGAAATTTAAAACAAAGCAAACCCAGAAGCATGTAGATTGAGTTATAAACTTTGCGGAACAAAGTAAGCACCATTACAAAAGACTCAAATAAGTTGATTGACTAAACTCCAAACAATCAGGCCCGTCCCTGACCCAGGGCAAGAGGGGCGGCCGCCCTGGGCCCAAGACGAAAGCCTCCATTTTTGTAGTCTACAGCACAGCACATACATAATCTATTGTTCAATAAACCTAGACTGGACTAGAAGAACCCAACCCAACCCAACCCAACCTCATTGTATAATTGATTCTAAGGGAAAAACAATCTTACCTCAAAAACTCTGCTTACTTTAATGGAGGAAATCCGAAATCTGCTTGCTTTAATGGAAGAGAGGCACAACAAAAACCACGCCCAACCCAGTTTCGACAGAGAAGAGGAGACGACAAGGAGAGGGTCAAATAAACAGAGATAATCCGCTACGCTGGGTTTAGATTTTCTTATTTATTTTTTATTTTAGGTTCAAATAAAAACCTAAATTTTGGTAAAAAAAAAATTAACACAACTGGGTAAAAATTTAAAAAAATATTTATTACGTTGTGTAAATTTGGTACATTTGTCTCAAAAATTTTACTATGGTGGTGTTTAGGTTAGAGAGGTTTTGGGAAAAATAGAGTTTTGAGGGGAGTTTTAAGTTTTGATCATTTAAAACTTCAATTTGGGAGTTTGTAAAATAGAGTTTAAAATGAGAGTTTTGTACCAAAAACTCTTATGAAGGGTGCATTCTCTTCACCTTAAAAAAATAAGTTTCAGATTTAATAAGTTCAGATAAGTTTCAATAAGTTATATCAGGTTTAATAAAGTCTAATAAGGTGCAATAAGTTTTAATAAGTTCGAATCAGGTCTAATAAGTTCCAATCAGGTCTAATAAGTTTTAATAAGTTCTAATCAGGTCTAATAAGTTCCAATTAGGTCTAATAAGTTACAATCAGGTCTAATAAGTTTCAATCAGGTCTAGGTTATTTTTTTTAATTATTGATTAAATAAAATTAATTAAATTAATAATTACCTTAAATTACTCTTACACAACATAAACAGGCCGATTTTATTCTATCATTCTTGATTTATAATTTTTTTAGAGAAACCAATCAGAGTTAGATTGAATTAAACTTATATTTTAATATTATAAAATAACTTATTTATTTATTTTGGGTTTGATTTAATTTTGGTCACATTAAACTTTACCCATCATCCATATTATTATTACTCTATCCTTTCCAGCTTGTTAATTTTACTACATGTGAATTAAGAAAAATTAAATATGTAGATGAGTTGTTATTGGAATTGATAATATTATTAATAATGGTTTTCAAAACAACAAATACTAATTATTACTACTTCCTTGAACGTAATTTAACAATAAAAAAAAACATAAGTTCAAATGTATAGAATATTATCATTATCATCATTAGTTTCATCACCATCATCATCATCATCATTATTATTATTATTATTATTATTATTATTATTATTATTATTATTATTATTATTATTATTATTATTATTATTATTATTATTAATTTATTTATTTTATTCAATCATATATAATACGTTACAATAAGTTTCAATCAGGTTTAATAAGTTCCAATAAGTTCTAATAAGTTCCAATCAAGTCAGGTCTAATAAGTTAAATCAGGTCTAATAAGTTAAATCAGGTCTAATAAGTTAAATCAAGTCAGATAAGTTCAGGTCTAATAAATTGAAGAGAACGCACCCTAAAACTCTCTTTAGAAAAAAGCTGGGTTGAACAACTTTTTCTTCAGAGTTTTGTAGGTAGAAATATTAATTGAATAATTTGTCCACATATTTAAATCTATTAAAACCTAACAAGTTATTTTAAATGTCCATAAATGTCATTTTACACAACAAAACACTAAGCAATCAGCTATATGTTACCAAACATCTTTAAACAATCAACTATTTAAATTAGCAGTTAAATCCTCTAAATAAAAAGTAATCATCTAACCACAAACTCTAAACTTTAATCTCTAAACTCTAATCATTAAACAAGGCCTGCATTTTTTTATGGAAAGTAGGTCACCTATAATAAACGACTAATCTTTTTTTTCTTCTAAAGTATAAATACAAAAAGACAAAGATATTATGTATTTTTTTTTAGGTAATGGTCTCATGTAATTTACTTCTTTTTTTTATTATATTTTACTTCCCTTATTATAAAGATAGAAAGACAAAAATGCTCAACCCAACCATTTTTTTACTTAATAAAATGTATTTTCCCCTATGTAGCAAACTCGGGTGGAGGAAGCAATTTTTTTTATAAAATAAAAAAAAAAAACTAGCTTTAGATGACAAAATAGTAAAAAAAAAATCTTCAAATAACAAATTTGTAAGAAAAAAAAATACTTTTGACAACAAATTGGATAAAAATATTCCGATGACATTTAGGGCAAAAATATATTTTGCATTTTACGTTTTGGTATCTATTGATTATTTTCTCATTGTTTTTTTATTAAATTATAACTTCTATTGAGTGTATTCCACATTGATCTATTTATTAAAGGAAAAATGGAATTTAATAATCCCCTTTTAGTGGTCTGCTCAAAATAATGCTACCTTTAATTTATTTCAAAATAATCCCACCTTTATACATCATCTGTTTAAAATAGACTATATCACCCAAAATCGGGTCCATTTTGAAAAAAAAAATTAAAGGTGGGATTATTTTAAGCAACTGATATATAAAGGTGGGATTGTTTTGGAATAAATTAAAGGTGGGATTATTTTGAACAAACTACATAAAGGTGGGATTATTCTTATTTCATTTTTCCTTTATTAAATCATTTCTTATTATTTTTTCTCTTCTTTTTCCATACTAAAACACACACACACACAAACAAAAACAAAAAAAAAAAACAAAAAAAAGGATCTTTGTTTTGCATTTTTTTTCTTTCGCTTTCCACTATTAAATTTTTAGAACTTTCCATTTTTATCTTCAAATAAACCTTCTTCCTTGGGATTTGTATTCCCCATTATTCCTTTTTAGTCTCTCTCTCGAGTCATGATCTTTGACCATTGTAAAAACACTATCGTCGCCATCCTAATCAGCCACCTCCAACCAGTAAACCACCACCATTCTATCACCCTACCACCTTAGACGCCCACCACCTGAACATGGTTGAGCGTCGATTTTTCGACCAACTTCATCGAGAATCCTCACCATTAATTGAAAAACACATCAATAGTATTGTAATTTAAGACTTGCATTAAAAGTTGAAAACTAAGTCAACCTTTTCTTTCCTTTCTACTCACTTTGTTGATTCTACTCATTTCGCTAGTGTTGAACAACACCTTACATCTATGAAGAGAATGTTATTTCAACGACTCTATGTATCGTTTTCTTCATATCATTACCCTTTATTCACTAAATGACTCTATCGGCCCGTTTGGTTGTTGATAATGAATTGTAGCAATGGTAATGGATTTAAGGTGAAATTTGTTAAATTTTGATAAATTTATTTATAAATGTTGATTTTCCTTCCAAATCTATTTATAAATTTATTTCCATTACCTCCATTTATAACCGGCTACCAAACGGGCCGTAAAAGGCATTTTTCTATCACACAACATACGTATTTGAACTTTGTATATAATTTTAGAATTATTTGTCAAAAGCTAACTGATTAGTCCATTTTGGACCCATTTTCCGGCTTCTTTTCGTTTGTCTTTCGGTTATACTTTATTTCGTTGCTTTTTATTATTTTAGAGTAGAATTAGTTTATTTCATGGTTTCATCTAATAATGTGATGTACTAGTTATTTTCTTGAATAATTGGGCTAAAATTGAAAGCATTTCAAGTGCTCTTGCACAACAGTCTGATTCAAAGACTCATATCTATTTGTATACAAATCTATTTCTAGTGATTCTACTTGAATAAGATTCTTTATTCCAAGAGCTTCAATTTGATGTATCATACGCTCAATTCTATTAAGAAGCGAAGAAGATATGAGCATTTGACGATCAAGAGCAAAAGTTAGGATCGAAAAACGACACAACCGTGCAGTATTAAAATGCACAATTGTGCAATTGATATTTCCTTCAACAACCATGCAGTTATACATGGCATGGTCGTGCAATCCTGCAACAAATTTTATCGCTTCTTGCTTTGTTTTTTGTCGTGTAATTAATACATATATTGAGTTTTCATTTAATAAAAGGGAGACTTTAAGGCCATACTTAGGGTAGAATTAAGAGTTTCTCTCTCTATATTAGAGTAGATTAGGCTAGTTGTAGGTCCAAATTCTTGAATTTCTCTTTGATTTTCATGTCACCTACTCTCCTCAACGTACTCAATCAATTTCTCATGCTTTTACTCTTCTTTTTTATATTTTGTAAGCAGATTAGGGAAATCAAATTTCATTCTCATGATGGTGCTACCTTAACCTTAACTCTATTTTATCTAATTTTCTTCATAAATATTACTTTCAACTGTATTCAGTTAAGTTAAGTTCAGTTCAGTTCAATTAAAGTAAACGAGCCCTTAGTGTATTCTAGGGATTGGTAGAATTGATTCTATAAATTTTAGAGTTGATCATTGGAATCCATGAATGCATTAGTTTATTTTATTGTTAATTTTCCTTAATTCCTTGTTGCTTTTCATGCTTACTTGGTGAAGTAATCATATGTCGAGTTATAGTGATTTTCGATTAATTTTCATGATTGCTTTGCAAATTTTCTATCGAGAATTTTCTAAATTACTAGAGATAGTAACAGGAATTGTAAATTGAAAAAAAATACCTTGACAAACTCGGTTTTAGGATTTGTTACTTTGACTAGTCGAGATAGGTTAATTTAGCATCTCCTAAGATTTCCTAATGCCTATTCGTGAGGAGGTTTAGGATTGGGCTTGTTAATGCTTTTTAAAGATTTATTTGGTAATTTAATTTCTCAAAGCATAATTGGTTTTCAATTAATGGTCGAAAATCCTCACAATGAAGTAGCATAGTGTTGTCCCTAGAGATTTTTTTGCATTGATTCCCCTTTTACTAGATTTTGTTTTCCATTTAGTTGTTAAATATCCACAATTAAAAAAAAAAATAGAACCTTAATTCGCTAGATTCTCTTAAAATCAACTCCAACCCACCTATTTTCTCGTGGATCAACCATAGATCCACTAATACTATGTATTAGTTAGTTAGATATTATAAATTGTATATTTGGGAAGTGACTAGGGTCACGATACCCTAGGAGTCGATCACTAACCTATCTATGTCAAGTTTTTTTTTTTTTTTAAAATACATCTAAGATCTATATTTTTTTTGTTGGCATTACCAACCATGCCATTTAACAGATACTTAGTAATACTATTAATTAAATTCAAAGTTCAATTTTTTTCTTGTACAATAACCTTATAGAAATTTTTATTTTTTATAAAACCACATAATATTAACATTTTTTTTGAAAAATGGTAGCACTACCAATTAACGAAATTGTTAACAGTGCGTCAGTGCCCTAACAATTAAAAAATGTTTTATTAGATTTTTTTTCAAAAAAAAAACATCTAGGTTGTTCTTTTCAAAACTTAACATTTATATTGTAATTTTGGATAATTTTTTTGAAGTTTATAAGCCACAATCTATAATTTTTAATTATTTAATATTTTAAATTATTTTTTCTCTTTTTTTCCAGATTAACTAAGACAAGGAACATAAAATTTCACTTCTCTCTTAATTAAGAGATCAATTGTATTTAATATGTATTTTGATGTACTCCGTATTTATATTATTAAGAAATTTTATGGATAAAATTAAGACAAATATAATTTTCTAACAAAAAAAATTGCAACTTTAGAAACAATGCAGTAGAATATAAAATATTGAGTATCGACAATATATATTGTATACAATCAAAATTTCAATTTTATCTTCAAAATTATCCTCTTTTAATTATTATTAATGATTATATGATCAATTTATCTTTACAAATCAATTATAGTAATGCGCAATATGCAATTTTGTTTAATCTGTATCCATATGTATTTTTACGTTTTATAGAAATACTACTCCGTCGTTCCCATTTATTTGTCATATTTGACTTTGCACATATGTCAATGCACTTGTTTAACCGTAAATATCTTTTGGTGTATATGTGTAAAATTATAAAAATTGGATATTAATAACGTACTCATTGAGACGAATCAAACAAGATCTTACATCACTATATTATGTTTTATATGTTGAGAGTACTATTAGAAGATTGTCTCATCTCATGAATAGTGTCAAGATTTCAAACAAGACAAACAAATGAGAACGAAGGGAGTAGCTTTTTGTCCGAGCAATGCTCGATTTGGTAGGTTTAAAAATATTTTGGAATTTTATTTATCATAAAACAAAAATATATATATAATTATTTTAATCTTAATTAGTAAAAAAAATTACAAACCAAAAAAATATTTAGACCTATTAAATATATCTAAATAAAGTAGAAAGGTTATGGCAAAGTCAAACAAGACAAACAAATGGGAACGGGGGAGTATTATTTTTCAATAATATTGGCCCTGTTTGGGAGTTAGCTAATAGCTTTTAGAGGTTAGCTGATTGAGTTAGTTGATTGTGATAGCTGATTTGACTGACTGATTACATTAGCTGTTTGTATAAAAGTGTTTGGTAAATAGCGGATAGATGTTAGATGTATAAGAGTAAAAGGAACCAAAAAGTTATAAGCTCTTCCAAAAAGCTCCTCATATGAGCTTTTTGAAAAAGAGCTTTTTTCATGCCAAAACTCTCTTCCAAATAACCTCTAACTCCTAAACACCAAAAATAGCTTTTTGAGTTGGTCAAACCTCTCTTTCCCCCTTGATGCGTGGTTAAGGGGGCAATCACGAATTGATGATGATTGTGTCCTCAATCACACCAAGATGAACAATCTGCCTAATCACTAGACCGAGATTGTCACCAATCTAACTATGTGCATGAATCACTCAGTCTCACTTAGTTAGTAAACTCTCAACACAAGAAAAAATCACTCTTACACATGTGCAAAGAAAGAAAAACTCAAGTAAACTTTAATTTGAATTATTGAAACATAAAATATGAGTTTACAAGCAAGCACACATCTCTATTTATAGAGAGTGGAGCGTGTAGAAGGCCGACCCTTAAGTCGGTTCCCTTCGACCCAAAACAAGCCCAACAACCCAAACTAAAATAACAACTAAACTCCTAGGCCCATTGACTACATTAAGTATAGGCCCAAAAGGCTACAAACTACTACAAAACACGCCTAATCAGATTTATTGAAAACAAGGAATTACAAAATTAAACTACTCAAAATGGCTAAGTACCAAAGTCACCCACTCTTGGCGTATTACTCCTTTGAATTCATTAGGATGGATGCATAAGTTGTTGATACCCTTGTTATTCATATCACTCTCCCCTTCTTCAAAAGAATTTGACCACAAATTTTGATCATCAATATAAGGGGACAAATCTCCAATATTGAAAGTAGCACTTACATTACCATACTCACTAGGCAAGTCTATCTTGTAAGCATTATCTCCATATACTTCAAACACCTCAAAAGGACCATCTGCCCTAGGCATTAACTTGTTCTTGCGTTTTTTAGGGAAATGTTCTTTACGAAGATGCAACCACACTAGATCACCCACTTTGAAAACATGCTTCTTCTTATTCTTGTTGTTCTTTGCCTTATATGCCTCATTCATCTTTTCAATTCTTTTTTTGACCTCATCACATGTCTTTTGGAAAACTTCAAGCCTTTTCTTTTCATTAACATGTATATCATCTTTGTTTAGGGAAACCAAATCAAGAGGTAGATAAGGATTGATACCATACACAACTTCAAATGGTGATCGACCCGTGGTGTAAGAAGTTGCCTTATAATAAGCAAACTCGACATGGCTTAAACGTTCATCCCAATCTTGTTGAGTCTTGCTTACCAAAGTTCGTAGCAAAGCACCCAAGGTTCTATTAGTGACCTCGGTTTGTCCATCTGTTTGAGGATGATGGGAGGTACTAAAGAGTAATTTTGTACCCACCATTTTCCACAAACTCTTCCAAAAATGACTAAGGAACTTAGTATACCTATCACTCACCATGGTCATAGGAATACCATGAAGTTTCACCACTTCTTGAAAATATAATTTTGCTACATGTTGAGCATCATCAGTTTTGTGCATTGCTATGAAATGAGCCATTTTCGAAAAACGATCCACTACTACCATGATAGAGTCTTTACCTCGTTGAGTCCTATGCAATCCAATGATGAAATCCATGCTCACACTATCCCAAGGAAAATATGGAATGGGAAGAGGAGTGTACAAACCCTTGACAAAGGTTGATTTAGCTCTTTGACAAGTTGCACAACGAGACACCACACTTTGGATATCATGAATCATTCTAGGCCAGTAAAAGTACTCACCCAATATATCAAACGTCTTTTGAACCCCAAAATGTCCAGCCAAGGCACCACTATGAGCTTCTCTAATCAATAATTCTCGAACGCCACTATAAGGAATGCAAAGCTTGTTGTATCGAAATAGAAACCCGTCTTGAACCACATAGTTACGTGTGGGACAAAGAATCTCTTAAGCAAAATCTGGATCATTCGAGTAGAGTTCCTTGAGATGTTCAAACCCCAAAATCCTTGAGTCTACCATAGCCATCAAATACGCCCTCCTTGATAAAGCATCTGCCACTACATTTGACTTGCCCTCCTTATACTTCGAAGAAAAGGTAAAAGATTGTAAAAATTCTACCCACTTGGCGTGTCTATGGTTAAGCTTTTGTTGCCCATTGATGAACTTCAACGCTTCATGGTCCGAGTGTAGAACAAAAGGTTTAGGCCTTAGATAATGAGACCAATGATCCAAAGCTCGTACAATGGCGTAGAACTCTCGATCATAGTTGGTATAATTGAGTTTAGCACCACTTAAATTTTCACTAAAATAGGCAATAGGCTTCTTTTCTTGGACTAATACAGCACCAATACCCAATCCACTTGCATCACATTCAACTTCAAACAACTTGTCAAAACTTGGCAACGAAAGAATTGGAGCTTGACAAAGCTTGGCCTTGATATCTTCGAACGCTTGTTGAGCCTTTAGTGTCCAAGTGAACTCTCCTTTCTTCATTAGTTCAGATATAGGAGCCATGATGGTAGAGAAATCCTTGATGAATCACCTATAGAAAGATGCCAAGCCATGGAAAGAACGAACCTCATGCACGTTGGTGGGGATCTTCCAAGTCATAATTGCTTCAATTTTTGAGGGATCAACTTTCACTCCATCATCTCCAGCAATATATCCAAGAAAAGAAATTTGGCTTTAAAAGAAATCGCATTTTTCTAACTTGCCATACAATTTTTGTTCACGCAAATTTACAAATAAAGACTTTAAATGTTGCAAATGTTCTTGTACATTTTCACTATACACCAAAATATCATAAGATAAACAACAATGAATTTATTTAAAAATGGTCTAAGTACCTTATTCATCAAATGCATGAAAGAGCTAGAGGCGTTGCAAAGTCCAAAAGGCATTACCATCCATTCGTACAACCCTTGCTTTGTTTTGAAGGCCGTCATCCACTCATCACCTTCCCTTATACGCATTTGATGATATCCACTACGCAAGTCAATTTTTGAGAAGATTGTTGCCCCATGTAACTCATCCAACATGTCTTCAAGTCTAGGCATAGGAAACTTATACTTGATAGTAATGTTAATCACAACCCTTGAATCAATACACATCCTCCACGTACCATCCTTCTTAGGCACTAGCAAAGCTGGAACGACACAAGGACTCATGCTTTCACGTACCATCCCCTTGTCAATCAATTCTTCAATTTGTCTTTGGAGTTCTTTAGATGCCTCTGGATCACACCTATAGGCAGGTTTTATTTGGAATTTGGGCTCCTGGAATTAGATCAATAGCATGCTCAATGCCCCTAATAGGAGGCAATCCAATTCGTAGTTCATTAGGAAACACGTCCTCAAATTCCTTCAATAATTTCTCCATTACTTCGTTATTTGTGGATTGATTTTGTTCATTTGTTTCTTTGAATATCACAAAATAGGCTTGACTCCCTTGCTCAATTTCTTTTTCCATTTCTTTAGCACTTATCAACATAGTACGTTTAAGGGGTGGAGTACTTACTTCATTTGGTGGTAGAGGCAACAAGTTAATTCTCTTTTCTCCCATCAAAACCGAGTACACGTTGGACTCCCCATCATGCTTCACCTTCTTATCAAATTGCCAAGGTCTCCCAAGTAACAATTGATGACATGCACTCATGGGTACAACATCACACCAAATTTCATCCTTGTATTGCCCCATATCGAATGCTACTAATGCTTGCTTCCTCACTTCGATTCCCCTAGTATCATCCAACCAATTCAGTTTGTAAGGATTTGAGTGTTTCCTTTGAGGTAGCCCCATGCATTGCACAAGATCACTAGATGCCACGTTATTACAAGATCCACTATCTATAATCATTTTGCACAAAAGTCCTCTAATAATCTTACACCGGCTATGAAACAAGTTCTCCCTTTGTTCTTTGTTTGCTATGGTTCCATAATGCAAGATTCGCCTTACTATGAACATTTCTCCATCTTGCAAAGGCTCTTGATCAACGCCCTCTACGTCTTCATTAATCACCTCAATTTCTTGATCCTTCCTTTCATCTTCATCAATAGGAACAAGATCAAATATCCGTGCTTCTTCTTCCCATTTTTGGATGGTGGACGCATATAGAACTCTTTTGTTTGAACATTGGGCAGCAAAATCTCCATACCCTTGGCACCTAAAACACTTCTTCCTTCCATCAATTTCACCTTTGGGTAAAAATTTCTTTGGTTTCTCGTCTTGGGCTATAGATGAGGTAGGATTTTGGTTTTTTGGTGGATTTGAATTGGTGTTTGTTGGGGTTGGTTTGTTATAGGTGGTTGTACGTTTGGTTTCCTCCTTAACACGTTGTTCAATCTTTAGAGCAAAATTACATAGGTCATTAAAATTTGTGTAATGGGCTAACTCAAGTTTTTTCTCAATATTTTTATTCAACCCTTTTAAAAATCTCGCCATTTTCATATGCTCCTTTTCCTCCAAATCACAAAGTAATGTCAATTTTTCGAATTCTGAAATGTACTCTTTGACACTCGAAGCCCCTTGATATAGTGAGGTAAGTTTTATATAGTTTTGTTGTTCAAAATCAAAGGGTACATACTTACCACGCATTTTTCTTTTGAGTTGTGTCCATGTATGAATTCTTTATCTATCTTCACGTTTCCTCTTAGCCTTCAAACCTTCGAACCATAATCCAGCATGTTTGGTGAGCCTTAGGTACGCAATTTTGAACGTCTTCTCATCATTCAAGCTCTTATACTCCGCCACTTTCTCCACTTGTCTTTCCCATTCAAGAAAAGCATCATGTCCTCCTTGTCCCGTGAAATCATCAAGTTTAATACCCCTATCATCGAGTTTGGATGAGTTCTTGGTTCGTTTCTTGGACGACGAATCTGGATCTTGATCATCATCTTCACTTTCTTGAATGTTGTTGATGAAATGCACGGAGTTTGGGTCGAGTTTTTGATTGGTTTGTTGCTGAAAAATCTCGAACCTCGTCTCAAATTGCTGTTGTCGTATAGTCATGTCCTCCAACATCTTCATCATCTTCTCCATGGGGTTAGGACTCGACGCCATGGCCACTTCCTCCACTCGAAAGTCGAAGCTCTGATACCACTATTTGATGCGTGGTTAAGGGGGCAATCACGAATTGATGATGATTGTCTCCTCAATCACACCAAGATGAACAATCTGCCTAATCACTAGACCGAGATTGTCACCAATCTAACTATGTACATGAATCACTCAACCTCACTTAGTTAGTAAACTCTCAACACAAGAAAGAATCACTCTTACACATGTGCAAAGAAAGAAAAACTCAAGTAAACTTTACTTTGAATTATTGAAACATAAAATCTGAGTTTACTAGCAAACACCCATCTCTATTTATAGAGAGTGGAGCTGTAGAAGGCCGACCCTTAAGTCGGTTCCCTTCGACCCAAAACAAGCCTAAAAACCCAAACTAAAATAACAACTAAACTCCTAGGCCCATTGACTACATTAAGTATAGGCCCAAAAGGCTTTATGCCCATATTCCTACCAAGCAACCCATTTATTGTTTTTAAGCTTTATACATGTCCTATAACATTTATTTAAGCTTAAAATGTCTTATTTACATGATTTTGGACGAAAATAGGATGTTTTAGAACAAATACAAGGCAAGTGGGTCATTTTTGGGTAGTTTTTAGTGTTTTCTCTCCCATGTTAGTATGAACCAACCTATTTCAAGTTGTCAAGGTTTAAAAAAGACCTATAACAGTTATTTAAACATAAAATGACTTGTTTTCATGATTTTGGGCACCAATAGCATGTTTTGGAACAAATACAAGGCAAATGGGTCATTTTTGGGCAGTTTTGAGTGTTCTCATGCCCATCTTCTTACCAATCAACCAATTAATGGTTTTTAAGGTATGAACAAGTCCTATAACATTTATTTAAGCATAAAATGAATTGTTTGCATGATTTTGGGCACCAATAGCATGTTTTGGAACAAAAACAAGGCAAATGGGTCATTTTTGGCTATTTTTGAGTGTTTTCATGCCCATCTTCTTACCAATCAACCAATTAATGGTTTTTAATGTTTCTACATGTTCTATATCATTCATTTAAGCCTTGAATGACTTATTCGCATGATTTTGGGAAAAAACAGGACGATTTAGAAGAAAAACAAGGAGATAAGGTAATTTTTGGCTACTTTTGGGCGTTTTCATGCCCATATTCCTACCAAGCAACCCATTTATTGTTTTTAAGCTTTATACATGTCCTATAACATTTATTTAAGCTTAAAATGTCTTATTTGAATGATTTTGGACGAAAATAGGATGTTTTAGAACAAATACAAGGCAAGTGGGTCATTTTTAGGTAGTTTTTAGTGTTTTCTCTCCCATGTTAGCATGAACCAACCTATTTCAAGGTTTCAAGGTTTAAAAAGTCCTATAACAGTTATTTAAACATAAAATGACTTGTTTGCATGATCTTGGGCACCAATAGCATGTTTTGGAACAAATACAAGGCAAATGGGTCATTTTTGGGCAGTTTTGAGAGTTTTCATGCCCATCTTCTTACCAATCAACCAATTCATGGATTTTAAGGTATGAACAAATCCTATAACATTTATTTAAGTATAAAATGACTTGTTTGCATGATTTTGGGCACCAATAGCATGTTTCGGAACAAAAACAAGGCAAATGGGTCATTTTTGGCTATTTTTGAGCGTTTTCATGCCCATCTTCTTACCAATCAACCAATTAATGGTTTTTAATGTTTCTACATGTTCTATATAATTCATTTAAGAGTTGAATGACTTATTCGCATGATTTTGGGCAAAAACAGGACGATTTAGAAGAAAAACAAGGAGATAAAGTAATTTTTGGCTACTTTTGGGCGTTTTCATGCCCATATTCCTACCAAGCAACCCATTTATTGTTTTTAAGCTTTATACATGTCCTATAACATTTATTTAAGCTTAAAATGTCTTATTTACATGATTTTGGACGAAAATAGGATGTTTTAGAACAAATACAAGGCAAGTGGGTCATTTTTGGGTAGTTTTTAGTGTTTTCTCTCCCATGTTAGTATGAACCAACCTATTTCAAGTTGTCAAGGTTTAAAAAAGACCTATAACAGTTATTTAAACATAAAATGACTTGTTTTCATGATTTTGGGCACCAATAGCATGTTTTGGAACAAATACAAGGCAAATGGGTCATTTTTGGGCAGTTTTGAGTGTTCTCATGCCCATCTTCTTACCAATCAACTAATTAATGGTTTTTAAGGTATGAACAAGTCCTATAACATTTATTTAAGCATAAAATGAATTGTTTGCATGATTTTGGGCACCAATAGCATGTTTTGGAACAAAAACAAGGCAAATGGGTCATTTTTGGCTATTTTTGAGTGTTTTCATGCCCATCTTCTTACCAATCAACCAACTAATGGTTTTTAATGTTTCTACATGTTCTATATCATTCATTTAAGCGTTGAATGACTTATTCGCATGATTTTGGGAAAAAACAGGACGATTTAGAAGAAAAACAAGGAGATAAGGTAATTTTTGGCTACTTTTGGGCGTTTTCATGCCCATATTCCTACCAAGCAACCCATTTATTGTTTTTAAGCTTTATACATGTCCTATAACATTTATTTAAGCTTAAAATGTCTTATTTGAATGATTTTGGACGAAAATAGGATGTTTTAGAACAAATACAAGGCAAGTGGGTCATTTTTGGGTAGTTTTTAGTGTTTTCTCTCCCATGTTAGCATGAACCAACCTATTTCAAGTTTTCAAGGTTTAAAAAAGTCCTATTACAGTTAGTTAAACATAAAATGACTTGTTTGCATGATCTTGGGCACCAATAGAATGTTTTGGAACAAATACAAGGCAAATGGGTCATTTTTGGGCAGTTTTGAGAGTTTTCATGCCCATCTTCTTACCAATCAACCAATTCATGATTTTTAAGGTTTGAACAAGTCCTATAACATTTATTTAAGCATAAAATGACTGGTTTGCATGATTTTGGGCACCAATAGCATGTTTCGGAACAAAAACAAGGCAAATGGGTCATTTTTGGCTATTTTTGAGTGTTTTCATGCCCATCTTCTTACCAATCAACCAATTAATGGTTTTTAATGTTTCTACATGTTCTATATCATTCATTTAAGCGTTGAATGACTTATTCGCATGATTTTGGGCAAAAACAGGACGATTTAGAAGAAAAACAAGGAGATAAGTTAATTTTGGGCTACTTTTGGGCGTTTTCATGCCCATATTCCTACCAAGGAACCAATTTATTGTTTTTAAGCTGAATACATGTCCTATAACATTTATTTAAGCTTAAAATGTCTTATTTTCATGATTTTCGACGAAAATCGGATGTTTTAGAACAAATACAAGGCAAGTGGGTCATTTTTGGGTAGTTTTTATTGTTTTCTCTCCCATGTTCGCATGAACCAACCTATTTCAAGTTTTCAAGGTTTATAAAAGTCCTATAACAGTTATTTAAACATAAAATGACTTGTTTCCATGATTTTGGGCACCAATAGCATGTTTTGGAACAAATACAAGGCAAACGGGTCATATTTGGGCAGTTTTGAGTGTTTTCATGCCCATCTTCTTACCAATCAACAAATTAATGGTTTTTAAGGTTTGAGCAAGTCCTATAACATCTATTTAAGCATAAAATGACTTGTTTGCATGATTCTGGGCAAAAATAGCATGTTTCGGAACAAAAACAAGGCAAATGGGTCAGTTTCGGCATGTTTTGAGTGTTTTCATGCCCATCTTCTTACCAATCAACCAATTAATGGTTTTTAATGTTTATACATGTTCTATATCATTCATTTAGGCGTTGAATGACTTATTCTCATGATTTTGGGCAAAAACAGGACGATTTAGAAGAGAAACAAGGAGATAAGGTAATTTTTGGCTACTTTTGGGCGTTTTCATGCCCATATTCCTACCAAGCAACCAATTTATTGTTTTTAAGCTGAATACATGTCCTATAAAATTTATTTTAGCTTAAAATGTCTTATTTGCATGATTTTGGACGAAAATAGGATATTTTAGAACAAATACAAGGCAAGTGGGTCATTTTTGGGTAGTTTTTAGTGTTTTCTCCCCCATGTTAGCATGAACCAACCTATTTCAAGTTTTCAAGGTTTAAAATAGTCCTATAACAGTTATGTAAACATAAAATGACTTATTTGCATGATTTTGGGCACCAATAGCATGTTTTGGAACAAATACAAGGTAAAAGGGTCATTTTTGGGCAGTTTTGAGTGTTTTCATGCCCATCTTCTTACCAATCAACCAATTAATGGTTTTTAAGGTTTGAAAAAGTCCTATAACATTTATTTAAGCATAAAAAGACTTGTTTGCATGATTCTGGGAAAAAATAGAATGTTTTGGAACAAAAACAAGGCAAATGGGTCAGTTTTGGCTAGTTTTGAGTGTTTTCATGCCCATCTTCTTACCAAACAACCAATTAATGGTTTTTAAGGTTTGAACAAGTCCTATATCATCTATTTAAGCATAAAATGACTTGTTTGCATGATTCTGGGAAAAAATAGCATGTTTCGGAACAAAAACAAGGCAAATGGGTCAGTTTTGGCTAGTTTTGAGTGTTTTCATGCCCATCTTCTTACCAATCAACCAATTAAAGGTTTTTAATGTTTATACATGTTCTATATCATTTATTTAAGCGTTGAATGACTTATTCTCGTGATTTTGGACAAAAACAGGATGATTTAGAAGAAAAACAAGGAGATAAGGTAATTTTTGGCTACTTTTGGGCGTTTTCATGCCCATATTCCTACCAAGCAACCAATTTCTTGTTTTTAAGCTGAATAAATGTCCTATAACATTTATTTTAGCTTAAAATGTCTTATTTGCATGATTTTGGACGAAAATAGGATGTTTTAGAACAAATACAAGGCAAGTGGGTCATTTTTGGGTAGTTTTTAGTGTTTTCTTTCCCATGTTAGCATGAACCAACCTATTTCAAGTTTTCCAGTTTTAAAAAAGTCCTATAACAGTTATTTAAACATAAAATGACTTGTTTGCATGATTTTGGGCACCAATAGAGTGTATTGGAACAAATACAAGGCAAATGGGTCATTTTTGGGCAGTTTTGAGTGTGTTCATGCCCATCTTCTTACCAATCAACCAATTAATGGTTTTTAAGGTATTAGCAAGTCCTATAACATTTATTTAAGCATAAAATGAATTGTTTGCGTGATTTTGGGCACCAATAGCAAGTTTTGGAAGAAAAACAAGGAAAATGGGTCATTTTTGGCTATTTTTGAGTGTTTTCATGCCCATCTTCTTACCAATCAACCAATTAATGGTTTTTAATGTTTCTAAATGTTCTATATCATTCATTTAAGCGTTGAATGACTTATTCGCATGATTTTGGGAAAAAACAGGACGATTTAGAAGAAAAACAAGGAGATAAGGTAATTTTTGGCTACTTTTGGGCGTTTTCATGCCCATATTCCTACCAAGCAACCCATTTATTGTTTTTAAGCTTTATAAATGTCCTATAACATTTATTTAAGATTAAAATGTCTTATTTGAATGATTTTGGACGAAAATAGGATGTTTTAGAACAAATACAAGGCAAGTGGGTCATTTTTAGGTAGTTTTTAGTGTTTTCTCTCCCATGTTAGCATGAACCAACCTATTTCAAGTTTTCAAGGTTTAAAAAAGTCCTATAACAGTTATTTAAACATAAAATGACTTGTTTGCATGATTTTGGGCACCAATAGAGTGTTTTGGAACAAATACAAGGCAAATGGGTCATTTTTGGGCAGTTTTGAGTGTGTTCATGCCCATCTTCTTACCAATCAACCAATTAATGGTTTTTAAGGTATTAGCAAGTCCTATAACATTTATTTAAGTATAAAATGAATTGTTTGCATGATTTTGGGCACCAATAGCAAGTTTCGGAACAAAAACAAGGCAAATGGGTCATTTTTGGCTATTTTTGAGCGTTTTCATGCCCATCTTCTTACCAATCAACCAATTAATAGTTTTTAATGTTTATACATGTTCTATATCATTCATTTAAGCTTTGAATGACTTATTCGCATGATTTTGGGCAAAAACAGGACGATTTAGAAGAAAAACAAGGAGATAAGGTAATTTTTGGCTACTTTTGGGTGTTTTCATGCCCATATTCCTACCAAGCAACCCATTTATTGTTTTTAAGCTTTATACATGTCCTATAACATTTATGTAAGCTTAAAATGTCTTATTTACATGATGTTGGACGAAAATAGGATGTTTAAGAACAAATACAAGGCAAGTGGGTCATTTTTGGGTAGTTTTTAGTGTTTTCTCTCCCATGTTAGCATGAACCAACCTATTTCAAGTTTTCGAGGTTTCAAAAAGACCTATAACAGTTATTTAAACATAAAATGACTTGTTTGCATGATTTTGGGCTCCAATAGCATGTTTTGGAACAAATACAAGGCAAATGGGTCATTTTTGGGCAGTTTTGAGTGTTTTCATGCCCATCTTCTTACCAATCAACCAATTAATGGTTTTTAAGGTATGAACAAGTCCTATAACATTTATTTAAGCATAAAATGAATTGTTTGCATGATTTTGGGCACCAATAGCATGTTTCGGAACAAAAACAAGGCAAATGGGTCATTTTTGGCTATTTTTGAGTGTTTTCATGCCCATCTTCTTACCAATCAACCAATTTATGGTTTTTAAGGTTTATACATGTTCTATATCATTCATTTAAGCGTTGAATGACTTATTTTCATGATTTTGGGCAAAAACAGGACGATTTAGAAGAAAAACAAGGAGATAAGGTAATTTTTGGCTACTTTTGGGCGTTTTCATGCCCATATTCCTACCAAGCAACCCATTTATTGTTTTTAAGCTTTATACATGTCCTATAACATTTATTTAAGCTTAAAATGTCTTATTTACATGATTTTGGACGAAAATAGGATGTTTTAGAACAAATACAAGGCAAGTGGGTCATTTTTGGGTAGTTTTTAGTGTTTTCTCTCCCATGTTAGCATGAACCAACCTATTTCAAGTTTTCAAGGTTTAAAAAAGACCTATTACAGTTATTTAAACATAAAATGACTTGTTTGCATGATTTTGGGCACCAATAGAATGTTTTGGAACAAATACAAGGCAAATGGGTCATTTTTGGGCAGTTTTGAGTGTTTTCATGCCCATCTTCTTACCAATCAACCAATTAATGGTTTTTAAGGTATAAACAAGTCCTATAACATTTATATAAGCATAAAATGAATTGTTTGCATGATTTTGGGCACCAATAGCATGTTTCGGAACAAAAACAAGGCAAATGGGTCATTTTTGGCTATTTTTGAGTGTTTTCATGCCCATCTTCTTACCAATCAACCAATTTATGGTTTTTAAGGTTTATACATGTTCTATATCATTCATTTAAGCGTTGAATGACTTATTTTCATGATTTTGGGAATAAATAGGACGATTTAGAAGAAAAACAAGGAGATAAGGTAATTTTTGGCTACTTTTGGGCGTTTTCATGCCCATATTCCTACCAAGCAACCCATTTATTGTTTTTAAGCTTTATACATGTCCTATAACATTTATTTAAGCTTAAAATGTCTTATTTACATGATTTTGGACGAAAATAGGATGTTTTAGAACAAATACAAGGCAAGTGGGTCATTTTTGGGTAGTTTTTAGTGTTTTCTCTCCCATGCTAGCATGAACCAACCTATTTCAAGTTTTCAAGGTCTAAAAAAGACCTATAACAGTTATTTAAACATAAAATGACTTGTTTGCATGATTTTGGGCACCAATAGCACGTTTTGGAACAAATGCAAGGCAAATGGGTCATTTTTGGGCAGTTTTACGTGTTTTCATGCCCATCTTCTTACCAATCAACCAATTAATGGTTTTTAAGGTATGAACAAGTCCTATAACATTTATTTAAGCATAAAATGAATTGTTTGCATGATTTTGGGCACCAATAGCATGTTTCGGAACAAAAACAAGGCAAATGGGTCATTTTTGGCTATTTTTGAGTGTTTTCATGCCCATCTTCTTACCAATCAACCAATTTATGGTTTTTAAGGTTTATACATGTTCTATATCATTCATTTAAGCGTTGAATGACTTATTTTCATGATTTTGGGCAAAAACAGGACGATTTAGAAGAAAAACAAGGAGATAAGGTAATTTTTGGCTACTTTTGGGCGTTTTCATGCCCATATTCCTACCAAGCAACCCATTTATTGTTTTTAAGCTTTATACATGTCCTATAACATTTATTTAAGCTTAAAATGTCTTATTTACATGATTTTGGACGAAAATAGGATGTTTTAGAACAAATACAAGGCAAGTGGGTCATTTTTGGGTAGTTTTTAGTGTTTTCTCTCCCATGTTAGCATGAACCAACCTATTTCAAGTTTTCAAGGTTTAAAAAAGACCTATTACAGTTATTTAAACATAAAATGACTTGTTTGCATGATTTTGGGCACCAATAGAATGTTTTGGAACAAATACAAGGCAAATGGGTCATTTTTGGGCAGTTTTGAGTGTTTTCATGCCCATCTTCTTACCAATCAACCAATTAATGGTTTTTAAGGTATAAACAAGTCCTATAACATTTATATAAGCATAAAATGAATTGTTTGCATGATTTTGGGCACCAATAGCATGTTTCGGAACAAAAACAAGGCAAATGGGTCATTTTTGGCTATTTTTGAGTGTTTTCATGCCCATCTTCTTACCAATCAACCAATTTATGGTTTTTAAGGTTTATACATGTTCTATATCATTCATTTAAGCGTTGAATGACTTATTTTCATGATTTTGGGAATAAATAGGACGATTTAGAAGAAAAACAAGGAGATAAGGTAATTTTTGGCTACTTTTGGGCGTTTTCATGCCCATATTCCTACCAAGCAACCCATTTATTGTTTTTAAGCTTTATACATGTCCTATAACATTTATTTAAGCTTAAAATGTCTTATTTACATGATTTTGGACGAAAATAGGATGTTTTAGAACAAATACAAGGCAAGTGGGTCATTTTTGGGTAGTTTTTAGTGTTTTCTCTCCCATGCTAGCATGAACCAACCTATTTCAAGTTTTCAAGGTCTAAAAAAGACCTATAACAGTTATTTAAACATAAAATGACTTGTTTGCATGATTTTGGGCACCAATAGCACGTTTTGGAACAAATGCAAGGCAAATGGGTCATTTTTGGGCAGTTTTACGTGTTTTCATGCCCATCTTCTTACCAATCAACCAATTAATGGTTTTTAAGGTATGAACAAGTCCTATAACATTTATTTAAGAATAAAATGAATTGTTTGAATGATTTTGGGCACCAATAGCATGTTTTGGAACAAAAACAAGGCAAATGGGTCATTTTTGGCTATTTTTGAGTGTTTTCATGCCCATCTTCTTACCAATCAACCAATTAATGGTTTTTAATGTTTCTACATGTTCTATATCATTCATTTAAGCGTTGAATGACTTATTCGCATGATTTTGGGAAAAAGCAGGACGATTTAGAAGAAAAACAAGGAGATAAGGTAATTTTTGGCTACTTTTGGGCGTTTTCATGCCCATATTCCTACCAAGCAACCCATTTATTGTTTTTAAGATTTATACATGTCCTATAACATTTATTTAAGCTTAAAATGTCTTATTTGAATTATTTTGGACGAAAATAGGATGTTTTAGAACAAATACAAGGCAAGTGGGTCATTTTTGGGTAATTTTTAGTGTTTTCTCTCCCATGTTAGCATGAACCAACCTATTTCAAGTTTTCAAGGTTTAAAAAAGTCCTATTACAGTTATTTAAACATAAAATGACTTGTGTGCATGATTTTGGGCACCAATAGAATGTTTTGGAACAAATACAAGGCAAATGGGTCATTTTTGGGCAGTTTTGAGTGTTTTCATGCCCATCTTCTTACCAATCAACCAATTAATGGTTTTTAAGGTATGAACAAGTCCTATAACATTTATTTAAGCATAAAATGTATTGTTTGCATGATTTTGGGCACCAATAGCATGTTTTGGAAGAAAAACAAGGAAAATGGATCATTTTTGGCTATTTTTGAGTGTTTTCATGCCCATCTTCTTACCAATCAACCAATTAATGGTTTTTAATGTTTCTACATGTTCTATATCATTCATTTAAGCCTTGAATGACTTATTCGCATGATTTTGGGAAAAAACAGGACGATTTAGAAGAAAAACAAGGAGATAAGGTAATTTTTGGCTACTTTTGGGCGTTTTCATGCCCATATTCCTACCAAGCAACCCATTTATTGTTTTTAAGCTTTATACATGTCCTATAACATTTATTTAAGCTTAAAATGTCTTATTTACATGATTTTGGACGAAAATAGGATGTTTTAGAACAAATACAAGGCAAGTGGGTCATTTTTGGGTAGTTTTTAGTGTTTTCTCTCCCATGTTAGTATGAACCAACCTATTTCAAGTTTTCAAGGTTTAAAAAAGACCTATAACAGTTATTTAAACATAAAATGACTTGTTTTCATGATTTTGGGCACCAATAGCATGTTTTGGAACAAATACAAGGCAAATGGGTCATTTTTGGGCAGTTTTGAGTGTTCTCATGCCCATCTTCTTACCAATCAACCAATTAATGGTTTTTAAGGTATGAACAAGTCCTATAACATTTATTTAAGCATAAAATGAATTGTTTGCATGATTTTGGGCACCAATAGCATGTTTTGGAACAAAAACAAGGCAAATGGGTCATTTTTGGCTATTTTTGAGTGTTTTCATGCCCATCTTCTTACCAATCAACCAATTAATGGTTTTTAATGTTTCTACATGTTCTATATCATTCATTTAATCCTTGAATGACTTATTCGCATGATTTTGGGAAAAAACAGGACGATTTAGAAGAAAAACAAGGAGATAAGGTAATTTTTGGCTACTTTTGGGCGTTTTCATGCCCATATTCCTACCAAGCAACCCATTTATTGTTTTTAAGCTTTATACATGTCCTATAACATTTATTTAAGCTTAAAATGTCTTATTTGAATGATTCTGGACGAAAATAGGATGTTTTAGAACAAATACAAGGCAAGTGGGTCATTTTTAGGTAGTTTTTAGTGTTTTCTCTCCCATGTTAGCATGAACCAACCTATTTCAAGGTTTCAAGGTTTAAAAAGTCCTATAACAGTTATTTAAACATAAAATGACTTGTTTGCATGATCTTGGGCACCAATAGCATGTTTTGGAACAAATACAAGGCAAATGGGTCATTTTTGGGCAGTTTTGAGAGTTTTCATGCCCATCTTCTTACCAATCAACCAATTCATGGATTTTAAGGTATGAACAAATCCTATAACATTTATTTAAGTATAAAATGACTTGTTTGCATGATTTTGGGCACCAATAGCATGTTTCGGAACAAAAACAAGGCAAATGGGTCATTTTTGGCTATTTTTGAGCGTTTTCATGCCCATCTTCTTACCAATCAACCAATTAATGGTTTTTAATGTTTCTACATGTTCTATATAATTCATTTAAGAGTTGAATGACTTATTCGCATGATTTTGGGCAAAAACAGGACGATTTAGAAGAAAAACAAGGAGATAAAGTAATTTTTGGCTACTTTTGGGCGTTTTCATGCCCATATTCCTACCAAGCAACCCATTTATTGTTTTTAAGCTTTATACATGTCCTATAACATTTATTTAAGCTTAAAATGTCTTATTTACATGATTTTGGACGAAAATAGGATGTTTTAGAACAAATACAAGGCAAGTGGGTCATTTTTGGGTAGTTTTTAGTGTTTTCTCTCCCATGTTAGTATGAACCAACCTATTTGAAGTTGTCAAGGTTTAAAAAAGACCTATAACAGTTATTTAAACATAAAATGACTTGTTTTCATGATTTTGGGCACCAATAGCATGTTTTGGAACAAATACAAGGCAAATGGGTCATTTTTGGGCAGTTTTGAGTGTTCTCATGCCCATCTTCTTACCAATCAACTAATTAATGGTTTTTAAGGTATGAACAAGTCCTATAACATTTATTTAAGCATAAAATGAATTGTTTGCATGATTTTGGGCACCAATAGCATGTTTTGGAACAAAAACAAGGCAAATGGGTCATTTTTGGCTATTTTTGAGTGTTTTTATGCCCATCTTCTTACCAATCAACCAACTAATGGTTTTTAATGTTTCTACATGTTCTATATCATTCATTTAAGCGTTGAATGACTTATTCGCATGATTTTGGGAAAAAACAGGACGATTTAGAAGAAAAACAAGGAGATAAGGTAATTTTTGGCTACTTTTGGGCGTTTTCATGCCCATATTCCTACCAAGCAACCCATTTATTGTTTTTAAGCTTTATACATGTCCTATAACATTTATTTAAGCTTAAAATGTCTTATTTGAATGATTTTGGACGAAAATAGGATGTTTTAGAACAAATACAAGGCAAGTGGGTCATTTTTGGGTAGTTTTTAGTGTTTTCTCTCCCATGTTAGCATGAACCAACCTATTTCAAGTTTTCAAGGTTTAAAAAAGTCCTATTACAGTTAGTTAAACATAAAATGACTTGTTTGCATGATCTTGGGCACCAATAGAATGTTTTGGAACAAATACAAGGCAAATGGGTCATTTTTGGGCAGTTTTGAGAGTTTTCATGCCCATCTTCTTACCAATCAACCAATTCATGATTTTTAAGGTTTGAACAAGTCCTATAACATTTATTTAAGCATAAAATGACTGGTTTGCATGATTTTGGGCACCAATAGCATGTTTCGGAACAAAAACAAGGCAAATGGGTCATTTTTGGCTATTTTTGAGTGTTTTCATGCCCATCTTCTTACCAATCAACCAATTAATGGTTTTTAATGTTTCTACATGTTTTATATCATTCATTTAAGCGTTGAATGACTTATTCGCATGATTTTGGGCAAAAACAGGACGATTTAGAAGAAAAACAAGGAGATAAAGTAATTTTTGGCTACTTTTGGGCGTTTTCATGCCCATATTCCTACCAAGCAACCCATTTATTGTTTTTAAGCTTTATACATGTCCTATAACATTTATTTAAGCTTAAAATGTCTTATTTACATGATTTTGGACGAAAATAGGATGTTTTAGAACAAATACAAGGCAAGTGGGTCATTTTTGGGTAGTTTTTAGTGTTTTCTCTCCCATGTTAGTATGAACCAACCTATTTGAAGTTGTCAAGGTTTAAAAAAGACCTATAACAGTTATTTAAACATAAAATGACTTGTTTTCATGATTTTGGGCACCAATAGCATGTTTTGGAACAAATACAAGGCAAATGGGTCATTTTTGGGCAGTTTTGAGTGTTCTCATGCCCATCTTCTTACCAATCAACTAATTAATGGTTTTTAAGGTATGAACAAGTCCTATAACATTTATTTAAGCATAAAATGAATTGTTTGCATGATTTTGGGCACCAATAGCATGTTTTGGAACAAAAACAAGGCAAATGGGTCATTTTTGGCTATTTTTGAGTGTTTTTATGCCCATCTTCTTACCAATCAACCAACTAATGGTTTTTAATGTTTCTACATGTTCTATATCATTCATTTAAGCGTTGAATGACTTATTCGCATGATTTTGGGAAAAAACAGGACGATTTAGAAGAAAAACAAGGAGATAAGGTAATTTTTGGCTACTTTTGGGCGTTTTCATGCCCATATTCCTACCAAGCAACCCATTTATTGTTTTTAAGCTTTATACATGTCCTATAACATTTATTTAAGCTTAAAATGTCTTATTTGAATGATTTTGGACGAAAATAGGATGTTTTAGAACAAATACAAGGCAAGTGGGTCATTTTTGGGTAGTTTTTAGTGTTTTCTCTCCCATGTTAGCATGAACCAACCTATTTCAAGTTTTCAAGGTTTAAAAAAGTCCTATTACAGTTAGTTAAACATAAAATGACTTGTTTGCATGATCTTGGGCACCAATAGAATGTTTTGGAACAAATACAAGGCAAATGGGTCATTTTTGGGCAGTTTTGAGAGTTTTCATGCCCATCTTCTTACCAATCAACCAATTCATGATTTTTAAGGTTTGAACAAGTCCTATAACATTTATTTAAGCATAAAATGACTGGTTTGCATGATTTTGGGCACCAATAGCATGTTTCGGAACAAAAACAAGGCAAATGGGTCATTTTTGGCTATTTTTGAGTGTTTTCATGCCCATCTTCTTACCAATCAACCAATTAATGGTTTTTAATGTTTCTACATGTTTTATATCATTCATTTAAGCGTTGAATGACTTATTCGCATGATTTTGGGCAAAAACAGGACGATTTAGAAGAAAAACAAGGAGATAAGTTAATTTTGGGCTACTTTTGGGCGTTTTCATGCCCATATTCCTACCAAGGAACCAATTTATTGTTTTTAAGCTTTATACATGTCCTATAACATTTATTTAAGCTTAAAATGTCTTATTTTCATGATTTTCGACGAAAATCGGATGTTTTAGAACAAATACAAGGCAAGTGGGTCATTTTTGGGTAGTTTTTATTGTTTTCTCTCCCATGTTCGCATGAACCAACCTATTTCAAGTTTTCAAGGTTTATAAAAGTCCTATAACAGTTATTTAAACATAAAATGACTTGTTTCCATGATTTTGGGCACCAATAGCATGTTTTGGAACAAATACAAGGCAAACGGGTCATATTTGGGCAGTTTTGAGTGTTTTCATGCCCATCTTCTTACCAATCAACAAATTAATGGTTTTTAAGGTTTGAGCAAGTCCTATAACATCTATTTAAGCATAAAATGACTTGTTTGCATGATTCTGGGCAAAAATAGCATGTTTCGGAACAAAAACAAGGCAAATGGGTCAGTTTCGGCATGTTTTGAGTGTTTTCATGCCCATCTTCTTACCAATCAACCAATTAATGGTTTTTAATGTTTATACATGTTCTATATCATTCATTTAGGCGTTGAATGACTTATTCTCATGATTTTGGGCAAAAACAGGACGATTTAGAAGAGAAACAAGGAGATAAGGTAATTTTTGGCTACTTTTGGGCGTTTTCATGCCCATATTCCTACCAAGCAACCAATTTATTGTTTTTAAGCTGAATACATGTCCTATAAAATTTATTTTAGCTTAAAATGTCTTATTTGCATGATTTTGGACGAAAATAGGATATTTTAGAACAAATACAAGGGAAGTGGGTCATTTTTGGGTAGTTTTTAGTGTTTTCTCCCCCATGTTAGCATGAACCAACCTATTTCAAGTTTTCAAGGTTTAAAATAGTCCTATAACAGTTATGTAAACATAAAATGACTTATTTGCATGATTTTGGGCACCAATAGCATGTTTTGGAACAAATACAAGGTAAAAGGGTCATTTTTGGGCAGTTTTGAGTGTTTTCATGCCCATCTTCTTACCAATCAACCAATTAATGGTTTTTAAGGTTTGAAAAAGTCCTATAACATTTATTTAAGCATAAAAAGACTTGTTTGCATGATTCTGGGAAAAAATAGAATGTTTTGGAACAAAAACAAGGCAAATGGGTCAGTTTTGGCTAGTTTTGAGTGTTTTCATGCCCATCTTCTTACCAAACAACCAATTAATGGTTTTTAAGGTTTGAACAAGTCCTATATCATCTATTTAAGCATAAAATGACTTGTTTGCATGATTCTGGGAAAAAATAGCATGTTTCGGAACAAAAACAAGGCAAATGGGTCAGTTTTGGCTAGTTTTGAGTGTTTTCATGCCCATCTTCTTACCAATCAACCAATTAAAGGTTTTTAATGTTTATACATGTTCTATATCATTTATTTAAGCGTTGAATGACTTATTCTCGTGATTTTGGACAAAAACAGGATGATTTAGAAGAAAAACAAGGAGATAAGGTAATTTTTGGCTACTTTTGGGCGTTTTCATGCCCATATTCCTACCAAGCAACCAATTTCTTGTTTTTAAGCTGAATAAATGTCCTATAACATTTATTTTAGCTTAAAATGTCTTATTTGCATGATTTTGGACGAAAATAGGATGTTTTAGAACAAATACAAGGCAAGTGGGTCATTTTTGGGTAGTTTTTAGTGTTTTCTTTCCCATGTTAGCATGAACCAACCTATTTCAAGTTTTCCAGTTTTAAAAAAGTCCTATAACAGTTATTTAAACATAAAATGACTTGTTTGCATGATTTTGGGCACCAATAGAGTGTATTGGAACAAATACAAGGCAAATGGGTCATTTTTGGGCAGTTTTGAGTGTGTTCATGCCCATCTTCTTACCAATCAACCAATTAATGGTTTTTAAGGTATTAGCAAGTCCTATAACATTTATTTAAGCATAAAATGAATTGTTTGCGTGATTTTGGGCACCAATAGCAAGTTTTGGAAGAAAAACAAGGAAAATGGGTCATTTTTGGCTATTTTTGAGTGTTTTCATGCCCATCTTCTTACCAATCAACCAATTAATGGTTTTTAATGTTTCTAAATGTTCTATATCATTCATTTAAGCGTTGAATGACTTATTCGCATGATTTTGGGAAAAAACAGGACGATTTAGAAGAAAAACAAGGAGATAAGGTAATTTTTGGCTACTTTTGGGCGTTTTCATGCCCATATTCCTACCAAGCAACCCATTTATTGTTTTTAAGCTTTATAAATGTCCTATAACATTTATTTAAGATTAAAATGTCTTATTTGAATGATTTTGGACGAAAATAGGATGTTTTAGAACAAATACAAGGCAAGTGGGTCATTTTTAGGTAGTTTTTAGTGTTTTCTCTCCCATGTTAGCATGAACCAACCTATTTCAAGTTTTCAAGGTTTAAAAAAGTCCTATAACAGTTATTTAAACATAAAATGACTTGTTTGCATGATTTTGGGCACCAATAGAGTGTTTTGGAACAAATACAAGGCAAATGGGTCATTTTTGGGCAGTTTTGAGTGTGTTCATGCCCATCGTCTTACCAATCAACCAATTAATGGTTTTTAAGGTATTAGCAAGTCCTATAACATTTATTTAAGTATAAAATGAATTGTTTGCATGATTTTGGGCACCAATAGCAAGTTTCGGAACAAAAACAAGGCAAATGGGTCATTTTTGGCTATTTTTGAGCGTTTTCATGCCCATCTTCTTACCAATCAACCAATTAATAGTTTTTAATGTTTATACATGTTCTATATCATTCATTTAAGCTTTGAATGACTTATTCGCATGATTTTGGGCAAAAACAGGACGATTTAGAAGAAAAACAAGGAGATAAGGTAATTTTTGGCTACTTTTGGGTGTTTTCATGCCCATATTCCTACCAAGCAACCCATTTATTGTTTTTAAGCTTTATACATGTCCTATAACATTTATGTAAGCTTAAAATGTCTTATTTACATGATGTTGGACGAAAATAGGATGTTTAAGAACAAATACAAGGCAAGTGGGTCATTTTTGGGTAGTTTTTAGTGTTTTCTCTCCCATGTTAGCATGAACCAACCTATTTCAAGTTTTCGAGGTTTCAAAAAGACCTATAACAGTTATTTAAACATAAAATGACTTGTTTGCATGATTTTGGGCTCCAATAGCATGTTTTGGAACAAATACAAGGCAAATGGGTCATTTTTGGGCAGTTTTGAGTGTTTTCATGCCCATCTTCTTACCAATCAACCAATTAATGGTTTTTAAGGTTTGAAAAAGTCCTATAACATTTATTTAAGCATAAAAAGACTTGTTTGCATGATTCTGGGAAAAAATAGAATGTTTTGGAACAAAAACAAGGCAAATGGGTCAGTTTTGGCTAGTTTTGAGTGTTTTCATGCCCATCTTCTTACCAAACAACCAATTAATGGTTTTTAAGGTTTGAACAAGTCCTATATCATCTATTTAAGCATAAAATGACTTGTTTGCATGATTCTGGGAAAAAATAGCATGTTTCGGAACAAAAACAAGGCAAATGGGTCAGTTTTGGCTAGTTTTGAGTGTTTTCATGCCCATCTTCTTACCAATCAACCAATTAAAGGTTTTTAATGTTTATACATGTTCTATATCATTTATTTAAGCGTTGAATGACTTATTCTCGTGATTTTGGACAAAAACAGGATGATTTAGAAGAAAAACAAGGAGATAAGGTAATTTTTGGCTACTTTTGGGCGTTTTCATGCCCATATTCCTACCAAGCAACCAATTTCTTGTTTTTAAGCTGAATAAATGTCCTATAACATTTATTTTAGCTTAAAATGTCTTATTTGCATGATTTTGGACGAAAATAGGATGTTTTAGAACAAATACAAGGCAAGTGGGTCATTTTTGGGTAGTTTTTAGTGTTTTCTTTCCCATGTTAGCATGAACCAACCTATTTCAAGTTTTCCAGTTTTAAAAAAGTCCTATAACAGTTATTTAAACATAAAATGACTTGTTTGCATGATTTTGGGCACCAATAGAGTGTATTGGAACAAATACAAGGCAAATGGGTCATTTTTGGGCAGTTTTGAGTGTGTTCATGCCCATCTTCTTACCAATCAACCAATTAATGGTTTTTAAGGTATTAGCAAGTCCTATAACATTTATTTAAGCATAAAATGAATTGTTTGCGTGATTTTGGGCACCAATAGCAAGTTTTGGAAGAAAAACAAGGAAAATGGGTCATTTTTGGCTATTTTTGAGTGTTTTCATGCCCATCTTCTTACCAATCAACCAATTAATGGTTTTTAATGTTTCTAAATGTTCTATATCATTCATTTAAGCGTTGAATGACTTATTCGCATGATTTTGGGAAAAAACAGGACGATTTAGAAGAAAAACAAGGAGATAAGGTAATTTTTGGCTACTTTTGGGCGTTTTCATGCCCATATTCCTACCAAGCAACCCATTTATTGTTTTTAAGCTTTATACATGTCCTATAACATTTATTTAAGCTTAAAATGTCTTATTTACATGATTTTGGACGAAAATAGGATGTTTTAGAACAAATACAAGGCAAGTGGGTCATTTTTGGGTAGTTTTTAGTGTTTTCTCTCCCATGCTAGCATGAACCAACCTATTTCAAGTTTTCAAGGTCTAAAAAAGACCTATAACAGTTATTTAAACATAAAATGACTTGTTTGCATGATTTTGGGCACCAATAGCACGTTTTGGAACAAATGCAAGGCAAATGGGTCATTTTTGGGCAGTTTTACGTGTTTTCATGCCCATCTTCTTACCAATCAACCAATTAATGGTTTTTAAGGTATGAACAAGTCCTATAACATTTATTTAAGAATAAAATGAATTGTTTGAATGATTTTGGGCACCAATAGCATGTTTTGGAACAAAAACAAGGCAAATGGGTCATTTTTGGCTATTTTTGAGTGTTTTCATGCCCATCTTCTTACCAATCAACCAATTAATGGTTTTTAATGTTTCTACATGTTCTATATCATTCATTTAAGCGTTGAATGACTTATTCGCATGATTTTGGGAAAAAGCAGGACGATTTAGAAGAAAAACAAGGAGATAAGGTAATTTTTGGCTACTTTTGGGCGTTTTCATGCCCATATTCCTACCAAGCAACCCATTTATTGTTTTTAAGATTTATACATGTCCTATAACATTTATTTAAGCTTAAAATGTCTTATTTGAATTATTTTGGACGAAAATAGGATGTTTTAGAACAAATACAAGGCAAGTGGGTCATTTTTGGGTAATTTTTAGTGTTTTCTCTCCCATGTTAGCATGAACCAACCTATTTCAAGTTTTCAAGGTTTAAAAAAGTCCTATTACAGTTATTTAAACATAAAATGACTTGTGTGCATGATTTTGGGCACCAATAGAATGTTTTGGAACAAATACAAGGCAAATGGGTCATTTTTGGGCAGTTTTGAGTGTTTTCATGCCCATCTTCTTACCAATCAACCAATTAATGGTTTTTAAGGTATGAACAAGTCCTATAACATTTATTTAAGCATAAAATGTATTGTTTGCATGATTTTGGGCACCAATAGCATGTTTTGGAAGAAAAACAAGGAAAATGGATCATTTTTGGCTATTTTTGAGTGTTTTCATGCCCATCTTCTTACCAATCAACCAATTAATGGTTTTTAATGTTTCTACATGTTCTATATCATTCATTTAAGCCTTGAATGACTTATTCGCATGATTTTGGGAAAAAACAGGACGATTTAGAAGAAAAACAAGGAGATAAGGTAATTTTTGGCTACTTTTGGGCGTTTTCATGCCCATATTCCTACCAAGCAACCCATTTATTGTTTTTAAGCTTTATACATGTCCTATAACATTTATTTAAGCTTAAAATGTCTTATTTGGATGATGTTGGACGAAAATAGGATGTTTTAGAACAAATACAAGGCAAGTGGGTCATTTTTGGGTAGTTTTTAGTGTTTTCTCTCCCATGTTAGCATGAACCAACCTATTTCAAGTTTTCATGGTTTATAAAAGTCCGATAACAGTTATTTAAACATAGAATGACTTGTTTGCATGATTTTGGGCACCAATAGCATGTTTTGGAACAAATACAAGGCAAATGGGTCATATTTGGGCAGTTTTGAGTGTTTTCATGCCCATCTTCTTACCAATCAACAATTTAATGGTTTTTAAGGTTTGAGCAAGTCCTATAACATCTATTTAAGCATAAAATGACTTGTTTGCATGATTCTGGGCAAAAATAGCATGTTTCAGAACAAAAACAAGGCAAATGGGTCAGTTTCGGCATGTTTTGAGTGTTTTCATGCCCATCTTCTTACCAATCAACCAATTATTGGTTTTTAATGTTTATACATGTTCTATATCATTCATTTAAGCGTTGAATGACTTATTCTCATGATTTTGGGCAAAAACAGGACGATTTAGAAGAAAAACAAGGTGATAAGGTAATTTTTGGCTACTTTTGGGCGTTTTCATGCCCATATTCCTACCAAGCAAACAATTTATTGTTTTTAAGCTGAATAAATGTCCTATAACATTTATTTTAGCTTAAAATGTCTTATTTGCATGATTTTGGACGAAAATAGGATGTTTTAGAACAAATACAAGGGAAGTGGGTGATTTTTGGGTAGTTTTTAGTGTTTTCTCTCCCATGTTAGCATGAACCAACCTATTTCAAGTTTTCGAGGTTTAAAAAAGTCCTATAACAGTTATTTAAATATAAAATGACTTGTTTGCATGATTTTGGGCACCAATAGCATGTTTTGGAACAAATACAAGGCAAATGGGTCATTTTTGGGCAGTTTTGTGTGTTTTCATGCCGATCTTCTTACCAATCAACCAATTAATGGTTTTTAAGGTTTGAAAAAGTCCTATAACATTTATTTAAGCATAAAAAGACTTCTTTCCATGATTCTGGGAAAAAATAGCATGTTTTGGAGCAAAAACAAGGCAAATGGGTCAGTTTTGGCTAGTTTTGAGTGTTTTCATGCCCATCTTCTTACCAATCAAACAATTATTGGTTTTTAAGGTTTGAACAAGTCCTATATCATCTATTTAATCATAAAATGACTTGTTTGCATGATTCTGGGAAAAAATAGCATGTTTCGGAACAAAAACATGGCAAATGGGTCAGTTTTGGCTAGTTTTGAGTGTTTTCATGCCCATCTTCTTACCAATCAACCAATTAATGGTTTTTAATGTGTATACATGTTCTATATCATTCATTTAAGCGTTTAATGACTTATTCTTATGATTTTGGGCAAAAACAGGACGATTTAGAAGAAAAACAAGGAGATAAGGTAATTTTTGGCTACTTTTGGGCGTTTTCATGCCCATATTCCTACCAAGCAACCAATTTATTGTTTTTAAGCTGAATACATGTCCTATAAAATTTATTTAAGCTTAAAATGTCTTATTTTCATGATTTTAGACGAAAATAGGATGTTTCAGAACAAATACAAGGCAAGTGGGTCATTTTTGGGTAGTTTTTAGTGTTTTCTCTCCCATGTTAGCATGAACCAACCTATTTCAAGTTTTCAAGGTTTAAAAAAGTCCTATAACAGTTATTTAAACATAAAATGACTTGTTTGCATGATTTTGGGCACCAATAGCATGTTTTGGAACAAATACAAGGCAAATGGGTCATTTTTGGGCAGTTTTGAGTGTTTTCATGCCCATCTTCTTACCAATCAACCAATTAATGGTTTTTAAGGTTTGCGAAAGTCCTATAACATCTATTTAAGCATAAAATGACTTGTTTGCATGATTCTGGGCAAAAATAGCATGTTTCGGAACAAAAACAAGTCAAATGGGTCAGTTTCAGCAAGTTTTGAGTGTTTTCATGCCCATCTTCTTACCAATCAACCAATTAATGGTTTTTAATGTTTATACATGTTCTATATCATTCATTTAAGCGTTGAATGACTTATTCTCATGATATTGGGCAAAAACAGGGCGATTTAGAAGAAAAACAAGGAGATAAGGTAATTTTTGGCTACTTTTGGGCGTTTTCATGCCCATATTCCTACCAAGCAACGAATTTATTGTTTTTAAGCTGAATACATGTCCTATAACATTTATTTAAGTTTAAAATGTCTTATTTGCATGATTTTGGACGAAAATAGGATGTTTCAGAACAAATACAAGGCAAGTGGGTCATTTTTGGGTAGTGTTTAGTGTTTTCTCTCCCATGTTAGCATGAACCAACCTATTTCAAGTTTTCAAGGTTTAAAAAAGTCCTATAACAGTTATTTAAACATAAAATGACTTGTTTGCATGATTTTGGGACCAATAGCATGTTTTGGAACAAATACAAGGCAAATGGGTCATTTTTGGGCAGTTTTGAGTGTTTTCATGCCCATCTTCTTACCAATCAACCAATTAATGGTTTTTAAGGTTTGCGAAAGTCCTATAACATCTATTTAAGCATAAAATGACTTGTTTGCATGATTCTGGGAAAAAATAGCATGTTTCGGAACAAAAACAAGGCAAATGGGTCAGTTTTGGCTAGTTTTGAGTGTTTTCATGCCCATCTTCTTACCAATCAACCAATTAATGGTTGTTAATGTTTATACATGTTCTATATCATTCATTTAAGCGTTAAATGACTTATTCTCATGATTTTTGGCAAAAACAGCGCGATTTAGAAGAAAAACAAGGAGATAAGGTAATTTTTGGCTACTTTTGGGCGTTTTCATGCCCATATTCCTAACAAGCAACGAATTTATTGTTTTTAAGCTGAATACATGTCCTATAACATTTATTTAAGTTTAAAATGTCTTATTTGCATGATTTTGGACGAAAATAGGATGTTTCAGAACAAATACAAGGCAAGTGGGTCATTTTTGGGTAGTGTTTAGTGTTTTCTCTCCCATGTTAGCATGAACCAACCTATTTCAAGTTTTAAAGGTTTAAAGAAGTCCTTTAACAGTTATTTAAACATAAAATGACTTGTTTGCATGAGTTTGGGCACCAATAGCATGTTTTGGAGCAAATACAAGGCAAATGGGTCATTTTTGGGCAGTTTTGAGTGTTTTCATGCCCATCTTCTTACCAATCAACCAATTAATGGATTTTAAGGTTTGAAAAAGTCCTATAACATTTATTTAAGCATAAAATGACTTGTTTTCATGATTCTGGGTAAAAATAGCATGTTTCGGAACAAAAACAAGGCAAATGGGTAAGTTTTGGCTAGTTTTGAGTGTTTTCATGCCCATCTTCTTACCAATCAACCAATTAATGGTTTTTAATGTTTATACATGTTCTATATCATTCATTTATGCATTGAATGACTTGTTCGCATGATTTTTGGCAAAACAGGACGATTTAGAAGAAAAACAAGGTGATAAGGTAATTTTTGGCTACTTTTGGGCGTTTTCATGCCCATATTCCTACCAAGCAACCAATTTAATGTTTTAAAGCTGAATAAATGTCCTATAACATTTATTTTACCTTAAAATGTCTTATTTGCATGATTTTGGACGAAAATAGGATGTTTTAGAACAAATACAAGGCAAGTGGGTCATTTTTGGGTAGTTTTTAGTGTTTTCTCTCCCATGTTAGCATGAACCAACCTATTTCAGGTTTTCAAGGTTTAAAAAAGTCCTATAACAGTTATTTAAATATAAAATGACTTGTTTGCATGATTCTGGGCAAAAATAGCATGTTTCAGAACAAAAACAAGGCAAATGGGTCAGTTTCGGCATGTTTTGAGTGTTTTCATGCCCATCTTCTTACCAATCAACCAATTAATGGTTTTTAAGGTTTGAAAAAGTCCTATAACATTTATTTAAGCATAAGAAGACTTGTTTCCATGATTTTGGGAAAAAATAGCATGTTTTG
This sequence comes from Salicornia ramosissima, assembly GCA_951394345.1. NCBI lineage: Eukaryota > Viridiplantae > Streptophyta > Magnoliopsida > Caryophyllales > Amaranthaceae > Salicornia > Salicornia ramosissima. The sequence goes on along the minus strand of OX596233.1, from coordinate 43,662,100 downwards.
GAGCAAAAAGAAGGCAAATGGGTCAGTTTTGGCTAGTTTTGAGTGTTTTCATGCCCATCTTCTAACCAATCAACCAATCAATGGATTTTAAGGTTTGAAAAAGTCCTATATCATCTATTTAAGCATAAAATGACTTGTTTGCATGATTCTGGGAAAAAATAGCATGTTTCGGAACAAAAACAAGGCAAATGGGTCAGTTTTGGCTAGTTTTGAGTGTTTTCATGCCCATCTTCTTACCAATCAACCAATTAATGGTTGTTAATGTTTATACATGTTCTATATCATTCATTTAAGCGTTGATTGACTTATTCTCATGATTTTGGGCAAAAACAGGGCGATTAAGAAGAAAAACAAGGAGATAAGGTAATTTTTGGCTACTTTTGGGCGTTTTCATGCCCATATTCCTAACAAGCAACGAATTTATTGTTTTTAAGCTGAATACATGTCCTATAACATTTACTTAAGTTTAAAATGTCTTATTTGCATGATTTTGGACGAAAATAGAATGTTTCAGAACAAATACAAGGCAAGTGGGTCATTTTTGGGTAGTGTTTAGTGTTTTCTCTCCCATGTTAGCATGAACCAACCTATTTCAAGTTTTCAAGGTTTAAAGAAGTCCTTTAACAGTTATTTAAACATAAAATGACTTGTTTGCATGATTTTGGGCAACAATAGCATGTTTTGGAACAAATACAAGGCAAATGGGTCATTTTTGGGCAGTTTTGAGTGTTTTCATGCCCATCTTCTTACCAATCAACCAATTAATGGATTTTAAGGTTTGAAAAAGTCCTATAACATTTATTTAAGCATAAAATGACTTGTTTTCATGATTCTGGGCAAAAATAGCATGTTTCGGAAAAAAAACAAGGCAAATGGGTCAGTTTTGGCTAGTTTTGAGTGTTTTCATGCCCATCTTCTTACCAATCAACCAATTAATGGTTTTTAATGTTTATACATGTTCTATATCATTCATTTAAGCGTTGAATGACTTGTTCGCATGATTTTGTGTAATACCCCGAAATTTTGGGCCAGAAAATTTCGCGGTTATTAGCTTAATTTATTTAAATCCAAGTCCAAAGGCCATTTAATTTGGACTGCTTCCATTTCTAGTCCAATCTTTTTTCCTCAATATTGGGCCAAAGACGCAATTTTCTTTTTTTTTTTTTCTTTCTTTCCTTTGGCCGGCCCTCTTGGTAACATTAGGGTTTGTTTTGTTTTATTTTTTTTATAAATAGAACCTACTCTTTTCATTTGGGTTCCTATTTTGCTAATTGTACACTTAAACCCTAAAAAAATATTTCTCCCCTCTTTTCCTTTCAAAAAGTCGAACAACACAAAAAAATTCACCAAGTAGTGAATTCTTTTTGTGCCTTGGATAATCTAGCGATTCGAGGTAACTTTGCTTTCTCTTTTAATTTTGGGTTAGTTAATCACATAGTTAATTAGGATTTGATCATGAAAATTATTAGGATTTATGTCATGTTTTTCTTAGTGAATGTCGAACTACATGATGAATTTATCCATGTATCTTTCTTGATTAATTTGATGTATTTCTCGAAATCTTTAATTGTTGAATAATTACTTGTATGAATTTATTTATTAATCAAATCTCGTTATTTCTTAATGAATTTTTCGTGTCAGTTTCTTTACTGTTTGATTATGAATCATGATTTATTTCGTGGAAAAATTCGTCCTTTTATTGCTTATAATAATTTAATCTATCAAACCGGTAAAACTGTCCAGATTTAGTTTACGAATTTATTAATATACTTAGTCAATTCGTATGGCTATGAAATTTTAGGTGGAAGTTAGTAATAGTATTTTACAGCTTGTGTTAAATTTTTGTAATTTTTAAAGATCGTTTGATATGGAAGAAAAATCCGAAACTGATCTCAGCCTAATCTGATTTGTTAGTTGTAAAATCCCTTAAAAATAGTAAATGACATTATTTTTGGACGAAAATTATGCACGTTAAACCTTGAACCTATATTTAACTTCCATTAAAATTTCCAGATTAATCGAGACCTTTAAAGGGTCGTTCTTAATTTAATTCTTTAAAAATCAGATTGTGTAAAATAGTGTAATTAAATTATCAAAACAAGTTATTTCGAATTCTTGGAAGAAGATCAAATCTTGTTTTGCTCTTTGAATGTGTCGAGTGGTTTGAAGAATAAAAAGATGATTTTTGATCTTGTTTTGTATTCAGTCTTGATGATTTTATGTTAAAAAACATGATTTTTATTATTGTTGTTTGGTTAATTAATTGAATCTTGTTGATTGTAGTTATTTAAATTAATTGATAAAATTGGTGTTCTTGAGTGAAAAATGTCGAGTGAACAAAGGAATAAAAAAAATGGAATTTTTATCATGTTTTAAGTAATTTTAGTGATTAATTGATTAATTAAAATAATTTATGAATTTATTTAATTAAAGTTGTTTAATTAGAAAATGTCGAGTGGCCTAAAAGTATTTAGTCAATTTTAGTTTAATTTTGACTTATAATATTTTAGGAATAATTAATATTATTTACTATAAAAGTTACAATTAAAGGGATTATCAGGGATAAGTTGTAACATGAAGGGATAGATAGTAATATTGTTATTATTATTACACGAGTATTATTATTAATAATATTAATATTACGATTATTATTAGTATTATTATTAATATTAGGAATCAGTAGGGATAAGTTATATAAGTTACGATAAGATATTAAAAAGGGTAAGAAAGGAAACAGAGTAATAGGAATATGAATTGTTTCGATTTCTGGCTAGGAAAGACTTGGTATTTAAGGTGGCCAATACACGTGCCGCACCTCTCTTTCCTGGGACTTCGAACAATTTCATTTCCGATTACGGCCACCTAGTATTTCCCGATATAAGATAAGATATAAGATTTGAAATATAAGATAAAATAAGGACGCCCACCTGATGACACGAGTAGTCAGACTGGGTTAAGTCGAAGCCACTGCTCAATGGGACGAACACACGAGATCCCCCGCGCAGTTCTGGGTCTTAGGATATGTAGTCGTCTAAGTAGTAGTACACGAGCTGCTATTTAGGGGTTATGGCCATAGCTTAGGCTTAGTGGTGCAAACGAGATCCACTACTGGTTGAGTACACGAGCTCACCCCGGCATGTTTTAAGAAAGTTGTGGTGCAAACGGGATCCACAACGAGTTATAGTGACCGGTCCGTTAAAAGATAAAAACGATATGATATGAATGATATGAAATGATAAGATATGAAATGAACGATATGAGATGTTAAGATGATTCATACGATATAAGATAAGATATTATGAAGTGGTCACCCCACCGACGATGCACGTATCGTTACCGGGGTTAAGTCTTTGCCACCGACCTGCCGAGGCTTTCTGGTCGGTTTACTGATTCTAGTTTGTGTTGTCGTCCGAATTAGTGGCATATGAGTCGTTAATTCGGGAGTGAGGGTCCCACTTAGACTTTGGGGAAGACACATGAGTCTGACCCGGCATATTCTAGGAAAGTTGGGGTGCACACGAGATCCCCTACTAGCATGTTGACTCGACCATGGATTAAGCAAAGGTAAGATAAGATGTTATGTTATGTTTATGTTATGTTATGATATGACAAGATAAGATACTTATGTTATTATACGAAGATAAGATATGATATGATATGAAGTTAGGGTAAGATGATATGATATAAGCTAAGGTAAAAATAATATGAAAGTACGATATGTTATGAAAGTTACGATAAGTTATAGGTTATGTTATGATGTGATATAAGTTATAATAATATAAGTATATGTATTGAGAATGGTATAAGTCTTCCGCTGTGTATTTCTGTATTGTGTATGTACGTATGGAATCATGTATGTATGCGTGTATGTACGTATGTATGTATGTATGGTAAGTGTATGTTTGTACGTATTCCTAACCGTATTTTGCAGGTATGATTATATGTATAGTATACGTACATTATACGTAGATTCTACGTATTCTAACTGTATTTCTGCAGGTATTTTTATACGTATTTTGTACGTATTTGTATACGTATTTTTGTACGTATTTTATACGTACCCCGGATTGACTTCTGTAAAGCATGTATTAGGTTTTCGTATGATTTTCATGCGATATTCTATGATATTATGTGTTTAGCGGTCCCTCGATTAAACGGGACAGCCTAGTTACTCGCCACTGACGGTGGAACCCCCCCCTCAGTTTCAGGTGAAGGTGCAGCTGGTTAATTCGGGCTTCCGCTGGATGGGTTTTTGAGTGGCTGAGGACCTTAGTATACCTTGGTTACTTAGTGAATTTAATTAGACTTTATGATTACTTCATTTATTTATAATCCCAGCATGTTGGGACAGTTTTGGAACAACTTATGTAATTACTTTTCTTATGGGATTTACTTATTTTTTTTTTTGGATGATACTTTAATTAATTCAATAAAGGATACTTAATTTCAATTGAATAATCTAATTTATAGTTTAAATTGTTTTGGTAATGATCCGTTTGTCGATTTCCCTTCGTAGATCGACATGTCCAAAAAGTCGGGTCGTTACATTTTGGGCAAAAACAGGACGATTTAGAAGAAAAACAAGGTGATAAGGTAATTTTGGGCTACTTTTGGGCGTTTTCATGCCCATATTCCTACCAAGCAACCAATTTATTGTTTTTAAGCTGAATAAATGTCCTATAACATTTATTTTAGCTTAAAATGTCTTATTTGCATGATTTTGGACGAAAATAGGATGTTTTAGAACAAATACAAGGCAAGTGGGTCATTTTTGGGTAGTTTTTAGTGTTTTCTCTCCCATGTTAGCATGAACCAACCTATTTCAAGTTTTCAAGGTTTAAAAAAGTCCTATAACAGTTATTTAAACATAAAATGACTTGTTTGCATCATTTTGGGCACCAATAGCATGTTTTGGAACAAATACAAGGCAAATGGGTCATTTTTGGGCAGTTTTGAGTGTTTTCATGCCCATCTTCTTACCAATCAACCAATTAATGGTTTTTAAGGTTTGAAAAAGTCCTATAACATTTATTTAAGCATAAAAAGACTTGTTTTCATGATTCTGGGAAAAAATAGCATGTTTTGGAACAAAAACAAGGCAAATGGGTCAGTTTTGGCTAGTTTTGAGTGTTTTCATGCCCATCTTCTTACCAGTCAACCAATTAATGGTTTTTAACGTTTGAACAAGTCCTATATCATCTATTTAAGCATAAAATGACTTGTTTGCATGATTCTGGGAAAAAATAGCATGTTTCGGAACAAAAACAAGGCAAATGGGTCAGTTTTGGCTAGTTTTGTGTGTTTTCATGCCCATCTTCTTACCAATCAACCAATTAATGGTTTTTAACGTTGATACATGTTCTATATCATTAATTTAAGCGTTGAATGACTTATTCTTATGATTTTGGGCAAAAACAGGACGATTTAGAAAAAAAACAAGGAGATAAGGTAATTTTTGGCTACTTTTGGGCGTTTTCATGCCCATATTCCTACCAAGCAACGAATTTATTGTTTTTAAGCTGAATACATGTCCTATAACATTTATTTAAGTTTAAAATGTCTTATTTGCATGATTTTGGACGAAAATAGGATGTTTCAGAACAAATACAAGGCAAGTGGGTCATTTTTGGGTAGTGTTTAGTGTTTTCTCTCCCATGTTAGCATGAACCAACCTATTTCAAGTTTTCAAGGTTTAAAAAAGTCCTATAACAGTTATTTAAACATAAAATGACTTGTTTGCATGATTTTGGGCACCAATAGCATGTTTTGGAACAAATACAAGGCAAATGGGTCATTTTTGGGCAGTTTTGAGTGTTTTCATGCCCATCTTCTTACCAATCAACCAATTAATGGTTTTTAAGGTTTGAGAAAGTCCTATAACATCTATTTAAGCATAAAATGACTTGTTTGCATGATTCTGGGAAAAAATAGCATGTTTCGGAACAAAAACAAGGCAAATGGGTCAGTTTTGGCTAGTTTTGAGTGTTTTCATGCCCATCTTCTTACCAATCAACCAATTAATGGTTGTTAATGTTTATACATGTTCTATATCATTCATTTAAGCGTTAAATGACTTATTCTCATGATTTTTGGCAAAAACAGCGCGATTTAGAAGAAAAACAAGGAGATAAGGTAATTTTTGGCTACTTTTGGGCGTTTTCATGCCCATATTCCTAACAAGCAACGAATTTATTGTTTTTAAGCTGAATACATGTCCTATAACATTTATTTAAGTTTAAAATGTCTTATTTGCATGATTTTGGACGAAAATAGGATGTTTCAGAACAAATACAAGGCAAGTGGGTCATTTTTGGGTAGTGTTTAGTGTTTTCTCTCCCATGTTAGCATGAACCAACCTATTTCAAGTTTTAAAGGTTTAAAGAAGTCCTTTAACAGTTATTTAAACATAAAATGACTTGTTTGCATGATTTTGGGCACCAATAGCATGTTTTGGAGCAAATACAAGGCAAATGGGTCATTTTTGGGCAGTTTTGAGTGTTTTCATGCCCATCTTCTTACCAATCAACCAATTAATGGATTTTAAGGTTTGAAAAAGTCCTATAACATTTATTTAAGCATAAAATGACTTGTTTTCATGATTCTGGGTAAAAATAGCATGTTTCGGAACAAAAACAAGGCAAATGGGTAAGTTTTGGCTAGTTTTGAGTGTTTTCATGCCCATCTTCTTACCAATCAACCAATTAATGGTTTTTAATGTTTATACATGTTCTATATCATTCATTTATGCATTGAATGACTTGTTCGCATGATTTTTGGCAAAACAGGACGATTTAGAAGAAAAACAAGGTGATAAGGTAATTTTTGGCTACTTTTGGGCGTTTTCATGCCCATATTCCTACCAAGCAACCAATTTAATGTTTTAAAGCTGAATAAATGTCCTATAACATTTATTTTACCTTAAAATGTCTTATTTGCATGATTTTGGACGAAAATAGGATGTTTTAGAACAAATACAAGGCAAGTGGGTCATTTTTGGGTAGTTTTTAGTGTTTTCTCTCCCATGTTAGCATGAACCAACCTATTTCAGGTTTTCAAGGTTTAAAAAAGTCCTATAACAGTTATTTAAATATAAAATGACTTGTTTGCATGATTTTGGGCACCAATAGCATGTTTTGGAACAAATACAAGGCAAATGGGTCATTTTTGGGCAGTTTTGAGTGTTTTCATGCCGATCTTCTTACCAATCAACCAATTAATGGTTTTTAAGGTTTGAAAAAGTCCTATAACATTTATTTAAGCATAAGAAGACTTGTTTCCATGATTTTGGGAAAAAATAGCATGTTTTGGAGCAAAAAGAAGGCAAATGGGTCAGTTTTGGCTAGTTTTGAGTGTTTTCATGCCCATCTTCTAACCAATCAACCAATTAATGGATTTTAAGGTTTGAAAAAGTCCTATATCATCTATTTAAGCATAAAATGACTTGTTTGCATGATTCTGGGAAAAAATAGCATGTTTCGGAACAAAAACAAGGCAAATGGGTCAGTTTCAGCAAGTTTTGAGTGTTTTCATGCCCATCTTCTTACCAATCAACCAATTAATGGTTTTTAATGTTTATACATGTTCTATATCATTCATTTAAGCGTTGAATGACTTATTCTCATGATTTTGGGCAAAAACAGGGCGATTTAGAAGAAAAACAAGGAGGTAAGGTAATTTTTGGGTACTTTTGGGCGTTTTCATGCCCATATTCCTACCAAGCAACGAATTTATTGTTTTTAAGCTGAATACATGTCCTATAACATTTACTTAAGTTTAAAATGTCTTATTTGCATGATTTTGGACGAAAATAGGATGTTTCAGAACAAATACAAGGCAAGTGGGTCATTTTTGGGTAGTGTTTAGTGTTTTCTCTCCCATGTTAGCATGAACCAACCTATTTCAAGTTTTCAAGGTTTAAAAAAGTCCTATAACAGTTATTTAAACATAAAATGACTTTTTTGCATGATTTTGGGCACCAATAGCATGTTTTGGAACAAATACAAGGCAAATGGGTCATTTTTGGGCAGTTTTGAGTGTTTTCATGCCCATCTTCTTACCAATCAACCAATTAATGGTTTTTAAGGTTTGAAAAAGTCCTATAACATTTATTTAAGCATAAAATGACTTGTTTGCATGATTCTGGGCAAAAATAGCATGTTTCGGAACAAAAACAAGCCAAATGGGTCAGTTTTGGCTAGTTTTGAGTGTTTTCATGCCCATCTTCTTACCAATCAACCAATTAATGGTTTTTAATGTTTATACATGTTCTATATCATTCATTTAAGCGTTGAATGACTTGTTCGCATGATTTTGGGCAAAAACAGGACTATTTAGAAGAAAAACAAGGTGATAAGGTAATTTTTGGCTACTTTTGGGCGTTTTCATGCCCATATTCCTACCAAGCAACCAATTTATTGTTTTTAAGCTGAATAAATGTCCTATAACATTTATTTTATCTTAAAATGTCTTATTTGCATGATTGTGGACGAAAATAGGATGTTTTAGAACAAATACAAGGCAAGTGGGTCATTTTTGGGTAGTTTTTAGTGTTTTCTCTGCCATGTTAGCATGAACCAACCTATTTCAAGTTTTCAAGGTTTAAAAAAGTCCTATAACAGTTATTTAAACATAAAATGACTTGTTTGCATGATTTCGGGCACCAATAGCATGTTTTGGAACAAATACAAGGCAAATGGGTCATTTTTGGGCAGTTTTGAGTGTTTTCATGCCCATCTTCTTACCAATCAACCAATTAATGGTTATTAAGGTTTGAAAAAGTCCTATAACATTTATTTAAGCATAAAAAGACTTGTTTGCATGATTCTGGGAAAAAATAGCATGTTTTGGAACAAAAACAAGGAAAATGGGTCAGTTTTGGCTAGTTTTGAGTATTTTCATGCCCATCTTCTTACCAATCAACCAATTAATGGTTTTTATGGTTTGAACAAGTCCTATATCATCTATTTAAGTATAAAATGACTTGTTTGCATGATTCTGGGCAAAAATAGCATGTTTCGGAACAAAAACAAGTCAAATGGGTCAGTTTCAGCAAGTTTTGAGTGTTTTCATGCCCATCTTCTTACCAATCAACCAATTAATGGTTTTTAATGTTTATACATGTTCTATATCATTCATTTAAGCGTTGAATGACTTATTCTCATGATTTTGGGCAAAAACAGGACGATTTAGAAGAAAAACAAGGAGATAAGGTAATTTTTTTCTACTTTTGGGCGTTTTCATGCCCATATTCCTACCAAGCAACCAATTTATTGTTTTTAAGCTAAATACATGTCCTATAAAATTTATTTAAGCTTAAAAAGTCTTATTTTCATGATTTTAGACGAAAATAGGATGTTTTAGAACAAATACAAGGCAAGTGGGTCAATTTTTCGGTAGTGTTTAGTGTTTTCTCTCCCATGTTAGCATGAACCAACCTATTTCAAGTTTTCAAGGTTTAAAGAAGTCCTATAACAGTTATTTAAACATAAAATGACTTGTTTACATGATTTTGGGCAACAATAGCATGTTTTGGAACAAATACAAGGCAAATGGGTCATTTTTGGGCAGTTTTGAGTGTTTTCATGCCCATCTTCTTACCAATCAACCAATTAATGGATTTTAAGGTTTGAAAAAGTCCTATAACATTTATTTAAGCATAAAATGACTTGTTTTCATGATTTTGGGCAAAAATAGCATGTTTCGGAAAAAAAACAAGGCAAATGGGTCAGTTTTGGCTAGTTTTGAGTGTTTTCATGCCCATCTTTTTACCAATCAACCAATTAATGGTTTTTAATGTTTATACATGTTCTATATCATTCATTTAAGCGTTGAATGACTTGTTCGCATGATTTTGGGCAAAAACAGGACGATTTAGAAGAAAAACAAGGTGATAAGGTAATTTTTGGCTACTTTTGGGCGTTTTCATGCCCATATTCCTACCAAGCAACAAATTTATTGTTTTTAAGCTGAATAAATGTCCTATAACATTTATTTTAGCTTAAAATGTCTTATTTGCATGATTTTGGACGAAAATAGGATGTTTGAGAACAAATACAAGGCAAGTGGGTCATTTTTGGGTAGTTTTTAGGGTTTTCTCTCCCATGTTAGCATGAACCAACCTATTTCAAGGTTTCAAGGTCTAAAAAGGTCCTATAACAGTTATTTAAACATAAAATGACTTGTTTGCATGATTTTGGGCACCAATAGCATGTTTTGGAACAAATACAAGGCAAATGGGTCATTTTTGGGCAGTTTTGAGTGTTTTCATGCCCATCTTCTTACCAATCAACCAATTAATGGTTTTTAAGGTTTGAAAAAGTCCTATAACATTTATTTAAGCATAAAAAGACTTGTTTGCATGATTCTGGGAAAAAATAGCATGTTTTGGAACAAATACAAGGCAAATGGGTCATTTTTGGCTAGTTTTGAGTGTTTTCATGCCCATCTTTTTACCAATCAACCAATTAATGGTTTTTAATGTTTATACATGTTCTATATCATTCATTTAAGCGTTGAATGACTTGTTCGCATGATTTTGGGCAAAAACAGGACGATTTAGAAGAAAAACAAGGTGATAAGGTAATTTTTGGCTACTTTTGGGCGTTTTCATGCCCATATTCCTACCAAGCAACAAATTTATTGTTTTTAAGCTGAATAAATGTCCTATAACATTTATTTTAGCTTAAAATGTCTTATTTGCATGATTTTGGACGAAAATAGGATGTTTGAGAACAAATACAAGGCAAGTGGGTCATTTTTGGGTAGTTTTTAGGGTTTTCTCTCCCATGTTAGCATGAACCAACCTATTTCAAGGTTTCAAGGTCTAAAAAGGTCCTATAACAGTTATTTAAACATAAAATGACTTGTTTGCATGATTTTGGGCACCAATAGCATGTTTTGGAACAAATACAAGGCAAATGGGTCATTTTTGGGCAGTTTTGAGTGTTTTCATGCCCATCTTCTTACCAATCAACCAATTAATGGTTTTTAAGGTTTGAAAAAGTCCTATAACATTTATTTAAGCATAAAAAGACTTGTTTGCATGATTCTGGGAAAAAATAGCATGTTTTGGAACAAATACAAGGCAAATGGGTCATTTTTGGGCAGTTTTGAGTGTTTTCATGCCCATCTTCTTACCAATCAACCAATTAATGGTTTTTAAGGTTTGAGAAAGTCCTATAACATCTATTTAAGCATAAAATGACTTGTTTGCATGATTCTGGGCAAAAATGGCAAGTTTCGGAACAAAAACAAGTCAAATGGGTCAGTTTCAGCAAGTTTTGAGTGTTTTCATGCCCATCTTCTTACCAATCAACCAATTAATGGTTTTTAATGTTTATACATGTTCTATATCATTCATTTAAGCGTTGAATGACTTATTCTCATGATTTTGGGCAAAAACAGGGCGATTTAGAAGAAAAACAAGGAGATAAGGTAATTTTTGGCTACTTTTGGGCGTTTTCATGCCCATATTCCTACCAAGCAACGAATTTATTGTTTTTAAGCTGAATACATGTCCTATAACATTTACGTAAGTTTAAAATGTCTTATTTGCATGATTTTGGACGAAAATAGGATGTTTCAGAACAAATACAAGGCAAGTGGGTCATTTTTGGGTAGTGTTTAGTGTTTTCTCTCCCATGTTAGCATGAACCAACCTATTTAAAGTTTTCAATTTTTAAAGAAGTCCTATAGCAGTTATTTAAACATAAAATGACTTTTTTGCATGATTTTGCGCACCAATAGCATGTTTTGGAACAAATACAAGGCAAATGGGTCATTTTTGGGCAGTTTTGAGTGTTTTCATGCCCATCTTCTTACCAATCAACCAATTAATGGTTTTTAAGGTTTGAAAAAGTCTTATAACATTTATTTAAGCATAAAATGACTTGTTTACATGATTCTGGGAAAACATAGCATGTTTCGGAACAAAAACAAGGCAAATGGGTCAGTTTTTGCTAGTTTTGAGTGTTTTCATGCCCATCTTCTTACCAATCAACCAATTAATGGTTTTTAATGTTTATACATGTTCTATATCATTCATTTAAGCGTTGAATGACTTGTTCGCATGATTTTGGGCAAAAACAGGACGATTTAGAAGAAAAACAAGGTGATAAGGTAATTTTTGGCTACTTTTGGGCGTTTTGATGCCCATATTCCTACCAAGCTACCAATTTATTGTTTTTAAGCTGAATAAATGTCCTATAACATTTATTTTAGCTTAAAATGTCTTATTTGCATGATTTTGGACGAAAATAGGATGTTTTAGAACAAATACAAGGCAAGTGGGTCATTTTTGGGTAGTTTTTAGTGTTTTCTCTCCCATGTTAGAATGAACCAACCTATTTCAAGTTTTCAAGGTTTAAAAAAGTCCTATAACAGTTATTTAAACATAAAATGACTTGTTTGCATGATTTTGGGCACCAATAGCATGTTTTGGAACAAATACAAGGCAAATGGGTCATTTTTGGGCAGTTTTGAGTGTTTTCATGCCCATCTTCTTACCAATCAACCAATTAATGGTTTTTAAGGTTTGAAAAAGTCTTATAACATTTATTTAAGCATAAAATGACTTGTTTACATGATTCTGGGAAAACATAGCATGTTTCGGAACAAAAACAAGGCAAATGGGTCAGTTTTTGCTAGTTTTGAGTGTTTTCATGCCCATCTTCTTACCAATCAACCAATTAATGGTTTTTAATGTTTATACATGTTCTATATCATTCATTTAAGCGTTGAATGACTTGTTCGCATGATTTTGGGCAAAAACAGGACGATTTAGAAGAAAAACAAGGTGATAAGGTAATTTTTGGCTACTTTTGGGCGTTTTCATGCCCATATTCCTACCAAGCTACCAATTTATTGTTTTTAAGCTGAATAAATGTCCTATAACATTTATTTTAGCTTAAAATGTCTTATTTGCATGATTTTGGACGAAAATAGGATGTTTTAGAACAAATACAAGGCAAGTGGGTCATTTTTGGGTAGTTTTTAGTGTTTTCTCTCCCATGTTAGAATGAACCAACCTATTTCAAGTTTTCAAGGTTTAAAAAAGTCCTATAACAGTTATTTAAACATAAAATGACTTGTTTGCATGATTTTGGGCACCAATAGCATGTTTTGGAACAAATACAAGGCAAATGGGTCATTTTTGGGCAGTTTTGAGTGTTTTCATGCCCATCTTCTTACCAATCAACCATCTAATGGTTTTTAAGGTTTGAGAAAGTCCTATAACATCTATTTAAGCATCAAATGACTTGTTTGCATGATTTTGGGCACCAATAGCATGTTTTGGAACAAATACAAGGCAAATGGGTCATTTTTGGGCAGTTTTGAGTGTTTTCATGCCCATCTTCTTACCAATCAACCAATTAATGGTTTTTAAGGTTTGAAAAAGTCCTATAACATTTATTTAAGCATAAAAAGACTTGTTTGCATGATTCTGGGAAAAAATAGCATGTTTTGGAACAAATACAAGGCAAATGGGTCATTTTTGGGCAGTTTTGAGTGTTTTCATGCCCATCTTCTTACCAATCAACCAATTAATGGTTTTTAAGGTTTGAGAAAGTCCTATAACATCTATTTAAGCATAAAATGACTTGTTTGCATGATTCTGGGCAAAAATAGCATGTTTCGGAACAAAAACAAGTCAAATGGGTCAGTTTCAGCAAGTTTTGAGTGTTTTCATGCCCATCTTCTTACCAATAAACAAATTAATGGTTTTTAATGTTTATACATGTTCTATATCATTGATTTAAGCGTTGAATGACTTATTCTCATGATTTTGGGCAAAAACAGGGCGATTTAGAAGAAAAACAAGGAGATAAGGTAATTTTTGGCTACTTTTGGGCGTTTTCATGCCCATATTCCTACCAAGCAACGAATTTATTGTTTTTAAGCTGAATACATGTCCTATAACATTTAATTAAGTTTAAAATGTCTTATTTGCATGATTTTGGACGAAAATAGGATGTTTCAGAACAAATACAAGGCAAGTGGGTCATTTTTGGGTAGTGTTTAGTGTTTTCTCTCCCATGTTAGCATGAACCAACCTATTTAAAGTTTTCAATTTTTAAAGAAGTCCTATAGCAGTTATTTAAACATAAAATGACTTTTTTGCATGATTTTGGGCACCAATAGCATGTTTTGGAACAAATACAAGGCAAATGGGTCATTTTTGGGCAGTTTTGAGTGTTTTCATGCCCATCTTCTTACCAATCAACCAATTAATGGTTTTTAAGGTTTGAAAAAGTCTTATAACATTTATTTAAGCATAAAATGACTTGTTTGCATGATTCTGGGAAAACATAGCATGTTTCGGAACAAAAACAAGGCAAATGGGTCAGTTTTTGCTAGTTTTGAGTGTTTTCATGCCCATCTTCTTACCAATCAACCAATTAATGGTTTTTAATGTTTACACATGTTCTATATCATTCATTTAAGCGTTGAATGACTTGTTCGCATGATTTTGGGCAAAAACAGGACGATTTAGAAGAAAAACAAGGTGATAAGGTAATTTTGGGCTACTTTTGGGCGTTTTCATGCCCATATTCCTACCAAGCAACCAATTTATTGTTTTTAAGCTGAATAAATGTCCTATAACATTTATTTTAGCTTAAAATGTCTTATTTGCATGATTTTGGACGAAAATAGGATGTTTTAGAACAAATACAAGGCAAGTGGGTCATTTTTGGGTAGTTTTTAGTGTTTTCTCTCCCATGTTAGCATGAACCAACCTATTTCAAGTTTTCAAGGTTTAAGAAAGTCCTATAACAGTTATTTAAACATAAAATGACTTGTTTGCATGATTTTGGGCACCAATAGAATGTTTTGGAACAAATACAAGGCAAATGGGTAATTTTTGGGCAGTTTTGAGTGTTTTCATGCCCATCTTCTTACCAATCAACCAATTAATGGTTTTTAAGGTTTGAGAAAGTCCTATAACATCTATTTAAGCATAAAATGACTTGTTTGCATGATTCTGGGAAAAAATAGCATGTTTCGGAACAAAAACAAGGCAAATGGGTCAGTTTTGGTTAGTTTTGAGTGTTTTCATGCCCATCTTCTTACCAATCAACCAATTAATGGTTTTTAATGTTTATACATGTTCTATATCATTCATTTAAGCGTTGAATGACTTATTCTTATGATTTTGGGCAAAAACAGGACGATTTAGTAGAAAAACAAGGAGATAAGGTAATTTTTGGCTACTTTTGGGCGTTTTCATGCCCATATTCCTACCAAGCAACCAATTTATTGTTTTTAAGCTGAATACATGTCCTATAAAATTTATTTAAGCTTAAAATGTCTTATTTTCATGATTTTAGACGAAAATAGGATGTTTCAGAACAAATACAAGGCAAGTGGGTCATTTTTGGGTAGTTTTTAGTGTTTTCTCTCCCATGTTAGCATGAACCAACCTATTTCAAGTTTTCAAGGTTTAAAAAAGTCCTATATCAGTTATTTAAACATAAAATGACTTGTTTGCATGATTTTGGGCACCAATAGCATGTTTTGGAACAAATACAAGGCAAATGGGTCATTTTTGGGCAGTTTTGAGTGTTTTCATGCCCATCTTCTTACCAATCAACCAATTAATGGTTTTTAAGGTTTGAGAAAGTCCTATAACATCTATTTAAGCATAAAATGACTTGTTTGCATGATTCTGGGCAAAAATAGCATGTTTCGGAACAAAAACAAGTCAAATGGGTCAGTTTCAGCAAGTTTTGAGTGTTTTCATGCCCATCTTCTTACCAATCAACCAATTAATGGTTTTTAATGTTTATACATGTTCTATATCATTCATTTAAGCGTTGAATGACTTATTCTCATGATTTTTGGCAAAAACAGGGCGATTTAGAAGAAAAACAAGGAGATAAGGTAATTTTTGGCTACTTTTGGGCGTTTTCATGCCCATATTCCTACCAAGCAACGAATTTATTGTTTTTAAACTGAATAAATGTCCTATAACATTTACTTAAGTTTAAAATGTCTTATTTGCATGATTTTGGACGAAAATAGGATGTTTCAGAACAAATACAAGGCAAGTGGGTCATTTTTGGGTAGTGTTTAGTGTTTTCTCTCCCATGTTAGCATGAACCAACCTATTTCAAGTTTTCAAGGTTTAAAGAAGTCCTATAACAGTTATTTAAACATAAAATTACTTTTTTGCATGATTTTGGGCACCAATAGCATGTTTTGGAACAAATACAAGGCAAATGGGTCATTTTTGGGCAGTTTTGAGTGTTTTCATGCGCATCTTCTTACCAATCAACCAATTAATGGTTTTTAAGGTTTGAAAAAGTCCTATAACATTTATTTAAGCATAAAATCACTTGTTTGCATGATTCTGGGCAAAAATAGCATGTTTCGGAACAAAAACAAGGCAAATGGGTCAGTTTTGGCTAGTTTTGAGTGTTTTCATGCCCATCTTCTTACCAATCAACCAATTAATGGTTTCTATTGTTTATACATGTTCTATATCATTCAGTTAAGCGTTGAATGACTTATTCTCATGATTTTGGGCAAAAACAGGGCGATTTAGAAGAAAAACAAGGAGATAAGGTAATTTTTGGCTACTTTTGGGCGTTTTCATGCCCATATTCCTACCAAGCAACGAATTTATTGTTTTTAAGCTGAATACATGTCCTATAACATTTACTTAAGTTTAAAATGTCTTATTTGCATGATTTTGGACGATAATAGGATGTTTGAGAACAAATACAAGGCAAGTGGGTCATTTTTGGGTAGTGTTTAGTGTTTTCTCTCCCATGTTAGCATGAACCAACCTATTTCAAGTTTTCAATTTTTAAAGAAGTCCTATAGCAGTTATTTAAACATAAAATGACTTTTTTGCATGATTTTGGGCACCAATAGCATGTTTTGGAACAAATACAAGGCAAATGGGTCATTTTTGGGCAGTTTTGAGTGTTTTCATGCCCATCTTCTTACCAATCAACCAATTAATGGTTTTTAAGGTTTGAAAAAGTCCTATAACATTTATTTAAGCATAAAATCACTTGTTTGCATGATTCTGGGCAAAAATAGCATGTTTCGGAACAAAAACAAGGCAAATGGGTCAGTTTTGGCTAGTTTTGAGTGTTTTCATGCCCATCTTCTTACCAATCAACCAATTAATGGTTTTTAATGTTTATTCATGTTCTATATCATTCATTTAAGCGTTGAATGACTTGTTCGCATGATTTTGGGCAAAAACAGGACAATTTAGAAGAAAAACAAGGTGATAAGGTAATTTTTGGTTACTTTTGGGCGTTTTCATGCCCATATTCCTACCAAGCAACCAATTTATTGTTTTTAAGCTGAGTAAATTTCCTATAACATTTCTTTTAGCTTAAAATGTCTTATTTGCATGATTTTGGACGAAAATAGGATGTTTTAGAACAAATACAAGGCAAGTGGGTCATTTTTGGGTAGTTTTTAGTGTTTTCTCTCCCATGTTAGCATGAACCAACCTATTTCAAGTTTTCAAGGTTTAAAAAAGTCCTATAACAGTTATTTAAACATAAAATGACTTGTTTGCATGATTTTGGGCACCAATAGCATGTTTTGGAACAAATACAAGGCAAATGGGTCATTTTTGGGCAGTTTTGAGTGTTTTCATGCCCATCTTCTTACCAATCAACCAATTAATGGTTTTTAAGGTTTGAGAAAGTCCTATAACATCTATTTAAGCATAAAATGACTTGTTTGCATGATTCTGGGAAAAAATAGCATGTTTCGGAACAAAAACAAGGCAAATGGGTCAGTTTTGGCTAGTTTTGAGTGTTTTCATGCCCATCTTCTTACCAATCAACCAATTAATGGTTTTTAATGTTTATACATGTTCTATATCATTCATTTAAGCGTTGAATGACTTATTATTATGATTTTGGGCAAAAACAGGACGATTTAGTAGAAAAACAAGGAGATAAGGTAATTTTTGGCTACTTTTGGGCGTTTTCATGCCCATATTCCTACCAAGCAACCAATTTATTGTTTTTAAGCTGAATACATGTCCTATAAAATTTATTTAAGCTTAAAATGTCTTATTTTCATGATTTTAGACGAAAATAGGATGTTTCAGAACAAATACAAGGCAAGTGGGTCATTTTTGGGTAGTTTTTAGTGTTTTCTCTCCCATGTTAGCATGAACCAACCTATTTCAAGTTTTCAAGGTTTAAAAAAGTCCTATATCAGTTATTTAAACATAAAATGACTTGTTTGCATGATTTTGGGCACCAATAGCATGTTTTGGAACAAATACAAGGCAAATGGGTCATTTTTGGGCAGTTTTGAGTGTTTTCATGCCCATCTTCTTACCAATCAACCAATTAATGGTTTTTAAGGTTTGAGAAAGTCCTATAACATCTATTTAAGCATAAAATGACTTGTTTGCATGATTCTGGGCAAAAATAGCATGTTTCGGAACAAAAACAAGTCAAATGGGTCAGTTTCAGCAAGTTTTGAGTGTTTTCATGCCCATCTTCTTACCAATCAACCAATTAATGGTTTTTAATGTTTATACATGTTCTATATCATTCATTTAAGCGTTGAATGACTTATTCTCATGATTTTTGGCAAAAATAGGGCGATTTAGAAGAAAAACAAGGAGATAAGGTAATTTTTGGCTACTTTTGGGCGTTTTCATGCCCATATTCCTACCAAGCAACGAATTTATTGTTTTTAAGCTGAATACATGTCCTATAACATTTAATTAAGTTTAAAATGTCTTATTTGCATGATTTTGGACGAAAATAGGATGTTTCAGAACAAATACAAGGCAAGTGGGTCATTTTTGGGTAGTGTTTAGTGTTTTCTCTCCCATGTTAGCATGAACCAACCTATTTCAAGTTTTCAAGGTTTAAAGAAGTCCTATAACAGTTATTTAAACATAAAATGACTTTTTTGCATGATTTTGGGCACCAATAGCATGTTTTGGAACAAATACAAGGCAAATGGGTCATTTTTGGGCAGTTTTGAGTGTTTTCATGCGCATCTTCTTACCAATCAACCAATTAATGGTTTTTAAGGTTTGAAAAAGTCCTATAACATTTATTTAAGCATAAAATCACTTGTTTGCATGATTCTGGGCAAAAATAGCATGTTTCGGAACAAAAACAAGGCAAATGGGTCAGTTTTGGCTAGTTTTGAGTGTTTTCATGCCCATCTTCTTACCAATTAACCAATTAATGGTTTCTAATGTTTATACATGTTCTATATCATTCATTTAAGCGTTGAATGACTTATTCTCATGATTTTGGGCAAAAACAGGGCGATTTAGAAGAAAAACAAGGAGATAAGGTAATTTTTGGCTACTTTTGGGCGTTTTCATGCCCATATTCCTACCAAGCAACGAATTTATTGTTTTTAAGCTGAATACATGTCCTATAACATTTACTTAAGTTTAAAATGTCTTATTTGCATGATTTTGGACGATAATAGATTGTTTGAGAACAAATACAAGGCAAGTGGGCCATTTTTGGGTAGTGTTTAGTGTTTTCTCTCCCATGTTAGCATGAACCAACCTATTTCAAGTTTTCAATTTTTAAAGAAGTCCTATAGCAGTTATTTAAACATAAAATGACTTTTTTGCATGATTTTGGGCACCAATAGCATGTTTTGGAACAAATACAAGGCAAATGGGTCATTTTTGGGCAGTTTTGAGTGTTTTCATGCCCATCTTCTTACCAATCAACCAATTAATGGTTTTTAAGGTTTGAAAAAGTCCTATAACATTTATTTAAGCATAAAATCACTTGTTTGCATGATTCTTGGCAAAAATAGCATGTTTCGGAACAAAAACAAGGCAAATGGGTCAGTTTTGGCTAGTTTTGAGTGTTTTCATGCCCATCTTCTTACCAATCAACCAATTAATGGTTTTTAATGTTTATTCATGTTCTATATCATTCATTTAAGCGTTGAATGACTTGTTCGCATGATTTTGGGCAAAAACAGGACAATTTAGAAGAAAAACAAGGTGATAAGGTAATTTTTGGTTACTTTTGGGCGTTTTCATGCCCATATTCCTACCAAGCAACCAATTTATTGTTTTTAAGCTGAGTAAATGTCCTATAACATTTATTTTAGCTTAAAATGTCTTATTTGCATGATTTTGGATGAAAATAGGATGTTTTAGAACAAATACAAGGCAAGTGGGTCATTTTTGGGTAGTTTTTAGTGTTTTCTCTCCCATGTTAGCATGAACCAACCTATTTCAAGTTTTCAAGGTTTAAAAAAGTCCTATAACAGTTATTTAAACATAAAATGACTTGTTTGCATGATTTTGGGCACCAATAGCATGTTTTGGAACAAATACAAGGCAAATGGGTCATTTTTGGGCAGTTTTGAGTGTTTTCATGCCCATCTTCTTACCAATCAACCAATTAATGGTTTTTAAGGTTTGAAAAAGTCCTATAACAATTATTTAAGAATAAAAAGACTTGTTTGCATGATTCTGGGAAAAAATAGCATGTTTTGGAACAAAAACAAGGCAAATGGGTCAGTTTTGGCTAGTTTTGAGTGTTTTCATGCCCATCTTCTTACCAATCAACCAATTAATGGTGTTTAAGGTTTGAAACAAAAGTCCTATATCATCTATTTAAGCATAAAATGACTTGTTTGCATGATTCTGGGAAAAAATAGCATGTTTCGGAACAAAAACAAGGCAAATGGGTCAGTTTTGGCTAGTTTTGAGTGTTTTCATGCCCATCTTCTTACCAATCAACCAATTAATTGTTTTTAATGTTTATACATGTTCTATATCATTCATTTAAGCGTTGAATGACTTATTCTTATGATTTTGGGCAAAAACAGGACGATTTAGAAGAAAAACAAGGAGATAAGATAATTTTTGGCTACTTTTGGGCGTTTTCATGCCCATATTCCTACCAAGCAACCAATTTATTGTTTTTAAGCTGAATACATGTCCTATAAAATTTATTTAAGCTTAAAATGTCTTATTTTCATGATTTTAGACGAAAATAGGATGTTTTAGAACAAATACAAGGCAAGTGGGTCATTTTTGGGTAGTTTGTAGTGTTTTCTCTCCCATGTTAGCATGAACCAACCTATTTCAAGTTTTCAAGGTTTAAAAAAGTCCTATAACAGTTATTTAAACATAAAATGACTTGTTTGCATGATTTTGGGCACCAATAGCATGTTTTGGAACAAATACAAGGCAAATGGGTCATTTTTGAGCAGTTTTTAGTGTTTTCATGCCCATCTTCTTACCAATCAACCAATTAATGGTTTTTAAGGTATGAAAAAGTCCTATAACATTTATTTAAGCATAAAATGACTTGTTTGCATGATTTTTGGCACCAATAGCATGTTTCGGAACAAAAACAAGGCAAATGGGTCATTTTTGGCTATTTTTGAGTGTTTTCATGCCCATCTTCTTACCAATCAACCAATTAATGGTTTTTAATGTTTCTACATGTTCTATATCATTCATTGAAGCGTTGAATGACTTATTCGTATAATTTTGGGCAAAAAACAGGACGATTTAGAAGAAAAACAAGGAGATAAGGTAATTTATGGCTACTTTTGGGTGTTTTCATGCCCATATTCCTACCAAGCAACCAATTTATTGTTTTTATGATTTATACATGTCCTATAACATTTATTTAAGCTTAAAATGTTTTATTTGCATGATTTTGGACGAAAATAGGATGTTTTAGAACAAATACAAGGCAAGTGGGTCATTTTTGGTTAGTTAGTCACATATCAATACTAACCTACTAAAGACAAATGATGGATACATTTTTTTTAAAAAAGAACAAAATAATATGGATTTAACTTAAATTCATCAGAATTAACGTATGCCTTAAAAATCTTCCATTGGTCCTGTGTGAACTGTCCTTCGCATGCTTCCCAAGGCAGTTTATTTGAATCTGGAGAATCTTTTGCGGGACCAGTAGTCTTTTCCACAAAACGAGACACCAACCATGACTTACGCCGTCGAAAACGAGTACCCAATGCTCTAAGGAAATTCCTCTTTCTCTTTCCATTTTGATCCTCCTTGATGTGGAACTTTTTCTACATTAAAATAATAAAAGCAAACCATATTAAAATATCAAACCACAATATCCCTTTGCACTTTATTAAATATTAAAAAATGTAAATATTACATGTAAAAGTCAAAACGAATTAAATACCTTTGTATCCACCCACAACAAATCCTTTGTGTCTTGCGCCACATCACCCCAATCACGAAGGTTGATGTCCAATTTTGTTGCACAATACCCAATTTGTTGCCCATATTGTTTTTGCCATTTACCAGCCGGAAAATGTATTTCATCAAACTCGAGAAACATAGGTTCAGGTGCCTTAACAGATTTTGCTGGACCTCTACCCTTTCTTTTGGTTGATTGAGAAGAAGAAGCATTTTGGTGTTGATTCAAATCATGGTCTTCTAAGTTTGCATTTTCATCCCTATCCATTTCCGCAAAATCCTACAGCAAAATCAATGACAAAAAATCAGTATCAATTACAAAATATGTTATAGAAACTCAATATTGCAAAAATAATACACAAAAAATATTTTATAGCAATCAACTAAAATTGGTCAACTTTATACAGGTCAAAACACAATATACTACCAAATCATTAAAACTACCTTTTTCCGTCCGTTCTTATCCTTCACAGCCTCACTTGACATATCATCATTGCTCTCATCACTTAAATTATCATCGCCTTCATCTTCCCTGTCAGGCTCATAATCAACATCTTCTTTATCTTTTCTTACTTGACTTTTGGATTTTGTCTTCCCTCCTACATCCATCCATGGGTTTGCCATTTGTTCCAAACCCAAAGCTTTCATTCTAGCCTTATTTTGAGCAATCCTGCATTCCCTTTCTTTCTCATACTCTGTTAAACCTCCACCCATTTGGTTCGTTTGCTCATCCGAACTCCAACTTTCACTTGATTCTATATCACTCATCGTTGTTGGTTTCTGTTGGTAATGAACTGCAATGAATTCGATTAGAAAGATCGCACAAAACAATTAGAATAAGGTAATAAATGAAAATTCTAAAATATGATCATGAGTTAAACAAGCACGTATACGGTCGTCATTTACCTATTTCTTTGGCACGGCACATCAACATAAATTCCTTCATCATCATCATATACCTCATCATCAAAAATTTCTTCACCATGTGGTAAAGGTTGAACCCCAATTGATAAAGGAGGAGTAGCATCAAATTGGTCATACTCTTCTTCGTCTACTACATCTTCAACACCGACTATATTTCTCTTACCTTGTACAACCACCCACCATCGAGGGTCGACGTTGTCTTTAACATAAAAAACCTGTTTAGCTTGGGATGCCAAAACAAAAGGTTCACCAGTATCACTAAACCGATTTGAATCCACCAAAGTCATACCCTCATCACTAATTTTTATACCACGTCGGTTGTCCACCCACTTGCACTTAAAAACAGGTATTTTAAAATCTAGATTATCAAGTTCCCATATCTCCTCAATGACCCCATAATATACTCCTGTAAAGTCAATAGGTCTACTATCTTTGGGAGTGGAATACTCTGTAGAAGAAGCAACTACCATAACACCGCTATTCTGCTGTACACTTTTCCCATCTTGACGCTTGGTGTAAAAATAATATCCATTTATGTCATAACCCTCAAAACAAGTAACAAAAGATTGTGGACCAGACAACAAACAAGCAAGTGTGTCGGAGACATCATTATTAGGTTGTTTTAATTCAAGTTGCACTTGTTGTTGGAACAATCTGACAAATGTGCGATTGTGTTCTTGCATCAATGCATAGGGTGTAACTCTTGGATGAAGGCGTCTCAACTCATTGATATGTCTTTCTATGTAGGGGTGAACTTCAGAAAGGTGTTGAAGAACACACCGGTGTGCCTGGTAAAAACGCTCTGTAGGGGGTCTAATCTCCTTACGATTGATCGTACCACGCCCCTGAAGTCTACTCTCATGTCGAGACTTTGGAACTCCAATTTCCTCCGCCATAGCAAGGAATTCACCACAAAAACTAGAAGCCTCCTCTGCTGTATATCGTGTGACAATGCTCCCTTCTGGCTTCGCCCGATTTTTTACTAATCCTTTCAGAATCCCCATATATCTCTCAATGGGATACATCCATCGTAGAAAAACGGGACCGCACTCTTTAACCTCATTCACAAGATGTATAACCACATGAACCATTATGTCAAAAAAAGAAGGTGGAAAATACATCTCAAACCTGCATAATGTCTCAACAACATCTTCTTGTAAAGTGTCAAGCTCTGCTGGATCAATGACCTTTCTGCATATCTTATTAAAGAACAAGCATAGCTTCAGAATTGTCAGCCTAACATGCTTAGACAAAAGCCCTCGAAGTGCAATGGGAAGAAACACTTGCATTATAACATGAAAATCATGTGATTTCATGCCAATCAACTTCTTATCAGCCATAGATACAAAACGTTTCACGTTTGAAGAATAGCCAGTTGGCACCTTGATACCATGCAAACACTTACAAAATTTCTTTTTCTCCTCTTTAGAAAAAGTGTAACCAGCTCGAGGCAAATATGCCTTTGAACCATCTTGATTGTATTGTGGCCATAGCTGAGGTCTAATGTTTAGCATCATCATGTCCTTTCGCACATTGAGCCCATCTTTTGTCTTTCCTGAGTTTAACAAAGTTGAGAAGATTGAGTCACAAACATTCTTTTCGATGTGCATGACATCTAGACAATGCCTAACGGACAAGTACTTCCAATAAGGTAGGTCCCAAAGGATAGACCTTTTCTTCCACACTTCTTCCTTGTTGGAATTGGTAGCATCTTGACATTTTCCATACACCGTCCTCACATCTTTTATCCGCTCATACAACTAGATTCCCGACAAAGGTCCACGAGCTACCCTCTCCTCAATTTTTCCATTGAATTGTGCTTTCATCCTACGGTACCGGTGAGATGGAGGGAGCCACCTTCTAGTATACATGTACACATTCTTACCACAACATTTTAGCCTTTGTTTCTTCATGGAATCATCACATACAGGACATGCTTTTGCACTTCTAACTTTATATCCCGCTAGGTTTCCGTAAGCAGGAAAGTCATTTATTGTACAAAAAAGCATCGCACGCAAGTTGAAATTAGTACCAGTATGTGCATCAAACATTGGCACACCCTCATTCCACAACAAAATCAAGTCTTCCTTCAATGGTGCTAAGTATACATCTATGTCATTACCAGGTTGCTTAGGACCTGATATAAGAAGCGACAAAATGATATACTTACGCTTCATACACAGCCAAGGAGGTAAGTTGTATATTGTCAACAACACCGGCCATGTGCTATGTTGGGAGCTAACAGTCCCGTAGGGATTCATCCCATCCGTACTTAATCCAAGCCTCAAGTTCCTAGGCTCACGACCAAATACTTGAAATTTCTCATTTATGTTCTTCCATTGTTTACCATCAGTCGGATGTCTTATTAACCCATCTTTTTTCCTTTCCTCATCATGCCACACCAAATTTTTAGCATCCTTCTTAATCGAAAAGAGTCTCCTAAACCTCGGTATGATTGGAAGATACATAAAACCTTACACGGAGACCGTTTCTTGAAATCTATTGGGACACCTTCCTCTTTCTTATAACGCGATTCTCCGCAAACTGGACATTCTTCCAATTTTTCATACTCTTTTCGATAGAGCACACAATCATTAGGACACGCATCTATCTTGGTGTACTCTAAACCTAATGGGTTTGTCAATTTCTTAGCATAGTAACTCGATTTAGGCATCTCATTCTCATCAGGGAACATGTCTTGTATAGCTTCGAGAATTGCAGTAAAGCACGTGTCGGTCAAACTGAATCTAGCTTTCACATTAGACAAGGTCAAAACTGCAGAAAGCTTTGAATACTTCTTACAGCCAGGATACAAGGGAGTCTCGGCAGCTTTTGATACATCTTCAAACATGCGAGGTTGTTCAGTGGCATCATCGGCCATCGCATCTAACATTTCATTCATTCCATCTTCTTCCATACTAGCATATCCGTCATCATGCTCATTACACTCATTAGGACAAGTCTCTCTATTCTCATGTTCATTGTTATCCACAAAATTTAACTTTTCACCATGCCAATACCAAGTCTCATAATCACTAGTGAACCCACGACAAATCAAGTGCTCATGTATTTTACTAATATCAATCCATCTCCTCCCATTATCACACTCACGACAAGGGCAGAATATAGTTGGCTCATTAGTAAGCCTCTGATGCTCCAACGCTACACTACAGAATTCTCTAACCCCATCTTAGTACTTTCTATCCCGTCTATCACCGTACATCCAACTACGATTCATCTCTAAAAATATAAAAGGGGAACACTTTAATAGAATTACAAAATGATAATTGTATTACAATCTTAATATCATTATTCTAAAATACTCAACATACATTCAAATTTGCACATCAAACACAAATTTCATTTGCACATTATATAACATGTTATTAAAATTGAATGCAGCCAAAGGGACACTTATCACTCCAACCTAACCCTAAAAAAACATATTTCGGCCTTTTTTTTTATAAAAAAAAGCCCTAAAACTTTAAATTCATCCATGTTTGTTGTTTCAACCCTAAAAAACCATAATTTAGCCTTTAAAAAAAACAACACTAAATAAGATACAATTTAACCCTAAAACAATAAAATTCAACCCTAAAAATTTATATTGATCACTAAAAATTTAAATTCAGCCCTGTTTGTTGTTTCAACCCTAAAAAAAAAACATAATTCAGCCTTAAAAAAACACAGCCCTAAATAAAATACAATTTAACCCTAAAAAAATATTCAACCCTAAAAATTTATATTCGGCCCTTAAAATTAAAATTCAGCCCTAAAATTTGATTTTCAACCCTAAAATTTATATTCAACCCTAAAAATTAAATTTCAACCATAAAAATTAAAATTCAACCCTAAAAATTGATTTTATACCAATTAAAACCCAAAACAATAATTATAAACAATGTTATAATTGAAATCAAATAAAGCATCGATCAATTCAAGAGCAACAAGCAGAAATTATAAACAAGATTGGGTATACCTTCTAATTAAAGAGCAACAATCAGCAGAGCAGCAAAGGGAAGGCTCGTGTAGCAGGCGCGGTGGTCCAGCGGTGGCGTGGTGGGGCAGGCGAACACCAGCAAAGCAGCAGCTGCGAAGTCGCACCCTAAAAATTTAATTTCAGCCCTAACAAATTTAATTTCAACCATAAAAATTAAAATTCAGCCCTAAAAATTGATTTTATACCAATTAAAACCTAAAACAACAATTACAAACAAGGTTATAATTGAAAACAAAAAAGGATGGATAAATTCAAGAGCAATAAGTAGCAATTATAAACAAGATTGGGTATACCTTCAAATTAAAGAGCAACAATGAGCAGAGCAGCAAAGGGAAGGCTCACGGTGGTCCAGCGGTGGCGTCGTGGGGCAGGCGAACACCAGCAAAGCAGCCGCTGCGGTGGCGTGGTGGCGAACTTGTACCAGCGAAGCAGCCACTGCGAATTGGAAGTCGTACCCTAGCTGGGGCAGGCGAACACCCGCGAAGAAGGCGTCTGCGGTGGAGTTCATGGCGGTCGACGAAGTGGGTGGTGGTCGACAAGCTTTGGACTTTGAATTGGAGGAAAGTGCAGCTTTGTTGGTGGTCGACGAGCTTAGGTTTTTTTTTTTCGTGTTTGAATTGAAGGCTGCAGCTGGGAGGGAATGAAGGCAGGAGATTAATTTTGAAATTTTCATTTTTGTGTTAAAAAAAATTAAATGAGTTATTGTAATGGGCATATCTTCAGCCCGTTATAATGGGTTAGCATATTTATTGGTTGTTCATTATATTATACGTTATTGTAACGGGCTGACTTAAGCCCGTTACAATAAGTGATAATTAGTAACGGGCTCACATAATGCCCGTTACTAATTATTACTTATTGTAACGGGCATAAAATGGCTAGTTACAATAAGTGTTTTTTATGTAGTAATTATGATTTATTGTAACTAACATTTAGAATGCCCGTTACAAAAGAATTAATTGTAACTAACAAATTTTAGGCAAGTTACAATAAGGGGGTTACAATTAGTGATTTTTTTACTAGTGTTGGCAAGCCCAACTGTTGATCCAAATAAGAAAGCCTCAAATGATGCCCCCAAAAAGAGTAGGCCCAAAATGTTGACACCAATTAGGGCCTCCCCAAAACGAAATCAGAAGAAGTCCAAGATTGCACTTTAACCAACAAAAAAGCCTTACCCACAATGAGGGCCCCTCATGTAATTCTAAAAGCCTAAATTTTGACCAAGTCAAAAATCTTCCCCCAAATCCTTATGCTGAATCTGAAAACCACAACTCAAAACCTGAAACTGGAACAATCTCTCATGATGAGTTTATAGTAACACAAGTTCCCGATGATTATGCTTGGGAGGATGAAAGGCCTGACAATCCTATTCCATACCAAGATTTATTAGGGCCAGATTTGTTATCTGATGTAGAAAGTGGTAGTGATCCTGAATTTAATCCTACTTTAGAGCCTGGATCTGAAAAGGAGGATGACTATTGGGAGGATGAAGGTACTGAACAAGGTTTGTTGTCTGACTTAAAGCAAGATGATAATGATGAAGGTTATGGAGAACCTGTAGATACTTCTGATGATGAATATCACACTGTGAGGGACAATGTTCAGGGCTTCAACAAAAAAATACAACAGATAGCTTTGAAGCTTCAACAAGATGCTGAAACAGGAGGGTTAGTTGCATAATCTGTCCCTGAGGATGCTGCTACTAACATTAATCAAGACCAAGTTGGGGGGAATATAAGTGACTACTATGATTCTGAAGATGACATGGACACACCTCCAGAGAGTGGAGACGAAGAAAATATTGGCAGTAGAAGGAAACAAAGGAGGTTGTTGATTGGGACAGATATTGATTTTAATGTGTTCAGCTAGCAAATAGGGCAAAGGTTTGCTACTAGATCTGAGTTTAGGGAAGATGTGACCAAGTATGGAGTTTTGCAAGGGAGAGATGTGAGTATAGTAGTCAGTCACATAGCAAGGCAGCAGAGGATGGGTGTGAAGTGCTCAGAAGGCTGTCCTTTTAGGTTGTATGCTAGTTTGGAGTCAAGAAGGGAAACTTTTGTTGTAAAGACTGTTATTCCAGAGCACACTTGTGTGAGAAACATGGAAAGGAACAATCAATTGAAATCATCATGGATGGCAAAGCAATTACTGGAAGTTTTTAAAGCAAGGCCTCATTGGCCTGCAAAGGAGATAATAGAGTGTATCAAGCTTGGTTACAGAGTCAATGTCAAAAAAGATTTTGCATATAAGGTCAAGTATAGGGCACACAAGCTTCTACATGGATCAATGAAGGAGCATTACTCTAAGGTGGGCATGTATATTGAAGCCCTTAAAGCTAGCTCACCTGGTACCGATGTACAAATTATCACATGCACAAAAGATACACACCCCAAGCCTGTGTTCCAAAGATTCTATTTCTGTTTTGAGGGAGTAAAAAAAGGGTGGATTGAAGGATGTAGAAAAGTCATATGTGTGGATGCGTGCTTTTTGAAAACCTTTTTAGGTGGGCAACTTGTCAGTGCTGTGGGAAGGGGTGGCAATGATCAGATGTACCCAATAGCTTGGGCAGTTGTAGAGGGGGAGAATAATGATTCGTGGGAGTGGTTTTTCACTAAGCTTCAAGCCAGTTTGTCCTTGGAAAAGGGTGAAGGAGTTGTCTTTGTTTCTGATGAGCATCAGGTACATAATTTGTTATTTTAGCTTATTCAATGTTCTGTTATATAATTGTTCAGTATTTCTTCAACTTATTTTATGCTTTTTCTTTTACTCACTAAATGTTATGATGTTTTGTGCTATAGGTTATTTTGAATGGAATAGGTTTTGTTTTCCCTTTAGCTGAACATAGGCATTGTGCTAGGCATATATTTGCCTTGTGGCACAAAGCCTATATAAGGGTGATGAGATGAAACTCTTGTTTTGGAGCATTGCAAAGTCATATAATATGGCTGATTATGAAGATGCTTTACAGAATCTAAGGGAGGTGAGTGAAGAAGCAACTGAGTCCTTTGTAGCTTACAATCCTAAGTTATTCTGTAGAGCCTTCATGAGTACTACTTGTAAGAGTGATGTTATAACTAATAACATGGCGGAGACGTTCAATGGGTATATTATTAATGCTAGAAACAAATATTTGTTGTATATGTTAGAGGACATAAGAGCTTCCTTAATGGAAAGGTTAGTAGTGAAGAAAAAGGAAATGGAGAAGTGCAATTCAACTATTTGCCCTAGGATACACCAAAAACTTGAAAAAGAAAAGGAAAAGGCAGCTAAGTGTAGTGCCATACCTTCAAGTACCACTTTATTCCAAGTTGAGCACTATTTGGACAGCCTTACAGTGGACATAGAGGCTAGAAAATGTACTTGTAGGATGTGGGACATGTGTGGTTATCCATGCTGTCATGGTGTAGCAGCCATATTTTTTTGTCATAGAAATGCTGAAGATTTTGTTGATAATTGTTATAAGAAATCAGTTTACCTCCAAGCATATTCAGGTACTATTTCACCTGTTGAAGGGGAGAGACACTGGCCAAGGGTTGAATTGCCATTAGACCCACCACCCATTAAAGTAGGTCCGGGAAGACCTAGGAAGAATAGAATTAAAGACCCCTATGAAAATCCCAAGAAATCTGGTAAATTAACCAAACATGGGATGGAGATGACTTGTGGGATTTGCAAAGCTAAAGGACACAACAAACGAAGATGTACTAATAAGACCACAACTAATAATGACACAACTAACAAGGACACAACTATCCCATCTAAACATCAACAAAAAAGCCCAATGGGAAGACCAAAGAAAGGGACAACATCAGGGGCTCCACTAGTGTTTCCTACCCAAGAATCTCAGCAACATCATGCCACCACAGCTGAGCCTACAAGATTAGGAAGAGGTGGTAGGGTCATAAAGGGTAGAGGTGGTAGAAGGGCTGGTAGTAATTCAAGTAGAGGTGGTGGGAGTGGATTAAGAGGAGGTGGTGGCAGTGGGAGGGGTGTTGGCAGTACTGCAAGGGGTGGCAGTGGCACAGGTGGTGGTAATGGCAGAGGAAGAAAGTCTCTTCCACAAGGGCATGGAGTCCTTTTCAATGTTGATGGTAGTGTAATGACTAATGTAAGTACTGACCTTAACCCCCCTTCTACTTCTTTTTTTTTTCAATTAACTAATATATGTATATTTGTTTAGGTACCTAGAAGCACGATGACCTCTCTTCCTTGAAAATGACTCAAGCTTCAACTTCATATTACCCTTAATGGTTCAACACAAGTAAAGCTTCAACTTCATTAGGACATGATTATGTGTTTTGTATTAACAAACATAAAATGTGTGTGTTTTGTAAGGAAAGGTATGATTTTGTATGCCTCATTTTGTAGTAATTAATGAGAGACATGTTTCCTATGTAATATTTAATCATGTGTGCCTTTTTTGGCAGTAGTGAACACATTTTGTAAGCATGTTATATATGTGCTTCATTTTGATCTATTGACAATCATGTGCTTCAGTTTGTTGGAACTATTTTTAATCTAAGTCATATGTATTTACAATCATGTGTTTCAATTTGTAGAATCTTTTTAAATCAAAATGAATTGCAAAAGGTACTGTTAAAGCTAAAAGCTATTGAGTAAGAATAAACAACCACTAGCATAAATATCATTATCATTGAATCACAAAAGTGGATGTACCACAATTAACATTACAAACATTAACATTCACCTAATCATCGTTCTTACTAGCTTAAAAACAAAAAATAATGCTAACCACCACCAACTACTAATACTGATTACATTACATTAACCTAAAACCACCAAATACTACTAACCAACACCA
This sequence comes from Salicornia ramosissima, assembly GCA_951394345.1. Taxonomy (NCBI): domain Eukaryota; kingdom Viridiplantae; phylum Streptophyta; class Magnoliopsida; order Caryophyllales; family Amaranthaceae; genus Salicornia; species Salicornia ramosissima. Next base: position 43,630,183 of record OX596233.1, on the reverse strand, counting down.
ACTTTACCATTACAAAAAAAAAACCCCACAATTTCTCCTCACTGACATACCCTAAACACCTACTGCAACAGAAAAACCATAGCAAAGAAAAACCAGGACAGAACCAGAGCAACCAGACACTTCTTCTCCATTTTTGCTGATTTGAGCGCCTCCCGACCCTTTGATATTGCAACTCGACTATTTCAGCGTCTTTCTCGATCAATAACAGGTGCAACTCATTCACCTCATCAGGGACATCAACCCACTTAAAAAAACCACAACTCTTCTGCATTAAACAAAGGCATTTAATCAAACATAAGAATAAACCATTTGAAATTCGACCAAAAATTATAAAATTCCCCAAATGTTTAATTCGGCCTGAATAACAAAATTCAAACAAGAATGTAAAATTAGACCAACATTTCATACTTACAGGCTAGTGAGGATAGCCGAAAAACTTCCTCACTTGAGTAGGACCAATGAACAACGAAGAGGCACAATTTCATCATGGAAGCACTTAACGACACCCTGTGCAGTCAAAGACCATGACCTTGACCTCGACCTCGAATAAGAACTCGTTGAGTAGTGGGAAGCCATGGAAATGGAAAGGCTTGTTCTAGGGTTTAGGGTTGAAGATGGGAAGAAAGAAGACAAGAAAGTAGAGAAAGAAGTAGATGAAATGAACATTAGGAGGGTGGAGTTAATATAGGTCAACTACCACGCATTCCAACATCCAAAAACAACGGTTATTTTTAAAAAAAATTCACTTTAAAAAAAATTAATTAAATTATGAAGGTTTACCTTCAACAACAGGTAAAAAAAAAACGAAGGGAACAATTATGGAAGATGGGAATAAAAGGTAGGATTATTTGTGAATTAAAAGGTGGGATTATTTTGGGCGGATCGACGAAAGGTGGGATTATTCATGTCAATTTTTCCTTATATTTTTTATTTGCATGTAAGAATATGATTTTATGACAAAATAAATGAGAAAAGGCCGTATGCTAAATTTTTAAAATTGAATCTATATTATTACTATATGTGTAAATAATTAAATAATGTGGTTAATTAAATAATGCGGTTTTTGTATATTATTATTATATGTGTAAATTTTTAAAATTAAATCTATATTATTACTATATGTGTAAATAATTAAATTTTTAAAATTGAATCTATATTATTAAAAGACCATATCCTTTAGTTATTAATTAAATAATGTGTTTTTTTTTTTTTGTAAAACCGCATCTTTTGGTTAATTAAAAAAAATCGCATCTTTTTTTTTTTTTTCTAAATGATGCTCCTACATGATCTATGGTTGAAAAATCGCATCATTTACGATAGAAATAACCGCATCAATTAGATTGTTTTCTACTAGTGTTAGAACAATTCTATATAATCTATATATAGAAAGATACTAAAAGAGAAGCATTTAGAAGCAAAACTACAACTTAAAACGTATTGTTTTTTATTTTTTATTCCGTGAATTTTTCACGTTTAATGATAGATCTACATCATTAAAAAAAACGCTCATAATGTATATAAAAGTAATTTTATTATTGTATATCAAAACTATCCTTTAAAAATTGATGAACAGCTTGAGGATATCGAATTCACCTATGCAGATTTCTGGGTCCGGATCTATAATGTTCCGATGGAAAAGAGGAACAAGGAGGGTGCTACCTGGCTGGGGCAAAGGATAGGTGCGTTTCTAGAGGTGGACGAGTCTGACAAATCGGGATGGACAAAGTCAATGCGTATCAAAGCAAGGATAAACATTACCAAACCATTATGCAGAGGAAGGAAAATCATCATTAAAGGTAATGTTAAGTGGATTACATTCCGTTATGAAAGACTCCCAAATTTTTGCTTTATGTGTGGTATGCTTGGTCACCAAACTAGAGAATGCCATGATTTTGATGAAGATATTCCTGAGTCAGAATACCCTTATGGGCAATTGATAGTAGGGATTTTCACCAAATAAAAACCCCCGTCGTAGTATGAGTGGGGGTGTCGAACACGGGGAAGGTCCCGCCGCTTAGCCTAGGCATAAGAGCGTCGAACAAGCTAGGTCAAAGGATGGTCGCGAGAGGCGGAGGAAGAAACTACGAAAACAACTAAAACTAAACTAAGAAAGCTAGGATAAAAGGGGACTAGGGCTAAGAGATCACAACTCATGCCACCATGAATTGTGAATCAATCGAACTTAGACTTAGGTCGTGGATAAGGGGAGGTCGTTCTATGATCGTACCACTCTTTCAAGCTAGTACGATGACCGGAAAGACATAAACAACTCACTTTCGTGCAGCGACACATCTAACAAGTCCTAAGCACAAAATTACGAAGACCGGTAACTTTCCCTTGATCGAAGGCCCAACTTTCGTGGTGCTTCCATCAATCGGGCAAAGGAAGTCATCACCCACGTTCACCTTTCGGTCCTTCGGTGGGGATTCTTCAATGAATCCTATGCTAGCTAAACACAAGACTCAACATTACCGAATCCTAAGGTACCGACAAAATCACAACCAAGCCTAAAAACAACTAAACTACAATCATGGAGGATTTGAGAAGTTTCACTCAAACCCTAGAAATTAACTACTCAAACATAAATAAACAAAACATAACTAAAAACATAATTAAATACATAAATTAAACCTAAAACTAAGAACAACAAAAACAACAAACTAAAACCTAGAAAACTAGAAACTAAACTACTAAGAACAACAATGAAATCAAAATGAACAACTAGACAAACATGAAAATAACAATAAAACTAACTAATTAAACTACAATAACAAACTAAAACTATAAGGAATAAGTACATAAAGCAATAAAAAGCAAGTAAGAGAAAGCTATAAAATTACCTTAAAATGGAGAACAAGAAGAAGAACAAGAACAAGAACTATCTACTTGCATAAATCAAAGAACAAGAATGTAAATTACAAGAAGATTGAAGAAGAAAGCAATAAAATCTAACCTAACCCTAACTATGAGCCTCTAACCTCAGCTAAGAGTGAAAAATGGGGGAAGAGGGGTATATATGCAAGCCCCAAAAAAGTCGAGCAAAACAGCTTCACACGTATTAAAAAAACAGAGCTGTCAAAAGGAGCGGCCTTGCAAGAATTAGGAGCGACCGCTCCTTTTCTACTGGGAAAATATCCTTCAAAAGGAGCGGCCTTGCAAGCACTAGGAGCGACCGCTCCTTTTCTACTGGGAAAATATCCTTCAAAAGGAGCGGCCTTGCAAGCAATAGGAGCGACCGCTCCTTTTCTACTGGGAAAATATCCTTCAAAAAGGAGCGACTGTGCAAGTGGAAGGAGCGACCGCTCCTTTTGTTTTTCTCAACCACTGCCAACACCATATGTAGAGGGGAGCGAGGTTGCAGTTGTAGCCAAAAATAGGAGCGGTCAAAAGGAGCGGCCGTGCAAAACATAGGAGCGACCGCTCCTTTTGTTCTGTTGCAAATTTTGTGCTTTGCTTCTTGCCTTGATCTCCAATGGCCAAGGGGGTGTTTGTTGGGAGAAATGACTATAGTTTTCCTCTGGGCTTCCCGGCTTACTTCCTGGCGCTCCGAAATGAACTCCGGACCTACAAAATGGAAGAAAACACAAGAATAGAGCAAAATCGAGGGAAAACACATAAAAACCAAGAAAGGAGCCCTAAGCACCAAAACAAAGAAAAATGAGAGAAAAAGGGGAAAAACAAAGAAAACTACTCATAAACTAAGTAAATAGGCTAGGAAAAAAGGGAACAAAATACTGCTTATCAGCAATGGTTAAGGGCATCACCGGTGAAGGGAAAGGCAAGACTAAATACCAAAGACAGACAAGAGGAAAACAAATTAATTATGGAGTTAAGAGAAGCATCTAGACCTAAGAAACGTTTGACCTTCGAGGATGACTTGAACCACGCACATGATGTAGATGGATATAAGGGTTATGATGAAAGAAATAATTCTACTGTTGAAGGGAATGGAAATGGACAACCTTGCTCTTACTCATTAAAAAATCATGGAGGAAAAGGAAGTGGTAAAAAAGTTAAAGTAGGGGAACAGGGAGTGAACATGGGAGACAGTGAGATAGTTGGGAACACTACAATGGATGTCTCAATGGCATCCGAGGCGGAGGTCGCCGAGGGGCGACCCTGCCGGGTGCAATGAGTATCATATGCCTTAACTGTCGGGGACTTGGCGACCCCCAGGCAGTTAAGAATCTCCGTAGCTTTTTACGGAGATTACAGCCTGACTTAGTTTTCCTTTCGGAAACTAAGTTAAGTAGTGAAGAGTTAAAGAGTAAGAGGAAAAATTGGGAGGCTTATGATGGAAAATATGTGGATAGCATTGGCAGGTCAGGGGGTTTGGCGATATTGTGGAAAAAAGAGATCAAGGTTGAATTTATGTCATGTTCCAATCATCAAGTTGATATAATAATCAAGGAGGGTCTTGGAAGTAGTGAATGGAGGTTTACAGGTATTTACGGGTGGCCGGAAACTCAAAACAAGAGGAAGACATATGAGCTCATTCTAGACTTTAAGGGGCACATTGACCTTCCTTGGCTATGCGGTGGTGATATAAATGAAATTTTCCATAAAAATGAAAAGAAGGGTGGGAGAGTCCGTGACCAAAATATTCTTGATGAGTTTCAAGACATGATGGCGGAGTGTGGCTTTCTAGATCTGGGATATAGAGGTTATGAGTACACTTGGTGGAATGGTCGGTACGGTGAGGAGTCTATTGAAGAGAGGTTGGATAGATTTATAGTTCGAAAGGATTGGTTCGCGCTTTTTCCTTTTTCGGAGATTTTGCACATTGATGATGATTTATCTGATCACCTTCCCATTAAATTAAAGTTAAATATTGGTGGGAAGGAGAAGTGGAGAAGAAGAAAGAAGAAACCCTTTAAATTTGAAAATATGTGGGTGCTTGATGAATCATGCAAAGAGGTGATTGAGGGGGTATGGAATTTGTATCCTGGAAATCCAAGTGGTATGCATGAAGTGCTGTCAAGATTGGATAAGTGTAAGAAAGACTATGCACAGTAATGTAGTGTTGGAGGCAGTGGAAAATAAAGTTACTTCAGAGATGAATGACATCTTATGCAACCCTTATCTCCGCGAGGAAGTTCTCATAGCTCTCAGGCAGATGCATCCCGAGAAAGCCTCGGGCCCTGATGGTATGAATTCCTTTTTTTATCAACATTTTTGGGACGTGATAGGCGATTCTGTTAGTGATTTTTTCCTTGGAATCCTTAATGGTAACCCCATCCCTAATGACCTTAATCACACTCATGTGGTCCTTATCCCTAAAAATAATAACCCCTCTACTACAGCTGATTTTAGACCTATTAGTCTTTGTAATGTCATTTTCAAACTTATTTCGAAGATGATAGCTAATAGACTGAAAATTATTCTCCCTGACATTATTTCGGAAAATCAAGGAGCCTTCATTAAAGGGCGCCAGATTTCCGATAATATTATCACAGCTTTTGAATCCTTTCATTCTATACAAAAAATGTCGAGGTCTAATAATTTTTTGTCTCTTAAACTTGATATAATGCATGCGCAACTAGGACCAAAACCTAGTTATGTGTGGAGAAGCTTGTGTGAGGCCAGGGAGGTTATTGCTAGAGGAATGAGATGGGTGATAGGTGATAGAAATGCAGTCAACATTTGGAAGGACCAATGGATACCCAAACCCCATTTATTCAAGGTTGTTTCTCCAGTTGGAAGTCATAATGTGGATATGACTGTGGCTCAATTGATAGATAAGGATAATGGATGTTGGAAGGAGGAAATGATTAGAAATACCTTCCTGGAAATGGATGCGGAACAGATTCTAAACATTCCGTTATGTAATTCGTGGCCTGAGGATAAGAGGTGTTGGCACTACACAAGTAATGGAGAGTATACGGTTCGTTCCGGGTACCATTTGTTATCCCAACGTGATGACCCAATGGATAGTGGGAATGCTACAGCAAGACTGTAGAGTTTCTGGAAGAATTTATGGGGGGCAACTCTTCCGCCACGAATCCGAATGGTGGCTTGGAAAGCAGCTCGGGGGCTCTTAGCTTCGAAGGTAAATATAGCCAGGAGGATAGGTAGTGCCGAAATGAGTTGTTCGTTATGTGGGCACCTCGAGGATACGTGTCTTCACGCCATCTTGGAGTGTCCCTTTGCAATCCACACTTAGAAACATAGTGGGCTGGAACCTCGCATTTGGATGGAGTTGAAATCAAGCACCCTTGACTGGTTGATGGAAATCCAGGAGCAAGAAGATAGTGTGACTTGGGAGTGGATGCTTGCTGTAATTTGGACAGTATGGGGCGCAAGGAACAAGGCAATTTTTGATAATTGTAGAATAATGCCAAAGGAAATGATTGAGAAGACTAAATGCTTTGTTAATAACTATAAGGAGCATGTGCGCAGAGATATTAAATGTGAAATGCAACACACCCGTAGCTGGAATCCACCAATGGCGAGTTTATGGAAGATGAACACCGATGCGGATGAAGCAGGGAAGGATCGAACAGGGTTGGGCTTTGTGATTCGTGATAGCACAGGGGAAGGGGTAGCCGTGGGGACTAAGCAATATGCAGGCTCTATCAAACCAGAGATACATGAGGCCATGGCTATTCAATTTGGCTTACAAAAAGCATGGGAAACGGGCTATCGTCGATTAATAGTAGAGTCAGACTGCCTTAGCCTTATCTGCAAGCTAAAGAAAGGTGATCAACCTCGCAGTACCTTAGTCATGATTATCCACAGTATTAGGTCTTGGGCAAGTCTTTTTGAGTTCATTAGTTGGTCACATGTCCATAGAAAATGTAATACAGTAGCTCATGAAGTAGCAAAATTCAGTTCTGGTCTTACTGAAGAAGTGGTTTGGCTGGAGGATTGGCCAAGTTTTTTTTTTCTGATATGATGTATGAGGATATGTGGTATGAGGATGGGGAGGGGAAAATAAAAAATTGGGTTAATTAAAGAGAAAAAAGAAAAAGGTAACCTGTTAAGGAGGTAGGTTCTAGGTAAAAAGGTCTATTTTGAGAAGATATGGTACAAAGGTGTGATTATTTTAGAATAAATGAAAGGTGAGATTATTTTGAGCGGATGCCATAAAGGTGGGATTATTTATTTCCATTTTTCCTAAAAAAAATTGTTTAATATCAATATAGGATTTTTTAAAAAAACCCCCAGCAACTTGGGATACTTTTGACAAAACCCTCAGAATCTCAACTAATTAAATAAAACCCTCAGAAACTCCAAAATGTGTTTATTAAACCCCCAAAATCTTCAGACGTCTATAAAAGCACCCCCAAAAGTTGATAACATTAAAAATCTTTATTAAAACCATTAAATTGGACGTTAGTGGGGTGGGTCCCATATTTTTTTACTAATTTCTTTTTTCCCCTTTTTTTTCTTTCTAGTTATTTATATTTTTCCTTATTTAATCATTCCCCATTAAAAAAATAATTAATCCCCACAACCAACACCAGTCACCACCAAATACACCACCACCGCCGAATCTTTCCTCCAAAAGCACCACCACCACTGAATCTCTCCTCCAAAAACACCACCACCACCGAATCCCTCTCTCTCCTCCAAAAACACCACCACCACCAAATCCCGCTCTCTCCTCCCAAAACACCAAGCACCACCGAATCCCTCTCTCTCCTCCCAAACCACAAACCACTACCAGACTCTTCTTTCTTGTTCGATTTGGGTTTCGATGGTTTTGATTTAAATTTTGAGGGTTTTGAGGGTGGGTCAATTTGGGTTTTGGTGGGCTTTAGAGGGTGGGTCGATTTGGATTTTGAGGGTTGTTCGATTTGAATTTTGGTGAGATTTTGAGGGTGGGTCAATTTGGGTTTTGAGTCTGGGTCAATTTGGGTTTTGATGGTGTGTCGAAATATGGGGTTAGCTTTAAAACCACTAACTAATGGTTTTAACAAAGATTTTTTAACAGTGTTAGCTTTTAGGGTGCTTTTATAAAAGTCTGAAGATTTTGGGAGTTTAATAAACATGTTTTGAAGTTTCTAGGGGTTTTATTTAATTAGCTGAGATTCAGGGGGTTTTGTCAAAATTGCTCCAAGTTGTTGGGGGTTCTTTAAAAAAATCCTATCATATACAATCAATTTACTCAACCATTCAATCCTCTTTTTTTTTTTTTTTTTTTTTTCAAATTTCAAATAGTGAAAATTTGTCTTTTCCGTTCCCCTATGTTGTTGATCGGTTTGGCACCCCTTCACTTTCGTTCTTTAATTTTCATGATTGTAATATATATATACACACACACGCGCGCGCGCGCACACACACACACACACACATATATATAGGAATAGGATCGTGTGAGAAAGGGTGCTTTAGGTGATAAGGACTTTTATGTGAGAAAACATCTGCACCGCTTATAATTTTAGATCTAAGGGTTGTTATTTGATCTTGTGTTTTTGTTGGTAAGGGAAACTTGGTAATTTAATTTAAATAGTATATTTCTATTTTTTATAACCAAAAAAAAAAATCTGTTTTTTTTTTTGTTTTTTGTTTTTAAAAATACATTTTTTAAAAATATTTTTTAATTCAAAAAATTGGTTTTTTTCATAAAATAAAAAAATATCTAAAATTCAAGTTATTTGTTTATTTGTTCGTAATTACTCGTGTTCCAAATTCTATAAGTCGTGTTCAAAATTTTATAAGCCAAGTTCAAAATTTTATAAGCCATGTTCAAAATTTTATAAGCCATGTTCAAAATTTATAAACTTTGTTCTAACTTTTAAATGCTATGTTGTATATTTAACAACCCATGTTTAAAATTTTATAAGTCATGTTCTAATATGTGTATGTATGCAGAAAATGCCAGTTTCCAAACCATATAAGATAGAACTAGAGCGCGCGTTGATTATTTTGATCTAATTTTGATTATTTTATGAACTTGAAATATTTATTAAAAAAAAACCCACCAAATTACGACTTTTTTAAAAAATTAAGCCTTAAAATTATGATTTTTTTTAATAACGTAATTTTTAAAAAAAAATTAAGCCTTAAAATTATAATTTTTTTAAATAAAAAAATGTAAATTTCTATTTTTTAATTGAATATTGAGTTATATATATATATGCTCTAAAGTTTATAGCCATGTTCTAAATTTTAGTAACTATGTTCTAAATTTCATTAGTCATACTCTAATATACGCTCGGAACTTTTTTTAAAAAAAATACAACAAATCTAGAAAAAAAATTCCATAAAATTGATATTTTAAAAATAAAAATATTCAAAACAAAAAAAAAAAAAAACTGTTTTTTTTTAGAAAGTCATAAAGAAAAAAAAGACAAAATAAAAATTCCTAATCCTACGTATTATAAGGAAGGGAGGGGAGAAATTTTAGGGTTTTTTTAAAAATTGTTTTAAATTAAAAAAATCCATAAAATCTTAGCTTTTAGATCAAAATAAATCAACGCTCAAGATTTTTTCTCACATAAACAAGCCTTCTCACCTAAAGAACCTTTCTCACATGATCCCGACCCATATATATATATACTTCTCATAATCACAATTAAAAAAATACAGCCTTCTGAAAATCAAATTATGATTATTTTTTATTTTTGATATTTTTTAAAAAATAAACAGTGCCTTGCATGAGCTCAAAATCACCCAACTTTGTGCAAAAATTTGAAAAACACCACCTCTTAACATTTTGCATTTACATTTTTTTATTAAATTTTCCACTATTGTGTTTTATATAATGCCAAAAAGAGTATAATATATTAAATATAATAATATAACATGGTATTTTAGTGCATAAGGTGAGTAAAAACTTCACGAAAAAGGTTGAAAGGTGCGATTTTTCTTAACTTTTGCATAAAGTTTAGTGATTTTTATTAATAATTTAAGCAAAATTTTAATTAAAAAAAAAGTAGAAATATATAATGTTTTCTAATCGTTTTGCATAATAATAACGTCAGCATCAGCAACAACAACAACAAATTAAATCCAAAATAAAGCTTAGTGTTGATTGAAATTGTGATTGTACAACATCAACTAGAGAATGACACCATCCTTGATCGCAATGGGTCTATTACGCATCCGGATGCGCGTAGACCTACGTACTTGCAGGAATATTTTTGCAAATATTAAAAAGTTAAAGGATTAAAATGTAAAATATATAAATTAAAACTTCTCTCCTAGAAACAAGATTGTCTCTCCTTTAACCCCTTCTCTTTCCTCTAACCCTGTTTCTCCCAACATACATAGAACCCATTTTTCTTACGTAATTTCAACAATTTCAATTCTAGATTATGCAAGCATGATATTCGACACTTCTTCTCTTTGACCAACCTACTTTCCTCATAACGACCCTTTGGTCGTAGAGGTCAAAGTAGCAAAACTCTAGGGGTTAAGAGGGTACTCATTGATAGTGGGAGCTCGGCTGATGTTATGACATTAAGATGCCTCCAGCAGTTGAACTATAAAGAAAATGACCTAACCCCCCTCAAGAAGCCAATAGCGGGCTTCGGTGATCAATCGGTTTTTCTAGCTGGAACCGTCAAACTCCCCGTTCGAATTAGAGAGAAGGGACAAGGCCGAAGTCTCCCATCCGTCTTCACGATCGTTGACACTCAACTACCATACAATGTCATCCTAGGGACTCCCTTGCTCAACATGGTCAAAGCGGTCATCTCGACATATCAGCTTCTCCTGCAGTATGAAACAAATGAGGGCAAGGTAGGCAGGTTATATGGAGATCAGAAGTCAATCAAGTAGTGTTACATCAATAGTATCAGGGGAGTTGAGGCTAAAATTAATGTGGGAGAGAAAAGAAAGGCAACTGTTGAACCTTCTGGGGATGGAGTATTCTTAGCTGAAGGGGCGAAGTTATATGACAGACCAACGCCAACAGAGCATCATGAGGAGGTCCCCATCGATGACAATCCCAATCATACTGTCAAGGTCGGTCAAGGAATGGAGCCTCAACTTAAAGGTGACATTGTCAAATTGCTCAAAGAGTTCTGAGACGTATTTGTAGGGATGCAAGTGGGGCGGGTCAAGTAGGAGACCCGCCCCATCCTCGCCCCATTAGGGCGGGGATGGATCCTAGTTTGGTGGGTAGTGGGGCGGGGATGGAGATAGAAGTTGTACCCGCAATGGGTGATGGGGCGGGGGGTGGATTTTAGGTTGTACCCGCCCCATCCCCACCCGCCCCGCTCCATCCCCACAAACCTTAAATCTTAACCACTTAAAATATAATTTTCAACAAATCTAATGTTAAAAGTTAAATTTTTTCCCTTAATTAAAAACAAATTATAATTTTATAACATTAATTTATAATTTTTCGTATTGTATTTGTGTTTTTTATATTAGTATTTGAAAATTTATAGGGTATATAAATATTATTTAGTCAATTTCGAATGAGGATTAAATGAATGGTGGGGTGGGGAAGGTGGGGAATTGGTGGGGATCGATACCCAAGTGGGTGATGGGGCGATGATGATATTAATTATGTAAATGGTGGGGTGGAGATGGGGGTGAGTTTCAGAGCCACCGCGGGGATGGGGATGGGGATGAAAAAGTGAGGCGGGGATGGGGATGAGAATGTCAAAACCCGCCCCACTTGCATCCCTACGTATTTGCATTTGAAGTATCATAGATGCTAGGAATTGATCACTCGATCATGAAACATGAGTTCAACATAAAGGAAGGTTTTAAAGGTGTAAAACAAAAACTGAGGCGTCAGGGCGAAGAGAAAAACAAAGCTGCAGCAGCAGAGGTAAAGAATCTCCTCGAAGCCGGTTTCATCAAGGAATGCCAACATTCTGAATGGTTGGCTAACGTTGTCCTAGTCAAAAAGCCTAATGGAACATGGAGGATGTGCGTTGATTTCACTGATCTAAACAAGGCTTGCCCAAAAGACGACTATCCTCTCCCCAAGATCGACAGCCTCGTTGACTCAACGGCGGGACAAGCCATGTTCAACATTATGGATGCTAATGCTGGATATCATCAAATACCCATGGCAGAAAAGGATCAAGCTCACACCGCCTTCATCACCAACCAAGGGGTGTACTACTATCGAGTCATGCCATTATTTGGGTTAAAAAATGCTGGGGCCACGTACCAAAAGCTGGTCAACAGGATTTTTCAAAATCAGATTGGTCACAACGTCGAGGTATATGTAGATGACATGATCATAAAAAGTAAAAAGACCGTCGATCACCTGAAAGACGTTAAAGAGACATTGACCACCTTGAGAGCATATGGGATAAAGAACAATCCTAAGAAGTGTGTCTTTGGGGTCAAAGGGGGAAAGTGCCTAGGGTTCTTGGTCAATGAGATGGGGATCAAGGCCAACCCAGATAAGATTCAGGCCATCATCAACATGCAATCTCCAAGGACTATAAAGGAGGTACAACGCCTAACCGGCTGCATGGCTGCATTGGGAAGGTTCCTATCTAGATTTGCTGACAAGAGCCTAGCATTTTTTCGAGTTTTGAAGAGAGCAACTTTCAAATGGGACGACGAGGCTGAAGAAGCTTTTCGACAGCTAAAGGATTACCTTGCCGGTATCCCAAAGTTGGTTTCTCCCTTGCCTGGGGAGACATTGTACATTTGCTTAGCCGTCTCAGAATATGCTGTAACACCCCAATAATTCTCATCATATTATAAATGCTATTTTCAAGAAATATTGAGAATTATTAAAGTGTTATCGCCACGTGTGGAAACGTATTGGCTTACTCAGAATTTTGCAGCGGAAATAAAATAGTACTAAATTTAAAATAAAACTAAATTTTATTACAACTTGGAACCATTAAGGCCCTGAAATTATTGAATCAACTTAAACGAAATAAATCCAACTTAATAAATGAAAATGTCTAAAATATCCCAACTAAAACGTTAAATCGAATTTAGAAAATATTTCATAAAGTAAATAAATGTTTCAGAAATACCACTCGTCACTCAAGCCCATAATCGTCCCTGAATTCCTGCACAAACTTACCTTAACCCTGAACGACTGCTCACCAATAATTGGGTCATCACAGGGTCAAGATATTAACAAGACCAAATTTGTACGGCGTCAGCAAAGCTGAGTACGGCAATTAAATAAGCATACAAATCTATTGCATATAAAAATCATGTCAAAAACTTAAATGCTATGGTGAGTAATTAGTTATTATTCCTTGTTAAACACTTTTATTATTAAGTGGCCCTCTAGAGCCGAAGCCAGTGTAAGCACCGGGCGAGTTGTCTATGCCTAGAAGGTGACAATGGGAGCTACCCACGTCACAAATAAAGGAATGAGCTCAATCCGCTAATGGAACACGTGGATCCTACGGTTCCCTTAAAGTCACGAGACCTGCCGTGACCCCAACCCACATCCATGCCAATACTCCAGACGTGCACTTGTCTAGAGTTTTAATGCTTACCCGAATCTTTCACTTTAAGTGATTAGTTTCTTGAGAGTTATTACACATAACAAGCACACACATATCATACAATCCACATAACACTTGTTTTTAATTATTGTTCAGATAAAACACACTGAACTCTTGTCTATTTAACGAGATTCCCATTAAGAACATTTGTCTTAAGCGGTATCCCAAAGCTATTAAAGTGCATGAAATATTCGGAGAATCTATTCATGCATTACTAATAAACTTGAAAGGACAACCTGTCCATATGCAAAATAAATTGCAACTAATAAACTTGAAAGGGACAACCTGTCCATATGCAAAACAAATTGCTACTAATGAAGCATGAAATATTTAAAGAACCTATTCATGCAATATTCTCTTTTATAATCGGGAACATGAAATAATTCTTCCTATTCTTTTCTTGATTGGTTTGCAAACACAGGTTATACAAACAATTAAATTCATCACAAACAGTCATGTTCCACAAATTCACATATCTTGACAATCATGATAGAAATACGCAAAGTCCTAACATGATACTACGTCTGAAAACTTATCAATCACGCCTACCTCGAATAAACTTGGCGGTACTCCACCCTTTCCTTTAGAACTCGCCTAAGTAATATTCCTCACCTAAAATATATAAAATAAATTCATTATATTAAACTCGAGTCCTTTAAAATATCCAGCAGCTCTAATCTATCCTAAGACCTCCCGTAAATTACTAGATAATAATATTAATTACTTAATTATAGGTATAATTACATTCTTTAATGTCCAGATTTAAAAACAAGATAAAAGATAATTTTTTTTTTAACATATACGTATATATACATACATATACATATATATATATACATATATATATATATATACACACACGCCATATACACATATATACCCATATGGTTATACATATACACATACTATTAAATCGGAGGACGGCGGCAGGGTGGCAGGCGGCGACGGCGAACCCCGGCGACGCAGCTACGGGCTGCCGGTGGTGGCGGTCCTGCGGCCGGGTGGCTCACGAAACAGAGCTCTGCTCTGTTTTTTCTTCTGTTCTTTTTTTTTTTTTTTACAGTAACTGACTGCACAGGGCAGCCCGGTCGGCGGTGGTTGGGACCAACGAGGGTCGGCGGGTGACTGCGGTGGTGGCGGTAGCTTGGCGGAGGTTGAAGGTGGGGGTGATGAATTGGTTATGGAGGTTTTAAACTTTGAAAAGTTTTTTTTTTCCTTTTTTTTCCTTTCCTGTTACACGGTGAGAGAGAGAGGGTTTTTTTTTTTTTTCACTTTTTGCTTTTTGACCTAATTTGGTTCATCCTTGGGGTATTTATACTGTTATGTTGTTTAGGGTTTCTCAATAGGTTGGGCCTGTGGCAAACCCCTTTTAAGCCCTCATTAGTTTAAACACTAAATTTATTTATTATTTCATTCTTTTTATTTATTTATTTATCTGTTTAAACGATTCCCGACCGACAATTAAAACCTTTATTAAATATATTACCCACAATTTTCGTAAAAACAATTTCAAACATATAAATCATTTACATTTGCATAAAATAAAAATATTTAATTTATTTTATTACTTCCAAACCCGAAAATATCCGTTATGAGCGTAAAATCGCATATTTATGTATAATTAACTCTTATACCAGGGTATAAAAATACGGGGGATTACATTCTACCCCCCTTAAAAGAAGTTTCGTCCCCGAAACTTATGTCATTAATAACTTTATATCTTAAAGAAATGCACCGCTAAATGAAAGTCTAAGGACTAGAGCTGCTGTAACTTGACTCTTACTTTTATTCCCACTACTCGTTCCCGACGATATGCCCGGAAATTTTTGAGACGATGTTCCAAAAACGAGGAAAAGAACTAAACTATTCAGTGCAAGCATGCCAAAATAGTTATCATAATTCTAATAATGCTATAAAATGCTGTAAAAGCGCGAAATTCTATCGCATTCTACCCCCCCTTAAAGAAAAAGAGTTACGCCCTCGTAACTCACCTCATTGAGAAACTTCGGGGTAATTTCCTTTATACTCACCTGCTTGCTAGTGAATTTTGAAATTCGTTTTAACTTATGCATACTCTTGATAACCAAATCACTCTTATTACAAAGACATCTATAAGAAAATAAACTTCCAAAATATGGATATCTTCTTCTTATATCAACTAAAATTACATAATATGCCTCATATATAAATATAATTCAAGTGTTTCGAAATATCGAACAAATAAAGTATCTACTGATTTCATGAGTAAAGTTATTCTATAGGGAATTGTTACCATCGCTCTCACGTGCCTCAAGAAATCTTATGTGCATTAAGCTTAGCTTTCCCTTTTGCCAAACAAACATATATGTCATTTGAAAACCTTCAATGCAACTCAAAATGAATCTTCCATCATTGGATCTAATCTCTATGATGGCCTAATACCTACAAAATGAAACAATATGCTCGACTTTAGTTCCTGAACTCTGTTTCACTCTTCTCCAAAATTTCGCTAAGACTTTAAGTCACTTACTACGTTAATAATTTCTTTACCTTTAATGTAAAAAGCTATATAGTTCTTATTTCTCGTTGTATGCATCTCATTTGTGAAAACATACATATTTGAATTCTATTTCCATATCACAACTATTAATGATTATACTTTATTTACGAAGACAACATCAACCATTCTTTCCCTCCTTTGACGAAGTAGATACCCCAAAATGATGTACATAACTTCATAATAAATGACACTTAATTAGCTCATCGCATAAATAACACACTTCTTAGTAAACGATAAATAACATGCTATTTTGTGATACTCACATAGTTTCTCACAATCCTAAAACATATATTACTATTTGATATACATCGAATTCTCATAGCCCAAACTGTTAAGCCATAATTCTTAGTTTCTTTGTTTCCTAGTCCTCTTCCATAGCTTGGTTTCTTACCAAAAGTATAACCCAAAGCATAATTCTTAAATAAGCGTCCAATACCCTCCTCTTCGCTATATTATTATTTAATCCAACTAAAATTTACATAGGTTATCATGTCAAAATCATCATTGTCATTAAAATTCAACTCCTTAAAAAAAAAAAATTCATCATCCGCTTTCAATATTGTAAATAAGCCATAATCTTTGACTATATCTAATCCTCATGCCTGCTTCATACCTAAGTGTCTTTATCAACATGGTACTTTTAGTTCTTATGGTCGATGTGTATGTCACAAATCACACGATACCACAACATCTTAAAATTCCCAAAACTAAAACTATCATCATTACATCTACATTCTCGTAGTGTATCTAACCTCATATAGTTCTATACTTCATCTTTATACAATAAGCTTTCTTTTCTTTTAATGGTCTCACTTCATATTAGTAACTCCTCACCACAAGCTACACCTTTAATCCCCAAAACAAAAGTTGGTGCTCTATATAGTTGATTTGTTCCTCATGATGGTTGGAAAACCTCACACACTAAATAACCATTCAATCTTCGGTTGTTTCTTCATCGGATTCATAATAACGTCTACAGAAATCCCTAACAAGACTTTGATAGAAATCAACTAAACCCCAAGTCATGTAGTCTCAAACATCCTTTAAGGTATAAAACACTTGATAATAATAGCCTTAGTCTTTACTAGCTCCATCAATATACTTTCTTTTTGAAATCAATGTCCCATAGTTGTAATTCCTTTAATCATAATTACCTCACACTAAGGTCCCAAAAATAATCGATTCTTTCCACATGACTCCCAAAACACTTCTTAATCACTGATTACACTTTTCTTTAATCCTTTAAAATTCTCTTACGTCAATAAGATTTGTCTCCCATATCCGATTAAGAATCTTCAAGAACTTTCTTCATTAAGTCCCAAAAGATATCGCGGTGGTCAGCTAGTTGATCATCTCAATGATATTGATTAACCTTATATCATCTACATTAATTCCTTAAACATCATACTCGATATTCCCCAACAATCATTCTTAATTACCTAAATTCCTCGATCCTTCAAGCCATCCCATAGTCAGTTGATCCTGGGCCGTGGATACTTAATAAATCATAGTATTGTACTATCCTCTATCTCTTTTAGCAACGTAAAGCCTCATAAATTCATTTATTCCTCCGCGCTAAAATACTTGTTCTTCTCTAAGTGACTATCATAACTTCTAATAAGTAATTCTCATAATCAGTCAAAACTTATTCTCCTTATAGGACACTTTCAAACTTATCATGGCTCTAAAATGTTTAAATTGTTGATAATTCAATAGCTTCCTTGGACGATATTTCCCAAAACATAACTCCCTAAATAAAGACAATTGAAATTCATTTATGCTTAAAGCATATGCTATCTTCCCTTTACTTCACTTTTCCCTTTTTTGTGCCAATATCACATAGACCAAAGTAATTAAGATTCCTTTCAGAACGGACTCTCTCATCTGTACTGCTAAGATATCCCAAATGCTTTAACTTCCTAAAGTACAAATAAGAAATGAAATTCTCCAAGATTTCCCTAACGAAACTTATGCTCTTCACACTTCGTTCTTATTGCATATTTATACAACATAAATCCATTTCACAACAATTCTATTGTTTTTAATTTAAATGCGAAGGGGTCAACACAGAAATTACATCCTCTTATAACAATAGATAATCTTCTAGATAATTGGGTATGCATGCTAAATCAAACTTAATTTCCCATTCCTTGAAACAGACTTGGATAAATCAAAACACATACTCCTATTCCGAACCAAACTTTAACTAAAGCAAAGCTCTAGAGGATATGATATTGAAGACATTTATAAACTGATCACCTTCCTCCTTACCCATCAAGGCCAACTTAGCTTGTTCATAGTATTGGATCCTCTTCTTCCTTAGGTTCTAGTATTTCTCACTTCTTCACTTGGCAATGGTAACTTAACCCTTATATTTTTTTTTTTCTAAGAAGGAAAAAGAGACAATTATAACTTTCCTCTTAGGTATTCCACGAAATACCGAAAATTCCTTCGATGACAACTATGAACATTAACTACTGGAATTATACTATTGACAAAACTTTTGATAGCTTTGATTTCTGAGGACATCAAAACTACTAAATAACATTAATACAGATCAAGTAGACACTTTATATAACATCAACTAAGACATTCGCCCTAGTAATCATTCTAGCACATAAATGCAATAAAATTGAACTTTACTCAATTCTACTTAATGCAATGGAAAATCCATGCGAAGCTTGTTTATTTTTGTTGGCTTAGAACCAAAGAAAATTATTGAAATTCTAATACTTGCATAACCAAAATAACATGATAAACGACATAACAATCATTAGTCAAAGAAATATGAAAATAAGAAAGTTAATTGAAATATTCCTTGCTTAACTATTCCAAAAGTGGTTGTGCTTAAGAGAAATTCCAATCGTATATACTAAATGGCCTCAACCTTTCCTCATGAACAATGACATAACAACTTACTATGCAAAGTACACTATCATTCTAAGACTAAATCTCCAAACACATTTGTAGTTCATCCCATTTATAGTCCAACCACAAATAGCAACACTCTATAACATCAAATCATCTCATTGTCAAAAGACCGCTTCACACTTTTTATCACCATTTTTTTCCATCGCTGATACTAATGTCAGCATTTTCGTCACTAAAATCTACTAAGGCTTCACGATCACTCAAGTGAGTCCTACCAAAATTTTATTTTATGTGTCCCTAGATCTTACTAACTTCCTATTCATCATTACAAATGTCCTTAACAATCAATTTGACACATAATCATCCAATTTCATTTCTTATTCATCCCCAATTATATCCTTTGTTGAAGTGTTTTTACTTCTTCCTCTTATTCATTCCTGCTTTCACTTAGAGATATATAACAAATTTCATTTTGCACCAAACGCTCTCTTGATTCGTCTAACTATCATCCTTATCAATATAACCCACTCCAATGATAATACTCTTGACCTAGTTACTTTTTAACAAAATGAGTCAATTTGCTACCTCGGATCAAGGGTATAGACGTGACATTTAGTTCTTCCATTAGAAAAATACAAAAGCTACCCAAGTAATCAAGGAAAATTTTGCAAAACACAACCCAAAAATAAGAAAAATAAAATAGAAATACTCACATAATCGTTGATCTCATTGGTATCAAACCAAACATAAGCATGCGTTTAACCCTTAAAGATTTTTCCCCGTTTCCAACTCTCCGATGGTATAAATAGAGACACTTCTTAAATAATTATAATTATCCTTCGATTTCTTCATCCTAATTAAATGTTTACTAATGATGATGAGAGGGGCAACTTAATAACCTAAAAAGTACATAACCTCACGAAATCTTAGATGAAAACCCAAAATAACAGCATAACTCCAATAATACAATCATTACTGCAACGCTGCTACCATATAGATTCAGGATACATGTTTGGTTCACAACACATAAATGCATATAATACGACACATATTAACCACATACAAGCAACGCAAGAATGCAATTAAATGATATGCTTAAGTTCTACATGTCCTTTCAAAAATTTGCACTAAAACTTTCTTTTAAACTTAAAACACAACTTTTACAACACCATTTCGGGAACACATAAAAATTCCACACAACCATATTGAGACACTATATAACACACATAGAAAAATAAACTAATCATTTTCAATCCCTTCCCAAATCCTCACCAAGGTCAAAAGATAAAGAAAAAAAAAATAAATTAAATTTAAATGTTTTATTTTGCTTTTAAATTATCCTTTGTTTTCGTAAATTAAAATATATTTAGAATAAAAATATTTTGACTTTTTAAGAATTTTTTTTTTTTTTCTTGATCAAAATATTTTGCTCTGATACCACTTTGTAACACCCCAATAATTCTCATCATATTATAAATGCTATTTTCAAGAAATATTGAGAATTATTAAAGTGTTATCGCCACGTGTGGAAACGTATTGGCTTACTCAGAATTTTGCAGCGGAAATAAAATAGTACTAAATTTAAAATAAAACTAAATTTTATTACAACTTGGAACCATTAAGGCCCTGAAATTATTGAATCAACTTAAACGAAATAAATCCAACTTAATAAATGAAAATGTCTAAAATATCCCAACTAAAACGTTAAATCGAATTTAGAAAATATTTCATAAAGTAAATAAATGTTTCAGAAATACCACTCGTCACTCAAGCCCATAACCGTCCCTGAATTCCTGCACAAACTTACCTTGACCCTGAACGACTGCTCACCAATAATTGGGTCATCACAGGGTCAAGATATTAACAAGACCAAATTTGTACGGCGTCAGCAAAGCTGAGTACGGCAATTAAATAAGCATACAGATCTATTGCATATAAAAATCATGTCAAAAACTTAAATGCTATGGTGAGTAATTAGTTATTATTCCTTGTTAAACACTTTTATTATTAAGTGGCCCTCTAGAGCCGAAGCCAGTGTAAGCACCGGGCGAGTTGTCTATGCCTAGAAGGTGACACTGGGAGCTACCCACGTCACAAATAAAGGAATGAGCTCAATCCGCTAATGGAACACGTGGATCCTACGGTTCCCTTAAAGTCACGAGACCTGCCGTGACCCCAACCCACATCCATGCCAATACTCCAGACGTGCACTTGTCTATAGTTTTAATGCTTACCCGAATCTTTCACTTTAAGTGATTAGTTTCTTGAGAGTTATTACACATAACAAGCACACACATATCATACAATCCACATAACACTTGTTTTTAATTATTGTTCAGATAAAACACACTGAACTCTTGTCTATTTAACGAGATTCCCATTAAGAACATTTGTCTTAAGCGGTATCCCAAAGCTATTAAAGTGCATGAAATATTCGGAGAATCTATTCATGCATTACTAATAAACTTGAAAGGACAACCTGTCCATATGCAAAATAAATTGCAACTAATAAACTTGAAAGGGACAACCTGTCCATATGCAAAATAAATTGCTACTAATGAAGCATGAAATATTTAAAGAACCTATTCATGCAATATTCTCTTTTATAATCGGGAACATGAAATAATTCTTCCTATTCTTTTCTTGATTGGTTTGCAAACACAGGTTATACAAACAATTAAATTCATCACAAACAGTCATGTTCCACAAATTCACATATCTTGACAATCATGATAGAAATACGCAAAGTCCTAACATGATACTACGTCTGAAAACTTATCAATCACGCGTACCTCGAATAAACTTGGCGGTACTCCACCCTTTCCTTTAGAACTCGCCTAAGTAATATTCCTCACCTAAAATATATAAAATAAATTCATTATATTAAACTCGAGTCCTTTAAAATATCCAGCAGCTCTAATCTATCCTAAGACCTCCCGTAAATTACTAGATAATAATATTAATTACTTAATTATAGGTATAATTACATTCTTTAATGTCCAGATTTAAAAACAAGATAAAAGATAAATTTTTTTTTAACATATACGTATATATACATATATATACATATATATATATACATATATATATATATATACACACACGCCATATACACATATATACCCATATGGTTATACATATACACATACTATTAAATCGGAGGACGGCAGGCGGCGGCAGGGTGGCAGGCGGCGACGGCGAACCCCGGCGACGCAGCTACGGGCTGCCGGTGGTGGCGGTCCTGCGGCCGGGTGGCTCACGAAACAGAGCTCTGCTCTGTTTTTTCTTCTGTTCTTTTTTTTTTTTTTTTTTTTTTTACAGTAACTGACTGCACAGGGCAGCCCGGTCGGCGGTGGTTGGGACCAACGAGGGTCGGCGGGTGACTGCGGTGGTGGCGGTAGCTTGGCGGAGGTTGAAGGTGGGGGTGATGAATTGGTTATGGAGGTTTTAAACTTTGAAAAGTTTTTTTTTTTCCTTTTTTTTCCTTTCCTGTTACACGGTGAGAGAGAGAGGGTTTTTTTTTTCACTTTTTGCTTTTTGACCTAATTTGGTTCATCCTTGGGGTATTTATACTGTTATGTTGTTTAGGGTTTCTCAATAGGTTGGGCCTGTGGCAAACCCCTTTTAAGCCCTCATTAGTTTAAACACTGAATTTATTTATTATTTCATTCTTTTTATTTATTTATTTATCTGTTTAAACGATTCCCGACCGACAATTAAAACCTTTATTAAATATTACCCACAATTTTCGTAAAAACAATTTCAAACATATAAATCATTTATATTTGCATAAAATAAAAATATTTAATTTATTTTATTACTTCCAAACCCGAAAATATCCGTTATGAGCGTAAAATCGCATATTTATGTATAATTAACTCTTATACCAGGGTATAAAAATACGGGGGATTACAATGCAATCAGTGCAATGTTGGTCACGGAAAGAGACAAGAGTCAACATCCGGTCTACTTCATCAGTCATGCATTTCAAGGGGAAAAGTCAAGGTGCACAGACATCGAGAAGTTGGTGTTTGCTTTAATAACGGCTAGTCGAAAACTGAAGCCCTACATCCAAGCACATCCCATCAAGTTCCTAACCGGACAACCAATCAGGAAGATTATAGAAGGTAAGAATTATTCGAATTGCATGACTAAGTGGGCAAACCAGCTTGTCGGACTTTGGGTTGGAATATGAACCACGTCGAGCTATCAAAGCCCAGGCCCTGGCAGACTTCATAGTCGAATGCACCAATAGGACCAATATGGTTGGATCGAGTAGGTGGGAGCTATATACTAATGGCTCCTCTACACAAACTGGAGGAGGGGCTGGAATATTAATCAAGAGAGACCAAGGAGATCGATTGGCATTTGCTATCAAGTTCATATGAAGCCTTAATCCTTGGGATAAAAATGTGCATTGCAGCAGGAGCAAAGCATATTCGAGCCACTACTGACTCTCAATTGGTTGTAGGTCAAGAAGGTGACTTCGAAGCAAAAGAGGATAGTATGAAGATGTACCTTCAAAAGCTTAGAACCCTCACCGGGCAACTGGAGGACTTAGAAATACAACACATCCCTCGATTAGGGAACCAAGAAGCAGATGCCCTGTCGAGGTTAGCCAGCTCTGCAGAAGGAGAGGAACCTCGAATCATACAATGGCAAGTCCTTCGAGAGCCAAGCATTAACAAACCAACAGTCTTACCCTTGGTTCGAGGAGAGACATGGAAAGACGCCATCATCCAATACTTAAAACATGGAAGTCTGCCTATGGATGAGAAGAAAACTGAGGAAATTAAAAGGAAGTCAAAGGGGTTCACTTTACATGATGGGGAATTATACAAGCTATCTTATACACATCCCTTATTGAAATGTGCGTGTAACCCTTAAGGAAGGCAATTACATACTTCGAGAGATCCACCAAGGAGCTTGCAGCAATCACCATGAGGCTCGGACAATTGCTGGGAAGGCACTTCGAGCTGGATATTACTGGCCCACTCTAAAACGAGACGCCGTCAAGCTTGTTAAGAGGTGTGTTCGATGTCAGACTCACGCGGCTAGATCAAGAAGAACCTCGTGTAACTTGACAACAGTCCAAGCAGGTGTACCATTTGATCGATGGGGTATGGATCTTGTGGGCCCTTTCCCTCCCGTAGTGGGACAAAGGAAGTTTCTCATTGTAGACATCGACTATTTCACCAAGTGGGTCAAAGCTGAGCCCCTAGCTCGAATTACTGACAAGCAAGTACAGGAGTTCATATGGAGGAACATCATCACCAGGTTTCGGGTACCTCGAATTTTGGTCTTGGACAATGGAAGACAATTTGAAAGTGAACCCACAGAGGCCTATTGTGCCCAGTTTGACATCCAGACTAGGTTCACCTCTGTAGCAAGACCACAATTGAATGGCTAGGCATAGGCAGCCAACAAGGTTATACTACAGGGTGTCAAGAAGAAGGTCGAGGCAACCAAGGGATCATGGGTCGATGAGCTCCCGGGGATTCTATGGTCTATAAGAACTACAGTCAAGGAGCCTACTTGTGTAACGACCCGTCTTTTTGTGCAACGACGCTAGCGGTAATAACATCGAAAAATAGGTTATCACCAAATGATTTATCAAGATTACACTATAAACTCAGGAAAATGGGGAAAATTTTCTTATTAATAAAATCCCAAAACTGGGTTCGACAACTAGAAAATAATACTTCAAATCTAAAGGAAAAGTTCTAGAACTTTAAACTGAGGGTTTTTAACAAAATAAATGAATCTATCCTAGCAAGCAGTAAATGGGTGCCTATGACTCTTCACTCAACACTCCATCCGACACTAACCAACGACCTGCTCACCTGAAAAATAAAGGGGGTCCACCGTTAGTGGCGAATAACTAGGCTGTTCCACTTAGCACTAGAACCAAGCAACATAAAATAATAGACTAAATAGCAGGCAATGAAATAATGATACAATTATCAATCAAAAATCAATTAACAGGAAGGTACAACAAATACAGAAACAAAGGCAGCGGAATAATAGCATGATCATAAAACTGGCCTACTAGACAATCACAAAGTTAAATCAACCAATTCAAATATCAACATTATTGATCAATGACACTATCCCCAACACGGTCCTCAACCGATACAACAAGCAAGTCGGCCTTCAACCGAATCAACAAACAGGTGGGTCTTCAACCGAAGCAACAAATAAGTCGATCTTCAACCGAAACATTAAACAGGACGGTCTTCAACCGTAACAATAAACAAGTCGGTTTCAACCGAACACAATAACCAATCTTCAATCGGACACAACAAATCAGTCTTCAACCGAACACAACAAACCAGTCTTCAACCGGACACAACAAATCGGTCTTCAACCAAACAACAAACGAATACCCAACTCGGTCTTTAACCGAAACGACACTGACTTAACTTACTCAAAACTGTAATTGACGTGACCCATTATTCAAGCAACATACGACTAGACATCAAATCAAGCTAGCACCAGTATTCACGCATAACTCAACCATAATGAAACATCAAGTTCAATCATCAACATGGATAATTCGTAGGAAGACTAAACAATGCAAAAAAAAAAAAGCTGGATTTAACATAAAGGTTAGATTTTTATATAAACGCAAGGTTCGAACTTTATCCATGAAATAAGGGCCATTCGAACTTCATGGACTCGAGTTCGATTCCAAGCAAAAAATATGGATCAAGTTTAAAAACAAATCAAGCTATTATTCAGGATTCAAAACAGAATTCATCAACGGTTCATAACTGTACTCAAAGATCAAACTAGTTATTTATAACAAAAAAAATTCGAACAACACTCATAGAATACACCTACCAATTCGTCCAACAAGATCCAAGTTCAAGATTTGATTACTTTCATTAATTTACAAAGAAACTTCAAGAAACTTTATAGAAACAGGCAAGAATTCAAAATTTAAGCGAGATCATCATAAAGGTCCAATCTTGGTCATCAAGGACCAAGTTGGCGCATGGAATTAAAATAAAGATTCAACTTTTTTTTACACTCGAGTTGTAATCATGGATTTAAGAAAACTAAATATACATGCTTATATCATCAAAATAAATATCAAGAACCAAGAAAAAATCATGCTTTATAGTTATAGTAGTCCACACATATATTTATCAATATTATCAATTCAAGAATTCATTATCTAACACCAAGCCTTATAAGAAAACATCCAATAAAGATTACTTGATTCATAAATACACAAAGATTCATCAAGATTAATTATTAAATAAGTAAAAATTCATTCTTTAGTTCATTACATATACACGCATGAAACTAGTAAAAACAATTCAAGATTTCATAACTAGCATCATGATTCATACGAAAACATTAGTCAAAGTTTAGGCAATGCTTAATCATATGAAGATTCATCTAGATATGCACTTAAACAAATAGATAAAATAAAGAATCAAAAGAAAACTATGCTTTAATAATATACAGGCACACGCATATGATCATCCGAAATTATGGTTCAAGAATTGGTCAACTTGCATCAAGAATTATATAAAACCATCAATCATAGATCAAGTAATGCATGATTACATAAGGATTGTCAATATTAAAGTAATACAGGTAAAGAAAACAAGATAACACACCCTAAACTTACACGGCTATACACGCATGACACCAATCAAGAAGAATAATCTACTTAGTCTTGTTATCCTATATTGATTAGTCCTAATGCTATGTGAAAAGCTAGTTACCTTATTCGAGCAACCAAAAGTCCAAAACCCTCTTGTTCCACTCGCCACCCACACAGGTCCCAAGACAAGCCACAAGCCCCAAAGGTTGGTGTTTTAATCAATGGTTGATGGAAGTTTGAGTGTTTGCAAGGTCTTTGTAATGGTTGTGTTGATTTGATAGGTGAAAGGCAATATTTTGTTGTTTGTTGTGAGAATGTCGTGAGGTTAGCAAGGGAAAAGGATGGAGTTTTACTTTATTTCTTGTTGTGATTATAGAATATAATAGGTGTAGGCCTTAAGGGTTTTTTATAAACATATTCACTCCTTTAATTGTTGTGGGCTTTCAAAGGGCCAAATATTATTATGTTAAGGGTGATAGGAGCCGGCCATGAGGGTAACGAGGCATGACTTGAGCCCAAAACGTAAACAAAGTTTTTTTAAAAAAGGTTTAAGTCTGTTGGCCAAAATTTAATTGAGTTTGGGCTCAATAGGCTTAAACTGCACAATTGAACATAAATTTTACAAATCGAAAATTAGGGTCATTACAACTGGCCACACCCCATTCTCGCTGGTTTATGGAAGTGAAGTAGTCCTACCAGTCGAAGCTAGAATCCCCTCACCGAGAATCATCTTCTACGACTATGACCAAAATGAAGACGAGAAGGCCGTCGAGCTTGATCTACTACCTGAGACTAGAGGTAATGCAAGTCAATTTGCTACAAACAAAAGATAACTCGATGCTTTAATCGAAGGGTAGTCCCTCGATCTCTAGTTGTGGGAGATTGGGTGCTAAGGAAGGTTGAAGCTACTGGGAAGGTAGCCTTGCAAGGAAAGTTGGGTCTAACCAGGTACTTTCGAGTTAGTTAATCAAGATGGTAAGCCCTTACCGAGGTCATGACACGTCGATCATTTGAAGAAGTTTTATGTTTAAAGTTAGTTTATAATATTTAATGTTTTTATTTTTTTTCTCGTTTCAGTTTCAATAAACATGTCGAGGAAAGGGGCTATCTATGCTCACCAT
Source organism: Salicornia ramosissima (assembly GCA_951394345.1). Taxonomy (NCBI): domain Eukaryota; kingdom Viridiplantae; phylum Streptophyta; class Magnoliopsida; order Caryophyllales; family Amaranthaceae; genus Salicornia; species Salicornia ramosissima. The sequence goes on along the minus strand of OX596233.1, from coordinate 43,602,640 downwards.
TCCTCGATGTGAATTAGCTATCAATGTAATAATCTTTTTACTTATCAATAAAATCATCACCAGAGTTAGTTTACCCCTAATCGGGTCAAAGTGCATTATAGATATCAAACTTAAATGCAAAAAAAAAATCAAAGCAAATACCATGAATTTTTTTTTTTATTGATAACAGGAAAAGTCTACATAGTCGAATACATTAAAAAAAACATTGCAAAAATACATGTATTACAAACAGAAAACAAGTGGATTGATCGGTCCATTTAGGACCTATTTCCTAGCTTCTTTTAGCTTGTATTATGAGCATTTTCGTCTTTATTATACGTATTTTAGGGTGTTTTAGCTTAGCTTCGTATTTTATTAGGTTTGTGTGTTTTAGTGGTAGTTTTGTTCTTTTTCTTAATAATATGGCCAAAATATGTTTGTTTGAGTTGTCTCGTCTTTTGCGCAGGTAATTTCGGGTTTGGTACGGGTCGTGAGAGGTCCCAAATGGATCCCGAGGAGCCCGTAGATAGCACCGAGAGCAACTCTGGGTTTGGAAGCACTTAGGAAGCAAGGAGGGCCAAGAAATGAAGCCACACGACCGTGCAGGCTGACCGTGCACGGTCGTGCAGAGTCCAAGGAGTGCAAAAATGGGCGCACGATCGTGCAGGCAAACTCTGAACGGTCGTGCAACCTCTCCTTCCCTTGACCACGACCGTGCAAGGTTCAACTGTACGGTCGTGCAATTTGCTCGTGCAGAGGTCAGAGTGCCTCTTTTGGAGTGCACGACCGTGCAAGCAAACATTGCACGGTCATGCAGCTCATCCTTCTTTTCGCCACGACCGTGCAAGGTTCAACTGCACGGTCGTGCAACTAAGTTGCACGGTCATGCACGACCTGTGCTCGTGAAATTTTCAGTTTTGGCCGTGTATTTTACTTAGCCTTAGGGATTAGTTTTGGAGTTAAGCTTTAGTTAGAAACTAATTTTCAGATATTCTCTCGCATAGTTTGGTAGTTTGAGCTATCAAGAAGTATAAAAAACCCACAAAAATACTTTAGAATTTTGATAATCAAAAGTTAGATTTGGCATTTGTTCTTCAATCTTTAGAATTTTATAATCTCAAGTTTGCTTTGGTTGTTTTTGGTTGCTTTTGGTTGTTTTAGATTGATTTTGGTCCGTTTTTGGTTGCTTTTGGTTGTTTTTTGGTTAACTTTTAGGGTTTGTTCGACTTTTTTTTTTTGGTTTTATTTTTCCTTCGTTTCTTTTCTTTTCATTTTAGTGTGTTCTTATTTTGATTTTTTTTTTCCTGATTTTTTTAAAATTTATTTTTCTTATTTTGGTTTTTGTTTTTAGGGTTTTTTAGTTTCTAAATTATTTTATTCTTTCCATTTTCATTGTGCTTAATTTATTTTTACTTTAGTTCATGCTATAATTTAGGTTTTAATTTAATTTTCTTTGATTTCAAGTTTGTTTTTTTTTTTTATAGAATTTAATTAAAGCATGAACTAGATTTTTAATTTAATTTATTTAAATTCTTTGGTAAATTTATTTTCATGCTCAATTATGCTCCTTCATTTGTAAATATAACCCCTAAAATAGTTTAATTCATCCCCTATTTCAAATGCCATGATTGTTGCAATCTCAACCTAGTTGGGTTTGTATTATGAATGGAATCGCTCTATTTTAGAGTTTATATTTGTTTGTGTAGCATTCTTGAGCATGGTTTTAATTTAATAATGTTTTTTAATTTAATTAATTAAATTAAGTTTATTTAAGGGTATTAGATTCTCAACATTGGTTGTTTGTATTTGTTTGCTAAGTTGGAATTTGGGTTCGATTGGACTGTTGGTTGAGTTTATCTTTTAGTAGGGTTCTAACTTGATGGCTATTTGCATATGTCTGTTTGTTGCATTTCTTTTTTGCAGATATGCCAAGTAAACGACAGTGGAAGGGTAAGGAGGTAGCCTCATCCTCTGGGGGCGCCTCCGAACCTCCTTCCAACACCATGGAGATAGTGTTCACCAAGGAGCAACACTTGGCGAATTTTCAAAGACTGTCAGACAAGAAGTTTCAACCCACGTTATTCAACGATTGGGCCGCAGTCGACCTTCTGGGCATCCGCGAGGAGGTCCAGTTTATTGGACACAATTTAGGATGGGAGGAGTACCTCCTAAAGTGTGAAAACACCTACAAGCATCCAATGTTGGAGTTCCTCTCCACGTTGGAGTACTCAACCAACCCAAGTAATCAACGAGGCATCCCTGGTAGGCCTCGAATTCAGGTAAGATTCCACCTCTTCAACAAACAACATACCATGTCTATTAAGGACCTCCATAAAGTATTTTCATGGCCTACGGACGGTGTCCTTGGGCCACTTGGATTTACTCCGATTGAGGGTGATCCTCAACCTTTTTGGAAGTCTATTATAGGTGTTAGATATAAGTATAATGGGCGGGATTGTAAGGCATCACAGATCATTTAGATCGTGTTGCGTTACTTTCACCGCATCACGACTTTTACTTTATTTTTTAAGTCTGAACCAGGGCAACTTCCGAAAATTGACCTTTTATTTTTGTGTAACGCCCTAGACCCGAATGCTCCACGAGCTAACTGCGGGGCTTATCTTCTCGATCTCTTAATATCGATTTGAGATAAGCCCCCGAGTGTCATCACTTGTGGTGGGTTGGTTACCATCCTAGCCCGTTGGCTAGGGTACAATAACCGGCTCACCAACGATGGGGCCATGCTGGTTAAGGGTAGTAATAAGTTATCCATGCCCGTCTTGAGGGACATGGGATTTTTTATTTCCGATAACCCCCTCTCCCCCCATTCTCGCTTTTGGTTCGTCTTTGGGAAGCTAGGAGAGTCAAATGGATGCATTTGCCGTTCGAAAGTAGTCGAATGACTCATCCGATCTTCCTAGCTCCTCCGAGAACCATCTTTGAGGATGGGGATGACGAGGGGAATTTTGTTAATAATTTTAATGTTAATAATTTTAATAATGTTAATTTAAATGTTAATAATGTCGGTGCCGATGATTCCCAACCTCAACGTGAAGATGTATAGATGGGGGATGAAGAGGGGTCCCGTCCCCCTCTAACCGACACCCAGTTGTAACTAGATCAACTTGCTGAGATGTGTCTGTCTCAGCAACGTTTCCATGATTCGACCAGGGAGAGTATCTTGGGTTTGCAACGTTCTCATGAATCGACCTGGGGGAGTATCCAGGGGTTGAGGCGTGATTTGGATCACGTGACGAGGGTGAGTTGGCGTAACCATTTGGCTAACGTCAACCAATCCTTGGCGCCACCTTTTCCAAATCACCCCGACTACCCTCCTTCTTATGACTATGCCCCGGGTCCATTTCAGGAGCCTCCAGCGTACTACATGTATCCCTATGGTTTGCCTTATTTCTCTCCTAGGGATGATGAGGGAGGACCGTCGGGAACTTAGTTGGCTCACGTTGCTAGCCAAATGCATTTCTTTATTTATTTATTTATTTCTTTATTATCTTTTAAATTTTTAATTAAAATAAAAAGTTTTTCCTATGTTTTTTTTAGACTTTGGTTTATTTATCTCTTTCCTATATTATGCTTTTCTTTTTGTCGGTTTGTATTTTGTTTTTTTTTATCTTTTTCTCGTAGCTTTTTCGCTTGAAGCTTACGTGGGTATTGCGCCTCCTTGGAATTCCGGTGAGATCTCTCCACTTCTATTTATTTCTTTGTTTGCATAGTTATAGGATTAACTTTAGGAAGAGTTGATAATCGAGGATGTTTGGCTTTCAAGCCCATTTGAGGATTACTGGTTATTGATGGCGTTGGGCGTCGATTTTATTTTGATTGGTTGCTTGATTGCTTCATTTGAGTTAAGCATGCTTGTATTGTGCCTCCTCTAACTTATTTTTATTTTATATTTATTTAATTTTAGTTTCTTTTTCCTTATTTTTCCTTTTTCTTTTTCTTTGATTTCTTTTCTTTTATTTATCTTCCTTTTTTCCTTTTATTTCCTTTTTTTTCTTTTTCTTTTTCTTTTCTTTTTATTTCCTTTTTCTCGATTAGCCGACTTTGTTGAGCGTTAGTTTGTGCATATTTGAACCTTTGTTTTCTTTTTCTAGTGAATAAGGCATGCTTAGGAGCTTTTCTTTTGACCTTTTAGGAGTTAGCGAGGTTTTGAAAACTTGTACAGTACAAACTTTTGTGTTCTAGGTTAGAGCTAGTGGTAAGATTGGTTGAACCTTTGGGGGATTTGAAGCCTACTAGGAGTATTTGCACCTTGGTGAGGATTTTAGGTAGCCTTCTACATCCATTGTTAGATTTTGAGCGCTTATTTCCTCTACCTTTGAGCCTTGATTGAGAGTTTGGCTAGGATTTCCTGAGTTTCACGTGACCGAGCCGCCCTTGGGGACAACGAAGGCATTCACTTCTTAGTTAATTTCATTTTTCTCCCTTTTCATTCACCTTTTTTTTATTTTTCCACATTTTGTGATTAGGTCTTTCTTTGCCGTGTTGGTTTTTGTTTTTCATTTATTCTATTCACCTTTGGAGCCCTTTTGAGCTTGAACCTTTCTTTCTTTTAGCCACATTACAAGCCATTTCTTTTGCTTTTCTTTCACCCTTTTAGGTATAAGTGAAGTTAGGGGATCTTGGTGTTGTTTAGTATGGTTATGAGCTTTGGAAAATGTAAAGTCCAAGCATCTTTGGATCTCTTTTTGTGAATTTTCATGAAAAATAAAAGCCGACCAAGTATGAAAAAGGCAAGGTCTTCAATAAGTCCAATAAAAAAGCAATTCACACAAAAAAAAGAAATTCCACAAAAATTCCAAAAAAAAACAGAAAATTCAAAAGTTTTCTCCTTCCATTTCTCACAAAGAGGACATTGTGTCCTTCAAGCTTGGGGGGAGGAACCCAAAAAAATGTGTTCATTTTTTTGAAGTTTGTGGTCCATTTTGTGTAGGTTGTTCCTTGAATAAGCTTGGGGGAGGTTTTTCCCCGAATTTTGGTTTTAGTATGATCCCTTGTGTTATGTACTTCAGTTTAGGGCACCACCACATAGCCAAATTTTTCCACACCCTTACCCAAGCCTTACATTACATCCATAAGAAGTCCTTCCGACCCATGTGGGGTTGAGTTCTCCTTGTCATTTGGGAAACTAGCCAAGTATATTGAGCGGGCGAAGAAGGAGAGTGATCAGGATAACTCCAAAAAAAAATATCCCATTCACAACGGATCTGTTTTCCCTTTTTCTTTTCGGTTCCTTCGCGGAATCATGAGGCACTCCTAGCTAGGTGGATTTGAACTCTTCGGTTGGTTTGTGGTATGATTGGTAGAACTAGCTTAGGACTATTAGGTTGTGCATAGTTTTCTTAGTTTTCTTCCTTTTGGGTCATTTTCTTAGGTCTTTTGCATGCCAAGTTTGGTAGATTTAGGAAATTTTGTGTTCTTTTATGCACATTCTCCTATTTCGGCTATAGAGCTTATTTAATTTCCTTTTTTCTTTTTAGTCTTAGCTTAATTTGTAGTTGGTAATAGTTATGGGTTAAACTCTTTGGAAACCCTTACGAGAGCATACTCGTCCTCTTTGGCGACTTGGGGGTTAAAAGGGCTTGTTACTTGCGCTAAAAGTGACCGTGATTCCTACGAAAGTGAGTTAGCGTTTGGTTTTTGTTTTGTTTTGATTTTCTTTGCTTAAGGACAAGCAAAAGGCAAGCTTGGGGGATTTTGATTGGTCCATTTAGGACCTATTTCCTAGCTTCTTTTAGCTTGTATTATGAGCATTTTCGTCTTTATTTTATGTATTTTAGGGTGTTTTAGCTTAGTTTCGTATTTTATTAGGTTTTGTGTGTTTTAGTGGTAGTTTTGTTCTTTTTCTTAATAATTCGGCCAAAATATGTTTGTTTGAGTTGTTTCGTGTTTTGTGCAGGTAATTTCGGGTTTGGTACGGGTCGTGAGAGGTCCCGAATGGATCCCGAGGAGCCCGTAGATAGCATCGAGACCAACTCCGGGTCTGGAACCACTTAAGAAGAAGGGAGGGCCAAGAACTGAAGCCACACGACCGTGCAGTCTGACTCTGCACGGTCGTGCAGCCCCTCCTTCCCTTGACCACGACCGTGCAAGGTTCAACTGCACGGTCGTGCAACTTGCTCGTGCAGAGGTCAGAGTGCCTCTTTTGGAGTGCACGACCGTGCAGGCAAACGTTGCACGGTCGTGCAACTCATCCTTCGTTTCACCACGACCGTGCAAGGTTCAACTGCACGGTCGTGCAACTAAGTTGCACGGTCGTGCACGACCTGTGCTCGTGAAATTTTCAGTTTTGGCCGTGTATTTTACTTAGCCTTAGGGATTAATTTTGGAGTTAAGCTTTAGTTAGAAACTAATTTTCAGAGATTCTCTCTCGTAGTTTGGTAGTTTGAGCTCTCAAGAAGTGTAAGAAACCCACAAAAAAATACTTTAGAATTTTGATAATCAAAAGTTAGATTTGGCCTTTGTTCTTCAATCTTTAGTCTCCATTGAATCTCAAGTTTGCTTTGGTATGATTTAATTTCCAATCCAGGTATTAGTAGATTTTCATTGAAGTTTTAGATTGTAATCTCTTTAATTCTTGTTGTTATTTTAGATTTTGATTAAGTTTAGTTTGCTTCTTTGAATAGAATTAATTGTAGTTCATGAGATTTGCTTTAATGGCTCTTCCATGAGTGAGTAGATTCTTTTCTAGGGATTAGATAACTTGATGTTATTGATTTTTAAGGTTAATCATTGGATTGGTTTAGCATTTGAATTATCTTGATTGTATTTACTCTTGATTTCTTGAATCTTGCATGATATCTTGGTGAAGAGCTCATGTTGAGTTTTGGTGATTGTTGATGGTTTTGATGATTGCTTTCAAGATTTCTATGAGAATTTCTTAATTGCTAAAGATAGTAATTAGGATTGTGAATTGATAAAAGTATTTGATGAACTCGATTTTAGGTTTTGCTGCTTTGGCTATTCGACAGAGGTTAATTTATCATCTCCTAGAATTTCCTTTTGCCTAATCGAGAGAGGGTTTGTGATTGAGTTCATTAGTGCTTTTTGAATATTTATATTGCAATTGAGATGATTGAACATGGATTTATTCAATGATTGTAATTCTTCCGATTAAAGCAACATTAGGGAGTCTAATCCTTGGAATTTTAGTCTTTTGGTAATCAATTCGTTTTTAGATTTCAATTCGATTTCACATTCTCTCAACATAAAAAATAGACCCTTGGATCAATTTGATTACAACTAATCCTGTATTAGTTCCTTGTGGATCGACCCTAACCCCGCTAATACTGCGTATTAGTTCGTTAGGCTTTAATAAATTGTATATTTGTTAGGCAACTAGGGCCACGACATCGTAGCAGCAGATCATGGATCTACTCTTCAGAAGCTATCGAAGGATCCTTAGTGGATTCAGAGCTGGGATCCTCGCTCGATTGTTGAGGAAGGTCTTCTTTGGCCTCACCGGCTGTGAAAGCAGCACGGCGAGCCAGCTCAGCCTCAACAGCTTCCTTTTCTTCCTTCTCAGAAAGGACTTTGTAGTCCTCCTCAAGTCGAGCCCACAGATCAGGTTGATGCTGCTCGACTATTTCCCTCATCTTTCGAAGGACTTCGTCTTCGAAGATAGAGATCCCATCGACAACAGAATCAGCTGAAAGCTCACTCTTGAAGGTACGCCCCGCCTTAGAGTTGAGCCAGTTACGTTGTTGACAATCACCTCAAATTCAGCATCTCAAGCCTCCTCAGCCTCTTTCCTCAGCTTTTCAGCCTCAGCTAGGCTCTTTTGGGTAACCTCGAGACTCTCTTGAGCAGCTTCGAGGGAGTTAGCCAGTTCTTGTTGGGCCTTAACAACATCATTCTTGGCCTTAATATAATAGCGTCGTCCCGGGCATGGACGACGTCTTCCTTGGCCTTCTTCTCTGCATCAAAGCTCACTTGCAACTCAAAGAGCTTTGTGTTTGCCTTTTCATGATCACCCTGCACGATGGTATCAAGCTCTTCGAGTTTCCTTTGGGCCAAGGTAAGCTCGCTGCTCTTGTCCTTAAGTTTGTTCTTCTCCTCTACAGCCGTGTATAAGAACTTCGACACGGCATGCATCCGGATCGACATCTGCATGAACCTAGAGGTTAAAAAGCATTTTGAAAAATGAACAAAAATAAAGGAAGTGAGATGCCTACCTCGAGCCAGACGTCATGAAGATCTTCCAACTGGTGGTCGAGGTTCATATCAGCCAAACCTCTCTCATCCTCTTCAGAAAAAATCTTTCTGATACCAGCGGAAAACCCGTCGACGATGGTCTTCCTTGCTCAAAAAAGTTAAAAATTTGTGTGAGCCAACAGGCCCCCGTGACGGCTCGAGGGCAATATCGACAAAAACCTCAGAAGAAGGCTTGATTTTTTCTTCCTCGAGATGAGGAGTAACATCTTCTGTTGGTTCGTCAATGGTAGTGACATCCACCTGAACCTCCTCGACCTTAGAGGCGTTAGCCTTTTCCTTTTTCTTCTACTTCTTCGGCTTGGGCAAGTCGAAGGGATTTCCCTTGGTCGACCTTTTGTTCTTGACCTTGGTCGAAGGGGCAACTTTTTTCTTGTGTTTTGGATTCTGAAGAAGAATATGTTAGAGTTGTAAACTACCAAGGAAAAAAGACAAAACTAAGGATGAGAACTGTACCTCGGGAGCATCAGGGATGGGGATCTCCCCTGATTGAATCCTACGTCGAGCAGCGGCAACTTTGATGGAAGCAACACTAATAAGAGAAGGCATATTTGATGATACGTTACCTCGAGCAGCATCTGCAAGGGAAATGATGGAGCTAGTAAAAAACCAATTAGTGTAAAAAAATTAATAATACGTCGAGGGTAACCTACCCTGGTCGTAAGCACTACTCAAACCCATGGACGTAAGGAGTACCTCGATCCGGAGCTCGGTGGGGGAAGGGAGCCAATTCTTTGGGAAATATGTATTTACCCCCTGGTCATACTTCGAATCAAGTTGGCAATACAAGGCTACCAGAGCTTCCTCGGATGACATCTTGTTGACGTTGAGGTTATAACCAAAATTTGGTTCCCCGTCAAGCTGTAATACCCCAAAATTTTGGGCTATTTTAAATTTTATTTAATTAATTAATTATTTAATTAATTAGTTAATTAATTATTAATTGGTCATTTATCAATCTAACTTGATAGCAAGCCTAGTTATTAATCTTGGCCCAACTCCTCTACATTGCCTTGCCAAGAAAACCGCCCAAACCCACGGCCCCTTGACTAATTTACCTTAATTAAGTTATTCTAGTTTTACACTTAAAATATTAATCTATATCTATTTTGACCCTTTCCTAAAAAATTCATACTTTTTATCCTAAACTCACTACTAAAATCTAGGGAGAAAAACAAACCCTTTACTCTATTATCCCACACGACCTGAGTTTTTAAGAGGGATAATTCAACAATTGTTTACCATCTTTTCCCTTATCAAAACAATTCACAAAATACCTCTAAAAGAACCTCTTGCTTAGAATTACTGTAATACCCCGAAAATTTGGGATATTTTAAATTTTTATTTATTAATTAAATGTATAATCAATTGACTATTTAATTGATTATTATTTAATTAATTATTATTTTGTGTAGCAATCTAATCATTTTGAGCCTGGCCTTAACCTTTTTATTTTGTCTTGCCAAAACCCGAGCCCAATTGTTTCCTTTGATCCATATGTTACGCAGTCCATCCTTTTATTCTTTCTTTGTTCCATTAATTTCTTTTATTTAATATTATTAATTCTTTATCTATTTTGGCCCTATTTCCAAAATTCTATATTTATATCCTTGCCCATTTATTTTCTTCTTACTATTAAGGAAGCCTATTGTCCCTATTCATTTTCTGTTTTCCTAAATATTTTATTCTAAGTCCAAAAGGCCCATTTAGTTTGGACTGTTTTATTTTTATTTCTCTCTCTTTTTCTCAAATTGGGCCAATGACCCAATCTTTTCCTCTTATTTTAAGCTTGGCCGGTCCTCCTTGTTCAAATGGGCCAAGTATTGTTTATCCTTCCTTTTAATTTGATTAATTAATTCAATTAATTAAATTAATAATATTTTATATTAATTCAAACCTAGCCCAATTTTGCTATTAGCTAGGTCCATTAATTCCCTCCAATCCCTCCTAATACACGGCTGCCCTAGGGTTTTTCTAGGGTTTGTTTTTGTGCCTTCCTCTATATATACATGCTTAGTAACCTTTTGTTCCTAATTTTTGCTAAAGCTTTGAACTCCAAAAAAAATTATATTCTCCTCCTTTCCTCTCAAATAGCCGACTAAATTCACCAAAGTGTGAATATTTTTACCTTGGATAATTTAAGCGTTTAAAGGTAACTATGCTTTTCTGTTTTAATTTCGGTACTAGTTAATCACATAGTTTATTAGGGTATGATCATAAAAACTGTTAGGAATAATGTTCTAAAACTTCCTTAAGAATGTCGAGCCATATGAAATTTGTTCATGAATTTTTCTTGATTTATTTCATGTATTTTCTTGAATTATTATTGTTAATCTTGATTATTTAATTGCTATATTAAAGTCTTGAATTAGAAAGAATTAATTTTTTCTTGTTGTTCTAAAATGTCGAGTGTCTTGGAATAATTTTAGGAGCTTCTTTACTGTTTGATCTTTAATCAAGATTTATTTCATGGCGAAATTCGTCCTTCTCTTGCTTGAAACAATTTAATCTTTCAAACCGGTAAAACTGTCTAGATTTGGTTTACGAATTATTTAAGGAACTTAATCAATTCGGATGGCTACGAAATTTTAGGTGTAAGTCTGTAATAATGTTTTACATCTTTTGTTAAATTTTCGTAATTTTTAAAGTTCGTTTGCTATGGCAGAAAAATATGAAACTGATTTCAGACTAATCTGATTTATTAGTTATAAAATCACTTAAAAATAGTAAACGACGTTATTTCTGGACGAAATTTATGCAAGTTAAACCTTGAACTCATGTTTAACTCCCATCAAAATTTCCAGATTATTAGAGACCTTTAAACGGACGTTCCTAATTTAATTCTTTAAAATCAGACTGTGTAAAATAGTGTGATTAAAATTATTAAAACATGTTATCATTGAATTCTTGAATTTAATCTTGAAAATTTTAATGTTTAAAGTATGATCTTTAAATTAATATTATTCAGTTTAATTGCTAACCATTGATAATTGTATTTAATTAATTAAAGATGTAATTTTTGGTATTGTTGTTCATGAAGTTTTCGAGTGAGTCAAATTATGAAAAATAGGATTTTTATCATGTTTTGAGTAATTTATGATGTTAAATGTTACTTTATATGATTTATTGAATTAATTATATGATTAATTGATGAATTTACGTAATTGTTATATTATTCCTAAAATGTCGAGTGCCATGTTATTATTTTTATAAGATTATAGATAGTTAAATTTTAGGAATCATAAGTCTTATTATCAGGGATAAGTTTTAATATGAAGGGAAGTAATAATATGACTAAGGAATCGGTTATATAACAATGTTAAGGATTAAAAGATTATTGTTATTAATATTTATGATTATTACTATTACGGTTATTATTAGTAATATTATAATTATTGTTATTAGTATTACGACTAATATTATTATTATTATTATTATTATTATTATTATTATTATTATTATTATTATTATTATTATTATTATTAAGAAATCAGTAAGGACAAGTTATAATAAGATATAATAAGATATTAAAAAGGGTAAGAAAGGAAACAGAGTAAAAGGAATTTGAATCGTTTCGATCTCTGGCTAGGAAAGACTTGGTATTTAAGGTGGCCAATATACGTGCCGCACCTCTCTTTCCTGGGATTTCGAACATTTCATTTCCGATTACGGCCACCTAGTATTTCCCGATTCAAGAAGATATAAGATAAGATTTAAGATATGAAATATAAGATAAGATAAGGACGCCCATTCGATGATACACGAGTCGTCGGATTGGGTTAAGTCGATGCCACTGCTCCACGGGACGAACACACGAGTTCCCCCGCGCAGTTCTTGGTTCTAGAATATGTAGTCGTCTAAGTAGTAGTACACGAGCTGCTATTTAGGGGTTATGGCCATAGCTTAGGCTTAGTGGTGCACACGGGATCCACTACGGGTTGAATACACGAGTTCACCCCGGCATGTTTTAGGAAAGTTGTGGTGCACACGGGATCCACAACGAGTTATAGTGACCGGTCCGTTAAAAGATAAAGATGATATGATATGATTATAAAGTTAAGATGAATGATATGATATGATTATAAAGTTAAGATGAATGATATAGTATGATTACAAAGTTAAGATGAACGATATGTCATGATTACGAAGTTAAGATAATGTAAGGTTCAATATGATAATTAAGGTATAAGATCGTATGTAGTATAAGTTCAGTATTAGACGTAATGTATTATGATTGGTATAAGTCTTCCGCTGTGTATGTCTGTATATGTATAACTCTGGAATGTATGCATGTATAAATGTATTTCGTATGTATGCTTGTATTGTATACGTATTTTGGTACGTATCTCTAACCGTATTTTGCAGGTATTATTATACGTATTGTATACGTATTCTTATACGTATTTTTGTACGTATTTTTATACGTACCTTGTATGTACATGTGTTTGGAATATTATTTGCTGGCATGTTTTCCGTGTGTTATCCTATGCTATTATGTGTTTAGCGGTCCCTTACTTAAACGGGACAACCTAGTTACTCGCCACTGACGGTGGACCCCCCCTCAGTTTCAGGTGACGATGCAGCTGCTTAAATCGGGCTTCCGCTAGAATGGGCTTTGTGTGACAGAGGCTTTTAGTTTAACCCTAGTTGCTTAGAACATTTGATAGTTTCCATTTGACAATGGTTTATCCCAGCCTGTTGGGAAGACAGTTTTAAGTTATGTAATTTCGATCAATTATTTATTTATGTAGACCTTTGGATTAAAATCATTATTTAGTTAATAAAAGATGCCTTAAATTTTGAATATTTCATTTATAATTAGTTTAGATGTTTAAGTAATGATCCGTTGTCGATTTCCTTCGTCAATCGACAAGTCCAAAAAGTCGGTTCGTTACAATTACCCTCAAGATTGGAACAAGAAGCAAAAGAAACACCCAAAAGCCGTGTGATACTCATGAGGTTTTCGAACCAGAATCTTCATATTTAGGTAATTAGTTTGCTTTATTTAATCAATAGAATAGATTAGTAATATAATCCTTAGAATAGGTTTAGAACTATGTAGAATTGTTTAGAACTGTATTGATTAATTTTTGAACTATATGTTGTTGTTGAACCGTGTGTGTCGAGTGATGAACAAGATGTTCATGATGTTTTTCGAGCCTATTTACATGTTAAATCTATATTCCATGCTTAATCTATGACTCTTACTAGTTTAGATTGTTGAATAAATTATTGTTGAATAGCATGTATGTTGATCGTGTGTATGCCGTGAACCATGGCCCTTGTTCGAAAGTTTTCTTGATCAAAATATGATCTTTTTATTATAATCTTGATCTATTATTAATCTTTAATGATAATCTTGAATTAAATGTTAATCTAGTATAATTCTTGAAACATAAAGATTAAATCTTGATTTCTCTCTTGCTAAAACCGTGTGATAGTATGGCTTGAACAACTTGTATTCGAAATCTTGAATAATAGAGCAAAGTACTAATTTTTATTAATTAATTTAATATAATTAATTAAATCTTAATTTATCTAGAATTACAAAAGAAAGAATTAATCTTGTTTATTTTATGAAAAAGCCGAGTGGTGTATTTAAAATCAAAGAGTGGATTTTTGCTTGTTTCTTGATAAAAGATTAGTGTTTGAACTTGTTCTAGAGATTAATTTAATTAATGATTAAAAGCTTATATTTTATTTGAATTAAAAATATAATTATCACTAGTGTAGCTCGAAAATGTCGAGTGAAGTAAAGGAAATAAAAGGCTGGATTCTTATTGTTCAATTAATTAAAAGATCAGAATTTAGTTGCAATCTGGGACTATTTCAGTTAATTTAACTAGTATAAATTAATAATGATTATATGGATTTATTTGATGAGTTATGGATGTATTATTATTATGGAGGCAGTGTATGCAGGTGTGTAACGGGTAAGATTTCGACATCTGAATTCGTATTTGTAATTGATTTATATTATTGCATGGTGAATTTTTGCATGACTTTATGTTTGAACTTGTTGAATTGTTGGATTGATGATGAATGATGAACTAGCGTGTGATGTTGTCAAAGTTGTCGAGTATTTGAGTCCTTGTTTAGAGTTTTAAGTCAAGTAAAGATGAACGAGAATTAATAGAAGTCAAGTCTTGTAATTGAAAGTCAAATTGTGAACTGGGAAGTTGAACTTGAAAAGATAATAAACTATGATGTGACCGCCTATCTAGTGGCTAAAGTGCCATGAACATAGGTATAGTCGAAGCCACTGTCCCTTCTGCGGTTTTGGGGCAGTTCTAGATCCCAGTGCTCGGGAAGTAGATCCTTTGTGGTTGACCCAGCATGAGACAAGGAAAGTTGGGGAAGAGTTAAGGTTTTCCCTATGAGCATATGACTGTGTCATGGATTAGCACTTGAAATGAATTAGAACTTGAAAGTTAATAATGGAGTCTAGAAGTCTAGAATTGAGTTAAGCTTGTCTTGAGAGTCTTGCTTGGATTTCCTATTATGATTTATTTCCGCTGCGTATTTGAATTTGAATACTATAATGACTTGCTATGTTGTTTGAATGTTCTGTGAATTTATTCTAATTATTATGTCTCTAATTGTGTTCTACTGAATAAGTAGAACAATCTAATTACTCCCCACTAACTATGGACCCCCAAAATTCCCTTTTCAGGTACTGATGAAGAATAAGTGGGTAACGCAAGGGCTGGGATTTTGAGCGGCGAGATTAGTTGTTTAATTATTCTTTTATAATTCTGGCCTTTGTAATGGTGAATTTATGGACTTTCCTAATTTTGTTATTATTGGACTTTGGACACTTCTAATTGGTTTTGGATTATTTTATATTTACTTGAATAAAATTGCGTAGTTTAGAGCTTCCGCTGTTAGTACTAAATTTTGAATCATGAATTTCTAATTAAACTTTGATTCGTATTGTTGTTTTCTCCGAAAGCAACGCTGATAAAATACGGGTCGTTACACAAGCACACGAAGAAAAGGCCAGGAGTCCCCTCGAAAAACGAAGAAAACATTCTTCGAAAGTTAGCCTGGTTCGTGGATACACCTCTCACCACCCTATACCCTGATCGAGCCTAGAAGTAGAACCAACCCTTACCATGGTCGTCCGCTCGGCTCTCGACTAACTTCATGAGGTTCCTCCACAATCGAAGGGAAAGAGAAACCCCCAGTACTGAACAAATAAAAAGAAAAGAATTTATGCTCCCCCAAGTGTTTGGGGTAAGAGAAGTAATAGAAAGATTATATTCACGAAGAAGGGACTCGACAAATGAATGAAGGGAAAAACGAAGACCTAGCTCGAGGGCTCTTTTATAAAAAGCTATACAACCCTCGGTAGGAGAAGCTACAGTTTAAAGTTTCTGAGCCCTGACTACTATATACGACTAGGCTATTCGATATGTAGAAGCAAAGCTAGCCTTATCCCTTTTCAACAAAAGGTTAAAGTGAGGCGCCAGGAAAATGTATTTGGGCCCTCGTTCAGGAGGGATTGGGGTATACTCGACATCTTCTAAATCATAATCAATATTTTTCCCCAACGTCGAAGCTTACCCAACAATCATGATTCTAACAGCACCTACATCAATAGGACGTTGATAACTACAATGAACAAGAGTAGGGTAGGTTATCGAAGGTTCCCATGGAAAAGGGATTTCATCCTCCACTTCCCCTAGAGTTGACTCGTCAAATTTTTCGGTTGGAGGACGGAGAAGAATACCTTCAAGGACATTATGTGAATTGTCCCCTATATCTACGTCGACTCGAAGTACCCTAGAGAACTTAGGGGAAGGGGTCGGAGGAGTAATTGGCATGTCCAATACCTAATTATTCAAAATATAGAGAAAGGTACTCGACATGACAAGGACTCTTTATTCAAATAAATTACAAAGAATGGAAAGAAAGACTTACCTCGAAAAGACTAGAAAACGGAGAAAGAAAGTTGCAAAGGAGCAAGAGACGACCTCGAAAAAGAGCAATAAACTTCTAGAGAGAAAAAATTTAAGGGAGATAAAGTGGATGGTGAAAATGAGTCAATTGTGCTTATACATAAGCAACGAAGGAAGCTGGAGGGTTTTGCCTCGATATAAAAAGCGAGTGACATCATCATGACTCTCTTTTGGGCCCCGTGTTGCAATAGTAAGGCCCAAATAGAGGTTGTCGTGGTCAAAGCATGCCAAAACAAGATCAAACTTTACCCTGACAATCACCAAAATGCCATCAGCAAGGCTAGCATCCCGAGCTAGTAGACGTTCAATAACCTAGGGTCCTCGAGTACTAGAATACCTCGAGTAGCTGGGTCAATATTAGCCTCAGGGTCCTCGGGTGCTAAACCACCTTGGGTAGCTGAGGAACTATTGGCCTTAGGATCCTCGAGTACTGGGAACCTCGAGCAGCTAAAGCCCATAAGCCCTACAATGGTAGACACCCCCGTCGAGGGTTTAGGGGAGGCTGCAAGAGTGTTATGTTGAGTAGTTGAGCCTCATTAGACCCAGGGTCCTCAAGGACGTTCATCTTAAGCCAACACTAGAAGCCCTACAATGGTAGGCACCACCGTCGAATGTTTAGGGGAGGCTGCAAGGGTGATACGTCGAAGTAGTTGGGGGCTCATTAGCCCCAGGGTCCTCAAAGACGTACACCTTAAGCCAAAAACTCAAGCTCTATGATAGGGAGCATTGTAATATCCCGAAATTTCGGGATATTTTAAATTTTTCTTAATTAATTAAATATTTAATTAATTAATCATTTAATTGATTATTATTTAATTAATTATTAACTTAGTTGTAGCTATCTAATTATTTCACCTTGACCTTACTTTAGCCCAATCATCAAACCCGAGCCCAAACTTTTTACCTTGTCTTGCCAAATAGGGCCAAAGCCCAAACCCTTCTCTTGTTAAACCCACGCCCCCCCCCCCTTATTAATTTCTTTTATCTATCCTTTTCTATTTTATTCTATTTACAACCTAAACTAGTAAACTATATCTATTTGACCTTTTCTAAAAATCCTATTTTTACCCTAACTTCTACTACTTTGACTACTAGATTTTAGGAAACAATAAACCTCCCCCTAATATTAAAACCACACGGCTAACCATAGGAGAACAATAACAAAATTGTTTTATTATTTTTCCTTCCAAGAATCAATCACAAGAAAAACTCTTAAACTCTTTCTCTATTCATCCAACCATCAAGATTGCAACAAGAAGCTTAAAGAACACTCAAGAACCGTGTGACACCCTAGTATTTTCGAGCCCTCTCTTTTTCTTTGTTAGGTAATTAGATTGCTTTATTTAATCAATAGGATAGATTAGTTATATAATATTTAGAATAGGACTGATCATGTTTAGAATAGGTTTAGAACTATATAGAATTGATTAGAATTGTGTAGATTTTATTTTGAATTATTTGTTGACATGTTTTAAAGAATGTCGTGTGGCTTAGATACAATTCCATGATGTTTTAACAAGTTTATTTCATGTTCTTGTTATGTTCTATGATTGTTTTACGATTCTTGCTAGTTTAGAATTGATGAAATTAGTTATTGAATAATTATGAATGATGATTGATTATGTGCCGTGAACCATGTGGGTGTTCGAGTATTGATCTTGATAGAAATCTTGAACCTTTAATTAAAATCTTGATCTAATATTAATCTTTGATAATAATCTTGAATTTAATCTTTAATTTAATTATGATAAGAGAGTTTCTTGAATTTAAACTTGATATTGATATTAACCAAGAAAGCCGTGTGAGATTGGTGCATGAAAGGATTGATTTTGTTCTTGTTTTGGTCCAAACTTGATGATTTAATGTTTAAAGCATGATATCTTGATTTATTATTAAGTTTATGTGATTAATTGTCGATAATTGTATTTAACTAAATTAAAGTGTCAATTTTGGTGGTTGCATCCAATAATGTCGAATGGTTTATAACATTAAAAAAGGAATTTTTATCATGTTTTAAGCAATATTTGTTGATGATTGTTAGTTTATAGGATTATTTGTTTATTCAATTGATTTATTAAATTGTTTATATGATTATTTAAGAATTGAATTAATTATTGTTTTATTTAGTGAATGTCGAGTGGTACAAGTATTGGACTAGAGTTTTGAGACAAGTTAAGTTGGACTAGAATTGATTAGAAGTCAAGTTGTGTCAATAAAGGATTGAATTGTGAACTAGAATTGAGAACAGAATTGTAAAATGGAAAAGATGATTAACTATGAAGTGACTGCCTATCTATTGGCTAAAGTGCCATGAACATAGGTATAGTCAAAGCCACTGTCCTATCTTCGAATTTGGGACAGTTCTGGATCCCAGTGCTCGGGAAGTAGATCAAACGTGGTTGACCCGGCATGAGACAAGGAAAGTTGGGGGAAGTAGATCTTCGTGGTTGACCCCTTACGAGCATATGGCTGGTCACGGATTAGCACCTGAACTGAATAGAACTGAAAGGTCGATAGTGGTGTCAAGAAGTCTAGAACTGAATAAGTTAATTCGGAAGGTCTCGGTTTATTATGTTATTACGATTGTTTTCGCTGCGTACTTGAATGATAATGTCTATGTATGATTTCTTGATGAATTGTTGACTGCTTGGGTTATCTGTTCTAATTATTATATTTCTAATTGTGTTCTACTGATTAAGTGGAACAATCTAATTACTCACCACTGACTGTGGACCCAAAAATCCTTTTCAGGTACAGGTGATGATTGATTAAGTTACGCAAGGGTTGGGATTGTGTGCAAGATAGCTTAGTAGTTTATCCTGAGGATCATTTCTAGCTTTTGTATTATTATTATTAGTGGACTTTCTCCTTATTTTGTAGTAATAATGGACGTTGGAATCTTATTAATTTTGGATTATTTAATGATTTATTTGAATAATGTGAATTAAGTTTAGAGCTTCCGCTGTAATTAATGAATCTGCTAATAAAGGTTTTTAGTTAATAATGATCTGTATTGTTGTTTTCTCCGAAAACAATGCTGCTAAAATACGGGTCGTTACAAGCATCCTTGAGTACCTTGGCTCACCAACCCAAGGGCTTAGGATTACTCGAGGTGCAAGCACCCTCGAGTACTTTGGCTCACCAGCCTCAAGGGTACTCGAGGTGTAAGCACCGTCGAGTAACTTGGCTCACCATACCCAGGGATACTCGAGGTGCAAGCACCCTCGAGTACCTTGGCTCAACAGCCTCAACAATACTCGAGGTGCAAGCACCCTCGAGTACCTTGGCTCATCAGCCTCAGGGATACTCGAGGTGCAAGCTCCCTCGAGTACCTTGGCTCACTAGCCTCAGGGATACTCAAGGTGCAAGCACCCTTGAATACCTTGGCAGGCCTAAAAATATTCAGAAAACCCCAAATTCCTAAAAATACTAGGGTTAGGTACCCAACTGATACGTAAATGCGAATGCATGGACGACATGTGTCACGAGTAAACATGTCAAACAGGTCGGGTCGGGTCGGGTTATGCTAACTTGATATCGGTTTTGGGTTACTGAAAGCGGGTTGTTATCGGGTTCGGGTTTTACACATCTTATTCATGACCCAGATCTTCCGGGTTCAGGTTTAGAGTTTTATAACCACAGTGTTATTTTGTGTTCTAAATTTAATATTTATAACCTCATTTATTAAAAAAAATCTAAATTTGTTTCTTAAGTAACAAGAATTAATAGATAGTGTCTTTTAGAATCATTTTCAACAAATAAATAATCAAAATGACAATTTAGAAATTTGATAGTAAAGGTTTAATAGTCTAATGTTATAGAAATTATTAAGAAATTATAAAAATATTAAAAAGTGCTTAACACACGGGGTTAAACTAGGTCGGGTAAAAAATTAACGGGTTTTAGCAGGTTTGAAAAGACGGGTTTAAACGGGACAAAAATCTTAAAAATTTTGTCAAAACCTGCTATTTACGGGTCGGGTTACTCGGGTTTTTCAGGTCGGGTCGAAAATTGACACCTCTAGTCACGGGCCAAGCCCACATGATAGCTGTCACCAACATATCCCAAAGCCTAACCGGGTGACACACGTCTATAAAAGGATCAGTCAGATCATTTTATTAGTATCTCTTCATATTCGAGTATTCTACATACTTTTGACTAGGGGTTTCAAAAAAAACCATAACCGTTAATCGCGTAACCGGTACTTTTTAATGATTATTTACCGAACCGTGGATTTTTAACGGTTACGATTACCGAACCGTTAAGATTAACGGTTACGATACGGTTAACAGTTTTCGTAAACGGTTAACCGTTATTTTTTTTAAGAGGCATTAAGTATGCTTAGCTCAATTTTTAAATGGCCTAAATGCATTTATTTTAACAAACCCACATATGTTCCTAACCCTATTACCCCCATATGCATAACTATGATTCATTTATCATTTTGTATTTTCATCTTCCATCATTTGATTCATCTTCCATCATTCTCAATAGTTTCGTGGTTAACAGTAACGGTTAACTGTTTGCTAATTGTTCGGTTTCGGTTACAAAATGCTAGTAATCGTTTTAACGGTTAACCGAACCGTTAAGCCTTAACGGTTCGGTTAAGCATTAATTAATGAACACCCCTACTTCTGACTACTTTTTATTCCAACCTCTGAAGCATCGGATGGGCATACCCGGGATCCACCCCCGGGTTCGTGACCTTACCTTGTTCTGCAGGTTAAATCACGAAGAGGAGCATCACATACTTTATTAAACACATTAGACACACTCGTTCATAGGGAGAAGTTCCAAAGCAGGAAACCACCCTTTCATGGCCAAATAGTAGTGCAAATTAGCATATGAGATATTGTCTCTATCTCACCAATTAAGTCATAGTATATGTCTTTGTATAATATATTTCATGTCAGTGTTTAACCAATAACAACCCTATTTTTTACATGACTCATGTCCGTTTTAGGTCCTGAAATCATCAATATCTTTATTATTGTTGTTCATTTTACATAATTGCTCCTCTCGCCAATTAAGTCACATACATTGCATGCCTATGTATATATTATGTGTCATGCTCAACTGATAACATGTCTATATTCTACCTTTCCCATGTTCATTTTAATTTGTCCTCAAATTAATTTACATACTGCTTTTTTGTCACATGAAACCTTTTAAACGCTTTTTTTTTGTGTGAGGTGAAGCTTTTTAAAAAAAAGTTTAACAACTTAAAACTTTAAAACTATTTTTTTTTGTCTGATGAAACCTTAACCTTATTTTTCAGCGTTGACTATTCTTTTCCGACATTGACTCTGTCTTTTGTAATGACTGAAGACTGCACACCTTGATTTGTTTCTTGCTCCTTTTCACATGTTTTTATCTCTTGATCTTCATCATGTTCCTTCCTCATTTTCTACTTTGAACTTATTTGAAGGCCTTTGAGACATCACTCTATGCGTAAGATCTCGCAAAAAGACGAGTCAACGTCGAAAGTATATATTTTTTTTTTGAACAAAAGGGACCAAATATATTTTTTTAAAAGGTTTTATCTAACAAAAAAATAATTTTCAAAAGGTTTTATGTGACAAAAATTTATTTCAATTTTTTCTTTTAAAAAAAGTTTACATTTTGAGGTTGAATCCTAAACCGAGTGAATCTATGAATGGTTTCAAGATTTGCAGTTGAGCACTTGAGCTAAGCTTAGCACTCTTTCTTCTAACTGTACACGACGCAGTACGCAACACAGAATCAATTTAGTGTTTAAGGTTGAAGAAAATCACCAAAAATGGGGTTTGGAAGCCTAAGATCTCTAATTCGTCCCATTTCAAGAGCACTCTCTACTCATTCCTCTAATTTTCTTACTCAAACACCACAATCATCTGCTCAATTTCTCTCCAAATTTCTTTCTCCAATACATCAATTACAGCAACAACCAAAATCAAATTTTGGGTACTTCACTTCTCGATCAGTTCATCTTGAATCTCTTTCATCATTTGCCCCAAAACCCTTTGACCCATTAACGACTACCCTCTTCCCCAAACGTCGCCCTCAGGATAAGCCTAGCCGCAAGCGCTCTGGCATTCGCCCTTCTGGTGATTTTTTTTTTTTTTTTTGAGTGTGTGTAAAGTTTGTTTTGATTGGTTTTTTTTTTTTTTTGTTATGAATTTTGTTTGAATTACTTGTGGAATGCGTATATATTCGGCCTTTTAAAATTAGGAGCTTAGGGTTTTAATGGTTGTTTGTTGTATTAGTGTAGGAATGTCTTTGATGCAAGTTAATGATATTGTGGAAATTTTATTTTGTGGCATTTCTTATAGTACTTATTTAGTATGAGTTTTGATCCCCCCCTCTCTCTATCAGTATTAGTATTTCAATGTCTGTGATACAGGTTATTGTTTTTGGCATTTATCAGGCCCATCTTAGTAGAGATTCTACTTTACTGATGTATGTTGCATTTGTATTTTAATGCCTCTGATGCAGGCTGTGTGGTATTGTATTATTTGCAGCATTTCTTAGGCATTTTGAAGTAGGATATTGGTTTTTGCAGTTGTGTAGTGTTTCTTTGTCTGTGGTACAGGTTATTGGTGCTGTGGGATTTTATTGTTTGTGAACTTTGTTTTCCTGGCTACTTGTTGGGATATATTGGTGAAAATTTTGGCTGATTTTGAGGGATTTCAGTGTCTTAACATTGTAATGAAATTTTATCATACACTATGGTGGGTAAATGACCGAAAATGACTTGGCGGGAAGGAGTTAGAAAAGATATGAAGCAAATGGATTTACAAGAGATTGAGGCTCTCGATCGTACGAGGTGGAGGAGGAAAATCCATGTGGACGACCTCCTGGAATAATCGCTTTGGTTCATATAGCCGACCCCACTTATGGGAATAAGGCTTTGATTGATTAATTGATTGACTATGATGGGTAAATGAGTGAAGGGGTTTCAATAAGAACGGTGTGCTCATATTTGAGGCTCCAAACCTCTGCTTTGTGCCTGGTTCCGAGAAAATATAACCAATTGAGCCAAAAATAAAACCTTGAGCACCTAGGTTTTGGTGCTCCAGGGTGCACCTAAGAAGTAAGAATCAGCCTTTGGGCCATGCTTTGTTTTTATTGTTGTTTAACATGGCCCTTATTAATATGAATCTTGCATTTTTTTGGGTAATGCATTAGATTTTTGGGCGTTTTGTTCTATAGTTTATTTTTGATCTATTTTTGTGGTGAAATTTTGGGATGGGGTTTGATCTTAAATGCATGCAGGGCCATATGCTTGGGTTAAGCATGTACCTGGAGAGGCTGTTCCACCAAGTCAACCTAATGAGGGGAGTGTCAAGTTGAGGAATGAGAAGAAACGACGAAGGCAACGCCGTGAATTTATCAAGGTATGGTCATATACTCACCTTTATGTTAACCTTTAAGATTTTTGTCAGTGATAAGTTGTAATAATATCGTGCAAGGCTGATGAGTGTTGACTCCTCTCTCTAAAACATTAAAAGTGCAAGTGCACGCTAGAGTCATCAATCATGTCTATAGTCAATTAATGTCCTTGACTACATCCAATAACCAAGATCATGAAGCTAGGCTGACCAACTTGTTGCATAAGAAGCACAATATCGAACATGTTGTTAGAGTGGGGAAAAACTATTGTGCTGTAAATCGCAACGGAAATGGAGTTGGGTATAGAAAAAAATTAAGTATGAAAATAGAAAATATAGTAATATTAATATTACTAACAAGCTAACAGCTTTGTATGTCGAATCTTTATACTTAATTCAACAAAATAATCTAAAACTTAAGGTTGAAAGATGTTAGATGAACTCATTAACACTGGTCATTCTTAAAACAGAGAAAGGGACCAAAAACAATTGAAGTACCCAAAAACATGAAGTGTGGATTGAAATTGTGACATGCAACCAAGACTAATGTATAATGTAAACGGAAACCACTGGGCTTTCCTCAATGTTGTTAATTTTCATTGAACCATTTTTTTATGAAGCTCGTTTTTAAAGAAGAAATTGGGATTCTGAGAATGGAGGCCCCTTTCATTGCTCACTTTGTATTGGTTATTAGCTTGCTGTACTGCTAACCATTGTGCTAATTGTTTATGTATCTCCAACCTCTAGAGTTTGCATTTGCATCTCAATGTTCTCTATGTATTTTCAGTACGACTGGAGCTATGGAAACCATTGCTCACTTTGCATTGGTTATTAGCTTGGCGTGCTGCGAACCATTGTGCTAATTGTTTATGTATCTCCAACCTCCAGGGTTTGCATTTGCATCTCAATGTTCTCTATGTATTTTCAGTACGACTGGAGCTATGGAAACCATAGTCTTTCCCTTACATCATGTTCTCTATTGCTTTTAAGCAGTTTATAGAGTTAATTTTGTAATAGATGATTGACGTGCAATGGTTTGGTTGCCATGATGGCTGGCCTTAAGCAGTTGTGTGAATCTAGAGCATGCATTAAAATTAAATTGAAGGAGATACTGTGTAATTTTATTTGGCAGAAAAGGATGAGAAGTTTAGGTGGATGGCAGTTTTAGACAATATCTTGGGACCAGGTTGGATCCGCGCTCTCTAGGTTCTAGAAGAATTCACATAACTGATGTTGCATGATGTATCATTAGGTTGGTTTAATAATTTCATCCAAATTCTATATCAGCGTAGTTTGTGAAAAGATAGTATTATTTTGTGAATCTGTAAGAAAATATTTAGTGGATATTGGAGAATTTGGTGAACTTAAGTGTAAGAGGGCATTCTTTCTTCTCTATTTTTGGGAACCATTATAAATAGTTGATGAGATGAGTTGAGATGGACAGTGCCTGGGATAAACAGTCTCATTTTCCATTGGTGTTTTGACAAGTTTGCCATTTTTTGTAATGCGCTAATGCTTACTTGTAGTCCTCTTCATCCTGGGTGCACCACTTTTTATAAAGTTAACCTGAGCTGCAGTTGCCTTGGATCTTGGATTCAAAGGGTGCATCTATATATCAGATGGCAAGGTAGTTATAGTGACTGAACTTCATTGGAGCTTTTGGGATGCTCAGGACAAAATTAGGGCATATATTTGCTAGGAGACTAGAAAGAAGGCACAATTTGTTTAGTTTCCAATGATTGGCCTAAATTTTGCAATGGGTCTACTATACATCCGGATGCATGTAGAGGTATGTGCATCCAAGGTGTTTTATTACTCATTTTAAATAATTATGCTCATTTTAAATTTTATAATGAGCAAAAAAAACTATAAAATGAGCAAAATTACCCTTTGATGTGCCATACACCCGAATGTATGCAAAAATTTCTATAAATTTTGAGCTTGGCTGTAATCAGACTTGTTTGGAGCTAAATAGTGTCTTCATTTCATGTTCCTCACATATCTTCATTTAATGATTTACAAAACATAAGCTTAGGCTGCTTGGTCCGCTTGGAAAATGTGTCTAGCATGAAGGACCAATGATGGTTGGCTTGTGAATATTGGTTGTTACATGTTGGTTTTATGGTTCAATTGACAACTTGGACTTGACTTTTAAAGGATTACTGGCTCCTAGGTTACCACTCCAAGGGTCCGTTTACTTGGGTGTAAAAAGTTTTCGATGTAAAATGATTTTCCATGAAAAACATTTTACGATGGAAAACTCATTTTCGTTGAAATTTTCCAATGTTTACTTGAACGGAAAATACGTTTTACTCCCAAATTTGGGGGAAAATGTTTTCAATAGGGTGTAAAATGAGTTTTCAGCCCAAGTTTTACATTTTAATTTTTCACCCAAAGTAAACGAAGTAAAATAGGGAAAGTATTTTCAGGGAAAACATTTTTCGCTCTAGTAAACATGGTTTCATGGATAAGAAAGAGTAAGGAAGGCAGATTAACTTATGTACCTTGCTGATGATATTTGCTTTTTAGTTAGCAACTATTAGAGCTAAGAATGGGTCTTGCATGCGCAAGAGTCAACTTGGCACAACATGAGTTGGGCTCGTGTTGGCATGGCACAAAAGGCACGTTGATAGGCTGTAGGTTTGCATGTACTACATTTTAACAATTTGGGACAAGCGCAAAGGGCCGGCACCTGGCCTGTCCTGCATGCTAGAGTTCTCTCATTATGAGTAAGGCACAACGATACAATATGAACTAGCCCACCATGAAACACTTTTTTGGGCCATGCGTGTGCATTTTTTTGAATAAAACTTGATAGGAATCCGACACGGCATGACCTTTTTCGTCGTTCTAGTTATGGTCAGCTATAGCACGAAATACACAAGCGTGACATGTGTGCTGTTGCGGCACAACCCTAGCAAGTACCAACGATGGAGGGGAGAGGAAGGAAAGAGGTGGATAAGGGAGGTGAGGGAAGTTGTCCAAGTTTTCATAACTTATGACAGTATGTTGGCCTGTTAGTCTCTTTTAACTATATTGCTCATATAAACTCATGTTAATGAATTATATGACCTCTATAATCATGTTGTTTGCTATCCTTCACTTAATGTCATATGACAATACGTGCTATCTATGGTGCCAATGTTGAAGCAATTTGTGCATGGATTAATGATCAATTATGGATTAGCATTGTGACTTTTTTGCCAAACAACGTCTTAATTCTTTTGTTTTCTTTTAATAACTTCAACAGGCTGAAAGAAAGAAGCGAAAGGCCCAACTGCAGGAGGCAAACCGAAAGAAAAGGGAGAGGAGGATCGAACGGAAGATGGAAGCAGCTGCCAGAGATAGGGACTGGGCTTACAGACTTACGGAGTTGCAGCGACTTGAGGCTGATCAAAAGAAATCAGCAGCCTCTTAACCTGCCGGCCAAGAACTCTATTGTTCCTTTTTTTCTTGTGCTGGCGGGATTAGAAGAGCCTTTGTTAGAGGTCATAGTTTGAACTTTTGGCGATTTTTAAAGCATCATAGACTCGTTAGATTCTGTTTTTACCTCTACTTTGTGATTTTTTTTTTTAATATAATTATAATAATAACAAATTGTGCTTTTTATGTGCATGATTTGGGATACTAATTACAGGGTATCCCCTTGTAACTACTTGTCTAGCCTTGTTCCTGAGAATCAAAGCATTCCTTTTACTTTGCAAAACTATGAATCCAATGAAAAGCTTAGAAGAAGAGTCATAGAGAGAACTAAAAGCAAAATAAGAATCTCTCACATTAGATTGTTATCCAAATTTACTCGATTTTCATCTAATGCTGATATAATGAGACTAAAGATTTTCTGGTCAACACAAATTGCTTCTTTTTTCTGTTTTACAAAGTACTTTCTCTGTCTCTTTATGTTTGCAGACATAAAAGATTTTTCACTTTTTAAGGTGTTTGTATTAAATAGGTAGGTAGTATGTGAGGATGAGAGAAAAGTAGGGAGTATGTGTAGGATTGTATGACTTTTACGGCTCGTTTGGTAGTTGGTCATAAATTGAGGTAATGAGAATGAATTCATATCTAAATTTAGAAGGAAAATTAAAATTTATTTCCATTTAATATTACCGTTCCACATGGTAATGGAAAATAAGAATAAATTTTTAAGTTTGCGAATGAAAAATATGTTTTCCATAGAGATTTTAAAGTTTCTCTTTAACAGATTACACTTTAAATCCATTACTATTACTATAATTCATTACCAACAATAGCTGTTAAAGGAAATGTAGCAATCTCTTAGAGATAACAAAAAATAATATCTAGTAATCTTTTAGGGACAGATAAAGCAAATTCTTTTGCTAAGCTTTCTTTTTTTTTCTTTCTACAAAACAGGATAACATTAATTACTTGCATTCATTTAATTAAAATTGGGGTGAAAAGGAATAGCATAACTTAAAAATTCATACAATCATTCTCTCTTTGTGAGATTTCTTTATTGGGAGGTTGGAGTTTTTTTTAATTGTAATTTGTTTGAAACCGTTTGTCATATTACTTTGCAATGGGCGTTGGAATCTTGATTGAGTTTTAAGTCATCGAATTGTGTTCATTATTTTCAAAACTATGTCATGATAATATACTCTCTTACAAAAGGTTGCATGATTCAACAAACAAACGCAACATGTGCAGTATTGTCACTTCAAGATTTCTAGTTCATCAACATAGTAACAAACATTTACTTGATATGGTTAAATGGTAATCCTTTAACCCATACTTTCTTAATACCTATTGTGCATACTACCTCCCATATGAATAACAATCTTCCCTAAAAAAAGTGCACATTATTGTACAAAGTAAATAAACCATTTAAAAAGAATGAGAAGATATTATTAGTGGTATTGAATCACTCAACAGAACGTTATATTGCTCAATTAATATTTTCTACACAATAAGTTACAAACTTACAATGAATCTTAAGAAACAGCGACTCAACTGAGAGTTCTTTACAGTACCAAATATCGCCCACTTCAGAACCACCTTATAGTTATAATATAGTACAAGATATCTTCTATTAACTAGAGAGTGAATTTTATTCAATTTACTATTTTTTTTATCCAAAAAAATAAAAATAAAAAACATGAAATATTTATAAGAAACATAAGAACGGAAAAGAATTATTTAATGTTACAACACAACACAATACAACACAACAATACAATAAAAGAATATAGTAAAAGAAATTGAATCACTGAAGTAGAAATGAAGGCATGAATCAGCTCCAGAATTCCCGGTGTTTAATCGAGCATGTACGTCCATCATCAACCTCGTTATTGTAATCGATTGTCCATTTTTCAAATGTACCGTCTACAAAATCATAGTAACCTCCATGGAGAGAAAGCATGCCCTTAACAACTTTTTCTTTGATCCAAGGGTATGTAAGCAAGTTCATTAGTGAATGATTGATTGATTCCTGTCATGTAAAAAAAGTAATCAGCAAGTACCTTAATTATGTATTTAATAGCAAGAAATTATGCATAAGTTGAAATTCGTCATCGATTTTAAACTAATGAGTTTTGCATTGCTGTGCACCTTCTCGCAATGTCGACACTGTTGATCAAAACCAAGGTCGGAAGCAACAGACTTGGTGATTGCCCGTGCTTTCTTGCCAACCGTAACCCAACTTTTAATGAAGCTCCTGATGTTAACAACGGGAAAAAATATCTGAGAATTGGTACTGCTTAATGCTCTCTATGTCGCTACGTTTCTATTCTGGGAGACAAAACTTATACTAACTCCGCTTCATTTTAAACCCAATGTTTTGATATAAAGTAGGGAGGAAACATGTCAAATCGTTGCGTTTAAAAAGAAACAGAGGTAGTATATATTTTGACCACAAATTTCAATTGCTATATAATACGATGTAAAAAGAATCATCATGTGGGGTCTTGTTAGATTCGCCGTAACATATATAATCAAAATATTAAGTTTTATAATTTTTTTCATTACACAATTAAAATCATTTAATGGTCAAACGTGAGTTTTGGGAATGGAGGGAGGGTGTGGGCATGCTAACCTTGAATCATCTTCTTCATCCGCCATACCAATGAGGGCACGGATTCCGCCACAGCGGCTATGGCCAACAATCAGAATATTCTCAACCTGGCAAGAAGAAAAACCAGTTAGCATGATTTTCCATACAGAACCAAGGACAAATGTAAAGTTAATACTTAAATACTATTATTGATCTGAAACTCTTAAACGAAATAGTATTGTTGAAATTTTAAGACTCCACACAAAAAAAAAATGCTTCCAGTTAATATTTCCAATCCTCCTTAACATCACTTCCCTTGTCAAACACAACTACAGAAGGTACAACATGCAACTTACCAAAAGAGCATTAACAGAGAATTCAAGTGCAGCTTTCGTCTCACAGGGCCCACTCTTACAAAATATGAAGAGAAATGTCAGTTAGTTCCAATTCAGAAATCTCAATATACAGTTGTACACTACTATCTTCAGCGGTGCAAGGAAAAGTTGTGTGTATACCTCAAAAGGTGGCACCAAGTTTGCGACATTTCGCACAATGAAAGCTTCGCCAGGTTGAAATCCAAGGACGTAAGAAGGGCATACTCTAGAATCTGCACAGGCAATAACTGTAAACTGTTTCCGAAAATGTCAGTCAGCAATCCCATTTTCAGACTTCAATCTAAGAAGCAAAATGAGGTGAAAAATAAGCAGGTGAAGATTAGATTATGTAGGTAAGTACAGAAAAGCAACAGCGAGTAAAATCCATTATGAAAACACAGGCACAAACCTTGGGTGACTGAATCTCGGCAAGGTTCTGATAGTGTTCTAGGTTCCCCCTTAATAATCAAAAAATACGAAATCAGAATTTGATTTATAAGAAAACACATGTACCTTTTCTAATCCAAGGCAGAACCAGAAAAATTACAATTACACTTACAAGTATTTGTCCCTCTTGAAGGTCAAAAACCGTTCTTTTAAGTCACTAAATGGACCATGACCATTTGGAGTTTCTTTTATCACTTTTTCCTCGTTATTCTCAACCTCCTTAGTCAGCTGAGGAGATATTCTTGAAGCTTCTAATCTCAGAGGAGTAATCCTGGAATGCAAACAACGTGTTTAAGGTGATACATTGAATGTAAATGTACTCTTGCAGTGTTCTTGCTACATCAATGATATCAAATAAAACTCAAAAAACCAAATGACCTACACACATGACTTGATGCGAGAGCATAGACCTTGGCTCCTAATCTGGTCTTGGTCAATCCGATTGCCATAGTTTTTTTTTTTGTTTTTTTTTTTTTGTGAGGGGGGTTGATTAGCATAAATGATTCTTGCTTGGAATATTTGTTAATAATTGTGTTTCCGTTTCATAATTTCACATGTGAAGTATGGTTTATACTAGGTGTTAAGGAGGATTAGTACAATGAAAATGCTTAAGAGGAATACAAATCATTTAAGCAAAATGCCAAAATATGCATTTTGATTTTTGAACTTCTTCTGGTTTGACCAAACCAGCATGCCTGATCAGATGAAAGGCATAAGATTGCTAGTTTTACACTTTATCACCTTGCTTCAATGGGCGTCATTGCCTAGACAACGGCTGGGATCTAGTGGACTTAAGCTAAGCCGGACTAAGAGAATGTATCTAGAATGTTGTTTTGGGTCACAGAAGGGGGCAAATAATGTTATGGTGAGGTTAGACGGGAAAGATCTAGCCACAAGTGAATGCTTTAAATATCTTGGGTCAATCATCCAAAAGAATGGAGATATTGACCAAGATATGACTCACAGGATCAAGTTGAGTGGCTTAATTGGAAAGCAATCACAGGAGTGTTGTGCGATCGAAGCATAACCTTAAAGTTGAAGGGAAAATTCTACAGGACCGCTACAAGACCAGTGTTACTCTATGGTACAGAATGTTTGGCTTCGAAGTAGGAGCACATCCAAAAGGTAGGGGTTGCAGAGATGCGTATGTTAAGATGGATGTGTGACAACACTCTACAAGATAGAATCAGAAATGAAGATATCCGTAGGAAAGTTGGTGTTGCGGATATTGCGAGCAAGCTAAGAGAAAATCGTTTGTGTTGGTTTGGGCATGTAACACGGAGACCCCAGGGAGCACCGGTACGAAGAGTGGAAGAGTGGGATTAGGGGGATTTCACACGTGGTAGGGGGAGACCAAAAATGACTTGGCAAGAAAGAGTTAGAAAAGATATGAAGCAGATGGATTTACAAGAGATTGAGGCTTTCGACCATACGGAGTGGAGGAGGAAATTCTATGCGGACGACCTCCGGAATAATCAATTTGGTTCATGTAGCCGACTCCACTTAAGGGAATAAGGCTTTGATTGATTGATTGATTAATTTACCTTGATATTTGTCCTTACTATTTGCATTTTAGCTTATTAGTTTCTAGGTGGTTTTTGTACTCGAATAGGGACAAAATAGATTAAGGGGGTAGTAGTATATATAATAGGAAGGGGAGGATAGAAAGGGATTATCCATAAATTGTGTTGTAAGGCTTCGGCTTTTTGAGAGTTGTGACCTCAAGTCACTTTTGGAGATTTGCAACCTAAAGTTGCTAGCTATCCTTTGGGTTAATCTTTCTGAGCTTATTATTCAAATATTAATCACTGTTCTCTATTATTATCATTCGTACAATACACTACTGCTACTGATTGTCTTCGCAATTCTCCATTAGGCTGTGCAATTTTCCAGATTTGAGTCTTCAAATTTTCTGGTCCATTACAGATAACCGGCTGAATTGGTAAATGGTTTTCTTCCATACATACTCTATAAATAGAGAATGAAGATTAACATATCACATACGACATACTTGCTTTC
The DNA here is from genome assembly GCA_951394345.1 of Salicornia ramosissima. Taxonomy (NCBI): domain Eukaryota; kingdom Viridiplantae; phylum Streptophyta; class Magnoliopsida; order Caryophyllales; family Amaranthaceae; genus Salicornia; species Salicornia ramosissima. The sequence continues at coordinate 43,570,251 of OX596233.1, read as the reverse complement.
ATTGAGGAAAAAAATTCTAGTTTTTTCTCTTGGTTAGACAAACACTTCGTCTTAGTTTTAAAAGGCGAGCCCAGGCGCAAGGCGCTTCAAGGCGCTAGCATTTGGGCTTTTTTTAGGCGAGGCGCAAGGACCCCTTGGAGGCGCTGGAAAGGCGCGCCTTTTTGCGCCTTTTGGGGAGGCACAAGGCGCAAGAAAGGTGCGCCTTTTGGAGGTAAGGCTCGCATCATTTTTTTTAAAATACAAATAGGTTTTATTAGGTCATGTGAAGCATTTATATAAAAATAAAAAAGGAGAGAAGAAGTATAAGAAAAGGATCAACATTTTGAAAGAAGAAAGAGAAGAAGTAGAGAAGCAAACCCTAAGTCCCTACTTACTGCTACCATCATCACTCCACCCATCGCCGGAGCTACCATTATCACCGCCGGTCACCGAAAAGTTTCTCTCTATTTTTTTATTTTTCTTTTCTTTCTCTTCTCCTGTCTTCGTCTCTTAGAAATTGCTAGTTCTTTTTTTCCTTCTATTCTGCTTTCTACTCTTCTTCTGCCTTCTACCTGTTGTTCTATGGGTTAAATGATGATAATGACGAAGTGGAGGACATTAGTGGAGATGAAGATTACTTGGGAGATGAGGATAACAATGAGTATAGTGATGGTGATGACTGATGAGTATGATTTGGATTAGGATTGTTCTAGTACTTTAGGCAAAAAAAAATGAGCTTGGAGAACCAAGTTTGCTTATCTTTCCCTTTTTATTTTTCATTATGTCATGTTTTAGACTTTTGCCGCCTTTTTAAATATGATTTATACTTTGTTATGTCATTTATGCATTTATAATGAGTATAATGTTATTTTCAGTACAATATATGATCTAGTTTTCAAAAATGAACGTTTTAGAAAATTTAGCGCGCCTCACCACCTAAAGGTGCGCCCCTTCACCTTGCGCCTAGGCTCCAGGGACACCATGCGCCTCAGTGCGCCTTGCGCCTTTTAAAACTAAGCACTTCGTGTAGATTAATGTAGGAATACAAAGTTACAAACTAAATTAACTGATCTCTTCTTTGTATCCAAATAGTTATATTTTGTAAACCAGTTGTATCTTTATAGAGGGTCGATGTTTAAATATTAGGAAAGAGGCACCGTTAAGTACCTAGAAGAAATATCCTCAGTTTGTTCTAACATGATCCATGGAGCTATAACATAAGCGCTAATTTGCAGCAGCAGCAGTATTGTTTCTGCTTTACAATAAGTCAGAAGCAAAGTCCAAATACACTCATGTGTTGTCTCCGACAGCTTCCAAAAAGAGTTTTAGCAGCTTATGAGTGTTATGACTACCAAAACTAAGCCATTAGTGTTGTAATCAGTTTAGGAGTAGTTAACAATCTTAACATTCGAAAGACTAGTTTCTGCGAATTGTGATCCAAAAAAAGCTATGGTATGTTTTGGGGTTTTTTGACTCATTTTAGGTGAACCACAAATTATACAACAGAACTAAAATGCAAATTATGTAACACTAGTCTTAATGCTTTGATGAGTTTACATTCAACATAGGAGTACACATAGATGTATAAAAGCTTTGAATGTTTTAATTCATAGTTTATCTATAAAGATTGATTGAGTTTTGCAATTTTATAATTCCAACGAACTTTCAAGCAAAACCCTTTTGCTTCACCGAGTCAAACTAAAGTTCAATTCATACATAAATGTGTTTATGCCTCTTTGGCCACTAAGGTGCCAAACGAAGGCATGGAAATCTACTACAAAGCTTTTGAACATTGGATATACTTAAACATCAACATTGATTAACTCTACTTGTGTAAATGAGATGAGGAGATTGTTTATTCTAAATCTTTGTAGAGCATCAAAATTACTTTTCCCCCCTTTTCCCAAACACAAGGAAGAGATCAACAACCAAATTACAAAGGAGTAATTGCATTGGCCAAGATACTGCCATCTGTCTTTTCTTCTATGTCAACAAAAAGCACTTTTTGAAGTTCAAAGTCAAATTTGATAGAATCAAACAAATGAGTCTGGGCAACCCAATAAGGAGGAGGGGAGTTTGTTTACTTACGGGCCTAAGGAGTTTTCTTCCCAAAAACAATTTCGGCACTTATTAGTTGGTTTATTCTCTTTTCTTTCTCCGATGCAAGAACGCTCACTAGTATACACACATAGGATCAAACTACGAAATAAACATTAGTATATAAACCACTTAACATTGTGATGCAATTCCAAAGTCCAATTTGTAATTTACTAATTTCGGAGTATAAATTCCAAGTCATGAATAGGAAAATCTAACCTGTTTTGGGATGTAATAATTAAGTAATCCAATCAGATCAAAGCAAATTAAGATAAGTAGCCATTACAAGTTATTGCCTTTTGCATAATTTAAATTAGATGTTCGGCCATAGAACTCAATAGCTCATTCAATTAATCAATTAAATGCCCTTTGTTAAATACATTCAAAGTTATTTTAGAAACAACAAAATCACAATAAAAAGTCATGCTATAATATAGCAGTATCATTATAAAAAAAAAATTGCAATGGTAAAAATTACTTACTTGGAAGAAATATCCCAAAATCTGAAAAGGGTTAGCTCATTTTGTCTCAATTTGAAAGTAGAGCCGGAAATCTGCAGCAAAAAAAAAAAAAAAAAAAAAAAAAAAGAAAAAAGAAGCAAATAAATTGAGGAAAAAACAGAAAATAAAATGAAAATAAAACCAAAATGAAAACAAGAGTATAAAAGCGGAAAAATTACAGAGGATCTGTTAGGGAAATCAAAGGAGGAAGAAAGAGAGGCAGATTGAAGAGAAGCCATAAAAATGAAGAGGAAGAAAGACAGGTAAAGCAGAAGGAGAAGTTGTGGTAGTGAAAGCAGACATTTGGGAGAAGAAAATTTGAAACTTTAATAAAAATACAAACAAAGAGTGGGGTTGAAATGCGCATAATTATTCTTCCATAAAAAAGGGAGAGAGAGAGAAACAGAATAAACAGGATAGTTGTGATGTTGGTAGGCTACCAGATCTAATAATCCCTTCTGTAATTTTTCTCCAAGAAAGGCGGAGAAAACTATGTCACTAGTAGGTTGTGCAAAGTCTCAAAGTGCTTACCAAAAAAAATTAATTATAAGAAGGCTAGTGATTAGGGTCCGTTCTGATCTAATATGATCTGAAAATTATGAGAATTGGTGGGATGAGATTTGATCTGGTCTGATAGATATAAGTTGAAGTAAACACACGCTTAGGCACTCTTTCCTTACTTGGGCTTTGTTTGATGGCCCTTATTTTCATTCTTTATTACTTATTTCAGATTAGATCATTAAAAAAAATTCATATCAGATATTTAATTATAATTTAATCTCATCTTTTAAACTTTAAATATCTTTAATTCCATAACAAAAATTATATTATTACATATTAAAATACTACTAATTAATACGAATAAAATAAGATCTCAATTGATTAATATATATACGTGGTCAAATTAGACAATAAGCTCAGATCAAATCAGATCAGAAAAAATAAAATCAGATCAAATAAGTAAATTTCTGGTGAACCAAACAAAGCCTTAGTACACGCCACTTTATTTATTTTTTCAATATTGAAAAAAAGGACAAAAATCAAGTGTACTAAGTAAAAACGGAGTGCTTAAATTATCACCGTAACAGAACCTTCAATTTTAGTTAGTTGCACCACGTTTTGAAATAGGAAGGTTCACATTAACTAACATTATCCAACTTAAAACATTTTTAAAAGTTTTTTGTTCTTGCATCTAACTAAAACCAAAGGTAGTAGATATATTATGTGATTCGTATTAGGGTTGGCAAATGGAGCGGGCAGATGCGGATATATAGTAAAATTATTAGTTGGGTATGTATGGGATGAGGTAGACGGATATAGGGTGGGGCGGGTGGATGCGGGAAGGACAGGACTCAAAATCCACCACCTAACCATTATCTATAGTTAGAGGTGGCCAACAGGCGGGCTGGGCCGGGTTGGGGACCGGGCCGGGCCGGGAGTGGGCAACCCGGAACCGGCCCGTGGGTGGGGTTGGGCGGGCCGGGCCGGGCTGGGTCAGACGAGGGTCGACCCATGAACCGGCCCGGCGGGTTGGGGACCGGGCTGGGTGCCGGGTTGGGCTGGGCTGGGTTGCGGGTTCGTGGGTTGGGTTCGTGGGTTGGGCTGGGTTGCGGGTTCGTGGGTTGCGTTCGTGGGTTGGGCTCGTGGGTTGGGTTCGTGGGTTGGGCTCGTGGGTTGGGCTCGTGGGTTGGGCCCATTGGGTCATGGGCTAGGTTCATTTATGGGTTTTAGGGGATTTGGGGGTTTTGTGGGGGTTTTGTTGGGGTTTAAGGGGGTTTGAGGGGGTTTAAGGGGGTTTAACCGTTTAAGGGGTTTGGGTTTTTTTTTTGGATTTTTTAATTTGTAAATGTAATCATTAGTTGGCAAAAACATATTAATTATATATTTAACTTGTTAATTTAAAATCGAACAACTAAATAACTAAATATTATGATTTATTACAAAAGTAAAAACTAATAAGTAAATTAATTGATAATTAAGATGATAAAATATTCTTAATAATTAAATAATTTAATGGGGGAAGGGGGTTGGGGGGGGGGCTTGGACTTACTTTGGAAATTAAAATACATATAAAAACATATATTTTAATTTTGCAAAATAAGATGCCTACGTATCCTTAATTATATTAAGGAATCAAAGCCCACGTAGTTCTTAAACGTACCTCAATGGCGTGGTTCGTGAATCGTTAGACTTTAGTTTTTGGGGGGCGATTCATCTGAAGTATCTAGCACCATCCACGGATCATTTTCTTCATCGTCTTCATCGTCCTTCATTCCTTGTGTTCTTTTCTCCGCCTGGGCCCAATCCTTCTTGCAAACGCACATTTCTATGCTATTGGGAGAAAGGCTGGATCTTTTTTCGTCTAACACTCTCCTACCTGCACTAAAAGCAGACTCGGAAGCAATAGTTGAAGCTGGAATTGCAAGGACATCCTTTGCAATTCTAGCTAAGATAGGAAATTCATTATAATGATTTTTCCACCATTTAAGTATGTGGAAATCACTGTTAGTTTCAAATTGGAACGATAAATAATCATTAACATTACCACCCGAAGCACCTGCGGATGATGATGATTCTGTTCGTTGTTTCTTCAAGATTGAAGAAACGAAAGGGTCCCACCTGCTTTTGGATTGTTTAGGAACTCCAACGGATTGTGGTTGGTAAATAGATGCGTAGTGATCATAAAGCTGTTTTAAAATATTTTTACACTGTAATACATAAGCATGAACATCAAAATTAATTTCTAAACATTCATAATAAAAATTTAATAAATTTGTCAAACCATCAAGTTTGACACCTGGGTCCAATATAGCTGCAACACCATATATGTGAGGAAATTCACCAAAATAGGTATACCATTTGACCATCATTCGCGACAAGATGTCGGAAATGTTTTCAATGTCGCCGGCATTTTTTATAGAGTTTACAATTTTAATGCATTCTAAAACAACCTGGTGAATATTAGGCTCATAAATAAGTGAAAAAACTTTTGTAGCACTGTTAAAAGTGCTAAGAACTTCACAAATAACACTGGCAACGCTCCAGTGATCGTTCGTAATCAAATCATTTTCATTTGTACAAGTTTCATTATATAATGTTGTTAGCACATCTTTATACCTAAGCGCGTCTGTCAACATTTTATATGTTGAATTCCAACGGGTAGGAGTATCCCAACTCCAAACTTTTTTTCTTAGACCTTTTTCGTCGCACAACTGCTTATACCTACGTTTAACTCTATGGGTAACTCTAAGCCACTTAGTTACATTCCTAATGGGTTCTAACAAAGGTTGTAATTCTTTCATGCCTTCTTGAACACATAAATTAAGAATATGTGCACAACATCGGACATGCAATAACTCGCCGTTAAGCAATAAGGGTAACTTAGGATCAGATTTTATGAAATCTACGGCCCTTTTGTTAGCACTTGCGTTGTCTAATGATAAAGAAAAAATTTTGTTAGTAATATGCCAAGTTCTTAAAACATTTGTAATACGACATTTAATGTTATACCCACTATGACTCTCCTCCATTGATTGAAAAGCAATAATACGTTTTTGTAAATACCAGTCCTCATCAATCCAATGAGCAGTGATACATATAAATGGTTCTCCAATTGTAGAACTCCATGTATCACTAGTCAGACTAAAACGACCGTCATATGTTCGAAACGATTCAATCATATAAGCTCTTTTTTCAAAGTATAACTGTTGAGTCTTACGCTTAAGTGAATTCCTAGGGGCTCTTTTATATGCAGGTTGCAAAGCCATTCTATTTAATAATTCGTATTCGGGGTCTTCCGCAAAATTAAAAGGTTTTTCCGTAATAATAACATAATCACCTAAGTATCTACACAAATTATCTGTAGTAAAAATAAAAGGCATACCTGCGCCGGGCATGTTAGAAGCATACCCGTGTAGCTGAGTTTGGGTGGTTCCATCGCTTGACTCCGCGCCTTCCGGCCCCAATTTATGATCTCGTGAAAGGTGCCGTGCTAATGTTCCGGTTCCATCGCTTTTTTGCCATTTGTATTGTTTGGGGTTTTTTGTCTTATTGACATCCCGACAAACTTTACAAATAGCTATAAATTTATTAGGCTCATTGGTTTCTGTTTTATCGTAGTATGGCCAGACCCATGACCCTTTACGACCAGTGTTGCCCTGGGTCGATGGCCCGGAATCATCTTCACCTTAATTTAAAATTTAAAGTTATCAATATCACATTATTTATTTCTTATAAATCATAATTAATATACATCTTTATATTATTATATTTCATATTTATATTTCATATTTATAATCACCTTAATCTATAATCCTATTATTTTTTTATGCGTACTAGTTTCCAAGTGTAAATCATAATTGGAAACGAATGCTGACTGGATAGAATCCCAGGTAAGAGAGGTGCGACACAATGGTCAACTTAATTACCAAATCTTACCTAGACAGATCCCGGGCTTCTGTTTAAGCCAACTAACCAATCAGATTGTAACCCACCTTATGATTAAACTGGAAAGTTCATACAAAACAATGAAACAATTTTAAAATCATGTATTACATATTTAATTTTAGTTCTTAACATATATTAAAATCATGTATCACATATATAATTTTAATTCTTAGCATATATTTAATTCATGTATCACATATATTTTAGTTCTTAACATATATTAAAATCATGTATCACAATAATCACATATATAATTTTATTTCCTAGCATATATTTAATTCATGTATCACATATATAAATATAATATTAATTCTTATTTTTTAACATATATTAAAATCATATCACATATTCAATTCTTAACATAAAATAATAAAAATAATAAAATGCATAACATTACCTCGGGTTGGATGACGGGGAGGAGGAGGTGGCATTGTGGAAGACGATTGCCTCGATTGTTGTGACGAAGGATCCACAAAATCTGCGTCGTTTTCCAAGTCCCGAACAAATGATTCCGTATTTATTTCGAATGAACCAATATTTTGATCATCATTTCCACCATCATTACGACCACCACTACCACTAGCTCCACCATTACGGCCACCACTTTGCCTACCAAACCCTCTTGAAGCCATTTTTTTCTTAGAATATATTAATATAAACTAGAAGTTTTTTTTTTTAATTTAAAACTATACAAAAACTAAACAAGATAAATGAAAATATGAAATTATGAAAGTTATAAATTTAGAATTAAGAAGAGAATGAGAGATTGAGAATTGAGAGAATGAGAGAATGAGAGATTGAGAGTTGAGAGATTGAGAGTTGAGAGAATAAGAGTTGTGAGGATTTTGGGTGTAAATTAAGGGGTATTTATAGGGGAAGGGTGAAAATTTTTTAAAAAAAAAAAAAAAAAAATTCTGATTTACTAGCCGTTGTGAGGTAACGGCTAGTAACCCGGCCGGGCGGGCCGGGTTTTGGGACGGGCTGGGTTACGGGCTGGGTCTGGGTCGGGCTGGGTCACGGGCTGGGTTACGGGTTGGGCTGGGTTACGGGTTGGGCTGGGTTACGGGTGGGTTGGGTTACGGGCTGGGTTTTTAAACCACAACCCGTAACCAGCCCGTCTGTGGACCGGGCTGGGCCGGGCTGGTTACGGGTCGGGGCGGGCCGACCCAGGTGGGCCAAAAACTGGGCGGGTTCCGGGCCGGGCCGGGCCAACCCAGCCCATTGGCCAGCTCTATCTATAGTGGATTTCACTTTTGACATCCACACCCATCCACCACCCGCGCACCAAAGTCATACCGATAGCAACTTCAACTGGGACATATGCTGCCAAAATCCACTGAAATTCATCCACCTGCCATCCCTGATTAGCATGTTGCGCACCGGGTGCAAAATTAGCATCATACACTTGCACTTAAAAAAGAACATTATATGTTATGCATGAAGAACATTTTATTGCGCATTTAGAGCATTCGTCATTTATATTAAAACCATTTTATTTTAGGATTTTATCTCAAATGAAACCTTTTAAAACTTTTTTTTGCCGGATAAAACCTTTAAAAAAAAAACTTTGGCAACTTCAAACCTTAAAAATATTTTTTCGTCAAATGAAACCTTGACCTTATTTTCGGCGTTAGACTCGTCTATTGTAATTCTAAGGACTGCATACCTGCAGGATTATTTGTTACACTTGGTTTGTTTCTTGCTCTTTTCACAAGTTTTCTCTCTTGATTTCCACCCTACTCCTTCCTCCTCTTCTTCATTGAAGACCTGTCAGGCATCACTCCATGTGTAGGATATGGCAAAAGGACGAGTCAATGTTGGAAAAATGTAGTCAACTTTAAAAAATACGATTAAGGTTTTATCTAAAAAAAAATAAAATCCTCTATTTTATAAAAAAATGTTCTAAAAGTAAAAAAAAAAAATACGATGTTATAAAAAAGTACGAAAAACCAATATTTTTTTGTTGGACTTCTAGTATATGTGCTTAAAACCTTTGAAATATTTGATGCATTCTTGAAATAATAAGAATACTAGGTGAATTTCGTGAAATTCCAAGGTACCCGTAAGAAATCGTGGAAATAATCGTAAATGAGGGGTAAAAAAAAATTGGTTTATTTTCACTTGGTTAGCAAGAATAACACTTACACTAATCTTAAAAATTGTGTCAAATCGATTTTTTTTTTTTTGGGGGGGGGGGGGGTGGGGGGGAATAAAAATAAAATGTTAATGGAAAAAATTTACCTTTCTTATCGGTTACAGGTCAAAAGGATCGTTTTCAGCAAATAAGGTAGAAAGGTGGGATTATTATGGAATAATCTAAAGTTGGGACTAATTTGAGCGGATGTGCAAAATGTGGGATTAATGGTATCAAATTTTCCAAAAGTACATGTTGTGATGAATTGAATTAAACTAGATCCATGATAAATATATTTTTCTATATGAGCATGAAACTATAAACAGTTAAGGTTTTCAAATGAATAGTAAATATTCAACATGTTGCAACTAATTAGAATTTGAGGGGGTTGACTGTTACTAAACAAACCTATGCTTAAGACATCAACGTATATGTGATTATGTGAATGTATATGTGTTACTTTTTCATTCAAAAAAATTCCTCCAAAACAAATTAATAACATCATCCTTTTTTGGAAATTTCCATTGGTATACCTGAGAATGTAACAAATCTCACTGGTATAGCAGAGAGTTTAAAATTCTGAAATATATAGTTGAATTTATATTAAGCTCTCAATCGTGATATTGAAACAGTGTATTATGTTACTTAAAGGGATATTTCATTACTAAAGAGCACTATCCAGTGCCTGAGACTTATTAAAATAGTTGGGGCGGTTGGGGAGAGATCAAAATGTGTGGGAAATGGTTAGGGAGGGGCTGAAAGGGGTGGGGGATGGCTAGTGTGGGGTTGAGGTTGAGGCGGTGGGGTGGTGGGAAAAGGTCGTCGAAAGGGTTGGGGGTTAAAAGGGGTTGGGGTAAATTGATTTTAGGGTTTAGAATATACCTTAAGTATAATGACCTTAAATTTGGGCATAAATTTTCTTATAAAATTAAGCCTTTGAGCTCAAACTCTTTATTTTTGGGCCAAAAGACTTAATTTTTGTGTCTAGGATGCAAGCCTAAGACCTTGCCACAAGCTCCCATAGTCGGCCCCTTATAATTGTTGCCCCATATTTTGCTCCCTTTAAACCTATCTCAAATATTGTAAATCCTAGTTCTATTTAAATCCCCTAAACCTTTACCTTCTTATTCCTTATTCACCACTAAAAACAAAACATTAAACACCCCCATACTCCTCCCATCTCCACGGCATCTTCAACACCAAAACCCAAAATTTAGTCTTTATTCTTCATTCAACAATTTCTTCAAGATCTTTCAACCCAACAAGACTTCCAATCCTGATCAACAACCTTGGGCGTGTAGTTGGTTTTTGGATGAGCAAGATAGGCGAGTGAGACTAAGGGATTTCAGTCCTTGTTTGATCAATTTAGGTAACTAGATATTTTACCTAGTATTAGGATTAAATAAAATAGGATAATATGGTTAGATAGAATTCGATGTTGTTGTTGTTATGCGTGAAAAACCGAGTAGAATTGGGTGTTTATTTTCGTTCTTCTCTTGCTTATTGATGAATCTTGATCAATATTATTATGTTGTAGTGTTATGTGATCTTTGATTACTAATCTTGATTGAGTATTTTTGCAAAACCATGGAATTCTTGAATTATTTCTTCATCTTGTTTTATGTGTGTGGTTATGATGAATCAAGGCATGATTTGGTTACTTGTTTTATCAATCAATCTTGATGAATCTTGTTATTTTTCTCTCTTGAATAATGTTTTGTTATTTTTCTCTCTTCAATAATGTTATAACCTTTCACGATGATTACCTATGTCTATCGGTTGTAGACCGAGCGGGTCATTTTTTTAAAGACCGAGCGGGTCATGTTTATCGGTTGTAGACCGAGCGGGTCATGTTTATCGGTTGTAGACCGAGCGGGTCATGTTTATCGGTTATAGACCGAGCGGGTCATATTATCGGTTTTAGACCGTGTGGAGTCCTGTTATTGAATTGTAGTGTGATGTTGTTGTATTTCCATCTTGTATTTGTTTAAGATCTGACTTTTGTTTATGATCGTTGATGAATGATACGTTTCCGCTGCCATTTTTTTTGATGATTGACTTGCTTGGTTTATATGATTAATGTTTGTAACGTTTGCTTTCCTGTTTCTAATCTGGTATTTTATGTTGTTTGGTTCTACTACTAAGTAGAACAGTCTAGTTACTCGCCACTGATGGTGGAACCCTGTTTTTGTTTTACAGGTGAGCAAGTTGAGGAGTAGAGTTGGAACTCTGTCTCCATACTTCTTGTTTCTATTAGTTAATTTCCGAGTTGTAACTTCCTTTTAGTTTGGATATTTAATTTAGTAGTTTGAACTCAGAAACTTTTGGGATTCATTAATAATATCAAGACTTTCTATATATTCATGAGTATTAGTTAATTTTCTGTTATAGAATCGATTGGTAACTGCCTGTTTACGACGTTATCCTTGCTAACGTCGTTGCTCAAAAAACGGGTTTTTACAGTTGGTATCAGAGCACTAGGTTAACCTTTGGGTTTACTTCTTCATATGTAATCAAGAGTGTAAAATAGATCACAAAACCCCGAACTGTAGTGTGAGTAAACTTGGGTAGTGACTTGGGTTAGGAATAATTTTTATTCTTTTAGTTTTCTTTGGTTATATTTGATGTTTAAGTTGTTTTTCTAACTTGTATACTCTCTTACAGAATGGCATCTCCAACTCATTTCGCCAGCTCTCGAGACCGTCGTCGTGCATTAGAGGATGCAATCCTCACTTTGGTTTCAACGGGGTGTTCAACCATACAGTCAACGGTCTTCTTTTGACCGAATTTTTCACTATCGACCCCCGAACTACGAGGGCACTGCTGACCCAGTTGTGTTAGAAAATTGGGTTCGCGAGATGAGGAAGCTTTTTGACACCACAGGGTGTCCTGAGACAGAGAAGGTACCAATAGCCACCTATTATCTCAAGGGAGAAGCAAACAATTGGTGGTGCACTATCCAGCCAAAGCTCGAGCCGGGACAGATTTTTCTTTGGCCAGAATTTGTGGAAAAGCTTCAAGAGCGATTTTATCCGGATAAGCTCAGATGGCAGAAGCAGGAAGAATTTCTGACCTTAACTCAGGGTACGATGTCCGTGCAAGCTTACACGGATAAGTTCACCGAACTCTCCAGGTTCGCTACTTTAGTGATATCCTCGGAGTCAGAAAGGGTAAAAAGGTATATCAAGAAGTTGGATCCCCGCATCCGCGTCCACGTAATCAGCAGCGGTGCTACAACCTTTCATCGGGCTTATGAAGTTACTGTGGAGATTCGTACTGCAATGATTGACGAAGAGGACGCAAAGAAGAGGTTGTAAGGGTTCTCCACTCCATCTGCAACCAAGAGGCCACACTATGAAGATAGCAATGATCCTCAACAGTTTAGTCAAGCCGCTCAAGGACAAAGCCAGAAGATGTGCAACGGCTGCAAGAAGGTTCTGCACCCTTGCAAGAGATGTGATGGTACTCCCATAGTGTGGTACAAGTGTGGGCAAGCGGGTCACAAGTCGTTTGTCTTCCCACAGAACCAAGGGACTGATTCTAGCAACAAGGCTCCAGAGCGTAACCGTGTTTTCTGCATGACCCTGGAGGAGGCCGCAGCTCAGCCTGACGTTGCCACAAGTACATTTCTGGTCTTTAGTATGCCTGCTCCTGACCTCCTATGTTGTTTAATGCAAGTATTGTTACTTCATTGATTGACATGTTTCTTGACATCTGAAGCTAGCATGACGGGAGAATCTCCTAAGAGGACCGTGAATTCTCAACCCTCGAGCATAGCACCCCGAGCCATTCGAAGCTTATGCGTTTATTTTTTTTTTGCCGTGTTTTTTTGTTTACGTGTTTATGTGTGCTTCCTTATGAAATTTCGGGGTCGAAATTTTCTTAAGGAGGGGAAACTATAATGACCCAAAATTTGGGCCATACAATTTCTTGTAGAATTAAGCCTTTAAGCCCAAACTCTTTATTTTTGGACCAAAATACTTAATTCATGTGTCTGGGATGCAATCCCAAGGCCTTGCCACAAGCTCCCATAGCCGGCCCCCTATAATTTTTGCCCCATATTTTGCTCCCTTTAAACCTATCTCAAATATTGTAAATCCTAGTTCTACTTAAATCCCCTAAACCTTTACCTTCCTATTCCATATTCACCATTAAAAGCAAAACATTAAACACCTCCATACTCCTCCCATCTCCACAACATCTTCAACACCAAAACCCAAAATTTAGTCTTTATTCTTCATTCAACAATTTCTTCAAGATCTTTCAACCCAACAACACTTCCAATCGTGATCAACAACCTTGGGCGTGTGGTCGGTTTTTGGACGAGCAAGATAGGCGAGTGAGACCAAGGGATTTCGGTCTTTGTTTGATCAACTTAGGTAACTAGCTATTCTACCTAGGGCTTGTTTACTTCAGATTATATTCAGTTCAGTTCAGTTCAGTTCATCTCTATTTAGTTCAATTAATACACTTCTATTCAGTTCAGTTCAGTTCATTTTAATTCATCTCTATTCAGCTAATGTAAACGAGCCCCTAGTATTAGGATTAAATAACATAGGATAATATGGTTAGATAGAATTCGGTGTTGTTGTTGTTATGCGTGCAAAACCGAGTAGAATAGGGTGTTTATTTTCGTTCTTTTCTTTGTTATTGATGAATCTTGATCAATATTATTATGTTATAGTGTTATGTGATCTTTGATTACTAATCTTGATTGAGTATTTTGCAAAACCATGGAATTCTTGAATTATTTCTTCATCTTGTTTTATGCGTGTGGTTATGATGAATTAAGGCATGATTTTGTTACTTGTTTTATCAATCAATCTTGATGAATCTTGTTATTTTTCTCTCTTGAATAATGTTATAACCTTTCACGATGATTACCTATGTTTATAGATTGAATCTAATAGAATCTTGGTTGATTTTTTTTTGCTATCATGGTGCGTGTTTACTTGTTGAATAAAAGGGTTGATTTTTCTTTGAATTTGTTTTTGATTCCTTGATTGTAAGCATGTTCTTGAATCCATGATTAAGTTTCAAAGTTATAAAAATCGAATCTTTATTTGTTTTCCATGCGCCAACTTGGTCCTCAATGACCAAGCTTGGACCTTTTTGTTGTTCTTGATCTAAACGTAGAATATTTGTTGCAATTGATGATTGTTCCCTGATTAATTAATTACGTTTCTTGAAGCGAAACTTGCTCTTGGAATTGCTCTTTATGGCCGAATAGTTTAGGTGATGTCCTGATGTTTCTTTGAGTTTCTTGATTAATTTCTTGAAGGTTTAAACTTTTATTTTGTTTTATGAAATCATGATGAATGATGTATGGATTATACCTGTATTCTTGAATTACATTCTATTTCGTTTTGTGCTCCTGTTGTTGGCTTTCGAACCTAGCCCATGAAACCGTGTGGCTCGTGCTTCATGGGTCAGGTTCGGATCCTAACGAACCATGTTATTTTCTGTTGTCTGATCTCCCGTGTTCTAATCGTTTGGTTGATGAACTTGTCGTCATATGTTGGTATGATGATGCGTGTTGGCTGTGGTGGGTGTAGGGGTGCTTATTGAGCTGGGTAGCTCGAGTTCGACTCGGTTAAAGCTCGGTCAAAGCTCGACTCGAGTTGGCTCGTGCTCGCTCGAAACAGCTCGTGACTCGATAATTTTAATAAAAATCAATAATTTTCTACGTTAAATATTTGAAAAACAAAATTAACCTTGATATTTAATATACTAAATTAATAAACTTTAACAATATATAATTTCCATAAAGAAAAGAAAATATAATCAATAATTTTCTTTTGAAAAAATTAAGATTCAAGAGGAATAAAACATTAAACGAGCAGCTCGTGATCGGCTCGGATCGGCTCGAAACCTAATGAGTACGAGTCGAACAACCCCCAGCTCGCGATCGTCTCGCTCGATAAGCACCCCTAGGTGCGTGTGACTCGTGTTGGGTTCACAATATGTGCTTGATTCACGTTGTCTTGTCTTGGTCAAAGTCTTGTAATGTTTATCGGTTGTAGACCGAGCGGGTCATGTTTATCAGTTAAAGACCGAGCGGGTCATGTTTATCAGTGGAAGACCGAGCGGATCATGTTTATCGGTTGAAGACCAAGATACTTGAGTAGAATTTCTATTTATGATTTCATTTTTTTAGGTGAATTTCTATTTATGACTACCAAGTGGTGTGGTTTCAATTTTGAAAATTCTAAATATAGATCTGTTTGGTATAATGTAAAACATTTTTCACTGAAAATTATTTTCCCATTTTACTTTGTTTGGTTTTGAGTAAAATATTAAAGAAATGGTATTGTGTCAGACACGTCTGATATAAATACCACCGTCGGGCGAGAGAAACACATATAAAAAAGGCGTGTGATCCAGCCCAAAAGAAAATTAAAGTATATAATTACCTTGCTAATGTCATGGTTGGGTGACTTGTATGAATTCAAGTATATATTTGAAAATTTCAAACTTTGTGACATACCAGTGAGATTTTTTTAATTTTCAGTTATACCATTCATTTTTTTTATATATAAAAAAAAAGATTCTTACACAAATTCTAAAGTTAAGACAAAATCACATAAATACATATCAACGGGAAGAAGTAACATCCCGGAGCATTGTCTGGGCCAACAAACTATTTAATTTATTTGAATGTATCACAAGCTAGGTGCTACTACTACCTACGCCCCAATCATGTTGCAACAAATGAGTAGGCACGTACTTGTATGTTATACTTTAGGCAAAATTTATTTGTGAGTGTAAAATAGGTAAAGACTAGAGATATTTAAAAAAAATATGATAAGGATAGAGATTTTAAAATGGTTTATATATTAAAGAAAATTTTTTTTTATTACAACCAATGTGTACTCTTCTTTTTAGCTAAATGTTGCAACTAAATTAGGACGGTGACAGTATATGAAATTTTACACACATTTTTATGTGCATCATGTTGGTTCGTTTGATTTTTCTGCGATTCAAATTTGTGGGTTGAAATTGAAGTTGGGCCAATTTTTCTCCTTTTTTCACAGAAGTGTACTATGACATTTCGTTTTCTTGAGTAAAGTTATATAAATCCTCTGACGAAAGGATGGTTCTTGGGCCATGTTTGGCAAAAACTCAATCCGTATATTACCTTCCCTGTCCCCCTCTGTCTTTATTTAAATAATTGCCCCATTTGATTATTTAGTTATTGTTTGAATGTTTGGTTGATAGAGGAAGTAAATTCCTATAGGAGATTTCATTAGAATTAAATTTTCATATCTAATTTTCTATACATAAGCAAAACTTGATTGGTTGCCATTAGGGTATTTAGGATGCATTTGATTCAATTTAAATAAGCACATATCATATCATATCTGAATTGTTCAGATCAGATCATAAATGTACAAATCAGATAAAAAATGTTTAGATTAGAACAGATAAATTATAACTAAAATAATAATTACAATCAGAAAAATTCAGATCAGATCAAACCATATCAGAAAATTTCTGATCAGATTATACTAGATTAGAAAATTTCAGATCAGATCAGACTAGATCAGAAAATTTCAGATCATATCATATCAAATTAGTAAATTTAAGATGAATCAAACGCATCGTTAGTAATCATTGGAATTTTGAGTTATCAAGAGAGACTTGATACACAACAAAAAAATAAGCCTCGGCCGACTGTCTTTTACTGACCGTTAACGGTTGGTATTTAAACTTACCGACCGTCTTCGGTCGGCAAAAGGAGGTCGGTTTATAATTAGTCGGAAAAAGTTATTTACCGATCGACTCTCCGTCGGAAAAAATTTACCGATCGTTTACCGACTAAATAAAAAAGTTAAAAAAATATTAGGGAGCTATGTTCCGACCGCCTGGCGGTCGTTATTCCCATGAATTTTCTATTCCTACATTTTATTTTATTTTACTTTTATAAATGAACCACAAAAATCCTTGTATCTCTAAATTCCAATGATTTTTCAATTCCCATATTTCTTTTGTTCAACCAAACAACACCTTAGTGATATTCATATATGAATTTTGATTTTCTTTAGTTGTATATGAACACTGTAAAGAAATTCCATGCTAGTCCGACCCAAAACAGTAGATTTTGACAAAAAAATTGATTTGAAACCATTTTGGATTTGTTAAACACAACCTGCAAATTTGTGGGTCAAAAAAGATATGATCCTCATTTGCAATCCAATTCGACTTGAAAATCATTGCCGATGTAATAAACCTATTATGTTTTGGGAAAATCTAGGGAAAAAACTTCCGACTCTTATAACTTTGAATTTAACATTACAATTCGTATATACGTTGCTTTAAAATATGTAAATTTAAAGAGTGATGTGATATATCTCAACCCTTTGAATCAATTGAACCTGGAGAATTTATGTTATAAAAAGGTAATATCAACCATGAATTCATAGACAACTAATCCACTATGCTATAGTGATGGCCACTGGACTAGGCCGACCCAACCTAGCCTGGACCTAGCCTGGGTAGTTTTGACCCAAATTGGTCCGAGCCACTTGACTCGGACCCAACCCGGGTAGGGGTGGAGTGATTCATGGATCATAGTTCTCAAACCCAACCCATTCACCTAACCCGCTTAACCCATCCCAATTCATTGACCCAACCCATCCCAACCCATGATCCAGCCCAAGCCAACCTATGAACCAGTCCTAGCCTAACCCAACCTATGACCCAGCCCAACCCAACCCATGACCCAATCCAACCCAACCCGTGACCCAGCCCTAACCCAACTTGTGACCCAACCCAACATGATGTCTTATATACATACTAGATTTTTGTGCGATAATCTTAAATTATTTGTTAATAACATTAGTTTGTCAAAAAAACTAATAATTTCACACATAATTTTAAAACATTTTAAATAAGTATTTTTTTTTTATTTTTTTAATTTATTATAGATTTTCCCTTTCGCTTATGCATAATAAGTATATTAGAAATTGAATAATTGATTAATATCTTTATTTGTGTGTTGAAAGAATAATTTTAATAATTAAAATTTACAATAATTGTACTTGCGATTTTTTAAATTTTGATTACATGTTTTAAATAAGGTTATTAATGATTTCAAAAATCAAATGTCATTATGGAAGATTTTAGTACACTAATGACAAAATTGTCACCCACTAGATTAACAATTATGAAGGATGAGTAAGGGCAGGATAGTAATTCACTTGGACATCGTCGCGGCCTCCGATCCCCTTTCCCTGATATAATAGAGATATTATTACAAAAATACACAATAGCACAAATAACAAAATACGGAGTATTTAGTTATTTATAAATTATAATACAAGTACAAAAATCATTCTTATTAAACTTACAAGTTAAACAAATCCTAAACTTTAATTATTTATAATATAAATACAAAAACCATTCTTATTAAATTTACAACTTAAACAAATCCTAAACCCTTAAACAAATTAAACCACAACCCATAATTAACCCGCCTAACCTAGCCCATAAACCCACTCTACCCAACCCGTCAACCCACAAGCGCCACAACCCAAGCCAACCCAATACTTTAAACCACCTAAACAATGCACTAAACCCACGAACCCACCAGACCCAACATGTGAGCCCACAAACCAACCCAGCCCTGCAGCAGGGTTATGAGGTTATCCAACCCAACTCGAGCCGGTGTTTGACCCACATGCATGGGTCCCTCTACCCAATCTGGATCTAGCCCGCCCGCCACACACAAAGGTTGGTTCATGGGTCGACCCACCTTAACCCAGCCCAAACTATGCCGGCTCGCCCGGTACCCACAACTACTATGTTGAACCTTGACCCGTTTGACAAATCTAGTTGTATTGTAAAAAAATGCACTCCTCATATAGTGTATGATTTGTCTAAATTTGTACTTTCATATTCCAAATTTTATATGTATTTATTGATATTAATTTTTAAAGTTGAATCTTGATAATTCTAATTGTTTTGAGTGATTTTATGATATTAGGTGAGGGCTAACCGAAACTATGCTACAAACTCTGCCTAGTACAAATATAAAAATAAATGACTTAATAAAGCCAATTAATGTAATAAAACAAGAAAATAGAGGAATGCCATAATATTATTAATAACTTGTTGATTGCTTATTAATCAAATATGATTAAGCTTTAATGACAATTAATTTACTTATAAACTTTTAGTGTTGTCTTGTCAAATCAACTAATCTGCCCCCAATCAATCAGTCATGAATACATTTATATCAGAATCTCTACTTGTACAAGCTCATTCTATCAATGTGGCATTCTTTGATGTTGTCTTTGTTCAATTTCATCCAATATGTTGCTGCTTCAATTGGTTGCCACGTGTCCCAATAGGAATTTGTCACGTGTATCAGTAAGGTGTTGCCATGTGTACTTGTAGGATGACGTACGCCACTTGTCCTCTAGTGATGCACCTTGATGGGCTTCATTCTTGTGATTGGGCTAATGCTGATCCTTGGGCTTGGTGCTTGATTGGGACTTAAGTACTTTTCTTGTTGAGCTGTATTTTGGCCCGTAACATTTGCCCCTCAAAAGGGGGTGAAATTAGGTAATTTACTCCCTTTTGATTCATGAAGATGATACCAAAGCTGAGGATGGTGACCAAGCTGTTTGTTTAGGTCCTTCTGGAACTAAGAGGCTAGGGTCTTCCTCAAAAAATGCTGAGAGATATTATGGTCCTAGAATGTGTAGGATGTTGAAATGAACCAAGGGTAACTTGTGCCGAGGACTTCAATGTGGGAGAACCCACGATTAGCTTTAATGGTAGGGTCCGCCCTAATAACAACCCCATTCTAATGTACAAGGCCATGATAGATATAAGGGTTAGATTCCCCCTACGTACACCATTTTTTTTTTTTATATTAGCCCCTTTCGGCTAACCCTAATCAAGTGACGGTAATACAAGCCTTGCTTCTTTATACCCTTTGTTGGTCTTTGTTGGCCGAAATAGGATGTTAAGGAACTTGTTTTTTCATGCCCCCAATCGATCTTTACTCACTGGGTCTTTGTAGGTCGAACTGGGGTGTTGAGAAACTTGTTCCTTTAGGCCCCTCACTCGGTCTTCGTATGCCGGACAAGGCCATGTTTTTGGAAAGTTGTTTGCAATCACCCCTCTAGGCCATTTCATAGGCCGAGTGGGGGTGTTTGTGTGCAACATTTAAACATTGCCCCACTCGTCCTTCTCATAGGCCGAGTGGGATGTTTTTGGAAAGTTGCTTGCAATCACCCCTCTAGGCCATTTCATAGGCCGAGTGGGGGTGTTGTGTAAAACTTTTAAACATTGCCTCACTCGTCCTTCTCATAGGCCGAGTGGGTTGTTTTTGGAAAGTTGCTTGCAATCACCCTTCTAAGCCATTTCATAGGCCGAGTGGGGGTGTTAAACATTGCCTCACTCGTCCTTCTCATAGGCCGAGTGGGTTGTTTTTGGAAAGTTGCTTGCAATCACCCCTCTAGGCCATTTCATAGGCCGAGTGGGGGTGTTGTGTGCAACTGTTAAACATTGTCTCACTCGTCCTTCTCATAGGCTTAGTGGGTTGTTTTTGGAAAGTTGCTTGCAATCACCCCTCTCGGCCATTTCATAGGCCGAGTGGGGGTGTTGTGTGCAACTTTTTAAACATTGACTCACTCGTCCTTCTCATAGGCCGAGTGGGTTGTTATTGAAAAGTTGCTTGCAATCACCCCTCTAGGCCATTTCATAGGTCGAGTGGTGGTGTTTGAGCAACTTTTTTTTATTTTTAGCCAGCTAGCTCACTTTTTTTTTCCTGTAATATGCCTTGTAGCTTTTATATTTAATATGACGAGTCTTTCATTTATATTGAGTTTTATTATTTATACTTAGCTTTAATTTTCTTTGTATATTTATGTTGTTATGCCACTGAGCAATGCAGTTGGTTTAAATAATCTGGGTGATTGCTCGCTTAAATTTCTTAGCAATGGTTCTTTGCCAAAGATTTAAGTGGGCAATCAATCAGATGCCTGATTAAACCGAGTGGATTGCTCAAAGTTAAAAAAATTGTACATTGGACTCGTGTCGAGCCTTTTATTCTAGCATGGCATGTGTCGAGCCTTGCACACTTTGTACTGCACTTTATTACTTAATATATAAAATATCTTAGTTTATGGCTTATCTGGAAAAATTGTGTATTTGAAAATTATTCAAATATCTAATGGCTCAGCCTTGAGTAGCCGAGACACCCATTTGTTAATATTATAATTTTTTCGTGTGGCTCGGCTTCTTATAGCCGAGTCGTCCTTTAATGAGTCATTTTAATTTCTCGAGTGACTCGACCAATTTCAGCCGCGACACCCCCTTAGTGAATCATTTTTTATTTTCGAGTGGCTCGACCAATTAAAGCCAAGACACCCCCCTTAGTAAATCATTTTTTATTTTCGAGTGGCTCGACCAATTAAAGCCGAGACATTCTTATTAATGAAACACTTGGAAATGTATTAGGGGGCATGGGGGGCCACCCTTTATCCTCGTGAAACTTGTCACCATTGGCCCTTTTTTAGGGTCAACTAATGGGGAATAAGAAATTGGGGCTTGGATTAGCCCCAAGGGCATTCAGTCTTATGTTTATAAACAAAATATTGGATACTAGCCTTAAAATTTTCACTTTGAAAGTGATGGGGCCTTTAGGGACCAAGTCCTGCCCTTTTCATTAATATTAAATTTGATTACAACGCCTTGAACCAAGGTCTTACATCGCCTTGAACCAAGGCCGTGACTCCCTTCAATGAACCTTTTTTTAATTTTTGACTGTCTCGGCCAATTACAGCCGAGGCAATCCTTAGTGAAACCTTTTAAGTTACTTGGCGAATTACAGACGAAGCACCTTTTAATGAGTCACTTTGAATATTATATATAAAGGGGCATGGGTGGCCACCTTTCCTCCTCGTGAGCTTCGTCACTATTGGCCCTGTTTTGGGACCAATCATTGGGGAATTGGAACTTGGTGCCTGGTTTAGCACCAAGGGCATTCGGTCTGGTCAAACATGGAGTAGGTCTCTCCCTTCGGGATGGCCTCTCGTTGTTTGACCGTCTCCGGACTTGGTCTCCTTTTCCTCTCTTGGGAAATTAAACTTAGGAATTTCGGGTGATTTTATTATATTAGGTGAGGGCTAACCAAAACTATGCTACAAACTCTGCATAGTACAAATATGAAAATAAATGACTTAATAAAGCTAATTAATGTAATAAAACAAGAAAATAGAGTAATGTCATAATATTATTAACAACTTGTTGATTGCTTATTAATCAAATATGACTAAGCTTTAATGACAATTAATGGACTTATACACTTTTAGTGTTGTCTTGCCAAATCAACTAATCTGCCCCCAATCAATCAGTCATGAATACATTTATATCAGAATCTCTACTTGTACAAGCTCATTCTATCAATGTGGGATTCTTTGATGTTGTCTTTGTTCAATTTCATCCAATATGTTGTTGCTTCAATTGGTTCCACGTGTCCCAATAGGAATTTGTCACGTGTATCAGTAAGGTGTTGACATGTGTACTTGTAGGATGACGTACGCCACTTGTCCTCTGGTAGTGCACCCTGATGGGCTTCATTCTTGTGATTGGGCTAATGCTGATCCTTGGGCTTGGTGCTTGATTGGGCCTCAAGTATTTTTCTTGCTGAGCTATATTTTGTCCCGTAACAGTAATGACAATTTAAAAAAGACAAATGGATGAGGTTCGGACAAACGAAATTGCCAATGTAGTTTGTATAATAGTCATTCTAAATTTAACGGGGTTGAGAACTTGAGATATAGCTTACAATACACGTATGATGTATGTTCTTTTATAAATTAGACAACGTATTTCATAACGACCTCAAGCCCACCCATAAGTAATAACTGGTCTTGTGTGCACGCTTTGTGTGCTAAGATATTTTTAATGTATTTTCAAATATCGAAAGTTTTTGTTCGAGAATTTGAAATATTTTTTAAATTCACTCATTCACATAATCATAAACAAACTTTCTCTTTTCATCCAGCCATTCCATAACAATGAACAATATCGGATATGAAATTTCTACGATAAACAAAAGGTAAAATTTTTATGTAACAAAGTATATTAAAATGGGTGTCTATTTATAGAGAATTCAAAAATATGAATTTTGATTTTTTAAATTTTATTTTTACGTATTGTATATTTTGTAATATTTTCATTTTAAAAAATTCAAAAATTGTAATAACTTTCCTTAATAAATAGGAGTGATGTTATTTGATTTTTTAATAAATTTTTAAAGGACATTATGGACTTTTTGAGGGGGACACCATGGCTCCCCCTTGGCTTATATAATAGAGATTTATAACGCTAAATTAGTTTTGTTTTTTCCCCTTACAAAAACTATTTAATTTTTTCCTAGTGTTATATGTTTTTACTTTTCAAGCTTGTCAATATGAAATTAAAAATAAAATAAAAAAACATATTACAAACACCACTATAATAAAAGCCTAATGCAACACCTTAAAAACGTTGCATTATGTTGCTTAAACTGTTGCAAAAAGTCTAATGCAACGCTTTATAAACCGTTGCATTTGCTGCCGTTGAATTAGGTCTAATGCAACGGTTATGTAAGCCTAATGCAACGGTTTATAAAAAAAGTATAAACCGTTGCATTAGGTCTTTTGCAATGGTTAAATAGGCCTAATGCAACAGTTCCTACACAAAATTTCAACCGTTGCATTAGGTCTTTTGCAATTTTTATTAAGTCTAATGCAACAGTTAATAAAGAATTAATTAACCGTTGCATATTTGCATTAGTTATATTTATTATTATTATTATTATTATTACTTTTATATATATATATATTGGGCAATTAAAGATAAATTTTAATTTTCACAAAAAAAAAATAATAAAATAAAGATAAGTTTTATTAATCACTAAATTAAAGAAGTTCATCGTATACATTCATTATCTCGCCATGAAAACCTAAAAAAATGGCAATACAATCACACAACCCACAACAACAGAAAAAACAATCTAGCAAATGACCAGCAGCCAACAGGGACAACCGAGCAGGTGCAACGAACGACACAGCAGCAGCCAACAGGGGTAGCCGAGCAGGTGCGACAGCAACAGCACAGGAGCAGCTAACAGGGACAGCCGAGCAAGTGCAACGACCCAACAACAGCCAACAAGTGCAGCCCCACAACAGCACGCAGGCACCAGCCAACAGGGCAGCCCATCAGCAGCACACATGCAGCAAACAACCTTAGGACAGCCTGAAAACAACAAGATTAAAACAGTTTATGGGTGAAAATCCATACTTACAGTTTAGCCAATTCCAATAAACAGATTAGAATTCAAGCGGACTCCACTCATAAAATTTAGAATTGAGCTATAATATTTAGAAATGTCATTTTTTGTTTGCATAGCAGCAATAATAACAAGAATGTGTCACGAATTAACAATTGGATCCAAGAAACCAACTTCACTCACTACAAGAAAATGGGTTATATAGGGACACTTTTGGAAAGTGTCTCAATAATTCCAAAGGCGTGTTACCATTTATTTTGCTTAAGGATGGTTTAATTCGTCACAACAATTTGCTACCCCAAAAAAGCATCATTATATGTTAGGAAAGCCACGTGCCATAATCATGTTATCAAAATCAAATCCATTCATTTACTAATATTTCCATTTACCTAAAATTATTACTCCAAATCTTGCTGCTACGAAACTACCCCTCAACCTCAACTTCAATCTCAATCAACCTGCTCAAATTCAAATCCAGCTTTTCCCCAACCATATCAAATCCATCCAGAAAAGCTTCCATTTTTTTTGTTGAGCTAATCTACCATTGCATATATATTTTTATGGGCCATATGATTAGTTGAATTCATTCATAAATTTTATTATGGGCATCTCTTTCTTTACATTTAGACTTGTTTGAGTGAAACTAATGCTATTTGGATTTCCATTAAGCGGAACGTTTGGCTATACGATTCTGAATTATGTGTTTTTTAATTTGTCATAGTTGTTCCTCATTTAATATTTTGTGATTCATTACTTGTTGAATTTGTTGTTTTCTTAAGTTTGCAAGTAGTATATTGTTAAACAAAAATGGAAGCTTTTCTCAGCTTGTTCTATTCTGTTTTGATGAGTGTTTAATTGAATATTTTTAGTAGTCTTAATGCTTTAAGTTATGTTTAACGTTTCTAAATGTGCAATAAAATGAGCTAACATAGTACTTAAAATATAATCTAGTGCACTGATTTTGTTTCTCTTAAAGAAATTGAAACTATATTTGCTTTATAGTGCAAAAGAAACTAAAAGTGATTTATCTAAACTAAGAGGGTGCAGTGTAACTATGCAGTTTATGTCCAGGTTCTAGTCAATGTTTGTATTGTGGCTGTATAGTTGTGATTTTTTTTTTCTGTGGTGACTTTTATTAGGGGGTCATGACAGATCTATTGTGGAGTGTTGTTCTCTTTGTTGTTGCATATTCAGCTATGGTAAAATGTCATGTTATGTGTCTCACCATTTTATTATGATCTATAAGTTCTTTAGCTCTTCAATAGTTTCTTTGAAAGTTTTAAAATTATATTCTCTATGCTCTTGCTTTTTTTTAATTTGTTGATTGTTCTTTGTTTCTCACTTTAATTGTTTTCCTGCTTTCATGTTGATTCAGATCATTTGAAGGTTGCATCCTCCCATTTAGGGCCTTTAGAAGCCAATGATCATGGCTTGCTAAGACTCTTGAAAGAGACACTTTTAGCTTTGCTCAGGCCTAGTGAAGTTCCTTTCAAGAGAGATTTGCCATTACAAGCTTTGGCAAGTTCACTTCAGGTATAATGCTTTTCATATAAAATCAGTCATACCTCATATGGTAGGTATTCATGTTCAGTCATTAAATGAATGTGTTAACGTAAAGTTTTGGTGCCTCTGCTTTGTCTTCTTAGAATTAGTTACTAGTACTTGCATATTCCGAATTATTACTATCTACTGCATCTCTACCCCATAGTAAACAAATAAACTTTCAAAAAAACAGAAAACAAAATGTGCAACTTTAAAGTAAGGATAGGAATCAAATTAATGCAGTTAATTGAATGTTCAAGTGACTTCAAATAATTCAACCCAGAAAGTCTATGATGGGTGAGAAATTGAAGAAAATTTAACAAAAAAAAACCCAAATAGTTGCAGAAAAGTAAACACATTAAACTAAATTAAACAATAATTAAAAAAAAAACTGAACATCGACATTCCAAAAAAATGCTGAAATTGTGTGCTCATATTCAACAACAAATTGAACCCTACAACATTAAACAATTGCATCCAATAAATCCTGCTCCAAATCAATGGAAAAAAAAAACTCACACATTCGTGCAAGTTCAACTGTGTTCGTCTATGGTGGTGATGTTTGAGTGGCAATGGCTGAGAATCTTCAATTTTGTTCAGGTGTACGACAACAGGTGAGACGCATCAATTGGTGGGGTGTGCTTGAGTTCGCAGTGGTTGTCGGCTTTCGCTGGACAACAGATGCAGGTCATCGGCACCGGTGGGCTGAGGCGGAGAAGTAGCATTGACACGCGTGGTGAAGATGGATGAGGGAGAAGCAATGAGAACTAGAGAATCTAAGAATTACCCCGTCGCGTCTATGCCTAGTGCAGCGATGCGCCGGTGCTGCGGCGCCTGAGTGGCTGACCTAGGGTTGAGAGAGACTGAGAGCAGAAGAGAGGAGATGGGATGGCTAGGGTTTCATTGATGGAATGTGGAATTGTAGACTGAGAATTGAGATAGGGAAAAAGGACTAAACAAAATTGGACTCAGTTGGAAAAAACCCTCTAATGCAACGGTTGAGTGGGGTTTTAATTTTTGATATAACCCTCTAATGCAACGCTTTAGTTATGTAATTTTTTTTTTTAAAATAATTTTTTTAAATTTTATTTATATTTATATTTATTTTTAATAAAACTCACCGGAAAAGTCAGTTTAAAACTAATCACCGGAAAAGTCGGCCGAAAAACTCTACAGGAAAAGTCTGCTCTAAAAACCATTGTTGGAACAATCGGCCAAAAATTTATAATAATAATAAGAAGAAGAAGAAGAAACATAAGAATAAGGATAATAATAATAATGAACTGAATTGAACGAAATGAACTAAATTAAATGAAATGACCTTAACTTACCTAAACTGAAATGAAATGAATTTAACAGAACTAAATAGAAATCCAAAAGAACGGGCTTTAATTTACTTATTTTTTTAAAAAAAAATTCAACATGAAATGTACTCCGTATATATGTAGTATTATTTATACCCTAACGCAACGGTTACATTAATTTAATTGCTTGGCTTAGACACCCCTAATGCAACGGTTGGATATTATCTCTTAACTAGAGGAGTTTAATGCAACACTTTTTTTAATACACTCCTAAGGCCCTAATGCAACGGTTATAGATATATGGTGAGGTTTTAATTTTTAGGTATACCCTAATGCAACGGTTGAATGAACCGTTGCATTAGAGATTGAAAGTGTTGCATATCTAAGGCTAATGCAACCCTTACTACTAAATGTTGCAAAAAACCGTTGCATTAGCCTAAAACGTTGCATAAAACTGTTGCATTAGATATAAGCGTTGCATTAGATATAAGCGTTGCATTTAAACCGTTGCATTAGGCTTTTATTGTAGTAGTGAAAATTTATTATATGTAAATAGTCTATATGTCAAAATAATAAATTTAAAACTGAAAAAAGTACTTTTTATTTTATAGAAAATTTACATTTGATATTGTTGATTTTGCAAGATGATTTTAAGGAAAATTACCAATAACAACCTAATAAATATGCGTTTATATTTATGAAGTTAACATATACATTTACTTGGCTCCATCATTTTCGATTTCTCTCCCGTTTTCGATCTCTCCCCTGGCCTCCTACATCTATCGTCAAACTAAACCATTTTCCATCACTACTTCTTGCCATTTGTATAATTGTATGTTAAATGATTGTTTTTAATTAAGGGTCCGTTTACTTTGGTGTAAAATATTTTCACTGTAAAATAATTTTCCATGAAAAACATTTTACTTTGGAAAACTCATTTTCATATAAATTTTCCGATGTTTACTTGCGGAAAATAAGTTTTGCTCCCAAATTTGGAGGAAAATGTTTTCAATATGGTGTAAAATGAGTTTTCACCCAAAGTTTTACATTTTATTTTTTCACCCAAAGTAAACGATGTAAAATAGAAAAACTATTTTCAGGGAAAACATTTTTCGCTCTAGTAAACGGACCCTAAAAGAAAATTTCTTTTAGTTTTGCATAATTTGGTGCAACTAACAATGACGAATTAATCTTACCCATCAACAATTGTTCCATTCATCTGTCTTTATATGGCTTCCTGGCCTATTTGTGACAAGCAATCTTGGACCTCAAAGAATATATGTAAAAGGTTTTTTAACGGAAAATGATTTTGGCACCCCTCCCTTCTCACATAAATAGTAATCATGTGAGAGGGTGAGAAGGGGAGGGTGCCAAAATCAAATTGAGAGTGCCAAAATCACCACCGGTTTGTAACATATAAATTCTGTGACCCATAATTGAGCATTTTATGTGGGTTGATGAACAAATTTGGGTTGTAATAAACCAATTGGTGCTGGCACTTGGGAGGGGCGAAAAGAAATTTATACTCCATTCGTCCCAAATTAGTTGCTACATTCATTTTTTTTTCACATCTCACAACACATGACTTTAAATAAAAATATCTTGAATTAAACATAATAAAAATTATATATTTGAAAAGTACATGTTGTGACTAATTAAACTAGATCCATCATGGCTATATTTTTCCTCACGCTTATAAAACTAAAACAGTAAAAGACTATATGTGAACAATGTTACAAGTAAAAATGTAGCAACTAAATTGAGACAAATAGAGTAATAGGTGTAACGTCATATATCAACTAGATATAAACGGAAAAAAGGACACTAATAAACCAAATTCTACAACTCAAAATAACAATTACAAATAAATGTATACCAAAATCAATATTATTGTTCTCTTTGGGTTTTCATAATATTATCGAGATTTACATTTTAAAAGGACTTCATGAAAGAATATGTACTAAGTCATTATCGGCAATTACTGAATATAATTAAGATTATATTATGGAGATAATAATTAAGTTAGATTAGGCAATTATATTTACTTGCTAGAGAATAAATATAGTTAGTGGGTCCATATTTTTGGACCTACGACTATGATTAACTTAATCTTATGAGATCAAACAAAATAGCACAGGATTGGGCATAGATAATAAAGACCACTGGATGCTAGGTTTAGGGGTTTTTTTTTCTGATTTTACTAATAAGGTATATATATAAAATACATTATTAGGGTTGTGAGGAAAAAAAAAAAAAACTTAATTTGTCAGTTAGCACAAACATTGACAAAATCACAAAAACCCTAAAACCTATTGTGTGTTCATACGGTTTTTTCACAAAAAAGTAAGAGAGTGAATATTGATCCATCTCCTTCAAAAAAAAAGAATATTGATTCATCCCTTCCATACTAACACACGTGGAATCTAATTCGGTGCTTGTGGACTGATTAGAGGAGCAACAATTGAGGCTCTAGATATCGTTTCTTCATCAAAGGTTGTAATCACTATTCTTTATACTTTGATCATATTAATTATTATTAACGATCATGTATTATAGATGTTAGGAAATTATTTCCTGAAATTCCCCTAGCTAATCATATTTATAAACCCCAACACTTCATACATACTCTAAATAAAAAAAAAAACTAAACAATCATTTAACATAGCCTTCATCATTTTGAAATTCAAAACCCCAAAAACAAATTCGTTAATTTAGTTACTTCTATTTCCAAAGTTTTTGTTCTGAGTTTATGGTAACATGTAGGTTTTGTTACTAGTTAAATACACGATGTCATGTATAGCTCAAAAGATTAGGATTCATGATCCACATGTTTAATTTATTAAGGTCCAATTGTTTCTTATAATTAATCAAGGCTAATCAGGTTTAGTACAATCAGATCCAATAAATTTCAATAATAAGTTCAAATACGTTCAGATAAAGTCAAATAGATAGTGTAACCACCTAAAATCTTGTTACATAGTTGTAGTCCACGAACATCATACTTCATTCAGAAAAAAAAATTGGTATTGTCAAATATGTAACCAAACTAAGTAGGCAGTCATGCATCAAGGAGAAGTTCAACCTCAAAAAGCACCATACATATTACATCTGCTGGTATTCTGGTGTTAGTAAACATAACTTATCAGCTCTTTAATAAATTAAACACCCTTTCACCAAAGAAAACTAACTATCAAAGTGACTTACAAAAAAAACCCAGAAAATTGAAATGTTAAAAAACAAAAAAAAAAAAAAACAAAAAAAACTGTGGTCTGTCTAACCATCTCTGAGTCCCAAAACCCATAGTCTCTTGTATGATAAAAGAAACGGAACCATAATAATCCCTCAAAAACCCCCATATCATTATACAATGTTAGAAGTTGGGAATCAGTGGAATGTTGTGTACCATGATAAATAACGAGGCAATACAACTCTATCCGTAACAAAATAACTGCAACGATTTAACATAAAGCAAAGAGAAAAAAATGTGAAATCGTTGCAGTTAATATGTTAAAGAGGGAGTATTTGGTAAGTAGAAGTACTACTGGCTCCGGGTACAGAGAGTGCTCATAGTATGAGCATGAGACGGCCTCCAAGCGGAGGCAGTAAGTAAGCAAAGGTCCTTCCAACCGAGCTTAAGAGTTCCATTGTCTTCAACCAAAGTGTAACCATCAGAAGGGAACATGCCGAGGAGTAAGGTAGCTTGAGCAGCAGCGTTTCCTGCCAAGGATATCGATCTGAACCCGGACTGTTGTAGTTTTTCTCTCCAGCTAGGGAATTTGGGCTCCCCGGTTCTAGAAGGCCCACCTACACCTAGAACGTTCCGGATCTCTCTAGAGAGTAGTTGTTGCTCCACCACGTGCCTCTCTTCGCTCTCCTCCCCGTAGCTTGCTCCTAATGAATCGAACAGTGCTGAGTAGTAGTGGATCGCCTCCACGAATCTCCCTAGGAACGAACCTGTCCGGCTCAAGTCTTGCTCTACCACTGTCACTACCTTTGGTGCCAATCTGCAACCACATTCTTTCATATATCATTTACTACATAGGATATATATATATATATATATATATATATTCACATATGAGTATATGACATATCTTCAAAAGTTTTCTATGGAAACTTGACTCTAGAAGAGTTGAAGTTATTTGATTCAACTTGATTCTTATTTGTGGATAAGTTGAGGCGATGTTACCCAGACTTTTCATTTTACTTTAAGTCCTCGTGTCGGATTGACACTTAATTGGGCACTTCATTTTGGGCTAAAATTATGAAAAATGTTGAAAAAATTATTGGGTCAGACACTCGGACATGTACCATGCCCATGATCAAGTGACAACTGTAACATAGAGTTGAATACATTTGTTTTAGGTATTGTTTGGTTGTTGTAAAATTATATGGGCATTCAAAATTCCCATGCATTTTATTTTAGGAATGTTGTTTGATTGACACAAAAACATAAAAATGGGAGAAATTGGAATTCATGGGAATTTTGACTTCAAACAAATTATAGGAAATAAATTACCGTTCCCCCTTGGTTAATGAAAAGTTATTATAATTGCAAATTCCACATTGCCAACCAAAAAAAGGTTTAGTAAATTTCTAGAAATTTGATTAGGTAAATAAATTCCTATAAATTACCATTTTTTATGAGAATTAACTTCCAACATCAACCAAACAAAGTAAGGTAAATGAACAAATTACCACATCCATGATCATATCACAACATTTAGTGCACAAATACTTTGAGCTTGTTTGGTTTACAATCATTAGCATTTGAATTAGAATTTTTTAGAGAATGACAGAGTATATAACATATTCCTGGGCATCAACTATTAGCTTAAGTTTTTGGTTGAAATTGTCCTCTAACAAGAAGTTATTGTGTTTGGTTGATAAAATCATAGAAAATTAAGGAAAACCATACAAAATGGTGGAATTAACTCACCAATACCCCCATGGTAAGTTAGAATTTCCATGAAAATTTGTAATTCCAATTATCAATCAAACAATATTTATGATTTTCTAGCTAGGACATTGACAATAAATATTTTTCATGAAATAAGAATTCCTATCGCGAAAGGTATTTTCCATGTGAACTAAACGAGTTCTTATTTTTTATAAGAAAAGAAAATTTTAGTGCACAAATACTAAAGTACTACAAATATGTTCTATTGAACACATCCATGATAAATTGATAATAAGTCAAGATCATATTTATCTTACTTATCCCTCCTCTCTAAAAAGTTCAAATTTAATTGTGGTCATTCCTAATAGAATAACCATTCTCATTCATAAAAGCTACAACTACTGCTACATACACTATACGTTTTCATTACAAATTAGATGGAAGCATTCGTTAAAAAAAGTACATCAACTTCTTTTATTAAGTCTCCGAACGTATCAGTTTTAATCAGGTCAAGTCGAATAAGTTATAATAAAGTCAGCTTTAATAGGTTAGGTCAGGTCATATCAAGTCAGATCATGTCAAATAAATTGAAGAGAACACACCTTTAATATCATCTGATTTATTTTTTATTTTTATCAATCAAGGAAAAGAACTACACATATTTTTTTACGTAAGAAAAATGGAACCTCTAACCTCATGGGTCAGCCAGAGGTGGAGGATGGAGCCGTGACCACATCCTCATTCCTCATCAATTTGTTTCTTTTTACCATAAGAACATGGTTTTTTCCTGTTATAAAAATTTAAAACATACCATTGCAAACTTCATTTCAAAGCTTAAAAAAGATGCTAACGTTCAACTTTGAGGAATTATATAAAATATCTAGACAAAATTTTGAGTAAAATAGGCCGTATATATGGACTTTATACAACATAATTTGTAGTCTAAAACTCCTAATTCCTATGTCTATATCCAATTTTCTAATTAAAATTAGCCTATTACTTAAATCCAATTTCAACCAAACAATTTATCACTTTGAAGTACATAGAAATAAAATAACCCCACATGAACGTGATGAACCTATACTATAAGCCTATAATTTAACTGGGAATCTCGAATCACTTTTTCTCCTAATATATATATTTAGCAGATCGAGTAGCTATAGTCAATTCCTCATCCCAAAACCAGATTTTCTTCTCTACAAAATTAAACTATAAATAATCTTTCTATGCTTTTTAATTAAGCCTTTTAAGCTTTTTTTTTATTTTTTTTTTTATGCTGCTTTGGACTAACCAATCTTTCCATAATCCTTAAAACATTAGTACAAAACAATAAAAAATAAAAAATAAAAAGAGTCAGAGCTTTTTTTACTAACAATTTTTAGGGCTTGTTTATTTCAGCTCAAATTCAGTTCAGCTCTCAATTTCCTTCTCTTATAAAATATTACTTTCAAGTGTATTCAGTTAAGCTCAGTTCAGTCATATTCAGCTAAAGTAAACGAACCCTAATTACACAATTTTATTAATTTTGGCAAATTCTAGTACCACATCACACTGTTAAATTATCATTCACTTTGAAACAAAATAACTTGCTTGTCTCATCAAATTACAGAATCCTATCATATTCATAGCCATATTAATTTATTTATTTTTTTAAATATATAGTGTTGCATCATTGCATGTACTGCAAAATAACAGTGTTACATCTACATCAAATTACACAAGTACTTCCAGAGATTCTCCTACCATATAGGTTTATTCTACATTAAAGTAGGGAACCCAATTTTCCCAAAATTGTGGATAAACACTTGTATTCCACTTTAAGGACTAAACAACCATCATTTTTAACATAATGCATACTGTGATTATTTGTGTAATTATGTTTAGAATCTTAATTAGATACAACAAATTAATTTTGACCATATAAATCCTTTTTAAAAATCTTGTTAACTTGTTAGGTCTGTGTGAAAGTATTAGAAAAAACATGTATATTCATAAAGTATCTTGTTAGATCTGTGTGAAAGTATAATTTTTTTTAAAATATTAACTTTTATTATTATGTGCATTTATATTTAAAAAATTATTTTAGATACAAGGACATATATTTTGATCATAAAAATCTTTTTTATATATAGGAGAAACATATTCAATATCTAATTTTATTCAATCGGTTCAGATATACTCCCTCCGTCCCAAATTACTAGTCTATCGGCCCCACACATATTTTACATTTTTACATTATTTTTTTTATATCATTTTTACCCTATTTAAGTCATTTCTTCTTCTAATTACTTTTACCAATAATGGACCTCACATGAAAATTAGTTTGCATAAAAAATCGTATCAAAATAGAATATATCTTTTAAAATGGGACAGAGAGAGTATATATTTTTTTAAAATATATAAAATTTTATAATTTTTCACATATTACAATGAGAAAAATAAAAATTTAAAACTACATTGAAAGATGGGGAAAAACAAACATTTTGAAAGCAACCAACTAGTAATTTTGTATTTGACATATCTTATTTGCGTAATTTGTGTAATCAAGCATATTATTAATACAAAGTACAAAGTCATGATTTTCATCTCATTCCCATATCACCTCATGTATCTAATTTGCGGACTCAAATCCTGTCCCATATTATGTGCTTCATTTGTTTTCCGTTTAATTTGATTGGTTCATAAGATTACTAAGACCCATCTTTTAATTTTTAAAAATAAAAAAAAATAAAATTAACCAATTAAAATTAGTGGGACAGAGGATTTGAATCCATAATTTGCATAATAGCAATCCCTTATTCAAAATAAATGTATACACACAATGTGGGTGGGACAGAAGATTCGAATCAATTTTTATTTTTTTGGGTTTTAAAATGGAGCATTTTAATTAGAGATTGAGGGAAGTATTTTATGGAAATACAGTAGTACTGTAAAATTAGGAAACTGAAAATGAAGAATAATGGAGTATTAATTAATTTAATTATACCTTTGCAAAAGCCAAAGAGTGTTGGTATCAGAGGCAGTAACATCATACAAAGAATGCTGCAACCAATGAACAGCAACAGCTTCCCTCTTACTAACATGCAATCTCTCCAAATCCAAGTTCCCTATTTTTTCTGCCACCGGAATAAACTCAAACGGCAACCCCAGTTTCTCGGCAAAATCCGACAACCGCTTCCCCGTAGCCTGCAGGGCCTCCATGGACGTCCCAAGCCCAGTAAGCCTCACGATTGGTGGCCCACCTGGCCTGGAAGCAAGAATGTGGAAAAGCCCAGGCCACTGAAGGCCCTGCATTATATCAAGATCAATAATATGAACTCTCTCTTCTCTTTGAAAAGCCTCCTGAATGGCTTGGTTAGCTGTGAAATGAGAGAATTTGACAAAGGGACTTATTCCATTAAACACTTGAAAAGCTGACACTAGTTTTTGGTAGTGTGGTATTGTGGGTAATGATGAGTGTATGCCTAGGCATGAGCTCACTAACCGAGCTGACATAGCTTCTGAGAAGTAAGCCGCCACGCGCTGTGCGGAGGTTCCGAATGGGGTCGCCCATTCGGAAATTTCCACCAGCATTTTATTAGCTTCTTCAAATTTGTCTGCCGATACGGCCTCGGCACACTGGAGTAAGAGGGTTAGGAGGTGGAGACCCTCCTCGTCCCTCTTACGTTGCCGAAACTCCTCTCTCTCCCTCGCCTTCGACGCCGCAGTTATTTGCTGTTGCGGCGGCGATGGCGTAGATGAGTTTGGTGGTGGGGTCCCAGCAGCAGCAACAACAGACGGTGATTCTTCTGTTCCTGCTGTTGCTGTGGACCCTACCACTGGGTCAGTAGTGTTATTATTATTATTGCTGATATTATCGGGGTTTGAACCCGAACCTCCTCGGGGAGTACTCTCCTCAGTATGTATTGTCTCGATTTGAGGAGGGTTGTTGCTGTTGCTATTATTATTACTATTACTATTATTATTATTATTATTAATAATACTGGTAATATTACCACCACAACCTTCGCTAACAGGCGGAGGTCTAGAAAGAGGTTGGGGAGGCCAAGTAAGATTAGGAGTAGACTCGAAATCAGGAAGTGGAGGGAAATAATCCATATCACTCAACCTATTACTACCATAGTATCCCTTTTGTTGACCGCTATTGGTAATAGTATTATTATTATTATTGTTGTTGTTGTTGGGGGTGGTGTTTGTAATTCTTGAAAAACCAACTTGTTGATTATTGAGTTGCTTGAGATAATGAGTTTGTGGTGGTGGTGGTGGTTGTTGTGGTGGAGGTAGTGGCGGAGCAACTAGTGGGTCAGCCAAAGAACGAAGCCTGAACTCAATAACAGAAGCAAGATTAGGGTTACAAGGGTAAATAATATCTCGAACATTCTGAATCAACTGAGGAATAGAGATGGAGTTGGAACTCTGAATCAAATCCTTGATGATACCATCAACCCAAACAGGATCCTCCAACGAAGAAGACGACGTCGTCGTTGGAGCAGCAACGCTTTGACTTTGACTTTGACTTTGACTCATAGTAATGTTGTTGTTGATTCTATTATTATTGTAGTTATTGGAAGTAGTGGTGTGATGATGGCGGTCCACAGCAGGAGGAAACAAAGGTAACCCAGAAAACCCACAAACAAGAGGTTGATGATGAGAAGATGAATCAAAAAGAGAAGAAGAAGAAGAATCATGAGGAGGAAGAAGAAAGCGAGGAGGAGGAGGATCGATGAAATCATGATGAGAAGGGCGTTCCATCTCAGAAGCGGTTCGTTTGCGAACAACCATCTTGGAGGAATCCAGAGGGGTATTTTGGGGATTATTGGGGTTTGACATCAGATATGAATTAGGAGGAGAGAATAATAATGAAGTGGTTGAAGATGAACATAAAGATGAAGAATAAGGGATGAGTTCATTAATAACATGGATAGTATTATTATTATTATTATTATTATTATTATTATTATCAGGAAGATAATAAAAGGAGGGGGAGGGGGAGTGGGAGTGGGAGGGAGAAGAATAAGGGAAGAGGATATTGGGGTCAGGAAAGAAGGGAGAAGAAGCAGCCATACAGAAAGAGGAAGAAGAGGAAAAGGGTGAAACAAAAAAAGGGGGTGGGGACTGGGGGACTCTCTAAAGTAGCTAATCTCTAAATATAAAAAATAAAAATAAAAAAGGGTTGGGTGGTTGATGTTTATGTGTGTGATTGTGTTTGTTTTTTAATTTTGATGAGATGAAGAGGGGAAGAGATTAGATTAGATTAGATGGGTGCATGGATGTGTTCTGATTGTCGCCATTTTTCTTAGACTCTTTTTATTTGGCATCCTAACATCGGAAACTCTACCTTTTTGGATGTGTCCGCCCTTTACTTGCCTTTTTTTTTAACCCTCATTATTTACTCATTATTAATTAATCTCTTCTTTACTTAAAACCCTCTTCTTTTTTTATCATAAAAAAATAGAGAGAGAGATCCACCCTTTCAGATATAATTAACAAGGATACGAGGTGGGAGTGAACATACTTTGTCATTCTGCTTGATCTCAACCTGCTATTCTCTCTCTCTCTCTCTTTTTTTTTTACTGAAACGTCTTCTTCATTTAATCCAAACTATACTTTTTTTTTATTAAAGGTTTTATCTATACTATAGTTCTTTATCTCATCTTCAATTTTAAACTTTGTTTACTTTAATTTCTTGAAGTTGTAAAGATTAGTAATTTACGGCGAAAGAGGAATGAAGCAGTGTATTCAAACTCAACTCAATTATTTGAGATCTCGATATTTCTATATATCTCATCGCTCAATGATGTTGTGGGTACTAAGTTAAAAATTAAACCTAAAAACTTCAGATCTTGGCCATTGATTAAGCTCATTCTTTTCTCATCAGTTGATCTAACTTTATGAACTCTCACCTACTAATAATATAGAACATTCTCTCTCCTATTTCAAAAAATAAATTTCTTTCTCCTTTCTAAAATAAGTCACACATTCTCCCTCTAAATAATCGCACTCCATTGTTCGATCATCAAAAAAATTGCACTCTATTGTTCATCGTCACACAAAGAATCAAATTTTCATCCTCTTTCAGTTTTTTCATCTATGATCTTCTTTTGTCAGATATGTATTTTAATTGTAATTTGTTGAATTTCGATTTTTAATCTTAGTTTTAGGTTTGGATTTTTCTCATTGATGTGGAGTTATGATTATTAGTTTTGATGTTGAATTCTTGATTGATATATTTTTTTTTTGTTATCATTTTCTCGCTAGTGATGATTGTTGGTGAATTCTAGGGTTTTTATTTTTGTACAAGTATGATCTTAATTATAAGTGGTTTTGCAAAATAATTCTCTTCTAACTCTGACTTCAATTTTTTCCTTTTTTATTCCTCCATTTTATTTTTGTTGATTTTTATGTTTTGATTTCGATTCCAATGTGAAGAATGTTTGATTTTGGTTTTCAATTTTTTGTCTATTACAATTGATTGTCCATTTTCGTAGTGAAGTATAAAGCAATGGTTTATGGTTGGTTTTGTTTGTTTTTATATTTTAACACAATTCAGATTTTTTTTTTTTTATTTTGGATCAAGCAATTTGATCAACTGTAGATCAAATGCAGCATTCGGTGGTTATACTAATTGTAATTCATGGTAATTGATGATGCATATATGGTGTTTGATAAAATGCCTAAGAGAAATCTTCGCTCTTAGTTTAATATTTTTATGAGCAAACATATTATAATTACGTAACACATTAATTTGTAAGGGTACATATTAATTTATGATCATCCATTGTTTCATCCTTTAAGCTTGAAACAATAACTTTTGATTGGTAACATGTACCCTCTTAATTTAACATGTATCCCTTTAATTTAAATGTACTCTTTTATATCTTTTGTAAGTGATAATGAATTAGGGGTATATACTGTTGGCCTGGGTGTCATGTGTTATTACTATCATAAACCTATTAGCTCAATTGGTAGAGCATTTGTGTAATCACACAAAAGATGTAAGTTCAAATCCTACATAGGTTGATATATAACATTATAATAACATTGATCTGAATTACATGTACCCTTTTATATTTATATGTACCACTTGTTTTGTAAAATGTACGTACCATATAATTATTCAGTCATTTTAGATGATTTCATTGTAATACTACTTGTGTACCCCTCTAATCTTATATGTATCCCTTTTATCTTATAAGTACCTTTAGAATATGTTCTTTAATCATATCTTTGCCTCTTGTCTCTCCTATGTTATGTACCCGTTTATCTTGTATGCACCCCTTTAATCTTGTATGTACCCCTTTTACTATTTTTTTAGAAAATAATTTTCAACCGTTGATCTAAATCTAATAGTTTATATCAATAGTTTCTAGTTTTCAACTTAAGTTAGGTTTTAGCAGATCCTGACTATATATATATGGTTGGGTTCCGGTGAGAAATTTCTTATCGTGAAAAATGTGAGAAGAGATAAATACATCAACTATGACCTAGAGGTACATTGATTTACAGTAGCGAATCCAGGAATAATATCTAGTGGGGTCAAAATGCGTTTTTAGTATTTTATTGGGGTCCAAGTGAACAAATTTTAAGGGAATTTTTAAAAACATAAATTAAATTTATAGGTAAATTTTGTTTTTTTTTGTTTAGATCCAAGTGGGGTCAAGTGACCCTATTAAAATAGGTTGAATCTGCCACTGTTGATTAACAACATAACTATAGGTACATTCAAAATATACTATAAATACATTGATTTTATGCCCTAGATATATTGACTCCAAACAATAGGATGAGTAAGGAGGGAAGATCAAATAATCTTAGTCATTCATTTGTGGATAAAAGAGTTGTAGTTGTTTCTCACCCTTCTCACCAAAACTATACTACTATAAAATAAAGTTTGACTAACTTTATAAATTAGAGCATCCACAATGGTTACTCACAAGTCACAAGGACTAGCTTGCAAATATGAAAAATTGCAAGCTAAAAGTTCAGTCATTGTGGAGGAATAAAACTTGTAGCTAGCATATGCATTGTAGCTTACAAGGGTTTAGCCGTTTAGGCCCCATTTTATTTTTATTTTATTTTTCTTTTTTTCACCTTTGCATTAAATACAAAGCTACAAGTATTGTAATTTGCCATTGTAGGTGGTTGTAGCTTAAAAAAAAAATATATAGCTCAAAAAAATGACATTGCAAACAAAACTACAAGGTTTGTTACCCACCATTGTAGATGCTCTTATGTTTTTCCTTATCGGAATCTTTTGTAATATTTAAAGTGATAGGATGATGTAGCAATCAAGTAATTTGGGATGTACAGAGTATAAGTTTTGTTGTACTACCTCTAGTTTTAATTAGTTGCAATAATTTTGGTTGCACGTTTTTAAAGATCAAATTTCTCAGTGGGTAATTAGAAGTGAGAGAGGAACACAAGTAAAAATGGGATAGAGAGAAATAAAAGTATTACAACTAATGTGAATCTTCATTTTCAAACAAATATTGCAACTAGTCCCTCCGTAACATAAAAATATCTACTTTTATTTTTCACGCATTTTGAGGAATCGACTTAATAGTGTAAACGAAGAAATTGATCAAAATGGTTTTAATACAAGCAAGAATGTGGTTATAAGTTACTAATTTCAAAATTATTTTGATTAATTTGGTCGTTTACACCCTTAAATCGGTGCCTCAAAATACGTGGAAAAACAAAAGTACTCCATCCGTAACATAAAACTTTCAACAATTGGTTTTGCACGCATTTTGAGGAAGTGGTTTAAAGGTGTAAACAAAGAAATTAGTCAATATAATTTTAATATTAGAAACTTATAATCACATACTTGCTTGTATTAAAACCATTTTGGCTAATTTTTCCGTTTACACCCTCAAATCGCTTCCTCAAAACGCGTGCAAAACCAATTGTTGAAAGTGTTATGTTACAGATAGAGTAGATATTTTTATGTTACGGAACAAGTAATTGATATCGAGATGATATCATTTTTTATAATAATGAAAATAATGGTTGAATGGATTAAGGATGGGATAGTTTAGAAGGGAAAGGTATATCCTAAAAGAGAAGAAATAAAAACGGTTGTAAAAGGGAGTAAAGTACTAGAGTAACGTTGAAAAATGAAACAGACATTCTTAGAAAATGTGCTGTTACATTTCTTCTTACCTTGAAAAGGTCCCCCAGTTTACAATCCCCCAAAAAAACTAAAAGTATCAGGGAAAAATAAAATCCAAATTATACTGTAATTCTTTGTTAAAAAAACAAATTACCCTTTGGAGAGGAAAGAGAAAGGAGGAGGATGAGAAAGAGTCAAAGAAAAAGCCAAAAAAACATGAAAAAGCTGACAACAAGAGATGCGAGTGTTGAAAGCAAAATGTCAAACGCTAACGTCGCATTTTGGGGAACTCAGGCTTCCGTCTCATGCCCCCCTTTCAGAATATCTTAAAAAAATCTTGTCTATATAAACATCGGTGTCCTAATGTTTTAGCTTATTCGATCTGATCTGACCTGACATATTTTAAGCTATTAAAGCTGACTTGATTATAACTAATACAATCTGGTTAAACTTGATAAAATAGGTTGAAGAGAAAATACCCTTAAAACCCTTAAACTTATCTGTGATATTTATAAAATAAGATCTTATTTGATCCATTTTCTTCAAAAAAAAAAAATAATCTTACGAGACACAATTTTAAACGAAAATATCTTTAGATACATGTAATAAAAAATTATATAGATTGCATGTTAAAAAATACACATTGAGCTGAATCAAACGAGATACCATTTGACTATATTTTTCCTTATATGTATAAAATTATAGAGAGTCAAAGTTACTAAATGAACAGTGCCAAAGTTAATATGGAACAAACAATAAGGGACGGAGGGAGTATTTGATTAACATTATTTCAACAATTTATTATTTATTTCAATTCAAATGAGACTAGATCAGAAGAAATAAGTTCAGATCAGATAATTTAGTTTGATATTTTTAAACTTTAAATATCTTTAATTCTATAACGAAAAATATTATTAAAAGTATTCATTAGTACATACTTCATATAAAATAAGAACTCAATTATATACTCCATCCGATCCAAATTAGTCGCAACAAATTTGGTGACACAAAATCCTATGCAAAATTTCATTGGTGTAAGCATGGCTATTTTGGTCATTTCATTCAAAACAAAGTTATTGGATAAGGAAAAAAATGAAATTGTACGTTGCGATTAATTAAAACTTCAAAATTTAGAAATTATCGCGATTAATTTGAATCGGACGAAGTATTGTTTTTCTTGTGGATTAGCATATATATGCAGTCAAAATTTAGTCAAATTAGGTAACAAGTTCAAATAAAAAAAAGGGGGCTCAGATCAATTCAGATTAAATTAGATCGGTAGATATTAAGTGAATCAAACATAGCCTAAGTTCAAATAAATATCAACAAGTTCAATTAAGTATCAATACGCTCAAATAAATCATAAATGCAAATATTATATATTATTATTGTCATTTTAATACAATTATTATTATTATTATTGTATTATTATTTGTGTTATTATTATTATGAATATTGTTATTATTATTGTTACTATAACGTAAAAGCTAAAAAATGAAATAAAGAACATTAATTATGCATTTATTACATTGATTAATGTGTAATTTTCACATAAATTTACAATTTATTTCCATATTAGGTAATGTAATTAATGCTTATATGCAGCCCTTAGGGCAAGGGCTGCATATAGCATTTTCCATATTGTATTTAGCTTTTTTCATAAAATATTCACCATTTGTACAAGATAGCTATTTATATACTTATTAGATAATATATACCTGAACAATTGCTTAGTTTTTTTTTGGATTTTTTTAACTATGCCCCTGTGGTTTTGGATTTTCTAAGCTGCCCATGGATTTTGAAACTTCTAAGACGTGCCCCCGAGGTTTTGGTTTTTGATTAAAACTACCCACTCCGTTAAGCAAACGTTGTATGTGTCGTTAGTTGGTTTTGAAATTTGTGTCTAATTCAGTAAGAAACCCTAGAAAACCTTATTGGAGATGTGAAAATTGCGGCTTTTTTGATTGGGTAGGCTCTCATAACATGATTTGGAAGGGTGATTACGAATCCGAAGATGGCCATTTTCCTAACTTTTACGAGGGAAATTTCCCTCCAAACAACTTGCAAAACCAAGTAACGGCACATATAACATCTGCTTAACGAAGTGGGTAATTTTAATCAAAAACCAACACCTCAGGGGCACATCTTAGAAGTTTCAAAATCCATGGGCACAACTTAGAAATTACAAAACCATAGGGGCATAGCTTAGAAAACCCCTTTTTTTTATTAAAAAAAAAAAACCTAGTCAATATATGTAATAAAGTTTTTATTTATAGAATTTAACTATTGATTAAAAGTGGGGTAACAAATTAATAATAAGTTTTTATCTACTTCTCTAAATTATTTTGTTATTTAAGAGACCGT
This sequence comes from Salicornia ramosissima, assembly GCA_951394345.1. NCBI lineage: Eukaryota > Viridiplantae > Streptophyta > Magnoliopsida > Caryophyllales > Amaranthaceae > Salicornia > Salicornia ramosissima. Next base: position 43,526,584 of record OX596233.1, on the reverse strand, counting down.
GTACATAAGTGAAAGTGAGTATTTCTCCTATGCAATTGTTTTGTATTAAAAGGCAAGAAATTTGTGAAAAAAATTAGAGAAGTTCCTTAAAACATGATCGCAAACTACTTCTTCAAATTAAATAAAAAAAGACGAATATAGTAACAACAATAGCAACAACAATAACAACACCACCAAATTTAAAAATGAGAGAAGTTCCACATGATCACAAACTACTACTTTGAAGGGGAAAAAGATAAAATATAATAACAACAATAGCAACAACAACAAAAAAAGCAATAAAAACAACAATAACTGTGACGACCCGACTCGCTTAAACCGGCGCGGAAGAAACGGACGAGTCGAATTGTCGATCTAACATACAATCATACTTAAAATTTAAAACAAATCCTCAAAAATTATTATTATAAAACCCAAATTGTACAAAACCATAAGTTGTACATAACTAAATCCCATATAATCAATACTAGGAATTAACTCCAAAACATTATCAGAGTTAGAATATATGAATTACAACTACTAAAAGTTCAAAACTATAAACAGAATACAAACTAAACAAATAAAAGTACAACGGCACTCGCCTAACCCAAAGCTAAGCAACACCGTCATTATCAGAGTTACTTGAAAGTGAACAACAATCCACCGTCAGTGGCGAGTAACATAACAGTCCCACCATAACGTGGATACACATGATCATAGAATAAATCAAACAAGCATATCAGACACTCATACATACCAACCATGCGACATAACATCACAATAATAATAATATTAAAAACGATAATAATAATAATAAACAATGATAATATCAAAACTCGACTAACTTTAATTACTCAATCTTATCATCACTTAATCTTTGTCGCTATCATTTACATATTAGACCGGACTATGCTCGTACGAACGCATCTTACGCGAACGAACTTTCCTATTATGCCAGGAATGAGAATCTTACTCCCAAACCCATGAACCCCATCTTACGGAAATTCATATCATATAGACGACATAGCAAGTATACACTATCGCAATACTGCGGTTAGGATAGGGGCAACGTCTTAACCCAAGTCTTAGAATCTTACTCTAAGGTTAGGCGTTTAAAAGCAAAATCAAGCTATCTTTATATTCTTGATTAATCTTAAGTTGCATCTTACGCATTTACTTAAGACTAACTATAAAAACCATAATCTTGGAACCTCTTAAACAACCTTTAATACTTTCTTTAACTTTCTTTGAATATCTTTTAACTTCCTTTAAACTTTCTTTAATTACGACTACATAATCTACACTTAAGACTACATAATCACAATAAGAAACCAAGATTCATCATAACATAATCAAGAAACTTCAAGAATTCAAGAAACATATTATCAAGATTACAATCTTTAACTTAATTCATCAATTCAAGATTCAAAAAAATAAAGAACTCATCAAGATCATCAAGAATCACCATCATCAATACACACCAAGTACACGCATGACATAGACCAATTTTATCAACATAACTATCAATTCTATACACCGAAACCTCATGGAAATCGAACATGAACATGATCAAACATGAAACTTATCGAAACTAATCATAACATGCATAAATACTACGCAAAACATCACGAAATCATCTCCCAAAATCTGCCCAAATTTACGCACATGGACATAGGGTCATAATCATCAACTTTTGGTCTAATTTAGTCATCTAATCTACCCTATGAATCAAAGTATACAAACTAGGATAGGATAGCATGTTACCTTAATGAGATTTAACCGCTTAAACCTACAAAAACCCGCTGCCCAGAAGTGATTCCACACGGCCCAACAACCACGCACACCCACACGGCTTCACCATGAACACGGGCTCCTCTTGCACGGATCCAACCGCACGGCCAGCCAAGAACCCACACTCGTACACGGCCCTCAACCACACGAACACGACACCACCGCTTGGGCAACCACGAACCACACGAACCCACTCAAAATCGAAACCAAACTAGTGATCTCTAATGAAACTATTGGGGTTCAATTTGTGTTTTGATACTCAAAGATCAATGAAGGTTGAATCTTTAAATTTGGGTTTGAAAAGATGATGAACAAATGATGGAGATGAATTGGCCAAATAGGCATGGGAAATGAAGAGCAAATGGAGGAAGTGTTTGTGTTTTGATTTGTAAGCAAATGATGGCTAAATGGGCAAATGATGTTTAAGCCTTACTAACCCTTCTATTTATAGAAGTTAGTTAAGATGTGAACACAAAGCAAGTGACAACCATGCCACATCACAAAGGGGGCCGGTTGGGCAAGACTTAAATGGGCTTCTAAGTTCATTTGGGCTAATTACACTTAATGATGACTAATCATGTCTAAATTGCACTTGGCCCAAAATTAATTAATTAACTAGAAAATAAAAATAAAATTCTAATTAATTAAAATAAAATAAATAATAAAGCAATTAATCATCAAATAAAATAATCATAATCAATCAATAAAACAAAAATAAATAGTCCAAATAAATTTGGACCATACATAAAATAACATAAATACCAACAAATAAACAAAGTAGAAAAATACCAAAAACCTGGGGCGTTACAATAACTGTAGCAACAACAATAACAATAGAAATAACAACCACGACGGTAACAACAACAGTAGCAGCACCACCCACTGTCACCACCACCAACAATAACAACAACAACAGAATTATCCGAACAACAACATCAACACCAATAACAGCAACGACGACATCATTATCATCATTAACAACAACAACAACAATAGCAGGAACAACGAACATCATCAACCTAACAACAACAACACGAGGAACATCAACAACATCAATAAGAACAACAATAGCATCAACAACAACAATAATAACAGCAGCAACAACAACAACAACAACAACAACAACAACAACAACAACAACACTAGCAACAATAACAACAACAACGACAGACAGTAGTGGCAACAACAACAACAACGACAGACAGTAGTGGCAACAACAACAACAACAACAAAAAAAAGGCAAAAACAACAACAACAATACCAACAATAACAATAGCAATAATAACAGTAACAACCACAACAACATTATCAGCAACAATAACAATGGGAACAATAACTGCAGAAGCATCAACAACAATAGTAATTTAGAGGTGGGCAAATTCGGATATCCGATTTTTCGGGCACCCGATAACCGGGTACCTGGTTTTTTGGGTCGCAATTTTTTTGACTCGGATTCGACCCGGTTAATCCGGGTACCCAAAAAACTGGATTTGGAAATCGGATATCCGGATCCAGTTTTTTTTTCCTTATACAACTTTTTTAATTTAAAAGAAAAAACAGTTTTTTTAATTATAAAAAACATTTTATTTTTTTAATTAAAAAAAACTATAGTTTTCTTAAATAAAAAACTGCAATTTTTTTTTAATTTTTAAAATAAAAAAGTGTTTTTAATAAAATAAAACTATTTTTTAAATTTTAAAAATAATTTTTTTAATAAAAAATAAAACTGTTATTTATTTATATATTTAAATTTTTTTATAATAAATAAAACTATTTTTAAAAAGTAAAACCGAATACCGGGTAACCCGGTTTAAAAAAATCGTGACCCGGATCCGACCTGGTATCCGGTTTTACAAACCAGGTACCCGCTCCGATTTTTAAAACAAGATCGGATACCTGCTTTTTCGGGTTAAAAAATTCGGATACCAGATCGGAAACCGAATACAGATTTTGTTCCCGCCCCTAAGTATTATTATTATTAATAATAATAATGATGATGATGATTGCGGGTGCGTTCTTTTCAACTTATTAAACATGAACTTATCTGAACTGAACTTACTTGAACTTATCAGACCTGATTGGAACGACTTATTAAACCTAATTGTAAAAAAAAAAAAAATAATAATAATTTTATTTGTTTACATGATTTGGGGAATTCGATTTCGCCAGTTGTTGAAAATGTACAGCCATGACCTGATATAAATTTAATTGATGGTGAACGACTAAAGGCAATGAAAGCTATTCGTACAAATATTACAAATGAAATCTGGTAAGTTGTATGTGAAGAAAATATGCTCGATGAACCCTGATGATAAATCTGAAGCAACGTATTGATGTGGATTTTTATGTTTCATTAGTACTAAAACTTAATACTAATTAATATCACGAATTATGTACCTTAAATAAAACTCTACTTTATCACGAATTATTCAAGGGAATTTTATTTAATTTTAATTATTAATAGAATTGAGAATTATTTTAAATCTATCATTCTTATTTTATAATATAAAAAAATTCATTCAATCTAACTTTGAGTGGGGTTCTAATTATGAAATAAGAATGATAGAATAATTTATTTATTTTTGTGTAGGTATGATTTAAGTTAATTATTAATTTAATTAATTATATTTAATTAATAATTAAAAAACCTAAACTTGATTGGAAGTTATTAGACCTGATATAACGTATTAGAACTTAATTATCTAAATTTATTAAACCTGAAATATATTTTTTTAAGGTGAAGAGAAACACACCCTATAATCTCAAATCCGTAGTGATTTTGGTGTCAAATTTTATCGTTTTTGAGAAAAACATTATTATTATTATTATTATTATTATTTTTCGCTCCGACATTTCCGTCGATGTTTTCTGGTCAAGTTTTCCGGTAGACTTTTCAGGTGAATTTTTTTCAACCGACTTTTCTGGTGACGATTTTCCGACCGACTTTTCTGACAACGGTTTTCCGACCAAATTTTCTGGCGATTGTTTTTCAATCGCCTTTTTCCGGCGATGGTTTTCCAGGTGAATTTTCCGGTGACATTTTTTCGGCCGACTTTCCAGTTGACATTTATCTGGCCGACTTTCTCATCGAAGATTTTACGGCCTACTTTTTCTGGTGACGATTTTCCAGACGATTTTCCCGGTGACAGTTTTTCGACTATGGTTTTCAAGGCGACTATTCCCGACGATGGATGTCTAGTGGACTTTTCCGGGGACGATTTTAACAATTATAATTATATTTCGGGAGATTAATTTTAATAAAAAATATAGTTTAAAATAAAAAATTTAAATTTAAAAAAAAAATTAGAAAAAAAATAAGATTTAAGAAAATTAAAATTAAAAAATAAAAAATTTAAAAATTTAAAAATGGAAACATAAAAATTAAAATAAAATTATAAAATATTATTAATAAAAAATTATAAATTAAATAAATTTAAAAATAGAAATATAAAAACTTAAAATTAAAATTTCAGTTCAGTTGAGGTCCATTAAGTTCGGGTCAGATCCATTAACTTAAGTTCAATTCAATTCCACAAAATTAAGTCCAAACAAACAGGGCCTAGCTTATCTACCTATTTGACTCTGTGATCTCTAGACATATCTATCATGCATGAGGTCAATTGGATAGCAAAATACCTTGCTTCTTTAGGCCATTTGATTTCATCATTACAAGATTGGCCTTTATTTTGTAGATGTTAAATTTTGCTCCATTCGTTTCTTTTTGTTAGTTATGTTTGGAATCTTTTTGTGAGAGTAAAAAAAATCAAAACGTAACTAACAAAGAACATAAGGAAGGTGGTGGTGTATTTCTTATTAACACGAGAAAATCTAGAAGTTAGGGCTTGTTTACTTCAGATTATATTCAGTTCAGTTCAGTTCAGTTCAGTTCAGTTCATCTCTATTTAGTTCAATTAATACACTTCTATTCAGTTCCGTTCAGTTCAGTCCAGTTCAGTTCAGTTCAATTCAGCTAATGTAAACGAGCCCTTAGTATTGTGATAAGATCCTAATTATTAGTCGGTGTTTGAATCTTTGGATTTAAGTGGTAAAATTTGATATAATGTGGCATAATGTCAAAACTTTTTATATAAATCTTAAGTCATTTCACTAGTTATAAAAAAAATATAGATTTATGATAAAAAATAATATTTTTATTGTTATAACTTATAAGTTCGGTCATATCATCAAACAATTTCACATAAATTTTGTATAAACATTCATAATTGTGTAGCTTAAAAAAAATATATCCGATCCCTTGCATTGTGGGAGGTTTGCCTTCTCCTCTGGTCTCGTCTCGTCCCCTCATGCTCTTGTCTCTTCGTCTGTCCCCATTTTTTTAAACGATTATCATTGTTTTTTTTCCCTAGCTCTATTATTGTTGATAATGTCTTATTGTGTTTCAAATTTAAAAGAGTACCAATATGAAAATTAATGTTTCAGTTACGCTTAATGTGTTCTAAGTTAATACCTCTGTATTTTGTGAAAGTCGGTTATGTGTTTTAGTCTAATCTAGAGCTGATCATTATTGGCCCGGTCCGAATTTTTTGTGGATTTTGGCGCACTTAAAATAGGTGTTTTTAGTTCATTAACACAACCTAACTCGAAAAATCTGTAGATTACTCATCAAACCCGCCTAAAATCTGTGCTTTCGGTACATTTGTTTAGTTAAGGCCCAACCGACCTAAACTTTTGATCACTTCTATTCTACCTATAGATTGAGCCTGAGTACCCCTATAAAGAACATACATAAACTGGTTGGGGGTTTGTCCGAGATAACACTTATCCGATATCTTATAATATAAATATGATTATAAGAGTAATTAATAACTTGAGCATTTGAAATTTAATACCTATTAATGTAGGTGGTTGACCTGTACTTATACTAAATACATTTGAGACAAGTGGCACTAAATAAATGGCCTTGGGCATGGACGAATTAACTGTGGGTTATAGGATCCGTCTTCAAGTGGCTATATGGGTTTGACTTGGTGTTTTAATGATTTGGCTGGATTTTAGGCTTTTGTGGTTATTATTGGGCTTTTAATAATGTGTGCCCATTTTATAATATGAACCATTTATGGTATCCAAATAATTAGTATAATGATTAATGAATAATACCTCCGTTTTTTTAGTTTACTCAGTTTGACTTTGTCACTATTCACAAAGTATACTTTAACTATCGTTTGTGATTTATACATAAGATAAAACATAGTCATGTGTGGGGTCTTATTGGATTCGTTTCAACATGTAGTGTTTTAATATCTAGTTTTTATAATTTTTACAAATGCACAATTGGATATATTAATCTTCAAATTTTGCCTCGGTAAGTGTGAAAAATGAAATGAGTAAATAAAAAAAAAAACGGAGGGAGTATTAAGTTGATGACAAATGTATCGCAATACTCACAACTTTTTACATTTTAGGCTATAATACAATACTTACAACAATTTTTTAAACTATATTTCGCATAAGAATTACCCAGGTGTAGTTTTTTTTTTTTTTTTAAAAAAAACTTTACTTTAATTTTGTTGTGATCCAATTCGATCATTATTTTTCAGTCTCTCTCTCTTTATATCTTCTTTTAGGTTCTCGTGGGAGTATCTCTTATGAATTATTAGGTTGTACTTCCTCTATAATCTACACACTTTTTTTTCTTATATAAAAAATAATATAGAGTCAAAGCTAGATATTTTAAAAATTACAGAGCAATAAACTACACATTGAAAACAATTCAATAAAACCCCTTTCTTACATATGAAATAACAAATGAGGGTCAATATAAACTTAATAAATAATATCAAAAGTCAAATTGTGCAAACTAAAAAAAAGTACATTACCTTAATTCATATGTGTTATTTTGTGAGACAATTGAAGTTTATCAGGCCAGCCTCTTGTTTATTTCTTAAATTAGTTTTAATTTTTTATTTTTATATAAAAATCGATATGATTTGTCAGATTTGACTAAAACTGTGTATACATTAATTATAAAGCATATATATTATCAAATGAAATTTTTATTAGATTTTATATTAATATGAATTTTTAAAGATTTTTTGTTGTTGAAAAATTATAGATAATTCATATTATCAAAAAACATAAATAAAATGGCATCACTTGATCATAGTTAAATTTCCTAGTCTAATATGAGCTCTGGAACTTATCTTTTCGAATCTAATTTGTAACAAAAATTTCTTGTATTAATTGCAATTAACCCTGTTGATCCTCAATAATGTGTTTCTTGTCATATGTATGTGTTTGTCAACCTCTTTTCATTTCATGTGTAGTGTTGGTAAATCACGAAAAAAATATTGCAAATAATATGGAACAAATTATACGCCGGAGATTGGTTAGGAGGTACGCAGGATAAGTATGACTATGACATGTGTGTAGAAGATGTATGTTAGGTGTGTTTGGAGTTTCGTATGATAACTACATTCTATAAGTATTGAACTATTGGTTGTGTTTATTAGGATGTTGTTTTGTGTTTGTTCATGGAGCTTTTTATTGGTGTTTGTGTAAGCTAATAAGGAATCAATTTTATTTACCTGTTGTTACTCCCTTTTCTTCTCTTTCTTTTTTCAGTTGTTTTGTTGTATCTTGTATTCATTTATGGTGTAGTGGTATATATATCTTAGGTTTCTTAACTACGCTATAAGTGAATTAGATGAAATTTAATTGCTCGGTAATGAAACTATATATTGTTGGAACATTTATGCATAAATAGGCTTGAACAATAGAAGAATAGATGAAGAAATAAGGCAAAAAGGGGAGACGAGGCAGTGGTCGTCGCACCTCGTGAGCTATATATGTCGCGACTCGTGACCACCCTTCGTCGCGACTCGCGATGGGGGCTCGCGACTCGCGATTTGCTATTGTCTCCAGCCTCGGTTTTTCTAAATTCTTGGATGCTTTTGCCTAGGATTCTTATATATTATGCCTTGTCTATGAGGCTTCATTGCTGCATTAAAATGGTTTAGAAGTGGATTTAAATCAGAAGTTAGAATAGTTACATTGGGCATGACATATTCTTGGTAAGTAATGCACAATTAAACCACCATAATTTATGATTTTATGGGCTTTGATGGTGTTTTAAACACACTTTTGGCAACTGATTTCTTCATGATCTTTAGCCTATAAATAGGCTTGTTTTGTTCTTTGATTGAGGAAAAGAGACAGTAAGGCTGAGCAGGGTGCGGTCTGAACCGCACCAAACCGCAAACCAAACCGTAATTGTGTGGTTTGGTTTGCAATTTTACCAAACCGTAAATTTGCGGTGCGGTGCTGTTTTCGAAAATTTTGAAACCGCACCAAACCATAAACCATAATTTTTTAATTGTTCTAAAATATTTAATTTCATACTTTTTATTTGGCTTAATACCTTACTGAAGCTATGCCTTTTGTTTGTCTTAGGCCTTATCTAGTTGTGTAAGCCCGCAACTCTTTAAGGCTTCTCTAACTCTTTAAGGCTCTAACAAAAAGCAAATCTAGGGTTTTTTTTTGTCCTTATCAAATACTAATTAAAAAATAAAAATTTAAAAAGTGGGTCAAACCGCAAATCGCACCGCACCAAACCGTATTTTGTGGTGCGGTTTATAAAAATGGCAAACCGTAATTTTGCGGTTTGGTATGGTTTGACATTCAAACCGCACCGTGCTCAGCGCAAACACAAGGAAATTTCTAAAATCATAGTACTCAAAAGCATCTTGTTAGCACTTAGTTATATCTAGCTAATTTAACTAAGTGTGAGTCAAAACACAAATAAACACAAGTCTTTTAAGACACACTCTTAGGATCACATATAGTGTGTATTTTGTCCATTGTATCCCACTAATCGTTTCGTGGTTACCCGGTGATCTAAAGTGGCGAATATGATTAGTAGAAAAGTGTTGTTTTCTATGCCTTCGAGGGTATCAGATCATCCACATTTCCTAACACAATCACCAACATATATTGAATTGAAGGGGAAACATGTCACTTATCCATTGATAATAAAATAGCAGATTAGCTATGTTACAATTTATATCTTCTTTAGCCGTGAACAGAGGGCAAACAATTACAAGTATGCTACAAACGATGGGAGTATAAAATCTTCCGACTGTTTTTACAAATATGAGAAAATGTAAGTTAAGATAATTTTAAAAAAGGTTTTAATAATGACAAAAAACAACTAAAAATGAAACTTGACTCGATCTCTCAAAAAAATATGATCCAGTAACAAATTTAGATAAATTCAAATGTGTGAAAATTTTAAATTCGAAACAAAAAGAGTAATTTCAATGGTATAATAATATTCAAAATAGTTAAAAAAAAAAAAAAAAAAACCAAAGATGGAGGATCACTTCAATGTGATGGTAAGTTACTAAGTTTATGAAACTACTTTGAAATTCAAATTTCCAGTATGGTGGTTTGACAAAGTAATTTTTTGTCCAAAATTGTAACTTTAATTTTGAGCATAAAATTTTAACGTTTTATACAAAGCTTAACAAAATGTGCAAAGAGTTATAGATTTATTTTAAAAAATAAATAAATTTGGAGCTAAAAGTTTTGTCAACGGTCTGACGTGAGATTTTGTATATGAAATTTTGGGAGTATATTATTAGTTACACTTTGATTTTTTTTTTGTCTCACCCAAAAAAATCTAAATATAACTAATAAAAAGGAACGGAAAATAAGGCATGAGTTTATGCTCGATTAATTAAAACTTTAACTACTACCTCCGTTTCACAATGTTAATTAGCTAAGTTTAGAATAATATTGGGCATGAAAAGAAAAAACTTTGACCCTAAATAATCTTTATGGGGTATAAAGGAAAAAAAATAAAAATTCTTCCATTACAAAAAAAAAAAAACATATTCATTAAGATCTTTAGGATCTAGCAGCCAAGTACACGACGTATATACTACCATTAAAACCATTCTTCAAAACTTCCTTTGTATGTCAAAATTGCTTCCATTGCCAACATGCCTTAGAACGGCATGTCATGCTTTTTCAATTTCTTCCTTTCATATAATGATGGGATACCTTTTTAAGCCACAAACTGTCATTTTTGCTAGCAATATCTCACGCATATTTGCCAATTGCAGCCACAGAAGATTTCATTTATAACGATCCAAGATACCCAAACCTCCTTTTTTTTTTTTTTTTTTTTTTTTTAATCAATTGGAGGAACCCTAGCTATTAGAAATAGGTCTCCTATCCCACAAGAAATTTATACATACTACAACCACAATTGATCTACCACCTTCTTATGCAAAATAAAAATACATGCATGATTATTAAGATTGTATAGAGAGCAGAACACTTATAAGAAAATTTAATTCAAATATATTCGAGTCTTACTTAGTTTTGCAATGTGCAATCATAAACTATAAACAATAGCATTTTCGAATTATACATATTATCTTGTATTTAAAAAAGTACCACTGTGCATGGGACACCGTGCAGCACTAGGCTTTAACCTATTCATTCAAACCCTCAAACAAACAACCCAAAAACACCCACACAATCAACTTATATATACACACACTTGGATGGAACTCATGGAAGTTTCAACCTTGAAACAACTTAATTTCATGTACATGCAAAAGTTCTCTTTTTCTGATTTGGCCCTTGTAACATTTGAAGACAAAATATACTCAATGCACAAAGAAGACTATGGAAGAAGCTAGGGAATAGGGATATACTCCAATTTCTGATTTACCAAGAAAAGGATTGGAAGCAAGCTAAGGCCGGGCCAATCAATCAATGGCATTCAATTCCTAACATTTCCTCAAATTAGATTGTTAGGAGAAAAGTCACTCTTCTACTGTTCTACATCATCATTGCATTTTTGGACCAAATTAAAATTTATGATTCTGGGTTGCATGATTTAATGAATTTGTTGTACACACAGTCACACTTAATGCTCAGTTTACATCAACACGGAATGCCCACATATAGACATATAATGACAAATTTATTTACTCAGTCATGTACTACTAAATTCCACTAAATTCCACATTTGCAATATTGGTCAGCAAGACAGCAACGTAACTTTGAGTATGAAGGGTTTTTTTTTTCCCGGTAATGACTAATGAGAGGTCTGTTTATAAATATATAGGGTGTCCTCTCTCTCTCTGGGGTATTACAATTCCAATCAAATTCAGTCAATTCCAATCCAATTCAATCTCATCCCTTCAATTAATTTTTTTAAATCCCATCAATCTATTTTAATTCATTTTTTAAAAGTAATTATTAGCTTTTTATTTATCAATCTTGCAATTGAAAAACAAATTTAACTATGTTTCCATTACTAAGGTTGCAACTCAAAATTATCAGATAGAAGCACATTATGATGTGTTGTATAGCATCTTTGCTACATATAATAATGTGTTATGCTAACTTTTTTTTGAAAGAAATCAGATATTTCATTAATAAAGAAGCCATACAACATCTACAACAGATGTCAGACCAACGAATACAATAAACATTGAACCAAACACCAATCTCTATTATATAAGTGAAGGGGGAGCAATGATGTCCCCCCTTAACATGACTTAAATACCCTTAATGAAATAAACCTAAAAAATTTGGAAACTTTTTTTTTTGCTACTTGCCATACTAAACAACATTAAAATGGTACATTGGTATATGCCTTAAATATTTCACTCAAAATTAAATCAACAAAATAGGTAATATCATTCAATCAATAAAAAAGGAAATATTAATTAAATATCAAAGAGTTAATTCAAATTTATCATGGAAAACAAGTGCTAACATTTCTAATTGAATTCAATAGACAATAAATTGAAAAGTGTCATTTTTTTGGACTTACAGATAATCAACTAAAACTTTTTCCTCTGTAATAATAAACAAAAAAAATAAAAAAATTGTGTATTAGTTGTGATGTATTGTATAAAATATTATATTCTAGCTGCATTTATTTTATTACGTATGAATTATATCATATTAGTATCATGACATTGTCACAAATAATCAATTTTTGTTCGTTATTCAATCACAAAAAAATTACAATAAATCATGATAACATTTTTTATTTATAAAAGTTTATAAATTAACACACGCACCGTGTACTATGATAGAGTATATAATATATTCCTGGGCCACAACTATTAGCTTAAGCTTTTGGTTGAGATGGTTCTCTAAATAACATGATATCAGAGCCAACGTGACACATAGGTCACGGGTTCGAATCTCTCCTCCCTCTCCCTTCTAAGTGGAATTAATTCGTGCCAGGTATGATGGGGCCTGTGCTGCGTCCACATTTCAAGCCCAAAGGGCCTTTCATGTGAGGGGGAGTGATAGAGTATATAATATATTCCTGTGCCACAACTATCAGCTTAAGCTTTTGGTTGAGATGGTTCTCTAACATACTATATGGCTAGTTTTAATATAAGGGAACTATAATCGTAAGTTACATTTGAAGCCTACTACAAGCTAAGGGGACCTGGCGATTCGTATAACGCTGTCTTCTGCAGCTTACTACAAGGGGACCTGACAATAATTCGTGGTAGTTCCTGTATCGAACAACACTTGATTCAACACATAGTATTCTTTGATTTGGCATCTTATTCAAGGCCGCACAAGTCATCATCAACGAAAGCAATCTGGTGTCAGAAAAGCCACAACAGCGATACTAAACCAAAGTCCCACAACAGGGGAACACAACAAAAATCCCACAAAAGTGAAACAAACCCTAAAGTCCAAGGCAAATTCTTGTATGCAACATGTTGTACGGTTTACAAACCATGCAACCTGTTGTTGCTTTACAAAGTGTGCAACTTGATTTTGAATTCTAATTCATATGTTTATGACAAATTATATAAGCTAAGGCTTATTGTATGGTTTGCAAACCATACGACCTACTGCATGGTTGCAACTATAAGGCCATTTTTTTATATTCAATTTTGTTTATTTTTTATTAAAAAAGAAGTCAAAAATGCATGTCTCTTAATTTCTCTCTCTTTTCTATTCTCACTCAAGTGTCATTTTTTTTCCTTTTCTCACTTATTTCTCTCTTTCTTAGGACTTGTTTACTTCAGATTATATTCAGCTCAGTTCATCTCTATTCAGTTCAGTTCAGTTCATCTCTATTAAGTTCAATTAATACACTTCTAGTCAGTTCAGTTCAGTTCATCTCTATTAAGCTAATGTAAACGAGCACTTACTTCAATTTTATTGTAGTTACATAGTGTTTTATTAGAGTTATAAAGTGTTGTATTGGGGTTACAAAGTATTCAATTGTGCTGATTATTTTTAAAATTGTGTTGTTGGGGTTACAGAGTATTTTTATGAGGTAAGAAAGTGTTTAAACAGGTTAAAAAATTATTTTTATGGGGTTACAAAGTGTTTTTTTAGGGGCTACATGTTTTTTTGGGTTACAAAAATGTCTAAGTGAGGTTATAAAGTGTTTAAATGGCGTTCAAAGTGTTTTATTTAAGTGGGTTACAAATTGGGGTTACATAGTGTTTGATTGGGTTAAAAGTATTTATTTAGGGTTACAAATTGTTTATTTGGGGTTGCAAAGTGTTTTTTGGGTTACAAAATGTTTACGTGGGGCTACAAAGTTTTTAAGTGGGGTTACAAAGTGTTATTAAAGTTACAAAGTGTTTATTTAGGGTTACAAAATGTTTACATGGGGTTACAAAGTATTTTTTTGGGGTTAGAAAGTGTTTACATGGGGTTATAAAGTGTTTATTTAAGGTTACAAAGTATTTTTTTTTTGTTACGAAGTGTTTACATTGTGTTACAAAGTGCTATTGGGGATACAAAGTATTTAAATGGGGTTCAAAATGTTTTGGTGAGATTACAAAGTGTTTCGTATGAAATTACTATATCAATATTGGTCTCTATTTATAGAGTATTAAAAAATAGAAATTTTGGTGTTTAGATTTTATTTTTTAGAATTGTATTTTTTGTAAAAAAATACCTTTGAATTTTTTACAAAAAATATTTACCTCTTTCCTACTATGATTGGTGGAATAATATTTAAAGTAAAAGATTCTTGGAAGATGCTTTTGTGTTGTTGATTGAATGCGTGTGGGTATAGCCGCATGATTTGCAAATGGTATGGCTGGTTGTACAGAAAACCCATAGATACAAAATTGTTACTTAACTAGGCTTATAAAATTTGCAATCTTCTAATTTAATTATATCAATTAATTGCCTCAATCATCCTAGTATAACACTTCCTCTTCCATATCATCATCTTCAAATCTCAAGTTTCTTGCACACACATCTTGCCATTTATTATCTGCAATATTTTCACAAACAGTTTGCATTGCCTCCAGGGCCGGTGAATAGGGCGTGCAAAGAGACCTATCGCACAAGGCCTCATCATTAAAATGACCCCAAAATTTTAAATTTTCATATATATTAACTAAAAAAATTACACATTCTCGTACCAATGTTTTAGAAAATCCATATATGTTAATAATATGAAGGGCCTAGTTTTGATTTTTAGCACAGGGCCTTTATTAAGTTTAAGACGGCCCTGATTGCCTCTATTTGTGTTACATCATATCAATAAATTTTTAAACCATTTCTTCGTTCCATGTGTTGCATAGCATGCGAAATCGGAGTCCATAAATTATATGTAATATATCGGAGTCCTAGATGATTTTCATGGTATGGTAACAAATTGTAATTTCACAGATCTAGGCTTCAAGGGATATGAGTTTACTTGGTGGAATAGGAGGAGTGGTGATGAATCGATTGAGGAGAGATTGGATAGGTTTTTGGGGAATGTGGATTGGGTGGCGAAGTTTCCTTTTGCGTAGGTGTTTCACTAAGATGAATCTTTGTCGGACCATCTCCCGATCAAGCTGAAATTAGGGACGAGTGGGAGGGAGAAATGCAAGAGGAGGAGGAAAAAGGCTTTTAAATTTGAGAATATGTGGGCTACGGAGGAAGGTTGTAAGGAAATAATTTCAAACATTTGGAGTGGGGATGAGGGTGCAAATGGGTGGGGGGATGCAATGCAAAAAATTAATGAGTGTCAAAAGGCGTTATGGAAATGGAGCAAATTGGAGTTTGGCAATGTAAAAGATAAAATAGAGGAGGCTACTAGAGGGCTTAAGGGGGCGAAGGGGGTAGAGGAAAGAAAAGAGTGGATGGAAAAAATTAGAGACTGGAGGAATAAGGAAGAAATTATGTGGTGGCAAAGATCAAGGGTGGATTTTCTTAAGTATGGTGACCAGAATTCAAAGTGGTTCCATGCCAAGGCGAGCCAGAGAAAACGGATTAATCATATTGATAAAATTAGGAATGAGGATGGCATTTGGGTGGAGGGTGAGGATGGTATTGAGCGGGTGAGTTGTGACTATTTCAGCACTATTTTCTCGTCTTCAAACCCAGAGGGCGGGTCGAATTTCTTAGAGGTGGTGGAGCCAAGAGTCACTGAGGAAATGAATAATCTGCTGCGAAAACCCTACACTGAAGATGAGATCCTCATATCGCTCAAGCAGATGCATCCAGGAAAAGCTCCAGGACCTGATGGTATGAACCCGTTCTTTTTTCAAAATTATTGGAATATTGTTGGTGGCTTTGTGTCTTCTCTTGTTCTCAACATTTTAAATGGTCATTCTATTCCCCCAAATTTAAACCATACTAATGTTGTGTTAATTCCAAATATTAGTAATCCTTCGTCAGCGGCAGATTTCAGGCCCATTAGTCTATGTAATGTCATGTTTAAACTGGTCACTAAGACTATTGCTAATAGATTAAAGGTCATTCTTCCGGATATTGTTTCTGATAATCAGAGTGCCTTTACTCCAGGTAGGTTAATTTCTGATAATATTGTTATAGCTTTTGAGACTTTTCATTCTATTAGTAATACTGGGTGTCAAAATGATTTTATGTCGCTAAAGCTGGATATTAGTAAAGCTTATGATAGGGTTGAGTGGTCTTTTCTAAGGCAAATCTTGCTGAAACTTGGGTTTGATAGAGAGTGGGTTAGTCTAGTGATGAGGTGTGTGGAGTCGGTTTCTTACTCATTTGTGGTGAATGGGGAGACTAGGGGGTTGGTGTGTCCAGGGAGGGGGATTAGGCAGGGGATCCTATTTCCCCATATTTATTTATTTTATGTGCAGAAGGTTTGTCTGCTTTACTGAATAAGAAAGTGAGGGAGGGTCGTTTGGTGGGTCATAGAGTTTCTGCTTCAGCTCCGGAGATTTCACATCTTCTTTTCGCAGATGATTCTATTATTTTCTGTAAGGCGACTGTAGAACAGGTTACTTGTGTTAGAAATGTGTTGGATGATTTTGAGCGAGCTGCGGGTCAAAGGATTAATCGAGAAAAGACAGATGTGGCCTTTGGTAAGGGTGTTAGAGAGGGGCGTAGAGAGGAAATCCGAGCTATTTTGGGTGTGAATGAGGTTCATAGGCACATGAAGTACCTTGGGCTTCCTACTCATGTGGGGAGGTCTAGAAAACAACCCTTTCTGTTTCTTAGGGATAGATTGAACAAAAGGTTACATAGTTGGATGGAGAAATTACTCTCATGGTCGGGTAGGGAGGTGTTAATCAAAGCTGTGGCTCAGGCAATTCCTACTTACGTGATGAGTGTTTTCAAAATTCCAAATGGTTGTGTGAGGATCTGCAAAGGTCAGTTAGAAAGTTCTGGTAGGGTGCAAGGGATTCACGAAGGAAGCTTCATTATTTGAGTTGGGATGAGTTGTGTAAGCGTAAGGAGGAGGGCGATCTTGGTTTTCGTGATTTGGAAATGTTTAATAGAGCAATGCTAGCAAAAAATATTTGGAGAATTAAACATAATCCAAACCTATTGGTGGCTAGAGTTTTGAAGGAGAAATATTTTCCGGGGCAAGATATATTAGATGCGTCGCTGGGGCCAAAACCCAGTTATATATCTTTGGAGGAGTTTGTTAGAGGGAAGGGAGGTTATTAAGAGGGGCGCTAGGTGGATCATTGGTAATGGTGAAAAAGTCAATATATGGAATGATGCTTGGTTATCAAGGCCGTTGACGTGTAAAGTTATCACAGTGAAGCCAGAAGATTGGGGCGAACTGAAGGTTGAGTACCTTATTGACAAGGAGATAGGTTCGTGGAATGAGCGGAAAGTGAGAGAAATTCTCCTTCCTATTGATGCAGAGGTGGTGTTACAACAACCCCTTTACACATGGTGGTCGGAAGACTATCTTTGTTGGAATTATACTAATAATGGCGAGTATTCGGTGAAGTCGGGTTATCATTTTCTTAGGGAGTTGGAGGCGGTAAATACTAGTGGGTCGTCGGCACAAAATGATAATTTTCTGTGGAAGACCATTTGGAAGGCAAACCTTCCTCCGAGAGTTAAGATGGTGGGGTGGAAGGCTCTGCGCGGTGCTCTTGCAACTGGGGCCAACATTGCTAGAAGGATTAACATGTTTGATGGGATTTGTCCGGTCTGCGGGTGTGATGACGATGATGTGCTACATGCGCTGCAGGAATGCTCTCTAGCACGTAGAGTGTGGGAGGGGTTGGCGGAGGTTGGAGATAATTGGAAGATGAAGTGGCCAAGTCTTAAATTCTGGTTTTATCATATCTTGGAGACAGAGAGTCATGAGGAATTTGAGAAGGTGATGGTGGGCCTTTGGGCTGTTTGGGGGGCAAGGAATAGAGTGGTCTTTGAGGGGCGGAGGGAGCGGCTACAACAGGTGGCTGGGAGAGCGTGGAATTTTTCTACGAGCTACCAGGAACAGACGCGGGAGGGTGATCGATTGGAGCAGGTGACTGGTCAGGGATGGTCTCCGCCTGCTGCTGGGTTGTGGAAGATTAATACAGATGATGGGTCAGTGGGGGGGGGGGGGCCGGGGCGTGGGGTTGGGTTTTGTGGTTAGAGACGACGTGGGTGATGTGGTGGCTGCGGGTGTCAAGCATTGTGAGGGTCGGATCTCTCCTGAAATCCATGAGGCAGCTGCATTATTGTTCGGGTTGCAACAAGCTTGGAAGTCTGGATACAGAAGAGTGGTAGCTGAGTCAGATTGTCAAAGTCTAATCACTAAACTTGCTAATCCTCCTTCAGTCTGTTCAGTTATGGGCCTTTATATAACTGAAATCCTTGAGTGGTCGAGAAAGTTTGATTATTGTGCTTGGAGTATGGTTAGACGACATGGCAACACAGTTGCCCATAGTTTAGCGAATTTGCTTCCTTTTGTGATAGGTGAAAGAATTTGATTAGAGGACTGGCCTGATGTTATTTCTGATTGTATTTTCAAGGACATTTGTGTTTCAATCTCTGATTAATGAATTTTTCTTTGTTTCAAAAAAATTATAAGTTGCATGTTGCCACGATTATATATAGCCAAATGGTAATGGTAAGCTTTGTCCATCTTTGCCATCAATCTTAAAATTTCCCACATATTTTTCAAGACTTCAATTTTTTTTTTGAACTGCACTATGTAGTGAGGGATATCAAAATTTTATTATTTTCGTTATATGTAACAATTTTATTAGTCCCCAATTGATAACATTTATGATTGTAGTGTCATATATGATCAATTTTATGTACAAGGACCAAGGAACTTTAAAAGTGAAAAAATCTTTACTTGTTATGAATCAATTATTGTATGGATGTCCATTGCCCCTTCATGTTCCTAGTCCTTCTATATTACTTAAGTCTTTTGGGTTGCTTAGACTCTTCATATGTTAAACCTTTTGTATTACCTAGACTTTTGGTGCTACCTTAGATGTATATATATATATGTGTAACTCCTTTTAACGGAATGATACAATACACAATTATCTTCTCCTTCACAACTCTCTCTATAATCATCTTAATTTCTTAACACGTTATCAGCACGAATTGCTCTACTTGTCGGCACAGCACGAGGCTTATTGGTTCGTTGTTATTACATTATAATCAGATAATATCAGCCTGGTATGTCCGATGATTATGTTCTAAATTTTGCCTTATAGCTATTTGCTTTCTTTTGGAATTATGCTATCAACTTTGTGTTTCTGGTACTTTTAGTCATTTTCAATGTCTTGGTGGGCTCTTAATATGCACAATTCTGATTAATAAATTATGTATGTGAGATTTTTTGCAACTGTATAACTAGTGTTGTGTATATGCAATCGCATCATTTTTTTAAACATGTGGCTTTGATTAGGATAATGCTTTTACAATCAAGTAGTAGTGGTCTACTGTTTCTTTATGCCAATATAAACGTAGTAGTGGTCTACTGTTCCTTTTATGCTACTAGTAGGTTTACTATTTGATAGGTTTATTACTTATCATCGACTTTTCCAGTTTAAGACCACTCCTCTTACTTATATTTGATTACTTTATTAAGATACTTCTTGATATATCAATTAACTATAGTATCATATATAGCCTGTATAAGTTGTCGCTAACAACATGGTATTATTAGCACTTGTTTTTTTTTCTTCTTATGAGTAGTATATAATAATATCCATTACACCTTATGTTTGTATCTTTCTTATATATTAGTTTCTTGTTATCATGTACCCATTTTGTTTAATAATTGTATTTCTTTGGTACTTTGTCTTGCTCTAATTTTACTATTTGTTTGACTAATCATTTCATTATGTGTTATATACTATTAATCTACCTAATTGTCAATTTTGTTATTATCATGATTTATTCATTTGCTAAATCATATTAATTCCGCTTTTGACGATAATAGATAGATATAGATTATTATGTATTAACTCCTAACTTTTATTATTATCTTATAGTGGAATATGTCGAATCTTGCTAAGCTTGAATTTGTGGCCCTTGATATTACCGGAAATAACTACTTATCTGGCGCACTAGATGCTGAAATCCATTTAGCTGCAAAGGGTCTTGGTAATACTATAAAGGCTGGAAATAAAGAATCAGATCAAGATAAAGCCAAAGCTATGATATTTCTTCGCCATCATCTCCATGAGGCTCTTAAAACTGAATATTTAACTGTTAAAGATCCAGAGGTGCTTTGGAGGAATTTAAAGGAAAGATATGACCACCAGAAAACTGTAATACTTCCCTCTGCCCGCTATGAATGGCTAAATTTAAGACTCCAGGATTACAAATCCGTTAGTGATTATAACTCGGCCATGTTCAGAATAACTTCTAAATTAAAATTATGTGGGGAAAAGATCACGGATGAAGAAATGTTGGAAAAGACTTACACAACTTTTCATAAGGATAATCTTCTCCTAAGTAAGCAATACCGCGAGAAAGGATTTAAGAAATATTCTGAAGTGATATCTTGTCTGCTTGTGGCCGAGCAAAATGATGAGTTATTGTTAAAAAACCATGAGTCCCGACTAACTGGTTCCGCACCATTCCCAGAAGTGAATGCTGCAACCCATAAGGGAAAAACAATAACAAATAAAGACCCTGCCAGCAGCAGTGGTCGAGGTCGTGGTAGGGGCCGTGGTCGTGGTAGAGGATATGGACCCACTAGAGGTCAGGGTGGATATGGACCTATTAGAGGTCGGGGTGGTCATTTTAAGCACTCTTATTCCCACCAGAAGTGGGACAATACAAGTGGAAAAAAAAATGAGAAAAGAAATGAAAGTGTGAAAAATGTATGTTATCGTTGTGGAGGAAGTGGTCACTGGTCCAGTGTTTCTCGCACCCCAAAGCATCTCGTTGATCTCTACCAACAATCATTAAAGCAAAAAGGGAAAAAGGTAGAGACAAATCTTGTGTACGAAGATGACAAAGGAGATTTTGATAATAATGATATGATGCAGTTGGATGTGAGTGATTTCCTCACCATCCCTGAAGGAAATAATGATAACATGATGCACTTTGAAGCTGCAGATTTCTTCGCCGCCCCTTGAAGGCAATAATAATTAAAATGCATATGTTTTATTTTGGACTAATTAATAATCGTTTTGACTAGTTTGCTTTTGACTATGGTTATTACTATTATTATGTATCATGGACTTTATTATCTTGTTTTTATGCATATTATGGACTTTATTATTGTGGTATTTTATTTGGTTGTTTTGTCTTTAATTAATAATTAGTTTTCATGTATATTGTCTTATTTATTTCCTTCTTTTACGTATTTGAATTTTAGAAATGAATACTCCCCCGAGATCAATTAGCAATGAATGGTGAAGATATGTGTCTAACAGATAGTGCGACTACTCATACTATACTTAAGAGCAAGATATATTTTTCTCAATTGAAAATGCAAAGCATTAGTGTGAGTACTATTTCTGGTAGTACAAAAATCGTAGAAGGCTCTGGAAAAGCACATATATTGATGCCTATGGGAACAAAATTTGAAATTATTGATGCATTATACTCCCCTAAATCCCAAAGGAATCTGTTGAGTTTTAAAGACATTCGTTATAACGGATACCATGTTGAAACAATAAATGAGGGGAATGATGAGTATCTTCAAATCATAACTATGTCCCAAGGCAAGAAACATGTTTTAGAGAAATTGCCTGCATTCTCTACTGGTTTGTACTACACAAAGATAAATACAGTCGAAGCACATACTATTGTAAACCAGAAGTTTACAGATGACTTTGTAGTTTGGCATAACCGGTTGGGCCATCCCGGTTCTGTTATGATGCGAAAAATTATTGAAAATTCGTGTGGACATACTTTGAAGAGCCAGCAGATTCTTCAAAGTCATTCTTGTGCTGCTTGCTCACAAGGCAAGTTAATTATTCGGCCATCACCAGCAAAATTAAATTTTGAATCAATTAATTTCTTAGAACGTATACAAGGTGATATTTGTGGGCCATACACCCACCATGTGGACCATTTAGATATTTTATGGTCCTAATCGATGCATCGACTAGATGGTCACATGTATCCTTGTTATCAACTCGCAACCTGGCGTTTGCGAGATTGCTTGCCCAATTGATCAGATTAAGGGCACATTTTCCTGATTATCCAATTAAGACTATTCGTCTCGACAATGCTGGTGAATTTGCTTCTAAGGCTTTTGATAATTATTGCATGTCCATAGGAATAAGTGTTGAGCATCCTGTAGCACATGTTCACACACAAAATGGTCTTGCGGAGTCATTAATCAAACGACTCCAGTTGATTGCTAGGCCATTGCTTATGAAATCTAAGTTACCCATATCTGCTTGGGGACATGCCATATTGCATGCAGCAGCACTCATTCGCATTAGGCCAACAAGTCATCATAAGTTCTCCCCATCACAATTGGTGCTGGGTCAGGAACCAAATATATCCCATCTAAGAATTTTTGGATGTGCTGTCTATGTTCCAATTGCTCCACCACAGCGTACTAAGATGGGTCCTCAACGAAGGTTGGGAATATATGTCGGGTATGAATCCCCATCAATAATAAAATACTTGGAGCCATCGACAAGGGATTTATTTACGGCTCGATTTGCAGATTGTCATTTTGACGAGTCAGTTTTCCCGACATTAAGGGGAGAAAATAAACAGCTGGACAAGGAAATAAGTTGGAATGAATTATCATTGACTCATCTTGATCCTCGTACAAATCAATGTGAAACAGAAGTCCAAAAGATAATTCATCTGCAAAATTTAGCAAATCAATTGCCAGACGCATTTTCTGACCCAAATAGAGTGACTAAGTCACACATACCAGCTGTTAATGCTCCTGTTAAAATTGATGTCCCAGAAGGACAACATCAAGTGGCTAGTGATTCAAAACCACTCTTGAAACGTGGCAGACCAATGGGTTCCAAAGACAAAAATCCTCGGAAAAGAAAGGGAGCAACAATTGATAATGGCCAGTTTGAGGAACCCACACATGAATCTCCAGAAGAGATCACGGACATGACAAAAGAAGAAGAAACTCAGGTACCTGAAAATGAAGAGATCTCAACAAATTATGTCATGTCTGGAATTACATGGAATCAAAATGAAATCGACATCGATAATATATTTGCATATAACATAGCACTTGATGTCATGAATGATGAAGAGGATCAAGAACCAAAGTCCATGGACCAGTGTAGAAAAAGAAATGATTGGCCAAAGTGGAAAGAAGCAATTGAAGCAGAACTGAAATCTCTTGCAAAGAGAAAAGTATTTGGACCGGTAGTCCGCACACCAGAAGGTGTGAAACCAGTGGGGTTATAAATGGGTCTTTGTGTGGAAAAGAAATTAAAAGGGTGAAATTCTAAGATACAAAGCATGTTTAGTGGCACAAGGATTCTCACAAAGACCCGGAATTGATTATGAGGAGACATACTCCCCTGTGGTGGATGCAACTACTTTCAGACTCTTGATCAGTCTGGCAGTAAGAGAAGGACTTGACTTGCGCTTATTAGATGTGGTCACAGCTTACTTATATGGCCCACTGGATAATGAGATATATATGAGACTTCCGGAAGGATTTCAGTTGCCAAAGGCAACAACTCATGGATCTCGAGATCAATATTCCATCAAATTGAATAGATCTTTGTATGGATTGAAACAATCGGGGCGCATGTGGTACAATCGCCTCAGTGAATATCTGTTGAAAGAAAATTATAAGAATGACCCTATTTGTCCATGTATTGTTATAAAAAGATTTAGTTTAGGTCTTGTCATTGTTGCAGTGTATGTTGATGATCTGAACATCATTGGAACTCCTGAAGAGATTGCAATGACTGTAGATTACTTGAAAAAGGAATTTGAGATGAAAGACCATGGAAGAACGAAATTTTGTCTAGGATTGCAAATTGAGCACCTAAAAGATGGAATCCTTGTGCATCAAACATCATACACAGAGAAGGTGCTTAAGAGATTTTATATGGATAAAGCACATCCGTTGACCAGTCCGATGGTAGTTAGATCACTTGATGTAAATAATGATCAATTTCGCCCTCAGGAAAGTAATGAGGACATCCTTGGTCCTGAAGTACCATATTTAAGTGCTATAGGGGCATTGATGTATCTTGCTTGCCATATACGACCTGACATATCATTTCCTGTTAATTTGTTGGCAAGGTTTAGCTCATGTCCTACCCGAAGGCATTGGAATGGAGTTAAACATATATTTCGTTACCTCCAAGGCACAAAAGATAAGGGATTATTCTTTTCTAACTTGTCCAAAGAAGCCATGATTGGTTTTGCAGATGCAGGATATTTATCTTATCCTCATAATGCTCGGTCTCAAACTGGATATGTGTTTACTCATGGTGGCACTGCCATCTCATGGCGCTCAATGAAGCAAACCATTGTAGCAACCTCTTCTAACCATGCAGAGATTCTAGCAATTCATGAAGCAAGTCGTGAGTGCGTATGGTTAAGATCCTTAATCCAACACATACAAGAAGGTTACGGGCTATCTTCCAAGAATAAAGATCCGACAATCCTGTATGAAGATAATGCAGCATGCATGGCACAACTCAAGGAAGGATATATCAAAGGTGATAGGATGAAGCACATTTCACCGAAGTTTTTTTACACACACGAGCTACAGAAGACTGGTGACATAGATGTACAGAAGGTCCGATCAAGTGAAAATTTGGCAGATATATTTACTAAGGCACTCCCAACGGCTACTTTTAAGAAGTTGGTTCGTCAAATTGGAATGTGTTCCCTCAGAGAACTTCATTGATGCTTTCATGAGGGGGAGTTAATGCGCGCTGTTCTTTTTCCCTTAACCATGGTTTTTCCCACTGGGTTTTCCTGGTAAGGTTTTTAATGAGGCAGCATCATCTCATGCGCATTATGGAATAATGTACTCTTTTCCCTCACTTGATTTTTCTCCCATAGGGTTTTTCCTTGTAAGGTTTTAATGAGGCATTGTCCTATATAATGGACATCCAAGGGGAAGTGTTATGAATCAATTATTGTATGGATGTCCATTGCCCCTTCATGTTCCTAGTCCTTCTATATTACTTAAGTCTTTTGGGTTGCTTAGACTCTTCATATGTTAAACCTTTTGTATTACCTAGACTTTTGGTGCTACCTTAGATGTATATATATATATATGTGTAACTCCTTTTAATGGAATGATACAATACACAATTATCTTCTCCTTCACAACTCTCTCTATAATCATCTTAATTTCTTAACATTACTATATATAAAAAAATACATGCTCATATAGGATCTTATTAGATTTGTTGTTGTTTAAATATCAACTTTTACAATTTTTAATAGGATATAGTGTAATATATAAATATTTTAGCAAAAGCATTAGAAACTGCAAAAATCAAACGTAACCGACTTTTTGAAACGGATGGAGTAATAAATTATCACAAGCACTAATTGAGTTTTGGAATTAGCCTTTTTAATTAGAATATCTCTATTATATAAGGGAAGGGGGAGGTGGCGGCAGTATCAAAGTGGATTACCAAACTATCTTTACTCATCCTTCATATTTGATTTTTGAAATCATTAATAGCCTTATTTAAATCACGTAATCTCAATTATAAAAATGTAAGTACCATTTAATTCTAAAATTGTATTATTCAAATTCTCTTAACACACAAAATTTATTCATAAATAATAAATCTTTTAGAGAAATAAATTATTTATTCAATTTGCAATATACATACTATGTATAAACGAAAAGGTATATATATAAGTTTTATTAATTTTATTGTCAAGTTATTGTTGTTAACGAAATATATTAAGAATACAAAAACAAATAATCACAATTTTGAAAATTGCAAGAACAATTAATTGTAAAGTAGTATTCATCAAATTATCTTAACACTCAAAATTAATTCACAAATAATAAAGGAAAAATTCATATGATTAATCATAACTATTGAGATCTTCCAATATTAATCTCAACTATTAGTTATTACAGTATAATCCAAACTTTTGGAGTTATTTTATGATATTAGTCCATTGACTTAGTTAACCTATTCACAACAAGAAATTCACTCTCGGTCGACCGTCTTTTACCGACCGTTAGCGGTCGGTACACACCTTTCCCGACCGCCCCCGGTCGGTAAATGTCGGTCGGTGCAAAATTAGTCGGTAAATTGTTTATACCGACCGCCAGTCGGTCGGGAACTTTTTTACCGACCGATTACCGACCGACTGGAGGAAGGTGAAAAAATGGCGCTAAAAGCCAAGTTTCCGACCGCGTGTCGGTTGGAAATTACCGACCGACGTAACGACGGTCGGTAATTTCCGACCGACCAGCGGTCGGAAACTTGGCTTTTAGCGCCATTTTTTCACCATTTTAGCGCCATTGTTCCAATTTTTTTTTCACTAAATATCAAAAATGCTTTAAAAAATAAATTAAATTATATATTAATGAAAAAAAAATTAAAACTATGAAATTAAATTTTATATTATTTATATAAATAATTCTTAATACACAAGACTAATACATGTTACAATTTGCAAAAAAGTAAGCTATAATAAACCGAAATCTAACAAATAATTAAACTCCGCTTGCTTCTTTTGATTATCTTCCAGACGGCGCTGATGGTCCTCTCGATGGCGGTCTCTCTCCTCTAACTCCGCCTTAGCGTGCTCGATCGGACTCCAAAAGATTCTGGGTTTATTTTTCCTGCAAATCATAGGTTATTCATTTAAGCTTTTTAGGTCTTGATTCCACACGTTATTATTTTTCTCATTATTTTATGGGAGAGAAATCGAGTTTAAATTCGTTAGACCTAAATAGAGTTAGATAAGCAGTGGGAGAATTGCCAAGTTAATAATTAGCAAAGTGAAATATACATACAGAGACAGAGTACTTTACTTAAAATATTGAATTTGGTTGTTTTCTATATGCCCTTAGATTATCGAACTAGAAAATTTATCATTTTTCAAAGAAAACTTTATGATTAGCCATGTGAAAAATACAAAGTATATTAAACCTAAATCTCTTCCATTTTGTTGTTGTTAATTGATTAAGAGATTTTTGTATACAACTAACACATCAATAAATAAAAATCTCAATCCACATAAGGCTGCCAATTGTACATATATATTATGAATAATTTTGACTCATAAACAAAAAAAATGGAACAATGGCGCTAAAATGGTGAAAAAATGGCGCTAAAAGCCAAGCTTAAATGAATAACCTATAATACACCAAAAAAGGGCAAGAAACCATGCAAAAAAACCCAAAAAAAGACTCGAACGCATCAAAACTAAATGCTACCACTAAAATCAATAAAAAAGGCCAACACAAAAAATCATCAAAACCCAAAAATTCATTTCAAATTGGCAACTTGCATAATTGATATTTAGGTAGTCTTTTTTATCCTAAAGAGCATATTAAATGAGTTTCTTTTTGGGAAGTTTTATGAACCAAAAAAAATATTTCAATCATATAGATGTTTCTTTTTGGGAAGTTTTATGAAGCAAAAAAAATATTTCAATCATATCCTTTCTAAAAAAAAACTATTTCAATCATATATTCAATTTCTGGAAATTCAAACTCAAATCAGTAAATTAACAATTAAATCAATAATGTTGGACATTAATCTTGGAAAGTTTTATGCAGAAACAAAAAGTTTTTCCATCATAATAAACTTCAAAATTCCTCCAACAACATGCATGTTACACCTACAGCAAAATAATTACCCCTACCAATCAAAACTCATAACCCTAAAACAAAAAATCATTCTAAATGGAACCCAAAAATTAGAAATTAAAATTAAAAACAACAATTCAAAGTAAAACTAAATGCTAACCCTAAAATCAATAAACAAGGCCAACACCAAAAATCATCAAAACCCAAAAATTCAAATCAAATACTAATAAACCAGAAATTAAAATTATAAACAACAATTAAAAGGAAATGCTAACCCTAATAATGAATTAACTCTTCGTTCAACAAAAAAAAAAAGAGAATTACCTCCACTGCAAGGGGCGGTACAGGTGGTGCCCACAGCCACAACGACGCCAGCAGCCCACCAGCCCACCAGTAGCCCACCAGACGCGAACCACCAGCAGCAGCCGCGCGACTCTCGTTCTGCGAGGGAGTGCGAGGGAGGAGAAGAGGGTCGCGAACGCCAATCTGGTTCTGCGAGGGAGCAGCGAACCACCAGCAGCAGCCGCCAAGTGGTGCCGACGTCGGAGTGCGAGGGAGAAGAAGAGGGGATAGTGCTAGGGTTTTGCGATTTTTGGGATAGTGCGAGGGAGGAGAAGAGGAGAAGAGGAGAAGAGGAATGACTCGTACTCGCCTGTCGACTAGCTTTTAAACGTGGAAAAAATAATCGCCCGACCGTCATGGTGGTCGGGCGATTATTTTTCGACCGCAATAACGGTCGGTAAACATTTTGCGACTGTTTGCAGTCGAAGACGGTCGGCATTTTCCGACCTTAGTAACTTCGGTCGGTAAGATCGGTCGGGCGAGACAGATTTTCTTGTTGTGATTGTAATTGGTCACCAATTCAAAAATTAATCGTTATCTTCCCTATTCCCCTATTTATTGTACTAGACTATATATTTCTCCCAATCTACTAAAGAAATCGGAGCCGATCAAAATTTAATATGGAATAATATCATAAAACTATCATTATAGTTTGGA
Source organism: Salicornia ramosissima (assembly GCA_951394345.1). Lineage (NCBI taxonomy): Eukaryota > Viridiplantae > Streptophyta > Magnoliopsida > Caryophyllales > Amaranthaceae > Salicornia > Salicornia ramosissima. The sequence goes on along the minus strand of OX596233.1, from coordinate 43,497,405 downwards.
CTACAGTGTAATAACCTATAGTTGGGATTAATATTAGAAAGGAATAATTACATTAATAGGTACCAACTATTGCACTTTTTATTTTATAAGTACCAACTTTTGATTATTCACCAGCAGCACGAACTATTACATAAAGTTGCAAGGATAGGTATATCACCTAAATGTTGTTGCAATTTATAGGTCATTCATACTTATTTATAGGTTATCCATACCTATCGTTGCAACTTTATGTAATAGTTCGTGCTGCTGGTGAATAATCAAAAGTTGGTACCTATAAAATAAAAAGTACAATAGTTGGTACCTATTAATGTAATTATTCCTATTAGAAAACCTCCAATAGTTGGGATTATTCCTATAAAATTTTCCAATAATAAATCATTTAGAGAAATAAATTAATTATTTTCTCAATTTACAATGTACTTACCATGTATAAGTGATTTTTTTTAAAAAATATTTAAAAGTTTTTAAAAATTATGTACTGTGTGAACGTACAAATTTTATTGTCAGGCCAATGATGTTAACGAAAATTTTAAGATCATTGCACACATTGTGTGCATAAAAAACTAGTAACTTATTAAAGTATTTTTAAAAATATTTTTAATTAGATTTAGGAATTAAAAAAAAAATTTAAAAATCAAGTAAGGAAAATAGAGCTGTCAAACATGTCGGGTCGGATTGGTGTAAAATAGTTGCGGGCGGGTTCGGGTTGTGTCAGGTCGGGTGTCAGCGGATTCGGGTCAGTATAAGCTTTTTTATAACCCAAATTCTTCGGGTTCGGGTTGACCCAACGGGTTAGAAAGTTTTATAACGCCCTTTAATTTTTCATATTTTAATGCAATACATGTATTAAGATGTACCTTAAACGTTCTAAAAAATACAAATTATAAGAAATATCTTCATTAATAGACAATTCATGACAAATAATTGATGTTGTAGTCTAATAAAAATAATCTTAAATTCAAACTTTTTAATGGTAGGAAGTGTTTTCGCCTAAAAGTTGCTATAATATCATAAGTTTAATACATTTTTAATGATTTTACAGCCGAGTCAAGTTGAAAGCAGGCCGGGTCAGGTTAAGAGTAGATTGTATTTAATGGGTTTGAATCATTTTTTTTAGTCAAAACGCGCTATTTACGGGTCGGGTTTATTGGGTTTCTCGGGTCGAGTCGAAAAATGATTGCTCTAGATCTCCATATATATTTTTTTCTCTGAAAATCTTCTTATTCTATCTCCTTTCCACAAATGATCAACCTTTTAAAAATAAAAGTTTTTCTACATAATACCCCTGTGTTTTTTCATATTCTAAGGTATACCATGGTTTTGAGAGGTTCTATATTATACCCTTAAATTCACAAAATTGTCTAGACAATACCCTCTTTGCTAAATTACCACTCAATATTTCCTTAATTTGGTTGAATATTTCAAAATTGGTGAAATAAATTAACGATTAATTGATATTAAGAATATCATATAGATAATTTATAAAGGTAAATTAGAGGCACCATGTAGAAATTCATAAAACTATAGTACACCTTAAAATTTAAATATAAACAAGGGTACTATGTAGAAAGACCTAAAAACAAATATGTGGTTATGACTCTAAGGCCCTGTTCTTTATGACTTAAAAGTTACAGTAATCAGATCAGATCAGACTTAGTCAAATCAAATCAGATCAGATCAGACATTATTACTCTTTATTATTACTCTTTATTATTATTATTTCGAGCATTGTTTTTCCGCTCGACATTTTCCGACGACGGTTTTCGGACTGACTTTTTCAGTGTTGATTATTCGGCCGACTTTTCCGGCGACGGTTTTCGGGACGACGGTTTTCGAAATGAATTTTCCGGCGGTGATTATTCAGTCGACTTTTTCGGTGATGATTTTGGAGTCAGATTGAATGAAGAGCTTGAAAAGAATGAAAAGTAAAATAGTGAAGAGGTGAAATGAAATGAGCTTGAGGCTTTGCGCTCATTAATTTTTGTCCCTAATAAAAATAAAAAGTTAAAAATAAAATAAAAATAAAAATAAAAATTAAAAAAAAATAAAATAAAAATAAAAAAACAAAAATAAACATAAAAATAAAAATAAAAAGTTAAAAATATAAAAAAAATAAAATAAAAAAATAAAATAAAATAAAATTAAAATTAAAATTAAAATTAAAATTAAAATTAAAATTAAAATAAAAATTAAAATTAAAATTAAAATAAAAATTAAAATTAAAATAAAAATAAAAATAAAAATTAAAATAAAAATTAAAATAAAAATTAAAATAAAAATAGAATTAAAAATTATAATAAAAATATAACTAAAACTAAAACTAAAGCTAAAACTAAAAATAAAAATAAAAATAAAAATAAAAATAAAAATAAAAATAAAAATAAAAATAAAAATAAAATAAAATCAGATCAGATCAGAAAAACTCAAATCAGATCAGACAAATTGAAAATAGATCAGATCAAATCGGACCAAATCAGTTAGAGCCTAAGGGCTCGTTTACATTAGCTGAATAGAGCTGAACTGAACTGAACTGAATTGAACTGAATTGAACTGAATTGAACTGAACTGAACTGAACTGAACTGAGCTGAACTGAACTAAACTGAACTGAACTGAATAGAAGTGTATTAATTGAAGATGAACTGAACTGAACTGAACTGAACTGAACTGAACTGAATATAATCTGAAGTAAACAAGCCCTAACTCTATCTTATAGAGTTTTATAAAATAAAAAACTCAGCTGGATCCGAGTTTTCGAACTCGGTAGTAGATGATTAGCTTAAATATGAAAGCAAATAAGTAAACAAACAACATGCAAGTAAAGACAGGAAATGACAGAGAGGGAGAGAGACAATTAATCGAAATCGGCATGCACCGTAAATAGCCTCCCTCGGAACCCATAAAATAAAGGTTTGTGTTTGACATTTTGCTTTCGACTTTAGCATCAAATCAATGCTATTAGATCACACCACTATAATTAATTACCATCTCAGGACTTTTATATAATTAACTTATCATAAGGTAACTACATTGCAATTTGCGTCTCCGCAAGACTTGTGTTAAATAGTCTGACCAAAAAGCAATTTTATTATTATATATAGTACTCCGTATTATTTTAATTGGATCTTGTTAATTAGGGCTCGTTTAAATTAGCTGAATATAGTTGAAATGAACTGAACCGAACTGAATTGAGTTGAGCTGAACTGAACTGAACTGAAAGTAATATTTTATTAGAGAATGAAATTGAGAGCTGAAATAAACTGAACTGAACTGAACTGAGCTGAACTGGACTGAATTTAAGCTGAAGTAAACAAGCTCTTAGTGTCCTTTGGTGATAAATAAGCATTTAGAACATGTTTGGTAGTGTGATTGTTTTGTTACAAAAATGGAATCAAATTGCAATTTTCATTACCAATGGTTTGTGTTCCGGCCCTCTATGGTGAAAAGTCCAAACGTACTCAGAAAAACCCTAAACCTAATGTAATTAGGAAAAGACGGCGTATAACCGATACTCATGTGCCAATTAATGAACGCCATATGTCATTGGCCAAGTTCATACAACAACTGTCAATTACTTATAAAAAAAAAATCTTGATTGAGAAAAGTACGCCTATAAAAGTTTTGCAAGTCCACTATGTGAAGTATCTCATTCATTACTCGGATACTTTGTACTTATCAGACTCCTTTTTGATCCAATCTCTCAAGGGAAGAGGGGGCGTTCCTGACTTCCTGAGATCCACCTCGGGTTAGTGACATTTCCTTGTTTTGCACGCGAGGCCTTGAAGAAGATCTGAGTACAAAGTCCACAAACACATTAAGCACGTTCTGATTACATAAGAGAAGTTCCAAATCATGAATTGATTGATATGATATGTGATGTTGGTAGCACATTTTATTTCTCATGGGTAGTCATTACCAAAATTTTGTTACCTTCTCCGCCATAGTCAAGATCGTCTTTATTTCTTAAAGAAAATTAACGATCTATTTAATTTTCTAAATCAATGGTTAAAGATGTGTCTAGAGGAAAAATAAGGAAGACTTTGAAAATTATACTCCCTCCGTATTTTAATATCTGCAACGATTTGACATAAGTAGAGAGGAAAAATGTCAAATCGTTGCAGTTAATACAATACGGAGTGAGTATTAGATATGATTAGGGATGTCAAAACGGGTTAACGGTACAGGTTAGGGTTGACCCAAACGGGTTCAGTTCAATTTCGGTTCAAGTTAAATCAGGTTATTAGCCCAACGGTTCAGTTCAATTTAGTTCATGTCATTTCGGTAACAGGTCGTAACAAGTTTTCTTTTTCTCAGTGACAGTTCAATTCAGGTTCAGGTCATTAACGGTCAGGCTAGTATCAGTTCAGTCCAAACGGTTCAGGTTAATACAGTTCAACGACAAGAAACGATATGTTTCAGGTTGGCATCAGTTTACATCGGGTTATTTTAGAGATTCCATTACGATAAAAATTGATCATAAAACACAAAAAGTTTCTTAATATGTTAATTGTGATATGAAGTTACTTTCAAGTTGAATAAGATTTCAGTTCATTTTAGTTCAGGTCAAATAATGTAACGGGTTGATTTCAGTTCAGTCCAGTTTAATAAATCTTCGGGTTTGGGACATGTTATCCTCAGTTCAGGTTACTTTCAGTTCAAGTTCAGTTCAATTCAGGTCATTAATTCACGGGCCAATAACAGTTCAGGTCAATTTCAAGTTACGGGTTACTTTCAGTTCAGTGTATATCAGTTCAGATCACGGTTAGTTCAGTTAACCCAACGGATTCCAACCCAAATTGACATCCTAGATATGATCTTAATTCAAGAATGTGAAGTGGATGATGGAGAGATGTGCTATGTCTCACGTGGAGATAGGTAGACAGTTAATGCAAGGGACCATCCCCATAAATCGCTATACTCGTATAAAAGGGACATCTCACAGGACTCACACACCTTTACTAAAAAAAGGTTAATTATAACTTGTAAAAAGCCTTTTTACTTTTACACCCCAAAAACACTGCCCAAGACTTCCCACTTTTCTTCTTGGTCCAACCCCTATTGGCTATTGCTACGTTACGGAGGAGTATTTGCCTTGCTACTAATTGCAATTTCTCGCTAGGTTGTGCATTAATACCTAATCATCTTTGTTAGTCAAACTCTTGACTTTGGGACTCACCCTTTTTCTTCTTTTTTTTTTATTATTTTTTTTATTGGGATTTTGCTTCTAGGATGCTAATTTTGCTTTATGTATAGAATAATAGTGTCTCCATGCAAATAGAGGTTGGCAATTTGGCATGCTCTGGTCTAACACGACAGACAGATGGCACGACATGAGTTGGGTCTGAGCTAATACGAGCCGTGCATTAATAACATTATTAAAATTTAGCATGAGTCTGGTCCGAGTATGATCGGCTGGCCCATTAAGTGAAACACTTATTATGAGCAAATATCTACATTCGTCGCATCGGTTTAGTTGCAACAAATAGATTAGTATGATTCCATAGGGATTTTTTCTTAAAATAAGGTTAAGAGAATGTTGAAGGGTAAAGTAAGAGAGAGAAAAAAAATGATGTGTAAAGTATTTTTGGAGAATATATATGATTAAAGCAAGGGGTATAATCTTTGTTTAAATTTTTAAGTTAGGGGTATTTTTGTCATTTTATATCTAGATATAAAGTGTTAGAGTTATTGTGTTACATCCTTATTTAGAAATGTTTCAGATAGCCAATACAGAGGAAATATAAAATATGAACATGCTTTAGTTTGACATGAGGGACAGATGGGCACAACACGATAAGGGTCCGACCCAGTATGAGTTTGTCATTGGTACGATACTCAAGGCATGTTCATGGATGACCGAGCATAGATAACATTTCAAAATTTATCACGAGCCTGATTCGAGCATGATCGGCCGGCTCACTAGGTGATTATTATTTGCAAAAATCACTAGTAAACATAAAATTAAAAAAAAATTATGACTAAGGCAAAAGGTCAGTCGATCCGATAAGTGACACACTTATTATGACAAAAATCTATAAAACATAAAATTTTGCCATGAGCCTAGCACGACACAAACTTATCTTGACCTATATAAGACACATCCCACAATAATACGAGGCACGCAAACTTAGCACATAGACTATCTCAGTACTGTCCGTGCCCACCTTTGCATACATATATCATACATCATTTCTTATGTTAAATGAAGTTGCAGGGTTGTCTCGGTGGAGGTTCATGAGTCATGACAGGGGTTTGAATCTCACTGAGATTTTTTTTTAAAAAAAAAAATCTTCCTCCACTTTAGCTGGATGATTCAGGTCATAACTGTACCAGTCCATTACCCTATCAAGACTCACTATCACTAACCAAAAAAAGAAAGAAACTCTCCTATCAAACTGTGTTTACATACTGGTAGACTACCACCATAGTGGTAATATGTATTAAATTATTGACATAAATTCAACTTAAGATACAGGGACGTCAACGAGCCGATACACTCGTGAACAGCTCGCGAACAAGCTCGGTCAAAGCTCGTTCGAATATAAATAAATGAGTCCGAGCAAAATTTTCAAGCTCGATTAATAAAAGAGCTTTACTCGAACAAGGTAGTGTTCAGCTCGTTAAGGCTCGTGAACAACTCGTTCAAGTTCATTAAAAGCTCGTTCGTAATCGTTTAATACTCGTTAGAAGCTCATTAAAAACTCGTTTATATAATTCAAATTTTAAAATATATTTATTTATAGTATGCATCATTTATATTTTAGAAATTTATGTTTTTCCATTTATATGAGCTCAATTTTGTACTATAGTTTATCTCTTTCTGAAATTATGCTATCCAATATCCATAATTAACCATTACGGAGTAGTCCATTATCCTGGTTTTACTTTCATTTTCTTGAGTCTTAACCAAATTAAATTTTGGGCTATAATTTTTATTTCTTGTATTACTTATGCTTGGGAAAAGGTTAAAATTAGAAATTAATATGTACAAAGCTCGTTTAAAAATATACAAAGCTCGTTTATTAATGAATTATCTTAGCTCGAGCTCGAATACGTAAACGAGCAAGCTCGAGCCGAGCTCGAACATGAAAAAATTAAACGAGCCAAGCTCAAACAACGTTTTTGAAAGCTCGGTTATGCTCGAGCTCGGCTCGAGCTCGATAAATATTAATCAAGCCTAGCTCGAACAAGTTACTACTCGACTCGGCTCGGCTCGTTGACATCTCTATTAACATATTTATTACTCCATTTGTTTCGATTTATCTTTTAGAGTACGTTTTAAATGTTGCATAAGAATTAAGGATAATGAGTAGAGGTGTAATATATTTTGAAAATACTTATTGGAAGTTTTACTTTGAATATTTTTGGTGAAAAATTAAAGTAAACATGGTTTATAGCCCATTAATTAAATTGAGTATTTTATGGGTGGTTAGGAGTACAAAATATATATATATATATATATATATGAAAAATGTAAAGAATAAAAAAAAACATATAAAAAAGAAATACGGAAAGTATGTAAGCATTATTTTTGTGATTTCTTTAATGAAATCGTAATTCACAAGATCTAGACTAAACATGATTCAACCAATATAATGTAAAATAATTAATTAATATGACTAACCTTGTTTCATTGTGAATTTGATGATAGAGTTTATCTTCCCTTTATTTGGCCTTTACTTTGATATTGTTTTTGATGAATAAAACAAAGAGAAACTTTTATGGATGACAAAATAAGCGTATGTCCCACTAACTTCCCTTTAATGTCTATATATAGATATACAATAACTACCTACCTTTCAAGAGACACCATGAACAAAGGTGTCTCTTCAATTCAAGTGTCATGTCATAATTATGAATATATAAAGACATAAGAAGATTAAACATATAATATCATTATTAGGCAAGGGAAGAGGGATTACTTATAACCCCGGATTTTTAACGTCATTAATTGAAACCGGTTCATCACGGTGTCACATATTATATTAAAATCCAATTACATAATATAGACTTAATACTTTTATAATTAAACCTACGACACATAGGCCACATGAAATACATATTAAATAAATAATTCTAACATTCTCCCACTTGGCTTTTGTGTCTACTTAATGGCTTAATAAAACTATAAATGTGCAGGTTGATTAAGTCTATTTAACCTTAATTTTTATAGAATTAGAACTGATTGGATCATGGCTGTAACGACCTAGATTTATCGGTATTTCTGTCTTCGATTTATTTGTTTATTTATGTGATTTTATGTATAACCCGAATTTATTTGGACTATTATTTATTGATTATTTGCTTGATTTGATTTGTTTTATTTGATGATTATTGTTTATTATTTATTTAGTTATTATTTAATTAATTAGAATTTTATTATTTAATTTTCTAATTAATTAATTTAGTTTTGGGCCAAATGCGAATTTAATCATGATTTGACATGATTTAGTGCAAGGGGCCCAAGTGATAATTTGGCCCATTCTCATTAGCCATAACCGGCCCCTATGATTAAGTGGCCTAATTGTGCCACTTGCCTTGTGTTCACACCTAATTAACTTCTATAAATAGAGGTTGTTAGTAAGGCTTAAACACCATTTGCTCATTTGATCATCTTTTGCCATCAAAAGTCAAAACACAAACTCTCTCCCTATCCTTTGATCCACACGCCATTTTTAAACCCAAATTGTTCATCATCTTTTCTAAACTCAAAACTTAAAGATTCAACATCCATTGATCTTTAAGTACCTATAAACAAGTAGCCTTCATTGCCTTGATCAAGTCTTGGGTTGGTTACGATTTTGGGGTTGGGTCGTGCGTGGTGGTGGCCGTGTGGGCAGAAGCATGGCCGTGTATCGGAGCTGTGTTCGTGGGGCAGCCGTACAGCAGGGCCGTGCAAAGGATGGTGGTCCGTGGTGGTGGTTGAGCTAAGCCGTGTGTGTTCGTGTTAAGGCCGGGGTTGCACCGTGTTGCTTGGGCATGTATCTTGGGTTTCCGGGCAGCAAGTTTTTGGTGTTTATTTGCTTGTTCATAAAAAAGGTAACATACTATCCAAATCCTAGTAGGTACACTATGATTCATAGGGTAGATTAAGTGATTAGATTAAACCGGAATTGATGAATTTGGCCTATGATATGTGTGATTATAGGGCTGGTTTGGGGGTGATGTTTTTATGTTGTTTTTGCTATGATTTTATGTACATTATGATGCTTAAGATAATTCCATGTTTGATGTTGATCATGTTCAAGTTTCATGAAGTTTTGATGTTTACAAGTTGATGGAAATGTTGTTAAAATTTGTTATATGGTGCGTGATTTTGATGATGATTATGGGGTTGATTTCTTTATGAGTTCTTGAATCTTGATTGGGTTCTTGAATCTTGGTTGAGTTCTTTAAGAGTCATGGTTGAGTTCTTTATGAGTCTTGATAGTTCTTTATGAGTTCTTGGTCGAGTCTTGATTTAAAGAAAGTTAAAGAAAGTTAAAGAAAATGTAAGGAATGATATATGAGGTTCCAAGATTTGTTGATTTACATGTTATTCTTGAGTCAAGGCGTAAGATGCAACTTAAGATTAACTAAGAATGTAAATTTCGGTTAAAGATTAGCTTGATTATACTATTAGACGCCTAATCTTAGAGTAAGATTCTAAGAATTGGGTTAAGACGTTGCCCCTATCCTATCCGCGATATTGGGATAGTTGGAGGTCTTACTATGTCGTCTCTTGATATGGATTTCCCGTAAGATGGGTTTCATGGGGTTGGGATTAAGATTCTCAATCCTGGCATAGTAGAAAGTTCGTTCGCGTAAGATGCGTTCGTACGTGCGTAGTCCGATCTAATATGTAAATGATTGCGCCAAAGATTAAAAATGTTAATTAATGATTAAAGTTAGTCGAGTCAACATTGTTGTCTATTGTTGTTATTATAATTATTGGTGGTATGATATGTTGGTTCGCATGTTGGTATGTTTGGATGTTTGATTTGGTTGCTTGATTTGTGCTATGATCTTGTGTATCCCCGTTAGGGTGGGATAGTTATGTTACTCGCCACTGACGGTGGACTGTTGTTTATTTTTCAGGTAATTCTGATGATGAGGTTCTTGCTTAGCTTTGGGTTGGGCGAGTGCCGTTGTTACTTATGTTTTGTTTTAGTTGTATTACGATTTCTAGTTTGGACTCAGTTGTATTTTAACAATTTCTAACTCTGACATTTATTTTGGAGTTAATATTGTTCGTAGTAGTAGTGATATTTGGGTCTAGTTATGTACAATCTTGTGGGTGTTTTACTTTTGGATTTAATATATAATCAATTTGAGGTTTTGTTTTAATTTTTAAGTATGTTAGTATATTAGAACTGACTACACTAGTACAAAAAACACCTATCGTGTCTCCTCTAAATGACCTATTGCGTCTCATTTGGGCAGACGCGATAGACGTGGACACGATAGGTGCCATACTTATCGCGTCCCTTTGGAGGCGACACGATAGATAGTTTATCGCGTCCCCTCAGTTATAAAAAGCGATGCGATAGATCATTTTCAAAGGGTAAAAAGGAAGTTATTGCGTCACTTGTTTTAATTTAGGCGACACATTAGGTGAGCTATTGCGTCCCTTCCTATCTATAAAGCGACGCGGTAGAATAATTATGTAAAAAAAAAGCTATTGCATCCCTTCATTTGTATGAAGTGACGTGGTAGAACAATTGTGTTAAAAAAAACAAAGCTATTGCGTCCCTTCATTTGTATGAAGCGACGCGGTAGAACAATTGTGTTAAAAAAACAAAGTTATTGCGTCCCTTCATTTGTATGAAGCGACGCGGTAGAACAATTGTGTTAGAAAAACAAAGCTCTTGTGTCTCCTGCTACATTAGAGGCGACGCGATAGGTTGTCTTTTATATTAGTATTTAGTATCTAACGCATCTCTTTTTAGTATAACAAGCGACACAATAAGTATGTATGTAATTTTTTTTTATTATTATTTATTGCATAATTCAAATTTAAAAATTAGATAAAATACTAAAGAAGATAATTCACTCAATTAAAATATTTAAAATGTCAAATACAATTATTTAATAGCTCTACAAATTTAAAATGTAAAGATAACACTACAAATATCCAAATACCCAAACACTACAAATCCAAATATCCATTTTTACTTAATAAACATCCATTCAAACTAATAAAGATAACAAAAGTTAACCTAAACACAATAGTCAATGAAAAATCTGCACCATGTTTCGCGAACATCATCAATAACATCTTGGGAATAACCAGCTGAAGAAAAATGCTACACATTCAAGAACAAAATGCAAAAAATAAAATTAAAATTAAATTAAGGACGGATATATGAAACTTATAAATTAAAATTAAAATCACAACATTAATTAGTTATAAATTATACATAAATGGAGATATAGATGATTAAGTTAATCAATTACCTTTTGCAAATTAGTTTCATTTTGTGAAATAAGAGTGATTACTTGATGCATATACATCATCACATAATAACCACACTCAACTTCTCCCGGTTGTCGAGGGCACTACAAAGAATTCATAAAAAATTTAGAAAACTGAAAATTTAAGGTATGATAAAAGAGAAAAAAAAAACTAATTAATAAAGAAGATAACACAATCTAAATATCATATAAACTCACCTCAACGGTTTCCCACCTTAAGCTTTTTCTTGCCGTGTAGCCAAGGTTTAGAGTCCTATATGCCCTATACATCATATAATAAAACAAAGCAAAATTATTAGCAAGCTAAGAAAAGAACTTGACATAAAAAAGATTGGGTAAATTTTGGCAGCATCTCCCCTAATAATGGACAAATGCCCCTCACAATACATGTGAGAATGGTAATTAATTCACCATCATTGAAAACAGATACACAAAAAAAGGCAAACTGAGATATAGATACCCAAATGCATCATGCCAGATATTTGACAAGCTATCAGCAAAATAGATCTTTATTGATCACTACATTAAAAAAAAAAGTACTTACACAGACAAGAATCCTTTGACTTGCACATTTTCATATCCACCGCCTAACGAATCAAAAAATAAAGCTTCTCCTTTCTTGATGCACTTTATCCATATTACCACAACTCTTACAAGGGCAACAAAGATGTTCCCCTTCCTTTTGAGGTGCTACCGCGAATTGAATAAAATCCTCAACTCCTTTGCGAAATTCGGGCGTGTTACGCTTACTTGATATCCAACTTTTATCCATTACTATCTATGCAATAGGCATTTATCATATCAAATACATTATTTAAGTCATTAATTCTTGTAGAAATATAAGATTAAGTTCAAATTTAGCATTAATAGTAAAAGTGCCATGAGAGGAAGTAAAAGTTCAAAGTATTATAGACCACTTAATATAAGAGACAAAGTGTTCTAATTAAAACTTCTAGTTTCATTTTCATATCCCATAATTACAATTCCAACTTAATCTAAGAGACAAAGTATAAGTGCCATGAGAGGAAGTAGAAGTTCAAAGTATTATAGTCCACTTGACATTAATTACAATCCAAACTCTCTCTCTATATATATACATGAATATTCATATCCCATAATTTGATGGAGGAGGAGATGGGCTTAAAGTTTATAAAATATATCCTCTTGTCAAGACGCAGAGACAAGCTTTATACACTTTTAAATTTGATGGAGAGAGTGATTTTAGAGGTTATATAGAAAATAATCCATGTTCTAAGTTTGAGGTCATATTTGTTTAAATGATAATGTATTACAATTTACAGTTTACACATTTAAATTATACTATAAGCATTCCACCCAAATTAATTATATGTAAGACAAAATTTTAAGCAATGAGAATTAAGAATAAAAACAAAAGGAAAGACAACAATCCTTAAAAATTGAGGAAAACCACCCAACAGGCCCCTTGAGCCACTAACACCCCCACATTACAACTCATTTATAAACAACAAACATCATAAATTACTAAATTAGTGATATATCAAAAAGAACTCCAGTACCTTAAGCTAAACAAAACTACTAAGCACAAGATGATAAAATTTCTTCTATGTGTTAGCATTTTATAATCTGTTGGTGAGCCACATTTCGAGACTCCTTTGACTGAGCGTGAATGTTTTAATTTCCAAATTAACACAAATCTTTTCCAAAGGTTATTTAGTTTCCAAATTCTCTCTCTCCTCTGTTTTTCCTCCTTATTATAATCAATGACCAATGAATTAATCTGGGTTTTTACTACTTTTTGCAGATACATATTATATGGTTTCATAACTTGATTTCAATCATTCAAAATGTTAGGAGATTTCATCAGTAGAGGACTTTCGTAAATAATCTTTAAACTCTTGATTAAATTGATGAATTTAATGATGATTAGTGTGATTAAACCTAATTAATTTTTTCAAAATTGAATGTCTTTTGGGGTTGATTTTAGTGCAATTTTAGGGTATGCTTATTGTCAACTGAAATTAAGAGGAGTAGTAATATTTCCAAGTTCCACTAACACCCCCACAACACCACCTACAGCGGTGAGCCACCGCACCCAGCAAATTAAACCCCCAAAACAGACTCGAATTTAACAAAAAAAAAAAAAAACCCAAAAATCGATCCAAAGTAGAAACACCCATTTGAATGCAATAAGGGAACAAGTAGAATACCTCAATTTAAGAGCAGTGAGTAGAAATGAAAATGGCAGCAACGCAGCAAGCAACGACGGCAACAATGGCAGCAACGTAGCAACGACGACAACAATGGAAGCAACGACGGAGTAGTGAGTGAAGACCGACAACCGAAGACCAAAGTCCGACGATGGCAATGACAGAGCAGACGGAGTAGTGAGCAGACGCTAGCGTCGACTTAAGGTTTCAATCTCTCGGGTTTCTCTCTGCTGGTTCGTTCTGATTTTTTTTTTTGTTTTAATTTAGTGGAATTGAACTATGTAATGAGTAATGACAACTTTGACAAGTCAGTAGTGCATTATAGTGATTTAATTTATTCAATTTTGTGTTTTAATTTTGTGTTTTAATTTTTTTTTTTATATTTAAGGTGTCCAATAATTTATTACAAGTGACACTATAGCTCTATACCTTAGTATGTCCCTTTGTTATTTCGGAGGGACACAATAGACCAACTCTATCGCGTCCAACATAATATATGTGCAAACGTAATAACTTTACGCGTCACTTATAATTTTTGAGGGGACGCGATAGAGATTTTTTAAAAAAACTCACAATCTATCGCGCCTAACATTATATACACAAGTGACACAATAGCTTTATGCGTCCCATACTATCAACAAGGGACACGATAGGGGTGTGCCTTAGGTGTTTTTTGTACTAGTGCTATTCGACTCGTCGGTTTCTTCCGCGCCGATTTAAGCGAGTCGGGTCGTCACAGTTGGTATCAGAGCCGAATAGGTTTTAAGTGAAGTATTAGGACTTGAGTAAAACCCGGGAGTTGAGAGCTTTATCTTTCTTGAGTGATGAACCCCAAATTTAAGTTTAAGTATAAGGGAGAAGAGTTCGGGTAGAAGAACCGGGATAAGACTCTTTTTCCTATTCTTTTTCTCTTTTAATTTGTGTGCTTGACTGTAGTGTGGATGTATGACTGACACTGTTCTTTTGTGTGTCTTTGTCTTGCTGCGTTTCAGCATGTCTACACCTCGCCGGCCGAGTTTAAGACGACAGAGGTTACGAGCGCTCGAGGAGGCGATCCTTATGTTGGCGCACCATAGTCGTCATACGCCTAGTACGCAATCGACGTTCGATCGTATCGCACGTCATCGACCACCGACCTAAGATGGGGTTTTCGACCCTACTATTCTGGAGAGTTGGATCCGCGGGATCGAGAAACTCTTCGACGCTACGTTTTGCCCCGAGCACGAGAAGGTGCAGATCGCCGCCTACTATCTACGTGGAGAGGCCGATAACTGGTGGAGTGTGGCTAAGGACGCGTGCTTGCCCTTACATTCGATGTCATGGATCGAGTTCGTCGATAAGGTCCAGGAAAGATTCTACCCCGACGAGTTGTGGTGGCAGAAGCAGGAGGAGTTCCTTACTCTTACCCAGGGTAAGATGACAGTTCAGGCATACACCGACAAGTTCACAGAGTTATTGAGGTTCGCTACGTCTGTAGTTCCATCTGAGAAGGAGCGGGTCAAGCGCTACGTCAAGAAGCTAGATCCGAGGATTCGCGTTCACGTGATCAGCAGTGGAGCGAAGTCATTTCAGCAGGCTTATGAGGTAGCACTCGAGATTCAGGCATCCACTACCGAAAAGGATGCGAGTAGGAAGAGGACCCAGGTCCCAGCGACATCGTCTTCTTTTAAGAAGCCTCGATTTAGTGCTCCTAGCAGTAGCCCTCCGACCACGAGTTCGCATAAGGGTTCCGACGGCTCGAGATGCAGAGGCTGCGGCAGGGACTTCCATCCATGGAAGCGGTGTGACGGTACGCCCATAGCTTGTTTTATCTGCAGGAAAGAAGGCCATAAGGCGTCAGTTTTCCCCGAGAAGAAGCCAGACACCGAGATTAAGCAGCTTCCGGCACCGACTAAGACTTCGGTGAAGAAGCCAGGCAGGCAGAGGTTCAACCCGACGTTGTCTCAGGTAGATTTCTTGTCTCTGGTGTGTTAGCGCTTGTTTTATTTGATTCTGGTGCTACTGTCTCTTTTGTGGCTAGTAGTTTTGCCTCGAGGTTCAATCTTCGTGGCAGCTTTCCTGTTAGTTCAGTTATAACTCTCCCGTCTGGAGAGGATTTTATTTGTCAACGCGAGTTCCGAGGAGTGCCTATCGTGATAGCTGGGGAGTAAGCGACGGCCGATCTGAAGGAGTTCGATGTTATTCTTGGTATGGACTGGCTGTCGAAGTATCGAGCAATCATTCGTTACCGAGACCAGTCAGTGACATTCCGAGGATCGCAGGGCAACCGAGTTACCTACTCTGGGTTCATCCTTAAGAAAGGGGTTAAGGTAATCTCAGCCTTAAAGATGAGGAAACTTCTCCAGAAGGGCGATATGGTGTTCTTATGTCAGGTAAGGGACTTGACCGAGGAGCGTCTGTTGGACGATATACCTGTAGCGAGGGATTTCAGAGAGGTATTTCCTGATGAGCTACCAGGAGTTCCACCCAAGCGCGACGTCGAGTTTCATATCGACTTAACACCCAGGACAGCGTCGATTTCGAAGGAACCTTACCGGATGGCACCATCGGAGTTGCAAGAGTTAAAGACGCAACTCCAAGATTTGATCGATAAGGGCTTCATTAGGCCAAGCGTTTCTCCATGGGGAGCACCCGTGCTCTTTGTGAAGAAGAAACACGGTAGTATGTGCATAGACTACCGAGAGTTGAATCGGGTAACTATCAAGAAAAAGTACCCGTTGCCTAGGATTGAGGACCTGTTCCATCAGTTACGAGGAGCGGGAGTGTTTTCGAAGATAGATCTTCGATCTGGATATCATCAGATTCCAGTCAAGAAAGAAGACATACCGAAGACCACTTTTCGTACGAGATATGGCCACTACGAGTTCGAGGTGATGCCCTTTGGCCTCACTAATGCGCCAGCCGTGTTCATGGATCAGATGAACCAGACTTTCCATCACTTACTCGATAAGTGCATCGTAGTATTTATAGACGATGAGTCTGAGCATGCGGAGCATCTCCGTATGGTACTAGAGATATTACGTAGGAATAAGTGGTTCGCGAAACTCTCCAAGTGTGAGTTCTGGCTTCGCGAAGTAGCATTTCTGGGTCACGTAATTAGTAAGGAAGGCATTAAGGTAGACCCGACAAAAGTTAAGGCTGTAGTAGAATGGAGTGGCCCTAGGAATGTGGCGGAGGTTCGTAGTTTTCTGGGTTTGGCCGGATACTATCGACGATTCGTCCAGGACTTCTCCAAGATTGCTAGGTCGATGATTAGTCTCCTACAGAAGGAGATCCGATTCGTTTGGACGGAGGCTTGCGAGCAAACATTCCAACAGTTGAAACAGAGATTAGTCTCTGCTCCTATTCTTACCCTTCCGAACGATGAGGAGGATTTCGAGGTCTATAGTGATGCGTCTAAGAGTGGCCTAGGTTGTGTGCTAATGCAAGGCGGGAAGGTCATCGCTTACGCATCGAGGCAGCTGAAGGTGCATGAGTGTAACTACACCACGCATGACTTGGAGCTAGCAGCTGTGGTATTCGCTTATTATGAGGCAGAGACGATGGCTTGAGCTTATTAAGGACTACGACCTAACGCTTAACTATTGCGAAGGCAAGGCGAACTTAGTCGCTGACGCACTGAGTCGCAAGAATCGATTGAGCTTCAGTAGAAGCCGTAGTTCCGTCAGATTTCGTCTGACATCTATGAGTGTTGAGCCTGAATTACTTCAGGAATTGTGCGAGGGTCAGTAGAATGATCCGCAGTTGGCTAGGATTCGAGAGGCTTTACGGAAAGGAAAAGTCGTAGGTTTCGAGATCGCTTCCGATGGTAGTCTGCGATTTCAAGGGAGGTGATGTGTACCGGACAGTTCTGATCTTAGGAACAGAATTATGTCTGAGGCACATAACTCGCCCTACTCTGTTCATCCTAGAGGTAACAAGCTGTACCAAGACCTTAAGGGACAATTCTGGTGGCCTAAAATGAAGAGGGATGTAGCAGAGTTCGTAGCTCGATGTTTAGTCTGTCAGAAGGTTTAGATCGAGCATCAGACACCTGGAGGTATTTTGCAGCCACTACCGATTCCGACCTGGAAATTTGAGTCGATATCTATGGATTTCGTGGTTAGCCTACCTACCTGTAATGGTATGAATGCCATTTGGGTGATGGTGGATAGGTTGATCAAGGTCGCTAGATTCATACCGATGAAGATGACCTGGTCGATGGAGCGCCTAGGAGAGGCTTATACCCAGGATATCATTCGACTTCACGGAGTTCCGAGGGAGATAGTTTTTGATCGTGATCCGAGATTTCTGTCTCGTTTCTGGAAATCAGTTCAGGAAGCCTTTGGGACGAAGTTGAAGCTGAGCACCGCATTTCACGCGGCGACAGATGGTCAGACTGAGAGGACCATCCAGACTCTGGAGGATATGTTACGAGCATGTACTCTGGAGTACCATCAGTCTTGGGTACGTATGCTCTGTTTGGTAGAGTTCTCCAATAATAATAGCTATCACTCCAGCATCGATATGGTTCCGTACGAGGCCTTGTATGGCAGGAAGTTTCGGAGTCCGATTTGTTGGAATGATATCAGTGATACTGTGGCTTTAGGACCTGAGATGGTACGAGATACCGTAGAGAAGGTCTGAGTCATTCGGTCTAAGATGCAGGCCGGACAGAGTCGTCAGAAATACTACGCCGATAATCGACGTAGACCACTGGCTTGCGAGGTAGGTGATAAAGTCTTGCTTAAGATTTCACCATTCAAAGGAGTGGCACGCTTTGGCCAAAAGGGGAAACTCCAACCGAAATTCGTGGGACCTTACGAGATATTGGAACGAGTTGGGGAGGTGGCATATCGGTTAGCATTACCACCTAGTCTGTCTAATGTTCACGATGAGTTCCATGTTTCCCAGCTAAGGAAATTTGTACATGATCCTACCCACATGATCCCAGTGGAATCGGCCACATTTGAGCCGAATCTGACTTTCGAGGAGCGGCCAGTTCAGATCTTGGATCGTGAAGTGAGGACCCTCCGGCGTAAGCAAGTCCAGCTCATCAAGGTGTTGTGGAGAAATCAACACCATGAGGACGTGACTTGGGAGACAGAGGCGTCCATAAGGCAGAAGTACCCGGAGCTGTTTGAGGGTGAACAATCTCCTTTGCTTTAAATTTCGGGTCGAAATTTCTTTAAGGAGGGGAGGTTGTAACGACCCAGATTTATCAGTATTTCTGTCGTCGATTTATTTGTTTATTTAAGTGATTTTATGTATAGCCCGAATTTATTTGGACTTTATTTATTGATTATTTGCTTGATTTGATTTGTTTTATTTGATGATTATTGTTTATTATTTATTTAGTTATTATTTAATTAATTAGAATTTTATTTTTTAATTTTCTAATTAATTTAGTTTTGGGCCAAGTGCGAATTTAATCATGATTTGACATGATTTAGTGCAAGGGGCCCAAGTGATAATTTGGCCCATTATCATTAGCCATAACCGGTGTAGACACCTAAAAGTGTCTCCCCAATTAAGGGTCCAATGATTGTAATATACCCGTCGTCAATTGGTCCGGATTTCTGAAAAGGCCCGAGAATTGCTTGTGCGTGGCTAGACCCAAATTTAGACCTTCTAACCAAGCCCAAACCTTCTAGCCTAAATAAACCAAAACTAGGATTACTAACTTTTTAATAATAACAACAACAACAACAACAACAACAACAACAACAACAACAACAACAACAAGAATAATAATAATAATAATAATAATAATAATAATAATAATAATAATAACAATAATAATATCACCCATATCACACCATATCACACCATATCACCCATATCATATCCATATCAAGCTCTTACCTTATTCTATCTCATCACATCCCCCCATATCCTTGTTGATTTTCTTCTTGAACCTTCCAATCCCACTATATATACCAGCCCTCTTCATCACCAAGAAAACACAAAAAAAAATCCTCTTGAACTCCCCTCTAAACTACAACAAACGCAGCAACAATAACACACAAAAACAACCCTCAAAACAGTCATAAAACGAGCGATTCGAAAGCCTTGACGATTCCGTTTCGACCACGTCGATTTCAGTATAATTTCTGAGGACTCAATCTCTTTATAATCATATATGTATTGGATTTCATAATTCATTTAAGTACTAATCAGTTTATTCATGATTGTAGCAAGTTATAGCTTGATGTTTTGTTTCATTTTCTCGGTTTTGTTCTGAGCAGTAACTTTGATGAATTTTCCAGAGCTATTGGGAATGCGTTACGATCTGTGCAAGCACTCATTTTAGATCTTATTATGTCTAGTTTCAAGGAAAAATATTTCAAAAAATTTAAGAAAATTCTTTCTGGGCGTTTTATGGGATCGAACGTAGCCTGGTCATGAACTCGCTGTTCAGATTTTGCATTTCCAGTTTTGTTTGTCTAATTTTGCTGAATTTTGCAGGACAATTGGGATTGAATTAGGAGTCTTGTGAATGACCATTTTAAAGATTATTATGTCTACTTGTACTGAAAAATATCAAATAAATTTTATAAAATTTTCTTCTAGATGTTTTCTGGGTTCGAACAAATGATGGTCAGTCTTGCTGTTTTCAGTTTCGTTTGTCTGACTTTGCTGAAGTTTACAGGATTGGTCGAAACGAATTAGTGGTCTTGTGAGTAGTCGTTTTGAAGCTTATTGTGTCTAGTTTTATGTAAAAATACTAGAAAAAATTTGAAAAATATTATTGCAGGTTATTTTCTGGTCCGAAGCCAGATTGGTCAGTGTTGGTTGCACATGACTTGATTTTCTTAGTTTCTTTTGTTTTATTTTTGTTAGTTTTTTATTTGATAGTACTTAATCTTATTTTATATGATTTTATTTGATAGTACTTGATCTTATTTGATAGTACTTGATTTTATTTGATAGTACCTGATCTTATTTGATATGATATAATTGTGTCACTTGTTATCTCACTTGATCTTTTTATTATTTTATGATGTCATGTACATATTTTTATTTTATCTCATGTATATATTTTGTAACCTTGGACAATTGTGACATTAGGGACCGTTTAATATGGACTAAATCAAAGTGGTCACCTTAAATTAGTCATAATTGTAATAATTTAAACATGCCTAGTAAATCGCGCTTTTAAGGACATAATACGGAGATATTTATGTATTCGGGATTAATAATAATTTGACCACAAAAAGAGATCTAGGAGAGACCACTTACAGGCGGGCGGGCCCAATGCACGATTGGCTCGTAACCTGTCCCCGAACCCATACTCTGGTGCACGACCATATGGGGCTGATTGCTCCTGGCTTTCAGTACTTCTTCGGTGTCCGTGGACCATATAAAACGCACGGTGGCGACTCCTACTAGTCCGTATTCACATACGACATTAACGAGAATTCAATCAACTCGTGAGACGTAGGCGGCCGGAAACGACCCCTACAGTTTGGCGACTTCGCTGGGGACTATCACTCTTTAGTGGTGTGGACAAACTTGAAAAGTCTCGTGGTCTTATTATTATTATTCCCGAATTTTTAGGCATATTGCATGTGGCCTTACGAATAGGTGCCGCACTATAGAACCCTGTCTCATATGAGCATGTTCTATGCTCGAGACCGACCTCGGGGATTTGATTATGGTTACTTGTGGTAGCCGACCTCAATAATCATAACCGGCCCATCCCAGCCATGGCGTGTGATTCTCATGCCCGATGAGATCATAATAAGAGATCTATTAATCGTGTGTCATTCAATTTGAAGAGTGACTAGATCGGTTTAGTTTCTCTTTAGCCATGGTACCTTGTGACCATCCAGGACTGACCTTATTGAAGACCACTCATGTTATATCATATTAGTGTGACTATGTGTGCATTTTTTTTTTTTTTTTTGTGGGCTTTAGCCATTTTAATTTTCACTATTCACTCACACTTCGGATAGTCATGGTCATCTTCTAGTTTATATAGTCTATTTTTTTTTGGGACTTAGTGTCCTTGCATGTAGTCCATATAGGCTTTGACCTTAGGTGTTGGCCTATAATCTTAGTCGTTCCCTTAAATGGGCTTAATTAGGCCCAATCCTCATTTAGGTATTTCCATTCACATACATTGCATATTTCATGTCTTTTTGGTGCCCTTTTAAAAAAAAAACAAAAAAAAAAAATTCAAAAAAAATAATAATAAAAGTTCAAGAAAAAAAATAATTCAAAAAAAAAAATCATAAAAGTTTTTTTTAAAAATAAAATAAAATGGAAAGGGCACCTTGCATTCATGCATTTTAGGGAAGATGGCCATAAAATTAGGACATACATATACATCTGCATTTGCATCCATATCACAATGATCAAGGGGGTTCACTAAAAGGTTTGATTCTTTTCAGTTCAAAGCGGTCTAAACATTTCCAAGTCGACCCAAAGCATAGCTGAGGTCCGAGCAAGCCTCAAGCCCAATCCAACCTTACCTCACCTCACTTAAACACTACCCCAGCCTTAATCAAACTCATCAAAAAACCCAAAAAAAGCCTTAAGCCCATACCCAACCTACATCACTCAAGCCCATCATCACTTAAATCCATAACCAACCTACATCACTCAAGCCCATCACTCAAGCCCACATTCCAAGCCTACATTATTCAAGCTCATATCCATATCCTACAACCCGAACACCCCCAAGTACTTAAGCCTCACAACCATTGAAAAGGCTAATCACATCGAAGTAGCCATAGAGGATAGTTTGCAATATCAATATCAGCACGCCCCACTCCTAGTCAAGAGTCAATCAGGGCCATTAAGTTGAGTCGGAGAGTCCCTCCACCTAGACAATTTCATTTTCTTTTCTTTCTTTTTCGAGCCTATGACATTAGGATTTTTCTTTCCACTTCTAGCCTTCTAATCTCATTCACATTAATATTTTTTTTTTATTATTAACCTCCATTTTAATTTGTGCTTTTAACCTTAACATAAACCATGACCTCAATTTTTCATAATCAATAAATTGCACTTAATAAATGGACATTGCCCAAGAGGCCTTCTTTTCTTGAACTCCACAAAAATCATCAATCCTTTCCCATCATCTGTATTCATTCAATCCTTTGCAACCCTTTGGGCCATAAGCACATATAAGCTTACTTTCTTTCCTTACCCACGTCTACCTCACCCATGGGATCAAATGTTGCGTAGGAAAAGACATGTGCCTAAAAAAATGCAAAAAAAAAATGTTCAAATCAAAGTCCATCCAAAGTCAATAAAGCTAGTTCAGTTCAATAAATCCAGTTCAATTCAATAAATCCATCTTAATTTCCAGTTCAATTCAATAAATCTAACTCAGTTCAATAAATCCAGTTCAATGCAATAAATCCAGTTCAATTCAATAAATCCATCTCAATTCCCAATTCAATTTATTAAATCTAACTCAGTTCAATAAATCCAGTTCAATGCAATAAATCCAGTTCAATTCAATAAATCCAGTTCAATTCAATAAATCAAGCTAAATTCAATAAATCCAGCTCAATTCAATAAATCCAGTCCAATAATCCGACTCAGTCCAATCCAATTCAAAAAAAAAGAGTCAAAAAGCACACTGCGCACCATGGGGGGTTAAATTGGGAACTTTGAGCCTTCTTTCCCTTTTCCTTCTTAATCCTCAACCCTAGCCAAACATTACAACCACAAAAGCCCTCTCCCCTGAGGCATTGTCCAAATAATCAACAAGAACTACGATGGTCTGATTCCATAAGGATACGTAGGAAGCCTCTTCTCGAGGTTCAACCCAATTAATAAATTTTTGAGGTCCCCCCTTTTAATTAACTTGGTTTACTTAGGGTTTTAAGCACAAATTCCTAGTTCACCACCGGACATAGGCTCGATTTTGAACCTACATTAATTCAGCCAACCACTCTAATTCCCTACATCATCACCCTTCAGTCACAAATTTTTAGCCTTTCTTTTTCTTGCACCGACAACCTTTCTTTTCCACACCCTAGGGATTTTCTCTGACTCTTCTTAATGTCATTGCTTTGATTTGACTCTTGTTTTATATGGGCGCGACATACCCCATGCAAGACTTCATCAATTGGGTAATCTTCACCTCATCTCTATCCTCATGGGAAATCTAACTCAAGTTCACGACTTGAGCTAGCCTCTTTCCTCAATACTTTGGCCTCTTTAAGCCATCCACAAAACATCTTAACCTTGATCATTCATCCATCCTTACCCTACTGGCTGGGGGCTTACCTATCCATCTGCTCCGCCAGAAACTTGATACTCAAAAAATCCATATCCATCATCCTTCATTCATACCACCCTACCTATTCACCACAAATATAGCCTTACCCGCATTAATGCTATCCTACATATTCATCTACTCCACCTCAAATATAGCCTTCCCCACAGGTTAGGGGCTTTCTCATGATCAAAGGTTTTGTCTTTGATTGATTGGGGGCTTAAGACCGCTCTATCCCCATTTTTAATTACCATACTATTGGTCGATACCCTTGGTCATTCATTTCCTTGTCATACATAGCATATCATTCCATGTGCATCACATTTCATGAACACCAATCACATCATGCATCATGCACCACAAGCATATCACTCATCATAATCATTTCATGCATAAATTCATATACATGCATAAGCATCACACACATTGTACATATGCACCTCACATAGCACAAGGCACATAAGGTTAGTGCCCATCTTTGTTGATTCCTTGAATCGCCATATGCGATTATTGTATTGAATAACTTAGTCATGAAACCATGTATGCCTATATGGCTATGTACATTTTTTCCTTGATAATCTTTGCTCATGCAGCCCACACATGCTATTGCCTCGCCCCAGCCATAATACTTTGACTTTCGTCTTGCGAGAACTTTCGTCTTTCCAGAATCAGTCAAAGTGGGGGCTTCTCATCAGATGTATTCTTCCTTAGACATTTTTGCGCCTCAACGGCCTCACTCACATCCTCTGTTCTTACAAGTTTATGCTTACCCTATGCTCACAAAAATTCATCTAAGGGTTTATGCCTACCCTTAGTTCACTTGCTTCTCTAATGGGTTTATACTTACCCTAATTCCTCTAAGGGTTTACTCTTAATTCCTTAGCCATAATACTTTGACTCTCGTCTTGCGAGAACATTCGTCTCTCCAGACTCAGTCAAAGTGGGGGCTTCTCACCAGACATACACTTCCTTTTCCCTCACTCACAAGTAATTTTCTCATAGGGTTTATGCTTATCCTAAGCTCTCGAATATCACTCTAAGGGTTTATGCCTACCCTTAATTCACTTGTTTTTCTCATGGGTTTATACTTACCCTAATTCCTCTAAGGATTTACCCTTAATTCCCTAGCCAGAATACTTTGACTTTCGTCTTGCGATACTTCCGTCTCTCTAGACTCAGTTAAAGTGGGAGCTTCTTATCAGACGCATACATTCTTACACAATTTTCCACCTAAACGGCATCACTCACAAAAAATACTTTTCTTACGGGTTTATGCTTACCCTAAGCTTACAAGTCTTACCTCTAAGGGTTTATGCCTACCCTTAATACACTTACTTTTCTTACGGGTTTATGCTTACCCTAAGCTTACATATCTTTTTCTATGGGTTTATGCCTACCCTTGATCCACTCACTTTACTTATGGGTTTATGCTTACCCTCACCCCTCAAGAGTTTATAATTACTCTTGATTCTTCCTCTAAGAGTTTATGTTTACTCTTAGCACATCATCTTTGCTTACGGGTTTATGCTTACCCCATCTCTCAAGGGTTTATACTTACTCTTGATTCTTCCTCTAAGAGTTTATACTTACTCTTAGCACATCACTTTGCTTAGGTTTATGCTTATCCTCATACCTTCTCTCAAGAGTTTATACTAACTCTAGATTCTTCCTCTAAGAGTTTATGCCTACTCTTAGCACATTATCATTCTCACGGGTTTATGTTAATCCAAAGACACATCATACCATTTTAGCATAGAGTTTATGCTTACTCTTAACTCGTCACATTTTCTACAAAGAGTTTATGCTTACTCTTGGCCCACAATGGATGTATGTCCACCCTAAACATATTTTCTTGCGAGTTTATGCTTACTCGCGTGCACCTTTTCAAGAGTTTATGCTTACTCTTGATCGATCCCGCCTATACGGCTTTTCATCATTGTCCCAAGGGTTTATGCTTACTCAAGGGAATAGTTTCGAAGGATCCAATTCAAGCACATCCGGAGGAACCTGAAGATTCATCCATCATCATCCTGAGGATCCAGGCGCTTCTGAGGGATTAAACCGCATGGGGCGCGGTTACAGGTAAAACTAACATTTGTTTTGCAAGTACCGGCGTTAAAGAGGGTGACTCAAGGTCGCAGAACATCTTGAGTTATCCTCCGTCCCGACAGGAATACTTTGACTTTCGTCTTGCGAGAGCACTTGTCTCTCCAGACTCAATCAAAGTGGGGGCTTCTGTAGACACCTAAAAGTGTCTCCCCAATTAAGGGTCCAATGATTGTAATATACCCGTAGTCAATTGGTCCGGATTTCTGAAAAGGCCCGAGAATTGCTTGTGTGTGGCTAGACCCAAATTTAGACCTTTTAACCAAGCCCAAACCTTTTAGCCTAAATAAACCAAAACTAGCATTACTAACTTTTTAATAATAACAACAACAATAACAACAACAACAACAACAACAACAACAACAACAATAATAATAATATCACCCATATCACACCATATCACACCATATCACCCATATCATATCCATATCAAGCTCTTACCTTATTCTATCTCATCACATACCCCCATATCCTTGTTGATTTCTTTCTTGAACCTTCCAATCCCACTATATATACCAGCCCTCTTCATCAGTAAGAAAACACAAAAAAATCCTCTCGAACTCCCGTCTAAACTACAACAAACGCAGCAGCAATAACACATAAAAACAACCCACAAAATAGTCATAAAACGAGCGATTCGAAAGCCTTGACGATTCCGTTTCGACCACGGCGATTTCGGTATAATTTATGAGGACTCAATCTCTTTATAATCATATATGTATTGGATTTCATAATTCATTTAAGTACTAATCAGTTTATTCATGATTGTAGCAAGTTATAGCTTGATGTTTTGTTTCATTTTCTCGGTTTGGTTCTGAGCAGTAACTTTGATGAATTTTCCAGAGCTATTGGGAATGAGTTACGATCTGTGCAAGTACTCATTTTAGATCTTGTTATGTCTAATTTCAAGGAAAAATATTTCAAAAAATTTAAGAAAATTATTTCTGGGTGTTTTATGGGATCGAACGCAGCCTGGTCATGAACTCGCTGTTCAAATTTTGCATTTCCAGTTTTGTTTGTCTAAATGTGCCGAATTTTTCAGGACAATTGGGATTTAATTACGAGTGGTGTGAATAACTATTTTAAAGATTATTATGTCTAATTGTACTGAAAAATATCAAATAAATTTTATAAAATTTTCTTCTAGATGTTTTCTGGGTTCGAACAGAGGATGGTCAGTCCTGCTGTTTTCAGTTTCGTTTGTCAGACTTTGCTGAATTTTACAGGATTGGTCGAAACGAATTAGTGGTCTTGTGAGTAGTCGTTTTGAAGCTTATTGTGTCTAGTTTTATGTAAAAATACTAGAAAAAATTTTAAAAATATTATTGCAGGTTATTTTCTGGTCCGAAGCCAGATTGGTCAGTGCTGGTTGCATATGACTTGATTTTCTTAGTTTCTTTTGTTTTATTTTTGTTAGTTTTTTATTTGATAGTACTTGATCTTATTTTATTTGATAGTACTTGATCTTATTTGATAGTACTTGATTTTATTTGATAGTACCTGATCTTATTTGATATGATATAATTGTGTCACTTGTTATCTCACTTGATCTTTTTATTATTTCATGATCTCATGTACATATTTTTATTTTATCTCATGTATATATTCTGTAACCTTGGACAATTGTGACATTAGGGACCGTTTAATATGGACTAAATCAAAGTGGTCACCTTAAATTAGTCATAATTGTAATAATTTAAACACGCCTAGTAAATCGCGCTTTTAAGGACATAATACGGAGATATTTATGTATTCGGGATTAATAATAATTTGACCACAAAAAGAGATCTAGGAGAGACCACTTACAGGCGGGCGGGCCCAATGCACGATTGGCTCGTAACCTGTCCCCGAACCCATACTCTGGTGCACGACCATATGGGTTTGATTGCTCCTGGCTTTCAGTACTTCTTTGGTGTCCGTGGACCGTATAAAACGCACGGTGGCGACTCCTACTAGTCCGTATTCACGTACGGCATTAACGAGAATTCAATCAACTCGTGAGACGTAGGCGGCCGGAAACGACCCCTACAACCGGCCCCTATGATTAAGTGGCCTAATTGTGCCACTTGCCTTGTGTTCACACCTAATTAACTTCTATAAATAGAGGTTGTTAGTAAGGCTTAAACACCATTTGCTCATTTGATCATCTTTTGCCATCAAAAGTCAAAACACAAACTCTCTCCCTACCCTTTGATCCACACGCCATTTTTAAACCCAAATTGTTCATCATCTTTTCTAAACTCAAAACTTAAAGATTCAATATCCATTGATCTTTAAGTAATTATAAACAAGTAGCCTTCATTGCCTTGATCAAGTCTTGGGTTGGTTACGATTTTGGGGTTGGGTCGTGTGTGGTGGTGGCCGTGTGGGCAGCAGCGTGGCCGTGTATCGGAGCTGTGTTTGTGGGGCAGCCGTACAGCAGGGCCGTGCAAAGGACGGTGGTCCGTGGGGGTGGTTGAGCCAAGCCGTGTGTGTTCGTGTTAAGGCCGGGGTTGCACCGTGTTGCTTGGGCGTGTATCTTGGGTTTCCGGGCAGCAAGTTTTTGGAGTTTATTTGCTTTTTCATTAAAAATGTAACATGCTATCCAAATCCTAGTAGGTATACTATGATTCATAGGGTAGATTAAGTGATTAGATTAAACCGGAATTGATGAATTTGGCCTATGATATGCGTGATTATAGGGCTGGTTTGGGGGTGATGTTTTTATGTTGTTTTTGCTATGATTTTATGTACATTATGATGCTTAAGATAATTCCATGTTTGATGTTGATCATGTTCAAGTTTCATGAAGTTTTGATGTTTACAAGTTGATGGAAATGTTGTTAAAATTTGTTTTATGGTGCGTGATTTTGATGATGATTATGGGGTTGATTTCTTTATGAGTTCTTGAATCTTGGTTGAGTTCTTTATGATTCTTGATAGTTCTTTATGAGTTCTTGGTCGAGTCTTGATTTAAAGAAAGTTAAAGAAAATGTAAAGAATGATATATGAGGTTCCAAGATTTGTTGATTTACATGTTATTCTTGAGTCAAGGCGTAAGATGCAACCTAAGATTAACTAAAAATGTAAATTTCGGTTAAAGATTAGCTTGATTTTACTATTAGACGCCTAATGTTAGAGTAAGATTCTAAGAATTGGGTTAAGACGTTGCCCCTATCCTATCCACAGTATTGGGATAGTTGGAGGTCTTACTATCTCGTCTCTTGATATGGATTTCCTGTAAGATGGGTTTCATGGGGTTGGGAGTAAGATTCTCAATCCTGGCATAGTAGAAAGTTCGTTCGTGTAAGATGCGTTCGTACGTGCGTAGTCCAGTCTAATATGTAAATGATTGCGCTAAAGATTAAGAATGTTAATTAATGATTAAAGTTAGTCGAGTCAACATTGTTGTCTATTGTTGTTATTATAATTATTGGTGGTATGATATGTTGGTTTGCATGTTGTTATGTTTGGATGTTTGATTTGGTTGCTTGATTTGTGCTATGATCTTGTGTATCCCCGTTAGGGTGGGACAGTTATGTTACTCGCCACTGACGGTGGACTGTTGTTTATTTTTCAGGTAATTCTGATGATGAGGTTCTTGCTTAGCTTTGGGTTGGGCGAGTGCCGTTGTTACTTATGTTTTGTTTTAGTTGTATTACGATTTCTAGTTTGGACTCAGTTGTATTTTAACAATTTCTAACTCTGACATTTATTTTGGAGTTAATATTGTTCGTAGTAGTAGTGATATTTGGGTCTAGTTATGTACAATCTTGTGGGCGTTGTACTTTTGGATTTAGTATATAATCAATTTGAGGTTTTGTTTTAATTTTTAAGTATGTTAGTATATTAGAACTGACTATTCGACTCGTCGGTTTCTCCGCGCCGGTTTAAGCGAGTCGGGTCGTCACAATGGCGGTCACATGTCATTAGACGACATGATCCCTTCCATGTATCACATACCAATAGAAATTCAACAAAAATTTAATTTCATATGTCAAGATCCATTACAGGTTATCTAATAACAATAAATGTATACATCAACCATAATGATAACACAATATTTAGGCAGAAACACAACCATAAGCGAATTCTAAATGTCACATACATAATGAGCAAACCCTATTAAAATTGCAAGGCTTTATTTACTACACCTATGCGTTCTTCATGGCCAATAAACACCTTGGGTGGAAGTCCCTTAGTTAACGGATCTGCTACCATCATGTCCGTACCAATATGCTAAAAATACACCCTATGTTTTTGCACTTCCTCTTTAATTGACATAAAATTCATCTCCATGTGCTTAGTACTCTTAGAGTACTTATCATTTTTATAGAAGAAGACGGCTGCGGAATTATCACAATAAATTCTCAATGGTCTCTCTATGCTATCAACAACACCAAGTCCCGAGATAAAATTCCGCATCCACAATGCATGATTCGTAGCCTCAAAGCATGCCACGAATTCGGTTTCCATGGTGGAAGTAGCAAGGGCAGACTGCTTTGCACTCTTCCAAGATAATGCTCCCTCGGCTAATAGAAACAGATATCCAAAAGTAGACTTCTTACTATCAACACATCCACCATAATCTAAATCTGAATATCCAACAACTTCAAGATTATCAGATCTTCTATACATAAGCATGAGCTCTTTGGTGCCTTGCAAGTATCTAAGAACCTTCTTTGCCGCTTTCCAGTGGTCCAATCTAGGATTACTTTGATACCGACCTAACATTCCAACAGCAAAGCTGATATCGGGTCGAGTACAAGTCTGAACATAATTCAAACTTCCAACCACTCAAGCATATGGAATTCTTTCCATCTCCTTACGTTCCAACTCATTTTACGGACATTGCATCTTATTGAACTTATCTCCTTTCTCAATTGGAACCAAACCTGCGGAGCATTTTTCCATTCGATATCTCTCTTAGATCTTATTAATATAACCTTTCTGAGACATCCCTAACCATCCTTGTAATCGATTTTGATATATTTCTATTCCAATCACATAGGAAGCCTCACCCATGTCTTTCATTTCAATGTTTTTAGAGAGATACTTCTTTACATCATGTAACATACCTATGTCATTTGCAGCAAGCAAAATGTCATCAACATATACGAATAAAATCACAAACTTTCTCCCACTGATTTTTAATATAGATACATTTATCAACAATAACTTTAAATACCATTTTCTGGAAGCTTGATTTAGTCCATATATTGACTTCCTTAACTTACACACCATGTGTTCTTTTTCATTAGCCAAAAACCCTTCAGGTTGGTCCATATACACTTCCTCCTCTAATTCACCATTCAAAAAGGCGGTTTTCACATCCATTTGGTGAAGCTCGAGATCATAATGAGCTACCAAAGCTAAAACAATTCTTAAGGAATCCTTCTTTGACACAGAAGAAAAAGTCTCCTTGTAGTCAACACCATCTTTTAGAGTGAAACCTTTATTAGCAACAAGTCTAGCCTTAAATTATTCAATGTTACCTTTAGAGTCTCGTTTGGTCTTGAAAACCCATTTCGACCCAACTATCTTACAACCCTTAGGTAACTCTACTAGATCCCAGACATTGTTATCACCCATAGATTTCATTTCCTCCTTCATGGAAATCAACCATTTATCAGAATTGTTACTTTCCATGACCTTTCTGAATGATATCGGGTCTTCATTAAGGCTTAAGTCACATTGATTTTCAACTGCATAAATCACGTAATCGTCTGAAATAGCAGGTTTGCGTTCTCTTATTGACCTTCTTAAAGGTTCACGTGATTCATTGTTCTCTCCTTGAATAGTGACAAGTTCATCTTGTACATTTTCATCTTGTGGGTTTTGGACATCATTATGTTGTTCCATTGTGTCATATGGATATGATGCAACAATTGGCACAACAGGTTTAGAAGAAATATCAGGCGGTGAATCACTTTCAACCTGAAACTCTCGTATGTCCACATTTCGTGGTTCACCACTCCCACTAGTTTGACTATTTTCAAGGAACCTAGCATTACCCGTCTCTACAATTCTAGTACTATGGTTAAGACAATAAAATATGTACCTCTTTGACTTTTCAGGATAGCCAATGAAAAATCCACTTATTGTCCTTGGATCAAGTTTCTTTTCATTTGGATTATACAACCTTACTTCTGCTTGACAACCCCAAACATGTATATGCCCTAAACTAGGTTTCCTACCCGTCCACAGTTCATAAGGAGTCTTAGGAACTGCCTTACTAGGAACCCGATTAAGTAAATACGCTGCAGTCTTTAAAGCATATATCCATAATGAAACAGGTAAAGAACAATTATTTACCATGCTCCTAACCATTTCCATCAAAGTACGATTCCTCCTCTCAACCACACCATTTTGCTGAGGTGTATTGGGCATTGTATACTGTGCACAAATGCCTCTACTTTCAAGGAATTTTGCAAATGGACCTGGACATTGTCCACTTTCATTATATTTTCCATAGCATTAACCACCTCTATCAGATCTTACTACTTTTACTTTCCTATCTAACTGTCTCTCTGTAACGACCCAGATTTATCGGTATTTCTGCCACCGATTTATTTGTTATTTATGTGATTTATTGTATGGTCCAAAATTTATTTTTGGACTATTTATTTTATTTTATGTGAATAATTTCGATTGAATTCGATTTATTTTATTTTTGGTTGATTATTATTTATTTTATTATTATTTAATTAATTAGAATTTTTATTATTTAATTTTCTAATTAATTATTTAATATTTTTGAGCCAAAATCGATTTAAGCATGATTAGTCATACATAAGTGCAATTAGCCCAATTATTTATTGAAAGCCCAATTTGGCCCATTTGCAAGGCCATAGTCGGCCCTCCTTGTTATGTGGCAAGTTTTGCCACTTGCCATGCATTCATACCTTAACTAACTTCTATAAATAGAAGGGTTAGTAAGGCTTGAGGATTCATTTGCTCATATGCCATCTTAAACACACTTGCTCATCAAATTTAAAAGCCAAATACCCTCCAATTGCTCTCCATTCCACACGCCATTTTTGGCTAATCCACCATCACTTTTGTTCATCAAATTCTTCAACCCAAAACTTAAAGATTCATCTCCCATTGATCTTTAAGTTCTTAAAAACAAGTTAATCCTCATTAGTTTTAATCAAGATTAGTTGTTCGGGTTAGCTTTGGGTTTTGCTCGTGAGGTTCATATGGTGGTCGTGTTCGTGGGTTAAGGCCGTGCAGTTGGGTAGTGTACGTGTGTGTGGTTCGGGTGGTGCACGGTGGTTCGTGGTCTGGCCGTGTGGTGGTGCAATTTGCTCGTGCCGTGTTCGTGTTGCTCGTGTCGTGTTCGTGTTGCTTGTGCCGTGTTCGTGTTGCTTGGGCCGTGTGGTTACTTTTCCGGGCAGCAAGTTTTGTGTGTTATTTGCTTAATCTTTAACAAGGTAACATATTATCCAAATCCTAGTTGGTATACTATGATTCATAGGGTAGATTAGATGATTGGATTAGACCGAAATTGATGTTTATGTACCCATTTTATGCGTGAATCATAGGCTGATTTGGGCAATGGTTTTGTGATTAATTTGCCTTGATTATATGTATTTCATGATTGATTATGTTAGTTTCATATTTTATGTTGATCATATTCAAGTTTCGTGAAGTTTTGATGTATTCAAGTTGATGAAAGTTATTGAATTTTAGTCATGGTTATGCGTGAATTTTGATGATGAATTTATGGATGGTTTCTTGAATGAGTTCTTGATCGAGTCTTGAAAGTTAAAGAAAGTTAAAATAATTAAAGAAAAGATAAAGAAAGTTAAAGATTGATGTTTGAGGTCCTAAGATTGGATGATTTACATGTTATTCTTAAGTCAAGGCGTAAGATGCAACTTAAGAATTAACTAAGAATGTAAATTTAAGTTAAGATTAGCTTGGTTTTGCTACTAGACGCCTAAGACTTAGAGTAAGATTCTAAGAATTGGGTTAAGACGTTGCCCCTATCCTATCCGCGGTATTGGGATAGTTGGTAGTCTTACTATGTTGTCTTCAGATATGGATTTCCCGTAAGATGGGTTTCATGGGGTTGGGAGTAAGATTCTCAATCCTGGCATAGTAGAAAGTTCGATCGCGTAAGATGCGTTCGTACGTGCATAGTCCGGTCTAGTATGTAAATGATTGCGCCAAAGTTTAAGATATGTTATCTGTTGGTTAAAGTTAATCGAGTCAGCATGATTACTTGTTATGATTCGCATGTTTTGATGTCTGATTTGATTGTTTGATTTATGCTATGTTCATGTGTATCCCCATTAGGGTGGGACAATTATGTTACTCGCCACTGACAGTGGACTGTTGATTATTTTTCAGGTAACTCTGATGATGAGGTTCTTGCTTAGCTTTGGGTTGGGCGAGTGCCGATGCTATTTAGTATTTGTTTTGTTGTTTTACGTTTCTAGTATAGACTGTAGTAGTGATATATGTAATTTTCTAACTAATCTTGTGGGTGTTGTACTTTCGGATTTAGTATATATACAATTTGAGGTTTGTTTTTAGTTTTAAGTATTTCAGTTTGTTAGAACTATGCGACTCGTCGGTTTCTTCCGCGCCGGTTTAAGCGAGCCGGGTCGCCACACTCTCAACCTCATTAATAAACACCTCTAGGACATTTACCGATTGAGACTTCTCATGCAATAGATAGATATATCCATATCGTGAGTAATCATCAATAAAAGTGATGAAATACTTTTCTTCATTCCAAGAAGGAAAATCAAATGGACCAAATATGTTGGTGTGAATCAACTCAAGAGGTTGAGTACTTCTCATGGCTGGTTTCTTTACTATGTGTTTAGTTTGCTTTCCTTTGATGCAATCTAGACACACATCTAGATCATTAAAATCCAATTTAGGAATAATGTCATTCTTTACCAACCCCATTAGCCTTTCTTTGGAAATGTGACCTAATCTTTGATGCCATAAGAAAACAGATTTGTCATTACATGCACTATGTTTAATGCCTTGAATTTCAACATTAAATAAGGATTCAGAGAATTTACTATCAATGTTAAGCTTATAAAGTGAATCAATCAAAGTACCACAACCATATAGGTAGTTATGCCTATATAATGAAAATCCACCACTACCAAACTTAACATTAAAGCCTAATATGTCCAATTTACTAACAGAAACAAGATTTCTAGCACAATCAGGAACATTAAGACATCTTTAAAGATCTAAATTACAACCAGTACTTAAGATCAATCTATAAGTTCCGATCCCTTCTATACGTGCCTTCCTCCTATTTCCCATGAACAATTATTGCTTAGTTCCTCTTATGGGCTGGATCGTACTGAATCCCTGTTTAATACAAGACACATGAGTAGTTGTGACGACCCGACTCGCTTAAATCGGCGCGGAAGTAACCGACGAGTCGAATAGTCAGAACTAACAACTCAAATACTTAAAAATAAAAAAAACAATACCTCAAAGTATTATATTACTAATCCAAAAAGTACAAATACCCACAAGTTTGTACATAACTAAACCAAAAGTCAAACTATCAATACTAATAAAAGTAACTCCAACCACATGTCAGAGTTTAAACCAAAAATATACAAGAGTCACTACTAAAGTCCAAAACTATCCAAAATCATAAAACAACGAAAATACAACTAAATCAAAATAGCGGCGCTCGCCCAACCCAAAGCTAAGCAAGAACCTCATCATCAGAATTACCTGAAAAGTAAACAACAGTCCACCGTCAGTGGCGAGTAACATAACTGACTCACCCTAACGGGAATACACAGAACATAGCACAAACCAAAAGATCCAAACCAAAACATCACATCATGCGACAATCATCCCAAAAATACAGACTCGACTTAACTAACTTATCCAAACTTAACTTTGGCGCAATCATTCATAAACTAGACTGGACTACGCTCGTACGAACGCCTCTTACGCGATCGAACTTTCCAACTATGCCAGGATTGAGAATCTTACTCTCGCCCCCATGAAACCAATCTTACTGGAAATCCATGTCAAAAGACGACATAGCGGTAATCACTATCCCAATACCGCGGTCAGGATAGGGGCAACGTCTTAACCCAAGCCTTAGAATCTTACTCTAAGGTTAGGCGTCTAGATACGAAATCAAGCTAATCTTACATCTTTAACTTTTAATCCGAAGTTTACTCACTTAGTTACTCCTTAAGTTGCATCTTACGCCTTGACTTAAGAAAATAACACGTAAACCAAACATCTTAACTCTTTCTTTAACTTTCTTTACTTTCTTTAACTTAAAAGACTTAATCAAGAACTTATCAAGACTCATCAAGAACTCAAAGAACTCAACCAAGATCCATAAAGAACTCATCCAAGATTCAAGAACTTCAATCAAGAACTTAATCAAGATTCAAGAACTTCAACCGAGAACTCATCCAACATACATATTCCACACGCATAACTCAAAGGATAACCATGAAACTACCAAATTACTAGCATCCAAAATTCATCAAACTTTAACATAATCAACATGAACTTAAAACCAACATAATCAATCAATAAATTAAAATATTCAATCATCAAAATCATCATTAAACCACATAAAAATCAGATTTGCAATCATACATGAAAACATGATTAAACTTCAACATAAACTAGTCTTAAGCATTTAATTCATACTATGAATCATAGTACACCAATTAAGTTGAGAAAGCATGTTACCTTATTAAGGAATACACACAAAAATCAACACAAATCGCAGCCCGGAATTCGAACACACACACGGCCCAACACCACGCTGCAACACGCACGGCTTCCACACCTTGCACACACGGCTGCCCAACACGGCTATGTCACACAAGCCACCACTGTCACGGACCAACTGCACGACCACGGCACCAACTGCACGGCCACTGTAACGACCCGTAACTTAGCAGCGTTGTTTTCGGAGAAAACAACAATCACAGATCATTAACTTCTAAAACTTCAAAGTTAGGTTCATAAACTACAGCGGAAGCTCTAAAACTTAATCATATTATTCATTAAAACTGTTAGATAATCCCAAAATAAATATCAAACCAATATCCTTTACTATTACAAAATAAAGAATAGACTACTAAATCAAATAAACATAATCTAAACTAGTCATCGAGTCACTTCTAAGCTGGCTAGCTCACAATCCCAGCCCATACGTAGTCTAAACTCAATCACCACCTGTACCTGAAATAGAATGGGGGGTCCACAGTCAGTGGTGAATAATTAGATTGTTCTACTTAATCAGTAGAACACAATTGGAAACATAATAATCAGAACAGATCATTTGAACTGTCGAACAAGTCATCATGCAAAGAAGTCAACAAGCAATCACATCAAGTACGCAGCGGAAAACAATCATACAAGTCATCCTTAACAAGACCTTCAGCTCAGCTCAACCAATTCTAGACTTCTAATCCTCATCAACGACTCTTCTTTTCTGTTCTTTCCCAATCATGTGCTAATCCGTGACCAGTCATATGCTCGTAAGAGGTCAACCACGAAGATCTACTCCCCCCAACTTTCCTTGCTCATGCCGGGTCAACCACAAAGATCTACTCCCCAAGCACTGGGATCAAGAATTGTCCCCAATCCGAAGATAGGACAGTGGCTTCCACTATACCTATGTTCATGGCACATGAGCCACTAGATAGGTGGTCACTTCATAGTTAATCATCTTTTCAATTCAATTCAATTCTGTTCTGTTCTATTCCAATCCTCAATTCAATTCCTTATCGTCATAGCTTAACTTCTAATCCAATCTTGTTCATCTTAACTTGACTCAAACTCCAAACTAAACTTATACCACTCGAAAATGACCAACATCATGCGGAAAAATAATGCAGAAATACTTGGAAATACGTACAAAAATACATACGGAATGCGTACGAAAATACGTACAAAATACATACGGAATACGTACAAAGATACGTACAAAAAATACATACGGAATACGTACAAAAATACGTACAAACAATACATATGGAATACGTACAAAAATACATACGGAATATGTACAAAGTACGTATAACAATACGTATACAATACGTATAAAATACCTGCAAAATACGGTTAGAAATACATACAATATACGTATACCATACAGTCACAAAAACACAAAATTCATACTATACACATATACAAAGGAAACCTTCCCCTGAAATACTTATCTTGTCATATTTTACCCATAACCCTTCCTTTATTCATATTATTACTTTCCTTCATATTGCGACTTATCCCTATTAATTCCTTTTAATGGTAATAATTATGTTGTTACTTTCCTTCGTATTGCAACTTATCCCTATTAATTCATTTAATTATAATAATTATAATGCTTCCTAAAATTACCTTTTAATAATATTGTAAGTCAAAAATTAAACTAAAATGGATCAAATAAAATATGAGACCACACGACATTTTAATCTAAAAATAATAATTAAATAAATTCATCATGTCATCATATAAACATTTCAATAAATCATATAAAATGACAATTAGCTACATAAGTTACCTAAAACATGAGAAAAAACCCTATTTTCCGTATTTCACATCACTCGACATTTTGGAGAAATAATACCAAAATTAACACTTTAAATTAATTAAATACCTTTATCAATAATTAAATAAATTAACCTAATTAATAAATAAATTATGCAACAACCTCAAGACATCAAGATTAATCAAGAACAAGATCAAAAGTTAATCCTTTAACTGTATAATATCATATGGAAATTATAGGGCCAAGATATATCAAGAACATTTCAAGAATTAATAATAACATGTTTTAATAATTCAATCACACTATTTTACACAATCTGATTTAAAGAATTTAAATTAAGATCGACCGCCTAAAGGTATCAAATAATCTGGAAATTTTGATGGGAGTTAAACATGGGTTCAAGGTTTAACGTGCATAAATTTCGTCCAAAAATAATGTCATTTACTATTTTAAAGGGATTTTATACCTAACAAATCAGATTAGGCTGAAATCAGTTGCAAATTTTTCTGCTATAGCAAACGAACTTTAAAAATTGCGAAAATTTAACACAATCTGTAAAACACTATTACTGACTTCCACCTAAAATTTAGTAGCCATCCGAATTGATTAAGTTTCTTGAATAATTCGTTAACTAAATCTGGACAGTTTTACCGGTTTGAAAGATTAAATTGTTATAAGCAAGAAAAGGACGAATTTTGCCACGAAATAAATCATGGTTCATAATAAAACAGTAAAGAAACTCCCTAAAATTATTCTAAGTGACTCGACAATTTAGAACAACAAGAACAAAAATATTCT
This sequence comes from Salicornia ramosissima, assembly GCA_951394345.1. Classification (NCBI taxonomy): domain Eukaryota; kingdom Viridiplantae; phylum Streptophyta; class Magnoliopsida; order Caryophyllales; family Amaranthaceae; genus Salicornia; species Salicornia ramosissima. Next base: position 43,458,142 of record OX596233.1, on the reverse strand, counting down.
TTTTAATTTAAGACTTTAATTGAACAATTGAATAGCCAAGATCGATTATCATTTTAATTCAAGAAAATATTGCAAATTCACCCCAATATTATATGAGTCACTCGACATTCAAGAAAATAAATCAAGATCAAGATTAGACAATTTCCATACAATTATTCAATATAAACATACAATTAAATAAATTAATTTAAGCATAAAATTAATTAAAAGATATAAAGATTCATCAAGATTTCACAAGATTATCAAGATAATATCATAGCACCACTCGACATTCCTCATTCAAGGCAAACAATCAATATGAAACATATTCTACATAATTCTAAGCAATCCTACATTGTTCTAAACAATTCCAAACCATATTCTAAAAACTATGAAACTAATCTATCCTAAAGATTAAGTAAAAGCAATCCAATTACCTAATATTGATGGTGAATGGTTCGATCTTTAAAGGCTAAAGGTTGAACTTTCTTTGATGAAGGTGTTTGAATTGATAAAGTGAAGGAAGTATTTGTGTGGGGAAAAGGAGGAGTTTTATTTGTACTTTTTATTTGTAGTTTAGTTTTTATTTGTAGTTTAGGATTAAAATAGGTATAGTTTAGTATTTTAGGTTGAAAGAATAAAATAAAACAATTAGATGGAGGATAAAAATCAGATTTTTAGGAAGGGTCAAAAATAGATATAGATTACTAGTTTAGGTTGTAAATAGAATAGGATAGAAAAGGATAGATAAAAGAAATTAATAAGTGGTCGTGGGTTTAACAAAACAAGGGTTTGGACTTTGGCCCTATTTAGCAAGACAAGATAAAAAGTTTGGACTCGGGTTTGATGATTGGGCTAAAGTAAGGTCAAGGTGAAATAATTAGATTTCTACAACCAATTTAATAATTAATTAAATAATAATCAATTAAATAATTAATTAATTATATAATTAATTAATTAAGAAAAAATTTAAAATATCCCGAAATTTCGGGGTATTACAGCCACGGCACCACCACTTGCACGGCTCCACACACGAACACCCACACGATCAAACCCACACGAACAAGTGCCCAAACCAAACCCGAACTAGAGATCTGGAACGCAAATTAGGAGGTTTAGATTGTGTTTAGATGCTTAAAGATCAATGGAAGTTGAATCTTTAAGTTTGGGTATTGAAAAGATGAGGAACAAATGTTCAACTTGGAAGAGCCAAAAATGGCGTGAAGCAAGGGAGCAAAGTGGAGGTGTTTTTGTGTTTAAATTTTATGGCAAGAGCATAAGATGGCTATTTAGCAAAATGGATCCTTAAGCCTTACTAACCCTCCTATATATAGAGGTTAGTTAAGGTGTGAATGCATGGCAAGTGGCAAATCCTTGCCATGTACAAGGGAGAAAACCGGCCAAGCAAGAGAAATGGGCCAAAAATGGGCTCTTGCGATTAATTGGGCTAATTTACAAAAAGTACATGACTAATCATGCTTAAATCAATTTAGCCCAAAATATTAAATAATTAATTAGAAAATTAAATAATAAAAATTCTAATTAATTAAATAATAATTAAAATAAATAATAATAACTGCAAATAAAATAATTCGAATTAAATCGAAATTATTCACATAAAATAAAATAAATAGTTCAAAAATAAATTTGAACCATACATAGCAACACATAAATACACATAAACTTATGGCAGAAATACCATAAAATCAGGGTTGTTACAGTAGTAGCACCAGAATCTAACCACCAAGTATTGTTAGGCACTTCTATAAGATTCGATTCAAAAGAAACATAATTATGATGCATACCTTTCTTCTCGAACCAAGCCTTTCTTTTCGGACAAACCTTCTTGAAGTGCCCCGATTTCTTGCAAAAGAAACACTTCTTCTCCTTTCGGATCTTGCCTTCCGGTCCTTTCACGAAAGTTTTGTCCTTGTACTCTTTTTACCTGGTTTGGCTTTACTGTTGCTGGCACCATCATGAGATACGAGATGAACTGTTTGATCCTTCATCTTCTTTAATCTACCCTCCTCCTTAACCAACATAGCCTTCAATTCCTGAAAGTTCCACTTATCCTCAATGGTGTTATAGTTCACCTGGAACTGGCCAAACTCGGGAGGTAGAGAGTTCATGATGAACTGGACCAAGAATGTGTCATTTATATCCATCCCCATACTCTTTAACTTTGCTGCCAAGTTAGACATGTGATTTACATGATCATGGATAGGCTGAGACCAGTCAAACTTTTTTTTGTAGTTAACTGACTCATTAGGCTGCCTACAATTGACTTATCAGCCAAATTCGATTGAGAACACTTCTTAATTTGTTGCATGAATTCCTTTGCATTCTTTGTCTTTGGCATCGATGGTTTAATACTTTCAGCCATCGTCTTCCTCATAAGGTTCAAATTCAGCCGATTAGATCGCTCCCATGCCTCATAAAGAGACTTTTCTGCATCAGAGATTTTCCCTGTGATGGCTGGGGCTGCTCATCCATTTGAATTGCAAGGTCCAAAGACATTATACCCAGTGTGAATCGGATTTGTTCAGACCAATCATCATAATTCAGCCCATTGAATTTCATGACAGAGTTAGTGAATGCATATAAACTTGATGAAGCTTGCAAACAATAATACATACTTACCTATAAGTGCTTTGAAAAATTCATAATACATGCATCTCAGTGGTGGATTCAACCACTTTAAGTGGGGTCACGTGACCCCACTTGGATCTAGACAAATAAATTTTTTACCTATAAAATTTAATTTTCTTTAAAATTCCCTTAAAATTTGTTCACTTAACCCCAATAAAATACTAAAAACGCATTTTAACCCCGCTAGATATTATTCATGGATCCGCTATTGATGCATCTAAGTAACCTTTGGGCAATACTTAAATACATGAAATATCATTGATGCTAAAAGTTACAAACTTTAATAATTAGTCATAAAATACATGTGAAAAATAGACATGTTATCTTTGGATATACATATACTAATCCTTTACATATTACTAATTATAATCAATGACCCACCTTTGGATGATCTCCTAGAATATAATTAATAAAATCAATTGATCTAATAAAAGTTTATCAAGTCATATTAGCATCTCTTTAATTATGATCAATTGAAATATTATATATTATTTAAATGTAGATATTAATACATGTAACCAGGCCACTATGGTGACTAACAAGTTACTACAGTATAATAAATACATCAAATAATAAAATCTAATTCTTATGGACAATAATCCATATTAATGAACTTTAATGTTAGATTAAAACTCCGCTACTATGCCAAATCCATACAAATAAGTTGCATCAATTTACAACTCTTGATCCATTAACTTTACCGCAATATAAAGATACACATGCATTTTAATTTGAAACAACTTCGTATACTACCATGGCGGCATAATCCATACAAATAAACAAAAGCATATGGATATAGTGTGAAATTTGGTAAATTGATAACATTTCGTATTTACCAAATCAAGAACAAACAACACGCATTAACAACATATCGTCCAACATGCAATTACGTTTACTTTAATACAACCGTCAAAAGTTTGTTCAATGTAAATGAAATTACTTGAAAAGGAAAAAAAAAAAAAAAAACAATACATTGTTATGGAAACCGAAATGAAGTTTCACCATAAAGTTCCATACAAACAAATCATATCATATTAATGGAAGAGGAACGAAATGATTCCAATAATAAATAAAATAACAAGGCCATGAGAAATACAATAAAACCATTCATCCGTGGTCTTTGAAAACTTGTTCATATGATAATTAGAATATATGATTAACAATTAATAATCAGATCATAACAATTCCAATTAATAATAATAAATACAAAATTGGTGAATTATGATAGTCATAACCCGCTCTGATACCAAATGTAAGCATTATTTTTGTGATTTCTTTAATGAAATCGTAATTCACAAGATTTAGACTAAACATGATTCAACCAACATAATGTAAAATAATTAATTAATACGACTAACCTTGTTCCGTTATGAATTTGATGATAGAGTTTATCTTCCCTTTATTTGGCCTTTACTTTGATATTGTTTTTGATGAATAAAACAAGGAGAAACTCTTATGGGTGACAAAATAAACTTATGTCCCACTAACTTCCCTTTAATGTCTGTATTTAGAAATATAATAACTACCTGCCTTTCAAGAGACACCATGAACAAAGGTGTATATTCAATTCAAGTGTCATGTCATAACTATGAATATATAAAGACATAAGAAGATTAAACATATAATATCATTATTAGGCAAGGGAAGAGGGATTACTTATAACCCTGGATTTTAATCTCATTAATTGAAACCGGTTCATCACGGTGTCACATATTGTATTAATATCCAATTACATAATATAGACTTAATACTTTTATAATTAAACCTACGACACATAGGCCACATGAAATATTTATTAAATAAATAATTCTAACAAAATAAACTGAAACGGATGGAGCAATATCTCAATATTATGTTATTCCTTTTGCTCCTTTTTGTTGGTTACACATCAACTTTTTTTCCTCTCATAAAAAGATTTTAAACATAAATAGGAACAAAAGGAGTAAAAAGTGTATTAAGGTGGTGTTTATTATAAATTTAGGAATGAAGATGGAATGGAAATATATTAGAAAGGGAAAAGGTAATATTAATTAAATGATAGGATTTTTTGCTAATAACCCCCACTAACATACAACATTGTGCAAAAAAAAACCCCACGAACTTTTTTTAAAAAAAAAAATAACCCCCATTAAGTTGGATTTTTTCTTGTTTTAACCCCCAAAATCTAACTCAGTAAGAATTATCTGTCAATTGAAGTAATTAATTGAATCTTAAACCTAATTAAACTAATTAATTAAATTTTAAACTTAATTTAAACTTAAACTTAAAATAAATAAATTAAATACACAAAACCACTCACCCCCACCTGCCCACCACCCCTCCACCACACCGATTAACCTCTTCCTACAATCGAAACCCCCACCGCCGACCTCCCCCACCGCCGAAACCCCCAACCCCGACTCGCCGCCGCCGCCGATTGCCCCGCCCCTCCTCAAAAAAAAGGCGGTCGGCCGAGGCTTATTTTCTTGTTGCGACCCCCACCGCCGATTCCCCTATCCCTGAAACCCCCACCATCGAAAAACCCCAACTCAGTTACCCATGAGCACCTTCACCACCTTCGAAAATAACCACCACCTTCGAACCCCCATAAGCTTCGAATTGAATCACCGCCGTCAAATTCAACCTCCACCGCCTTCGAATTGAACCTCCACCATCGTCGAATTGCATCTCCACTACTTTCGAACCCCCACCACCTTCGAATTAAACTCAGCCACCCCCGAAATCCTCCCCTCCCACCTGAGCCAGCCCCCCCACCCCATTTCGACCTTGCCACCCTCTTCCCCTCCCCTTTTCGACCACCTCCGCCCTCGCCCAACCCACCCCCCAAACCCACCTCCTCCCCTTTGAAACCCTTTATGATTTTTGCCCCCTTTTTTCTTATTTTTCCTTTTTTTTTATAGTTTTTCTTATTTTTTTCTTTTCTTTTTTATATAATTAGAACTTAAATTATGGGTCTACTAACGGAATTAACACAAATCTAACGATGTTAAGGGTTTGGGGGTGAAAACAAGAAAAATTCCAACTTAATGGGGTTATTGTTTAAAAAAAGTTCGTGGGGAGTTTTTTGCACAAAGTTGTAACTTGGTGGGGGTTATTAGCAAAAAATCCTAAATGATACTATTATTCTTTTTTCTCTATGGCTAAGAATTAAGATCATCTCCATTTCTTTCCATCCACTTCCTATCTTAAGATTTTGACACGTAATTTAGCATGAAAATATAATTTTCAAAAGTCTCCTTTATTTTCCTCTAGACGCATCCATAAACATTGGTTTAGGAAATGGACCGTCCATTTCCTATAAGAAATGCAGACGATCTTGACTACTCATTCTTAAACCAACCATATTGATACCATGAAAACTTTCTTCACCTCTCATTAAACAGAATTTTGTTGTTCTGAAGTTATACTTCATCGGAAACAAAATAACTACAACGATTTGACATAAATTAGAGAGAAAAACTCTCCAAAAAAAGTAGAGAGAAAAAATGGAAAATGGTTTCAATTAATATGTTACAGATGGAGTATTTTTTTAACCTAAACATATACTTCATTCACTCCATATTAGTTGCAATGTTCCATTTTTCACGCTTGCCAATGTATAATTTATATTCGTAATATCTTTAATTCCATTTTACCAAAAATTATAAAAACTAGATCAAAATAAAGAACACATTGAAACGGTTCCAAAAAGATCTCACATGACTATATTTTTGTACATCTATAAAGCAAAAAAGTGAATTATAAGAGTGATTATAAATAGCGCCCAAATTGCCAACGTTGCAACTAATATGGAGCGGATGAAGTATATTTTAATCAAAATTTGTTGTTTGAACTAACTATTCTATATTAAAAAGGTATATCGATTGGGAAGTTTATTTATTTATAATAATGAGTATAATCTCAAATATGTAAATTTAATTTTTTTTTTGGTTATAGAATTAATAATATTTAAAGTTTGAAAAAAAACAAATGTGTTGAAAATTTATGGACCTATATATAATTATGTGCGCAATTTGGATATAATTGTATTGTACGATATCATACAGTTTAGCCAAATAAAGTGATCCTATTAAATTAATATTATTATTGGGCTTATTTACATCTTAATAGAATATGAGTTTAGTTTTATATGTGTAGACACCGATGGGCATTTCCTAATGCATGATGGGCGAATCGGATTAGGGAGGAGTCTACTATAAATAGGGTTATGGTCCCCAATTTATGATTAACCTAATCTCTCTTATATCCCATCATCAAGAGAATACTAAGGGTTTCATGTAGAATTCGATGATCAAGGAGATTCAAGATACTCATTGATTCAAGTACGCTTCCGCGCAATTTAGATCTTTACCAATTAATTTGTTATTAAGTTTTAAGATCATGTTATTTAGGGTTTAATTCCCTACAAAATAAACTCAAGGATTTTTTTGGTTTGATGTATTGTTGCTGATCTGATCAACTTATTTATTTATGTCATCTGAATTTATTTTTTCTGAACCAATTGACTGATTACACTAAATTTTGACCACATATATAAGCTAATCCATACGAAAAATATATATCAATTGAGATCGTATGTTATTTGTAATAAAGAGTAATGTTCAAATATGCAAATTTTATACCATCTCAGTTAATTATTATGTACAATGATATGACATAATTAAAGTAGAGAAGAAAATATCTTATGGTTGCATATATAAAAACTAACGAATGTATTAATTATTTTGTTGTTAATGAATTCATATTTAAAGTCTTAAAAAATAAAAATAAATTAACATGCCTAATCTGAACTTATTTTGTCTCATCTAAACTTATTTCTAATCTGATCTAATGTAAAATGAGTAAACTAAACATAGCCTGACTAGCATGATATGAATACTTTTTATTAGATATGATATAAGTAATAAGTACATAAAATAAGGTGAAATAAACATAGCCAAAAGATTTTTGCTTATTTCATTGAACTTATCAACTGATTTGACCGAACTTTCTCCTATATAAATCTCTATTATATAAGCCAAGGGGGGAGCCATGGTGTCCCCCTCGAAAAGTCTATAATGCCCCTTACAAATTTATTAAAATTAAAATCAAATAACATCACTCTTATTTATTAAGGAAAGTTATTACAAATTTTGAATTTTTTTAAATTAAAATATTACAAAATATACAATTCGGAAAAATAAAATAAAATAATCAAAATTCATATTTTTGATTTCTCTATAGATAGACACCTATTTTAATATAGTTTGTTACATAAAAATTTACCTTTTTATTATCGTAGAAATTTGATAACCGATTTTGTTCATAGTTGTTGAATGTTTGGATGAAAGGGGAATGTTTGTTTGCGTATGTGAATGAGTGTGAGTTTAAAAAAAATAATAAAAATCAATTCTTCGAACAAAAACCTTCGATTTTTTAAGATGCATTAATAATATCGTCGCACGCAAAGCGTGCACACAAGGCTAGTCAATCCATAAGAAAAAAAAAAGGTCAAATAAGATCTTGTTATTTGGAGCTTTTTTTTTTCTATCTATTTATTGGTAAAGAGAGTTGCAAGAGAGTTATGGGATGAAAACTCTCCCAAAAACAAAGCTTCAAATATGAGCTTTCTCTTTAAGGATATTGGACCTAGAAAAAATAAATGACTTTATTTGTCCAAAATTAGTAATACTAGTAAAATTAAAGATGTACATGGATGATGGATCCTTTCAAAATAAAAAATAAAAAATAAAAAAGATGTACACGGAGTCATGGATGTCATTCTACACAAATAAAAGGGGATAAACTTTTATCAATCAATTAAGTTTGTAAAAATCAATCAAATCTGGATTCGAATCTTTAAAAAAAAAAGGTAAATCTCTAACTGTTAAACTTTAGACTCTATTTACTAAAAAGGACCATTATATTCTTAAATTTCACAGTACATCATAGGAGATTTAAGCCTACTCCGTAGTTGATTATTAATACATGTGAAAAAATTATTATGTAAATCTTATTAAGTTGACCATATATGGTATAAGTTTTAACTGTCAACCTTTTATGATAATTTGCCATAAAAAACCTATTATGATATTTAATGATATACTCCCTATGTTTTTTAATTTACACACTTGGATTTTCATCAAGATTAAGAAGTTAGTGAAAGTAGGAGAAAAAAAAAATGCTAATTAAAAGTTGTATAAAAAGTGGACTAGGCAAAAATAAACTTGACCGGTTGGTTACACGGAAAAATGGGTCATGAACAAGAAAAACCAACCCGAAGCCCGTTAAATACCCTAAGGTCAGACCTGGAATCCGAAACCTGTTATGACCGAATCCCATTTTTCACCGACCGAAACCAACCGATTTTTTCCATGTATAATAAAAAGTAGGGTTTTCTCAATTGTGTCCAACTTTTTTTCCCCTTCTCACTTGTGCCCTTAATTTATTTATTTTTCTTATTTGTCCCTTAATATGTTTTTCACTCATGCCCCTTAATTAAGGGTTATTTATTAGTGATAAAGTTCACCTATTCTTTCCGTTAACCCTGTTAAGTTCACGTTAAGTAAATCCCCTAATTTTTTTTTTGTATCTTACGAAAGTTAAAAAAAAATTCCTTGATTGTGCGTTATCTTACGAAAGTTACAACCCTAATTTCAAAATGAAAATCTTAACCACAACCCTTAATTTCATAAAATACAAAACAAAAAATTAAGGATTTACTAAATGTTAACTTAACAGAGTTAACAGAAAGTACGGAGGGAGGTAAGAATGAAAATTAATTAAAAATCTAAATTTAAGGGGCACAAGTGGGAAAGAAAAATAAAATTAAGGGCAAGAGTGAGAAAAGAAAAAAAAGTAGGGCACAATTGAGAAACCTCAAAAGTTCAGGGGTATAAGTGAGAAAAATCCTAAAAAGTAAGAGAGACAGTATGGAGAAGAGAGAAAAAAGAGTAATTTTATTTAAATTAGTCAAAAGTAAGAGAGAGTATGAGAATAAGGGTGCGTTTGATTCAACTTAAATAAGCACTCATGTGCTTATTTTCAGAAAATTCTGATCATATCGAATCAGAAAAATTCATAACAAATTAGAAAATTTCAGATCAGATTTGAACAGTTCGGATCAGATCAGAAAAATTATAAGTATAATAATAACTGCAATAAAAAAATCCAGATCAGATCAGAAAATTTAAAACCAGATCAAACCAGATCAGGAAATTTCAGGTCAAATCAAATCAGATCAGACAATTTCAGATGAATCAAACGCACCCTAAATGTTAGAAGTGGATAAACTAAAAAAAAAAGAGAAAATAAAAGGAGGGAGTAATGGCCAAAAAGCACATAGAGTGATAGAGAAATTAAAATAATGAAAGAATACCTCTTTCTTTCTTTTTTTTTTTAGGGGAAGACCCCTTTTTTTTTACTCATGCGTCCCAAAAAGAAAAACTGCTTCATTTTCTTTTTCACATCTTCCAATACACAATTTTGAATATTAATATCTTTAATTATATAAAAAAAAATTATAAAAATTACATATTTGGAAAATACGTATTCGAGATCAATCAAAAGAGATCACGTATTCGAGAACCACGGTTCGATCCCCCGCAAGCACGTTGGGAGGAGTTTAAAACCTTAACCCGGGACACGCTCCGAATCCAGATTAACCCAAAAGGATGAACCGGGTGGATACACCAAAAAAATAAATAAATAAATAAAATTAAAAAGAGTCAAATTAGAGGTCATAACTCATAAGCAGAGGCCGACCGAGCTGAGGACCTTGAGGAATTTTTTATTGCAAAAGACTTTTTTGAGTTGGAAACTAAGCCTAAGGATCTTGAAAATTCGTTCCCTCCCCTATCACAGTCAAAACATGATCGGAAAAAAAAAAAAAAAGGAATTATAAGTTAGAAAAAACCTAAGCCAAACTTAAAGGATCTCGATCATTTAGAGGAGGGCCCTCGATGTTCAAAGAGAAGAGGTATTGGAGGGATAATGATTGGGAAAGGGAGGAGGATCGGGAAAGACTTGTATGGGATTTTCCAAATCATAGAGCTGGAAGGAGCCTTCCAAAGAGAAAAAAGAGACAAAGGTACTATGCTAGGAAAAAGAATGGTTGAAGAATTATTTGGGGCTGAAGATAGGAGCAGAAAGTGTGATAGAGCATATAACATATTGTTAGGCCTCAATTATTAGCTTAAACTTTTGGTTGATATAGTCTTTTAACATGGTATCAATAGCCAACGTGACGCAAAGTTCACGGGTTCGAATCTCTTCTCCCTCTCCTTTCTAACTGTAATTAATTTGCGCCAAATATGATAAAGTTTGTGCTGCGTCCACATTTGAAGCCCAAAGGGCCTTAGGGAATGATAGAGTATATAAAATATTTCTAGGCCTCAACTATTAGCTTAAGTTTTTTGTTGGGAAAAATAGGGTTAGTGAAATAAACAATGAATACAATAAACAGAGAAAACCTTTGAGGTGCGCAAACGCTTTCTTAAAGACTAATTTCGACCCTATAGAATGTGAGCAGGGTTTCCCGAAAATGCCTTTGAGATACAACGAAGAAAAACAAGTTTTGATGCTCACACAAAACTCTCAGTACATGTAAAAGCTTAATATTGAAGAGGAAACACTTAGTGAATTTGACAGAGAAAGAGAATGGTTTTTCTTATATTTTTCTCTCTCCTTACTTGGCCTTATATAGACCATCACATAGCATCAGAAAACTGCCCATGAAGTACATGTTCAAACCCATAACAAGTTTATTGAACTGTAAGCACAAGAATCGGAACCGCTCGAAACGGGTGAAGACCCAGTTTTCGCGGGCCGCGACCTTGTCCTTGCGGGCCGCAATTTTGCTTTTGACATTTTGGCACTTTTTCACGGGCCGCGAATCCTTCCCCACTGGCCGCGATTTTCCTACTGTTCTTTTGCTCGATTTATGAGTTAGCCAACTCACAAGTCGCGACTTAAACCCACGACTCGCAGCTTCTCTTTGTCTTACTTTTCGTGTTTAAACATCATATGCAAGTTATATTACACCTTACCCACATAAAACTTGCATAAGACCCTTATACTCTAAATAAATATACAACAATCCTCCCCCATTTAGAGTATAAAATCACAAAGTAAAAATTCCACTTCAAACAATTTCATGCATAAATGAAAGTGTACATGACTTGAACTTCCAGCTAGTGCGAGATACATACAAGAGTTCGCATCCAAATGTTGTTGTTTTAACAATTGAACCATTTTTCAACACATATGAAAAATACATACAAGATACATACATGACCTGACGATCTTACACGCATGAAATACTTTACTTTTACATATCAAATAATCCGACACTATTACAGCCATGTGTCCTGTATCTTTTCATGAATGCATCAAAGCTATGCCCCTATAGCTTCTTGAAGCGACCACACTTCGCATCCACCTAGGTAGATCTCTTAACATGCCCCTGTGATTAAGCACAATCTCGAGATCTATTAAGGCTAAACCAACCTCTTTTACCATCACAGTTATGTCCAAAACTTTACCTTGGATGATGTAAATAAGTTCCCCAATCATCAAATGAAAGAATTAATCTCATTGAACTTAAGATCCAACTTCTTATTGGGCGTCAAGTTGAGATTCTTTCATTCATGACTATTCCAGGGCTTTCAATCTATACTGATTGCCATCCACTACTATATCGAATCTCTAGCTAACCGCTAGATTTTTTTCCATACATAGTCATCTTTATAAACTTGACTATAATTTCTTATAAATCCAACTTCTTACCAGCCAGTTACATAGCAATAAACTCTTTTGTCAAAGAAAGTCTATAACGCAAGTTTGCTTCTTGAATACCCAAGAAATATCTCCTTCCCTATGGAGGAACACCCATCCAATAGAAGAAAAATAACTTTCAACTTGCATTCGTATTCCCTTCGACAATAAAACATATTACTATAAATCAAACCAAAATATGGTTTCCTTATAATACATGACGAATAATTAACGTTCAACGTTTCATACTAGTATTATTAGTAACATTGCACGATTTGCTCACCGCTAATGCAATAATATTTGTCTTACTTACATTAAACAACCTATAGTTTACATTACCTTTTACTTGGTAATAACTTATTCAGTATACTTAGGTGTTTAATTCTTATTTCCAAGATGGCATTAGCTTAATATTGAAGAGAAAACACTCAGTAAATTTGACAGAGAAAGAGAATGGTTTTTCTTATATTTTTCTCTCTCCTTACTTGGCCTTATATAGACCATCACATAGCATCAGAAAACTGCCCATGAAGTACATGTTCAAACCCATAATGGGTTTATTGAACTGCAAGCAAAAGAATCGGAACCGCTCGAAACTGGCAAAGACCCAATTTTCGCGGGCCGTGACCAACTTTCGCAGGCCGCGAGCTCAAGTCGCGGGCCGCGACCTTGTCCTCACGGGCCGCAATTTTGCCTCTGACATTTTGGCACTTTTTCGCGGGCCGCGAATCCTTCCCCATTGGCCGCGATTTTCCTACTGTTCTTTTGCTCGATTTCTGAGTTAGCCAACTCACAAGTCGCGACTTAAACCCACGACTCGCGACTTCTCTCTGTCTTACTTTTCGTGTTTAAACATCATATGCAAGTTATATTACACCGTACCCACATAAAACTTGCATAAGACCCTTATACTCTAAATAAATATACAACACTTTTAGTTGAGATGGTCCTTTAACAAAGTAGTATCTCTAAAACAGTCTCTAAATAAGATATGAGATTTCTAACTTGGAATGTTCGGGGGTTCAACCAGAAAAAGAACTCCCTTTGTAGCATTAGTAAGTATTATGAAGAGTGAGAACAATGACATTGGAGCTGTCTTCTGTATCATGTATTAAGGAATGATCCGTCAATGGTTGCCATGTCAATTTGTTATCCTAAAGATCAAATTTTGATACCTGTTTTAAGTATCATCATCGTATCCCTTCCCTTCTCAATGCTAATTTAACAGTGGGAGATGAACAAATTTTGCACTAATTAATTAATGGAGTGAAAAAACCCTATACAATGACATAGACATATATATGCTTCAATCTATTTTCACAGAAGATACAAGTATGAAAAAATAATATAAAGTGTGCTACAAAATCATCCTTGTAAGCTATCTTCTACTTGTTGAATATACCAAAGATAGATTTAATGGCATTGATTGCATTCTCATTGATGAATGATTCATCAAACCTTTTCAAAAGAGTCTCAAACTCATCAGTTGTCCTGAGGTTTGCAAGGTCTGGATCCGTTCGAATTCTCTGTGCAAGTTTTTTTTTTTTTTTAAGAAAGCAGAAACATATGTATATTTAGTCAAGTATATAAATAAAAATGAATTTGCATTTGAAACTGGATAGGAGCAGATAATATAGTTATAGCAAGTGGAGTATTATATATGTACCTTGTAATCTTCATATCCTGCTTCCAAAGCATCTTCAAGTGCAGATAGTCCAGCCTGTATCTGAAGAAGAAAAAGAAGAAGAAAGTCGAGGATTCGTTATTTATGTATGTATGTATTATGTGGAGTAGAGAAGGAGTTATATATAGTTATATTATTATACTCCACCTGATTGAGCTTAGAATAACAGCAAGCAACATTGTAACTAGCAACTGAGGATTCGTTTGGAGTGGGCCTAGAGCCTAGCACAGACTCAAACTTCTCGCGTGCTTCCTCGTATTGGGCATTCCTTTCAATTAACACCAATTAAATAATTAATTAATATTACTTACATTACATAGCATAGTCCTAGTCCTAGTCCTCGTCCTAGTCCTAGTCCTAGTCCTAGTCCGGTGGGCAATTGAGAATGAGATGAATCAGGATCGAGATGAGAAATTAAAGATAGTACAGTAGTACAGTAGAGTAGAGTATGTACTTGTAAAGTTGGAGGCCTTCCCGGAGGTCCCTTTCCCGACTCTCTTTTTGCTCCATCTTTCTCTGGTAATTTTGCATCTGATGATGGATGATAAATGATGAATACATAGATTAGAATAGAATAGAATAGATTAGATTAGATAGAATTTGTTCTAATTGTACGATAGATTAATAAAGGGAAGGGAAGGGAAGGGAAGGGAAAGAAAAGAAAACAAGGAGGGGAGACCTACTTGAATCTCCCTGACGCGGTCGCTGATAAAACCGGAGTTTCGTTCAGCACGGATAATCTCCTTCTCAGTTAACTCGCCAGCAAAAGCATAATCGAGGTTGCCGAAGCGTTTAAGCATCTTCATGTAGAGAGGGCCAATCCTCTGGCGGACGGTGTACATGGTTCTTCCATATTCAGCAGCCGGCCATATTTCAGTGCCAAACACAGCACTGGTTGCGATCACCTTGTCTCCCACGCTGAATTTCCCTGTTTTATCAGCAGATAATCCTGGGGCTATGCCATCTATGTACGTTGCCCCGTCTCGTCCTTTGGCAAATTTTAACCCATAAGGCTGCTCTATTTCCACCTCGTACACCTCTTCTTCCTTCTCCTTATCCTTCTCCGACGACGACGACGACGATGATGATGATGAATCCGTTTCGGTGGCTTTGACAATATATCTGTACCTGCTGCTGTAGTAGTAGTAGTTGTTGTTTCTGAGAACTCTTACATTTGCAGTTGCAGTTCCAGTTCTAGATACAAATGTGTCTGTTGATGCCATACCATGATTTGCAGCAATTTGCAGCTTAGACCTCAAATTCAGATTATTGACTTGATTATTGAGATTATGGCAATGGTAGTGGTATAGCTGGGACTGGGAGTACCCGCAACTGTTGCCTGTGGCTATGGCCATCTCGATCACTTTCACTCTTTGTTATGGGTCACTTAACACAACCTGCTCTGCTCTGCTTTGATAGCTCAACAGGGCCAGGATGAGCTTTAACAAATTAAGGAAACAAACCTATTACAGTATGAATGTATGTATTAGATAGTCACAAAATAAATAAATTCAATCATTAACAACAACACAGGATGGATGAGCCTACTATTCCAAACAAATTAAACAGATGGATCTCAACACAAGTATTAGTACTCACAAAGACTTCAACTTCCTCTACACCCTTCATACCGTGTTCCAACATCATTAGCTAGTAATAGTTTCATACGTGGCTATTTAATTATCAAATATTGTGACACAAAATAAAATGATGAATAAAATTCGAATTTGGAAAATAAATGTTAAGTAGCTTCCTATTTGAATTAAAAACTTCAAACAAAAAAATTAATATACTAACTCAAACCAACAATAAAACTCTATCTACTTTTCTAAGCTCATTTTACACGAACCCTTATATAAAACATGGAATTAAGTAATAGCAACAAATATGAATAGACGACTAATGTAATCATACAAGTATTCAATAAGCATGATGTAAAACCGTTAAATTGTCTTGATGGAAAAGATAAATGAAAATTGGCCTGGTTACCTTGTTGCAGGTAATGGTAAAGAGTGACTATTTCCTCACTTTTGGATGTTATATTGCCTTCTGAGTAGAAAGAAACGATAACATTAGTATAGAAAGAAAGAAAAACTAAAGGATCATAAATCAAACCAACACTAACATGCTCGTACAATTTAATCAAGACCAAATAAGATATTAAGCATGAGGCAGTAGCCTACTTTTTACGCCTCAAGGCTATTAACCTTTCAACAGGATGATTACAATGAGGGAATGAGCTATTCAACTCTTAAGAAGAAAAATCAAACAAACTCTTAACAGCAAAACACAAGCTAATACCAAAACCTAACAATGATAAATTGCTAATTGAAGAACTACAAAAAGAAATCCTAAATACTTGAAGAGAAAAAGACACTACTATACTCTAGTATCGAGATACTTGAAAACCAACGGAAGTAACATGAAAAGAGATAATCTAAAATAGATTAGGAAAAGGAGCATCCCATGCATCTTACACAACAAATTGGATGCTTACCTCTTGTTCATTATCATACACAACATCAATGTTGATATGTCTATAACATTCTACACATTGATGGAAAACTATAAATATCACAAAAAGGTTAACATTTGACCAAAGCAACTAACGAACTTCCTCAGTTTTAATTTACTTGCAACAAATGGCCTAACATGGATACAAAATCAAATAAAAAAAAGGAAAAATTCATATGAATAATCCCAACTATTGGAGGTCTTCCAATATTAATCCCAACTAGTATCCAAACTAAGTGGGTAGTTTTATGATATTAGTCCATACTAACTTTTGACCGGCTCCGATTTCATTCGTAGAAAGGGAGGAAGGTATAGTCAAGTACAATAAATAAGAAAAGAGGAAAGATAACGAATATTTTATGAATTGGTGACCGATTACAATTGGTTAAATAAGTCAATGGACTAATATAATAAAACAACCCCCAAAGTTTGGATTATACTGTAATAACTAATAGTTGGGATTAATATTGGAAGACGTCTAATAGTTGAGATTATTTATATGAATTTTTCCTTAAAAAAAATATATTAATAATTTAAAGACACCTTGAAAATAAATAATACTACCTCCATTTTTTTTTTAATTTGCAACAATGTGTTTTGCATGCTTCTTGAGAAATAAATTTAAAGGTGTAAAAAGACAAATGAATTTTTAAAATTTAACACTGGTAGTGGTAACCTCTAACCCCCGTTGCTTGTGTTTATATTATGTTAAATAATTTTTACATTTGTACCTTAAACCTCTTTCTTGCAATACGTGCAAAACAATTTGTTGCAATTAAAAAAGAAACGGGCGAATTACAATACAATTGACACTCCGAAATTGGTAAAAGTATATGATTACCTTTTTACAAGTTAGAAATTGGATGATGAAATATAGGTTGTTTAGCTGAAAGGAAAAAGAGACTATTGTATGTTCGGAGGCTGGTACGAATTGAGTGCCTGCAAAACAAGACATTATATTCCCAATTCACGGTTTCTAAGAAACAAGATAAAAATGAATTAAATTACTCATATTCAAGATATGTCTAAAAAAAACAAACTCTTATCAGAACCTATAAATCAAATGCCCAAACAGGATTGTTGGAGCTTAATACAGAATCTTCACATCCACTTTCTAAACCTATAAAAAACATTAATCATAACCTATAGATTAAATTCTAATTCTCTAAACATTAGTATTTTGTTCAAAAGAAATAATTAAACAGTTACTCTTTGCAGATATCCAGGGCACAGCTACTAAATTACAATTTCGGGCTGAACCATCATTCATAAATCCAAACATTGCAAGATATGATGTTAATTGTTAAATGACTTGTAATCTTCAAACTATATCAAGTATCTAAGCAAGATATAAACACATTATAAGCATCAAATGATAACTGTGAGTTTGTGACATATGGTTTGATTGTTGCTGGGGTGCCATAAGCCTAAAATGTTTGGGTAGGTCGCAAAGATGCAAAACATGGAGGAACTAAGAAAAACGCATTAGAAATTGAATGGAAAGCAGAGAAAACAAAGTATATGAATTCAAACCGATCTTCTGTTTTCAGCAATCATGTTTTGTGTAATCCCTTTGTAACAATCATTCAAAACAAATTTTAAAAAAGAATAAAGTATACAATTTAAGATTACTTACCCGAGATCAAAAGGTCATTGGATAAGAAAAGCAAAGAATTCCAATGGAGAAATTAAAATATGTTTAGAAGAGGAAATAGATGGGATAAAGGAGTAGAGATGTGGTGCTGCTAAAACATGAAAAGGATAAAAAGGGTATGGTATGGCATGGTCGTAGACCAAAGTTACAAACAGCTCAGGTAGGGTTGGTGTAAAATAATTGCAGATTTTGATTGTAATATGTCGAAAGTCAATGGATACGGGTTGATTTTAGTTTTTTTTTTATAACCCAAAGTTGTCAAGTTTGAGTTGATCGAGTGGTTTGATAATTTTTATAACGTCCTTTAATTTTTTTTATATTTTAATGCAATATATGTACTAAAATGTATTTTAAATATACTAGAAAGTATAAATTATAAGAAATATATTCATTAATAGCCAATTTATCACAAATAAATGGAAAAATTGTCAGAAAAAACCTTTAAATTTGGTCACTTTACGATAAAGGACCTTATAAATTTTTTTTGGCTTTTAAGGACCAAAACTCAAAAAAAAACTTTGCGAAGTAACACCTTGGCCCAACTTTTCGACGTTGACTAACCGTCATTACTTATTGCCACACAATTTCACTACTTTTGCCAATAAGTAATAACGGCCGGTCAACGTCGGGGAATGCTTGTCAATTTTGGAAAGTTGGGCCAGTGTGTTACTTCGCAAAGTTTTTTTTGGATTTTGGTCCTTAAAAACCAATTTTTTTTATAAGGTCCTTTCTCGTAAAGTGACCAATTTTAAAGGTCCTTTCTGACAATTTTTCCCAAATAAATTGATGTTATGGTCCAATAATATATAATTTTAAATTTAAAGTTTTAATGGTATAAAGTATTTTTGTCTAAAATTTTGCATAATATCATTAGTTTAATACATTACTAATGATTTTCGAGTCGGGTCAGGTTGAAAGAAGGTCGAGTCGGATTAAGAGCATGTTGTGTTTAACAAGTTTAAAATGGGTTCTTGTCGTTATTTTTTTTCTGTCAAAACACACTATTTAGGGGTCGGGTTTATTGGATTTTTCAAGCCGGGTTGAAAATTGACAGCTCTACATGGTAGCAATTCTAGGGGAGAATCAAGGTCAAGAAGGTCATTTTACTATTCATTATGAATAGTAATTCCAACTCTCATTTTTTTAAACTAGTTGTCCCACGGCGCGCAACATTATCGGGTAGTGGTTCATTACTTAGTGGTATTTGTGGTGGTAATTGATATGATTATTTGATTTTACATCCAGGAATTGAATTATTTGTAAAAAATTTAATTAGTTTTGTATACATACATTGATTGACAAACATACATAGCTATAACCATGTATTATTTATAAGGTGGTTAATTTGTTTTGCAATAGAAATTTTCTGCATATATAAGGAGCAGATTACATATATTTGTGGAATATTAGTTAAACATTTAGGAGAAAAAATTAGCTTTACATCTTAAATAATTACAAGAATGGTGTAAGACTACGACATGATTGAAGTATATGAGTAGAATAGAAAGAAGAGATTAGCGGTATTGATTATAATTCTAATAATTTGTTCAAGTATCCTAGCATATAAAAACAAACATATTAAAATTTTACAAAGAATAAATAATAAAAAGTATTGGCCATTTAAAAAAATTACTAATTAACACGAAATATTTTTTAAAAAAAAAAAATATGACAAGGTTTTTTTTTATGAAATAAACTAGTTGGGCTTGTTATAAGCTACACAGTTTAAACAGGGTTGTGCCGTGGAAATTTGGGGCCTGTTAAAATCTTTGAAATGACCCCTTAATCATCAATTTTTTTTAATGATATTCTAATTTTATTTCAAAGCAATATCACATAATAAATATTTTTTTTAAAAAAATATATAGTGTCATAGTAGAAACAATTTTGAAATTAAATTAAAAAAATTGGAAATTAAATTAAAAAAGAAACAACTTTAGTTGAGAAAATAAAAGAAGACATAAATACACAATAATCATTCAAAGGAAAAAAAATTGGAAAAGCATAGAAGCATTGAAAACATATAGGCGTGAATTGAAGGAGATTTGATCAGAAATGAGAAAGTGGAAAGACAAAAAGTAAATTGTACAGCAAAAAGAATAGATGAAAAAATTGATTTGCTTTTAAAAAAATAAATAAATTGGATACACACTGTTAAATTGGGCCTTTAAATTAGGAATTATGTGCTATAGGTCTTCTTGCACTTGCCCAAGCACAACCCTGGGTTTAAATATTGCTCACTCTCTATCTATACTTCTATACTATATATATACTATATATTATATATTAAAATGAAATACAAGCCACTTAAAAAAGTTTTCCTTCCTAAACTTTTATTTTTCCCTCCCAGTTTATTATTCACCAAAATATTAAATGATTCAAATTTTTCAAAGATGTACTCCCTCCGTAACGTTTTAATTTCTACACTTTCTATATTTGGGTGTAACAAAATAATTTCTACTCTTTACAATATTTCCATATTAGGCAAATAAAATATCAATATATTTACAAATTTGTCATTACTTAAAATCATAACCAAATTTTACAACTTAATAAAATTCATTATAAACACACTAATTTAATCTCCACTTTAATGATTCCCACCAATTTTTTAACATCAACATTAAATTTCCCACCCATTCAACTATCCACAACCAATTAAATTAAACTACCCATACCCATCCCCAATTAAAACCCTAGTTCATCCCTACCCAACCCACTCTCTCTCCTCTTCAAACATAAACCCGAAATTCACACCCTCTACCCACCCCCATTCTCTCTCCTCTTCAACCCTAACTCAACCGACTCTCTCTCCTCTTCAACACCACTCAACCCTCTCTCTCTCTCCTCTGCATCTCTTCATCAGATCCAATCGATCTCTTCTTCATCTCTTCATCAGATCCTTCGATCTGCTTTCTTTTTCTTTTTTCTCCTTCGATATTTGATCTTTTCTCACCATATTTACCTCCAATGGTTGATTTGGAACCCTTAAAGTTAGCTTTTGAAAAGGAAGGAGATTCCACGAGAAGGGCACTTCTCAAACTACTGTTAGATTTAATGGAGTCCGGTCACTTTAAACATGCAGAAAAAATGTATAGAGATGGCGACTATCATACTTTCATGAGTTTCTGGGGAATGCAGAGTTTTGAGATGGTTATGGAGGATTATCAATTGGAGAAGGAAACATTGAGGAAAAAAAAAGGAGGAGGAGGAAAAATGGTGTATTGTTTGTGCTTTACCTTCACCATCCAATGAAGAAGTTCGATCTCTGACTTCCAAAGAGAAGAAGGTTGCTGATAGAAAGGGAAAGGAAAAGGTTGTTGAGTGCTCTCTTCCTAATGTGAAGAGAGCTAGGTTTTCTGAGTTGAGGAAGTTGAGGGGTGTGGGGGTGAAAATCCGTGATCCGGATGAGGATTTGGGAACTAGGTTTTTGATGTTGTCCCTAAGACTGCCATTGTTAAAGAGGAGCCCATAGAAGAGGATGTTCTGGATCTGATGCAGTCCCCTTGGGTTAAGTTAATGAATGAAGTGCTTTTTGATCAATTGAAGCAAATACCCAATGTAATGGCCCAGATTTTTTCAGTGATTTTGTCTTTGATTTATTTGTTATTTATGATATTTTATGTATGGTCCAAAATTTATTTGGACTATTTATTTTTATTTTATGTGAATAATTTCGATTAATTCTATTTTTGGTTGTTTATTATTTATTTTATTATTATTTAATTAATTAGAATTTTATTATTTAATTTTCTAATTGGTTAAATAATGTTTTGGGCCAAATGCGATTTAAGCATGTCTAATCATGCATGAGTGCAATTAGCCCAATTGATCACCAAAAGGCCCAATTTAGCCTTGTATTAGCCGGCCCCCCTTGTAATTAGTGGACTAATTGCCACTTGCTTCATGTTCACACCTTAACCACTTCTATAAATAGAAGGGTTAGTAAAGCTTTTGAACCCATTTGCCATCATTTGCATCCTTGCTCATCACTTATTCACAATTAAAAAGCCAAACACTCCCCCTTGCCATATTGTCACACGCCATTTTGATGATTGAACACCCAATCATTGTTCATCATCCAAACTCTTCCAAAACTTAAAGATTTAATTACTATTGATCTTTAAGTAACTTTTAACACCATAATCTCAATAATTTTCAATCAAGATTTCTAGTTCGGGTTGGATTTTTGGGGTTGTTCGTTTGGGTTGAGTTCGTGTAAAAGGGCCGTGTGGTTCGAGTGTGGTGCCCTGTTGAAGACGGTAGTTCGTGGTGGTGGTTCGTGGCCGTGGTGGTGGTGGTGGTTCGTGTAGAGCCGTGCTCGAGTCGGTGCAATCGAGTCGTGGGCGTACACTGGGCAGCTGTGCAAGTCGAGTGGTGCCGTGTGCAAGAGCCTTGCTCGTGTTCGTGCAACCGTGCCGTGTGTGTGAGCCGTGTGGTGCGTGGTTTAGCCGTGTACTTTGGGTTTTCCGGGCAGCGAGTTTTCGTGTTTACTTGCTTGATCTTCAATAAGGTAACATACCTTCTTACCTTAGTATGAATACTATGATTATAGGGTTGATTAAATATGCATGTTGGATGAATTTTCGATGTTTGTTCATCATTTTATGTGTTATTTTAAGTAAGGATTTGGGTAAAGTTTTCATGCATGTTTTTGATGAAGTTTCGTATGGTTTTTGTATGAACTTTTGTGTGTGGTTTAGTATGGTTTTCGAGTTCTTATTGAGTTCTTGATGAGTTCTTGATGAGTTCTTGATGGGTTCTTGATGAGTTCTTTGAGTTCTTTATGAGTTCTTGATTGAGTCTTGAAAATCTTGAAAGTTAGTTTATGTTCTTTTAGAGTGCAAGATTGTTGATGATTTTAAAATATTGTTTAAAGATAAGTAGAGTTTTATAAAGATTTTGAAAGAAAGGTTTAAAGAATTTAAAGAAAGGTTTAAGGATTTATTAAAGATTCGATAAAGATTGACTATGAGGTAGGATTGATTTTGGTTAAACTCAAGAAAAGGCGAAAGAAGCGATCTTGAGTATAACTTCGATGTTTGTAAGTAATATTAGCTTAAGTTTACTTTTAGACGCCTAATCTTGGAGTTTTGGGTTAAGACGTTGCCCCTAATCTTCTGAGTTTTAGGTTAAGACGTTGCCCCTATCCTGACTGCGGTATTGGGATAGTGTATACTTGTTATGTTGTCGGTTTGATATATATGAATTTCCGTAAGATGGGGTCACTAGTAGAAAATTGTCTATTAGTATCGCCCCAATAGTATCGTTTATTTGAAAAACGATAGTAATAATGCTATAATTGTATCGTTTTTGGTGAAAAGAGTCATTAGTATCGTTTTTATTAAAAACGATACTAATAGAGGATATTAGTATCATTTTAAAAAAAAGATAGTAATAGCAATTGGATTTGTTTCATTTCGATTAGAAACGATAGTAATAGAATATGGATTAGTTTCGCTTCTATTAGAAACGATACTAATATAAATTTTTGTAAAAAAAAAAAAGACAGCAACACTACACGCACGCTCAACACCAAAACCCCCCCCCAAATACTTCTCAACACCAAAACCCCCCAAATACTTCTCATCACCAAAACCCCCCAAATACTTCTCATCACCAAAACCCTAACACTAACCACCACCACCACTGAGCATATCAACAGCCACGCACTGCTCGCTGGTTCGCGTCGACCTGCTGGTCAGTGCTCCATCGACACCTACTACTACTGAGCAGATCGACACCCTGTTCGCACCCACTGCTCGCTGGTACGCCTGCTGCTGCTGCTGGCTTCTGCTCGTCAATCTGCTTCTGGTTCTACTCGTTAATCTGCTTCTGCAGCTCGTTAATTTGCTCGTTAATCTGCTCGCTGGTTCGCACTGCTACTACTCGTTGGTTTCTCTGCTACTGCAATTGAAGGTTTGCTTCTGTTTTGTTTTGTTTTTTTTTTGTTTCATTTCATTTAAACAAGTTGTTATTGTTGTTCTATTGTTCAACTAGTTTCAATATGTGATTGTTATTGCTGATTTGTGGTTGAATTTTAATGGGAAATGCTTTAGATTTATTATTATTATGTTCTTTATGTGAAAAATCACACTACTAGTTCATGCCCATAAGGTGTTTGTCAAAATGCTTGAATGATAATTAGTAAGGAAATTCTATTTGGTAGCCTTGTACTTTCAATTTTATATGCGTATATTGCTCTGTTGGAAATTTATATTTGTTGGATTAAAATATGAAATTGTCAATAATGCAATCATGTGGTTGAGGCATGAGTATATACCATCTTAGACAAAAATAAATAAATTAATTAAGGTGTCAAATTCAGGAGAATGAAAGAGAGCCCTATTTTAATTTTTTGTTAGCAGAATATATGATTGATATGAACAGAATTGAATACGAAATATTAAAGTTTGATTAAGAGAGTGCAATTTGTAATTTGTATTTCATATATAGAATTATTATTCATTCATAATAGTAACCAATTCAAATACAACTTGATAAAAATTAGGGTTTTTCTATGTAGTGCCCCTGTGGTATAGCGTTTTCTACGATGTACCCCTCAAAATTATCATGTTTTTCAGAATTTAATTTCTGTCTATCAAAATATGGCTGGCTTTTCTTTCATTTTTTCTTTGGAGAGCCAGTATGGACTCACCTACTAACCTTTGTGGTAATTTCATTGCCACCACGATATTTTAGTGTATTTTCAACCTAGCTATCATGTTAGTGTTCTTATTGTTAAAATATTTTTTTTTATTAAAAAAAAGCACAACTTGCATATGACTAATAATGTTGGATTTCATATTCAAAGTGCATTAATTCATACGAAAGAGTTACATTACTCAAACATGAGATGGCTAACCCCCTATACCAGTTGGTCTTTAATTTGGATTTGGAATAGTCATACTTCAATGTGTTTTTTTTTTTTTTTTTTAAACGGTAAGGTTCACGAGTGGGCCTTTCATTTAAACAAATTGTTATTGTTGTTATATTGTTCAACTAGTTTCAATATGTGATTGTTATTGTTGATTTGTGGTTGAATTTTAATGGGAAATGCTTTAGATTCACTATTATTATGTTCTTTATATGAAAAATCACACTACTAGTTCATGCCCACAAGGTGTTTGTCAAAATGCTTGAATGATAATTAGTAAGGAAATTCTATTTGGTAGCCTTGTACTTTCAATTTTTCTATGTGGTGTCAAGTAATTCAATTTTCACATGAACTTTTTAATAATACACATTGTGGTCTTAGAAATCAAATTTATGGCTAACTATCATGACTAATTTTATACATTTTTTTGTTGTTGTTACCAATTATGTGAATTAAAATTGTTGGAAATTTGTCAATTAATTAGCTAGGGTTAGGTTAGTAAATTGTTGGCTAACATAACATTCATTGAAAGTTCAAGGCCACTAAATAGAATTTCCCTAATTAGTAAATTATTAACTACTTTTTTATGAGTATAAAAACACTTTAGAAGAGATTATTTTATAGTGTGTAGCTTAGTTTGTTTTTACATATTCTATGCCAAGTTTAGTTTTCCGATTTCACCTCATTGAGAGCATAATGAAGAGTCAATATTTGCCTAACATGATATCAATAAAAGAGCTATAATTTACATCCATATATTAAATTAAACCATAAAAATGAGCTATTGTATATGGGGTTGCTTCCTTATTGCTATGGTCGTTGCTAGGTTGCCTGAGACAAGCTTTTGGGAACTATTGTATTCTTAAGTTTGAATCATGGCTAATAATTTGTACTTTAATAATTTTGTTTACGTTTTGCCCCCTTTCCCCTCTAATTTGTGCTTTAGTATACAAAAAAAGGTGAAGGACACATTTGCTAGAGGTGGTAGAAGCTTGCTCTCATGATTTTAGTCAGGTAATGAAATTCTATGTTATTTTGGTGCTTTATGTTTTAATCCCATGTCCTTATTGGTTTTTGTTTTTTTATTTATGCTAGAATGAATTATGATGGAGAGGGTAAAACAGTTGAAGATGGTGATGCCTCGGTGAGTTCTTTCCAACTCCCCTTTTATTTCTTGGTTGCTTAGTTTTTTAGGATTAGATATAGGATTGAGACGATAGTTTGAGGATGTTTGCTTTGTTAGGGGCAAGAGGTTCCCGACTTGAGGACACTGGATGGTTGATGGCGTTGTGCCACAACCTTATTTGATGATTTTGGGAATTATGTGCCTAATTTGCTTGTCTGGTGGTTCAATTCTCTTGATTTGTTTTGATTTCTTTTGAATTACTCCTGTTTTATTTTGTTTTTGTTTTACTTTGGTTTTGGTTTTGTTCCTTTTGTTTCACTTGCTTTCTCTGCTTTGCTTTTGCTTAAATCAATGTAACCAATCACATGATTTTACTTTTAAACACTCTTGCTTATCGCTTTACACAATCTCACTGTCGCTTGCGTGGGCCGTCTCAAGGATCTAAATCTAACTATGTCGATCATGAATGGGGGATGGGTGCCCATTGACATGGTAAATGATTAGATTCTTAAACGGGGGTGTAGTTGTGGCATGAGATCCCAATCGCGTCACTCTAATAATTAATAAACATGTAACCAATCACATGATTTTAATTTTAAATACTCTTGCTTATCGCTTTACACAATCTCACTGTTTCTTGCGTGGGTCGTCTCAAGGATCTAAATCTAACTATGTCGATCATGAATGGGGGATGGGTGCCCATTGACATGGTAAATGATTAGATTCTTAAACGGGGGCATAGTTGTGGCATGAGATCCCAATCGCTTCACTCTAATAATTAATAAACATGTAACCTATGCTCCTTGTTTTTGTTCCAAAACGCCATATCTTCCCCCCAAACACATGCAAATAAGTCATTTATTGCTTACAAGAATAATATAGAACATGGATAAACCTTAAAAACAATATATATATTGATTGGTAGGAAAATGGGAACTAAAACACCTAAAAACTAGCCAAAAATGACCTATGCTTCTTTTTTTTGTTCCAAAATGCCATATTTTTGCCCAAACACATGCAAATAAGTCATTTAATATTTACAAGAATGATATTGAACATGGATAAACCTTAAAAACAATATATATGTTAATTGGTAGGAACATGGGAACGAAAACACCAAAATCTTACCAAAAATGACCTATATGCCTTGTTTTTGTTCCAAAATGCCCTATTCTCACCCAAACAGATGCAAATAAGTCATTTAGTGATTACATGAATGATACAAAACATGGATAACCATAAAAACAGTATATAGGTTGATTGGTAGGAACATGGGAACGAAAACACTAAAAACTAGCCAAAATCACGTATATGCCTTGATTTTGTTCTAAAACGCCCTATTTTCGCCCAAACACATGCGAATAAGTCATTTAATGATTGCACGAATGATATAGAACATAGATAAACCTTAAAATCAGTATATATGTTAATTGGTAGGAATATGAAAACGAAAACACCATAAAAAATGTCATATTTGTCTTGTTTTTGTTCCAAAACGTCCTATTTTTGCACAAACACATGCAAATAAGTCACTTAATGCTTACAAGATTGATATAAAACATGGATAAACCTTAAAAGCAAGATATAGGTTGCTTGGTTGGAAAATTGGCATGAAAACCCCAAAAATAGCTAAAATAACCGTGTTTGCCTTGTATTTGTTCAAAACACCATATTTTCTGCCAAACACATGCAAATAAGTCATTTAATGTTTCGTGAATGATATAGAACATGGATAAACCTTAAAAACACATGCAAATCAGGTTTTAAGCTAAGATTACTCAAAGTTTAATTTAGTGCAAATTATCTTTCATTTGCCCGTCATAGCTTAGGTAGGTCTACAACAGAACATCTTTTTTTTTAGTTTGCAAATATTGTGGCCCTAAAAGTCTAAGCAAGATGGCGTCTATAACATTACTTATATGTTTTTTTTTCAATCTTTGATTTGGAAGGACTACATTCGAAGATCTGCCCCATATACCAAAGGAGAGTTGGATGAGGTTCGCGAGCAATGGGCGAGGTTCTTCAGGCTAAATTTCTTATTGTCCGATCCTAATTAAATAAAATTTGTATTAGTAGCACATTATTTATACATTTTATTCATAGTTACTTCGTAAACATCGATCGTATCCAACGTTCTTGTAAACTACATTTTATATGAATACATCGAACTTGTATTATATATGTATCGTTTACAAATTTTAATTAATTATAAAAAATATTATATTATTGTACATTATACAGAATTGAACAGGGTTGCAGATAATGCCGAAAGGGTGCATATTTATATATATATATATATTTGGCCCAATAATCAAATATAAATTTAAATAAAAAAAACAGTATTAGTATCATTTGTTAGAAAAAACGATAGTAATAGAGAGTCCATTACTATCGTTTCTTAGAAAAAACGATACTAATAGGGAGTCTATTACTATCGTTTTTAGTTTAAAATGATACTAATGGGTTCTCTATTAGTATCGTTTTTTATTAAAAAACGATAGGAATAAGCTCCATATTACTATCGTTTTTTATAACAAACGTTAGTAATAGTATTCATTACTATCGTTTTTTACAAACGATACTAATAGGATTCTCTATTACTAATGCCCCTATTAGTATCGTGTGGAAAACGATACTAATAGGCTAAAAAAACGATACTAATGGAGGATTTTTCTACTAGTGGGTTCATGGGTTTGGGAGTAAGATTCTCATTCCTGGCATAGTAAGAAAGTTCATTCGCATAAGAAGCGTTTGTACGTGCATAGTCCGGTCCAAAAAGTAGAGGGTAGCGAACAAAGATGTTTTTACGGTTTTTAAGTTGGAATTATTCAAGATTGATCAGTTTTACGGTTTTGATGTTTTAGACGTTTTTATCACATGTTGGTTGGTAGTTTGATGTGTGTTGTTTGATTTGTTCTATGATTATGTGTATCCATATTATGGTGGAACTGTTATGTTGCTCGCCACTGACGGTGGATTGTTATTATTTTTCAGGTAATTCTGATGATGATTGTGCTGCTTAGCTATTGGTTGGGCGGGTGCCGTTCTAGCGTTCTGTTTTTAGACTACGTTATGTTTATAGTTTGGACTTATAGATTTATCTTTAGTGTGTTTTGACTCTGAGAGTATTTGGAGTTATTTTCTAGTATTGATATGTTTGGGATTAGTATTGTACAACTTGTGGGTATTGTACGTTTTGGGATATAGTAATAATATTTTCGAGGTTTTGTTTTAATTTTTAGTGAGTTTGTTTGTTAGATCGACAATTCGACTCGTCGGTTTCTTCCGCGCCAGTTTAAGCGAGTTGGGTCGTCACAGTTGGTATCAGAGCCGAATAGGTTTTAAGTGAAGTTTTAGGATTTGAGTAAAACCCGGGAGTTGAGAGCTTTACCATTCCCGAGTGATAAACCCAATTTAGAATAAGTTAAGGGAGAAGAGTGTCGGGTAGAAGAATCCGAGATAAGACTCTTTTTCCTCCTTTTCTTTTGTGTGTATACTTGACTGGAGTGTGGATTTGACTGACATTGTCTCTATTCTTTTGTCTATTGCTGCGATGATTTCAGCATGTCCACACCTCGCCGGACAAGTTCGGGTCGACAGAGGTTACGAACGCTCGAGGAGGCGATTCTTACGCTTGCGCAGCATAGTCGTCCGCCATCGGGATCGCAGTCAACGTTCGATCGTATCGCTCGTCATCGACCACCTACTTACGATGGGGTTACCCTACGACTTTGGAGAGTTGGATCCGCGAGATGGGGAAGCTCTTCAACGCGACGTTTTGCCCCGAGCACGAGAAGGTCCAGATCACCGCTTACTACTTACGTGGAGAGGCCGATAACTGGTGGAGCGTAACGAAGAACGCGTGTATGCCCCTACATCTGATATCTTGGGCCGAGTTCGTAGCTAAGGTCCATGAGAGGTTCTATCCCGACGAGTTACAGTGGCAGAAGCAGGAGGAGTTTCTTACTCTCGCTCAGGGTAAGATGATGGTTCAGGCCTACACCGATAAGTTCGCCGAGCTATCGAGGTTTTCTACATCGATAGTACCATCTGAGGAGGAGTGGCCATGTGATCAGTAGTGGAGCGAAGACGTTACAGCGAGCTTACGAGGTAGCACTTGAGATCCAGACGTCTGTCTTCGAGGAGGATACGAGCAAGAAGAGGACCCCGACCCCGGTGACGTCACCATCATTTAAGAAGCCCCGTTTCAGTGCTCCTAGCAGTACCCTTCCGACCACTAGTTCATCTCAGGGATCAGGGAGTTCGAGATGCAAAGGATGTGGCAGGGACTTCCATCCAGGGAAGCGATGCGACGGGACGCCCATTACATGTTTCATCTGTGGGAAAGAAGGCCACAAGGCGTCAGTTTGCCTCGAGAAGAAGCCAGGCACCGAGACTAAGCAACTTCCAGCATCGGCTAAGACTCCAGTGAAGAATCGAGTCTACTGTATGACTGAGGCAGAGGTAGAGGTCCAGCCAGATGTAGTCTCAGGTAGATTTCTCGTCTCTGGTATTTTAGCTTTAGTATTATTTGATTTTGGTGCCACAGTTTCTTTCGTGGCTAGTAGTTTTGTCTCGAGGTCTAATCTTCGAGACAGTTCCCCTATTAGTTCGATCATAACTCTCCCTTCTGGAGAGGATTATGTTTGTCAGCGCGAGTTCCGAGGAGTGCCCATCGTTATAGCTGGAGAGCAGGCGACAGCTGATCTGAAAGAGTTCCCGCTGATGGAGTTCGATATCATTCTTGGCGTGGACTGGCTATCGAGGTATCAAGCGACTATTCGTTGCCGAGACCAGTCAGTGACATTCCGAGGATCGCAAGGCGATCGGATCACCTATTCTGGGATCGTTCTGAAGAAGGGTGTTAAGGTAATCTCAGCCTTGAAAATGAGAAAACACCGCCAGAAGGGCGATATGGTGTTCCTATGTCAGGTAAGGGACTTGACTAAGGATAGTCTGTTGGACGATATACCTGTAGCGAGGGATTTTAGAGACGTATTTCCTGATGATCTACCGGGAGTTCCACCCGAGCGCGACGTCGAGTTTAATTTCGACTTAGCACCCGGGACAGCGCCGATTTCGAAGACACCTTACCGGATGGCACCATCGGAGTTGCAGGAGTTAAAAACTCAACTCCAGGATTTGATCGATAAGGGCTTCATTAGGCCAAGCGTTTCTCCATGGGGAGCACCTGTGCACTTTGTGAAGAAGAAAGACGGTAGTATGCTCCTGTGCATAGACTACCGAGAGTTGAATCGGGTAACTATCAAGAATAAGTACCCGTTGCCTAGGATTGAGGACCTGTTCGATCAGTTACGAGGAGCGGGAGTGTTTTCGAAGATAGATCTTCGATCTGGATATCATCAGATTCCAGTCAAGAAAGAAGACATTCCGAAGACCGCTTTTCGTACGAGATACGGCCACTACGAGTTCGAGGTGATGCCTTTTGGCCTAACTAACGCACCAGCCGTGTTCATGGATCAAATGAACCGGACTTTTCATCACTTACTCGATAAGTGCGTCGTAGTATTTATAGACGATATCTTAGTCTATTCGAGAGATGAGTCTGAGCATGCGGAGCATCTCCGGATGGTACTAGAGATATTACGGAGGAATAAGTGGTACGCGAAACTCTCCAAATGTGAGTTCTGGCTTTGCGAAGTAGCATTTTTAGGTCACGTAATTAGTAAAGAAGGCATTAAGGTAGACCCGACAAAGGTTAAGGCTGTAGTTGAATGGAGTAGCCCGAGAAATGTGGCGGAGGTTCGTAGTTTTCTGGGTTTGGCCGGATACTATCGACGATTCGTCCAGGACTTCTCCAAGATTGCTAGGCCGATGACTAGTCTCCTACAGAAGGAGATCCGATTCGTTTGGACGGAGGCTTGCAAGCAAGCGTTTCAGCAGTTGAAACTGAGATTAGTCTCTGCACCTATTCTTACCCTTCCGAACGATGAGGAGGATTTCGAGGTCTATAGTGATGCATCTAAGAGTGGCCTAGGTTGTGTGCTAATGCAAGGTGGGAAGGTCATCGCTTACGCATCGAGGCAGCTGAAGGTCCGAGTTATAGACTATGTTATGTTTATAGATTGGACTTATAGATTGGCACCTATTCTAGAATAGCTGAAGGCACCTATTCTAGCGTTCTGTTTTTAGACTTATAGAATAGCTAAAGGCACCTATTCTAGCATCTGTTTTTAGACTATGTTATGTTTATAGTTTGGACTTATAGATATATCTTTAGTGTGTTTTGACTCGGACAGTATTTGGAGTTATTTTCTTGTCTTGATACGTTTGGGATTAGTATTGTACAACTTGTGGGTATTGTACGTTTTGAGATATAGTAATAATATTTTCGAGGTTTTGTTTTAATTTTTAGTGAGTTTGTTTGTTAGATCGACAATTCGACTTTTCGGTTTCTTCCGCGCCGGTTTAAGCGAGTCGGGTCGTCACACCCGATGAACATATCAAGGCATTCTCTGACTTGGAAAAAAGTCCCGATACGTATGGTAGTTCATTTTTTTGCCTAATTTTTTGCATATTTAAGTTTTGATTTTTATGCTATTGAGGTATGTTTATACGTATGCTATGTCTTTATGTTTATGTTTAATTCATGATTCATGATTTATTTGCATGTTTATTTCATGATCATTGTGGCATTTTTTTTGAATATATGGTCTATGTATTAACATATTTTTGTTTTGGTTTTGTTGTTGGTTTTGGCTATGGATGGCTTAGTGGTTTGGCCTTGCTCTGTTTGCTTGTCTGCTGTTGCACTGGTTGACTTGATGTGGATGGAAATGGTTGTTTTGTCCTTACTATTGGTTATGGCTGGTTCCTGCATTTTGGTATTATGCTGTTTTGTCCTTACTGTTTAGTTCACTGGCTGGCTTGATGTTAAAGATGGAAGCGCGCTGTTGGTTTTGGTATTATGGTTCCTGCATTTTATTTGTGTTGTTATAACTTGCTTGCACTGTTCTTATGAGTCCCATTTTGTTATAATGAGTCCTTCTATGTGTGGGTGGAAGCCTTAATTGATGAATGATGATGACACAAATTTGGCTGGAAGAATTTGGAGGGAAAGTTGAATTTTGGCCCTCCAAATTCAAGTTTTTCCCTCCACCTCCTATTGTATTGTACGTGTAATTTAAGGCCCACTTGTTTTTTTAAAAAGCAGTGGTCCACATGCTTTTATTATTAAATCTTTTTTTTATCTTCCCTCCAAAAAATTGTGGTCCCATTCTACTAATACTTATTTATTTCTCTCTCTTCTACACAATTAAACCACTAAAAACTTTTGTATGGGAGTCCTTTTTTTTTCTGAAAGGAGAAATTAAAGCGTTACGGAGGGAGTATTTGTTTTATTTTTTTCCTAAAACAATTATAATTATTTGTACTTTATTTTCCAATAAAAACTATACAACCAATCCATTTTTTTTTTTTAAATTTCTTATTAATGTTCATTTTTTCAAATTTTAAAGTTTTTTTTTTGTCAACCTTAATTCGTTAATGATTTTATATTCTTTGACTAAACTTCTTTTTTTCCATCTTAGTTTTTGCCCTTTTTTAATATTTCTTTTTTTTTAAATCTTCTAAAATGATGAACCAATATATTAAATATGTTAATGTTTTTGTATGTAAGTTTCAAATAAGTGTTTTGATTGTCATTAATTTTAGTTATTTATTTTTACAATAGTAAAATTATATATATAAGAAATAACTACATAATCTTGATAAAAGAAATGTAGAATATTGAATTGTAAACGTTAGAAGAAATAAAATTTATGAAAATAAAGTAATGTGATTGATATCTATCCAAATTTGAAATAACTAAAGAAAAATTTATAATTAGTGAACTAATTTCAATCCATTGCATAAGTTGATTTAAAAATTATGTACAATTCAGATATATTACATATTCTCTATTTTCTAATATAACCAAAATAAAGTACTCAGATAAATTTTCCATATCATCTACAATAACGTTTTACCAATCTTTACATAGAAAAAATTAATTTTGATCTAAATACTTACTTTAGTTAATTAAACCGAGCATTTGACAAGGACATCATTATTAAGAGATCAAAAATCGAAATATTGAATATAAGATAAAGATACAACACTGAATAGCAATATATACAAATTCAATTTGAAAGATTAACCATTCAAATTAATCGAAAAACCTATATTTTTTTAGGCAAAAAAAAAAAAACAATATGTTAATGTTGCAAAGAATACAAGATATAAAACACTCACAATTAATATAAGATATACAGTTTCATCATTTGATCAAACTAAATTCTACAACGTTGATAATTATTGTACCTAATCTTTTTAGTTTTTACTTATACATGATACATTTGTATCACATAAAAGAACCTTAATTTTTAAATACCAAAACTTCAATTCTTCAATAATTTTAATTTTTATTAAGCTCAAACTCAATGAATGGTGCCAACTTTTGCCATATCGAAGACTTGGATGATTGATGATGCAAAATCACTACTTCCCTTGGATGCTTCATGACCCATCATTTCGTCAGGAACCTCAAGCACCAGATGCAACCTCCCGCTGCTTTCTTTTCCCATTTCTTATTTTTCAACTGATATTTGCTGGTTTCCCTGCATACTCTTGAGTCTTGAATTAGCCAAAAGGAGCAAAAAACAGGTTTTCAATGAAATTTGAAATTAATAACTCTATCAATTTATCCAAAAAATCTGCCAAATTAACAACCAAAACAATTAGTTAATAAATTTGATAGCAATTAGAGATTATGCAGTAAAAATAACAGGACTCTTAATGAAATTTATAGGTGAAGATTGAGGACCTACAACATAACACTTCCTCTCCTTTGTTCAAAAGGTACACAACTTCATGTGATCATTTTATTTATTTTGGAGGAAACAAAAGCTTCAATCACATACCACAAATTTGCAAAGGTTTCAACCTTAAGAAGCAGCAATACACAAATGAACAAAATACAACATTAGCTAACTAAGTATTTACTTACCATTGTATTTCAAGCATTTGACAATTTTCGCTATCTAGACCAATTCTCTTGAACACTAATTTAAGTTCTTTAGGTTTTTATTTCATTGTCTAGTTCTAGTTCACTGTCCCATTAATGGCAAGCTCTACTCTAGTTCTGATCATCTAATTAACTTGCAGCATATCCTTCCATACGTGCCATGTTCTCATCAATCACCAATATATAGAAAGTTAGTAAAGTAGTCAATCAAAACAACATTGCTTATAGTCTCTCTTTTAGTCAGCAATATATACAAAAATTAGTTAGTTAGTCTACAAAAGAATGCTCTAAACACGCATCACAAGCTACATAAAGAACTAATTTCATGATAATGAACACGACAGATAAAAGTTATAAAACTTAGAATATACTAATCTGCCATAGATAGAGCATAAGCTCAGCTA
This sequence comes from Salicornia ramosissima, assembly GCA_951394345.1. Classification (NCBI taxonomy): domain Eukaryota; kingdom Viridiplantae; phylum Streptophyta; class Magnoliopsida; order Caryophyllales; family Amaranthaceae; genus Salicornia; species Salicornia ramosissima. Next base: position 43,422,477 of record OX596233.1, on the reverse strand, counting down.
AGAACAAAGTTTATTAGGATAAACATGCATATCGAGATCGGGCAAGTTGTCTCAGATCAGGGACGCCATCTTGTTACCTCTGACCCTTCAATAAGAATATAAAATAATAAGATGACAACATCGTATTATGGCTTTCTGGTACTATCCGTGTGATCATAATCTTTCCTTAATTGTCCGCAAAGACGCTTGTAGTTGGCCTCTTTAAGAGGCTAACCGGTTTTCTTTCCTTATATAAAAACATAAATAAATAAAAAGTGACAAAAACAAAGGTAACATCTAAAGATGATTGACAGAGATGGTTACTTTGATATAATATCGTCCCTTCTCTCGGCTACAACCAGTCATTACTATACTCATTAAATTCAGCTGCCCATTGCAAATACATAAGCAAGGCCTCTTTTGAAAGATCTTTCCTATATTAATATCAACATAAATGAAGTTTATTTTTATAATTTGGAGCTACTTTGGTAAAAGCTGCATAACGATAAAATTAATAAGATCCAGAAGTTTATGTATTACCTGATACACAACAATTGAACCATACAATCCCACATAACCATTATTAAGCATGACAAAATTAGGCATCTATGGAAAAGTCTTCGTAAATAAAGTGTATCAACCTTCCATAATTTTATTTTCAAAGAAGCTTTTCTCCTTTAACCACTTAGCTACAAAGCTTCATCTATACAACTAACTAATATATAGTTGTCATTATTATCAACAACAGAAGAACACTATTAAATCCGATTGATTGATTTTTGTAAGTAAAGGAAACAAATAAACCCTAGGCTATGAAATTGATTGATTTTTGTTGCCAAAGGAAAATTTACACCAAAAATTCCTTACCAAAATAGCAAAAATATCAAAAATCCTAAAATTGGTGACAGAGATGACTAAAGCAAAATAATGATGCAAAAGAAGCAAAGCTTTAATAGTAAACAAGATCCAAAAATCCAGCAAAATCAATTGTTGCTGCCATGTTTGCACCGCCCCATATAAATTCGAATGGAATTTCTCCTCGATTGAAATTCTAGCAATAAATTAGACAGTATAAAAAGCAAGATACAACAAACAACAAAACCTCCAAATTAATTGTATAGTATATCAGGGTTAACGGGATTTGAAACTAACCATTAAAAAAAAAAAAACTAACAATTTTTTGGGATACATCTATATAAAAAAAATAATTTGTGTTCTGTTATGAATCAATTATTGTGTGGATGTCCATTGCCCCTTTGTGTTCCTAGACTTTCTATATTGCTTAGCCTTTTGGGATTGCTAGTCTCTTCATTTTCTAATCTCTTTGTATTACCTAAGCTTTTGGTGTTACCAATACATGTATATATATGTGTAACCTCTTTTGATGGAGGATAAGAATAATACATACAATCATCTTCTCCCTCACAACTCTCTCTATAATCTCTCAATTTTATAATACGTTATCAGCACGAATCTCTAACTAGAGCTATTGGGTCAGTTTGATTAATTCTTCATTCAACCAATAAGGTACGCAACCTAATACTTGATAATCAGTTTTGATACTTGATCAATAATCTATAAGTCTTCCGTCACCTTTGTTTGTCAGATTATTATTTTGTTTGTCACCTATAGTTATATGGTACTTTAATAATCTATAAGTTTTCTGTAACCTTTGTTTGATACTTGATAATGATAAGTTGTAATACATGATGTTGTCCTTCTGTCGCCAACCCTTTGTTTGTCAGGTTATATATATATATATATATATATATATATATATATATATATATATATAACTCTTTGTTGTTTTTCAATCTCCAATTTTGTATCATCTCCACTCAAACTGCATGAACCTTGAGTTTGAGATATTGTCTTAGTAATAATGATCCTGCTATTGTGTTGATAAACGTGGCTTTTTATATGGATTCCATTCTCAGCCCAAATCAGTTAGGAAGTTTTCAAAGAGATAAAGAATAAATTATATTTGTAGAATTTGTATCATGGAACCATGTTATTCCTGTTTGAAATTATTGAAATATGGTGTGAATTTTTGGTCGGTCATGTAGCTTGTATTAGGATGATTTCTGTGCGCATGCTTTAGTGAAGTAATTGTAGTCTAATGATATATTATAGTCTCATGGTAATATTCATGATATATGTTAACACTAAGTTTTGATGTGTTCTGTTTCTTGTTTGAATATTTTGTTTTTATAGTTTGATAGATATGAGTCGCAAGTTTTGTCGGCAAAAGTTTGCCGAAATTGCAGGTTATGAAGTATTGAAAATATTATTACTACTATTCTAGGCATTGTTAACGTTTTATATTTTGCAAGTACCAAATTTGTATATTATGTTCAACTATCTTGTATTGGATTAAATCTTTGTCGTATTGTTAATCTGACTAAACATCAACAATTTTATGCCTTATTATATTCATTATATTTGTAATTTTGTGTAGTGAAATATGTCGAATCTTGCTAAGCTTGAATTTGTGGCTCTTGATATTACCGGAAATAATTACTTATCTTGGGCATTAGATGCTGAAATCCATTTAGCTGCAAAGGGTCTTGGTAATACTATAAAGGCCGGAAATAACGAATCAGATCAAGATAAGGCTAAAGCTATGATATTTCTTCGCCATCATCTCCATGAGGCTCTTAAAACTGAATATTTAACTGTTAAAGATCCAGAGGTGCTTTGGGGTAATTTAAAGGAAAGATATGACCACCAGAAAACTGTAATACTTCCATCTGCTCGCTATGAATGGCTAAATTTAAGGCTCCAAGATTATAAATCCGTTAGTGATTATAACTCGGCCATGTTCAGAATAACCTCTAAATTAAAATTATGTGGTGAAAAAATCACCGACGAAGAAATGTTGGAAAAGACTTACACAACTTTTCATAAGGATAATCTTCTCTTAAGTAAGCAATACCGAGAGAAAGGATTTAAGAAATATTCTGAACTGATATCTTGTCTACTTGTGGCCGAGCAAAATGATGAGTTATTGTTGAAAAACCATGAGTCACGACCAACTGGTTCTGCACCATTCCCTGAAGTGAATGCTGCAACCCACAAGGGAAAAATAATAACAAATAAAGACCCTGCCAGCAGCAGTGGTCGAGGTCGTGGTCGTGGTAGAGGACATGGACCCACTAGAGGTCGAGGTGGATATGGATCTCTTAGAGCTCGGGGTGGTCATTTTAAGAACTCTTATTCCCACCAGAAGTGGAACAATACAAGTGGCAACACAAATGAGAAAAGAAATGAAAGTGTCCCCAATGTTTGTTATCGCTGTGGAGGCACTGGTCACTGGTCCCGTGTTTGCCGCACTCCAAAGCATCTCGTTGATCTCTACCAACAATCATTGAAACAAAAAGGTAAAAAGATAGAGACGAATCTTGTGTACGAGGATGGTGAAGGAGATTTTGATAATCCTGATATGATGCAGCTGGATGTGAATGATTTCCTCAACATCCCTGAAGGAAATAATGATAACATGATGCACTTAGAAGCTGCTGATTTCTTCACCACCCCTGCAGGGAATAATAATTAAGATGCTCATGTTTTATTTTGGACTAATTAATAATTACTTTTACTTGTTCACTTTTGATAATTTGTCTTACTATGGTTTTATTATGTATTATGGACTTTATTATCTTTTGAGATGCATATTATGAACTTTATTATTGTGATATTTGGTTGTTTTGGTTTTAAATAATAATTAGCTTTCATGCATATTATCTTATTTTCCTCTTTTATGTATTTGTTTTTAGAAATGAATACTCCCCAAGATCAATTAGCAATGAATGGTGAAGATATGTGTCTAGCAGATAGTGCAACTACTCATACTATACTTAAAAGTGAGATATACTTTTCACAATTGAAAATGAAAAGTATTAGTGTGAGTACTATTTCTGGTAGTACAAAAATTGTAGAAGGCTCTGGAAGAGCACATATAGTGATGCCTATGGGAACAAAATTTGAAATTATAGATGCATTATACTCCCCTAAATCCCAAAGGAATTTGTTGAGTTTTAAAGACATCCGTTATAACGGATACCATGTTGAAACAATAAATGAGGGGAATAATGAATATCTTCAAATCATAACCATATCCCAAGGCAAGAAACATGTTTTAGAGAAATTGCCTGCATTCTCTACTGGTTTGTACTACACAAAGATACATGCTATTGTAAACCAGAAGTTTACAAATGACTTTGTAGTTTGGCATAACCGGTTGGGCCATCCCGGTTCTGTTATGATGCGAAAAATCATTGAAAATTCATGTGGACACACTTTGAAGAGCCAGCAGATTCTTCAAAGTCATTCTTGTGCTGCTTGCTCACAAGGAAAGTTAATTATTAAGCCATCACCAGCAAAGATAAATTATGAATCAATTAATTTCTTAGAACGAATACAAGGTGATATTTGTGGGCCAATACACCCACCATGTGGACCATTTAGATATTTTATGGTTCTAATTGATGCATCGACTAGATGGTCACATGTATCCTTATTATCAACTCGCAACCTGGCGTTTGCGAGATTGCTTGCCCAGTTGATCAGATTAAGGGCACATTTTCCTGATTATCCAATTAAGAGTATTCGTTTTGACAATGCTGGTGAATTTGCTTCTAAGGCTTTTGATAATTATTGCATGTCAATAGGAATAAATGTTGAACATCCTGTGGCACATGTTCACACACAAAATGGTGTTGCAGAGTCATTAATTAAACGAGTTCAACTAATTGCTAGGCCGTTACTTATGAAATCTAAGTTACCCATATCAGCTTGGGGACATGCCATATTGCATGCAGCAGCACTCATTCGCATCAGGCCAACAAGTCATCATAAGTTCTCCCCATCACAATTGGTTCTGGGTCAGGAACCAAATATATCCCATCTAAGAATTTTTGGATGTGCTGTATATGTTCCTATTGCTCCACCACAGCGTACTAAGATGGGTCCTCAAAGAAGGTTAGGAATATATGTCGGGTATGAATCCCCATCAATAATAAAATACTTGGAGCCATCAACGGGGGACTTATTTACGGCTCGCTTTGCAGATTGTCATTTTGACGAGTCTGTTTTCCGGACATTAGGGGGAGAAAATAAACAGCTGGAAAAGGAAATAAGTTGGAAAGAATTATCATTGATGCATCTTGATCCTCGCACAAATCAATGTGAAACAGAAGTCCAAAAGATAATTCATTTGCAAAATTTAGCAAATCAATTGCCAGACGCATTTTCTGACCCAAATAGAGTGACTAAGTCACACATACCAGCTGTTAATGCTCCTGTTAAAATTGATGTCCCTGAAGGACAACATCAAGTGGCTAGTGATTCAAAACCACGCCTGAAGCGTGGAAGACCAGTGGGTTCCAAAGACAAGAATCTTCGGAAAAGAAAAGGAGCAACAATTGATAATGGCCAACTTGAGGAACCCACACATTCTGATGAATCTCCAGGAGAGATCACGGACATGACAAAGGAAGAAGAAATTCAGGTACCTGAAAATGAAGAGATTTCAACAAATTATGTCATGTCAGGAATAACATGGAATCGAAAAGAAATCGACGTCGATGATATATTTGCATATAACATAGCACTTGATGTCATAAATGATAAAGAGGATCAAGAACCGAAGTCCATGGACCAATGTAGAAAAAGAGATGATTGGCCAAAGTGGAAAGAAGCAATTGAAGCAGAATTGAAATCTCTTGCAAAGAGAGAAGTATTTGGACCGGTAGTCCGCACGCCTGAAGGTGTGAAACCAGTGGGTTATAAATGGGTCTTTGTGCGGAAAAGAAATGAAAAGGGTGAAATTGTAAGATATAAAGCACGTTTAGTGGCACAAGGATTCTCACAAAGACCCGGAGTTGATTATGAGGAGACATACTCCCCTGTGGTGGATGCAACTACTTTTAGATTCTTGATCAGTCTGGCAATAAGAGAAGGACTTGACTTGCGCTTATTAGATGTAGTCACAGCTTACTTGTATGGACCACTGGATAATGAGATATACATGAGACTTCCGGAAGGATTTAAGTTGCCGAAAGCAACAACTCATGGATCTCGAGATCAATATTCCATCAAATTGAATAGATCTTTGTATGGATTGAAGCAATCTGGGCGTATGTGGTACAATCGCCTCAGTGAATATCTGTTGAAAGAAAATTATAAAAATGACCCTATCAGCCCATGCATTTTTATAAAGAGATTTGGGTCAGGTCTTGTCATCGTTGCAGTGTATGTTGATGATTTGAACATCATTGGAACTCCTGAAGAGATCTCAATGACTGTAGATTACTTGAAAAAGGAATTTGAGATGAAAGACCTTGGAAGAACGAAATTTTGTCTAGGATTACAAATTGAGCACCTAAAAGATGGAATCCTTGTGCATCAAACATCATACACAGAGAAGGTGCTTAAGAGATTTTATATGGATAAAGCACATCCTTTGACTAGTCCTATGGTAGTTAGATCACTTGATGTAAATAGTGACCCATTTCGCCCTCGGGAAAGTAATGAGGACATTCTTGGTCCCGAAGTACCTTATTTAAGTGCTATAGGGGCATTGATGTATCTCGCTTGTCATACACGACCTGACATATCTTTTTTTGTTAATTTGTTAGCAAGATTTAGCTCATGTCCTACCCGAAGGCATTGGAATGGAATTAAGCATATATTTCGTTACCTCCAAGGCACAAAAGATAAGGGATTATTCTTTTCTAACTCGTCCAAAGAAGTCATGGTTGGTTTTGCAGATGCAGGGTATTTATCTGATCCTCATAATGCTCGATCTCAAACTGGATATGTGTTTACTCATGGTGGTACTGCCATCTCATGGCGCTCAATGAAGCAAACCATTGTAGCAACCTCCTCTAACCATGCAGAGATTCTAGCAATTCATGAAGCAAGTCGTGAGTGCGTATGGTTAAGATCCTTAATCCAGCACATACAAGAAGGTTGCGGACTATATTCCGAGAATCGGGCTCCAACAGTCTTGTATGAAGATAATGCAGCATGCATCGCACAACTCAAGGAGGGATATATCAAAGGTGATAGGACAAAGCACATTTCACCGAAGTTTTTCTACACACATGAGCTACAGAAGAAAGGTGATATAGATGTTCAGCAGGTCCAATCAAGTGAAAATTTGGCAGATCTATTTACTAAGGCACTCCCCACTGCTACTTTTAAGAAGTTGGTTCGGCAAATTGGAATGCGTTCTCTCAAGGAACTTCAGTGATGCCTTTATGAGGGGGAGTTAATGCGCGCTGTACTCTTTTTCCTTAACCATGGTTTTTTCCCACTGGGTTTTCCTGGTAAGGTTTTAATGAGGCAGCATCATCTCATGCGCATTATGGAATAATGTACTCTTTTCCTTTACTTGGTTTTTCTCCCATAGGGTTTTTCCGTGTAAGGTTTTTAATGAGGCATTATTTCAGATAATGGACATCCAAAGGGGGAGTGTTATGAATCAATTATTGTGTGGATGTCCATTGCCCCTTTGTGTTCCTAGACTTTCTATATTGCTTAGCCTTTTGGGATTGCTAGTCTCTTCATTTTCTAATCTCTTTGTATTACCTAAGCTTTTGGTGTTACCAATACATGTATATATATATGTGTAACCTCTTTTGATGGAGGATAAGAATAATACATACAATCATCTTCTCCCTCACAACTCTCTCTATAATCTCTCAATTTTATAATATGTTCATAGATGAACAGTAATGATACATCGATATAAAAAATTAAACACTTCCACCCTCATATTGAATGTATGATACTTGTTGAAACCTGTCGTTTTTTTTTTTTTACAAAATCCATAAACATTAATCACAATTCTGATACAAATTCATCTCCGCTGTATTGGCCATACTTCATTTGACCACTGCTGATTTTAAAAAAGGGTGAAAATAGCTATTAAATGGAGGAAAATAGAAAAATACAGTTAAAAATCGAAAAAAAAAAAACTTAATGTTAGGGAAAAAAGGATAATACCCATGGTGAAGCAAAATCCATCGAAGAAGAAATCAAAGTGCTGAGTAAGTACGTGTTGCTGTTGGAGAAACCCTGGATCGTGAAAATTGGCAACAACAAAACAAACTCAAACTCTAGATCGTGAAGCTGCATCAATGAAGGCTAACAGATGGAGAACTTCTGGGGGTAGAGCAGCGCAAAAGAGAAACGAAGAGGAGAGAGTAGTAGCAGGTGGATGGAGAGGAAAGAATCAGCGTAGGGGAGAAACGAAGAGGAGAAAAATGAAATAGGGGGGTGGAGGTGCAGATGATGTTTGAGAATCTGAAGAAGATGGGAGCCTGGGAGGAGATGGGAGAACGAAGGTGAGACGATCGTGGAGAAGAATCAAAGAAACAGCTAGTTTTTTTTTTTCCTGAAAGAAATAGGTGGGGGGCAATGACGTGAAGCATCCTAGACCATACGATTGATGCAGAACAAATAGAACCATTGGATCGTAACTGTTCATAGATGAACAGTAATGATAACTCTTGCTTTTTAATATGTATGGATATGGATATGGATATGGATGTATGGATATGGATATGGATATGGATATGGATTAAAGGATGCATGGTGCAATACATACTTGTCAAACGGGCCGGGTCGATTTGGTATAAAATAATTGCAGTTTCGAATTGTAACAGGTCAGGTGTCAACGAGTTCGGGTCGATATTAGTTTTTTATAACCCAAATGTCCCATCGGGTTTCGAGTTGACCCAACGGGTTGATAAGTTTTATAACACCCTTTAATTTTTCATGTTTTAATGAAATATATATACTAAAATGTACTTTACAAGTTTTAAAAAGTAGAGCAGGAAAATGAGTGTCAAGGAGCAAGTGCTACTTTTTTTATACATGTTGGGTCATAATGTAAGACTTCGAGATGTTGGAGGAAGATTTTTCCGATCTACTAGGACTATACATCACTACTTTCACATCATGTTCCATGCAATTCTTCGATTGTATCCATATGTTGTGAAATCACCAGGAACTTGTGTGCAACTAGAAATTCAAAACAACGCTAGATTTTTTCCTTGCTTTGAAGACTTCATAGGTGCTATTGATGGGACCCATATACGTGCATCTGTTCCTATTGAGATGCAAGAGAGATTTAGGGGACGAAAGGATAAGACGACACAAAACGTACTAGCAGCCGTTGATTTTGATCTAAGGTTTACTTATATGCTCGCTGGTTGGGAGGGTTCTGCCCACGATTCAAGGGTTTTGGGTGAAGCACTTAGAAAAGGATTTCAGGCTCCTCAAGGTAATTTTTAAATAGTTTTTTTTGCTATTAATAATAGTGGTCTAAACTTCACTTGAATTGATAAAGATGTTGATGATGTTTTATGGATATAGGGAAATATTATCTTGCTGATGCTGGGTATGGGGATCGTAAAGGTTTTATGCCTCCTTTTAGGCGTATTCGTTATCATTTGAAAGAGTATACCACTAATAACCCACCCCGAGAATGAACGAGAATTATTTAACCTTCGACATTCTTCATTGAGAATGTGTATAGAGAGGGCATTTGGCATCTTAAAAAAGAGGTTTCGTGTTTTGGATGCTGAGCCTTTTTGGTCATATGAAACCCAAGTCGATGTTGTTCTTGCTTGTTGCGTGATACACAACTATCTTAGGGGCGTTGACCCTAATGATGCAATTACAAGAGAGGCAGACTTAGAGATTGCTTCCCAAGACTCAAGGGCATTGCTTACTCAAAAGGAAGTGCGTGAAGAAAACAATGAGTGTGTGAAAAAGCGAAATGCCATAGCAGTGGCTATGTGGAATGCATACAAAAAGGGTCGAACCACTTAAAGTTGTAAATGGTTATTTCTTACGTAATTGAAATTGTAAACTAAATTGGTGAACTAGTGGTTGAACTTTATTTGTAAATTGGTTTTCTTTAATTAATTGAAGTTGTTTCCGAATTTGATATATTACTTTCTTACTAATCTATATGCATAAAAATGTGTTTTGAGAATGTTGATCAGGTGAAAGAAGAGAAAAAAGCTAATTTTCGTTGGTCGAAACAAATGTCTAAGGAGTTATTGGGATTTTTGGCTGATGAGGTAAGGAAAGGAAACAGACCAAATAACTCTTTCAGGACCAGCTCCTTCATTGCTGCGGCCAAGATGATTTCTGAAAAGTTTCACACTGCATGCACTGCTGACCATGTTGAGAATCACATGAAGACAGTGAGAACTACTTGGGGAGTTATCTCCCAAGTGTGAGGAAGATCTGGGTTCGGTTGGGATGATAATGTAAAGATGATAACGGCTTCTCCAAATGCGTATGACGCCTATATTCAGGTATCTTAAAATTTTAGAAGTTACAATTTTCTAAACCATAATTCTTTGTTGGTAATGTGATTGTTCTTGTTACATCTATTATTATTTACTATTATTGTGTATGTGATTGAAGTGTGTTATTCCTTTACTTAACAGCAATATCCCTCTCATGAAAAATATTTGAACAAGAAAATTGATATGTACGAAGAGATATCTATAGTGGCGGGCAAGGATATTGCGAAGGGTAATTTCTCCAAGACGTTTGGTGACATTCAAACTACTTCAAGTGGACAACCAAGTGCAATTGAGACCGAGCCTACTAAGTCAGATAGTGCAACTTCTTTGGAGCCTAGGTCTCATAGGAAGAGGGGTCGAGTTGAAGAGGAAGATGGTGATTTGCAACTTATTTCAACACAATTAAAAGAAGTTGTTAGCGCTCTCAAGAAATTTTCTGACAACCAACTTGATGTGGAGAAACTTTATGAGGAAATCATGAGACTGAGCAATATTGAAGAAGTTGTTCATCTTGCGACTTTCGATCACTTGGTTGAGCGTGAAATGCTCGCTAAGGCTTTCTTAGCCAAGAGTGAACATTTTCGCAAACTTTGGCTTCAAAAGTTTGTCAATTTTATGCCTTAAGTTGTTTTTTTTTCTATCAACATTGTGATAATGACTATATTGATATACTTTAAAGAGTTGTTGATGCTATAATTTTAATTCCTAGTAGTCTTTTATCAACATGTTAAGAGTTGTTTTTTTTTAAAAGCTCTACTATGGGTGGTGGCATTTTTTATTTTGTTTGGTAACTATTACTAAGGCTTTGGGGCTCCTTTTGTATTGTTGGTGCTCCTATTTGTATTGTAGGTTGTTTAAAATATTACTATATGCAGATATTTTTCTTATAAATTAATCATATTTGTATTCCCATACTTATTTGGTGTAGCTAATGAGTATGGACATTTTATTTTAAAAAAATAATAATAGAAATGAGAAGAAAATGCAATTAAAAAGTTAGTAGGAGTAGTTGATTTTCCTTATAACTAAACAATAGATAATGCTTAAAGTAGAAAATCATTTTCCTTACAAGTAAACAATGGAAAATGTTTTAAATGGAAAATCATTTTCCGTGCAAGTAAACAACGGAAAATTTGTATGAAAATGAGTTTTCCATGGTAAAATGTTTTCCATGGAAAATCATTTTACTTTGAAAATGTTTTACACCAAAGTAAACGGAGCCTTAGCGTTAAAAAATTCCGTTAAGTTTTTCTTTTTCAAAGTGTTTTCTATTTTATTTCACTATGGGTTTTTTTTTTCCATCTAAAGTGTAACTTTCTTTAGTCGAACTTAATAAGTTATTCATAATACTATCAATATTGAGATATGAAGTACATACGGATGTACTTAGCTCATAATAAGTTATAAAATCATTCAAATTTCATAGTAATTTCACAACACCAATAATTGAATTCATATATGAATAAATTAGTACTAAAAAAGATGTTACGATATAATTCCTTTTCATCGCAAATAACAACAATTTATATCACCATGAATTATTCAACAAAGAAACTATAATTCACTTTTTTCCTTTCTTTTAGTATTTTTTATATTATTTTTAGTGTCAATAACTCAATTAATAATCAATCGGGCATCAAAGAGGATATTATTAATCATTAATTTAAAAAATTGAAATGACACATATTACCCCCCTCCGCCTAAAAAAAACCCGCACCACTTTAACAAAAAAAAAAAAAAAAATCTTACAATTTTGATTAAAGTGAAACAATTTTTTGGAACAAAATGAGTATAAAGCAAGTACAAGGGGGGTGTAGAACCTTAAAAGAACCGGTAAAGTAAAAAGTACTCGAGTGACATGTAGAAAAACACAACTTTAAAAAGTTTTGTTAAGGGTTATATATGGCGGTCCGATGGAAGAAATCATAGATGGACGTGGACATTAGGTTTGGATAAAATAATGAAAATTTTGCCATTAACCACCTAATAAGTGGTAATTGTTGTCAACAACTACCATAATTTTTTTTTATTTAATTTAACTACCAAATAAGTTATAAAAAGTTGCAAACCACCACTTATTTTTAACACCGTTAACTCAAAATACAATTAAACCTTAATTAAACCACTTAAACCTTAATTAAATCACTTAAACAGTTAAACCTTAATTAAATCATTTAAACTTAATTAACACATTTTTAAAATAAAAAAAAATATATATAAAGAAATCTTAAAAAAAATTAAAAAAATCTTAAAAAAAAAACCTCAGCCACCCCTCCCCTCCACCACCAGCACTGCAGCCACCTCCCCCACCGGCAGTGCCGACCCCTCCCCCTCCCCACCGGCACACCCCAACCCCGATTAGGCAGCACCCCCACCACCAGTCATTTTTTTCTCAATTTTTTTTCTTAATTTTTCATTTTTTTAATTTAAAGAAAAATAAATCAAGGGCCAATCAAATCGCGACACGTGTCACAAACTAACGGCGTTAGCATATTCCGTTAAGTTTTCATGGGTAGGTGGTAGTTTACAACAAAACATAACTTATTTGGTAATTAAATTAAATAAAAAAGATTTTATGGTAGTTGTTGACAACAATTACCACTTATTAGGTGGTTAATGGCAAAATTTTCTAAAATAATCCTAGCCAACATTTCCATTAGCCTTATCAAACTACTTCTTGGCTATAAAGGAACTTTTACTATCTTTTGATTTGATATGACTATATATAAGGCAAGCTTTAATCAAAACACAAACCTCACTATAAAGAAACTTTATTACTACCTCCCATCCTAAAAGATTGCAATAAATTCACACTTTATTACTACCTCCCATCCTAAAAGATTGCAATAAATTCACTTAAGTTATTGGAAGAAATTTGTTAATATGTAATTAAAAGTGAGAGAAAATAAAACACATGTGATTAGTTGGGGTGCACCACAAAACTTTAAAAAAAGTGGGAGAGAGAAAACTCATGTACTTTGTTAGATAATGTTAGCTAATATGGAGTAAAAAAGGTAAATTATAGGAAAAAATAAAAGTGTTGCAAATAATATAAACCTTTCTTTTTTGAAAAATATTGCAAGTCATTGGAACAAGAAGTAGTATATACTTTCTTTAATTCTATACCAAAGAAACACATACTTCATTCCATTTGTTTAGTTCTCCATCCAATTCATGGGTCCTTAGCTCCAACCTGTGTCGCACACATGGTTTTGGTTGGTAAGTCTCTTTCCCAACAAAATTTTTTGCATTTGGCAAGGCTCGAACTCAAAAGCCTCTTTTAAGAGGCATCAAACTGCTTACCACTTAATCCAACTTGTGGTATTTCACTATAATTAAGGGTGATCACAATCGGGTAACCGGTCTATTTTTATGGAATCGAAACCGTCGAGCCCTAAAATATATAAAATTGAAATTGAAACCGATCTAATCAGGTAACAATTTTCTGAAACCAAAACCGCCAAATAACGATTCCAATACCAGGTACCCAATTTTCTTTAATAGTTGTGTATTCTGTTCAATGTCTTAAATTTGAAAAACAAATAAGCCAAATCTCCATATTTATGACTTTATGCAGCCTTACGCTTAATAAGCCTAGATTGGTGGAAGGATTTTTTGTAGAAGCCCATTTTATATTTAATGCAAGATTGTAATTTGTAAGAGTATTAGCGTTGTGCACATAGAAGTATTCAACCCGCATTTCTTGAGGTAGAAAGTCATACTATCAAATTAGCAATACTCCAAGGTTACAACCAAATATCGAGTTGTTAAATTTAATAGAATATTAAAAACGGTCTAAACAACCCAATATGAAAGAGGAGAGTTGAGTCCTTTACAAAGTTACAAGTCATGAGGTCCCCCCCCCCCCCAAAACAACATGGACTCTAATATCATGTTAAATTTGATAGAATATTAAAAACTGGTCTGGGCAATCCAATATAGAAGATGAGAGTTGGTCCCTTACAAGTCATAATAGGCTCCTTCCTAAAACAAATTGGTGATAGGAGGAGTGACTCCTAAACTTATAAGTTAGTTTAGTCTCTCCTCATCTTCCGATATGGGACACTCACTAGTACACTACATGGGATTCAACACGGGTCCAAAATTTTTGGAACCTAAACCGAACTCAGTTATGACCTATAGTAATTTGGGACCCGAAACCGGACCCAGTTGAACTGAGTCTGGGTAATTACCTGACTGGTCCTCACGGGTCCGGTTCCATAGGTGGGTACCCGAAATTGTTGCTCAACCCTTTATAAATTTATAATAGTGCTCAGTTTAGTCAGTTATCTATCTGTTGATATTATTCACCCTGACACGAACCGTTTCTCCAAGTTTGCACCCTGTAACTTAGGAGCAGCAAAAATCCGCCAGCAACCCATGCCAAAAACTTTATCTTCTAATTACTGAGCCGGATCGCCCAACTATTGGCCCATGGGCCCCACAGAGCCCTTTTTTTTCAGAAGCAAGCAATTGTTCCAGACTTCCAGTTTGTCATACACCAACATCCAGCATCATATATGGATATAATGGGTGGAATGGTGGATAAACCGCATCTAAAGATAGATATCAGAAACATACACTTCATAAGCCCTGTTTATGACCCGACCCATTAAACAGGTATATTCACAAGTATGCAACCGAAACTGATCGAATCACTCACCCAAAAGCTTCAAGGAAACACTATGAATGTTGAGAATCGATCAAATTAATATCTCAATTTTCCCAGCCTTTGGAAAGAGAATACTTGATGGTCTGTAAAAACCCTTCTGCAGCTGTGGAAACCTGAAAATGATAGCACTATCAAGATCCATAGGCCAACATTGTCAACTGTATCAATCTAGATACAATATTCCTTTACTAATATACCACTCGAAGTAAAACAAGGGCAAACAGAATCAATAGTATTACAATCAACAGTATTACATATTTGTCATAAAAAAATAAAAGTTATAACCATGAACATTAACCTACAGGTATCTAGAAAAGGGGGGGGGGGGGGGGAGTTGGCTATAATACTCAAATTTTTAGTTAAATAGTTTATTTCCTCAATCCCACAATCTTTATTGTAGGAATGCATAAAGGAAAGAAAAAAGCTGAGAAAAAATTGTAAGTGAATTAATGTGGGCCCCCAATCTCCCCACCAAATGTAAAAAAAGCAGACGGAAAAAAAAATCACCTTTGAAGAAAATGCAGAAAAGATTTCGAGACAACCAAAAAAGAAAAATGGGGCAAAGAATGGGGACGGAGGGAGTAGAAATTCGGGGTCTAACCAGTTTGACTTAATGAGAAGATCTTCTCAGCAACTTGATAAAACTAGGAAATCTGCATAAACAAAATCAAACAATTCATGAAATGGCCACTTGATAAAACTAGGAAATCTGCATAAACAAAATCAAGCAATTCATGAATGAGTCCAGAACATGGAGGAAAAACTCAGCAACTTCGCATAGGTTGAGTCCTTGGTACTCAAATCTGCCACATTGATATTTTCCACATTGTGTCCTCCTTAAAAATCAATTAATTTTAGGTTAAGGCAACTGGTAATCTATAGGAACAGCCAATATTTGATGCATCACTCGTTCAATTCCCTTTTTCAAACATAATTTCTTGATTCTATACCAAGACTGCTACCGCATATTCAAACTTTCCCGACTGAAGCCAATAATTTGAAGTCTTAAATCTTTCCATCAGAAAGTATTATGTCTAACAATGCAAAAACTCATCAACATACTACTTGATGATATCAAGTCAATCTTCAATGATTAAGGTCACAATGAGGAAGACAAACACACTAGATACTTGACACAAGATACCTTATATTGATTCAGAAGCACCACGTTTCAAAATTCAAATCTTTAACTATGAATCTTGAAAATTAATAACTGTAGCCACCTAGGTAATGAAATTCAACACCGTTTTATTGTAACAAGTACCCCCCTACATAAGCTAAAAACATTATTTCGGCCATCTAGCTGGAGCAAATTTATGATCATCATACTCTTCATTCCACACTGGTTTCGTATAAATATATGATCCTTGATCATGGAACTGGAAAAAATGAATTGGATACTTTGGTAAATGCACCAGACACGGTAAAATAACTTTAAAAGCAAGGCATTCCATGGAAGCAATACCTTGACCTATGGCTGGTGCAAGACTTGGCCCACAGAATCATTCAACAAAAGGAACCAGGTAACTTGGTACAGCATCTGACAAGAAAACAGCTTAGTTAAGAACTGGTAAAATTACTTTAAAATCCAGGCATTCCAGAAATATAGCTATCCCCATCATTGATTACAAATAAGAACTGAGGACGTCATCCTTGTCACAGGTTGTCTTGTAAAGTTGCAAACCTCTTTCAATGTTTTCCTCAATAATGGCAGGCCTATGATATCAAAGACTATGGTAACTCAATGAAGAACTATTCTACTATGAACGACCACACGGGCTACAGGATGGATCAGCTCCATGAACCAACAAATTATCTCCTTAGTCATTCACAACATCATTTTCTCCATTCATTGTTTACTGTTACCGATGATATATGCAGAAAAAAATTGTAGAAGCATGGATACATGATACATCAGCAACCCATCACATCAACCAAGAAATGGGGAAGAGGGAAATGTAAAGCAAGAAGGGAAACATTTGACAGTGCAGGTACAATCATATTACTAAGCACGAGAGCAATAGTCAATATCAAGATTCCTCCTAAGCGGCAAAGGAACAATATAGAAGAATTCATGAGAATATGCATTATGCACTAGTAGACCAGTTGTCTAGTAACATAGCTACATACCAAGTCATGTTGCAAACCAGGTACCTCAGGTGTATAAAGTGTGTCTGCATCTAAAAAGTGAATGTTTATGCAAACAATTATATACTTGTTGACAGCTTTTTTATTACACTAAACAAACACTGTAAAACATGGTACCACAAGAGTGTACGATTCTTCAACCATCAAATTTTAGCAAAAAAAATTTTTGTACAAGCCAAAATAGATACATCACACATGGGAGATATCAAGAATCACATAATAACACAAATCAATCATCTAAAATATTTTGTACAAATCCTGACAGAGCTGAATGGAGAAAAATCATAAACCTATGGCTTTGTTATCAAGACAAGAAGTCCCAAGCCACGATGGCCAAAACCACATCATCCTCAAGCATCCAAAATGGCAAAATCTAACATGAATAACTATCTTGTGATCAAAGCCTCATCATCAGTGGAACAATTCCATGATTCATGGGTTTTGATTTTTTTTCAGCAAAAAGTGACTCTTGCTCGTTTTCAATATCAATTGGGTGGTATGTTAGGCTTCTTGACAGTTTGGGAAGGTAAAGATGTCACCGTGTCACTGGAGTACAAATGATGAAATGAAGGAGCTGGAGACAAAGTTGGGAGTAGTTTGAAGAACAATAAAGCTTAGAAGCTACTTTGCCAAAAAAAAAAAACCTTAGAAGCTTATTTTCTGCACGCAGTTCATCAAATTGACCATCTCTTGCTCTATACACCAATTAATGGTGATTCCACCCAGAAATGAAACTATAGCTCAATAGCTTCAGAATGAGTAGTCCCAAGCTTGATTTGGCAAACAAAGTTATGGCTAATTGGACCTAAACATTACAGGCTGACCAAATGTATAAATCAATCAGAACTGTAAAGACTAAAGAGGCTGCAAAACACAACAGTCACAAGACTTGAATCAAATAGAATTGCTATTTTTTATTCATCATCTATGTCTAGCACTCTAGCTCTAGCATCTTAGTACTTATCCTTAGCCCTTGGTTCGTATATGACGGTTAGGATTAAACTTCATTTAGGGTGAAGCTTGGTTTAGTCCGTTTTATGTTGTTGATGAATACAAATGAGATTCTCTCACTTAAGAACTTTACGCTTCCTAGCACTATGGCAAAGTTAACTTTATATAGCTAGACCTTCTTTTAGGAAAAAAAGTCAGAAGTTCACTAAAACTCAAAATGCTCACATAGTCACATGGCTCAACAGCTAACAACACTTTACAAGCAACTGCCTAAGCCGGTTCACATCAGTTGTGCTGGTTTACTGGTTAGCATTCTATTATACTACATCACTATTTCTATTGATAGTAGCTGTAAGCCTAGCCTATAACCCCTTTTGGTCTCATAACAGAACTCCAAACACCTTCATTCCTTTGTTAGCAGATGCAGTAGACCAAACCTGCCATACAGCTATGCAACACCATTTGTTCAAACCTGCCTTTCACATTCTTCAGCCAGCCATTACACTTTTTGAGGTCAGTAAAAACAGGGCACAAATTCAAAGCTAAATCTGTCACACATTTGTGACGCAAAATTCCCAATTTCTGATATTAAAAATATTTTCCAAAATACATTTACTATTTCTGTAGAATGAAATGAAACATTCACCTTTGATGCTCCCCATAATTCTATTTATTAGCCATTAGAGAAACAAAGTTTGACTCTCAATCACAGAAACCTGATATCCTCATTTCTGACTATAGTTACAGTGTTACACTTATACCTGGCAAATTAGTTGGTCATTTCGGTATTGATCGGTCAATACCGAACATCTTTGTTCATGACCCAATGTTTTTGGTGATAGGTCATCGGTCTGTCAAGTTTTTTTTAAATATTTTATTACTTAGATGTTTCGACAGATATGCTAAATATTTGGGCTTTAAGAGTTTAAAAATGCAGAAAACTAACTAATAACTAGGAATTTTTCATCAAAAGTTCAAAACACTTCCTTTGTTTATTTTTAATTGCAAAAAGTAGACTTGTACACTATTTACATTTATAACTTTACATATTCAAGTGAGATCATGTCGGATATGTCTTGTGGCCTAAAATTATTTGCATGTATATAGGACCGTACTTGGAAAATCGGCCCGTCAGGTCAGTCACTACTTAAAACTGGGTTTCGGGTTAGGTCAAAAACGAATTTTGAGTTCTATTTTTTTCATGGCTTAATTCTTCTAGTTCAGTATTCAGGTTGATATTGGGTCAAATTTGTTTTTGCCACGTATAACTACACTCAATAAAACAAATGTAGTGATTCATATTTCATGGTGAAGTTAATAGAAGAATTTTAATTAAAAAAATTAGTTTTTACAAAACAAGGGCTCCGCCTCATTCATACAATAACAAAGAAAGTATAACAAAAACTTACATTAAAAGATAACAAAGGAAAAACATGAAGTTCACTAGAATATCAAGAAGGCACAAAATGGAACCAACTTTGGATGGGCTTCATATCTTTCTTTGTGATCAATTTGGGGAATTGAAAGTCAAATGAGAAATGACAAAATGTTAAGAGGGTTATAATTAGAAACTACAAGCTTTGTTTTCAGTGGTTTCTAGCTTCATTTAGTGTTATTTCAAGACTAGCAAGAACGGTTCATAGGACACTTCGGCATCATCAGTGTTCAATGCCTTTTGACAGAGTACAAAAATAAAAGGATAGGGTTTAATAAAGGATACATATGCAACCATCATGATTATGATTTCCTCTAATGAAATAACTAGTTAGTTATGACTTATGAGCATCCTTTCCAAAAAACAAAAAGTTAAGACTTATGAGCAGTATATCTATGCCTTTATTACTTCATTGAATCTTCTGATTCCATGGTAGCTTCTTCTAATTCATTATTGGGACCTTCAATAGTTCCTTATTTCTTGTGTTCCCAACTTTCTTGTAATCTATTCATAAGTCAAGGTGTCATCCACTTTCACCATCACTAGTTGAATTACATGCAATTTTGGTCATGGGCATATTTCTTGAGGTGCAAAATATAGAAAACGTCATATACACCGGCTAATTCAGTTGAGAGAAATTGTATCTTGCAAAACCAACATTGATTTATTACATATATAACTCCAGCACTGTGGGCTACTACATTTCTTACCACATATTACCTCATGGGGAGCCATCCCTGTGCAAAATATAGAAAACGTCATATACACCGGCTAATTCAGTTGAGAGAAATTGTATCTTGCAAAACCAACATTGATTTATTACATATATAACTCCAGCACTGTGGGCTACTACATTTCTTACCACACATCACCTCATGGGGAGCCATCCCTATATAAAGTAACTGCTCGTCCCAAAAACCTTTAAATCAACTTCAGGATTCCATATTATTTCCATTCGCTTGTTCATACCCAAATATCCTAGCATTTCATTTTAATTACCTATGTAAACAAATAAAACAATTCACCTTGCAACATGGAGCATGAATGATTATTCACTCTATCAACCCACTAACACATTCTTTTGAAAATGAAAATCCCTACTTTCTACTTCAAATTATTTGTGAATAAAAATGTCAGGTGACCTGATCAATTTTTCTAGTCTAATATGCACTTTTTTGGTTTTCCTAGACCAGAACCTGTAGTTTTATATACCTACCAGGCTACCACCCTCTTTGCCTTCTTTCTCTGTGCCAAAATGATCTTATCCTAGGAAATCAGTGCAAATGGAAGAAATATAAACACTTCATTCTCAGTTATAACCATTATATATTTTTTTTAAACCAAGTGAAACTATGAACTAAGTAACATCATACCATAAATTTTATAGCGTGCAATAGTTTGAACGAATGACCTAAAAATTTTAAGCTGATATTTACCAAAATGCTTAGGGAGTAGGTTTTTTTTTCTACCATCATAATCCTTAACTCCAATGCAAAGAACAATGTTTACCCTTCCTCTCCTCTGCTTACCCAAGTGACTGTGTTCTTCTATGAACATCCTAATTTCGAAAGAGAAATTAAGGTGACTTTCTATGAGGTGAAAACCTCAATTTTGACAAGGGAGACATATAAAAAGACAGCCCACCAAAGGCAATAATGGTTTTTTGTTTCCAGAGAAGGCAGGTTTACCCGACAATGCCAGCTGAACAGTAGTCTGTCTGTCATACAACTTGATAAGGCACAATGCAAGAAAAGATGCAATAAAATCAACTCCCTTCATCCCCTTTCTCTTGCTTCGTTTTGTTGTATGAATTTTCTTCTCTACTTGTTCACATATGCTGGAGGATCAACCTATCCATACACTGTTCTCATTCCTTGTGCTCAGCACACACAGAGCATAGGAATGGGGACACGACGAGTATTTGATAGGTGGCTATTGAGTAACTAGCTTGAAACTTCAATATTATAGTATATTAAAATCTTTGAAATCGGTATGTATTATCAAATAAAATTTATAAAGATTACAAAAATATAAATCAATACGTTAAAAGGCCAAGTGTACCTCAAAATAGCCCTTGTAAAGCTGGTAGTCGAAACAATGGAATCCCCGAGTCCTCTTTTCTAATACTGAAACAACACAAGTTACAATGGCATCCAACGATAAATCAAAACCAAACAATGGAGAGGGAGAAAATAAAAGAGGCAAAATCATCTCATAGTTACTTTAGTCGTTTAACAAAATAATGAAACTTGCATATAATTAAAAAATTAACTAGAGGTGCTTTAATCGTGAATAACAAAAATTTCAAAAGAGAATATAGCTACCATGCCCGAAAAGAAGTCAATAGAGAAACAAAAATATCATGTTAATGATGTTATATAGGGGATATTTCAATTTCCTGTCATATGAAAGCTGCACCATAACCTATGTTACCCAGACTCTTTGTTTCACCTCAAGTACCTGTGTCGGACACTCGAACCTTGGACATTGGTATGACACTTTGACACTTCATTTTGAACCAAAAGCATTTATATTTTTCATAAAATTGTCGTGTCTGACACTTTGACACATATCCTTATCCGATACTTCATACATTTTGACACATATCCTTATCCGATACTTCTAGCAGAATCCAAGTAACATAGACCATAACATGGTGCCTCAACAAAACTTAACATCCATTATATGCCACTGTATTTCTAGGTTACCACTTCTTCCATTATAGAAATTAAAGCCAATTTAGCTCTTGACATTATTCAATTCAGACAGCAAAGAATAATCTAAATGATATTTTAATCAACCACTTTTTTTTCGCAGAATAACATAAATTTGGTTCTAAAAAGGACATTTCAACAATAACATCATTTTTTTTTGGAAGAAACAATAACATCATTAACATAACCAAAATTGTCCATTCGGGCTGCAATGGTAGAAAAGCACAAAATAACATCCATTATATTACTGCAATGACAAGCTCAGACGCAATTCTTTTTTTTCCTTAAGTAAATGGACAGAAACAAAGGTCCAGATCATCAACATTTGGATTTTAATAGGTTGATGCCCTCTCCTGGGATACTTGAGGAGCTAACCCGGCTAATTAAACAAGGAAAAACAAAAGGGAGAAGACTAAACCACTGCACATATAGCCAGTTTCACTTTCTCAATAACAGGGAAAGCAGCACTCAGAAGTTCAGATTTAAATATCTTCAACATAGAAACCTCAAAGTAAAGCAGAGAAGCCAGCACAATCAAAATAAGAATTGAACTGCAAAAAGTTCAGGCAGGACATTAATAAATAAAATAAAGGTATTAACATACTTCCAATGGGATAATTGGATAATTTTACAGGGACTGCAGTTAAGAACTCAATGGAACTATGGAAGGATCAAAGCTTGTTGAGATCAGCTCTAGGTAAAAAAAAAAGGAAAAAATGAAATCGTCCAATTTTATATTCCAGTTTTCACACCTAAATCCTAATTTTTCACTTCTGAAGATAAGTTTCACCATACGATCAACAGAAATCGTAAATCAAATCAACATAAGTAAGATCAAACAACAAAAAGTCAAAAACAAAGAGAAACATGGAGATCAACATATTCAACAAGCTAAGAGAATGACAAACACAGATCACCATTATATGCTGGCACTATAAACATTCCAGATAAAACCAAACACATAAACAATACTTAATTACTTACCTTCAGTGTGATGAATCCTGTCATCATCAACAATCCAGGTACCCAATTAAAGCAGCCACTTCAAGAATCAAATCCAATTAATTAAAAAAACATTAATACATGACACAAAAAATTAACGAAGTCCTGCAGCCATCCTGATTTCACTTCTCCAAGACAATTTACCAAGCTATCCTGTAAGAGATAAAAACCGCATTCCAGCACTCACCTGAAAGAGAAATTTTGTATTATGCGTCAATGTGTTAGTTTCTTCTGTCTACCTCCACCATCTTCTTTTTTCCCAGCACTTTGAAGGAGGGCGACCAGGATTTTTTCACAGGAGATCAAACACAAGTAGAATTACAAAATTATGGTTTATATACAGAAGAGTTCAGGCTTTACCCAGCTTTATCTCATAAATGTACGAAAATTAACATCAGGAAATTATTAATCATAGCATGATAATCTACAAAAGAGGATTCTAAACAAAAGAGAAAGGCCTGATGATCAAATCCCTGCAAATTACATACTAGATACTGGCAGCCTAGAAAAGGCTTTGAGAAAATCCTGGCTGCTCTACATACATCACAACTAAACTACCTGCATACCAAAAAAAAAAAAAAGGCAAAAGGGTACAAATGAGGGGCTTTGGATTGGAATTTGGCTTCCGTTCTGCTAAGAAGGCTTAGCCTTTTCATCCCCACCAACATTTAGAATGGGCAGTGTACTTAGAAACTCGTCAAGACCTTCAAAAAATGCAATATTTTCAATCCCATCTTCCTCGCCATTTACGGCACTCACTGTTGCGGCATGCTCTTCACCGTCATTGTTGAATTCTACATTCAAATCTAACCTCCCCACGTCCTTCACACTTCTCCTAGTTTGCTTCCTCATATGGGAATGGGAAGCAGGAACAGCCTTGCTTGAATTGGATTTGTCCCCAGCACCAGCAGCCAAACTGAAAACAACTTGCACACTGGACCCATCCTCCAAATTCTCACCGCCGACAGACACTCCGCCGCCACTAGCTACATTTTGGTTCACCTGCTTTGCCACATTAACTTTGGGCCGCCTTCCTCTCTTACGCCCCTTAACATTCACTCTTCTCCTCCTCTTCTTCTTCTTAGTCTTATCAAGGGGGTCATGGGTTCTCCAATCACCATCTGATGAATCATAATCACTAGTTTCTGAAAGCTCAAGCAAATCCTCCTCCTCATCATCTATGTAAACCCTAGGGGTACTCTTGTTCACCACATTTTTCGGCCCACAAGCATTGCCATCACTATTATCAAACCATTGAAAACCTCCACCCCCATTGGCAGCCGGGCTAGCAAACATTGGCGAAAATGGTACCCAATTAGACGACCCATTCATGTTCGTAGCTTGATTTTGCTTCTTCCAAGCCGTCATCGAAAACCCTAATGGGAAAAATCCCCAACAACAGAACGAGTTCTCCTTACCCTTATTCTCCTCCTTCTCCTTACCCTTTTTCTCCTTGTTTCCCTCACCACCACCATTTTTAGAACTAATTGGAGGCGGGTTTGGAATCTGTACAGCATGAAACCCTTTCCTACAATTCTGACACCTAAGAGCGCAATCTTGATACACCTTCTGATACTCAAATATGTATAAACAGTAAGGGCAAGCTGTCCAGAAACTTTCTACCTCTTCTACAACATCCTCCTCTTCTTCAGCCTCAGCCTCCTCAACAACAGCATTACCACTAATACCATTAACATTAACATTCACATTCACAGCATTATTATTATCATTAATTGTAGCAGCAGTATTGATTGGGACATTCCCAGCGTTACCATCAACAACAGTCGTGGCCGCAACTGTCACTCTCCCTGACGACATCGGCGATGACATAGGCGACGACATAGGCACCGCCCTCGCCACCGTAGCTTGCGTCGGTAACGGCATCGACCTCGCCCCCGTCGTTTGCGTCGGTATCGGTACTGCTCTTGACACCGTAGTTTGTGTCGGTATCATCGGAGTCGCTTGCGTCACTCCTCTCACCCCTCCCCCTCCTCCTCCGCCTCCTTTACTAGGCGTTGGGTCCCGCATCTGCCACTGCGGCGGAAGTTGCTGTTGCGTGACCTGCGGCGGGGGAACTTGCTGCTGCGTGACTTGCGACATAAACTCCCTCTGATTAATCTGCTGTTGCTGCTGCTCATGCTGCTGCCGCCACATCGGCTGCTGCTGCGGCTGCTGCTGTTGCTGTTGGGGTGGCTGCTGCTGCTGCGAGAGCTGCTGCGGCTGCGGTTGAAAAAACTGAAAAGTATTCAATTGACCGCCACCACCACCACCACTACCACTACTTCCACCACCACCGCCGGCGCCTCCAGAAACAGTAGCAGGAGGGTGAGGCGGCGGAGGATGCTGCTGCTCGTGATGCTGAGGCTGCTGCAGAAACAAAGCAAGCTCGTTGTCAAACAACCACTTCTTAGTAGGATCAGAGAGCACAGACCAAGCATCCATAACAAGCTGCAAAGCATAATCAGCGAAAGGAAAAGAATTCCTCTCAGGATTCAAGCAAAACACAAGACGGCGATAATGGTCAGCGATCAAGTCAGGGTCACGAACAAGCTTGGGAAGTTGAAGGATTGAATACCAATCTGGCTGTTGACTTGCGTTCACGCGCTTTTCACCGGCTAAAACCGTATCAACTATCGCCAGTATTTGCTCCGATACACCGTTGTTCGGGTCTGCGTCACGCGCTCGGATCGCAAACGTCTTACTCCCTATCAAGTCACGCGCCGCCATTAACTTCGCCGCTATACCTAACCACCGCTCTGCCTCCGCCCTCTGCGTTTCTGGATCCATTTTCCTTTTCCTTTTTCCCTTTTTTTCCCTCTATCTTTTGATTTTTGTGGTTTCTTCCTGATTTTGATTTGGGGGTTTTTTTTTTTTTTTTGGGGTTTTTTTTTTTTTGGGTTTTGGGGATGGTGAAGGATTGAGTGAGTGAAGAAGCAGGAGTTGGGGGTTTAACGGAGAAACAAGGGATTTACATTGAGGTTTTTTTTACCATTTTTTGTCGTTTTGTTTTTTGAGTTGGGGAGATTGGTGGGTGAGAGCGTATGAATGAGGGTATTACTGTAATTTTAATTATCTTAAAGAAAAAAATAATTACTGTTAGTAGCAGTCTAACAGTGATTAGTCAGTGGAGTAATTAGACGACTAGTTCAGTAGTTATTGCCCTTATTGGTTTGCTATTTTTCCTAACTTATTTTTTATCTTTCCTTTTTTTTTTTTTTTCTGTTGTTTGTTTATATGGTACTTGAAAAACAAAAAATCACAATAGTAAAAAGGGAAATTTTCAGTGGTATACCCGAGCTTTTTCGAAATTCCACTGGTATACCCGAGTTTATTTTAATCTCAGTGGTATACCTGAAACTATGTCTAATTCCCATCCGTTACATTTAGAAGGTATATTCCGCTAAATGTAATGGAATATACCTATTTTAAGGTTAGATTTAACTTTGGTTAACAATTTTTTTTAATTTCTTTAAAAAAAATAAAATTTAAAACTAATAATATATTAAATTAATGGGTTTTTGCAAAAAAATGATCCGATTGCCCCCAATTTGCGTTCCTGATTCGCATCGATTTGTGCGCATTGATCTACGTGAAAAAAAATAGTCCGCTCATGGTTTTACGGGTCACTTTTATCTTTACAGGATCCGATTTGAGGTGGGATTTTGCAAAAAAATGATCCGTTTGCCCCCAATTTGCGTTCCCAATTCGCCTCGTTTTGCACGCATTGATCTACATGAAAAAAATAGTTTGCTGAAGGTTTTACGGGTCATTTTTACACTTAAGGGGTCTGATTTGAGGTCGGATTTTGCAAAAAATGATCCGATTGCCCCCCAATTTGCGTTCCCGATTTGCCTCGTTTTGCGCGCATTGATTTATGTAGAAAAAAATAGTCCGCTCAAGGTTTTACGAGTCATTTTTATCCTTAAGGGTTCCGATTTGAGGTCGGATTTTGCAAAAAATGATCCGATTGCCCCCAATTTGTGGTTGTTTTTCCTTTATTTTTTTTTTGTTCTTTTTTTTCAATTTATTAACCATGATTAGTGTTTTTAACAAGTTTTAACCAAAAAGGTTACTTTTGGAAATTATGTTTAACATTAGGTACACCTCTGAGATTAAAAAAAACTCGGGTATCTCCAGTGGGATTTCCAAAAAGTTCGGGTATACCACTGGGAATTTCCCTAGTAAAAATTAAAAAAAGGGATTTGCTATACATAGCCCTAAGGGCTATGCATAAGAATTAACAAATGTATTAAAAGTTGAAAGGGAAATTATCAATGGTAACCTTCAAATTTTGCACTTTATTAATGGTAACCTTGTATTATTTGAATTATAAAAAATGACCCACTATTATTAGCCCTTTTTTAACCGTGACTACAATCACCATTTT
Organism: Salicornia ramosissima; assembly: GCA_951394345.1. Classification (NCBI taxonomy): domain Eukaryota; kingdom Viridiplantae; phylum Streptophyta; class Magnoliopsida; order Caryophyllales; family Amaranthaceae; genus Salicornia; species Salicornia ramosissima. The sequence goes on along the minus strand of OX596233.1, from coordinate 43,394,858 downwards.
TACGTTAAATAGGGGTATGTTGGAGGGTTTACCACTTAAACATGATTAAGTCTTTATAAATGTATGTATGCCTTTTTCTCTTCCCTAAAACCTTAGCTTCTTCATCTTTCATCCCCTTATCATTTCTATGTCATCTCTGTCATCTCCTCAATTTCTCTTTCATTTCTTTTTCATTTCTTCTCTCAATTTCGTCCCCTTCTCTGTCATCTCTCTCATTTCCTTCATAAAAATGACGACTTCCAGAGCATCCTCTTTAACGAGTAGAAGGCGACTCGAAGATGAAAGTGATGAAAATTGGGTGAAGTTGAAGAAGTGCAACTGTGAAGATCTCCAATTTTTGGACATCAAATTTTTGGACATCAAATCGACATTCAACTCCAATTCCAAAGACATTTTTTTTTTCAAAACCCAAAAATATGTACAAAAACCGACCCACAATTCACATCATTCTTCCAAACCCCACAATTCTAGAAGAACACCAAACCCAAAATTCGATTAAAACTACAGCATTTAGACCCACAATTCACATCATTCTTTCATTCAAAAGAATTGTGAAAATAAAGGAAAGAAAACTAACCTGAATCGAGCATCTGCAGGCAGAGATGGATTGGGTTCAACAGCCCTAAAAACAGAGGACTGAGAAAAAAAAAAACCTTCGATTTTTGTTTTTTGGGTTTAGTTGCTTGCCTTCGATTTTTTTTTTTTGGGTTTTTGGGATATGCTGGCTTTTTAAAAAAAATAAATAAATTAACCCATGGTCAGCTTTAACAACCCCTTTTTAACACTAAACTAACAGAAAATGCTAATTATAGTCACGGTTAAAAAATGACTAATAATAGTGGATCATTTTTGATAATTCAAATAACACAAGTTTACCATTGATAAAGTGCAAAACTTGAAAGTTACCATTGATCATTTCCCAAGTTGAAATTTGCATTTAATATGTGTAAAAAATTCATTGAAAAGTGTAATAAATATATTTTATTTATTATATGAAAATTTCAAATTAATTAATGCATTTGCTAATTTTTATGCAAATCCCTTATGGCTATAAATCGCAAAACCCTTAAAAAAATATATGAAAAAGGGTAAAATACACGTATATTTACTCCATTTCTATATCCGCAAAGAATTCATAACTCAACTTCCCAGTTCCCACCCCCCAACCATGAATCAATAGTCTACAACTTTAACCCAAAAAAATAATCTACAACTTTGGAACATGGCAAAACCTTGTTGTCTTCCTTTCAAAAAAAAAAAAAAAAGTTATTGTCAACTATTAATAAGTGTTCGTTTACATTATTTGAATAGAGATGAATTGAATTGAACTGAACTGAACTTAATAGGGATGAACTGAACTTAATAGAGTGTATTAATTGAACTGAACTGAACTTAATAGAAATGAACTAAACTGAATTTAATCTGAAGTAAACAAGCCCTAACTATTGACTAAATAATGGTTCTACATTTTTTAAAATAAATTCTCATTGATATTCATAATTTATATTTTTTTGGCTTTCATATTAATTGCAACTGCTTACCCATGTATAATTTATATTTGTAATTTCTTTAGTTGTGTTTTATCAAAAATTATAAAAATTAGATAATAGTAAAGTATATATTGAGACGATTCAAAAGATTATCTACATGATTATATTTGTTTACATATATAAAGCACAAAAAATCAATTATATAGGTGATTATGAATAGTACTCAAATTGGTAACGTTGCAGTTATATTGGAGCGGAGGATGTACAAAGTAAGTTTCCTTACTAACCTTCAGGCATTACACTTAGGTAACACTGTAATACTTTGTTTGGACTAACTTGATATAAATGGAGTGGAATTAAATTGAATTAAGTTAAGTGGTATACTCATCCAAAATTGAACTGACCTGAATCCAAAAGAACATGGTGTAATATAGTTTGGTTGATCATGTAGTAATTTAAACATCATGGGAGTTTATTTATTACCCATACTAGCTGGAATGACAATCGATTTTTGACTCGACCCTGATCCTAATGGATCAGGATCCTTAAATATTATACCTGGATGGATATGGGTCAAATCCAAATCTATACATAACATATGGAAATGGGTCTAGCCTTCAGACCTATACTCGAATCCGTACTCGTTTTTAAATTATAATGAAAAAATAACATGAATAATTCCACCTTTTAGTCATTCTTTTCATTATGGCCCCAAATTTGAATATTCTCATAATGGTTCAACCTGTAGATAATTTTCTCATTTTGGTCCAATATCATGTTGGAGTTGAAAAGAACCGGTAAAGAAAATTAATTACTTATAACAAAAAGGTTTATTATTAATGAATTTTAATAAAATAAAATAAAAACTTAATTGTGGCCTCTGTAAAATTTTGAACTATTATGAGAATATCCAAAGTTGGGTACAAAATGAACAGAATGCATAAAGGCAGGATTGTTCCCGTTGATCTTTCCAATTATTAAAAAAATTAGTAAAATATAGATTAGGGTGTGTTTGATTCAACTTATATAAGCACTTTTGTGCTTATTTTCAGAAAATTCAAATCAGGTCAGACCAGATCAGAAAAATTCAGATCAGATAAAAAAATATCAGATCAGATCATCATTTTGTTATTTGTTCCTTATAACTCAATTAATATTATTTCTCTTAACAAATAATAATGAATAGTGTTATATAATTATAATATTATGCATACTAATGATTAATTATATATTTTTATTTTTTTTATAACTCAATTAATATTATTATTTTTTCTTTACATGTATTTTCATTTTCATTTTTATTTTATTTTTATTTTTTAATCTTTATTTTATTTTTAGTTTTTTAGTTTTTATTTTTATTTTTTTATTTTTTCATTTTTTCATTTTTTCATTTTTTCATTTTTTTATTTTTTCTTTTTCTTTTTATTATTATTTTTTTTATTTCTATTTTTATTTTTATTTTTATTACTATTTTTATTTCTATTTTAAACAATATTAATAATAGTTTACATTTATAATAATGTACAATTAAATTTCACCAAAGATCAGATCAGATCAGATCAAAAAAATTCAGATCAGATCAAAAAAATTCAGACGAATCAAACGCACCCTAAAGAATTAAAGTTAAAGCTTGTTCGATGTTCACCCATTGTATTATGTACTCTCATCACAAATAATGAATGAACTTATATACTTAATTTAATTTTTTCTGAAGGGAACTTATATGCTTAATTTAATTATTTTTTTGAAGGGAGCTTATATGCTTAATTAATTCAAAAATAAAAGTAAGAATTACATTACAACCCCGCTGTACTAAAGTTTGATTAATTGGTAAATAGGTTGATTAAATATTTAATGTTAGTTTGAAGTAATTGTTGCTAATTTACTCAAATACGACAGAACAATTAGTTAAATTAATCAAACTCATAACTCATCTAGGACATGTTTGCGAGCCGCTGTGTATGGAACTACTCCTCTGTCCCAATTTATTTACCCCAGTTTGACTTTAGACATTGTTCACATGTGAACTTTGACTTTATTTAATTTAATAAACGTAAGAAAAAACATAATCATGATGTATCTAATTTAATTTGCCTCAACATGTACTTTTCAAAAATATAATTTTTATAATTTTTTATTATATATAGTTTAAGAAAAGAGGGATATGACAACGCCACTTAAAGCAACAGTATTTTATGTGTTGCTATAGGTGTGTTTTGGTAGCAGTTTTTAAGTTTGATTTTTTTGTTTGGGAAAGTGTTGCCATATTAAAATTGTTGCAGCACTTTTTTGGTAATTGATAAGAGCCAAATCTTTAGCAATAATTATAACTATATTTAGCTTAGCTTTAACCTCTTTAATAACCAAATAAAATAAAAACATAACACAATGAAAAAAATTGAGTAAGTGCCAAATTTCCCTCCTACCCTAGTTTTCCAATTTTATTATTTTTAACTTTCTCCTAATTAATTTGCTCAACTAAAAAACAAATCATTCTAAATATTTGTCATTCTAATATTCAGAATGATTTAAAAAAAAAATCAATGAATAGCAAAACCCCTTTTGCATTTCGTCATTCTTCAATACTAAAAAAACCCTCAATCCACTAGTAGAAAAATCGACATATACTACACATTGGATGCGGTTCTTTTGGAATCACAACCATAAATACTGAAAATATTGAAAAAACTATACACTACTTATAGTTGCGGAGTAAAAAACCGCAGCCATAAGTACTTGTTGATGCGGTTCACAAAAAACGCACCCATAAGTACCTATGGCTGCGGTTCCTTATCTTATGGTTGCGTGTTTTGGAACCGTAGCCATAGGCTAGCTAGGATACATGAATACTTCAATTAGGTAGCCGTACCCGTGTCAGATACCTATACGATACCGATACTTCATGGATACCCGATACTTCACTCTGTTTTTTATTATATTTTACAAAAATATTTTACCTTATTTTAGTTATTTTTTCCGTCTTTCTTTTATTCTTTGAAAAGGGATTTATCATTTTGCTTGATTATTTTTGTTTTTACAACTATAATTTCCAGGTTACATTGAAAATTTTCATATTTTTATATATTTTATTCATTATTTTCTTATTTGTACCCATATCCTTAATTTTAAAAGCGACGTATTTCATACCCATTTTGTACCCATTCTCGAACCCGTACCCGTATCCATGCAACCTAGGCCATAGGTACCTTATTTTCAAAAAAAAAAATTAAATACAAGTAAAAGGCATCCTAATCTAACTCACGCCCATCCATTTCAATTCACTCGCACAACATTTTAAAAAAAATACACGACGCCATCCCCTTTCTGTCGCCCTGCCCACTACCGCTGTGACGACCCGACTCGCTTAAACCGGCGCGGAAGAAACCAACGAGTCGAATTGTCGATCTAACAAACAAACTTACTTAAAATTGAAAATAAAACCTCAAATTATTATTACTATAACCCAAAAGTACAACACCCACAAGTTTGTACAATACTAAACCCAAAAGTAGTCAATATTAGAAAGTAACTCCAAATACTATCAGAGTTAGAATGTACGGAATACATAAACTAAACGTCCAAACTAGAAACAAAATACAATCTAAAATAGGAAAACAACGGCACTCGCCCAACCCAAAGCTAAGCAACACCGTCATCATCAGAGTTACCTGAAAAATTAACAACAATCCACTGTCAGTGGCGAGTAACATAACAGTCCCACCCTAACATGGATACACATAATCATAGAACAAATCAAACCAAAACACATCAGACTAAACATCCAACATGCGACATAATCAATACAATAACAATAACGTAAAACTGACCAACTTAAATCATTCTAACTTATATTGTTAAGAATCTTTGTCGCTACCATTTACATTTTAGACTGGACTATGCACTTACGAACGCTTCTTACTCGAACGAACTTTCCTACTATGCCAGGAATGAGAATCTTACTCCCAAACCCATGAACCCCATCTTACGGAAATTCATATCAAAAGACAACATAGCAAGTATACACTATCCCAATACCGCGGTTAGGATAGGGGCAACGTCTTAACCCAAGTCTTAGAATTTTACTCTAAGATTAGGTGTCTAAAAGTAAACTTAAGCTATCCTTTACTTACTTACATCATTGTTATTCTCAAGGTCGCTTCTTACGCCTTTTCTTGAGTCTAACCATAAACAATTACTACTTCTTTAACCAAACTTTACCAAATCTTTAACTTTCTTTAAACCTTTGTTTAAACTTCTTAAAACTTTCTTTAGAAAACTTTGCTAAACTTTGCTTATCTTTAAATAAAACTTCAAAAGACATCAATAAACTTTGCACTTTAAAGATCCTATGACTAACTTCAAGATTTCAAGATTCAATCAAGAACTCATAAAGAACTCAAAGAACTCATTAAGAACCCATCAAGAACTCATCAAGAACTCATCAAAAACTCAACAAGAACTCAACTTCAAACATAAGCCATACGAAAATCCCATCAAAACATGCATGAAAACTTAGCAAATTATCATGAAATCAATACCCAAATCCACCCTTAAAATCACGCATGAAATGGCCAAACATTCATCCAACATGATCACTTAATCTATCCTATAATCATAGTATATAAATTAAGGTAAGAAAGTATGTTACCTTATTGAAGATCAAGCAAATTAACACACAAAACTTGCTGCCCGGAAAACCCAAAATACACGGCCCTATCACACGCACAACACAGCACGGCTTGCACGAACACGACACCACCATGGCTTCAACACGGCACCACCACGGCTTGCACGACTACCACTGCACGGCCACCACGAACCAACACGGTCCTGCACACGAACCACACGGACCACCCACGAACTTGAACCCAAACGAACAAACCCCAAAACCAAACCCGAACTAGAAGTCCTGATTGAAAAATATGGAGATTGTTGTGTTTAAAGTTACTTAAAGATCCATAGCAATTTAATCTTTAAGTTTTGGAAGTGATTGGATGATGAACAATGGTTGGGTGTTCATAGCCAAAAATGGCATGTGGAATTAAGGTAAGGGAGAGTGTTTGGCTTTTGATTGTGGCAAATGATGATCAAAGGTGTTTAAGATGGCAAATGAACTCTTAAGCCTTACTAACCCTTCTATTTATAGAAGTGGTTTAAGGTGTGAACATGAAGCAAGTGGAAAATTAGGCCACTAACAATAGGGGGCCGGTTATGACATGACATGAAGGGGCTTTTGGTGATCAATTGGGCTAATTGCACTCATTCATGACTAATCATGCCTAATTAGCATTTGGCCCAAAAATTAATCAACTAATTAGAAAATTAAATAATTAAATTCTAATTAATTAAATTAATAATAAAATAAATAATAAATCAACCAAAAATAGAAATAATCGAAATTATTCAAATAAAATAAAAATAAATAGTCCAAATAAATTTTGGACCATACATAAAATATCATAAATACACAAATAAATCAACGACAGAAATACCTATAAATCTGGGTCGTTACAACCGCCACCGAGTGGCCCAGCCCACTACCGCCAGTCCGCCACCACCAGTTTGAAGCCCCCCGCTGCCGTCCTCACCCCCTGTGAACCCAGCCTGAATTTGCGTGGCCTTGTGAACCGAACTTGAATTCGCCCAGGCAAACCCTAAATCCTCATGTGGCCCTGTGAACCCATCCTTCTTCGCCCAGCCCACTACCGCCACCGCATGGCCCAGCCCACTACCGCCACCACTAGTTTGAAGCCCCCCGTTGCCGTCCTCACCCCCTGTGTTGCGTGGCCTTGTGAAACCAACTTGAATTCACCCAGGCAAACCCTAAAACCTCACGTGGCCCTATGAATCCAGCCTTCTTCGCCCACCACCGCCATCACCTATTGCTGCTTCAAGGGCGATTCCAGACCAACGTTGTCCTCAATCATTGCTGCTTCAAGTCGGCGATTCCAGACCAACGTCCTCAATCACTGTTGCTTCAATTCAGCGATTCCAGACCAACGTCCTCAATCACTGCTGCTACTGCTTCCAATCGCAATTCTTCTTGTTGATGATTATTGAATTCGTCTAGAACAAGGTAAGTGATATTGATTTATGGTTTGTTTATTTAATTTATTGGATATAAATGCTATAATTCAATAATTATTCAATTTTCATCTGCTGATGTTGTTTTTTTGTGAAATTAATCTCAATTGTTAGTTGTTGGTTTTCGATTAAGGTGTGAATTTTCATCTGATTTTTTCGATTTTCATTGTTGTTGTTGTTTCTTGTGAAATTAATCTCAATTGTGAGTTGTTATGGTGGCGATGGAATTTGGAAATCTAATTGTCTAATTTATATCATGTGTTTTGTGTTTAGTTTTGAAGGTGCTGCCGCAAGTTGTTCCATCCGTTACTCCAGATGATGCAAGCAGAATCTTTGGTGAATCGTGAGAAAATGGTGTTGTAGTAGTTTGTAGTCACCGTGAAGGTATCTTATTCTATGTCATTCTAGTATTCCTCATGATTTTCTTGTCCCTTTATTTGTTTTTTCTTCAAGCCTTAACAAACTAATTAGGGTTTATTAGTGATAATGTTGAGCTATGTATATCAAGTCAAATTAAATGTCATATGGTTTAAGCAATGTCTCTTTATTGATTAATGTTGGGCCATTTGGGCACTTTATGTACGTTTCTATCATGGAGTGAATACTAATATTTACCTTCAAACTTGCTTTTATTCAAATGTGGGAGCTGCCTTTTAAATATGTAATTTTAGATTAAAGGTGCACTGGTTTTCGGTTACTGATATGGGTTGCTGCATAATGCTCTTGTTTTTGGGACTTAGTCGTTTGTGTTCAATCCTAGAGATTTAGGATGCTGTTTGAATAGATTTGTGTAAAACTTTTGTGTCAAAACCACCTTATGCTTCTCCTCTGACTATGAGGTGAAGGATAGTGATGGTCTAGGAAGCACGGGGACATGCTTTTTTTGCAGAGTTGCTAAACAATTTGCAGAGTTGCTTTACCTTAGTAGTGTTTATTACCAATAAATAATAATATCCATTTATTTAACTCTTTTTTTCTTTTTTAATTTCTAGCAATTTCCTTAGTACATATTTTAATCAGTTTTCTTTTGTTTCATTACAGGATGAAGAGAAGATTAACAAGGTTTAAATATGAGAAATTCTATTGGAATTGGGTTGTGTAAATAATGATTTAGGTTTTGATGATATGACTTTCAGTCATTTTTTGGAATTATATCTAGGTTATTTTAGATTTGAAACTTTGTCACTAGCTACAAAAAATGGATGTAATGGATGAAAATGTTATCATTCTTTATATAAAGCTTGTTTCTTTGCACTCACTCTGATTATTTATGAGTGCATTTGAAATAGATTGGTTTATTTTATTTTATTTTATTATAGTATTTTTGTAAAATAATACTTGGAATTGGATTTATCTTAATAGCTTGTGAGCAATGCAAAAGTATTTAAACGTTGTTACCATAACCGTTGCCAAAATACTAACCATTACCACAAAAAAATTATTTCAACCATTACTATATGTTACAAAAAGTGTTGCCTTAACTTGGAGTAAAGTTGTTGCCTAAACATTTATCTGTTGCAAAAAATTTAAATATAATCGTTGCTATAAATTGATAAAGTGTAGCCATAGTTTGGTAATTAACTGTTGTCTAAAGTTTCTAAGTGTTTCCTTAACTTCAGATATAAGTGTTTCTTAAAGTCAAAAGCGTTGCTAAATAAAAGTGTTGCTAAAGATATGTATGGCAACAGTATTTCTAAAAGTGTTGCCTTATGCAAAAAAAAAATGTTGCAAGAAGGTTTTAGCAACGCCATCTATTGGTAGCGGTTTTTAAACCGTTGCCATAGGGCTTTAGTAACAAAAAGAAGGGCTATAGCAACATTTTTTGGTTCTTGCTATAATGCTTCTACCTTGTAGTTTATAAAGATATTTTTATTTAAAGTTGTGTCATGGGAGATGTGAAAAAGAGAATGTAGCAAGTAAATTGGGACGGAGGGAGTATCATTTACAGCCTCGAAGGAACCGGAGTATCTAGGTGGAGCTGGATATGATTGGTAAATATTGGACTTATTTTTCGCCTTCTTTTCACTTGTCATTCAGGTCTTTTATAACTATTTCTGTTAGTAATAGTGGTGATATGATTGGTAAATATTGGACTTATTTTTGTTACTATTTTGGTTAGAGTCGAAGAGCTCTTCGAGTTGGATCTGTATCTAGTCGTGACTTGTCATTCAGGTCTTTTATAACTATTTTTATTTTATAATTAGTAATTGAAAAGGACAAAAAAAACCTAGACTTATTTTTTGTTAGAGCCTTAAAGAGTTAGAGAAGCCTTAGAGAGTTATGGGCTTAAACGACTAGATAAGCCCCAAGACAAACAAAAGGCATAACTTTAATAAAGTAGTACGCCAAGTAAAAAGTATGAAATTAAATATTTCATAACAAATAAAAAATTACGGTTTACGATTTGGTACGGTTCCAAAATTTACCAATCTGATTGGTAAATATTGGACTTATTTTTCACCGAGTCATGGTGGTGATATGATTGGTAAATATTGGTAAAAATAGTTATAACTAGTCACGTAGCGTCGAAGAGCTTCCCCATCTCGCGGATCCAACTCTCCAACGTCGTAGGGTCGACAACCCCATCATAAGTCGGTGGTCGATGACGAGCGATACGATCAAACGTCGACTGTGATCTCGATGGCTGACGACTATGGTGCGCTAACGTAAAAATCACTTCCTCGAGCGCTCGTAATCTCTGTCGTCCCGAACTTGTCCGGCGAGGTGTGGACATGCTGAAATCATCGCAAGAAAAAGACAAACAAGAGAAGCGATGTCAGTAAAAAATCCACACTTAAGTCAAGCACACAAATAAAAAGAAAAATAGGAAAAAGAGTCTTATCCCGGATTCTTCTACCCGACGCTCTTCTCCCTTAAACTTATTCTAAATTGGGTTTATCACTCGGGAATGGTAAAGCTCTCAACTCCCGGGTTTTACTCAAGTCCTAAAACTTCACTTAAGGTTTTAACCTATTCGGCTCTGATACCAACTGTGACGACCCGACTCGCTTAAACCGGCGCGGAAGAAACCGACGAGTCGAATTGTCGATCTAACAAACAAACTTACTTAAAATTTAAAACAAAACCTCAAAATTATTATTACTAAATCCCAAAAGTACAACACCTACAATATTGTACGATACTAAACCCAAAGTAATCAATACTAAAAATTAACTCCAAACACTATCGGAGTTAGAATATACGGAATACATATACTAAACGTCCAAACTAGAAACGAAATACAATCTAAGCAAATAAAGAACCAACGTCACTCGCCCAACCCAAAGCTAAGCAGCACCGTCATCATCAGAGTTACCTGAAAAATTAACAACAATCCACTGTCAGTAGCGAGTAACATAACAGTCCCACCCTAACATGGATACACATAATCATAGAATAAACCAAACAAACACGTCAGGCAAAACATACCAACATGCGACACAACCATCATAATAACAAATCACAATAATAACATAAACTTAACCAACTTTAATTATCCAAACTTATCATTACTTAATCTTTGTTGTTACCATTTACATTTTAGACCGGACTATGCTCGTACGCACGCATCTTACGCGAACGAACTTTCCTACTATGTCAGGAATGAGAATCTTACTCCCAAACCCATGAACCCCATCTTACGCAAAAAAAAACATAGACAACATAGCAAGTATACACTATCCCAATACCGCGGTTAGGATAGGGGCAACATCTTAACCCAAGTCTTAGAATCTTACTCCAAGATTAGGCGTCTAAAAGTAAACTTAAGCTAATCCTTCCTTCTTACATCTTTGTTATTCTCAAGATCGCTTCTTACACATTTTCTTGAGTCTAACCATGTACATTATCATAATCTTTATACTTCTTTAATCAATCTTTATCATTTCTTTATCTTTCTTTAAACTTTTTTTTTAACTTCCTTTAGTAGACTTACTAATCTTTAAATAAACTTAACACTCAAAGATTACATGAACTATTTCAAGATTCCAAGATTCAATAAAGAACTCATCAAGACTACCAAGAACTCATCAAGAACTCAACAAGAACTCAATAAGAACTCAATCAACACACGCATAACTTCAACAACATTTCATCAATTTCCATGCATCAAAACTTCACATGAAACATACAAAAACATGATCAAACATAAGATTAACATTGGACATAACAACACGCATGAAAACCCAACAAAATATCATAAAAAGAACACTCAAATCAGCCCTATAATTCACACATGAAATGGCCAACAATCATCAACAAACCATCCTAATATGATCATTTAATCTACCCTATAACCATAGTATACAAATTAAGGTATAAAAGTATGTTACCTTAATTACTTGAGTGCAATCAATTAGCAAAAACTTGCTGCCCGGAAAACCCAAACCACACGGCCCAACTGTAACGCCCCGGATTTTGGGCTATTTTCTTGGTTATTTTATTTGTAATTATTTTATTTTTTGTGCATGGTCTAAATTTATTTGGACTATTTTTATTGCTTGAATGTAACCATTTTATTTTATGGTTTATTATTTCTTAATTTTATTTTATTTTAATTAATTAGAATTTTATTATTTAATTTTCTAATTAATTAATTTTAGGTCAAGTGCGAGTTTAATCATGATTAGTCATGAATTAGTGCAAGTGGCCCAAGTGATCGTTTTGGCCCATTTTCATAGCCCATGGCCGCCCCCCCCCCCCCCCCCCCCCGGGATTATGTGGCAAATTTTGCCACTTGCTACATGTTCACACCTTAACTAACTTCTATATATAGAGGAGTTAGTAAGGCCTTAAGACCATTTTTGCTCATTTAATCACCCTTGCCATCAAGTTTAATCCTTCATTCACCCTATTCCACATGCCTATTTTGGCTTGATGAACCCAAAACTTTGTGCATCATCTTTTCAAACCCAAACTTAAAGATTCAACTTCCATTGATCTTTAAGTATCAAAACACAAACTAAACCCCAATTGTTTCATTCAAGATCACGAGTTCGAGTTGGTTTTGGGCTTTGGTTCGTGTGGGTCGGCTCGTGCATGGTGTCGTGTGGGTGGACGTGTGGTGCTGCGTGGTGATCAAGTGTGCACGGTAGTTCGTGGCGAAGGCCGTGCAGTGTGACCGTGCAAGTGGTGAAGCCGTGCCGTGTTCGTGTATAACCGGGGGGTGCACCGTGTTGCTTGGACGTGTAATTTGGGTTTCCGGGCAGCAACTTTTTGGTTATCATTTGTGTAATCTTTGTTAAGGTAACATACTTTCCGTATCCTAATGTGTATACTATGTTAATAGGGTAGATTAAGTGATCAGATTGGGATAGTTTGATGATGATTATGGCTATTTTATGCGTGTATTTTTGGTTGAATTGGGGTGATGTTTTTGTGATATTCATGTCTTGATTCTATGTGTTATATGATTAATTATGACTAGTTTCATATTGATTATGTTTAAGCTTAATTCGTGAAGTTTTGATGATCATAAGTTGGTTCTTTAAGAGTTCTTGGTTGAGTCTTGGTTAAAGAAAGTTAAGATAAGATTAAAGAAGTTAGATGAGGTTCAAAGAAAGTTAAAAAAAGTTAAAGGAATGATTAAGATTGTTTAAGGAAGTGGTATGTTTATGGTTAGACTCAAGAAAAGGCAAAGAAAAGGCAATCTTGAGGATAACTTCGTTTGTTTACATGTTAGTCTTAAGTCAAGGCGTAAGATGCAACTTAAGATTAACTAAGAATGTAAATAAAAAGATTAAAGATTAAAGATTAAATGATTAGCTTGATTTTACTATTAGACACCTAACCTTAGAGTAAGATTCTAAGGCTTGGGTTAAGACGCTGCCCCTATCCTGTCCGCGGTACTGGGATAGTTGGTGATCTAACTATGTCGTATTCGGATATGGATTTCCAGTAAGATTGGTTTCATGGGGTTGGGATCAATCCTGGCATAGTAGAAAGTTCGTTCGCATAAGATGCGTTCATACGTGCATAGTCCGGTCTGATATGTAAATGATTGCGCCAAAGATTTAGTAAAGATAAGTTTGAAGTCGAGTATTGGGAGTTAGTCGAGTTTTGGGTTAGTATCGTTGAATGTCGTTATTATTAGCGTTATTGTTGTTGATTATTATTGATTTGGTATGATTTTACATGATCGTATGTGGTATGTCTTGTTTGGTTGTTTGATGTATTCTATGATCATGTGTATCAACGTTAGGGTGGGACAACTATGTTACTCGCCACTGACTGTGGATTGTTGTTAATTTTTCAGGTAACTCTGATGATGTCGGTGTTGCTTAGCTTTGGGTTGGGCGAGTGCCGATGTTCTTTTCATTATTTAGATTGTATTTCGATTTCTAGTTTTAGACTTTGTAGTGAAATTTGTAATTTCTAACTCTGACATCTATTTGGAGTTTATATTGTTAGTAGTATTAATAATAACATTTGGGTTTAGTATTGTACAAACTTGTGGGTGTTGTACTTTTGGGTTATAGTAATAATATTTCGAGGTTTTGTTTTGATTTTTAGTAAGTTTGTTTGTTAGATAGACTATTCGACTCGTCGGTTTCTTCCGCGCCGGTTTAAGCGAGTCGGCTCGTCGCACCAACACACGCACAACACGGAGCACCACACGGCTTGCATACGAACACTCTTGCATGGTTTCCAACGCACGAACACACGGGCACCACATCTCGCACGGCCTGGTTGGATGTCCCACTGCACGGCTTCGACACGGCTTCACACACGAACCACCCTTTGAACACGAACCCCAACGAACAAACCCCAAAACTAAACCCAACTAGAATTCTTGATCAACAGAAATGGAGATTATTGTGTTTTTAGTCACTTAAAGATCAATATAAGTTTAATCTTTAAGTTTTGGATTTGGATGAATGATGAAAAAATGATGGTGGAAATGCCAAAAATGGCGTGTGGAATATGGAGGCAATTGGAGAGAGTGTTTGGATTTTGAATTGATGAGCAAAGTGATCAAGATGGCAAATGAAACATAAGCCTTACAACCTCTTCTATTTAAAGAAGTGGGTTAAGGTGTGAATATAAAGCAAGTGGCAAAATTAAGCCACTAAACAAGAGGGGCCCGGTTTTTAGCAAGCTAAAATGGGTTTGATGATCACTTGGTCTAATTGCACTCATGCATGACTAATCATGCCTAAATTGCATTTGTCCCAAAAAATTAATTAACTAATTTGAAAATTAAATATTAAAATTCTAATTAACTAAATTAGAATAAAATAAATAATAAAACAACCATTCATAAAATAAAAATAAAAATAATCGTAATTATTCAAATAAAATAAAAATAAATAGTACAAATATGTTTGGACCATACATAAAAATAACATAAATACAACAAATAAATGAAAATAGAAAATACCGATAAATTGGGTCGTTACAACCTCCCCTCCTTAAAGAAATTTCGTCCCGAAATTTAAGGCAAAGGATATTACTCACCCACAAACAACTCCGGGTACTTTTGCTTCATGGACGCCTTTGTCTCCCAAGTCGCTTCCTCATGATGCTGATTTCTCCACAACACCTTGACTAGCTGGACTTGCTTACGTCAGAGGGTCCTCATTTCGCGATCTAAGATCTGAACTGGTCGCTTCTCGAACATCAGATTCGGCTCAAACATGGCCGATTCCACTGGAATAATGTGGGTAGGATCATGTACATATTTCCTTAGCTGGGAAACATGGAACACATCATGAACATTAGACAAAAAAGGTGGTAATGCCAACCGATATGCCACCTCCCCAACTCGTTCTAGTATCTCTAAGGTCCCACGAATTTTGGTCGGAGTTTCCCCTTTTGGCCAAAGTGAGCAACTCCCTTAAATGGTGAAACCTTAAGCAAGACTCTGTCACCTACCTCAAATGTCAGTGGTCTACGTCGGTTATCGGCGTAGGACTTCTGACGACTCTGCGCGGCCTGCATCTTAGACCGAATGACTCGGACATTCTCTACAGTGTCTCGTACCATCTCAGGTCCCAAAGCCACAGTATCACTGATATCATTCCAACAAATCGGACTCCGACATTTCCTTCCATACAGGGCCTCGTACGGAGCCATATCAATGCTGGAGTGATAATTGTTGTTATATGAAAACTCTACCAAGCAGAGCATTCGCACCCAAGACTGATGATACTCAAGAGTACATGCTCGCAACATATCCTCCAGAGTCTGGATGGTCCTCTCAGCTTGGCCATCCGTTGCCGCATGAAACGCGGTGCTCAGCTTCAACTTCGTCCCAAAGGCTTCCTGAACTAATTTCCAGAAACGAGACAAGAATCTCGGATCACGAGCAGAAACTATCTCCCTCGGAACTACATGAAGTCGAATAATGTCCTGGGTATAGGCCTCTGCCAGGCGCTCCATCAACCAGGTCATCTTCATCGGTATGAATCTAGCGACCTTGGTCAACCTATCCATTATTACCCAAATGGCGTTCATACCATTACAGGTAGGTAGGCTAACCACGAAATCCATAGATACCGACTCAAATTTCCAGGTCGGAATCGATAGTGGCTGCAAAAGACCTTCCGGTCTCTGATGCTCGATCTTAAACTTCTGACAGACTAAACATCGAGCTACGAACTCTGCTACATCATGCTTCATCTTAGGCCACCGGAACTGGCCCTTAAGGTCCTTATACAGCTTGTTACCTCCAGGATGAACAGAGTAGGGCGAGTTATGTGCCTCAGACATGATCCTGTTCCGAAGATTAGAGTTGTCCGGTACACACCACCTCCCTCGAAATCGCATACTACCGTCGGAAGAAATCTCGAAGCCAACGGCTTTTCCTTACCGCAAGGCCTCTCGAATCATAGTTAACTGCGGGTCATTCTTCTGACCCTCACACAATTCCTGAAATAATTCAGGCTCGGCACTCATAGATGTCAGATAAAATCTGACGGAACTACGGCTTCTACTGAAGCTCAATCGATTCTTGCGACTTAGTGCGTCAGCAACTAATTCGCCTTGCCTTCGCAATAATTAAGTGTCAGGTCGTAGTCCTTAATAAGTTCAAGCCATCGTCGCTGCCTCATATTGAGGTCCTTCTGAGTGAAGATGTACTTGAGACTCTTATGATCCATGAATACCTTACACGAACCACCATAGAGATAGTGCCTCCAGATCTTAAGCGCGAAAACTACAGCTGCTAGCTCCAAGTCATGCGTGGGGTAGTTACGCTCGTGCACCTTTAACTGCCTAGATGCATAAGCGATGACCTTCCCACCTTGCATTAATACGCATCCTAGGCCACTCTTAGATGCGTCACTGTAGACCTCGAAATCCTCCTCATCGTTCGGAAGGGTAAGAATAGGAGCAGAAACTAATCTCTGTTTCAGCTGCTGAAATGCTTGCTCGCAAGCCTCCGTCCAAACGAATTAGATCTTCTTCTGGAGGAGACTAGTCAATGGCCTAGCAATTTTGGAGAAGTCCTGGACGAATCGTCGATAGTATCCGGCCAAACCCAGAAAACTACGAACCTCCGCCACATTTTTCGGGCTACTCCATTCAACTACAGCCTTAACTTTTGCCGGGTCTACCTTAATGCCTTCCTTACTAATTTAATAACGTGACCCAGAAATGCTACTTCGCGAAGCTAGAACTCACACTTAGAGAGCTTTGCGAACCACTTATGCATCTTTAATATCTCTAGCACTATCCGAAGATGCTTTGCATGTTCAGACTCGTCTCTCGAATAGACTAGGATATCGTGTATGAAGACTAAGATACACTCATCGAGTAAGTGATGAAAAGTCCGGTTCATCTGATCCATGAACACGGCTGGTGCATTAGTGAGACCAAAGGGAATCACCTCAAACTCGTAGTGGCCGTATCTCGTACGAAAAACGGTCTTCGGGATGTCTTCTTTCTTGACTGGAATCTGATGATATCCAGATCGAAGATCTATCTTCGAGAAAACTCCCGCTCCTCGTAACTGATCGAATAGGTCCTCAATCCTAGGCAACGGGTACTTATTCTTGATAGTTACCCAATTCAATTCTCGGTAGTCTATGCACAGGCGTATGCTACCGTCTTTCTTCTTCACAAAGAGCACAGGTGCTCCCCATGGAGAAACGCTCGGCCTAATGAAGCCTTTATCGATCAAATCTTGGAGTTGTGTCTTTAACTCCTGCAACTCCGATGGTGCCATCCGGTAAGGTGCCTTCGAAATCGACGTTGTTCCGTGTGCTAAGTCGATATTAAACTCGACATCGCGCTTAGGTGGAACTCCCGGTAGCTAATCAGGAAATACGTCTCTGAAATCCCTCGCTACAGGTATATCGTCCAACAGACTATCCTCAATCAAGTCCCTTACCTGACATAAGAACACCATATCGCCCTTCTGGCGAAGTTTTCTCATTTTCAAGGCTGAGATTACCTTTACTCCCTTCTTCAGAACGATCCCAGAATAGGTAATCCGATTGCCTTGCGATCCTCGAAATGTCACTGACTGGTCTCGGCAATGAATAATCGCTCGATACCTCGATAGCCAGTCCATGCCATGTATGACATTGAACTCCATCAGCGGGAACTCCTTTAGATCGGTCGTCGCTTGCTCTCCAGCTATAACGATGGGCACTCTTCGAAACTCTTGCTGACAAACAAAATCCTCTCCAGAAGGGAGAGTTATGATCGAACTAACAGGGGAACTGCCACGAAGATTAGAACTCGAGGCAAAACTACTAGCCACAAAAGAAACAGTGGCACCAGAATCAAATAAAACATAAGCTAAAGTAACAGAGACAAGAAATCTACCTGAGACTACATCTGACTGGACCTCTGCCTCTGCCTCTGCCTCAGTCATACAGTAGACTCGGTTCTTCACTGGAGTCTTAGCTGGTGCTGGAAGTTGCTTGGTCTCGGTGTCTGGCTTCCTCTCAAGGCAAATTGACGCGTTGTGGCCTTCCTTCCCACAAATGAAACACGAAATGGGCGTCCTGTCGCAACGCTTCCCTGGATGGAAGTCTTTGCCACATCCTCTGCATCTCGAACTCCCTAATCCCTGAGACGAACTAGCGGTCGGAGGGGTACTGCTAGGAGCACTGAACCGGGGCTTCTTAAATGATGGCGACGTCACCGGGGTCGGGGTCCTCTTCTTGCTCGCATCCTCCTCGATAACAGACGCCTGGATCTCGAGTGCTACCTCGTAAGCTCGCTATAATGTCTTTGCTCCACTACTAATCACGTGACCGCGAATCCTCGGATCTAGGTTTTTGATGTAGCACTTGACCCGCTCCTCCTCAGATGGTACTACCGATGTAGCGAACCTCGATAACTCGGCGAACTTATCGGTGTAGGCCTGAACCGTCATCTTAACCTGAGTGAGAGTAAGAAACTCCTCCTGTTTCTGCCATTATAACTCGTCGGGGTAGAACCTCTGCTGGACCTTAGCTACGAAGTCGGCCCAAGACATCGAATGCGGGGGCATACACACGTTCCTAGCTACGCTCCACCAGTTATCGGCCTCTCCTCGCAAGTAGTAGGCGGCCATCTGGACCTTCTCGTGCTTGGGGCGAAACGTAGCGTCGAAGAGCTTCCCCATCTCGCGGATCCAACTCTCCAATGTGGTAGGGTCGGTAACCCCATCATAAGTCAGTGGTCGATGACGAGCGATACGATCGAACGTCGACTGTGATCCCGATGGCTGACGACTATGGTGCGCTAACGTAAGAATCGCTTCCTCGAGCGCTCGTAATCTTTGTCGTCCCGAACCTGCCCGGCGAGGTGTGGACATGCTGAAATCATCGCAAGAAAAAGACAAACAAGAGAAGCGATGTCAGTAAAAAATCCACACTTAAGTCAAGCACACAAATAAAAAGGAAAATAGGAAAAAGAGTCTTATCCCGGATTCTTCTACCCGACGCTCTTCTCCCTTAAACTTATTCTAAATTGGGTTTATCACTCGGGAATGGTAAAGCTCTCAACTCCCGGGTTTTACTCAAGTCCTAAAACTTCACTTAAAGTTTTAACCTATTCGGCTCTGATACCAACTGTGACGACCCGACTCGCTTAAACCGGCGCGGAAGAAACCGACGAGTCGAATTGTCGATCTAACAAACAAACTTACTTAAAATTTAAAACAAAACCTCAAAATTATTTTTACTAAATCCCAAAAGTACAACACCCACAAGATTGTACGATACTAAACCCAAAGTAATCAATACTAAAAATTAACTCCAAACACTATCGGAGTTAGAATATACGGAATACATATACTAAACGTCCAAACTAGAAACGAAATACAATCTAAGCAAATAAAGAACCAACGACACTCGCCCAACCCAAAGCTAAGCAACACCGTCATCATCAGAGTTACCTGAAAAATTAACAACAATCCACTGTCAGTGGCGAGTAACATAACAGTCCCACCCTAACATGGATACACATAATCATAGAATAAATCAAACAAACACGTCAGGCAAAACATACCAACATGCGACACAACCATCATAATAACAAATCACAATAATAACATAAACTTAACCAACTTTAATGATTCAAACTTATCATTACTTAATCTTTGTTGTTACCATTTACATTTTAGACTGGACTATGCTCGTCCTTACATCTTTGTTATTCTCAAGATCGCTTCTTACGCCTTTTCTTAAGTCTAACCATGTACATTATCATAATCTTTATACTTCTTTAATCAATCTTTATCATTTCTTTATCTTTTTTTAAACTTTTTTTTTTTAACTTCCTTTAGTAGACTTACTAATCTTTAAATAAACTTAACACTCAAAGATTACATGAACTATTTCAAGATTCCAAGATTCAATAAAGAACTCATCAAGACTACAAAGAACTCATCAAGAACTCAACAAGAACTCAATCAACACACGCATAACTTCAACAACATTTCATCAATTTCCATGCATCAAAACTTCACATGAACCATACAAAAACATGATCAAACATAAGATTAACGTTGGACATAACAACACGCATGAAAACCCAACAAAATATCATAAAAAAACACCCAAATCAGCCCTATAATTCACGCATGAAATGGCCAACAATCATCAACAAACCATCCTAATATGATCATTTAATCTACCCTATAACCATAGTATACAAATTAAGGTAAAAAAGTATGTTACCTTAATTACTTGAGTGCAATCAATTAGCAAAAACTTGCTGCCCGGAAAACCCAAACCACACGGCCCAACACACGCACAACACAGAGCACCACATGGCTTGCCTACGAACACTCTTGCACGGTTTCCAACGCACGAACACACGGGCACCACCTCTCGCACGGCCTGGTTGCACGTCCCACTGCACGGCTTCCACACGGCTTCACACACGAACCACCCTTTGAACACGAACCCCAACGAACAAACCCCAAAACTAAACCCAACTAGAATTCTTGATCAATAGAAACGGAGATTATTGTGTTTTTAGTCACTTAAAGATCAATAGAAGTTTAATCTTTAAGTTTTGGATTTGGATGAATGATGAACAAATGATGGTGGAAATGCCAAAAATGGCGTGTGGAATATGGAGGCAATTGGAAAGAGTGTTTGGATTTTGAATTGATGAGCAAAGTGATCAAGATGTTAAATGAAACATAAGCCTTTCAACCTCTTCTATTTGTAGAAGTGGGTTAAGGTGTGAACATGAAGCAAGTGGCAAAATTAAGCCACTAACCAAGAGGGGGCCGGTTTTTAGCAATCTAAAATGGGCTTGATGATCACTTGGGCTATTTTCACTCATGCATGACTAATCATGCCTAAATTGCATCTGGCCCAAAACATTAATTAACTAATTTGAAAATTAAATATTAAAATCCTAATTAACTAAATTAAAATAAAATAAATAATAAAACAACCATTCATAAAATAAAAATAAAAATAATCGTAATTATTCAAATAAAATAAAAATAAATAGTCCAAATATGTTTGGACCATACATAAAAATAACATAAATACAACAAATAAATCAAAACAGAAAATACCGATAAACTGGGTCGTTACAGGGTAGGTTAAGATTTCCTTTACTCATAAATATCTTAAGGCTTTTATCTTAACTGATTGTCATCCGTTTTACCGTATCTCTAGCCATAAGCATTGTAAATCAATCAGCTAAATCATACATTATCCTTACACAGTTTATAGTTAAAAAAACTATCTCTGATAAGTCATATTAATATAAACATGTGTCTCACACCAATGTGCCTTGACTTGCCATAATAAATTTGAATGTATGCCCTTGCCAGTGCCGCATTACTATTACAATGCATCGTTATGAATTTTATCAACCACATAATCTCAGTAAAAGATTTTGCAATCATTCGGCTTCTTTATCAGATGAATATAAAGCTATAAACTTCAAAGTGAGTGAATAATCTACAATATGAGTCTGTTTCTTGAATGCTTAAGAAATAATACCTCCCCAAAGGAGGAAGCCACCCGCTCGTAAAAGGTCCATCTTCAATTCTTTCTTCTTCTTCTTGTTGTTCATCTCCATTGTACGTTATTGCTATTCAGTGTTACTGATGTGGTTGCTAAATAAGAAGGTTATAGAGGAGGAATAGAGAGATTCTCTATTTTTATCAGATCAGGTTTGAACGATTAATCGAACAATGGTTCAGATTAATGTTTGTTACTGCTGATGTTCGTTGGAGGAGATAGAAGAAGGAGAATGAAAAGATGGAGTGAGAATGAGATTCAATTTTAGAAAGGAAAAAAATATGAGAAAGTATTGGGATCAGTCTGTGTAACAATAAGCATTGGGTTAACGATCTGACCCAATATGTTCTCTTTATACTAAATTAGTTTCAAAATACATGCATTAAAGAATTTTGCACGTATTTTAAGATTAAAATTTGAGTGCATTTATTCCTATTATAAGTAATTTTATATTCTATCTTAACATTTTTTCTACCTTTAGAACTATTATGTGATTTAATTCCTATAAATAATACTTGTATCTTAATTATATATGTAATTATAAGTAATTTAGTTTTGATCATATATTCACTAGGTTAGTCCCGTGCGTTGCACGGTTTGAATAATATCTTTTGGTAATTTTTCAAAAGGGTACTAATTATTCTATTTGTATAAAGTACGAAGGTTTTTTTGGACATGATATATGAAATTCTAAGCTTATTAATTTTAAAGAAAGGTTTTGACAATATTGAAACTTGTGCAAATATATAAATTAGCAAAAAAATGACATCACCAATTATTTTGGAGGGAAAAATTTTAATGACAAAATTGCATGTGTACAATGATGACATGTGCAATATTTTGTTTTAATATATAATATAGATTTACTACATATTCTTATAATCAAAATTTACTTTCTATTATGCATTTATTGCCTATATACATTTAATGAAAATATTTTGTTTTAGTATGTGTTAACAAATGTAAGAACTTGTGATGGGTTGACAAAGGATTTCCCCATAATAATTGGATCGCATCAAGGGTTGGCGTGAAGCCTTTTCCTTTTTGAATTGGTTATAGATGAAGTGACAAGGCCAATCCAAGATGAGGTACCATGGTGTATGTTGTTTGCAGATGATATTATATTGGTGGATGAAACTAAAACAGGGGTTGATGCCAAATTGGAACAATGGAGACAATGGCTGGAATCTAGATAATTTAAGCTAAGTTGGACTAAGACTGAGTATTTGGAATGTCACTTTGGGTCACAGAGGGGGGCAAGTGATGATTTGGTGAGGTTAGACGGGAAAGATCTAGCCATGAGTGAGTGCTTTAAATATTTTGGGTCATTCATCCAAAAGAATGGAGATATTAACCAAGATATGGCTCACAGGATCAAGTCGGGGTGGCTTAAATGGAGAGCTGTCACAGGAGTGTTGTGCGATCGAAGCATCCCCTTAATGTTGAAGGGGAAATGCTACATGTCCGCTATAAGACCAATGTTACTCTATGGTACAGAGTGTTGACTTCTAAGAACGAGCATATCCAAAAGGTAGGGGTTACAAAAATGCGGATGTTGAGATAGATGTGTGGCAACACTTTACGAGATAGAATCTGAAATGAAGATATTTGTAGCAAAATAGGTGTTGCAGATATTACGAGCAAGCAAAGAGAAAATCGCTTGCGTTGGTTTGGGCATGTAACACGGAGACCCCAGGGAGCACCGGTATGAAGAGTGGGATCAGGGGGATTTCTAACGTGGTAGGGAGAGACCGAAAATGACTTGGTGGGAAGGAGTTAGAAAAGATATGAAGTAGTTGGATTTACAAGAGATCGAGGCTCTCGATCGTGCGGGGTGGAGGAGGAAAATGTATGTGGACGACCTCCCGGAATAATCACTTTGGTTCATGTAGCCGACCCCACTTATGAGAATAAGGCTTTGATTGATTAGTCTATATATAAAAAGATACTAAAAGAGAAGCATTTAGAAGCAAAACTGCAACCTAAAACTTATTGTTTTTTTTTTAAGCCATGAATTTTTCATGTTTAATAATATATATTGCGTTAAAAAACGCTCATATAATGTATATAAAAGTAATTTTATTATCGTTTATCATCTTTTAACAATTAATGACTAACATTTGATAACTATCATTGCGGGTTAAATTTAGCTAACCCCACTTATATATGGGAATAAGACTTTGTTTGATTGATTGTTTGTTTAAAGTTACCCCTAAATTTGTTCATGTTACCTTAAATTTAACCATTTTATTATTAAATATATTGTACCATCTTACACAACTTTTTTTTGGATTTTTTTGTTAGAAAATACCTTTTAAAACACTTTAGTTATGAAAAAAGCCCTTATAAAAAAAAATTGTCAACTAGGACCTAAAAAAACTTGGCAAGGAGGGACCTTTCCTATTCAATTCTTTCCAACACTGACTATCAAACTCTGGCATTGACTGGACTTTTCCCTTCAAACTCTCACGAAACCTTCGTCATTTTATATAAACCCTTTTTTAAAACCCTTGTTTTAAACTTTAAGCTTTCTCATTTAAACAAAAACCAGTCTACTACCCAAGTCGCACTCTCTAAATTTAAAGGTTGGCTAACTATGTCAAACTCTCAGATTCATAAAGCGCACAATCTTTCGGGTTACTTATGATGAAGTAATCCTAAGGTTCATCTCTGATACCAACTGTAACGACCCGCATTTTAGCAACGTTGTTTTCGGAGAAAACAACAACACAGATCATTATTAACCATAAACTTTTAATATCAAATTCATTAATGACAGCGAAAGCTCTAAACCTAATTCAAATTATTCAATTAAACCAATAAATAGTCCAAAATAGCTAAATCATCAAAGTCCAAGGTTACTAATCAATTACGGAAAATCCACTAAAACTATTAAAAAGGCTAGAAATTTACATCAAGATAATTAAACTACTATTCTCGCTTACTCACAATCCCAGCCCTTGCGTAACCCAATTAATCATCTCTTGTACCTGAAAAAGGATTTTGGGGTCCAAAGTCAGTGGGGAGTAATTAGATTGTTCTACTTAATCTGTAGAACACAATTAGGAACATAATTATTAGAACAGATCAACAGAACAGTCAAACAAGTCAACAGGAAAATCAATCAAAGGCATTTACATTGAAGTACGCAGCGGAAACAAATCATAACAGAATGTTCAACCTAGACTCTCAAGACAAACTTAATCCAATTCTAGACTTCTAGACTCCACTATTGACTTTCAAGTTCTAGTTCAATTCAAGTGCTAATCCGTGACACAGTCATATGCTCGTAAGGGGTCAACCGCGAAGGATCTACTTCCCCCAACTTTCCTTGTCTCATGTCGCGTCAACCACAAAGGATCTACTTCCCGAGCACTGGGATACAGAACTGTCCCAAAACCGCAGAAGGGACAGTGGCTTCGACTATACCCATGTTCATGGCTCTTTAGCCACTAGACGGGCGGTCACTTCATAGATTAATTATCTTTTCGAGTTCACATTTCTAGTTCACAGTTTAACCTTTAATGACACGACTTGACCTCTAATCAATTCTAGTTCATCTTAACTTAACTCAAGAGTCTAGTCCAAGACTCTTATACTCGACAAGTTTGACAACATCACACGGTAATTCGACATTCATCAATAATCATTCTATTCAACAAGTTCATACCTAAAGACAAGCATTAATCATAATTCCAACAACATAATTTCAATCAGTAGAACAAGATAGAATTCGAAAGCTTACCCATTACTTACCATGATCACACGCCTTTTTTGGAATAGCAATTATACAATATTTCATCATTAAACATCATATAATTAATACAATCCTAAATATAAATTAAAAGTTTAAACTAACAGAAATAATTCCAAGTGCATAATCTAATTCTAGTCTTTAAATTAATTAGATCATAAGAATCAATTCTTTCATTGCTTCTTTCTACTCGGCATTTTCGAATAACAAGGATCAAGAACCAAAGTTTCGATTTAATTAAAATACTAGCTTTTTCTAAATTAATCTAAATAATTTCAAGAACAAGTTCAAACTCTAATCTTTTATAAAGAAATCAAGTAAAAATCATCAATCTTTATTTTATGAAACCACACGGCTTTTTCATAAATTAAACACACTAAATTCTTTCTTTTCATATTCTAGAAATATCAAGGTTAAATTTAGAATACTAGATTAATTAAATAAAAATTGATACTTGTTTTATATTCCAGATTTTCGAGCCTTTAGTTTAATTCAACAACATTATCTGTGACGACCCGACTCGCTTAAATCGGCGCGGAAGAAACCGACGAGTCGAATAGTCAGAACTAACAAACCAAAATACTTAAAAATTAAAACAAACCTCAAAATATTATTACTATAACCCAAAAGTACAAATACCCACAAGTTTGTACATCACTAATCCAAAAGTCAAACTACAACTACTAACCAACGTAACTCCAAACACATGTCAGAGTTATAGCAAAAGTACACAAACATCACTACTACAGTCCAAACTAACTGAAATCGTAAAACAACAGAAATACAACTATACAAATATATGGGCGCTCGCCCAACCCAAAGCTAAGCAAGAACCTCATCATCAGAATTACCTGAAAAGTAAGCAACATTCCACCGTCAGTGGCGAGTAACATAACTGACTCACCCTAACGGGAATACACATGAACATAGCACAAATCAAATAACCAAAACAAACAACCCAAAACATAACATCAAAACATGCGAATCATACAAATACATGCTTGACTCAACTAACCTATCCAATCTTATCTTTGGCGCAATCATCCGCAAACTAGACCGGACTACGCTCGTACGAACGCCTCTTACGCGAACGAACTTTCCAACTATGCCAGGATTGAGAATCTTACTCCCAACCCCATGAAACCAATCTTATTGGAAATCCATGTCAAAGACGACATAGTGGTAATCACTATCCCAATACCGCGGTTAGGATAGGGGCAACGTCTTAACCCAAAAACATAGAATCTTACTCTACGAATTAGGCGTCTAGTAACGAAATCAAGCTAAACTTACATTCTTTAACTCTTTAATCCGAAGTTTACATTTCTTAGTTACTTCTTAAGTAGCATCTTACGCCTTGACTTAAGAAAATAACATGTAAACCAAACATCTTACAACATCTTATCACTTTCTTTAACCTTTTCTTTAACTTTCTTTAACTTAAAAGACTTAATCAAGAACTCACAAAGACTCTTAAAGAACTCATCAAGAACTCATCAAGAACTCATCCAAGATTCAAGATCTTCAATCAAGAACTCAATCAAGATTCAAGAACTTCAACCAAGAACTCATCCAAGAATCAAGAACTCATCCCAAATCATCAAAATACACGCATACTTTAATCAATTCCATACATGAAATCATCAACTTTCTAGTATCCAAAATTCATCAAACTTGAACATGATTAACATAAAACTTAATTATAACATTTTCAATCATAAAATCATCATTTTAAACCTTAAAAATCAGACTTACGTTCATACTTAAAAACATGATCAAAACTTCATTTAAACTAAACTTGTTCATTTAATCTATACTATGAACATAGTATGCCAAATTAAGTTGAGAAAGTATGTTACCTTATTGAAGATTAACACACAAAATCAACACAAACTTGCTGCCCGGAACGAGACACGCACGGCCCTAGCAACACGGACCACACGAACACACGGCCTGCACCACCACGGACCACCTTGGCACGGCTGCCCAGCACGGCTGCCCACTGCACGAACACACGGCACCACCACTTGCACGGCTGCCCACTGCACGGCTCCACACGAACCACCACTTGCACACACAGCTTCAACCACACGGCACCCACTCGAATCAACCCACACGAACAAGCCCGGAAACCAACCCGAACTAGTGATCTTGAATGCAAATTATGTGGTCTAGATTGTGTTTTGATACCTAAAGATCAATAGAGGTTGAATCTTTAAGTTTGTATATTGAAAAGATGATGAACAAATGATGGGGCTCAAATAGCCAAAAATGGCGTGAGGCAAGGGAGCAAATGGAGGGAGTTTGTGTTTGAACTTTGATGGCAAGAGCATTAGATAGCAAGTGAACAAAAAGTCTCAAGCCTTACTAACATCCTCTATTTATAGAGTTAGTTAGGTGTGAACAGGAGGCAAGTGGCAAAACTTGCCATCACACTTAAGGGGGGCCGGCCAAGGCAAGGAGAAATGGGCCAAAAATGGGCTTTCGTGATTAATTGGGCTAATTTACAAAAATAGCATGACTAATCATGCTTAAATCGATTTAGCCCGAAATATTAAATAACTAATTAGAAAATTAAATTATAAAATTCTAATTAATTAAATAATAATAAAAATAAATAATAACTAATAACTAATCAAAATAAAATAATTCGAATTAAATCGAAATTATTCACATAAAACAAAATAAATAGTTCAAAACTAAATTTGAACTATACATAGCAACACATAAATACACATAAACATCCGGCAGAAATACCTATAAAATCAGGGTCGTTACATTATCTCACGGTTTTTACTATGATTGAATAATCAAGATCAAGTCTTTATGATTCAAGAACCATGCTAGATACAGAATTAATTCAAGATTAACTTAAAAGAATCTTAGTGGATCAAGATTTTAGCAAAAGATTAAGTCTTTATTATGAAAAATACTTGAACCATAGATGTAACACACACGGCTTATATATACACAACATGCATAAATTATTCACTAGATAATTCAACAATTCTAATTAGCAAGAATCATACAACAAGCATAAAATAAGGTAAAAGCATGAAATAAACTTGTCAAATTATCATAGAACAATATTACTTCACTCGACATTCTTGGCTAACTAACAACATGTAATTAGAAAATTCAACAATCATATTTCTAAATAATACTACATAGCTCTAAACCTATTCTAAAAAGTATATAACTAATTAATCCTAAAGATTAAATAAAACAAACTAATTACCTTATTTGGAGAAATATGATTCGAGTATTCCAAGAGGGTCACACGGCTCTTCCTAGAGTCTTTCTTGGCTTCTTGTTCCAATCTTTGAGGTTGAATGGAATTTGGGAACAGTTTGTGGTTTTTGTTTCTGATTAATATTTTTGGAATAAAAGTTATAGAAGTTCTTGTTTTTGTTCCCCCCTTTGGTTGGCCGGCTATAATACTAAATTAAGGGTGTTGTTCTCTTCTAAATTTTAGTAAGGTAGTTAGGATAAAAACTAGATTTTTGGGGTGAGGTCAACTATAGATATCTAGTTTATTAATGTTAGCAATTAAATTGAATTAATCAAATAAGGAAATAATAAGGAAGGGGCTGGCTTTTTTGGGGGTGAGTGAGGAAGGGTATTGTCTTCCTAAAATCTAGTAGGGTAGTTAGGAATAAAAGTTGAATTTTTAGATTAAGTCATAATAGATATAGATTGCTAATTTTGGTTGAAAATAGAATAGAATAAAATAAAATAAATAAAATAAATTAATAAGGGGTCGTGGGTTTAATGATTGGGATAAAGTAAGGTCATAAGATTAAATAAATAAAAGGAAAGGGAAAAGAATAGGGGCATATTTAATTAAAAGATATTAAAAGAAACTAAAAGGAATGGTTAATATAATTAAAATAAATAAAATAATCAGGATTAAAGGATTAAAGGAAAATGAAAGGAAAGGTAGAGGGAAAAATGATAGAGAAATAAAATGATCTTGGTCCAAATAATTGTAAGAAGGAAAAGGGTAACAGCTTAGAGAAAATAGGGAATGACATAATTAAAGGGTATTATTGGTTAACAAATAGAAGAAATAATTAGGATAATGTGTAACCACCTTTAGGAAAATATGGGGTTTCATCCATTAAAAGATATAATAGAATAAAATAGGATAATAAGATAATTAAAGGGATAGAAAACTGATCAAATGGAAAGAAGGAAAAGAAGTGGACTTGAATTATTTTAGGCCAAGGTAAGAACTATGGCCCAAACACTGAAATAATTTTTGGGCTTGAAATGAATTCCTGAACTGGATTATTATTCTCAAAGCCAACTTTTAACTTGGACCATAAATCATATGAA
Organism: Salicornia ramosissima; assembly: GCA_951394345.1. Classification (NCBI taxonomy): domain Eukaryota; kingdom Viridiplantae; phylum Streptophyta; class Magnoliopsida; order Caryophyllales; family Amaranthaceae; genus Salicornia; species Salicornia ramosissima. The sequence goes on along the minus strand of OX596233.1, from coordinate 43,364,766 downwards.
AAGGCTATTCAAGTCCGGTTACTAAGAAAGGGACTAAAATTACTTCTAACCCCTACTTAGCCAACTCGTCATTAATTCAACATTAAATTTGAGTCGGTCCACAACCTTGATTTGCTTTAAGATGGGGTTTTAGGAACCTAACGGTTGAGGCCAAATGAAAGAATATAGGGTGGCCATCAAAAGGAAAATTTGTTTGACACATTTTATAAAATATTAATAACATAAATTCCCGGAAAATAATTTTAAGAAGATTTTCCATTTATAAAACATGGAATTCATTAATAGTTTTCGAAATAAATTTTTAAGACAACAGGAAAGACAAACTTATTATCTAAAATTCTAACCCAAAAATACGGGGTGTTACAAGTTAAGATCACGTATGTTATTGGATGAACAATTTTTTTTTTCATAAAATGGGTGCCGATTGATTAATTTTATATCCAATGTTTAAGTTTTCAATTTTAGATAGGAAAAATTGCCAAGAATAAGCCAACCTTTGGGCGATCTTCCATAAATAAGCTAACCTTTTGAAAATCCAGAAATAAGCTAACCTTGTTATCATTTAAGCCAAAAATAAGTCAAACGATTATTTAACATGTTATTTTCTATTGTTTTTTATCACTATTTTACAATCATTCAACCTATTTTTTGCTTTAAATGATAACAATAACTTGAAACAACAGATAACTAATAGATTAAATATTCACTTAACCTATTTTTGGCTTAAATGATAATAAGGTTAGCTTATTTATGGATTTTCAAAAGGTTGGCTTAAATGTGGAAGATCAGCCAAAGGTTGGCTTATTCTTGGCAATTTTTCCTTTTAGATATCCCGTTTGGCATGTTTTCTAAGAGCATTCACAATAGTAAGTTACAACACTTGTAGCTTTGTGTCAATTGTATGTCACATCAAATTCTAAATCTCTAAGCTATCACAATTTCAAGCTATAATCACCCACAACCACAAGCTATAACCTTTATATTTTAAAAATGACCTCAAATGGTACTTTAATTTATTTTTTTATTTAATAAAAAGGAGAGAAAAAAAGTGAAAAAGTAAATGTGTAAGGTCCAAAATCTTGTAGCTCACAAGGTTTTTCTAAGCTACAATCTATCTTGCTACACCATGGTTGAACTTGTAGCTTAAAATCTATACTATGTATTAAAACAAAATATTGTTTAACTTATCATTGTACACATGTCACTTTATCATTAAATAAATTTCCTCCAAAACTAATTAATGATGTCATTTTCTTTTTTGCTAATATATACTACCTCCGTATCGCAATACTAGTACCTTTCGCCATTTTAGGCTGTAACATAATACCTGCAGCAAGTATTTTTTTTTTACTAAATTTAGTATAAAAATTACTCATGTATAGCATTTATATATTTTTTTTTTAACTTTACTTGCTTGGGCCCAATTAGTTGTATTCATTTTCCACTATCTCTCTTTAAATTCATTTTTTGCATATGAGTCTGTATCGCATACTTATGAAGCAAGTATTACTATACGAATGTAGTAGTATATCCTCGCAACTCCCTTAAAAAAATTTATATCCATGCACAAGTTTCAATGTTAACAAAATCATTATTTAAAATTAGGAAAATTCTACGTGGTGCCACTGTGTTTTTGTCTTTTATACATGGTACCCAAAAAAAAGCTTTTATTCCACATGATATCACTGTGTTCTTGTCTTTCTCTCTACTATAGCTCTCTGTTAAAATTTAACGTTTTAACCTTGTAAAGTTGGTTTAGCTTCTGAATTTTCAATTGATTATACCTACCTTCTCTTCCCTTTTTTTTAGCTCCCTCCAATTTTCTTCCCTCCAAAATTTATATTGATCTCTGCGCAAGGGAATATAGCGATTGAACAAGTACAAAGAATGAGCTGCTGCAATTTGAAGAATTGTTATAGTTGTGGACCAATTCAGAAGTTGGAAATCTAGTTCTCTAAGTCAAAAAATAAATATGGCAGGCCTTTCTACAAGTGTAGGGGTTTTTGTGTTTTCAGTTAGGTTTCAATGTTAATGATATTAATAAAACAATTGGTTTACCTTTATTATCCAATTTTGTTAAACCTGTAAACATGAAGAATAATACCTACATACGTTAGGTTTTAATTTACAGTAAACAATAATCATACATAATAATATATACATTAATAATATGAGCTAATATTATTATTGTAAATTTGGAATTAAGGCATTCAAAAGGCGAAAATAAACTGCTCTGTCCATTTTTTTTTTTTTATCCTTTTTTACGCAAAAATTCAGAAACTAAAAAGGTTTAAACGTTAAGTGTTAACGGAGTGCTACGGTCGAGCTAAAGACAAGAACACAGTGGTATCCTGTGGAACAAAATTTTGTTTTGGGTACCATGTAGGAAAGACAAAAACACAGTGGTACCAGGTAGAATTTCTCTTAAAATTAAAAGGCTTATAATTTCATATTTTGTACATACAAAATAATGAATACCTTTTGAAAAATTGTTATCTAAATCGTGCAACACACGAGACTAACCTAATTTTGTACATTTGCAATCAAATTAGCAACCATTGTGGATGCTCTAATTATATTTCATCAATTTATGCATTTATGATTTTAATTCGACTATTTGTTTCAAGCTTATAATTAACTAGATTAGTCCCATGCTATGCACGATTTTATCAAATAATATTTGATAAAATTTGAGATTTTGTTCGACAAAAAGTCAATTGAAAACAAATAAAGATTATGTAGTATAAAATAATTATATCAATAAAAAGATTTTAGTATAAATTTCTTAATGATTTTAAAATTGACAAAAGAAAGAATATATTATGATATTAAAAACATTGTATTGGTCATTAATCACATTTAGAAAATGGAAGAATAGAGTTAATGATATTCATATTTTCGAAATATGTTAAATACCCAGGAAAAGAATAGAAGAAAAAAAAGGAAAGAAGATGATGTCACAAACATTTTTGGAGGGAAAACCTTGATTGACAAATTGACATATGTACATCTTTAGGTCATAATGATATCAGCAACATTCTGTTTTAGTATATTGTATAGATTAGCATAGCACCTGTGCGATGCACGACTTAAAATTCTTAGGGCTCGTTTACTTTAGTTGAATACTGCTGAACTGAACTGAACTGAATTGAAATGAATTGTGCTGAACTAAACTGAACCGAAATAAAAACATTTAATTAACTTTTGGATTAATGATTTTAAATAATGATTAATTTGAAAGTTTAATTCTCTTTCCTTATTTTTTGAAATAAATTTTCAATAATTTTTAAAATAAATATTTAATTTTTGGATTAATGATTTTAAAGTAAAAATAATGATTTCTCACTTTTGGATTAATTTTTAGATTAATGATTTTAAAGTAAAAAATATTATTATTATTATTATTATTATTATTATTATATATTATTATTATTATTATTATTATTTTCACAAACAATTTTACGACAATAGATGTATTAATTGAAAGGTTGTTATTATTATTATTACTATTAATATTGTTGTTGTTGTTGATGTTATTATTATTGTTATTATAATTGTTGTATTATTATCAATATTATCATCATCATCATCAAAATATTAATATTTATTATTATCATCAATATTATTATTATTATTATTATTATTATTATTATTATTATTATTATTATTATTATTATTATTATTATTATTATTATTATTAATTGTTGTTGTTGTTGTTGTTGTTCTTATTTATTATTTTGGACAAGCTTTTATAAGTAAGGTAGTTTTTTGCAAAAAGTGGTGTAAGTAAGGTAGTTTTGGACAAAAAACTCTCATTATTATTACTTAAATAATATAATAGAAAGCAATTAGTAAAATTATTGAATAAACCTGAGCTAAACTGAACTGAACTGAACTTAATAGAGCTAAACTGAACTGAATTTAAGCTGAAGTAATTAAAACAAGCCCTTAATATTATCTTTGTAAATAGTAATTTAAAGATTTACATAATTTACTATTTATGTGAAATATTTCATTTTTTTTAAAAAATATATGATTTAAATTTAGTACGATATTATCAATAATATAGTTGAAAGTTAAAATCTTACTCTATACTACAACTGCACATACAAGAAATTAAAGTAAATGTGGGGTACATTCACTTTTAATTTTTAAATATGTGAAAAAACCACATACAATTTTTTTTAAAAGGTATTTTTTTTGACAAATTTTCCTAATATTAAAAAAAATCATATACTCTGTGTACATTTCATGAAAGTCAATAGAAGTTCATTTATACTCGTGATTATATAAGATAGGATGTTTTAAATAAGACCGACTATTACACATTTCATAAAAACTGGAAATTAAAAAAAATCTTATCAACTCCTTACTCTGTCTTACTCTAGTAGTTTTCCACCATTTACCCTATTCTTATAGAACTTTATCGTGAATTTTGACAAATAATTATTATAAGGCAAATATTTTTTTTTTTATTTCACCTTAGTTTGTTAAGTGTCAAACTTTTTAATCTTTAGCTTTACCAATCCCCCAAGAAAAATAAGGCATGCCCCCATTTTATAAGTGGGTAGTTCATAACTTGCTAACTCACATTTTCAATCGCATATAAACTTTTAAGACTTTTGGTACTTATTATTATGATATAATATAAGTGCCTGTGCAATGCTATAATATACAATTCTTACAAAATGATGATTGTAACAAAATTTTAAAAGATTAATGATATTTTTAGTAATAATTCGATTGAAATTCAATTCAATAATATTTATGCTTAATATAATTTTAAAAATTAAGATCAATGATAAATAAGAAATAAAAAAATTATTAATTTTTGTTCATCAAATTATTGTAATATATGGATAGAAATTTTTTAAAAAAGGATTTTTGTCAAAAAGACCTTTTATAACACTTTAGTTGTGACAAAAGACCTTATAAAAAAATATTGTCAAACAGGACCTAAAAAAACTTGGCAAGGAGGGACCTTTCCTCATCTTTCCGGCATTGACCACCAAACCCCGGCGTTGACTGGGCTTTTCCCTCTAAATTCTCACAAATCGCCTTTCATTTTCTTAGGATTATTTTCGCATTATATTTATTGGTGTGAATATTTATTGTTATTTTAATTGTTGTAGTGTTATTTTGAAGTTTCGAGGACGAAACTTATTTAAGGAGGGGTGACTGTAACACCCCGTATTTTTGGGTTAGAATTTTAGATAATAAGTTTGTCTTTCCTGTTGTCTTAAAAATTTATTTCGAAAACTATTAATGAATTCCCTGTTTTATAAATGGAAAATATTTTTAAAATTATTTTCCGGGAATTTATGTTATTAATATTTTATAAAATGTGTCAAACAAATTTCCCTTTTGATGGCCAGCCTATATTCTTTCATTTGACCTCAACCGTTAGTTCCTAAAACCCCATATTAAAGCAAATCAAGGTTGTGGACCAACTCAAATTTAATGTTGAATTAATGACGAGTTGGCTAATTAGGGGTTAGAAGTAATTTTAGTCCCTTTCTTGGTAACCGGACTTGAATAGTCTTTTCATATGATTTATGGCCCAAGTTAAAAGTTGGCTTTGAGAATAATAATCCAGTTCAGGAATTCATTTCAAGCCCAAAAACTATTTCAGTGTTTGGGCCATAGTTCTTACCTTGGCCTAAAATAATTCAAGTCCACTTCTTTTCCTTCTTTCCATTTGATCAGTTTTCTATTCCTTTAATTATCTTATTATCCTATTTTATTCTATTATATCTTTTAATGGATGTAACCCCATATTTTCCTAAAGGTGGTTACACATTATCCTAATGATTTCTTCTATTTGTTAACCAATAATACCCTTTAATTATGTCATTCCCTATTTTCTCTAAGCTGTTACCCTTTTCCTCCTTACAATTATTTGGACCAGGATCATTTTATTTCTCCATCATTTTTCCCTCTATCTTTCCTTTCATTTTCTTTTAATCCTTTTATCTTGATTATTTTATTTACTTTAATTATTCTAACCATTCCTTTTAGTTTCTTTTAATATCTTTTAATTAAATCTGCCCCTATTCTTTTCCCTTTCCTTTTATTTATTTAATCTTATGGCCTTACTTTATCCCAATCATTAAACCCACGACCCCTTATTAATTTACTTATTTTATTTTATTTTATTCTATTCTATTTCCAACCAAAATTAGCAATCTATATCTATTATGACTTAATCTAAAAATCCAACTTTTATTCCTAACTACCCTACTAGATTTTAGGAAGACAATACCCTTCCTCACTCACCACCAAAAGAGCCGGCCCCTTCCTTATTATTTCCGTATTTAATGAATTCAATTTAATTACTAAAATTAATAAACTAGATAGCTATAGTTGATCTCACCCCAAACATCTAGTTTTTATCCTAACTACCTTACTAAAATTTAGAAGAGAACAACACCCTTAATTTAGTATTATAGCCGGCCAACCAAAGGGGGGAGCAAAAACAAGAACTTCTATAACTTTTATTCCAAAAATATTAATCAGAAACAAAAACCACAAACTGTTCCCAAATTCCATTCAACCTCAAAGATTGGAACAAGAAGCCAAGAAAGACTCTAGGAAGAGCCGTGTGACCCTCTTAGAATACTCGAATCATATTTCTCCAAATAAGGTAATTAGTTTGTTTTATTTAATCTTTAGGATTAATTAGTTATATAATTTTTAGAATAGGTTTAGAACTATGTAGTATTATTTAGAATTATGATTGTTGAATTTTCGAATTACATGTTGTTAGTTAGCCAAGAATGTCGAGTGAAGTAATATTGTTCTATGATAATTTGACAAGTTTATTTCATGCTTTTACCTTATTCTATGCTTGTTGTATGATTCTTGCTAATTAGAATTGTTGAATTATCTAGTGAATAATTTATGCATGTTGTGTATATATAAGCCGTGTGTGTTACATCTATGGTTCGAGTATTTTTCATAATAAAGACTTAATCTTTTGCTAAAATCTTGATCCACGAAGATTCTTTTAAGTTAATCTTGAATTAATTCTGTATCTAGCATGGTTCTTGAATCATAAAGACTTGATCTTGATTATTCAATCATAGTAAAAACCGTGAGATAATGTTGTTGAATTAAACTAAAGGCTCGAAAATCTGGAATATAAAACAAGTATCAATTTTTATTTAATTAATCTAGTATTCTAAATTTAACCTTGATATTTCTAGAATATGAAAAGAAAGAATTTAGTGTGTTTAATTTATGAAAAAGCCGTGTGGTTTCATAAAATAAAGATTGATGATTTTTACTTGATTTCTTTATAAAAGATTAGAGTTTGAACTTGTTCTTGAAATTATTTAGATTAATTTAGAAAAAGCTAGTATTTTAATTAAATCGAAACTTTGGTTCTTGATCCTTGTTATTCGAAAATGCCGAGTAGAAAGAAGCAATGAAAGAATTGATTCTTATGATCTAATTAATTTAAAGACTAGAATTAGATTATGCACTTGGAATTATTTCTGTTAGTTTAAACTTTTAATTTATATTTAGGATTGTATTAATTATATGATGTTTAATGATGAAATATTGTATAATTGCTATTCCAAAAAAGGCGTGTGATCATGGTAAGTAATGGGTAAGCTTTCGAATTCTATCTTGTTCTACTGATTGAAATTATGTTGTTGGAATTATGATTAATGCTTGTCTTTAGGTATGAACTTGTTGAATAGAATGATTATTGATGAATGTCGAATTACCGTGTGATGTTGTCAAACTTGTCGAGTATAAGAGTCTTGGACTAGACTCTTGAGTTAAGTTAAGATGAACTAGAATTGATTAGAGGTCAAGTCGTGTCATTAAAGGTTAAACTGTGAACTAGAAATGTGAACTCGAAAAGATAATTAATCTATGAAGTGACCGCCCGTTTAGTGGCTAAAGAGCCATGAACATGGGTATAGTCGAAGCCACTGTCCCTTCTGAGGTTTTGGGACAGTTCTGTATCCCAGTGCTCGGGAAGTAGATCCTTTGTGGTTGACGCGACATGAGACAAGGAAATTTGGGGGAAGTAGATCCTTCGCGGTTGACCCCTTACGAGCATATGACTGTGTCACGGATTAGCACTTGAATTGAACTAGAGCTTGGAAGTCAATAGTGGAGTCTAGAAGTCTAGAATTGGATTAAGTTTGTCTTGAGAGTCTAGGTTGAACATTCTGTTATGATTTGTTTCCGCTGCGTACTTCAATGTGAATGCCTTTGATTGATTTTTCTGTTGACTTGTTTGACTGTTCTGTTGATCTGTTCTAATTATTATGTTCCTAATTGTGTTCTACAGATTAAGTAGAACAATCTAATTACTCCCCACTGACTTTGGACCCCAAAATCCTTTTTCAGGTACAAGAGATGATTAATTGGGTTACGCAAGGGCTGGGATTGTGAGTAAGCGAGAATAGTAGTTTAATTATCTTGATGTAAATTTCTAGCCTTTTTAATAGTTTTAGTGGATTTTCCGTAATTGATTAGTAACCTTGGACTTTGATGATTTAGCTATTTTGGACTATTTATTGGTTTAATTGAATAATTTGAATTAGGTTTAGAGCTTCCGATGTCATGAATTTGATATTAAAAGTTTATGGTTAATAATGATCCGTGTTGTTGTTTTCTCCGAAAACAACGGTACTAAAATGCGGGTCGTTACATAACTAATCATCTTAGTGAGCATACATAAATGATAAAATATCTCCAATATCAAAATATCACTAGGCCAATAACCTTTGGTAACCAAAATAAACATTATGAAGAGAATTTATTTGATAACATAAGTATTAAAATCGCAAATAAATGACTTCTTGAATTGTCTTCATCCAAAATTTACCCTTGAATATAAACCATATCCAAAGCCGTAAAAAGTGTATATTTCATTGCAAACCGGCCACCATAGCCAAAGACCATCAAACTTCTAAAATCAACGCCATGGAATTTGTCGATTCCAAACTATTGCCACCTTTGAGATATACTACTTTTGGATTGTTAGACAAAACTTGATAAATCGATTATAGGATCAAAATATGGCAACAAACAACAAGTAAAAATAATTTGTAAGCCCGAACAATACTTTTCCAAAAGTAGTATTTAAACCGGCCTACAAAGAGAACCACACGAAATCTACCTGAGAGATACAAAGAAGTTCCACTTTAAATATTCTCTTCAAATAAAAACTACAAATATTTTGAAAAATAATGCCGGAGAATAAACGTATGAAATCCTTCACCCATTCAACACATATCTAGCCTATTTATAAAGCATGAAAGTTCATGTATGTATGAAATGACATATTATATCTCAATTAAAGAGCTATTTATAACAACATACCATTTCATTTATAATTAACCACAAAGTATTCTGAAACAGCGCAACTCTTTTGTATATGCGCCGTTATAATTACGACACAGTAACCAAACAATTTTAATATGCACACCATAAATTACAACCTTACCAATAAGTCCAATACATTATTAAATTTTCAATTGTTACGCCCCGTCGACAGGCCCAAAAGGTACCAGAAGCACTAACTTCTAAAAAGACTAGGGTTAGGTATTAAACTGAGAAAAGATAACCATTATTGCACATAACATGTGTCATGGGCCAAGCCCCATGACAATTGTCACCGACTCGGTTTTCGCAAATATTGGCAGTATTCGCCTATAAAAGGACTAGTCAAATCACATGTCAAGTAACACATTTATAACTCACAAATCTCAATATATTGACTCCTATTTTCTAATCACTGACTTAGGCAATAGAAGGGTGTTCCCGGGATCCACCCTGGGTCAGTAAGCTATCCTCATTTTGCAGGTCTACGTTCGGAGAGGAGCATCATCAACACAACTAAACACACTCGATCAAAGAGACAGATTCTAGAACAGGTTCACCAACAATTTAATTATCTTAATGTCATGCTGACCAATTCGTCTGAACACTAAATTTAAAGAGACATAAGGAGTAATGGATCGGAGTATTACAAAAGAAGCTCTCAACCTCTCACAAATCATAAGATACAAATACAATGTAGCTTATGCAGAGAGTAACTTGGTATTGTTGAATTCTTAGGGTTGAATGCAAGAACAAAATCTGAAATTGAACCTTCGAGGCACGAACAAACGCTTTCCTAAAGACAATATTCCGACCCTATTCAATAGAGCATGGGTTTACCTGAATTATCTTTGAGATACAACGAAGTTTTGATGAACATCAAAGTTGATGCTCTATCAACAATTTCACAATGTATGGGAGGTTTTGAGAGAAAGATGATGAAGCTGCTTTGATTGTATACAAGAGAAAAACAAGTCATGTTTTCTCTCTCTTGTTATTTCCCTAATCACATCATCCAATAGATGTATTACACATAAGCATAATCGCTCAAGTATACCCAAATTGTATGTTGAAAGTTAAAAAAAACTGAAGCAAAATATATTGACGTAGCACAGGCACGCGGGCACGAACCGTTTTGCTCGCTTCTTGCTCTTTTCTCATGCCGCGGACTAGGCCAACTTGGCGCGGACGCATAAAAATCCCTGTCCTCGACACCAACCTTTCTTATCAGTTTTCCAACTTCCGTCAATGTTTGGGTCTCAGTCATTTTTTAATCGTTAACTAGTCATGTAATTATTATATGATCGTTTATAGCACCATTCCCACACAAACTCATCATATAAACCTTATGCTCTAAATAATTTCCAACATTCCTCCCCCATTTACAGTATTAGCAAACCACAAAGCAAATATATCATCATCAACAACAATTATGAGCATAAATGAAAGTGTACGTGACTTGAAATTTCACCTAGGGCAATAAACATACAAATAATTGTATTCAAATGGTGTTGATAAACAATTGAATCATTTTCAATACATTGAAAATCTAACTTTATTACATGCACAAAATACTTTACTCCACACACAAATAAACTTGACACTATTACAGCCATGTGTCCCGTATCCTATCACGAATGAATTGAAACTAAGCCCACTAGCTTCTTGAAGCGGCCACACTTTGTAGGGGTCGCTTTTACCTGGCCGCCTACGTCACGAGTCGTTTGAATGCTCGTTAACGCCGTACGTGAATACGGACTAGTAGCAGTCGCCACCGTGCGTTTATACGGTCCACGGACACCGAAGAAGTACCAAAATCCCGGAGCAATCGACCCCATATGGTAGTGCACCAGAGTATAGGTTCGGGGACAGGTTACGAGCCAATCGTGCATTCGGCCCGCCCGCCTGCAAGCGGTCTCGATTAGGTCTCTTTTGTAAGATCATTGTTCAATTTCAGAGCAACATAGATAACTCAATTTTAGCCCTAATTTGCGAATTACTAAGTCGGTTCAGATTAATGCACAATTAGCCTAAAATTGTTTTGTGACCACTTTGGAATTAGTCAATATTATTATACCAGAATGGAGCCAAAAGTCCGGGAGAAATCAGGGGTCAAATCACATAGAAAAAGTCAACATGATGATGGCATGGAAAAAAAAGAAATGGAAAATCAAACATACCTTGAATCCCGTGCAATTATAAAATCAAAATAAATAAATAAAAAGCTACATAGAATGATGCAAAAAATACACAGATTAAAAAAAAAGTGTGAAAATTAAACAAAGAGATGACATGGAAAATGCAAGAATTAAAGCATGACATGGCTTATAAATCAGAAAAGGTTACATGAATTGAAACATAGATCTGCGCGAACAGAACAACAAAATTCATATGTTATCATGATTAACGCAAGTCATGGATTAAAATGAAAATTAAAACAAAACAAAGCATATTGACATTAAATAAAAAGGGTCTCAGAAATGTGTACTAGAATGCGCGGCGGTCGATTACGGCCTTGAAATTTGCGCGCCAAATGCCAGATTCGGTGATTTAAAATGCTTGAAATGCGTTTATATGTGTTCGAAATTGATTTTGACAGAGTTTTGAAGTGTTTTTTTAGAGAGAGAACGTATAGTAGAGAGAGTAGAAGTTGAAGTCAAAACGTTGTCTAAAAGGCTGAGTGAAAGGTCGTATTTATAGGCCAGAAGGAGCAAAAATCGACCCCGGTGGACACCAGACCTGCGCCTAGGCACAGGTGCAGTAACATTACCTTATTCTAGATGCAGGTAAGTATATTGTGACCTGCGTCTAGGCGCAGGTCTGGCCTATATCCGGGTTGATTTTTTGCTTGATTTTGCGCGTGATCTCCGAGATTGTTATACAATTACGATACGATTACGGGGATCATTATCAAATTACCGTAATATTTTAGATTCCATCAGGTTCCGCGAAGTTCCGGAATAATCCGGGCCATTCTGGACTGTTCTCGAACCGTTTTCGGGTTTTTTGGACTATTTTGAAAAATACGCTAAAATATGCCAAAAAATATGGAAAAAAATGGAAAAATTCTAGAAAAATATAAATGAGTGAAAAGTGGAGAAAAGGTTGATGATGCAGGTGTAAATTACTAAAATGCCCCTAGGAATGAAAACTGTTTTAAAAATTCATAGAAATTAGATAAAAAATCAGAAATTTATGGAAAAATTACCAAAAATTCTAGAAAAATGTATTTAAAATAAAATTAAAAAATGCAATTTAAAATGACTAAAATGCCCTAAGGAAATAAATATGCATGAAAAATAATGAAAATAAATTAATAAAAATCCTAAAAAATGTCCGAAAATCCTAAAACGAGTCTGAGCCTTTAAAACGCCTATAAATGGTGTGAGAGTGGTATGAGAGGGGTAAAGAGGTGGCATTTTGGCATACTAGCTCAAGACCGGACCTGTGCAACAGGGTACATTCATCATAGACCGTTGGGAGCTAACTGAGGTGCCAGAATTAGGTGTCTACAGTTAGCCCCCCTTTGACCGAGTATGGAGAGACGAAGTGTTGTAAGATGAAGGTCAAAGATGCGCTACGCGACTTATTTATGTTGATCCCTAAGGAAATAACTAATGAGCTAACCCTTTTGAGATCGGTGCAACTTGATGTTAAAAGTGATGTTTAAAAGCCATCCACTTGATTTGACAATCGAATGAGCATGCAACAAGTAAACACACAAACATGTAATGTGACAACCCGACTCGCTTAAACCGGCGCGGAAGAAACCGACGAGTCGAATAGTCAGATCTAACAAACTAAAATACTTAAAATTTAAAACTAAACCTCAAAATGAATATATATACTAAACCAAAAGTACAATACCCACAGGATTGTACATATCTAATCCCAAATTTCATATTACTACTACTAACAAACGTAAACTCCAAATATATGTCAGAGTTAGAGAAATACACAAGTACTACAACTATAGTCCAAACTAGGAAAAATCGTAAAACAACAATATAAAAGCTAAATAACAACGGCGCTCGCCCAACCCAAAGCTAAGCAAGAACCTCATCATCAGAATTACCTGAAAAATAAACAACAGTCCACCGTCAGTGGAGAGTAACATAACTGTCCCACCCTAACGGGGATACACATGAACATAGCACAAATCAAACAATTAAAACAAACATACCAACATACATCCAAACATGCGAATCATCATACCATACCACCATCAAACATAAAACAAGTAATCATGCTAACTCGACTAACTTAACCAACGATTAACAAATCTTAACTTTGGCGCAGTCATTCACATACTAGACCGGACTATGCACGTACGAACGCATCTTACGTGATCGAACTTTCTACTATGCCCGGATTGAAAATCTTACTCCCAACCCCATGAAACCAATCTTACTGGAAATCCATATCCGAAGACGACATAGTAAGACCACCAACTATCCCAATACCGCGGATAGGATAGGGGCAACGTCTTAACCCAAATACCTAGAATCTTACTCTAAGTTTTAGGCGTCTAGTAGCGAAATCAAGCTAATCTTTACTTTAAATCGAAGTTTACATTCTTAGTTAATTCTTAAGTTGCATCTTACGCCTTGACTCAAGAAATAACATGTAAACCAACAAACTTGGAACCTCTTATAACAATCTTTAACCTTTCTTTAATTAATACTAATTTTCTTTAACTTTCAAGACTCGACCAAGAACTCATAAAGAACTCAAAGAACTTATAAAGAACTCAAAGAAATTATAAAGAACTCATCCAAGATTCAAGAACTTCAATCAAGAACTCAATCAAGATTCAAGAACTCATCCCAAACTCATCATATCACACGCATAAATTCATCAAATTCAACAATAAAATTCATTAACTTCCTATCATCCAAACTTAATAAAACTTGAACATGAATAACATCAAATATAATACTAACATAACCCATCATAAAACTCATATAATCAAGTAGAAAACATCATAAATCATCACCCAAAATCAGATTATAACCCATAAATAATCATGGTTACAAAACATCAAAACGGTCTAATCTAATCATTTAATCTATACTATGAAACATAGTATACCAAATGGATTGAGAAAGTATGTTACCTTATTGGATAATAAACAAATCAACACACGAAAATACTCAAAACTTGCTGCCCGGAAACCAAACCACACGGCCCTATCACACGGTGCACACAAACACGGCACGACTTGCACGGACACGGCACGGTTTGCACGGACCACTCAACACGGCTTGCACAAACCACCAACTGCACCACCGTCTTCAACACGAGCACCACCACTCAAACCCACGTAACCCACACGAACCAAACCTGGAAACCAACCCGAACTATTGATCTTGATTGGAATTATGGAGGTTTAAATTGTGTTTAGACAATTAAAGATCAATGGAGGATTAATCTTTAAGTTTTGAGTTTGAATGGATGATGAATAAATGTGATGGTGAATTAGCCAAAAATGGCGTGTGGATCAAAGGGTAGGGAGAGTGTATGGCTTTTCAATTTGGTGAGCAAGTGTGTTTAGGATGGAAAACGAGCAAATGATTCCTCAAGCCTTACTAACCCTTCTATTTATAGAAGTGGTCTAAGGTGTGAATGCATGGCAAATGGCAAAACTTGCCATATAATAAGAGGGGGGGGGGCGGCTATGGCCTTGAAAATGGGCCAAAATGGGCTTTCGATAAATAATTGGGCTAATTGCACTCTTGCATGTTTAATCATGCTTAAATAGCATTTGGCCCAAAAAAATATTAAATAACTAATTAGAAAATTAAATAATAAAAATTCTAATTAATTAAATAAGAATTAACCAAAAATAAAATAATTCGAATTTAATCGAAATTATTCACATAAAATAAAATAAATAGTCCAAAATAAATTTTGGACCATACATAAAATCACATAAACACGAATAAATACACGACAGAAATACCAACAAAATCAGGGTCGTTACATGTAATCACGCAGCAAGAAATCTAGTGAAGTGTAAACAGTGAGAAGTGTCAACACTGAAGTGACAGATATGTTTGTAAAGGAGTGGCAAGGTCAGATTTATGCCACGCAATCCTGTGAAGGTGGGGTTTATCACAGGAAAAGAGTCTGAGTCGGCGTCAGTGTCGGTGTTGGTGAGTGCGAAGGTTAGATTTATCGCACGAAGAAGAGTGGCAAGGTTAGACTTATGCCACGCAACCCTGTGAAGGTCAGGCTTATCACAGGAGAAGAGCTGAGCCGGTGTCTGAGTCGGTGTCTAAGTCGGTGTCTGAGTGAGTGCGAAGGTCGAGTTTATCGCACAAAGGAGTGGCAAGGTCAGATTTATGCCACGCAATCCTGTGAAGGTCAGGTTTATCATAGGAAAAGTAAACTGAGTCTGAGTTTGAACTGGAAATTGTAGCTGCATGAGCTTTGACAGTGATCTGGGGTAGTAAGAGTACTTTTGTTCAATGTAGGTCTGGGCAATATTGACTTACAAAGGCCTGGGATTATTGCAAGCTAGGATGATGCCCATGCAAAGGAGGAGACAGGATAACTCAATGCCTTGTCACGGGGTGCTAATGGGAATGACGTGAGGGCGACTTGTGTAATGACCCAGATTTTTATTGGTATTTTTGCCGATAATTATATGTGTAATTATGTGTATTTGTGTGTTGGTTCAAATTTATTTTTTTTGAACTATTTATTTTATTTTATGTGAATAATTTCGATTTAATTCGAAATATTTATTTTCAGTTTTTATTATTTAATATTTTGGGCTAAGTTGATTATTGCATGATTAATCATGTAAATTATGTAAATTAGCCCAATGGATCACGAGAGCCCATTTAAAGGCCCATTTTTACCCCTTGGCCGGTTTTCTAGTGCATGGGCAAGTGGTGCCACTTGCCTTGTGTTCACACCTTGGCTAACTCTATAAATAGGAGAGTTAGTAAGGCCTTTGCTCATTTTTGCCATCAAAAGCTCTTGCCATCAATTTCAAGCATAAATCTCTCCCATTTGCTCTCTAGTTCACACGCCATTATTGAGCAATTGAAACCCATCAATTGTTCATCATTTTTTCCTAGCCCAAAACTTAAAGATTCAAGGTTTATTGATCTTTAAGTGTTCAAACACAATCCTAAACACATTAATTTCATTCAAGATCTCTAGTTCGGGTTTGCTTTGGGATTGCTCGTTGGGGGTTCGTGCGTGTTCGTGTACAGTGGGCTGTGCAAGGTGCAGCAGAGGGCCGTGCTCGTGTGTCGTGTAAAGCCGTGGTGCTCGTGTGGCAGTGGTGGTTCGTGCTGGGCAGCCGTGCTGGGCAGCCATGTGTGCAAGTGTGTCGTGTTCGTGTGGTTTGAAGCAAGGCCGTGTGCAACGTGGTTTGGGTCGTGTGGTGTTCGTGTGTGCCTTGTTCCGGGCAGCAACTTTTTGTGTTAATTTTGTGTGTTATCTTCAATAAGGTAACATACTTACTCAACCTTGTTGGTATACTATGTTTATAGTATAGATTAAATGCATGTATGGGTTGTTTGATGATGATTATTCATGATTTTATGTATTGTTTATATTCTGATTTTTATATGGTTTATATGATGTTTTGATGATGGTTTTCATGATTTAATGATTGATTATATGTTGTTTTATGATCATGATAATTGTGTTAAAGTTTGATGAATTTTGGATGAGTTTAAGTGGGATTTTCGTGTGATTCTTTGGAGTTATGCGTGTGATGTAATTGGTTTGGATGAGTTCTTGATTGAAGATCTTGAATCTTGATTGAGTTCTTGATTGAAGATCTTGAATCTTGAATGAGTTCTTTATGAGTTCTTGATGAGTCTTTATGAGTTCTTGGTTGAATCTTGAAAGTTAAAGAAAGTGGTTTAAAACTTAAAGAAAGTTAAAGATTGAGTCTAAATTGATTAAAGAATGGAATTTAAATGATGATTTATGGTTGGTTAGACTCAAGATCAAGACGCAAAGGCAATCTTGAGTATAACTTCGTTGATTAACTAGTTATTTTCGAGAATCAAGGCGTAAAGGCAATTCTTGAAATTAATTTAGTTATGAATAAATTTATTAAAATGATTAAAGATTTAATTAATAATTAGCTTGATTTCATTTCTAGACGCCTGATACTTTGAGTAAGATTCATTGTATTTGGGTTAAGACGTTGCCCCTATTCCATCCGCGGTATTGGGATAGTTGGAGTCATACTATGTGATCTTTCGTGGATTTCCAGTAAGATTGGTTTCATGGGGTTTGGGAGTAAGATTCTCAAATTCGAGCATAGTAGAAAGTTCGATCGCGTAAGATGCATTCGTACGAGCACAGTCCGGTCTAGTATATGAATGATTGTGCCAAAGATAGTTGATTAAGTTGGTTTGAGTCGAGTTCACGTGTGGGTTGATCTTGTACTCTGGTTTATTGATTTGATGTTGTTTATTTGATTTATGCTATGTGCATGTGTATTCCCATTAGGGTGAGTCAGTTATGTTACTCGCCACTGATGGTGGACTGTTGTATGTTTTTCAGGTATTTCTGATGACGATACTCTTGCTTAGCTTTGGGTTGGGCGAGCGACGTTTACTATTTCTGTTATTTGATGTATTTTCTATTTCTGTTGTTTATAGATAGTATTGGCGTATTGTATAGACTTTATACGTTGTTGTTGGACTCTTTATACGTTGTTTTAGACTCTGACGTGTGGTTGGAGTTACTCGTATTTTAGTATTCCTAATTTTGACTTTTGGACTAGTATGTACAAACTTGTGGGTATTTGTACGTTTTTGGTTGATTAATAATATTCTCGAGGAATTAGTTTTAATTTCTTAAGTATTTGAGTTGTAGTTTATAACTATTTGACTCGTCGGTTTCTTCCGCGCCGATTTAAGCGAGTCGGGTCGTTACAACTTGTGATCAGAGGTTGTCCTAGACACGGTGCTTGACCTAGACATAGAGTTTGACTCAATTTGAATTGGGATGTGAAGAAGACACGGGGTCCATGGACAGAGTTCCTTGATTTCGGCTTAATAAGATAGACCTGAGATGGTTAGATCATAGAAACAGAGGAGCCCCCAAGTGAAGAATGAGGATGATGTTGTGAAGAGACAGGAGCAAGGACAACATGGTGATGAGCCCCCAAATATAATGTGCTAACCCTCAGTAGAGTTAGGTGGCTTTACCTCCTGGAGAGTTTAGTCAAAGAGTTTTTGAAGGTGAACAAAGAATGGGATAGGGTTCAAAAAATAGAAATGCCAAAATTTTGTGACTCGAGGTTGAAAATGGATTTGGCTAAGATGTAGGGTTGGCTAGAAATGTGGGTTCAAGATTGAGTCTATGTACAGGTCAACGATTAGCAAATGTTATTGTCGAACTCTTAGCAGGTAGAATCACTCGGCAGCTAGGCTTCGTTTGATCTTTTATTAATGTGGTCGGACCTCGAGTAGAGGCTTCCTACGTATCCTTGCGGAATCAGACCATCGTAGTTCTGTGGGTCTAATTTTGGATTGATTTTTCTTTCTTTCTTTTTTTTTCTTTTTCTTTTTTTTTCCTCAACTTTTCCTTGAATGAAGTTGCTGTCTTTTGTTGCTCTGGACAATGCTTTCAAATGATCTTTGGCATTTAACCCCTTTAGGTGCGAATGAGCCTTGAGTGTTGCCATTTAATCTCCTATACTCCATTATGAATTCGAATTGTAATTGAGCTAGGCCTGGGCTTTGATTTCTTTATTTTGAGGCCATTGCACCATTCTTCAAATATGACTTGCCATTGACCGTTTGAAAGCATGTCCTCGTGAGGTCGTGTGTCAAAGTGATTGTTGATATTGCTTGTGAGGTCAGTGTGTGGAAGTGTAGTGAGGTCAGTGTGTTAAGGTGTCAGTTTTATTAATTAATCAATTGAAGTCGTGTAAGTGACTGGACCTGCATAGAGTTGAAAAATAGCATTGCTAATTGGAAACGGAGGATATGGAAATGTGGAGGGCCATTCGGTGGATAGTGGAAAGGTCAAAGTGTGTATGATATAGACTCGAGATGGAAAGTGAAAGGGTAAGTGGGCTAGGATGAAGACTCATTAATTTGACTCACAGGAAGGCCGCATGGTTCATTGAAGCATGCTTCGGGGTGACTCATAGGGGTGGAAATGAACTATATTGGATGTTTGGGCTATTTGTATGTG
The DNA here is from genome assembly GCA_951394345.1 of Salicornia ramosissima. Lineage (NCBI taxonomy): Eukaryota > Viridiplantae > Streptophyta > Magnoliopsida > Caryophyllales > Amaranthaceae > Salicornia > Salicornia ramosissima. The sequence goes on along the minus strand of OX596233.1, from coordinate 43,345,239 downwards.
GTGCTGGGCCTTTGTGAGTATGGTGCTCGGTCATTCTTCACTTAGGTCAAGGTGTCATTGATTTTTTTTGTGGCTATGGAAGATGATGAAGGGTCAATGGACATGGTCTTTTGTGATGTGGATGGATTTTATGGAGATGGGCTTAAGACTTCTCATTGCTCTTTGGGCCAATTGAAGGAATCGAAACTGAAACCAAGAGAACCCTGTTCTAGAATGTGAATGTGGAGGAGCTGACACTGGACTGTATTTGAATGTGAACTGGATGGACCTAAGCCTGAACCTAGTTCTGTCTTAAGGTATAAGGCTTTTGGTTTGTGACTGACACTGAAGAGAGCTAAAGTGAACCTATGCTTAGTTAGGATCCTTTAGACTTATGAACTGGACTGAGATGAACTGAGGCTTTGTGGTGAGTTGTGCTGAGACTGTGAGGTGGGCTGAACCTATGTCAAGCTAAGGTGCATTTGGACTCGGGAAAGTTGGACTGGACTAGGACATGGACCCCATTTTGAGAACTATATGGACTGTGAACTAGCGACCTAAACTAAGCACCGGGTTGAGGAGATGAGACTGGTGGAGTAAGACTGGTGATTTGGACTGTGGACTTGACATTGAGTTATCCTTATGGTTGATGAGTGAAGTAAACTGGGTTGGGCTAATGCGACTAGACTAATGGATCAAATGCACACATAGCACACTAGTCCTAGAATATGCAAATGATGGTCTTCTAAGGTCAGTCCTGGGTGGTCAAAAGGTACCATGACTAGAAGGAAACTGAACCGATCTAGTCACTCTTTTTATTGAATGACACACGGTTAAAAGATCCCTCATTATGATCTCATCGGAAATGAGATCACACGTCATGGCTGGGATGGGCCGCTTATGATCATTGAGGTCGGGAACCAGCAACGAACCATAACCAAAGCCCCTGGGTCGGTCTCGAGCATAGTACATGCTCATATGAGACGTGAGCCTAAGTGTGACCTTATGCGGAAGGTCACTATGTCACATGCTCAAAAATTGAATAATGATCTTACGAGACTTTTCAAGTTTGTCCACACCACTAAGGAGTGAAATTCCCCAGTGGAGTCGCCAAACTGTAGGGGTCGTTTCTACCCGACCGCCTACGTCACGAGTCGTTTGAATGCTCATTAATGCCGTATGTGAATACGGACTAGTAGGAGTCGCCACCGTGCGTTTATACGGTCCACGGACACCGAAAAAGTACCGAAAGACAGGAGCAATCGGCCCCATATGGTCGTGCACCAGAGTATGGGTTCGGGGACAGGTTATGAGCCAATCGTGCATTGGGCCCGCCCGCCTGCAAGCGGTCTCTACTAGGTCTCTTTTGTAAGATCATTGTTCAATTTCAGAGCAACAGAGATAACTCAATTTTAGCCCTAATTTGCGAATTACTAAGTCGGTTCAGATTAATGTGCAAATTAGCCTAAAATTGTTTTGTGACCACTTTGAAATTAGTTAATATTATTATACTAGAATGAAGCCAAAAGTCCAGGAGAAATCAGGGGTCAAATCACTTAAAAAAAGTCAATATAATGATGGCTTGGATAAAAAAGAAATGGAAAATCAAACATACCTCGAATCCCGTGCAATTATAAAATCAAAATAAATAAATAAAAAGCTACATAGAATGATGCAAAAAATACACGGATTAAAAAAAAACGTGAAAATTAAACATAGAGATGACATGAAATATGCAAGAATTAAAGCATGACATGGCTTATAAATAAAAAAAGGTTACATGAATTAAAACATAGATCTGCGCGAACAGAACAACAAAATTCACATGTTATCATGATTAACACAAGTCATGGATTAAAATGAAAATTAAAACAAAAGAAAGCATATTGACATTGAATAAAAAGGGTCTCAGAAATGTGCACCGGAATGTGCGGCTGTCGATTACGGTCTTGAGATTAGCGCGCCAAATGCCAGATTCGGTGATTGAAAATGCTTGAAATGTGTTTATATGTGTTCGAAATTGATTTTGACAGAGATTTGAAGTGTTTTTTTAGAGAGAGAACGTATAGTAGAGAGAGTAGAAGTTGAAATCAGAACGTTGTCTAAAAGGCTGAGTGAAATGTCGTATTTATAGGCCAGAAGGAGCAAAAATCGACCCCAGAGGACACCAGACCTGTGCCGGTGCAGTAACATGACTTGAGTCTAGACGCAGGTCACTATGTTGTGACCTGCGCATAGGCGCAGGTCTTGTAATTTGACCTGCGTCTAGGCGCAGGTTTGGCCTATATCTGGGTTGATTTTTTGCTTGATTTTGCGTGTGATCTCCGAGATTGTTATACGATTACGGGGATCATTATCTGATTACCGTAATATTTGAGATTTCGGGAGGTTCCGCGAAGTTCCGAAATAATCCGGGCCATTCTGGACTGTTCTCAAACCGTTTTCGGGTTTTTCGGACTATTTTGAAAAATATGCGAAAAAATGCCAAAAAATATGGAAAAAAATGGAAAAATTCTAGAAAAATATAAACGAGTGAAAAGTGGAGAAAAGGTTGATGACGCAGGTGTAAAATTACTAAAATGCCCCTAGGAATGAAAAATGTTTCAAAAATTCATAGAAAATAGATAAAAAATCAGAAATTTATGTAAAAATTACCAAGAATTCTAGAAAAATGTATTTCACCTAAAATTATTTAATGCAATTTAAAATGACTAAAATTCCCTTAGGAAATAAATATGCATGAAAAATAATGAAAACAAATTAATAAAAATCCTAAAAAATGTCCGAAAAACCCTAAAACGAGTCGTGAGCCTTTAAAATGCCTATAAATGGTGTGAGATTGTTATGAGAGGGGTAAAGAGGTGGCATTTTGGCATACTAGCTCAAGACTGGACCTGTGCAACAGGGTACATTCATCATAGACCGTTGGGAGCTAACTAAGGTGCCAGAATTAGGTGTCTACACACTTCACATTCAATTAGGTAGATCTCTTAGCATGCCCCTGTGATTAAGCACAATGTCAAGATCTATTAAGGATAAACCAATGCAACCTCTTTTCCATCACAATTTTAGATATACCTTGGATGAATTGAACGATTTCCCAACCAACAAAAAAAGAATTTGTCTCATTGAACTTAATGCTCAAAGACCTTTTGATTATCAAGTTGAGATTCTTTCACTTGTGATTATTAATAGGCTCTAATCCAACTCCGATTGCCATCCTTTGAACCGTTTCTTTAGTCAATACTTTTGTAAAGCAATCAGATAAATTAAACTTTGTCCGCACATAGTCTAAAGTGATTGCACCATCCATGGTCAAGCTTTGTATATATAAAACTATGTTGAAGACCTATATGTCTTGATTTATCGTTATACACTTGACAATATTGTTGAACCATGTTTGATTTGAATGATGACAAACCAGTTCTCTACACTTGATTGCTATGTATGTTTGTGTATGAACAGGTTGAATCAAGTGATAAGGACTCATCAAGACAACATTTGAAGGCCTTGAGATACTTGAAGATCAGAAGCTAAGAGCTTGGAGCTATTTATTTTTTATATTTCTAGGATCTTCTTGTAAAATGAACTTAGGAAAATAAGACTTGTGTCTATAAGTAAAAGAGAAAAAGGGATTAAAGTTTAGGAAAATTTGTCAGAAAAGACCTTATAAAACATTATTTTTGTAAGAAAAGACCTTATAAAAAATTTGTTGTGAACAGAGACCTAAAACAAAAAAAAAAGTTGCAAGGAGGGACCTTACCTCTATTTTTCGAAATTGACTGTGAATTTCCAGCATTGACTCGCTATTTTCCTCAAATTTTCGACGAATAATTTCTTCTCTATTTAACCTTTCATTTTCTTTTCACTATAAATTCATTTTTCCTCCACTCACCCTCCATTTTTCCCTCCTAAATTCATCTACATAAACCCTACATTAACACTTCCTTCTAGCATCTAAAATTCTCTTCTTTTAAATTTGGGTTTCCTCATCTCTTACCTGCTTAAATACGAAAGGATTCGTGCAAAACTGGAGGAAAATAGTGAGTCAACGCCGGAGATTCACAGTCAACGTCGGAAATAGAGATAAGGTCCCTCTTTGCAACTTTTTTTTTGTTTTAGGTCCCTGCTCACAACAAATTTTTTATAAGGTCTTTTCTCGCAAAATGAATGTTTTAAAAGGTCTTTTCTGACAAAATTTCCTAAAGTTTATGTCCAGTGAAGAGAACAAGCTAAGAACAATTCTCTTTATCAGACATAAACTTAGCAGTACTGAGACCACTGTGGAAACAGACCTCAGTATTACGCACGTGCACTTAAGTAATCAGTATCGATTTTTAAGTTCAAAATGTTTTTGAAAATTTAATTGAAAAATATTGATCACTTAGGATTTGAAAAGCTGCCAAAATGATACACCAAATCAGCTCATTAAATGCATTGTACTTTGTTTGGACTTTAGTGTACTTTCCACTACATGTAGTGGAAGGAGACAAAGTCTGAAACAAGTACTATTGTACTTGTGTCAGCTGAACTTGTGTGCATTATTTAGGTAAGTCTCCATGCATGCTTTGGGTTCACGGTTTTCATTTGAAAAATTGTCTATCTTTTGGAAAACCCAAAAACCCTCTTGCTCTCCAAAGGAAAAAAAATTAAGTCATATTTTCTGGAGTTCATTAATAGAGCAAAATCATCTCCAAATCCATCTTTAATCATCTCCATATCCATCTTTAAGAGAAAACTTACGGAGAATTTGATATTGTATTTTGAACCACTTAGAGGGAAGTGGCTGGGGAGTGTTCTGTGAACACTGAGTGAATTGTTAGAGTTAACAGTTGGGGAATTGAATGTTACAGAGTTGTAGCATTTGATTGAGTGTGTAACCTTGTTATTTTTCAGATTTGATTAATAATATTGGTGAGAGAGTGGAGGAAGTAGGCTTATTTAGAAGCCGAACCTTGTTAAATCCTTGTGTCCCTACTCTTTATTTACTGTTCTATCGTTGTTCTCACAAATAGATAAACAAACTTTGTAAACGATTGAAAAAGCACATATACTCAATTCAAACCCCCCTTCTTGAGTATACATTGAACTTACAAATATGCCTTGGCCAATGTAGAATTACTATCGCAATGGATAAAAATAGGTGAAATTGGATTCTGTAACAGAGGAATCTCAAATATGAGGTTCCTCAACCATTCATCTTCCTTTCTTGCCGAATGTAAAGCTATAAACTCCGATGCTATCGTGGAATCATCAATGCAAGTTTGTTTCTTAGAAGCCCAGGATATAGCACCTCCACTAAGGAGAAATACTCATCCACTCGTTGAAGAGTGGTCCACTTTATTAGTAATCCAACTTGCATTCGAGTATCCTTTTAAAATAGAAGGATTACCACTATAGCACAAACTACATAGCCTATGGTTTTCTTCAAGTATCTAAGTACTCGACGAATTGCCTATCAATGTAGTATACTAGGAATGCTCGTATATCTACTTAACTTGCCAACTGCGAAGGCAATATATGGCGTTGTACTTGTCATGGCATACATTAAACAACCTATTACCCTATCATATTCAAGTTGTGAAACTTGATTTCCATTATTTGGAAGACGCTTAATTCTAGGATCCATAGGTGTGGATACAATAGATATTTCATCAACTTCGAATTTCTTAAGCACTTTCTCAATGTAGTGAGGTTGTGTTAAGATCAACTTTCCTTCTTGCCTCTTGATCCTTATTCCCAAAATAACATCTGCCCCCACCATGTCCTTAATGGAGAACTGTGATGACAAGAATGATTTGTACAACTCAACTTGATCCAAATCAGTTCCGAAGATCAACATGTCATCCACATATAAACAAATGATAACCCCTTTATCGTTGTCATCAAATTTGCTATACACACATTTGTCCGAATTGCTCAACACAATCCCACAACTCAACACCACTTCTTCAAATTTTTTATGCCATTGCTTTGATGCTTGTTTTAGACCATATAAAGATTTTACAAGTTTGCAAACTTTATGCTCTTGGCCTTATACAACAAACTCTTCTAGTCGTCGCATATAAACCTCCTTTTCTAGATCTCCATTTAAGAACGCAGTCTTTACATCCATTTGATGGATCACTAGATTTTGAATAGTCGCCAAAGCTATTAACAACCTAATAGTGGAGATTCTAGCTAAGGGTGCATATGTATCGAACTAATTAATACCCGGTTTTTTAGTAAACCCTAGAGACACTATAGTCGGGCTTTCAACTTGTCAATTGTACCATCGACTTTCATTTTCTTCTTTAAAATCCATTTGCACCCTATAGGTTTACATTAGGTGGTAAGTCTACCAACACCCAAGTATTATTTCCCATGGTGGAGCTCATTTCATCATCAATAGCTTCCTTCCGAAATGAAGAATAACGAGACCTCATGGCCTCACTATAAGTCAGAGGGTCATCCTCCACATTGAATACATATGGAAATTGAGTCATAATTGAATCTCGTGACCCTTCTAGTAAATATACATGAAAATCTTATTCGAAGATTTCTCCTTTCGTGCTCTTTTACTTATCCTTGGTTCTAGTGATGTAGAAGCTTCCTCTTCATTTTGAAGATGACTATTATCTTGGCTATAAGAGCTTAGCTTTGACCATGATAATGAGCATTGGTACTAGGAGTTATGTCCTTTGGTCTAGGCATTGATGAAAATCTAATTTCACAAAATATTGCTTCTCTTGACTCTACGGTAGTATGAACCGACCAAAAGTCATTTTTTTTCTATTACATAGACTTGCTATGTTCAGCATATCCTATAAAGATACATTTCTCTTTCACCCAATTTCTTTTGTTTAGGCACCGACACTCTTACAATTGCCCTACAACCCCATGCTTTGAGATAACTCAAGCCTGACCTTCTTTTAAACCATTTTTCATATGGGGTTACCGTTTTTCCTTTCATAGGAACACGGTTTAAGATGTAACAAGCCTTTAAAACATCTTCACCGCAAAATCCATTACTTAGACCCGATAGGACAACATGGAGTTAACCATTTCTTGCAATGTCCTATACTTCTTTTCCGCTTGTAGGAGCCACAACTGGCTCCCCACTTATTTGCTTCCTCCGCCCGTCGCCACCAAAAGGTCGTTTTAGACCTAGGCGTATTGGCGATGGGAAGAAGAATGGACTGGATAGAGGGAAGAAAAGATTAACGAAAAGGGACTTTATTAGTAGAAGTCGCCAATGAGATTTTAGGAATTAAACTCATAAACTATGTATTTAGATCAAAATAACGAATGGGACACGATTTAGGGACGGATCTAAATAGCACAATTCCACCCCTTCGATCCCATGGGGATGACTCCAAAAATGGTCATACGAACCAAAGTTTGAATTCGGGGGCAAGGGTACTAATATGGCGGAATGCGTCATATTAGCCTATAGGCGGACTTTACTAATTTCTCTCAATTGCAAATTTACAAGTTATATAAAAATAAAATAATTATTTTTTAAGAAAATCAGCAATAAATAATTTCTGACGCTAATAAATTAGCGTTTAAGAATAAAAAACGCTGACAAATCAACGTTTAAGTAAAAAACGCGCTGACATGTCAGCGTTTAAATGTAGGATACGCTAACACATCAACGAGTCAGAAAAAGATGCGCTGATGGATCAGCGCATAGAATAATTTATCGCTAACTGTTTGTTAATAAAATTTAATCCTTTAACAAAATATGAAAGAAAATTAATAAAAAATAATTAAACTATAAAATTACACACATACGTACAGAGAAAATAAATTAATTTAAGACTCTCAAAAAACTTACCACTTCTCGTTCGAAGATTTTTCCTTGAGTATTTGGTTGGACAGAACTTTGCCTTATAAAACTTGATAAATTAAAGCCTTTAGCCAAACGATAAATTATTTTCAAAGAACAGAAGTATTTTGATGAGTAATTAGTAGTAGAGAGTGAGGAGAAGAAAAAACCATCCTTTGTTTATGAAATTTGAGAGTTTTTATAGGAAAATATAGCAGCGTTTTCTTAGGAAAGTCACTAACCAATCAGCGCGTTTTGGAAATCAACGCTGATACGTCAGAGCAAAATATTAGGACACGCTAACATAATCAGCGTAAGTTTCCAAAACACGCTGATTTGCTAGCGTGTCAAATCAAAATACACTCATTTTATTGATATGCAAAATAATGAAAATCTTTTTGAAAAACGAATCAACGTATCAAATTTTATTTCGCTGATGCATTCAGCGTGCCCAAGTAGAAAACGCTGATTTGGTCAACGTTTCCTGATATTATGCGCTAATTGATCAGCGAGAATAATTTTTATTCGCTAATGTTTAAATTTTCCAAACACCAAAACTTTTAATCTGTAACTCCAAATGGAACATGTAATATATCGTTTTGAAGCTCTTTCCATCTAGCATATGACTATAATATAATTTTGAAATAATATTTGGCTGAAAATAAAAAATATTTTAATAAGGCTTAATAATGTCCAATAACGCACAATTACTCAATCCTCTAGAAAAGTGAGTTTATTTATATCATCACCGAGTCTTTCCTCGGGATAGGGGACTAAGTTTGGTGTCAACACCGCTACACCATTTTGTTGAGGTGTATATGCCGTGGTTGTTTCAGGTATAATTCTTAAAGATTGAAAATAATTTGGATCATAATGTTGTAGACACATAAATGTGTCTCCCCAATGTAGAGACTAATGATGAACGTACCATATTGCCATAAGATACAACTAAGCGAAATTGACGATGAAAATGCACAATATACCTCAACCAATTGCCTAAACCATGTTTAAAGTTCTTTGGAAGCAAATTTTAGGTTTTGCGATGATTACGGGATTTATTCGAAATTTTTCTTCATTTTTATATATTTTTTATATTTTTGCATGCATTTTTCACTGTGTTATATTCATAAAAAAATAATAATAAAAATGTATTTTTGCATCTTAAAATATTTTTAAAAATCATAAAAATAATTTTATAATTTATTCATATTTTTCTATATTTTTTATCATATTTTTAGAGCTTTTTATGGATTTTTTAGGATTTTTGCATGCTTAGGGGCATTTTTGTCATTTCAGAATGTTGAAAATTGTTCCCCAAAGCATATTAGTGTTTTTTATACTTTTCATATTTTTTTCAAAATTTTTAATAATTTTTCTGTGATTTTTTGGAGCTTCTGGAGGAATCTAGAACATTCCGAAAGGTTCTGGGCATTCCGGGACATCCCAGAACATCCCGGGACATCCCAGAATATTCCGGAATATCAAAATATTACAAAATATTTCCCTAATCGAATAAAATCGGATCGTAATCCTGAAAATCACGCGCAAAATCAAGCAAAAAAATCAACCCGGATCTGACCAGGACCTGCACCTAGGCGCAGGTTTGGTGTCATTCCGGGTCGATCGTTGCTTCTTCTGGCCTATAAATATACGTCCTTCCAAGCATTCTAACACACACCAACATACGACAACAACCCCGAGTCTCCTTCTGCATTGCATACTTCCATCCCATATACTTATACCACATCAAATCACTCTCAAAACATCACAAAACACATCACAAATCATCAACTCAATCAACTTCAAGCAAAATACTTTCATTCATTGTCGTTGATTTTACCTTGGTTTTTTTTTTTTTATCGAAGGCATTACAAGGTACACCATACTGAAGTCCCTACCATTCTAAACTTTCATTACTTTGTTTTAATCTTTATTTGGCTCATTAAATGGTGATTAAAATGGAGATAAGCGATGATAATGGATAAATTCATACAAATAATGAAATTTCTAATTGAACATACATATAAGTCTTGAATGCTTTAATCAACTTTTTCATATTTCTTTATAACTTTTATGATAATCCGATCTTCTTTTTAATCACCATTTAATGGTTATTTTTTTTATTATTTCATTAGTTTTAACATGACCTAAATACATGCGTTGTGATTAACAATTCATTTTCGCATTATAATAGATCGTACATGAAAGTTCAATTTCGTAATTGTTTTAATTTTGTATTTTTATTTTAAATCTCTTTTATTATATCTTTTTGCAATCATAGATTTATTTCATATTTCTTCATTGTATTTTATTTATTTATTATTTTTAGGATTTAATACTGACTTAATACAAAGTGGTCACATTAATTAGGCATGACTTGTAATAATTCAAACCCACCTAGTAATATGCGTTATTTAAGATAAAACTGAGATATCTATGTATTCGGGATTAATAATAATTTGACCACAAAAAGAGATCTAGTAAAGACCGCTTACAGGCGGGCGGGTCCAATGCACGATTGGCCCGTAACCTGTCCCCGAACCCATACTCTGGTGCATGACCATATGGGGCTGATTGCCCCTGGATTTCGGTACTTCTTCGGTGTCCGTGGACCGTATAAAATGCATGGTGGCGACTCCTACTAGTCCGTATTCACGTACGACGTTAACGAGCATTCAAAATAACTAGTGAGATGTAGGCGGCCGGGTAAAAACGACCCCTACAGTTTGGTGACTCTGCGGGGGAATATCACTCCTTAGTGGTGTGGACAAACTTGAAAAGTCCCGTGGTCTTATTATTATCATTCCCGAATTTTTTTTAGGCATATTACATGCGGCCCTACGAATAAGTGCTGCAATATGGGACCTAGTCTTATATGAGCATGTTCTATGCTCGAGATCGACCCTGTGGGGTTTCATTATGGTTACTTGTGGTGCCCGACTTCAATAATCATAACCGGCCCATCCCAACCATGGCGCGTGATTCTCATGCCCGATGAGATCATAATAAGAGATCTATTAATCGTGTGTAATTCAATTTGAAGAGTGACCAGATCGGTTTAGTTTCTCTTTAGCCATGGTACCTTGAGACCACCCAGGACTGACCTTATAGAAGACCACTCATGTTGTATCATATTAGCGTGACTATGTGTGCATATTTTTTTTGTTGTTTTTTGGACTCTAGCCATTTTAATTTTCACTATTCACTCACACTTCATATAGTCATGGTCATCTTCTAGTCCATATAGTTCACAATGTTGGGCCTTAGTGTCCTTGCATAGTCCATATAGGCTTTGACCTTAGTTTCACCATAGGTTTTGGCCCAAAACCTTAGTCGTTCCCTTAAATGGGCTTAATTAGGCCCAATCCTCATTTAGGCACTTCCATTCACATACATTGCATATTTCATGTATTTTGGTGCCCTTTCAATTCAAAAAAAAAAAATTAAAAAAATTAAAAAAAATAATAATTCAAAATAAAAAAAAAATCAAAAAAAAAAAGTTTAAAAAAAAAATCAAAAAAATTTTTATTTTTAAAAAAAGTAAAATAAAAATGGAAAGGGCACCTTGCATTCATGCATTTTAGGGAAGACGACCACAAAATTAGGACATGCATATACATCCGCATTTGCATCCATATCATAATGATCAAGGAAAAATTTTGGTTCTTTTCAGTTCAGAGCGGTCTAAATAGTTCCAAGTCGACCCAAAGCATAACTGAGGTCCGAGCAAGCCTCAAGCCCAATCCAACCTTACCTCACCTCATTTAAACACCACCCCAGCCTCACTCAAACTCATCCAAACCCAAAAGACTTAAGCCCATACCCAGCCTACATCACTTAAGCCCATAACCAGCCTACATCATTTAAGCCCATATCTTAAACCTACATCACTCAAGTGCATATTCCAATCCTACATTACTCAAGCCCATCACTCAAGCCCATATCCCAAACTTACATCACTCAAGCCCATATCTTTAGCTCACAAACCAAACACCACAAATGGCCACTCAAGAGGACCAACTCAAACAGCTCGCTAAGCGTTTCGATGAATTGACCGTTGTACTCGAAGGGCTCCAGGCCAAGGTCAGCAATCTAGAAAAAACCCCAAGCTCATCCATGAAAAAGAACCGAACCGAGCATGTCCAGAAAACAAGAGAACCCGCCTTCCACCAAGAAACAATTTCTTTTGACCCCAACCTTTCCTCCAAGCTTCCAAAGGAATTCTCAAGCACTGATCTCCCTAAGTTTAAGGCCACAGATGATCCTCGTTATCACCTCAAAGGATTCCGAGCCACCATGGTCCTTAAGGGTATTGAACCAGCACTATTCCCTACAGTCTTTCCACTCTCACTTGAACCAATTTGCCAGAAGTGGTTCTACTCTCTTTCTGAGAAGGACACATCTACATGGGAAGACATTGTGCATGGATTCATGACCCGTTACAAGGGGAACATCCAAGCCCAGACCTCGACGAGAGAACTTGAGATCATGAGGCAAGGCGAGAAAGAAGGGTTCACTGCTTATTTGACAAGATGGAAGCAAGTTGCAACCCAAATGGTCACTACTCCTGCTGAACCAGAAATGGTCAAGACCTTCATCTCTAGTCTACAGCCAAAATACCAGGACCACCTCAAGTACTTAGGCCTCACCACCTTCCAAAAGGTCTATCACATTGGAGTAGACATAGAGGACGATCTGCTAAAGGGTGATACATCAAGCTCACCGGAACTCTATGAGTAGTAGCAGCATCAGCACACCCCACTCCTAGTCAAGAGTCAGTCAAGGTTGTTCCTTTAGGTTGAGTCAGAGAGTCCCTCCACCTAAATATTTGCATTTCTTTTCTTTCTTTTTTCGAGCCTATGTCATTAGGTTTTTTCTTTCCATTTCTAGCCTTGTAATTTCATTGACATTAATAAAAAAAAATTAATTCATTTTTAGCCTCACTTTTAATTTGTGCTTTTAACTTTAACATAATTCATGACCTCAAATTTTTATTGAACCTAATAAATGGACATTGCCCGAGAGGCCTTCTTTTCTTGAACTCCACAAAAATCATCAACCCTCTTTCTCATCACCTGTATTCATTCAATCCTTTGCAATCCTTTGAGCCTTAAACACATATTAACCTAATTTCTTTCCTTACCTACATCTACCTCACCCATGGATCAAATGGTGCGTAGGAAAAGACATGTGCCCTAAAAAAATGCAAAAAAAAAAAAAAAGTTCAAATCAAAGTCCATCCAAAGTCAATAAAGCTAGTTCAGTTCAATAAATCCAGTTCAATTCAATAAATCCATCTCAATTTCTAGTTCAATTCAATAAATCTAACTTAGTTCAATAAATCCAGTTCAATGCAATAAATCCAGTTCAATGCAATATCTAGTTCAATTCAATAAATCCAGCTCAATTCGATAAATCCAGCTCAATTCAATAAATCCAGTCCAATAATTCGATTCAGTCCAATCCAATTCAAAAAAAAGAGTCAAAAAGCACACTGCGCACCATGGGGGTTAAATTGGGAACTTTGAGCCTTCTTTCCCTTTTCCTTCTTAACCCTCAACCCTAGCCAAACATTACAACCAAAAAGCCCTCTCCCCTGAGGCATTGTCCAAATAATCATCAAGAACTACGATGGTCTGATTCCATAAGGATACATAGGAAGCCTCTTCTCGAGGTTCGACCCAATTAATATATGAATTTTTGAGGTCTACTCCTTCAATTAACTTGGGGTTTTAAGCACAAATTCTTAGTTCACCACCCGTCATAGGCTCGAGTTTGAACCAACATTAATTCAGCCAACCACATCAATTCCCTACATCATCACCCTTCAGTCACAATTTTTTAGCCTTTCTTTTTCTTGCACCGACAGCCTTTCTCCTTTCCACACCCTGGGGGTTTTCTCTGACTCTTCTTAAGCTCATAGCTTTTATTTGACTCTTGTGTTGTTCTATTAGGGCGCGACATACCTTCATCAATTGGGCAATCCATATCTAACTCAAGTTCATGACTTGAGCTAGCCTCTTTTCTCAATGCCTTGGCCTTTTCATACAATCCACAAAATAGCTTTAACAATGATCTCTCATCCATCCTTACCCTAAAGGCTGGGGGCTTACCTATCGATCTACTCCATCACAAACATGAGATTCACAAAAATCCTTATCCATCATCTCTCATTCATGCTACCCTACCTATTCAGCTACTTCACCACAAATATAGCTTTCCCAACGGGCCGGGGGGCTTGATTATGATCGAAGGCTTTGTCTTTGATTAATTGGGGGATTAAGACCGCTCCATCCCCATTTTTAATTACTATACTATTGGTCGATCCCCTTGGTCATTCATTTCCTTGTCATACATAGCATATCATTCCACATGCATTACATTCCACATGCATTACATTTCATGAACACCAATCACATCATGCATCATGCACCACAAACATATCACATATCATAATCATTTCATGCAAACATTCATATACATGCATAAGCATCACACACACTGTACATACGCACATCACAGAGCACAAAGCACACAAGGCTAGAGCCCATCTTTATTGAATCCTTGAATCACTATATGTGATTGTTGTCTTGATTAACTTGGTCATGAACCTATATATGCCTATATGGCTATGTACAGTTTTTCCTTGATATATTTGCTCATGGAGCCCACACATGATATTGCCTCGCCCCAACCATAATACTTTGACTTTCGTCTTGCGTGAACATTCGTCTCTCCAAACTCAGTCAAAGTGGGGGCTTCTCATCATACACACACCTCCTTGTACATTTTCTCCGCCTCAACGGCCTCATCATCTTTTTTAACGGGTTCATGCTTACCCTGATTCCTCTAAGGGTTTACCCTTAATTCCCCAGCAAGAATTCTTTAACTCTCGTCTTGCGAGAACATTCGTCTCTCCAGACTCAGTCAAAGTGGGGGCTTCTCATCAGACACAAAATTCCTTTTCCCTCACTCACAATCACTTTGCTTACAAGGTTTATGCTTGCTCTAAGCTCTCAGATATCACTCTAAGGGTTTATTCTTACCCTTAATTCATTTTCTTTTCTTATGGGTTACCCTAATTCCTCTAAGGGTTTTTGCCTACTTTTAATTCATTTTCTTTCTCACGGGTTTATGCTTACCCTAATTCCTCTCAGGGTTTACCCTTAATTCCCCAACCATAATATTTTGACTTTCGCCTTGCGAGAGCATTTGCCTCTCCAGACTCAGTCACAGTGGGGGCTTCTCATCAAACAAAAACTTCTTTTTCCCTCACTCAAAATTACTTTTCTCACAGGGTTTATGCTTACCCTAAGCTCACTCTAAGGGTTTATGGCTATCCTTAATTCACTTACTTTTCTCACGGGTTTATGCTTACCCTATTCCCTCTAAGGGTTTACCCTTAATTCCCCAGCCATATCACTTTGACTTTCGTCTTACGAGAACATTAGCCTCTCCAGACTCAGTCAAAGTGGGGGCTTCTCATCATCAGACGTATATGTTTTTCCATCTCAACGGCATCACTCACAAGCACTTTTCTCACAGGGTTTATGCTTACCCTAATCTTACAAAATTTCTTCTAAGGGTTTATGCCTACCCTTAATTCACCTACTTTTTCCACGGGTTTATTGTAATACCCGGTATTTTTATACAAATATATGTATTTGTATAAGGTATTTTAATGCATATACACGTTTTTTTTATATAAATTTTGCTAACTGAATTATTTGTACTTTGAGGTATTTTGGTTATACATTGTATTATTAATTAAATCAGTTTTTTTTTAAAAATAAAAAATAAAAATTCTTCATCTTCCTTCACCCGGTTTCACGAAGCAGAGAAAAGGGTCAAGAAAAGTAAATAACAAATAAATAATAATGAATAGCTACAATTACAACTCCTCCTTCCATCTTCCATAACAACCATATTGGATACACATTATCAATTCACTTTTCCTTCCATCTTCCGCCAGCTGAATCGTCATACTTATATCTATATATAAGTATGCCTTTACACCGTACCTTCATCCACTTCCTCAGTACCTCAGTAGACAGGTAAGAAAAATCACCCTTTATCCTATCCTTCTCAGTTAAACTAAAATTCAAAGGGGAAAAAAAAACCATTGTTGAACCTGTGTATTCTGATGGGAAGGAGATAGAGAAAAAAAAAATTCATCACCTTATCTTCTATCTCGTGTCCTACTTGTTTCTCTACCCAAATTTCCAGAATTCGGATCAATCAATTGTTTACCCCTTTAATTCGATGAATCTCTTGTCAAGATCTGAAAATGAAATCGCAACCCAACCCCCCCTCATTATTCGGTTATGGCAACAAAAGTTTCATTACTGCTTTAATCCTCAAGCCTTCCTCGCCCTTTACACTTCTCACTAACAGGGGATTGAGTTATCAATAAAAAAAGGCATTTTGTTTAATTTCCTTTTAAAAATAAATAAAATAAATAAAAAAAAACTTGTAGAAGAAGAAGGAAAGACGAAATTCGTCTGGTTGGGCGTGTAGTTGCCTGACATAGGCACTACTTTTCCTTCACTTCATGACCTTCTCCTTTTTTCTTCTTTTAAAATATTGGTTTTTGTTTTTTTGTAAACCAAATTTCAAAGTTTTCTTGTACGTGGCAAATGGCCTAATTTTTGAATAATTATTTTACTTATAAACCGACGTTGAGTAGGAAGCTATTCAGGAAATTGTTAGATCGTTAATTTACGCGCTTACCAGGTAATTTTCGATGTCCATCAACTTTAGAATCCCGTTAGGATGTAGGTTATGTGACTTTTATATGTTATGTGAAATATCTAATTTATAAGTTTTATGAACTGTGACAATAATTTTTGTTGTTCGTATTATGAATGATAGTATTTGTGATGATATTTCACTATATGTAGATATATATATATATATATATATATATATATATATATATATATATAATTTGTGGGATGGTTATAATGTTAGTTATGTGACTATAAAATTGTTATGATAGTTATAGATGTACACTTTGGGATCATGTATGATTTATAGTTTCTAAAAATTATTTGGATGACTAAATTTTTCCTGACATATTTTATTTTTAAAACAAAATTAGAAATATTTTTGTATATGATTTTGAGAAGAGAAAGAAACCCAAAAGGGTGATGAACATGTTGCCCTACTAGATGTTGTTCTATTGGTGCATATTGTGGATACCCAATAGGCTTCTAGTAGGTTCGATTATTTATGTTAATTTGCTTTCAGTCTTTCTCCTAATTCTATTGGTGTGCGGTTAATTGCAGATACCCATTAAATTAGTGAGGGGTGTGCACACTAGGGACATTCTATCTACATATCCTATGGCCAGAAAAATACGGGGTGATGCGCAACCCTTTAAAAGTAGGTGGCCGCTTGGGCCACTAGCGTTCTCTTTCTCCCTCTTGACGATTTAATTTATTTTATAATATTATTATGTGGAATTGGTACTTTAAATTAAGTGGTTTACATATGGGAGGGTGTAAACCTTATTTATTTTGAGGTAATAAAATAAAATATGTTGATGTACATATGTTAGCAATTTCTCAAATTAAGTTATTTACTCATATATTCGCTTATTTAGTTATTTTTACGAGATGGAGTCGAAATTACTCAGTTTTTTTTTCTGGTTTTTGTTTCTCTCTTGTTTGTTTTCCATTCTGTGCCTGGTGCAGGTGGGTTTGGTGACTATCATTGAGTGAGAATAGGCGTTGATCTTGGTTTGAGAACCTATTACTATAAATAATGTCTAGAATTTATATTTTGTTAAAAACATCTTTCATGGGTGTTATAATTTATCTTCGGTTGGTATTGTAATTTTGAAATTCCGCTGCAAACTTTTGACGTAGATTTTGTTTACTATTGTGTGGTTTAAAATATTATTCCTATCCTATGGGTTTTCAAACTAAATGTCCATTTCCTTAGTGAATGGTTAGTCTAAGTAACGCTTCCATAGTTTGGAACCTGGGGTCGGGTCGATTGGATGGCCTTTGGTAACTCCTTTAAAGGGTCTCTGAAATATGGGGGTGTTACATTTATACTTACCCTAATCTTACAAAAAATTTCTCTCAGGGTTTATGCTTACCCTTAGTTCACTTACTCAGGGTTCATGCTTACCCTAAGCTTACAAATCTTACCTCTAATGGTTTATGCCTACCCTTAATCCACCTACTTTGCTTACGGGTTTATGCTTACCCTAAGCTTACAAATATTTCTCTCCAAGGATTTATGCCTACCCTTAATCCATTCACTTCGCTTAGGGTCTATGCTTACCCTTATACCTTCTCTCAAGAGTTTATATTTACTCTTGATTCTTCTTCTAAGAGTTTATGCTTACTCTTAACACATCACTTTGCTCAGGGTTTATGCTTACCCTAACACCTTCTCTCAAGAGTTTATACTTACTCTTGATTCTTCTCCTAAGAGTTTATGCTTATTCCTAACACATTACTTTGCTTATGGGTTTACCCCCATACCTTCTCTGAAATCAAGAGTTTATACTTATTCTTGATTCCCTTCCTAAGAGTTTATGCTTATTCTTAACACATCATCCTTTCTCACGAGTTTATGCTTACCCTCATCTCTCAAGAGTTTATACTTACTCTTGATTCCTCCTCTTAGAGTTTATGCTTACTCTCAGCACATTATTATTCTCAAGGGTTTATTTAAACCCAAACACACGTCATACTTTTTAGCAAGAGTTTATGACTACTCTTGACTCGTCACATTTTCTACCAAGAGTTTACGTTTACTCTTGGCACACAACGGGTTTATATCTACCCTAAACGTATTTTTTTGCGAGTTTATGCTTACTCGCGCTCACCTTTTCAAGAGTTTATGCTTATTCTTGGTTGCTCCCGCCTATGCGACTTCCCGTCATTGTCCCAAGGGTTTATGCTTACCCAAGGGAGTAGTTCCAAAGGATCCAAGCGCATCCGGAGGAACCATACGCTTCATATGCCATCATCCCGAGGATCCAGACGCTTCTAAGGGATTAAACCGCATGGGCGCGCGGTTACAGGTAAAACTAACATTTGTTTTGCAGATACCGGCGTTAAAAAGGGTGACTCAAGGTCGCAGAACGTCTTGAGTTATCCTCCGTCCCGACAGGAATACTTTGACTTTCGTCTTGCGAGTTTATACTTACTCTCCAGACTCAGTCAAAGTGGGGGCTTCTGTAGACACCTAAATGTGTCTCCCCAATGTAGAGACTAATGATGAACGTACCATATTGCCATAAGATACAACTAAGGGAAATTGACGATGAAAATGCACAATATACCTCAACCAATTGCCTAAACCGTGTTTAAAGTTCCTTGGAAGCAAATTTTAGGTTTTGCGATGATTACGGGATTTATTCGTAATTTTTCTTCATTTTTATATTTTTGCATGCATTTTTCAATGTGTTATATTCATAAAAAAATAATAATAATAATAATTTCTTTTTGCATCAAAAAATATTTTTAAAAATCATAAAAATAATTTTATAAGTTATTCATATTTTTTATCATATTTTTAGTGCTTTTTATGGATTTTTAGGATTTTTGCATGCTTAGGGGCATTTTTCGTCATTTCAGAATGTTGAAAATTGTTCCGCAAAGCATATTAGTGTCTTTTTTATACTTTTCATATTTTTTCATAATTTTTAATAATTTTACTGTAATTTTTTGGAGCTTCTGGAGGAATCTAGAACATTCCGAAAGGTTCTGGGCATTCCGGGACATCCCAGAATATTTCGGAATATCAAAATATTACAAAATATTTCTGTAATCGAATAAAATCGGATCGTAATCCTGAAAATCACGCGCAAAATCAAGCAAAAAAAATCAATCCGGATATGACCAGGACCTGCGCCTAGACGCAGGTCACCAATACTGACCTACGTTTAGACGTAGGTCATGTTACTGGACCTGCGCCTAGGCGCAGGTCTGGTGCCATTCCGGGTCAATCGTTGCTGCTTCTGGCCTATAAATACACGTCCTTCCAAGCATTCTAACACACACCAACATACGACAACAACCCCGAGTCTCCTTCTGCATTGCATACTTCCATCCTATATACTTATACCACATCAAATCAATCTCAAAACATCACAAAACACATCACAAATCATCAACTCAATCAACTTCAAGCAAAATACTTTCATTCATCGTCGTTGATTTTACTTTGGTTTTTTTGATCGAACGCATTACAAGGTACACTATACTGAAGTCTCTACTATTCTAAAATTTCATTACTTTGTTTTAATCTTTATTTGGCTCATTAAATGGTGATTAAAATGGAGATAAGCGATGATAATGGATAAATTCATACAATAATGAAATGTCTAATTGAACATACATATAAGTGTTGAATGCTTTAATCAACTTTTTCATATTTCTTCATAACTTTTATGATAATCCGATCTTCTTTTTAATCACCATTTTATGGTTAGTTTTTTTTTATTATTTCATTAGTTTTAACATGATCAAAATACATGCATTGTGATTAACAATTCATTTTTGCATTATAATAGATCGTACATGAAAGTTCAATTTCGCAATTGTTTTAATTTTGTATTTTTATTTTGAATCTCTTTTGTTATATCTTTTTGCAATCATAGATCTATTTCATATTTCTTCGTTATAATTTTTTATTTATTATTTTTAGGATTTAATACTGACTTAATGCAAAGTGGTCACATTAATTAGGCATGCCTTGTAATAATTCAAACCCACCTAGTAATATGCGTTATTTAGGATAAAAATTAAGATATCTATGTATTCGGGATTAATAATAATTTGACCACAAAAAGAGATCTAGTAGAGACCGCGTACAGGCAGGCGGGTCCAATGCACAATTGGCCTGTAACCTGTCCCCAAACCCATACTCTGGTGCACGACCATATGAGGCTTATTGCTCCTGGCTTTCGGTACTTCTTCGGTGTCCGTGGACCGTATAAAACGCACGGTGGCGACTCCTACTAGTCTGTATTCACGTACGGCGTTAACGAGCATTCAAAATAACTCGTGAGACGTAGGCGACCGGGTAAAAACGACCCCTACAAATATTCAACACCTTTACTGGTCTTTAGCTTCATAATATTTTCATTCATTTGCAATTTAGCCTCATTTTTTTAAACTTTAAATTTTTGAAGGGCTTCATCTTTAATAAATAACAAGTACACACAGAAAAAATGAGAAAAATCATCTATAAAAGTCACAATATACTTCTTATTTCCCAAAGACGGAGTGCTATGCAAATCGCACAAATCACTGTGCACCAATTGCAATTAAGTAGTATTCTTTTCAACACAACTAGGAAAAAGTTTTCGTGTGATCTTTGTTAACATGCATTTACGAAACTTCTCTATGTTTTGTTCAAATGGATGAATTAAATCATGCTTTGACATAAAATGCAACTTTCTATAATTCACATCACCTAGTCGGACATGCCACAGAGAAGATTAATCATTTAATACACATACATTGTCTTTGAAACTAGAAATACTTAGTTTAAACATACCACCACACAAATAACGTAAACCTATAAAATCACTACTCTTAGATAACACTAACTTGTCTGATTCAAACGCTAATTTAAAACCTAACTAATTCAAGATAGCACCGGACACGAAATTCCTCCTTAATTTCGATGCATATAACAACACATCTTGTAGTACAATATTTTTACCGGAACTAAACAATAACTCTACATGCCCTACTCCTAAGACTTGATCGGTAGAATCATTCCCCATGTAAAGGCTATCACCGTTGCATACCCCGCAAAAGGTCTTGAACAATGATTTTTCTTTACACATATGTTGCGATGCTCCCGAGAATCGATATACCATGAGCATTCATCCTTGCTTCTCTTGGGATTGGCTAGTGTTGTCGTCTCCCTTCTTCTTGCTCACCCTTCTTTTCCATATGGTGCAATATTTCTTGAAATCTTCGGGTTTTCCACATACCCAAAAACCACGTTGTGGTTGCTCACCTTTCCCTTAAGGCTTAAGCCTTTAATTTGTTACTTTTGAAGTCACCATACTTCCTTTTCTTTGGGTTATTTGAACCACCCTTGACCTTACCCTCCTCCACCATGTTAATGGTAGTAGATTTGTTCATCTTGTTTTCGGATTCCTTCCTCAATTAAGAGGTGAGAACCCAATTGCTCCAAGTTCATGTAATCCGGCCTTTTTATGTTTTACAGAACTTCTAACATTTTTCCATGATGCTAGCAATTTATCAATTATAGAAGATATAACAAAAGTCTCATCAATGTTAATGTTGTGTTGTCTAAAACTACTCAAGATTATTTGGATTTCATGAAATTGATCCATCACATTCTTAGAATGTACCATGCGATAATTGTTAAAGTTACTAACAAGGAACTTCTTGCTAGAAGCATCCTCTTGCATATATTTTATTTTTCTCTAGATCATTCCATAATTCCATAGCGAGTTCATAAAATTGATAAACATCAAATAGAGAATCAGACATACCATTCAAGATGTGGCCCCAATAAACATAATCATCGTTGCCCCACTTGTTATGCCTCCTTGTTTGCTCTATGGTGTCATCTTCTTCTTCAACCCGGTTTTGGCGTGGTAAGAACATATGCTACCCCAAATAATGTAAGAAGAAAATGTATCTTCTTTTTCCACCGGCGGAAGTCCATGCCTTCAAATTTCTCCAATTTGTGAAAGTTTGCAGTGAGTTCACGAATTGTTGCCATTCTTGCAAGGATATTCTCTTTAGAATGTTGAATTCTTAGGGTTGAATGTTAGAACAAAATTTGAAATTGAAGCTTCGAAGCACGAATAAACACTTTCCTAAAGACAATATTATGACCCAATTCAATGGAGCACGGGTTAACGAATTTTTAATGAACAACAAAGTTGATGCTCTATCAACAATGTCATAATGTATTGGAGGTTTTGAGAGAAAGATGATGAAGTTGCTTTGATTGTATGCAAGAGTAAAACAAGTTATGTTTTCAATCACTTTTTATTTCCCTAAAAACATCAGCCAAGAGATGTATTACACATAAGCATAACCGCTTAACTAGACTTAAATTGTACATTGAAAGTTAAAAAATCGAAGTAAAATAAACTGATGCAGCACAGCCACGCAAGCGCGAGAGCCCCTCGTCGCAGGCGCGATGCCCTTAGGCGTAGCCGCGACCCGTGTTGCTCGCTTCTTGATCTTTTCTCGTGTCACGAACTGGACCAACTTGGCGTGGCCGCGTAAAAATCCCTATCCGCGACACCAACCTTTCTTATCAATTTTCCAACTTCCGTCAATGTTTGGATCTCAATCATTTTATAATTGTTAATTAGTCGTGTAATTATTATATGATCGTTTATAACACCGTTCCCACATAAACACATCATATAAATCTTATACTCTAAATAACTTCCAACGTGTATTATAATAATATACTGTATAAGTTGGGTCATTGGGGCCAGCTTCGGGGTTTAGACCTATCAATCATGTTGGGTTGAGTCGGGTCGAGTTGGTGTGAAATAGTTACGAGTTCGGGTTATAACGGGTCAGGTGTTAACAAATTCGGGTCATTGTTAGCTTTTTTAACACAAAGTCGTCGGGTTCGGGTTGACATAGTGGGTTGAGAAGTTTTTATAACGTCATTTAATTTTTCATGTTTTAATGCAATATATGTACTAAAATGTAATTTAATCGTTCTAAAAAGTACAAATTATAAGATATATCTTCATTAATAATCAGTTTTATGACAAATAATTGATGTTGTGGTCCAATAAAAATTAGGAAAATTTGTCAAAAAAACCCTAAAAGTTCTAACGTTTTGTGAAAAACACTCTGGAACTTTTTTTTTTAATTTAACAATACAAAGTTGTAGAAAACCTTTAGTAGCACAATTTTTGGACAAAAACTATGATATATGAGGGGTAAGTGAACTTCAAAATGAGGATTTGGTTAATTAGAGTTTCTAATTGTGTTATTGTTTACAACTTTTTTTTCTATTGAATTGTTCCTAAAGGCTAAATTTTTGAAATAATTGTGTTAAATTTGAACATTTTTGTCCAAAAGTTGTCCTACCAAAGTTTTTCTACAACTTTGTATTGTTAAATTTTAAAAAAGAAGTTCCAGGGTGTTTTTCACAAACCGCTAGAATTTTCAGAATTTTTTAGACAAATTTTCCTAAAAATTATGTTAAATTTAAAATTTTAATAGTAGGGAGAGTTTTTGCCTAACATTTCACATAATATTATAAATTTAATACATTATTATTAATTATTTTCAGGTCGGATCGAATTAATAGCAAATTATGATTATCGGAATTAAAACAGATTCGGATTATATTTTTGTCAAAATCCAATATTAAAACAGACTCTGTACAAGTGTGACAAATTAATACTCCGTAGTCACAAAAACAGTATCTAAACGTGGGGAACATGCAAGAATGCGTCACATTTGGAGTGTATGAAAATGAATGAAATAATGAGAAACCGTACAATGAAATTTACTGTAATTTACTCCAAACAGTAGATAGATGGGCTGGGCAATATGGCATGGTAATATGGTATTGGTATAGTCTATTACTTCACCAATCACCAGTTCACCTTCACATCATCTCAGCCGTGTGGTACAGGGTACCTAGCTATCTAGGCTATGCGGGCTATGCCTATCCATATCATATGCTTCATTTTTGCCATTTTCTATGACTATTCTCTCTTTCCACATTTAATTGTTTCATTTGTTTTTTCATATTTTATGAGGAATAACTTTAAACATTAATTAGTTTTTTGTCCGTTCGATGAACAGGGTAATTTTTAAAAATAATTCAGAGAAAATATTATTAATTCGAATCTTTTTTTTTAATATAACATACATATAAGGTTTAAAATATATAGAAATTGAAAAGAGTAATTAAGAAAAGATGAAAGAAGTCTAAAGAACTATATTAGAATAATGACAAATGAATGGTACAAATGAAGGGGTAATTGTGAAAATTGTTTAAAGAAAAATAAAAAGAAAAAATAATTGTAAGGGGTACAAATGAAGGGGCATGGTATATCTTTAATTACCTATGATTAAATAGATGGGCTAGGCAAAAGAAATGTTTAAAGAAAAATGAAAGACACATGGCGTTTTAAACTTTCTGTTTTAAATATTTAATCATAGATATCTGTTAGAGGACCATCTCAACCAAAAGCTTAAGTTAATGGTTAGGGCCCAGGAATATGTTATATACTCTATCACTCCCGCTCACGTGAAAGGCCCTTTGGGTTTGAAATGTGGATGCAACACAGGCCCACCATACCTGGTGCTAATTAATTCCACTTAAAAGGGAGAGGGCGAGAGGAGAGATTCGAACCCGTGACCTCTGCGTCATGTAAGCTCTGATACCATGTTAGAGAACCATCTCAACCAAAAGCTTAAGCTAATGGTTAGGGCCCAAGAATATGTTATAATATCTCTAATTATATATTAGAAAAAATTATAAAAAAATTACTTTATTCAAAGTGTTGCAATTAATATGGAGCGGAGGAAATATATATTTGGAAACTATGCTCTGAGACGAATCAAATGAGATCCACATGACTATATTTTTCATTACATATATCAAATTAAACAAGGGCAAAGTAACAATGTAAATAATGTCAAAGTCAACTTGGAGTAATTAATTAAATGTGTACCAAAAATTACTACAAAATGGGTGAAGTACTCTCATTCATTTCATTTTAAAAAAATCTATACAAATTAAACCTTTTACATAAATTAGAATAAATAAATATTGTTGAAATCCAGCTAGGAGTAGTATTTTATCTTGGTTCATGCACAAAATCTTAGCCTTGCCCAGTAGTGACAACCGACAAATTCTAATAATTGGGAGAAAAATACTCCATATTTGATATTACTCAATCATTCTAAGTTTTTAAATTGAGACCAATAAAATACATAGTGTCCTAGATCGTTAAACGGTGTCTGAAAATTATTAATTATGGGCTAAAATTTTAAATGAAATGACAATATTGTCATAATATGACCAATACGAATGTCGGAGATGACGGTGACCAAAATTTAGTAAACTACTAAAACTGTTCATAATTCCACTGGTGACTAATATGACAGTGTCCCCTCATGTATTCTCGAAGTTGGTGATCTGGAGTGCCAAGGTCTTATTGATGAAAGTTCCAAGCCTCCAATGTGAGCGAGTGCTAAAGAATTTGCTATACTGCATCTGTTTTAATTTATGTCCAATAATTGAATAATTTATACTTCATAAATAATACTAATTAAAGTGTTGCACATACATAAATTTAAACAAAAATAGAAATGTAGTATACAAAATTGAGTAAAGAATTAGAAACAACACAAAAGACATAAACACAAAAATTCATGACAAAAGCAACACTTAAGTGTAAATATCGATGATTAGATGAACAATTTTTTGCTATGTTTGGATACAAACATTTCATTTGAAATTATGAATTTGTGCCAAATTACATGTTTGGCAAGTAAAAAAATTTTGAATTAGATTTGGCCCAATTCCCAACCCAAATGTTTAACAAGCAAATATTGTGTATTTCAAATACTTAACAAAACCCTATCATTTCAAATTCTAAAAACAACCCAAACAAATAATTTTTATTTGAATTGTAACATTTCAATTTCAGAAATTGAATTCATTAATTTGAAATGAATTTCACATATCCAAACACTACTAGGAAAAAGCTTTATTAGAGCGCTATTAAATTGATCATGAGTGAACTCAGGCTACACTTAGAGGCAGAGCCAAACAAAATGGTAGCTCATTCTGGGTTAGGAACATAGGCTCAAATGAGAAACTAAGCATTGGGCCATGTATGTTAATCGAGCTAACATACACAATTGGCCCAATAAAATGAAAGCCTTGCTACCTACCTTACCCAATCCAATTGCCTAATTATTTTTTTTTTTTTGGGTCCAATTGCCTATTGACAATACGTGAAGGGCAATCTTAAGAGATTTGTACGCATGACCCAAATTTTCTTTCATCCCTCTTCTTCTACCACTTTTTCGCTCATTATTTATCAATTTAAGAAAATTTCATGTATCACAACTATAACCAAAAAAAAAAAACTTCATTCTCTCTTTCTTACTTTTCTACTTTACCCCACAATACTTTCTCTCATCCACCTCATTTTTTTTTTACGGGAAACGTTGGCTATTATTGAATAGAAACATCCACAATACTACCTCCGTTGTTTTTAGTTTACCCAGTTTGACTTTGTCAAAATTCACAAGTATACATTGACTATCGTTTGTGATTTATACATAAGATAAAACATAGTCATGTAGGGTCTCGTTGGATTCGTTTCAACATGTAGTTTTTTAATATCTAGTTTTTATAATTTTTACAAGCATACAATTAAAGATATTAATCATCAAAGTTTTGCCTCGACAAATGTAAAAAGTGAAGTTAGTAAATTAAAAAAAAACAGAGGGAATACTTATCTACATGGATTAGATAAATAATAAACTAAGATTATTGATTAATTAATTCGAATAAATGAAGATGGAATTACGATTGGATATCAATAAGTATTAATAATTAAATCGGATTAATTTAAAATTGCTAATTAATAAAAACCGATTAATTCTACAAGTTCAGATAATTTAACTAAATCGGATTAAATTAAGAAATTCGTATTAATAAATAAAAAACAAACTATTTTTTTTAAGTTCCATAAAATTTAAATTGGGTTTAATTAATCGTGTTAGACGATTAAATGTCGAAAAATTGTGTATTCATGATCAACAATAATTCGGTTTATTATTTCGGATAAATTAATTAAAAAGGATACATGCAAATAAATTGTTGAGAGGGAGATATGAAGATGTGAAGTAAAATATAGCAATATAGGTGTCTATTTATAGATATCGAAAAGTTATGAATTTTGGTATTTTTTTAATTTTTTTTATACCTACGAAAATTGTCAAACACAAATTTTAGCAATTTAATTAAAGCGTACAACAGAGGAACGTGTCAAACAAATATTGGACCACGTACCCTGCTGAGAGGAACATGTACAACAATTCTAGCATGCAAAAACGGTGGTGTTTACTTCTTCCATCAACAAAACCGTGTCGTTTTGTTGTTAGGGAGGCAAAAAAAGTTTTTTTAAAAAAATTGAAGTGGAGCCCACTGCATTTGACCTTGTGTAATTTCCTTCACTCTATCCGTCTTTATAAGATAAAATCAATCATTTGTCTTGCCAAGACAAAAACAAACACCCACATTTTCACCACTACAATTGCAAGACTCAAATTTTTTTGTCATGAATTAATTTTTTCAGTCACCATTATAGTGGCTCTAAGTAACTTTTTAAACGACCACTTCCGCCATAGCCCTAACTTTTTTTTTCTAGGTTCATGTTGATAACGTGTTAAGAAATGAAGAGAAGGGCTTGCATTCGTTGATAATCATATATATATTTATACAAGCTATTAGGGTTTTATATAACAAATCCAGTCTAGAATATTCCTAGAAAATTATCAGGGTATAATGGTCATCCACTAATATATATTACATAACAAATTTGTTTATTTTTTTCAAAAACAAATTTGTTTATTTACCAATTTTTTAATCATAATTTTTTTACTTTGTATATTCATTTTTACTATCCTTTTATTAGGCTTAACTACGTTTTTCTCTCAATCCTCTATAAATAACATAAGAAGCCTTGAACCCGCAATATTTCAAATAATTTCTCAAGTTACTACCACCAAAATAAATACTTATATAAGCCAAGGGGAGATATGCGTCCCTCTCGAAAAGTCTAATATACCCTTTAAAACATTCTAAATAATCAAATTATACAAATATTAACTAGAAAGGAAAGTTTTAATATTTTTTAAAATGAAGATATTACAAAATATATAATTCAAAAAATAAAATATAAACATCCAAATTCATAAATTTTAATTCTCTAAAAATTGACACTCATATTGATATAGTTTTCACACAAATATTTCAGAGTTTTGGTTTCACATAGTTTATATTGTATCCACCAATATTATGAACAATTAACCATATTCAATTAATTAGATTTTTTTTTTAAATATTGAAACCATAAAAGATAATGTCTTTGATGCTTCCATAGCTTTACTCTTTTCTTCTTCTTCTTTGGGAAATTCCCATTGGTACTACCGTATTTTGGCGAATTCTCAATGGTACTACCGAGTTATTTTTATTCCCAACGGTAATACATCTATCTTTATGATTAAATTCCCAACGTAGCATCGTGGATGAATATTCCGTTAGTAAAAAAAATAATAACTAATAATAATTAAAAAAAAATAGCCTATTCAAGGTTTTACGGGTCATTTTAGCCCTTAAAGGGTCCGGTATGAGATTGAAATTTGCAAAAAACGACTCAATTAGCCCCGATTTGCGTTTTCGATTTGTGTCAATTTGCGCGCATTGATCTATATGTAAAGAAAATAATCTGCTTAAGGTTTTACGGATCATTTTAACCCTTATGGGGTCCGATTTGAGGTTGAGATCTGCAAAAAACGTCACGATTAGCCATAATTTACGTTCCCAATTCGCCTCGATTTTCGCACATTGATCTACACGTAAAGAAAAATAGTATGCTTAAGGTTTTACGGGTCATTTTATCCTTATGGGGTCTGATTTGAGGTCGAAATTTGCAAAAAACAACTTGATTAGCCCCTAATTTGCATTCACAATTCGCCTCGATTTGCACGCCTTGATCTACGTATAAAAAAACTAGTCTACTCAAGGTTTTACAAATCATTTTAACACTTAGGGGGTTTGTTTTGTTAATTATGATTAATTATTTTTTTTAGTATAGTTTTTTAGTTAATTATAGTTAAGTAATGTATTTCTTTTTGTTAATTTTAACGGTTTTTTGATTAATAACATCATATTTGGGAATTTAATTATAAAGATGTATTACTGTTGGGATTAAAAATAACTCGGTAGTACCATTGGGAAATCGCCAAAATACAGCAGTACCAATGGGAATTTCCCTTTTTTTTCAATTGTTTTGAATATGTTTTAAGTACTAATGTAACGATCCGTAATTTAGCAGTGTTGTTTTCGGAGAAAACAACATTACAGATCATTAACATCTAAAAACCTTTAATATTAGATTCATAAATCACAGCGGAAGCTCTAAACTTAAATCATATTATTCAATAAAACTATTAAATAATCCAAAATAGTTAATAATCCAAAGTCCCTTATTAATACAAAATAAAGAATAGTCCATTAATAACAATAAAACATAGGTTCGAACTAGGCATCAGGGTCAACTACTAAGCCTGCTAGCTCACAATCCCAGCCCATGCGTAGCCCAATTCAGTCACCACCTGTACCTGGAAAAGGATTTTGGAGTCCACAGTCAGTGGTGAGTAATTAGATTGTTCTACTTAATCAGTAGAACACAATTAGAAACATAATCATTAGAACAAGTCAATCAAACAGACAAACAAATCATCAAGAAATCATACATATATACATTAACGTTCAAGTACGCAGCGGAAACAATCATAGCAACTTAATAAACCAAGACCTTCTATACCAACTCATTCCGTTCTAGACCTCTTGACACCTCTATTGACTCTTCTATTCTATCCAGTTCAGGTGCTAATCCGTGACCAGTCATATGTTCGTAAGGGGTCAACCACGAAGATCTACTCCCCCCAACTTTCCTTGCTCATGCCGGGTCGACCACGAAGATCTACTCCCCAAGCACTGGGATCAAGAACTGTCCCGAATCCGGAGATAGGACAGTGGCTTCGACTATACCTATGTTCATGACAACTTAAGCCATTAGATAGGCGGTCACTTCATATTTAATCATCTTTTCCATATTACAATTATGTTCTCAATTCTAGTTCACAACTCAATCCTTTAATGACACAACTTGACTTCTAATCAATTCTAGTTCAACTTAACTTGACTCATAACTCTAATCTAGGACTTGTACCACTCGACATATTCATAATCAAATAATAATTAATTCTATTCTTTATAATAATCATATAAACAATTCAATCAATCAATTAAATAAATAAATAATCAAATAAACTAACAATCATCAACAAATATTACTCAAAACATGATAAAAATCCTCCTTTTATTATTATATACCACTCGACATTTTCACATATAAATACTAAAATTGACACTTTAAATTAATTAATACAATCATCAATAATTAATCATATAAACTTAATAATAAATCATAAAAATTATACTTTAAACATTAAATCATCAAACATGGACTAAAATAAGATCGAAATCAATTCCTTTAATACATATACTACACGGCTTCATGGCTAAATATTCATATCAAGATGAAATTCAAGAAACTCTCTTATCATAATTTAATTAAAGATTAAATTCAAGATTATAACATAAAGATCATATTTTTATCAAAGAAACATGTTCGAACCTAACATAACATACACGGCTCACATCCATATATAATCAATAATTATTTTCATCAACTTTAAATTAACAAGAATCGTAAAACAATCATAGAACATGCATAGATTATACAAAAACATAAAATAAATTCATCAAAACATTTTAGAAATATTCGGCCATTCTAATGAATCATCAACAAGTATGTTTTATCAATTCAACAGTAATTCTTAAACAATTCTAAACATGATTAAACCTATTCTAAAAATTATATTACTAATCTATCCTATTGATTAAATAAAGCAATCTAATTACCTGTTAAAGAAAAAGAAAGGTTCGAAAATTCTATTTGATCACACGGTTCTTGAGTGTTCTTTGGCTTCTTGCTTCAATCTTTGAGGGTTGGAACAATATGAAAGAATTAGGGATAATTAGTGATTTATGTTGTAGCAAGGATTGAGAGATTAGGAATAAATAGAAGTATCTTTTATTTCTCTCCTTGCTTGGCCGGTTATAAGGAAGAATCAAGAGGGGTTCTTGACTCCTAAATCTTAGTAGAGTAGTTAGGATAAAAATAGGATTTTTTAGGAAAAGGAAATTAATATTATTGGTTAAAAACAAATTAAAGAAATCAATTAAAAGGAAGGAATAAGGGGTGGGCCGTGTGTAATGGGAGGAAAGAGGGGTTAGAAGTTCCTAAAATCTAGTAGAGAAGGTAGGAGATGTTGGGATAAGAAAAATAGGATTTTTAAAATAGGTCAAAATAGATATAAGAATTAATAATATTAATTAAAACAAATTAATTAAATTAATTTAAAGAAAAGGATAAGGGGGCCGTGAGGTAGGGTAAAGAAAAAGAAATTGGACTCGGGTTTGGCAAGATGAGATTACAGTTCGGGCCAGGATTAGATTGCTACACAAATTTAATAATTAATTAAATAATAATCAATTAAATAATTAATTAATTATTTAATTAATTAATTAAGAAAAATTTAAAATATCCCGAAATTTCGGGGTATTACAACTATTATATCTACTCTTAATTTTTGTGTATATTTATTTTTCATTCCTATTGATGTTATATTTGTAACATTGCTTACCCTATATTGTTTTGTCTTCATAGCTCATTAGTCAGTAGTTAAGATTAGATAATAAAAATTATTACTCCATCTGTCCCGAATTAACTGTTCCATTAGGATTTCTAGTGAGAATTAAGTTGTGACCCACTTTTTGTAAAAAGTATAGGTAAAACTGTAAAGTTGTAAGTAAAAGTAGATAAAAAGTAGTGGGTATTAATTGTTAAGTAAGGGTATAAATATAAAGTTGTATGTGTGCTATTTACTAAAAAAAATGAAAAATAAAACAGTTATTTTGGAAAGGATATGGAAAAAATAAATCAATTATTTTGAGACAGAGGGAGTATAATCCTTCGACTTCACTTGGATTTCATGCATCTCACAAGATAGAAAACTTGTTTTTCCATCTGAATACCGTTTTGATACTATACACTTCATTCTATACTACTAAAACCTTTGCCACTTAAAAAAACAAATTCCCTCCAAACAACCAAAATTCCTTCCTACAAGTTCCTGATATGAAAGTTTCCAATTACTACAATAAGTTACAACACAGCTATTACTACAATTACAACTACCGGTACAATTTTTTAATACATTACACAAGTACATATAACATTTAATTATACTTCGTAGTAGCCACTGTTATTGGGAAGGGAAAAAAGGGTCTGAACTTTCCAACTCATTCCAATCACTTTAACATTTGGGAATTACACTTATGTTTTTGGAGAAGAAAAAAAAACGGTTGAACTTCCCATGTCACTTGCTCAGCCAATTCCAGATTTCCAGAACACTCTTTCAACTCTTCGATTTTCCTCCTTCTTTGTACACCAGTCTATTTATATAAGCATATCAAAAACACAAAAAAATGGATTGAGTAAGAAAAATCTACCAAAAAAATTAAAAGGGAAATTCTATCTGGTACCATTGTGTTTTTGCATTTTCTATATGGTACCCAATTTTAATTTTTTGTCCACATGGTACCACTGTAATTTATGTTTGGTATCTGCCGTGACACTTCCGTTAGATTTAACGGTTTAAGCTTTTTTTGGCTTGATTTATACATATTCTTTTATGTATTTTAGTGTTCATATATTTATTTTTATGCATATTTTATATGAATACGTATTTTTATACAATATAAACTACGTATAAATATGTTTTTTTAATGACACGTAAATCGAGGCTATTCGGGAACGCATTTCGGGGCTAATTGGGTAGTTTTTTTGCAAATTCCGACCTCGAAACGGACCCCTTCAGGGTGGGATTTAAATGACCCATAAAACCTGGAACGTGCTATTTCTTCCTGACACGCAGTTCGATGCGCGCATATCGAGAATATTAGGCCAGGAATGCAGTTCGGGGCTAATTGGGTCATTTTTTGCAAATTTCGACATCGAAACGGGCCCTTTAAGGGTGGGGTTAAAATGACCCGTAAAACCTTGACCTGTAAAAAATAGTCTGTTCAAGGTTTTATGAGTCATTTTAACCCACCCTTAAGGGATCGGTTTCGAGGTCGAAATTTGCAAAAAGACCCGATTAGCCCCGAAATGCGTTCTCGGATAGTCTCGATTTGTGCGCATTGATATGCGTGTTAGGAAAAAAAAGCCTTTTTAAGGTTTTACGGGTCATTTTAACCCCATTCTTATGGAATCCATTTCGAGGTCGAAATTTGCAAAAAATGACCCAATTAGCCCCGAACTGCATTCCTTAATAGTCTCGATATGCGCGCATCGATCTGCGTGTCAGAAAAATAGCCCGTTCAAGGTTTTAAGGGTCATTTTAACCCCATCCTTATGGGATCCGTTTTGAGGCAGAATTTGCAAAAAACGACCTGACTAGCCTCGAAATGTGTTCCTGAATAGCCTCGATTTACGTGTCATTAAAAAAAATATATTTATACGTAGTTCATTTAAGATGTGTATAAAAATACGTATTCATATTAAATATGCATAAAAATACATATATATAAACACTAAAATACGTAAAAGAATATGCATAAATCAAGCAAAAAAAACTTAAACCATTAAATATAACGGAAGTGTCACGGCAGAGACCAAACACAAATTACAGTGGTACCATGTGGACAAAAAATTAAAATTGGGTACCACATAGAAAAGGCAAAACCACAATGGTACCAGATAGAATTTCCCAAATTAAAATAAACCGTGACTATAATTAAAATACACCATACTTATGGCATCAAAATTCAAATGAAAAGTCCCATTTTACAATAATCCCTCAGAGGAAAATATTGATATGGTGTTTCTAGATGAGAATGTATATAACAACGTTTTCTAAATTACTATTACTGTAAAATACTATAATACTTCAATGATTTTGTTACTAATTTCCACTTTTTTGGGTTTGTTATGTTAAGTTTTTCAAGGGGTCCAAAATTATGGCTGTTGTAAAAAAATCTTTGGTTAAGAAGTTTTCTCCTTTGTTGAGAGAAGGAGAATGTCGAACTATAACCAACTTTGGTGTTGGCCAAAATCTTGGATCATATAGGTCAACAAATCATCAATATAAATTATTTTTCTTCCAATCAACCGCGGTGCCACAACAAGAAAATATCGTTCGCCCAACCGATTTTACCGACCGACATTGTCTTAGTCGAAAAATACCGACCGCTGCCGACTGAAACCAGTCGGAAATTTGTTTCCGACCGTATAGACTCTCGTAAAATTTTTTCCGACCGACAGAATGGTCAGTATCGATCGGTAAATTCCGACCGCACATAGACGGTCGGAATTGACCGACCGATACCGACCGTTCTGTTGGTCGGAATTTATTTTTTTTAAAAACGAGCCCAGGAGCTTATTACCCGACTCGCGTTTCTGCCTTTCTCTCTCCTTCCCCTTTCTCTCTCGTGTTTCGACCACCAAGGCACCAACCACTCAATCCCTTGCCTCTCCTTCCCCTTTCTCTCTCCGCATGTGTGAAGATTTAGGAATTTCTTTACTTCCTCCGTTTCGAAAAAAACGCAACAAATTGGATGGCACGGACTCCTACTTCATTTTTTATTGTGAGAGTAAAAGGAATAGAGAGAGAAAGTGGGATATGTGATGATGTGAGAGATAGAAAGAAAAGACTTACAAAAATGGAAAGATTAAAATTGTTGCATTTATTTTGAAACTTTCTAAAACAGAAATTGCTGCATTTTTTTCGAAACGGAGGAAGTATATGGATTCACATTTGTTTCGTTTCCGGAGATCACATCTAAAAGTCTCGATGATTCTTACTTGATAGGTATTTAATCATATTATCTTATTGCTTCTATATTTCTTATACATTTCTTACAAGAAGTTTATTGGCCAAAAAAAGTACTTTTTTTTGTAGATGTTATAGGAGAAATAAGTGCTACCAGCCGGTGCACTTATTGTTGAGGAGAAAGAAGGGAAAGAACAAATCAAAGGCGTATATCAATTAAAATTAAGGACTTGCAGTTAGTATAGAAAAATTGTTATTTTATATTGGATTGAATTATTGATGTTTTGCCTTTGTACGGTTAACAATTTTGGAATAATATTTTGTTTCACTATGAACAATACATTAAAATGCACCTTTTGGAATCACTATGCAACTCAAGTTTCAGATTTCGCGTCGAAGGATCAGAGCGGACATTTGTTTTAATTATACGATTTGCTAAGATAAAAGTTTAGCAAGGTTTAATATCCTTCGGATAATTTTTTTTGTTTTTTACATCAGTTTAATCAAATCTCATTCTACTATGTTTAGGTGAAACCATCATACTCACTTTTTACAACAAGGCTCTACTTCAATGCAAATATTGATGCGGTAGATGATTTCAAAAAGAATCTTTGTTCAAATGCTAATGCTATAGCTACATTGCCTACTGCACCATCATCACAACGCTCATGCTCCAGTATGGAAGACTTTTTAACCCAAACACTTTGGATTAAAAAAAAAAAACTAATACAAAAACCATGAAATTACAAAATTTGACTATTAAAGTAGAATTAGCGTTTTTTCTCAAAAAAAAGAAAGTAGAATTAGCGTTTTGGTGCTCTGATTAGCTTCAAGAGTCATTAAACAAAACGAATTTTTTTATTTGCAAATTAAAGTGAAATTCTTGCAATTACAAAAAAAAAAAAACAAGGAAGAACATAATAAATTCAGAACTGTAATTATGCATAAGCAAGCAGAGCATATACATACAATGGAAGTTCATTTAGTAATGAATTCGCAAAAAAAAAAATAAAAAAAAATCGATAACATCAAATCAAAGAGAATAAACATACAATCACAAAATTAATTTTTTGATTTTAAATAACTAAAATCCAATCAAACAGCATAATCATTCAAATAGAATAAACATTTGATGAAAAAAATCACAATTCATTTGTGATGTAAAAATCTCGAAATTAAAAACTGGAATAAGTTGATCTTACCATTTATACATTACGATCTTTGCATGTAATTAGATCTGAAATGGCCAAAAGCTTGATTTGATTTGCTTCAATAAGAAAATGTTGATGACCTTCAATTGGAAGTAATTAGTCCAAAGCTTTTGGATTTCAGAAGAAAATGGCAGAGACTTCAATAATCACCTAAAACCTATAGTTGGAAGAAAATTTCCATCATCACGAATTGTTACCATTGCAAAAACATCCAGAATGAAAAACATTTGAGAAGAAATTTACCAATTGAAGCTCAACAAGGAACTCAATTTTTTTTTTTTTGGCAGACCTGTAGCTTTTGAGGAATTTACTCATCTTTCTATTGTTAACTTTTTTTTTTTGGATTATTAAGTGGAGTAAATAAATAAAGAGATGGTACTGTCGGACGAATGACAATCATAACAAAAAAGTAGGGCTGTTAAAAAAAAATCGTAATCGTTAACCGTGACCGTTAACCGCATAACCGTCACTTTTTAACGGTTAATTTACTGAACAGTTTATTTTTAACGGTTACGGTTACCGAACCGTTAAAAGTAGTGGTTAACGGTTACGGTCACGGTCAGAGATTTTCAATAACGGTTAACCGACGGTTAACCGTTTAAATTTTTTTTTAATAAGTTAGGCCCAACTACCTAATGACCCAAGGGCCCAAATTAGCTGCCTTGGCTATATCACCTTATGCGTATTACATATGACTGTATCAACCATCAACATTCAGACTTATCTTTCCCTTTTGAATTTTCTTTTCAATCCCAACAAAACCTTAAGTCACCAAAACAAAGTGTAAACCCTAACTCCCTAAGTAACCCAAAGTGCCACAGCACTGCAGCAGCCGCCCGCCACCGTCTCCGGGCCGCCGTCGCCGAACCGTCGTCTCCGAGCATCCACCCACGGCAGTCCGCGACGCTAACAACGCAAGTAGCAAATATGTTTTCTACTCTTTTCTGCCTTAATTACTCGTTAAACAATGTATTTTTCTTTTTTTTTTCCCTAATCTTGTTAATGTTAAATGATTTACATCTTTAGTTTATCTTACTCTTATTTTTAAGGAGTTTACTGTTTTTTTTTTTTTTGATTTTATGTATTTTTAGTTTTTTTTTACTCTGTTTTCTGATTTAGTTTGGTAATATTTTGAGTAATTTTTGGTAATTTATGTTTGGTAATTTAGTTTTTTGATAGATAGTTTTCTGAGTTTCTGATTGATAAGTTTTAGACGGTTAAACGGTTAACCCGTAACCGAACCGTTAAGAAACGGTTAACAACGGTTCGGTTACAGTTATGGATTTCAAATAACCATTATAACGGCTAACCGAACTGTTAATCCTTAACGGTTCGGTTAACCGTTAATGAACAGCCCTACAAAAAAGAATGCACACATCAAGCCCAAACAAATAAAACATCTAGTAGGCCCAATACTATGACCTATAAAAAAAAATAACACCCGGAAACATATATCTACTTGGAAACACACACACACATATATATATATATATATAAAACCTGGAAACACATACACCTAGACATTTGACATGAACACATATATGTTAAATCTGGACATATTTCTGTCTGTTTTAAAATATTTGTCCAGGTATAATAATATATATATACATGTTCAGGCCTTATACTATGTGTCCAGGTTTTAATATATCTGTCCAAGTTTTAAAATATGTGTTCAGGTCTTATCATATGTGTCAAGGTTTTCTAATATATGTCCAGGTTTATGTTTATTAGTCTAGGTTTATGTATACTTGTCCAGGTTTAGTAATATATGTCCAGGTATAATAATATGTGTCCAGGTCTTACACTATGTGTCCAGTTTTTAATATATCTGTCCAGGTCTTATCATATGTATCCAGGTTTATGTTTATTAGTCGAGGTTTATGTATACTTGTCCAAGTTTAAAAATATATGTACAGATCTTATAATATGTGTCCAGGTCAGGTCTTATCATGTCTGTCCAGGCTTTCTAATATATGTCCAGATTTATTTTTATTAGTCCAGGTTTATGTATACTTGTCCAGGTTTAAAAATATATGTCCAAACCTTATAATATGTGTCCAGGTCTAATAATTTGTGTTCAGGTTTTAATATATCTGTCCATGTTTTAAAATATTTGTCCAGGTATGATAAAATATGTCCAGGTCTTATAATATGTGTCCAAGTCTTATAATTTGTGTCCAGATTTTAATATAGCTGTCCAAGTTTTAAATATGTGTCCAGGTCTTATCATATGTGTCTATATTTTCTAATATATGTCTAGGTTTATGCTTATTAGTCCAGGTTTATGTATATTTGTCCAGGTCTAAAACTATGAGTATCTGGATAATGAGTTTAAGACCTGGACAACAATCCGGGTCCCTGGTTCATCTTCTCCAAAGAAAAAAAAAATGAAAATTGAAGAACTAGAAAACATGGAGATGAATCTAGGTCACTGGTTTGTCTTCTCCCAAAAAAAATTTGAAAATTGAAAACCTAGACAAATTAGAATTGAATCCAAGTCACTGATGTTGTTGTTGTTGTTATCTTCGTCGTTCGAGTTGTATTAATGGAGGCGATTTGTTTATTATTAGAAGAGGTGAACATATAGCAAGGACGAAAATTCGATGACGATGGTTGATGAACAACTGTGAAAAAAGAGATAACAATAATGGAGTTGATGTAGATGATTGCTGCTGCTGCTGTTGTATTCGTTATTGGGGTTATATTATTGGAGGCGATTTAGTAGAACAAACCAGAAGAATGAGGGAAGGAGTCACTGCTACAGTTCCAGGGAAGCTTGTCGAGGAGAGGAGAAGGAGAAGTGGTGGAAGAAGAAGCAAGAGAATGAACATCTTTCGCTAATCTTTTGAGAGTGGTTTGGGATGCCGTCTGATCAAATGTTTTAGTCAGATGGTCTGACTCTGTACTTTCACATAAATAGATAACTACCTTAAACTCCATTTTCTAAAACTACCTTAAACTAACTCCGCTTATTTTGTAAAACTTTTAATACTTACTAAGGGTGCGTTCTCTTCAACTTATTAGACCTGAACTTATCTGAACTTATTTGAACTGAACTTATCTGAACTTATTAGACCTTATTGGAACTTATTAGGCCTTATTAGAATTTATTAGACCTTATTGGAACTTATTATGATAATAATAATAATGATAATAGTAATAATGATAATATTCTATACATTTGAACCTATATTTTTTTTTATTGTTGAATTACGTTCAAGAAGGTAATAATAATTAGTATCTCTTTTTTCAAACCCATTATTAATTAATATTATCAATTCCAATAACAACTTATCTACAGATTGAATTTTACTTAATTCACATGTAGTAAAATTAACAAACTAGAATGGATTGAATAATAATAATATGGAGGATGGGTAAAGTTTAATTTGGACCAAAATAATTAAATCAAACCCAAAATAAATAAATAAGTTTTATTTTATAATATAAAAAAAATAGTTTAATTCAATCTAACTCTGATTGGTTTCTCTAAAAAAATTATAAAACAAGAATGATAAAATAAAATTGGTTTATGTTGTGTAAGAGTGCTTTAAGGTAATTATTAATTTAATTAATTTTATTTAATCAATAATTAAAAATAATAACCTAGACCGGATTGGAACTTATTAGACCTGATTGTAACTTATTAAAACTTATTAGATCTGATTGGAACTTATTAGACCTGATTGGAACGTATTAGAACTTATTAGACCTTATTGGAACTTAATTATTAGACCTTATTGGAACTTATCTGAACTTATTAAACTTGAAACTTATTTTTTAAGGTGAAGAGAACGCACCCTAAATTTTTATTTGTTTACCTTTAAATAAAAATTCTAATCACTTTAAAACAAGTATGTTGAAAGTGTATATATATATGTTGAGTGTTTCGGTGAAATTTTTTTATTGTGAGAAGGTGAGAAAGAAATAGATACATCAACAATAAACTATAGGTATATTCAACATAGACTATAAATACATTGCGTAAAAATACATTGATTTATGACATAAATACATTAACTCCAAATTATAGGAGTAAGGACTTCTTTACTTCAAACTAAATTCATTTTAGTTAAGTTCAGTTCAGTTCAATTAATACATCTCTATTAAGTTCAGTTCAATTAAGTTCAGTTCAATTAAGTTAAGTTAAGTTAAGTTCAGTTCATCTCTATTAAGTACAGTTCAGTTCATCTCTATTCAGCTAATGTAAACGAGCCCTAAGAGGGAAAATCAAATTTAATTTTAGCCATTCATTTGTTAATCAAACGGTTCTGATTGTTTTTCACCCTTCCCAACAAAACTATATATATATATCCTCATCCTCATCATCATCATCATCAAATTAGGATTTCTTGAAGATCAAAAGGACCTATTCCAAAAAATATATATTTTGGATTAAGTTTATAGCGATCATATATTATAACACTTTCACATAATCACATATTCTTATAATCATATCATGTGAGTTACATGTCCAAATATTTTGTTTTATATGAAACAAATTTGATACTTTTATTATCATTACATTTATCTCAAATCTTATATTTTAGAAAAATTAAACCGTGCATCGCATGGCTATTAATTTAGGATACAAGTATGGAGCATGAATGGGACTAAAAATAGAAAAGTTACCAAAAAAATAGGGGAAATACTATATGAATATAAGGACCAATTAGAAGCTTCATTAATTATTTGAAAGATGTGTCTAACTTTTGACTTCATTTAAGTTAGAAAAAATTGTCTAGAACTACTAATAATTAAATGTTCAATTTTGAAAACTGTTACATAATAAATTTTTGGGTTTTTCTCAATTATACCTAGAGGTATTAGCATTTTTCAGCTGTAGCCATGAATTTTGAAATTTTTTTGTTATACCCATGACCTTTATAAAAACTAGCCATAATTGCACGCGATGCGTGCGTTAATTTATAAATTTTGATAGATAAAAATGTGATCATGTTTTTATTGTATTTTTTTTTGTTATTGAATAACGAACAAAGATTGGTTATTGGTGTCAACGTATCAACATTTTATTAATACGATATAATTACTATGTAATAAAGTAAATACAGCAAGAATATTTTATACATTACATAACAACTAATACATAATTGTTGTGTTTATTTTGTTACGGATAAAATTAAATAGTTTTAGTTGATTATATATGAGTCGAAAAAAATAATACTTTTCACTTGTTATCTATTGAATTCAATTAGAAATGTTAGTTATTGCCATGATAAATTTTAAATTAACTCTTTGATCTCAAATTAAACTTTCCTTTTTTATTGATTGATTAATATTACTTATTTTTTCAATTTAATTTTGAGTGAAATATTTAAGGCATATACCAATATACCATTTTAATCTTGTTCAATTAGTATGGGTAGGAAACAAAAATCAAATTAAATTAATTTTATTAAGGGTATTTTAGTCATTTAAAGGAGGGACACCATTGCCCCCCCCCCTTCACTTATATAATAGAGATTCTTAACCGTAGCCAACAAACATAATTATAGCTAACCTAATTAAGTTGTTAACAAACAAATTAACATTAATTTTCACCACGACAACTACCATATCAACCTAACAAAAGTCCACCAAGCCCCCACCTTTTTTTACAAAGTAAACGGTGCTAACGTTTATGACCTATAATTATATTTATTTGCTACAGTTAAACATTTTTACAAAGGTATAACAAAGAATTTTCAAAATTCGTGGCTACAGGTGGGAAATCCCAATACCTCATGGGTATAACTGAGAAAAACCCTAAATTTTTTGTTTTACAAAACTACCTACTAAATTACTTATGACTTGGGGTGTCATTGATACAACTTAAATAAGCACTTCTGTGCTTATTTTCAGAAAATTTAGATCAGATCAAATCAAATAAAAAAAATTCAAATCAGATCAGAAAATTTCAGATCAGATTAGAAAAATTCATATCAGATCAGAAAAGTTTAGATCAAATCAGAAAAATTCAGATCAGATCAGAAAATTTCATATCGGATCAAACCAGATCAGAAAAGTTCAAATTAGATAAGAAAATTTCAGATTGGATTAGAAAATTTCAAATCAGACTAGAAAATTTCCGATGAATCAAATGCATCCTTGGTAGCACTACCACGGGACAAAATTTATTTCCTTTTTTCCCCAAATTTTGCTTGATTTTCCTCCATTTGTCCTTCCTTATAACCTTACTAGTCTTTTGGGTGAAATTTTAGTTTGAAATATTAAAGGGAGTCAAACAAATCAAAATTAAAAGTTTTTATAATTTAACATCCATTTTGTGATAGAAGAACATTGATGCACTTACAAATAGTAATTAAAAACATGTTATTAAAATGTAAGTAATAATATTGCTTTTTATGCACGATATGAGTCTAGTGATATTTTTGGTATAATTGTTGTTTAGTAATAAAAAAAAAAACACAAATGAAGGTTTACATCAAAGTTCACACTTTTTTTTTTTTTTGCAATAATAAAAATAGAAAAACACGTATAAATTTGTAGAGATCAATCCGTATTTTAATTTTGGAAAAATTGTCTGAAATAAGCCAACTTTTTCGTGATCTTTCATAATTAACTCAAGCTTTTAATAATACAGAAATAAGCCAACATTATCCATTTAGGATTTTAATTAAGTTTAATTCAAATTTAATTATGTTAGTTATGATTAGATTATTTATAATAATTCTTAACCCAACTAATCCAAACCCACCACCACCCTAACCCAAAACCACACAATGAGCCCCGTGCCCAAAACCACCCAAACCACCACCCCCATCCACTTTCATCAACCCAGCCACCACCAAACCCATCCCCAACTAACCCAACCCCCACCACTAAAAGCCACTAATTTAGCCCCCACCACCGAACCCATCCCTCCACCACTGAACCCAACCCCACCATTAGACACATCCCCATCCTCAAACCCACACCCAAATCCAAACCCTGAACCCAATCCCACAAACCCACCACCACTAACAGCCACTAACCCAAGCCCTCACCACCAAACTCAGCCCCACCACTAAACCCCACCCCATCCTCAAACCTAAACCCAAACCCTGAACCCAGCCCCACCAACCTAGTAATAACTTGGTTTATTTTGTGTTTTCCCCTTATTTTGTATGGTTTTACTGTGCTAACTAGGGCCGGGCAAAACCGGATATCCGGATTTTCGGATCACTTTTTCTGATTCGGATCCGGTCCGGATAATTCGGATATCCGAAAATCCGGATATCCAAAAAATCAGGTTCGGATATCCGGATCCGCTTCTAAATTGGAAAAAAAAAACTTGACAATAAAAAAAGTAAAACAGAAAAATAAATTACATAATAAATAATCAGAGCATCAAAACATCAAAAAAAAACATAAAAAAGAAAAACCTAAACTTCTTTTTTTTAAAAAAACCTAAACTAAAAGTTTAAAACCGAAAAAAAATAGAAAATCTAAAATAAAAATAAAAACGAAATTACAAAGAAAACAAGAACATAAATCAAAGAAAACTATATGATAAGAACATAAACTAAATTATCGATCAAAAAGTGGAAAGCCAAATTTAAAAAAAAAAAAAAAACGGATACCGGATAATCCGATTTTTAAAAAATGTGATCTGTATCCGGTTCGGTTTTCATGTTTTAAAACGGGATATCCGGTCCGGTTTTAAAAAACCGAATCAGATATTTGATTTTTCGGATAAAAAAATGCGGATCGAAAACCAGATACATATTTTTTTGCCCGACCCTAGTGCTAACCGTGCTCTTAGGAGCCGTTTTACCACTAATAAGTT
Source organism: Salicornia ramosissima (assembly GCA_951394345.1). Taxonomy (NCBI): domain Eukaryota; kingdom Viridiplantae; phylum Streptophyta; class Magnoliopsida; order Caryophyllales; family Amaranthaceae; genus Salicornia; species Salicornia ramosissima. The sequence continues at coordinate 43,300,740 of OX596233.1, read as the reverse complement.
GATTTGGATTGTTTTGTGTCTGTTTCATGTTTTTGACAGGATTTAGATAAAAAATGCTTTAAATGGGAAAAAATACCAACAAAATAGGCCAATCTAGGCAATGGAGAAGCATTGGGATGTCACGCTGAGTGTCGGAGAGGTTGTGGTGACAATTAGTGAAAAATTGACTTGAACTTGTCCGATTTGGTTCGAATGATTTTGACCACCTATCATTATTTTGGACATATCTTGAGCTATGCATATCGGATTGAAGCGATTCTAGTAACGTTGGAAACTAGATTCAAAGAGTTTTCCAGGGATATGTCATAAGCCTGATTCTGACTTGAAACGAAGAAGTTATGACCATTCCTCTCCTTGCATTAAAGCCAGAGTTCCCCCAGCATCATCGGCCCCGGTACCGGGGTCTCTGCACACCACTTCACTCGACTTTTTCTGAAGCACGTACCTGACTCCAGCAACAACCCCGGTACCGGGGTGCATGTACCCTAGTACCGGGGCGGACACACAGACTAAAAAAATAAGCCCAATTAAGCATTTAAATACCTGTTTTAATCCCTTGTAATTTTTATGCATTCTTTAGGGTTTTCTTTTTTGTTTTCTAGGGTTTAAGAATTAAAATTTTCTCTTGTAAGCACAATTTAATTCTTTCCAATTCAATTAATCAAGTATTCAGTTCAAGATCTTCCTTCCTTCAATCCTGGTATTATTTCTATCTTATTTATTTTATTTATGCTTTTTTATTATGATTATGTTTATTGCTTTGAATCTTTTAATTATGTGTGAGTAGTTCTTTAGATCTAGGGTTTGGGAAACTTATGTTTGAATGATTAAATTAATTGAATCCCTTTTTCTTTATTTCATGACTTAATTTAATTCTCTAAAATCTGTTTTGATCATATGAATTTGAGTAATAATCAAGTCGGTAGCCGAAAGGTGAAAATTTCATTAAGACTTTAAATTTTAGGCAGATTTATTTAATAAATTGCAAGAGCTTATTATGTAAATCTGTAGATCTAATAAACCGCAAAAGCCTGTTAGATCTTGAACATTGGAATTTAATTAGTTTATGGTTTCATTCATAAAACCCTAACCCTAGAGTTTCCTTTAATTAACTCAAATCCCCTAAAAATTCGATTTTCTTTTCAGTCTTTTATTATTAGCTTTCTTAGTTAATTAATGCAATAAAAAATCCTTTACATAGTTCATACTTTTTAGTAATAAAAGATTTAATTTGCTTATCTGTGGATTCGACCCTACTTATCACTACTACACTAGTATTGATATATAGGTTATTTTTGACGGGTTGCGACACCTTGTCACCCACCACCACTAACAACCACTAACCCAGCACCACAACTAGACCCAAATTCGAACTGTGAACCCAACCCCAAATTCGAACCAATAACCCAACCAACCCTAACCTCATCTCCGTCCTCAAACCCTACACCCAAATTTGAATGGTGATCCCGACCCCGGCCACCACCAGGCCCAAATCCGAACCCAACACCACCACAGACCCAAATCCGAACCCTAAACCCGACTCTTAATCCAACGAAACCAATACCACTATTATGAACCTAGATACCCACCCACAACCCAACCATCAATAACCCAGACCTAACCCCAATCGAAATCTCCAAAAAAAAAAAGAAAAGAAAAGAGGAGAGGAGAGGATGACTTAGGGAGCAGCAACGACGACAAGTGTACGTCATCGAAAGTAGCGGTGGCGGCACGTGTCACTGGAAGCGTCGGCGGCACGTATCACTAGAAGTGATAGACGATGGAGAGGAGGGAGGAGAGAGGAGGGAGAAGTTGAAAACATATGAGAGAGAAAAATTAAGTAAAATTTCTTTAAAAAATAAAGAAATAACAAAAAAATGACATGTTCAACCGGTAAAGAGTCATCTGACTCAAAATTGGCTTATTTTTAGATTATCAAAAGCACGGCTTAATTATGGAAGTTCACGAAAAAGTTGGCTTATTTCAGGCAATTTTTCCTTTAAGTTTTACAATAATCTTAGTTTTTCATCGTAATAAATTATGGAAAATTAAAAAGGAAAAGTGTATTTTAATTTTTTTTATAGATGTAAAGAATTAAAATTATTTGCTCACCTGTGACTTCTACAACTTAAGATTCAACTATTAGGGGTTTGAAAGAAGTAAGAAAAAAATTAGTTGATAATTAATAATTAATGTAGTTAGAACTTAACAATTAACAACTTATACAATTAAATTAGTAGCACACAAGAAAAATTAAAAAAGAGATATGCAATTGAAAATGAGTAGAAAATTACTTGAAAAGATCAGAGAGAAAAATGTCAATATACATTAAATTCTCACTTCATGACATAATTGTGAACAAATTTATTCTTTTTTCTCCCTAGAAAATTATGAACAAAAGAAAATTTCCTCCAGTATCCTCTTTTTCACATCAAACTCCCACTAGAATCCAATGAAGTTAAAAAAATTATGTAACAAAACTATATCAATATGGATGTCTATTTGTAGAGAATTTAAAATATAGATTTTTATGTTTTTATATTATTTTTTTTGAATTATATATTTAATAATATTTTTATTTTAAAATTCTTTTTGTTTTTAAAACTTTCCTTATTGATGTCATCAGTTTTAATAGTAATATTATTTGATTTTCTAAAACTTGTTAGGGGTAAAGAAGATATTTCAGAGGGGACACTATCCTCCCCCTTCCTTTATTATATAATAGAGACTAACCTTGTGTGCACGTTTTGCGTGCGATGATATTTTAAATATATCTTTTAATTGTTTAAATAAATAAAAAAAACAAAAGTTGTTTGTTCAAATAAATTGAACATTTTTCAAATTCAAGCTCATCCACATGATCATAATAAAATTTTTCTTTTTCATCAGGTCATCCCACAACAATAAATAAAAGAAAATGGTGAGTTCTTATATTCTATCGGTTATCAAATTTCTACAATAATCGAAAGGTATTTATGTGAAAGCTTATATCAATATGGGTATCCATTTATAGAGAATTCAAAAATATAAATTTTGGTTATTTTATTTTATTTTTATGAATTTAATATTTTGTAATATTTTCATTTAAAAAAATTCAAAAATTAAAATAACTTTCCATAATAATTAGAAGTGATGCTAATTAAATTTTTTAAAACTTCGGGGGGGGGGGGGGGAGGGGCAATACAAAATTTTCTAGGGGGGACACCACGGCCCCCCTTGACTTATATGATAGAGATATATCATATTTTCTTTCATTGTTTTTGTTAAAATCTAAACTTCCCCTATTATGGCTTTTAATTTAAGGGTATAAATATAGGTTGGCAACAAAAAGGAGGGATCGGAATACGTTAGAAGTGGGCTCTAATGTCAAAAAGTACAATAGAATATGTCAAGTGGTAGTGCTACCAAGTCGGGATTAATTTAATGCCACTACAAGATTCCGTGTTTTTAACGTCCGCCATTGGCGGACGTTAAATTAGCGGATTGCGGACGCTAATTAGATTAGCGTCCTCCAACGGACGTTAAACCATTTTCGAATATTTTTTAGTCGTTAATTACTTCATTAACGTCCGCTTGGCAGACGTTAAGTAATTAACGTCCGTTTTTTAAAATTAACGTATGCCTTTTTACTTTAGGGGATTAACGACCGTTTATGGTAGACGCTAATTACCGTCTACTACAAGCGGTCGGTAAATGATAAATGGCGGACGTTAATTGTTAATCAGAGAATAAAAAAAATTGAAACCAATGCCATAGCACGGTTTCAATGATTTTTTTTTTTTTGTGGCAATTGTTTTGGATAAATTACAAATCATAAAATACAAATCAAACATCATATTGTGAAATAAAATAAATGTGAACTCATAATCTATCTATACTATCTACTAAAGTAAAAGCCACTAAAAACAAAATTTCTCTCCTAAACTCCTAATTTTTCCCCTTCTAATTATTTACAATGATATTTAATGCTCCCCTTTTTCAAGGAAGCATTTTGTTTTTTTTTCCCTAAAACAACTATGTACATATATTTATTTCCCCTTATTATTTAATGCTTACCCATCTAAAACTCTTACCAATAAAAAAAAAAATTCATCTCAAACTTCAAATTTTTCTTCCTGAATGCACATTCAAGTGAACAAAAAAAAATGCAGCTCCTATCTTTCTAATATGGGAAAAAACACACTCCCTCCGTAACATAATTCTGGCAACAAGTTATTTTTCACGCATTTCAAGGAAGCAATTTAAAGGTGTAAACGAACAAATTAATCAAAATGTTTTTAATACAAGTAAGATTGAGATCATAAATTACTAATCTTAAATTTTTTTTGATCAATTTATTCGTTTACACCCTTAAATCGATTCCTTAAAATACGTGAAAAAAAACTTGTTGCCAGAATTATATTACGGAGGGAGTACATTGGATTTGGAAAATAAAAATGTATAACTCAACTTGTTGCCAGAATTAAATGAAGAAGGTTTATAGCCTTATTTTCTTATAAAAAATAGTTTACAACCAAGATTTAATGTCATGGATTTGGAAAATAAAAATGTATAACTCAACTGTCTAATACTGAAATATACTTTTATTTTTCAAAAAAAAAATTACCTTTTAAATGAAAAGCCTAATTTTTTTCCCTTTCGCACATAAAACAATTTTCAATCTTTCTCCTACATTTTGTCTTCAGATTGTACATTGTCGCCCAACTTTTTTTAGAAGGTAAACAAATAAAATTTTAGAGGATTAATGATGGCATAGAACAATCTCAATTTTAAAATATAAATCCAAACACTAATTATTTATTCATTATATCGATTTAGACATGTATTTTTCTCCATAAAATTTTAAAGTTTAAATACATACCTAATGACTAGACTATATGTGACATAATCTAATCATAGTTTAGGTCTTATTGAAAATTTACTGAATGTAAATCAATTGAATTTTATCCTAAGCTGTACAGTGAAGAGAAAAAAGATTATTTAAATTTCACACCAAATTATTTCGTTTAGGGGTGAATGTCCTCCTTATTGTTATAGAATATCTTAATTGTCATATGTAAATAGTTAATAAATATGTCTTAATTGAGTTTTTTTAATTATTCAATAATATAATGTCTTAATTGTTATATAATTTCACGCCAAAGCAATTTGAAATTCTTATATAATGTCTTAAATATTAAATAAATATCAATTACATTATTTATGCAAATTAAATATTAATTTAGTTAGATCATCATCAACATATTTTTATCCTATATATTAACTTAAAAAAAATTAAGCCATGCATTGCACGAGCATTACCTAGTATACAATTAAACTGCAAAAAATATGATACACCTAAATTAAATAAATCTTAAAAATACAACTAACTTCTAGTAGAAAAAACAAAAGATTGCTGGGAAAAATATTGAACTTGAACTTAATAGGCAAGAATGAAATCTGCAAAAAAGATTAAAAAAAAATAAAACCAAAATTAGATTCACAGTCATAAATTTCCCACTCCAAACCAACCCCCATAAAATAGTAATCTGATACACTTAGAATCCTTGAATCAAGAACAGAATTCTGCAACAAAAAATTCGATGTTCTTGTTTGAATAACTCCATGGATCTTCAAGTCTGAAATAATTAAAAAATAAAAATTATTAGTTGTATACTCTAGAAAAAATGAAATTGATACATGTAAAAATCAAATTTAGAACCCCAAAAAAAAAAAACTTAGAAAAAAATCAGATTTATACTACAAAATATTAAGATTTGTACTAAAATCAGATCTAAACACCCAAAAAAATGAACCTCCAAAACCCAAACCAAAATATTGAACCCTAAAAAAACAAAACCCAAAAAATGAAGTCACACTCCCAAAACATCAAACCCTAAAAAACCCTTCAAAAGAATTAAAACATCCAAGCTAAATTCAAACCCTAAAATCCCAAAAAAATGACAAACCCTAAAAATACCCCAAAATAATTTGAACATCAAAGCTAGTTGATTTGAACCCTAAAAAATTCGAACATCCAAAGCCAAAAAAATGAAGACATAACCCATAAATCGAACCCAAAACAATCCCAAAAAAGTTCAAACAACCAATTCGAACCGTAATAAACTCCAAAAAACCCAAAAAAAAACACTTAAAATTTTGATGAAGAGAATCGAAAACTTACTGTAGGTTGGTTGCCTCAACGTTGGTGGGGTGGCTAGCCAATGATATTCTTGCTTGGACTCTTGGAGTAAGTAATCAGAAAGACAAAGAAAGTGATTAGAGAGGGAGAAAGAAAATAATGAGAGAGAAAGAGAGATAGAAAGAGTGAGAATTGGGAAATGAGTTATGTAAATCAAGGAGTGAAAGGGTCATCATGTTTTTTTGGTCCGTGTTTTTACCGTCCGTTAAAGCGGACGGTAATTATCCGAAAACGGATGGTAAAAATCGACTTCAAAATATTTGAGCCCCATGTTTTTAACGTCCGTGTTAACGGTCGTTGGTGGACGCTAACTTTTAATTACCGTCGGGTTTTGAAGCGGACGCTAAACAGAAGACGGCAGATACGCGGAATGTTGTAGTGTGCGTAGTTTTGTAAAATAAAAAAATTTATTAGGTAGTATTTTTCAAAATTGGACATTTAATATGTACATTTGGGCGATTTTTTCTTTATATTATGCAATGCACTTCATGCACACGTGGTGGTTTAATTTTCACTAATCATATGATAATCTCTATTATATAAGTTAGGGGGAGCCTCAATTCATTTAATATAAAATATAATTTAAAAGTCTGTATTACCCCTCTTAGCTTATATAATAAAGAAATCATATCTTTAAAATCTCTGACCAATTTAGATCCTCAATTCATTCAATATAAAATATAATTTGACATTTATCACTAATTTTCAATCAATTAAGCTCTTAATTGAGTCATCAACATATGATCAAATCTATATAAATCAATCTTCTATTAATTAATTTCTTGATTGATTCAATTAGTCAATTCCGTAATCAATTCACATATTATTCCCTAAATACATTAAATTAATTGGTATCTATATTTATCAAATTTCTCATTCATAAATCAATTAATTGTCATACATCTATGTTTACATATATTTCAAATAAATACATTCAATTTACTCACCACTTCATGGGTGTATAATAATCCACCTTCGTTCTTATCTTATACTCTATCATTTAATCTATTCACTTCTCATTCATTCGTCATCTTCTCATTCTTTTCTTCTCAATCTTTATATGCACCTTTTCCAGTTTCAAATTGTGACACCCTTTTTTTAATATTGTTGAGAAATTTAGTATATATATTATTGTGTACTAAATATTCACTTTAAATTTGATCAATATTTTTTTTTGTATATTAATTTTTTTTGTTATTTTTTCGTAAAACCTTTTTTTCAATATTTTTTCTCTTTCTATATTATTGTTTCTAATTAATTTAACGTATTATTATTACTTAAACTAGTATATTGGCCCGGCGATGTCCGATTTGGTTGCTAACAATAAATGTGTTTTACTCTTGTATTTCTTATAAAAGTAATGGTTAAATAAAATTTTGATTGATATTTTTCAACGATCCCATCATTTATATATTATACTTTATTTTTAAATTTTAATATAAATATCTGATAAAAATTGTGTCCTCATCAGATAAAACGTCACAAATTGATCAATTGATATAATTTTAATAGTCTTCTCCATTACATACACATTATCATATAATACTTGTCAACAAATATAATATAGTTTATTTTATTTTATTTTATCTTATCAAACCCTTGCAAAACCTCAGATTTGATGTTCAAAAGACATAACCCTTAATTAGATGAAGACTTATACCGACATGAAAATTATAATAGGATGAGGAATTGCTAAGAAAATTTAGTTATTCACCATACATACATATCGCATCATCAAAAACGTTATTTGGATATTTGAATTAAAATTTTATAGTGATTTTAGTTTTATGCATAATTTCATTTGAAATTTACTATAATATTAATTGATTGATAATGGGAGATTCAACTTGCCAGGAAGACCTAGATGATGAATTTTATTCTCGACTTTTAAAGATTCAACTATAATGAGCGATTATTGGACCACTCTTCAAAGTTTTTTTACCTTCAACTTTCTAATATATATTTATCATGAAGCCAACATCTTAACATTCCATCAGAGACTTGTTGTATGCCATGTTAGATTTGTTTATTCAAAAGAGCTTGATTGAGTCGTTTGTGTTTTTGTTGCAAATTTTTTTAAAAAGGGATTGATAGAAGTCATTGACAATTGAAGGTTTTTCTGATTGGGGTCATGTTAGATTAAGAATAAAAGATCGAGCATTAGACAAAAATGGATCATGTATGTTAAATATATGATTATTTCATATGATTTGCGTCTAAGGTTTCAAAAGAATCAAACTATTGATAAGACAACTCAAAGATTAATTGAAAAAGAAAAGAACCATTGGAAGAAAGTGTTACGTACAGGGAATTATTTCAGTTTTCAAATTTTGGACTAAGCATAAACCTAGCATTTCGTGGTTTTAATGTGAAAAGCTATCAAAAAAGTATTTTTTTTTTGGGGCTTAATTGAAATGTTAGCGGAGTTTCACCTGATTATCCAAGAACATGTTAAGCATGTTACTAATAATGATATCCAATATCATTATCTTGGTCACACCATCCAAGATGAGTTAATACTTTTGCTTGGTTATGCAATTAAAACTAAAATGTAATTGTTAGCCATCAAGCAAGGTATTTCTCAATGATACTTGATTGTACCTCGTGATATATATTTTTCTGTATTTGGGGAGAAAGTGTCTTAGCTGCGGCTCACCTCATTAACCATACCCCCTCACCTTTACTACAAAACAAAACCCCCCATGAAACCTTATTCGGCACACAACCCTCTTATTCTACCATCCGAACCTTTGGTTGTCTTTGCTTTGCCCAAAACCAAAAAACCAAGGGTGATAAATTTGCTAGCCGAATTAGAAAGTGCATTTTTGTGGGTTATCCTTTTGGTAAAAAGGGATGGTATTTATTTGATCTTGATTTACATGAATTTTTTATTTCCTGTGATGTTAAATTTTTTGAAGATGTGTTTCCCTTTCTTGACCCGACCATTTGCAATATAATACCTAAAAACATTGTCCCTATGTATAATGAGCTTGAATTGGATTTTGATGATATTTATGAATTAGAAACATCTCTGCACAATAATACTCCACAACCTACGCCTTCCCCAATTCCAGCGAGCGCTGGCACGCCATCTGCTTCCCCTGCACAACACACTGCTTCTACCGCTGACATTCCAGCGTCCGCTGGGCTACCCCAGCAACAACATTATCCCCGTGCTGACCCAGCATGTGAGACCATGGCGTCAGATGCAGCCCAGCCCAATATAGAGCAACCAATTGGGCCCTCTGATTCTGATGGACCAGTTCAGTCCAGTCCGCAGCCATATGAGTCTCCATCCAAGCCCTCTTCTTCTCCTCTTGGTAAAGGCTATCGTTCTAAGTGTCCTTCTTTTTTATTGCGGGACTTTGTGACTCACACTGTTATTGCTGATAGTCCATCTCCATCCTCTCACATCTCGTCTCCACAGTCTTCCTCAGATAAACCCTATCCTATAGCGCACTACATAAATTGTGACAATTTTACATTGCATTATCGTAAATTTATTGCAGCTGTAACTTCGGGAGTAGAGCCTCGATCCTTTAAGGAGGCGATGTCTCATACAGGTTGGAGAGAATCTATGCAATAAGAAATTTGAGCTCTTGAAAAGAATGGTACTTGGACCATGGAAGACTTACCTCCTGGGAAGAAGGCTCTTGGATGTCAGTGGGTTTATAGAATTAAATATAAATCCGATGGTAGTATTGAACGGTTGAAATCTAGACTTGTTTTCGGTAATCACCAAAAAGAAGGCATTGATTACACAGAAACATTTGCTCCTGTTGCCAAGATGGTCACCGTTCGTGCTTTTCTTGCCATTGCAGCTTCTAAAAATTGGGAGTTGCATCAAATGGATGTCCATAACGCATTTTTACATGGTGATCTTGATGAGGAGGTTTACATGAAGTTACCTCCGGGCTTTGAGTCTTCTTCTTCTAATAAGGTATGTCGTCTTCGCAAGTCATTGTATGGCCTCAAACAAGCACCCAGATGTTGGTTTGCAAAACTTGTGTCTGCTTTAAAGGATTATTGTTTTCTACAGTCCTACTCTAATTATTCTTTATTTACCTATACTAGAGGACATATACAGTTGAATGTGTTGGTTTATGTTGATGACCTCATTATCTCCGGCAATGATTCTAGTGCTTTACATATTTTCAAGTCTTATCTCAATGATTGCTTTTATATGAAAGATCTTGGTCCATTAAAATATTTTCTTGGTATTGAAGTTGCTCGGAGCTCTGCAGGTTTGTTTTTTAGCCAGCAAAAATATACTCTGGACATAATTTCTGAAGCAGGTTTCCTTGGGCAAAACATGTTGGGTTTCCTATTGAACATAACCATAAACTCGGTCTTGCTACTGGCACCCCTATCTCTGATCCTGAGGCTTATAGAAGGCTTGTGGGTAGATTGTTATATCTGGCTGTTACTCGCCCTGACATTGCATACTCTGTTCATATATTGTCTCAGTTTATGCAGGAACCCCGTACTGATCATTGGGAGGCTGCATTGCGTGTCGTTCGTTACCTCAAAGGTACTCCGGGTCAAGGTATTCTTTTGCGATCCGACAATGATCTATCGTTACAGGGTTGGTGTGATTCTGACTGGGCAGCCTGTCCCATCACTCGTAAGTCTCTTACGGGTTGGCTTGTGTTTCTTGGTAATTCTCCTATTTCTTGGAAAACCAAGAAGCAAAATACTGTTTCTCGTTCCTCAGCTGAAGCAGAATATCGATCAATGGCTGCTGTTACTTGTGAATTGAAATGGTTGAAAGGTTTGTTATTGAGCTTGGGTGTCCATCATCCCAAAGCTATTAAATTATTTCGTGATAGTCAGTGTCGGCTTTACATCTTGCAAAGAATCCTGTTTTTCTTGAACGTACGAAACATATAGAAGTCGACTGTCATTTTGTACGCGATGCTATCACTAGTGGTTTGATCGCTCCTTCGTATGTTCCTACTCATCGACAATTAGCGGATATCTTCACTAAGGCCCTTGGAAAAACGCAGTTTGACTTTCTATTGGGTAAGTTGGGCATTTACAATCCTTATGCTCCAACTTGAGGGAGGGTGTTAGGAATATATTTACATAGTATTTTCTCATATTTGCAGCCTTGATTATAGGATTATTTACCATGTATATCTTGTTGCTATATTTTTGTAATCTCCTTAATTGATTCCATAATTAAATGGAATGTATGCACGATATATGTAGGAGGAAAAAGTCAGCAAAAGGCAAGGGAAAATTAACCCCAAAATTATTCTTTACAAATTGAGAATGATCTTTTGGAGAAAGTAGAATATTAAGACTTGGTTGATGATTTTTCTTCAAAGAGCACTAGTAGAATAGCTCTCTTTTAAGTAGATTATTGTTATAAAGTTGATTTTTTGTTGAATTGCTCCTGTTAATATGAATAAAAAATTCAAATTTTGTTTGTTTAAATAAAGGGAAATTATCAATGCTAACCTAAACTTTTAAGTTTTCTATTTGGTAGTTATTCTTAATTACAAATCTCAATGGTAGTCCTTAGTATAATAACAAGTTTAAAAGGTAGCCATGAATTGAATTTGTGCCTATAGTTAACGATATGGTATTAATAACCGTTTTCATTATAAATGCTTGGTAAAAAATTGTATTATGACTATGTAAGCTTCCATGAATCGAAATAACACAAGTTTTCACTTAAAAAGTTTTATATCCTTCATCTTTTGTAAGAAAGATATTCATTTTAATTGAAGGCAACCAAGTCTTTTGAAGCAAATTTATGTTACTTTAGATATTAGAGACCTTAATCATTTTGAAAATAATATTTTTATCATCTTTTTGTAATGAAAAATAGTCATTAATACGCATTCTTAACCATAGCCTTAAACTTAAGGCTACCATTAAGATTTACAAATAAAGATGGCCACTACCAACGAGAAAACTAAAAAACATAAGGCTACCATTGAGAATTTGCCTTAAATATAAATCTATTTGTTTTGTGAAACCTTGAAATATGTGTATACAATAAAAGTGTCGTCGACAAAAAAAATCTATAATATATAATGGCCCTAGTTTTCGTTTTAGAACAAGGCCAAAATAAATCCAATACGACCCTGAAACGGAAGAGAAATGGTGGCTTAATTTGTAAGAAATTGGCCCGGTCTCTCCAACAATTCACTACTACAATAAAAGCCTAATGCAACGCTTATGTCTAATGTAACAGTTTTATGCAACATTTAGTAAGAAGCGTTGCATTAGCCTTTTATATGCAACGCTTATATTGTCTAATGCAACGGTTTTTATTCAACCGTTGCATTAGGGTATGACAAAAAATTAAACCTCAAACAAACCGTTGCATTAGATCATTAGAGTTGAAAAAAAAGCGTTACATTAGAGGTGAAAAAAAAGTTGCATTAGAGTCATTCCCAAAAATTAAAACCTTATCAATATATATATAAACGTTGCATTAGAGGTATACCAAATAAATTAAAACCTTATTCTATAAGTGATGCATTAGAGAGATCCAAAAAAACATTGTGGCATTTTTTATAATTCCCCTCAATTTTTTTGGCTCCAAAAAAACCATTTAATTTTAATTTGTTCTAAAACCCACTCAAACTTATTTATCAAAAAACTAAAACCCACTCAAACTTAATTTACTCTAAACCAAGAATCGTCAAACTTAATTTACTCTAAACCAAGAATCGTAAAACCCACTCAAACTTCCAAGAATCGTCAAAAATCCAAGAATTGTTGTTCCTCCCAATTCCAAGAGTTGTTCATCATCCAATTTAATTGTTCTTCGTCAATTTCACTTGTTGTTCGTCGTCAATTGCACTTGTTCGTCGTCAATTGCACTTGTTGTTCGTCAATTTCACTTGTTGTTCGTCAATTTCACTTGCTATTCGTCGTCAACACTTGTTGTTCGTCAATTTCACTTGTTGTTCGTCCAATTCGTCCACACTAATAGAAAAAAGTGCTTTTGCTACAATCTAAATGATGCATTTTTTTAAAGAACCGCATCATATACAGACGTTATTGGGTATCTGCTGCAGTTCCCAAAAGGACCGCATCATATAAGTTCTATATGATGCGGTTCTTCTAGGACCGCAACATATAAGTTTAAAAAAAAATTAACTTAATTAATTTATATATCAATGCTACTGTACTACACGCATATATCAATGCTACTGTATAAGTTATATCAATGCGGTTCTTATACTGCACGCATGTTTTTTTTTAAAAACATTCACTTATTCAAACATATACACATACACTCTTGGATTCTCCAAAAAAAATAATCGTGAAACTAGGGTTTAGGGTTCTCTGCGCTAAACCACGTGAACCACCGCACCGCCGTCCAGTTCCACCACCGCCACTACGTCCGGCCAGCGTTCCACCACCGCCACTACCTCCGTCCAGTTCGGATAGCAGCAACCCAGGCGACCTGCACCTCCAACCTGCCTTGCGAAGAACTGTGCCGAACCACCCACGAGCCCACTGCACCAGGCCACAACCCCCTCCGGCCAGCCGCTCCAACCACAACCATCTCAACCACCGCAGCCAACGACATCTCCGGCCCCAACCTCCAACAGCAACTCTCTTTATATCAAGGTTCAATTCTGTTTTTTTTTTTATAATTTTAATCAAGTTGTTAATTATATATTGTTGTTAATTGTTCAACTTGTTGTGTTTCATTGGTTGTTATTTTTGATTTGTGGTGGAATTTAGTGTGAAATGCTTTAGATTTAGTCTTATTATGTTGTTTTATGTGAAAAATCATAGTAGTAGTTTATGCCTACAAGATGTTTGTTAAAATGCTTCAATGATAATTGATATATTATTAGTTTATTTTGTATGAAGAAGAAATAGAATACTTAGAAGAGATTATTGCCAAAATGCTTGAATGATATTTGGTTTTATATGTTTGAAGGTTATAATGTGCATAATCATGGTTAATGCTTTAGATTTAATAATGTGCAATAAGTTTAAATTAGAAGAATAATTACTATATCAGTAGAATAATAATAAGAGCCCGATCTAATAATGTGCAATAAGTTTAAATTAAGTCTTATTAAGATTATGTTCAATTTACCTTATATCTTCTTAATAGGATTTAAAACAAGTTTAGATGAGCAAAAAAAAAAAAAGGTTAGTCTATTTCACAAAATGAGGTCTTATAATAAGTTGTAATAAGCTCATCATATGATTGTTTATAAATAAAGTTGTTTTCTTGATTCTTTTTCTTTACCAATTTGGAGTTAATGAATATGGATTTAGTTAGGTGCAAATTGAAAAGAAATCTATTGCAAATTGAAAATTTGTTGATTGTTCAACTAGTTTAAATCATTGGTTGTTATTGTTGATTTGTGGTTGAATTTTTGTGTGAAATGCTTTAGATTTACACTTATTATTTTGTTTATGTGAAAAATTATACTAGTAGTTCATGCCTACAAGATGTTTGTTAAAATGCTTCAATGGTTCTTTTTCTTTACAAATGTAGAATTAAACTTTGATGAATATGGATATAGTTAGGTGCAAATTTTGGATGAAAATATGTATACATTATATTTTAGGAAATAAAAATTATATCGAAATATATTTAGTTATGTAGATTAGTAAATATTTGATGGGATTAAAACCCTTTAATCGCATCAAATAACAAACAAATGTTAGGGATTATTATGTTTATTGTTGATTTGTGGTTGAATTTAGTGTGAAATGCTTTAGATTTAGTCTTATTATGTTGTTTATGTGAAAAATCATAATAGTAGTTTATGCCTACAAGATGTTTGTTAAAATGCTTCAATGATAATTGATATATTATTAGTTTATTTTGTATGAGGAAGAAATAAAATACTTAGAAGAGATTATTGCGAAAATACTTATGTTGAAAGGTGTTAAATAAAATTAAATAAAATACATATATATGATTGTATCTTGAAAGGTGTGATATATAGGGGCAAATCTAACTTTAACGTTAATGCTTATGTTGAAAGGTGTTATAATGGTATAAGTTGATCATGTGTTAGGTTGATAGTGACTATGATCATGAAGATGATGATGATTATGTTGGTGAGGACTTTTTTGGAGATTATTTAATCATTTGGTTGCTGGGAAATTAAAAAAATAGATTGATGTGAGACTCCCGTTGGGGGTTTGGAACTGTTTGTTTATTTAGTTATGAGATATGGAATAGTTTTTTTAAGGGTGGTTATGTGTCAATGATTTTTAAAATAAGATTGCACAATAGTACAAAGATGCCATGGAGGTGCTTGAAATGGGAGAGGTTAGTGGTAGCGGCATGTCTTTGTGAGAAATCAACTAATTTTTATTTGGATTCGATAAATTTTTGATGAATTTTTTCAGGTTTTACATCGATCTGAAAACTTAAGGATTTACTTTTGGTTTTCATTTTTCAAGTTGATGCAATGATTTGTTCATCTCTTGCGAGGTATGTTTTGTTTTATTCATCGCCTATGTTTTGTTCCTTAAATTTGTATTTTATTTTTTTTCTCTATATTGTGATTAATTTAATTTTTTTTTTGTTTAATGTGGACTTTTCATTTTGGATATGTGGAATTTATCATTGGAGATAGCCAGTTTTGGGGTATGATATTGTATATCCATTTTATCTTTTGTAAATTATCCATTTTAACATTGGAGATTGTGAGGTAATTGATCCTATGATCCAGTTTCTTATGAGATTGATGTAGTGTTTTTATGGTCATCTGGATTGAATTTGTCTAGTAAGTCATCCGTACTCACAACTTTTTTTTTATTTTTTTATTTTTTACAGAGGCTTGAGAATCATCATGACATGGAGTTAGAACTGCATACATGGAATGATTTAGTAAGTTTCTTGCTTATCTCTACTCTTCATGTAATACCCCGAAATTTAGGGCTAGAAAATTTCACGGTTATTAGTTTTATTTATGCATTCTAAGTCCAAAAGACCCAATTAAATTGGACTGTTTTACTTTATTTTCCCTCTCTTTAAACTCAACTGGGCCAATGACCCAATCTTTTCCTCTTATTTTAGCTTGGCCAATGACCCAATCAGTAGGGATAAGATATAAAAGGTACGATAAGATACTAATAGCGAAAGAAAGGAAACAGAGTAGGAGGATTACGAATCGTTTCGATCTCTGGCTAGGAAAGACTTGGTATTTAAGGTGGCCAATATACGTGCCGCACCTCTCTTTCCTGGGACTTCGAACGGTTCATTTCCGAATACGGTCACCTAGTATTTCCCGATATAAGATAAGATATAAGATTTGAAAGATATAAAATAAGATAAGGACGCCCACCTGATGACTCGAGTAGTCAGACTGGGTTAAGTCGAAGCCACTGCTCAATGGGACGAACACACGAGTTCCCCCGAGTAGTTCTGGGTCTTAGGACATGTAGTCGTCTAAGTAGTAGTACACGAGCTGCTATTTAGGGGTTATGGCCATAGCTTAGGCTTAGTGGTGAAACACGAGATCCGCTACGGGTTGAGTACACGAGCTCACCCCGGCATGTTCTAGGAAAGTTGTGGTGAAACACGAGATCCACAACGAGTTATAGTGACCGGTCCAATGAAAGATGATAATGTTATGATATGAATTTATAAGATATGGTATGGATGAAATGAAATGTTAAGATATGATATGATTGCAGATTTATGGAAACGTTATATTATAAGTTAGGGATTAATTGTATAAGTCTTCCGCTGTGTATGGTTTGATATACGTATGATGTATGTATATGTGTATCTGTATTGTATACGTATTTGTACGTATTCCTAACCGTATTTTGCAGGTATAATTATACGTATGGCATACGTACCTTTATACGTATTTTGTACGTATTTCTAACTGTATCTCTGCAGGTATTTTTATATGTATTTGTATACGTATTTTTGTACGTATTTTTATACGTATCTCGTATAATTTTTGTATACACTATACCATGTTTTATGTGTGTTTCCATGTGAATATTCTATGATATTATGTGTTTAGCGGTCCCTCAATTAAGCGGGACAGCCTAGTTACTCGCCACTGACGGTGGACCCCCCCCTCAGTTTCAGGTGACGATGCAGCAGCATAGAACGGACTTCCGTTGGATGGGCTTGAGTGTGCAGAAGTTTAGTTTTATCCTAGTTATTCTAGAATTTATAAGACAATATTATAGTTTATTTAATTATAATCCCAGTCTGTCGGGAAGACATTCTCTTAGTTCATGTAGTACATTAGGTTTTATATGCCTTATTTGACTTTTGGAGTATATTTTCAGATATTTGGGTTAATAAAAGATGATCTATTTTTATTTATATTTACCTAGTGTTTAATTATATGCTTAAGTAATGATCCGTTGTCGATTTCCTTCGTAAATCGACGAGTCAAAAAGTCGGGTCGTTACACTTCATGAATTAAGTGGTTTGGTTTGTGTTGATCATAATTTGTTATGCTTTCATTTAGGTACTTGTCAAATTTTTTAGTATTTGCAGCTTATAATCTTGAAATGAGAGCAATTTTAACTTAATTAGCTAAAAATAATTATATCGATGATTGACTTTTGTATTTCTTTTGGGTTTGCTAGTTATTCTATAGAGTTTGTGGAAGTGTAACTCTTGCAGGTGCTTGGTTAGATGACATTACATACATAAAAATCACTTGGATTCGTATGGTAACATCGATCCCTTCTAGGCTTGTCTTGGTGAGTTCTTTCCAACTCCCCTTTTATTTCTTGGTTTGCTTAGTTTTCTAGGATTAGATATAGGATTGAGACGATAGTTTGAGGATTGTTTGCTTTGTTAGGGGCATGAGGTTCCCGACATGAGGACACTGAATGGTTGATGGTGTTGTGCCATAACCTTATTTGATGATTTTTGGGAATTATGTGTCTAACTTAATTGCCTTTGGTTTGATTCACTTGATTTCTTTTGCTGATTTCTTTGATTTACTTTACTAAAGGCTAGTAGCCACTTTATTTTTATTTTTTTTGTTTTTGCTATTTGACATAAGTTCTCTTTTTTTGTGATTTGATCAAGAAATTTAGATGGCATTGAATTTCTTAACATCTACCTTAACTTGAACAAGTGAAAAAGTCACCTTAACATAAGCATCCAAAAATAACAACTCTACTAAAAAATTACAAAAAAAGCAACAATATCGTAAAATTGGAGCTGTTGACCCTAGATGGGGCGCAATCACAAATGCAATCAAAATGTTCTTTATCACCTCAATCATCACAAGTTCAATTAAAATGTTCAAGCTGACGTGCTCTGCGTAGGCTATCTAGGGAGGTGATGACCCTAGATGGGGCGCAATCACAAAGCTAATCACAAGTTCAATTACAATGTTCATGCCGACGTGCTCTGCGTAGTCTGTCAAGGGAGGTGATTACATGAATATTATAGGACATGAATAAAATTTAAAAACATGAATTATATTGATTAGTGCGAAGATGGGAGCAAAAACACCCAAAAGTAACCCAAAATGAGCTATTTGGCTCGTTTTCGTTCCAAAACGCCCTAGCTTTCGCCGTAGCTTTGCCCAAAATCATATAAATAAGATGTAGAATGCTTACATGAATATTATAGGACATGAATAAACTTTAAAAACATGAATTATATTGATTAGTGCGAAGATGGGAGCAAAAACATCCAAAAGTAACCCAAAATGAGCTATTTGGCTCGTGTTCGTTCCAAAACGCCCTAGGTTTGGCCAAAATCATACAAATAAGATTTAGAGTGCTTACATGAATATTATAGTACATGAATAAACTTCAAAAAAATGAATTATATTGATTAGTGCGAAGATGGGAGCAAAACCACCCAAAAGTAACCCAAAATGAGCTATTTGGCTCGTGTTCGTT
This sequence comes from Salicornia ramosissima, assembly GCA_951394345.1. Lineage (NCBI taxonomy): Eukaryota > Viridiplantae > Streptophyta > Magnoliopsida > Caryophyllales > Amaranthaceae > Salicornia > Salicornia ramosissima. Next base: position 43,281,716 of record OX596233.1, on the reverse strand, counting down.
CCAAAACGCCCTAGGATTGCCCAAAATCATACAAATAAGATGTAGAGTGCTTACATTAATATTATAGTACATGAATAAACTTCAAAAACATGAATTATATTGATTAGTGCGAAGATAGGAGCAAAAACACCCAAAAGTAACCCAAAATGAGCTACTTGGCTCGTGTTCGTTCCAAAAATAGCAACTCTACTAAAAAATTACAAAAAAAGCAACAATATCGTAAAATTGGAGCTGTTGACCCTAGATGGGGCGCAATCACAAATGCAATCAAAATGTTCTTTATCACCTCAATCATCACAAGTTCAATTAAAATGTTCAAGCTGACGTGCTCTGCGTAGGCTATCTAGGGAGGTGATGACCCTAGATGGGGCGCAATCACAAAGCTAATCACAAGTTCAATTACAATGTTCATGCCGACGTGCTCTGCGTAGTCTGTCAAGGGAGGTGATTACATGAATATTATAGGACATGAATAAAATTTAAAAACATGAATTATATTGATTAGTGCGAAGATGGGAGCAAAAACACCCAAAAGTAACCCAAAATGAGCTATTTGGCTCGTTTTCGTTCCAAAACGCCCTAGCTTTCGCCGTAGCTTTGCCCAAAATCATATAAATAAGATGTAGAATGCTTACATGAATATTATAGGACATGAATAAACTTTAAAAACATGAATTATATTGATTAGTGCGAAGATGGGAGCAAAAACATCCAAAAGTAACCCAAAATGAGCTATTTGGCTCGTGTTCGTTCCAAAACGCCCTAGGTTTGGCCAAAATCATACAAATAAGATTTAGAGTGCTTACATGAATATTATAGTACATGAATAAACTTCAAAAAAATGAATTATATTGATTAGTGCGAAGATGGGAGCAAAACCACCCAAAAGTAACCCAAAATGAGCTATTTGGCTCGTGTTCGTTCCAAAACGCCCTAGGATTGCCCAAAATCATACAAATAAGATGTAGAGTGCTTACATTAATATTATAGTACATGAATAAACTTCAAAAACATGAATTATATTGATTAGTGCGAAGATAGGAGCAAAAACACCCAAAAGTAACCCAAAATGAGCTACTTGGCTCGTGTTCGTTCCAAAAATAGCAACTCTACTAAAAAATTACAAAAAAAGCAACAATATCGTAAAATTGGAGCTGTTGACCCTAGATGGGGCGCAATCACAAATGCAATCAAAATGTTCTTTATCACCTCAATCATCACAAGTTCAATTAAAATGTTCAAGCTGACGTGCTCTGCGTAGGCTATCTAGGGAGGTGATGACCCTAGATGGGGCGCAATCACAAAGCTAATCACAAGTTCAATTACAATGTTCATGCCGACGTGCTCTGCGTAGTCTGTCAAGGGAGGTGATTACATGAATATTATAGGACATGAATAAAATTTAAAACACATGAATTATATTGATTAGTGCGAAGATGGGAGCAAAAACACCCAAAAGTAACCCAAAATGAGCTATTTGGCTCGTTTTCGTTCCAAAACGCCCTAGCTTTCGCCGTAGCTTTGCCCAAAATCATATAAATAAGATGTAGAATGCTTACATGAATATTATAGGACATGAATAAACTTTAAAAACATGAATTATATTGATTAGTGCGAAGATGGGAGCAAAAACATCCAAAAGTAACCCAAAATGAGCTATTTGGCTCGTGTTCGTTCCAAAACGCCCTAGGTTTGGCCAAAATCATACAAATAAGATTTAGAGTGCTTACATGAATATTATAGTACATGAATAAACTTCAAAAAAATGAATTATATTGATTAGTGCGAAGATGGGAGCAAAACCACCCAAAAGTAACCCAAAATGAGCTATTTGGCTCGTGTTCGTTCCAAAACGCCCTAGGATTGCCCAAAATCATACAAATAAGATGTAGAGTGCTTACATTAATATTATAGTACATGAATAAACTTCAAAAACATGAATTATATTGATTAGTGCGAAGATAGGAGCAAAAACACCCAAAAGTAACCCAAAATGAGCTACTTGGCTCGTGTTCGTTCCAAAAATAGCAACTCTACTAAAAAATTACAAAAAAAGCAACAATATCGTAAAATTGGAGCTGTTGACCCTAGATGGGGCGCAATCACAAATGCAATCAAAATGTTCTTTATCACCTCAATCATCACAAGTTCAATTAAAATGTTCAAGCTGACGTGCTCTGCGTAGGCTATCTAGGGAGGTGATGACCCTAGATGGGGCGCAATCACAAAGCTAATCACAAGTTCAATTACAATGTTCATGCCGACGTGCTCTGCGTAGTCTGTCAAGGGAGGTGATTACATGAATATTATAGGACATGAATAAAATTTAAAACACATGAATTATATTGATTAGTGCGAAGATGGGAGCAAAAACACCCAAAAGTAACCCAAAATGAGCTATTTGGCTCGTTTTCGTTCCAAAACGCCCTAGCTTTCGCCGTAGCTTTGCCCAAAATCATATAAATAAGATGTAGAATGCTTACATGAATATTATAGGACATGAATAAACTTTAAAAACATGAATTATATTGATTAGTGCGAAGATGGGAGCAAAAACATCCAAAAGTAACCCAAAATGAGCTATTTGGCTCGTGTTCGTTCCAAAACGCCCTAGGTTTGGCCAAAATCATACAAATAAGATTTAGAGTGCTTACATGAATATTATAGTACATGAATAAACTTCAAAAAAATGAATTATATTGATTAGTGCGAAGATGGGAGCAAAACCACCCAAAAGTAACCCAAAATGAGCTATTTGGCTCGTGTTCGTTCCAAAACGCCCTAGGATTGCCCAAAATCATACAAATAAGATGTAGAGTGCTTACATTAATATTATAGTACATGAATAAACTTCAAAAACATGAATTATATTGATTAGTGCGAAGATAGGAGCAAAAACACCCAAAAGTAACCCAAAATGAGCTACTTGGCTCGTGTTCGTTCCAAAAATAGCAACTCTACTAAAAAATTACAAAAAAAGCAACAATATCGTAAAATTGGAGCTGTTGACCCTAGATGGGGCGCAATCACAAATGCAATCAAAATGTTCTTTATCACCTCAATCATCACAAGTTCAATTAAAATGTTCAAGCTGACGTGCTCTGCGTAGGCTATCTAGGGAGGTGATGACCCTAGATGGGGCGCAATCACAAAGCTAATCACAAGTTCAATTACAATGTTCATGCCGACGTGCTCTGCGTAGTCTGTCAAGGGAGGTGATTACATGAATATTATAGGACATGAATAAAATTTAAAAACATGAATTATATTGATTAGTGCGAAGATGGGAGCAAAAACACCCAAAAGTAACCCAAAATGAGCTATTTGGCTCGTTTTCGTTCCAAAACGCCCTAGCTTTCGCCGTAGCTTTGCCCAAAATCATATAAATAAGATGTAGAATGCTTACATGAATATTATAGGACATGAATAAACTTTAAAAACATGAATTATATTGATTAGTGCGAAGATGGGAGCAAAAACATCCAAAAGTAACCCAAAATGAGCTATTTGGCTCGTGTTCGTTCCAAAACGCCCTAGGTTTGGCCAAAATCATACAAATAAGATTTAGAGTGCTTACATGAATATTATAGTACATGAATAAACTTCAAAAAAATGAATTATATTGATTAGTGCGAAGATGGGAGCAAAACCACCCAAAAGTAACCCAAAATGAGCTATTTGGCTCGTGTTCGTTCCAAAACGCCCTAGGATTGCCCAAAATCATACAAATAAGATGTAGAGTGCTTACATTAATATTATAGTACATGAATAAACTTCAAAAACATGAATTATATTGATTAGTGCGAAGATAGGAGCAAAAACACCCAAAAGTAACCCAAAATGAGCTACTTGGCTCGTGTTCGTTCCAAAAATAGCAACTCTACTAAAAAATTACAAAAAAAGCAACAATATCGTAAAATTGGAGCTGTTGACCCTAGATGGGGCGCAATCACAAATGCAATCAAAATGTTCTTTATCACCTCAATCATCACAAGTTCAATTAAAATGTTCAAGCTGACGTGCTCTGCGTAGGCTATCTAGGGAGGTGATGACCCTAGATGGGGCGCAATCACAAAGCTAATCACAAGTTCAATTACAATGTTCATGCCGACGTGCTCTGCGTAGTCTGTCAAGGGAGGTGATTACATGAATATTATAGGACATGAATAAAATTTAAAACACATGAATTATATTGATTAGTGCGAAGATGGGAGCAAAAACACCCAAAAGTAACCCAAAATGAGCTATTTGGCTCGTTTTCGTTCCAAAACGCCCTAGCTTTCGCCGTAGCTTTGCCCAAAATCATATAAATAAGATGTAGAATGCTTACATGAATATTATAGGACATGAATAAACTTTAAAAACATGAATTATATTGATTAGTGCGAAGATGGGAGCAAAAACATCCAAAAGTAACCCAAAATGAGCTATTTGGCTCGTGTTCGTTCCAAAACGCCCTAGGTTTGGCCAAAATCATACAAATAAGATTTAGAGTGCTTACATGAATATTATAGTACATGAATAAACTTCAAAAAAATGAATTATATTGATTAGTGCGAAGATGGGAGCAAAACCACCCAAAAGTAACCCAAAATGAGCTATTTGGCTCGTGTTCGTTCCAAAACGCCCTAGGATTGCCCAAAATCATACAAATAAGATGTAGAGTGCTTACATTAATATTATAGTACATGAATAAACTTCAAAAACATGAATTATATTGATTAGTGCGAAGATAGGAGCAAAAACACCCAAAAGTAACCCAAAATGAGCTACTTGGCTCGTGTTCGTTCCAAAAATAGCAACTCTACTAAAAAATTACAAAAAAAGCAACAATATCGTAAAATTGGAGCTGTTGACCCTAGATGGGGCGCAATCACAAATGCAATCAAAATGTTCTTTATCACCTCAATCATCACAAGTTCAATTAAAATGTTCAAGCTGACGTGCTCTGCGTAGGCTATCTAGGGAGGTGATGACCCTAGATGGGGCGCAATCACAAAGCTAATCACAAGTTCAATTACAATGTTCATGCCGACGTGCTCTGCGTAGTCTGTCAAGGGAGGTGATTACATGAATATTATAGGACATGAATAAAATTTAAAACACATGAATTATATTGATTAGTGCGAAGATGGGAGCAAAAACACCCAAAAGTAACCCAAAATGAGCTATTTGGCTCGTTTTCGTTCCAAAACGCCCTAGCTTTCGCCGTAGCTTTGCCCAAAATCATATAAATAAGATGTAGAATGCTTACATGAATATTATAGGACATGAATAAACTTTAAAAACATGAATTATATTGATTAGTGCGAAGATGGGAGCAAAAACATCCAAAAGTAACCCAAAATGAGCTATTTGGCTCGTGTTCGTTCCAAAACGCCCTAGGTTTGGCCAAAATCATACAAATAAGATTTAGAGTGCTTACATGAATATTATAGTACATGAATAAACTTCAAAAAAATGAATTATATTGATTAGTGCGAAGATGGGAGCAAAACCACCCAAAAGTAACCCAAAATGAGCTATTTGGCTCGTGTTCGTTCCAAAACGCCCTAGGATTGCCCAAAATCATACAAATAAGATGTAGAGTGCTTACATTAATATTATAGTACATGAATAAACTTCAAAAACATGAATTATATTGATTAGTGCGAAGATAGGAGCAAAAACACCCAAAAGTAACCCAAAATGAGCTACTTGGCTCGTGTTCGTTCCAAAAATAGCAACTCTACTAAAAAATTACAAAAAAAGCAACAATATCGTAAAATTGGAGCTGTTGACCCTAGATGGGGCGCAATCACAAATGCAATCAAAATGTTCTTTATCACCTCAATCATCACAAGTTCAATTAAAATGTTCAAGCTGACGTGCTCTGCGTAGGCTATCTAGGGAGGTGATGACCCTAGATGGGGCGCAATCACAAAGCTAATCACAAGTTCAATTACAATGTTCATGCCGACGTGCTCTGCGTAGTCTGTCAAGGGAGGTGATTACATGAATATTATAGGACATGAATAAAATTTAAAAACGTGAATTATATTGATTAGTGCGAAGATGGGAGCAAAAACACCCAAAAGTAACCCAAAATGAGCTATTTGGCTCGTTTTCGTTCCAAAACGCCCTAGCTTTCGCCGTAGCTTTGCCCAAAATCATATAAATAAGATGTAGAATGCTTACATGAATATTATAGGACATGAATAAACTTTAAAAACATGAATTATATTGATTAGTGCGAAGATGGGAGCAAAAACATCCAAAAGTAACCCAAAATGAGCTATTTGGCTCGTGTTCGTTCCAAAACGCCCTAGGTTTGGCCAAAATCATACAAATAAGATTTAGAGTGCTTACATGAATATTATAGTACATGAATAAACTTCAAAAAAATGAATTATATTGATTAGTGCGAAGATGGGAGCAAAACCACCCAAAAGTAACCCAAAATGAGCTATTTGGCTCGTGTTCGTTCCAAAACGCCCTAGGATTGCCCAAAATCATACAAATAAGATGTAGAGTGCTTACATTAATATTATAGTACATGAATAAACTTCAAAAACATGAATTATATTGATTAGTGCGAAGATAGGAGCAAAAACACCCAAAAGTAACCCAAAATGAGCTACTTGGCTCGTGTTCGTTCCAAAAATAGCAACTCTACTAAAAAATTACAAAAAAAGCAACAATATCGTAAAATTGGAGCTGTTGACCCTAGATGGGGCGCAATCACAAATGCAATCAAAATGTTCTTTATCACCTCAATCATCACAAGTTCAATTAAAATGTTCAAGCTGACGTGCTCTGCGTAGGCTATCTAGGGAGGTGATGACCCTAGATGGGGCGCAATCACAAAGCTAATCACAAGTTCAATTACAATGTTCATGCCGACGTGCTCTGCGTAGTCTGTCAAGGGAGGTGATTACATGAATATTATAGGACATGAATAAAATTTAAAAACGTGAATTATATTGATTAGTGCGAAGATGGGAGCAAAAACACCCAAAAGTAACCCAAAATGAGCTATTTGGCTCGTTTTCGTTCCAAAACGCCCTAGCTTTCGCCGTAGCTTTGCCCAAAATCATATAAATAAGATGTAGAATGCTTACATGAATATTATAGGACATGAATAAACTTTAAAAACATGAATTATATTGATTAGTGCGAAGATGGGAGCAAAAACATCCAAAAGTAACCCAAAATGAGCTATTTGGCTCGTGTTCGTTCCAAAACGCCCTAGGTTTGGCCAAAATCATACAAATAAGATTTAGAGTGCTTACATGAATATTATAGTACATGAATAAACTTCAAAAAAATGAATTATATTGATTAGTGCGAAGATGGGAGCAAAACCACCCAAAAGTAACCCAAAATGAGCTATTTGGCTCGTGTTCGTTCCAAAACGCCCTAGGATTGCCCAAAATCATACAAATAAGATGTAGAGTGCTTACATTAATATTATAGTACATGAATAAACTTCAAAAACATGAATTATATTGATTAGTGCGAAGATAGGAGCAAAAACACCCAAAAGTAACCCAAAATGAGCTACTTGGCTCGTGTTCGTTCCAAAAATAGCAACTCTACTAAAAAATTACAAAAAAAGCAACAATATCGTAAAATTGGAGCTGTTGACCCTAGATGGGGCGCAATCACAAATGCAATCAAAATGTTCTTTATCACCTCAATCATCACAAGTTCAATTAAAATGTTCAAGCTGACGTGCTCTGTGTAGGCTATCTAGGGAGGTGATGACCCTAGATGGGGCGCAATCACAAAGCTAATCACAAGTTCAATTACAATGTTCATGCCGACGTGCTCTGCGTAGTCTGTCAAGGGAGGTGATTACATGAATATTATAGGACATGAATAAAATTTAAAAACATGAATTATATTGATTAGTGCGAAGATGGGAGCAAAAACACCCAAAAGTAACCCAAAATGAGCTATTTGGCTCGTTTTCGTTCCAAAACGCCCTAGCTTTCGCCGTAGCTTTGCCCAAAATCATATAAATAAGATGTAGAATGCTTACATGAATATTATAGGACATGAATAAACTTTAAAAACATGAATTATATTGATTAGTGCGAAGATGGGAGCAAAAACATCCAAAAGTAACCCAAAATGAGCTATTTGGCTCGTGTTCGTTCCAAAACGCCCTAGGTTTGGCCAAAATCATACAAATAAGATTTAGAGTGCTTACATGAATATTATAGTACATGAATAAACTTCAAAAAAATGAATTATATTGATTAGTGCGAAGATGGGAGCAAAACCACCCAAAAGTAACCCAAAATGAGCTATTTGGCTCGTGTTCGTTCCAAAACGCCCTAGGATTGCCCAAAATCATACAAATAAGATGTAGAGTGCTTACATTAATATTATAGTACATGAATAAACTTCAAAAACATGAATTATATTGATTAGTGCGAAGATAGGAGCAAAAACACCCAAAAGTAACCCAAAATGAGCTACTTGGCTCGTGTTCGTTCCAAAAATAGCAACTCTACTAAAAAATTACAAAAAAAGCAACAATATCGTAAAATTGGAGCTGTTGACCCTAGATGGGGCGCAATCACAAATGCAATCAAAATGTTCTTTATCACCTCAATCATCACAAGTTCAATTAAAATGTTCAAGCTGACGTGCTCTGCGTAGGCTATCTAGGGAGGTGATGACCCTAGATGGGGCGCAATCACAAAGCTAATCACAAGTTCAATTACAATGTTCATGCCGACGTGCTCTGCGTAGTCTGTCAAGGGAGGTGATTACATGAATATTATAGGACATGAATAAAATTTAAAACACATGAATTATATTGATTAGTGCGAAGATGGGAGCAAAAACACCCAAAAGTAACCCAAAATGAGCTATTTGGCTCGTTTTCGTTCCAAAACGCCCTAGCTTTCGCCGTAGCTTTGCCCAAAATCATATAAATAAGATGTAGAATGCTTACATGAATATTATAGGACATGAATAAACTTTAAAAACATGAATTATATTGATTAGTGCGAAGATGGGAGCAAAAACATCCAAAAGTAACCCAAAATGAGCTATTTGGCTCGTGTTCGTTCCAAAACGCCCTAGGTTTGGCCAAAATCATACAAATAAGATTTAGAGTGCTTACATGAATATTATAGTACATGAATAAACTTCAAAAAAATGAATTATATTGATTAGTGCGAAGATGGGAGCAAAACCACCCAAAAGTAACCCAAAATGAGCTATTTGGCTCGTGTTCGTTCCAAAACGCCCTAGGATTGCCCAAAATCATACAAATAAGATGTAGAGTGCTTACATTAATATTATAGTACATGAATAAACTTCAAAAACATGAATTATATTGATTAGTGCGAAGATAGGAGCAAAAACACCCAAAAGTAACCCAAAATGAGCTACTTGGCTCGTGTTCGTTCCAAAAATAGCAACTCTACTAAAAAATTACAAAAAAAGCAACAATATCGTAAAATTGGAGCTGTTGACCCTAGATGGGGCGCAATCACAAATGCAATCAAAATGTTCTTTATCACCTCAATCATCACAAGTTCAATTAAAATGTTCAAGCTGACGTGCTCTGCGTAGGCTATCTAGGGAGGTGATGACCCTAGATGGGGCGCAATCACAAAGCTAATCACAAGTTCAATTACAATGTTCATGCCGACGTGCTCTGCGTAGTCTGTCAAGGGAGGTGATTACATGAATATTATAGGACATGAATAAAATTTAAAACACATGAATTATATTGATTAGTGCGAAGATGGGAGCAAAAACACCCAAAAGTAACCCAAAATGAGCTATTTGGCTCGTTTTCGTTCCAAAACGCCCTAGCTTTCGCCGTAGCTTTGCCCAAAATCATATAAATAAGATGTAGAATGCTTACATGAATATTATAGGACATGAATAAACTTTAAAAACATGAATTATATTGATTAGTGCGAAGATGGGAGCAAAAACATCCAAAAGTAACCCAAAATGAGCTATTTGGCTCGTGTTCGTTCCAAAACGCCCTAGGTTTGGCCAAAATCATACAAATAAGATTTAGAGTGCTTACATGAATATTATAGTACATGAATAAACTTCAAAAAAATGAATTATATTGATTAGTGCGAAGATGGGAGCAAAACCACCCAAAAGTAACCCAAAATGAGCTATTTGGCTCGTGTTCGTTCCAAAACGCCCTAGGATTGCCCAAAATCATACAAATAAGATGTAGAGTGCTTACATTAATATTATAGTACATGAATAAACTTCAAAAACATGAATTATATTGATTAGTGCGAAGATAGGAGCAAAAACACCCAAAAGTAACCCAAAATGAGCTATTTGGCTCGTGTTCGTTCCAAAACGCCCTAGCTTTCGCCGTAGCTTTGCCCAAAATCATATAAATAAGATGTAGAATGCTTACATGAATATTATAGGACATGAATAAACTTTAAAAACATGAATTATATTGATTAGTGCGAAGATGGGAGCAAAAACATCCAAAAGTAACCCAAAATGAGCTATTTGGCTCGTGTTCGTTCCAAAACGCCCTAGGTTTGGCCAAAATCATACAAATAAGATTTAGAGTGCTTACATGAATATTATAGTACATGAATAAACTTCAAAAAAATGAATTATATTGATTAGTGCGAAGATGGGAGCAAAACCACCCAAAAGTAACCCAAAATGAGCTATTTGGCTCGTGTTCGTTCCAAAACGCCCTAGGATTGCCCAAAATCATACAAATAAGATGTAGAGTGCTTACATTAATATTATAGTACATGAATAAACTTCAAAAACATGAATTATATTGATTAGTGCGAAGATAGGAGCAAAAACACCCAAAAGTAACCCAAAATGAGCTACTTGGCTCGTGTTCGTTCCAAAAATAGCAACTCTACTAAAAAATTACAAAAAAAGCAACAATATCGTAAAATTGGAGCTGTTGACCCTAGATGGGGCGCAATCACAAATGCAATCAAAATGTTCTTTATCACCTCAATCATCACAAGTTCAATTAAAATGTTCAAGCTGACGTGCTCTGCGTAGGCTATCTAGGGAGGTGATGACCCTAGATGGGGCGCAATCACAAAGCTAATCACAAGTTCAATTACAATGTTCATGCCGACGTGCTCTGCGTAGTCTGTCAAGGGAGGTGATTACATGAATATTATAGGACATGAATAAAATTTAAAAACATGAATTATATTGATTAGTGCGAAGATGGGAGCAAAAACACCCAAAAGTAACCCAAAATGAGCTATTTGGCTCGTTTTCGTTCCAAAACGCCCTAGCTTTCGCCGTAGCTTTGCCCAAAATCATATAAATAAGATGTAGAATGCTTACATGAATATTATAGGACATGAATAAACTTTAAAAACATGAATTATATTGATTAGTGCGAAGATGGGAGCAAAAACATCCAAAAGTAACCCAAAATGAGCTATTTGGCTCGTGTTCGTTCCAAAACGCCCTAGGTTTGGCCAAAATCATACAAATAAGATTTAGAGTGCTTACATGAATATTATAGTACATGAATAAACTTCAAAAAAATGAATTATATTGATTAGTGCGAAGATGGGAGCAAAACCACCCAAAAGTAACCCAAAATGAGCTATTTGGCTCGTGTTCGTTCCAAAACGCCCTAGGATTGCCCAAAATCATACAAATAAGATGTAGAGTGCTTACATTAATATTATAGTACATGAATAAACTTCAAAAACATGAATTATATTGATTAGTGCGAAGATAGGAGCAAAAACACCCAAAAGTAACCCAAAATGAGCTACTTGGCTCGTGTTCGTTCCAAAAATAGCAACTCTACTAAAAAATTACAAAAAAAGCAACAATATCGTAAAATTGGAGCTGTTGACCCTAGATGGGGCGCAATCACAAATGCAATCAAAATGTTCTTTATCACCTCAATCATCACAAGTTCAATTAAAATGTTCAAGCTGACGTGCTCTGCGTAGGCTATCTAGGGAGGTGATGACCCTAGATGGGGCGCAATCACAAAGCTAATCACAAGTTCAATTACAATGTTCATGCCGACGTGCTCTGCGTAGTCTGTCAAGGGAGGTGATTACATGAATATTATAGGACATGAATAAAATTTAAAAACATGAATTATATTGATTAGTGCGAAGATGGGAGCAAAAACACCCAAAAGTAACCCAAAATGAGCTATTTGGCTCGTTTTCGTTCCAAAACGCCCTAACTTTCGCCGTAGCTTTGCCCAAAATCATATAAATAAGATGTAGAATGCTTACATGAATATTATAGGACATGAATAAACTTTAAAAACATGAATTATATTGATTAGTGCGAAGATGGGAGCAAAAACATCCAAAAGTAACCCAAAATGAGCTATTTGGCTCGTGTTCGTTCCAAAACGCCCTAGGTTTGGCCAAAATCATACAAATAAGATTTAGAGTGCTTACATGAATATTATAGTACATGAATAAACTTCAAAAAAATGAATTATATTGATTAGTGCGAAGATGGGAGCAAAACCACCCAAAAGTAACCCAAAATGAGCTATTTGGCTCGTGTTCGTTCCAAAACGCCCTAGGATTGCCCAAAATCATACAAATAAGATGTAGAGTGCTTACATTAATATTATAGTACATGAATAAACTTCAAAAACATGAATTATATTGATTAGTGCGAAGATAGGAGCAAAAACACCCAAAAGTAACCCAAAATGAGCTATTTGGCTCGTGTTCGTTCCAAAAATAACAACTCTACTAAAAAATTACAAAAAAAGCAACAATATCGTAAAATTGGAGCTGTTGACCCTAGATGGGGCGCAATCACAAATGCAATCAAAATGTTCTTTATCACCTCAATCATCACAAGTTCAATTAAAATGTTCAAGCTGACGTGCTCTGCGTAGGCTATCTAGGGAGGTGATGACCCTAGATGGGGCGCAATCACAAAGCTAATCACAAGTTCAATTACAATGTTCATGCCGACGTGCTCTGCGTAGTCTGTCAAGGGAGGTGATTACATGAATATTATAGGACATGAATAAAATTTAAAAACATGAATTATATTGATTAGTGCGAAGATGGGAGCAAAAACACCCAAAAGTAACCCAAAATGAGCTATTTGGCTCGTTTTCGTTCCAAAACGCCCTAGCTTTCGCCGTAGCTTTGCCCAAAATCATATAAATAAGATGTAGAATGCTTACATGAATATTATAGGACATGAATAAACTTTAAAAACATGAATTATATTGATTAGTGCGAAGATGGGAGCAAAAACATCCAAAAGTAACCCAAAATGAGCTATTTGGCTCGTGTTCGTTCCAAAACGCCCTAGGTTTGGCCAAAATCATACAAATAAGATTTAGAGTGCTTACATGAATATTATAGTACATGAATAAACTTCAAAAAAATGAATTATATTGATTAGTGCGAAGATGGGAGCAAAACCACCCAAAAGTAACCCAAAATGAGCTATTTGGCTCGTGTTCGTTCCAAAACGCCCTAGGATTGCCCAAAATCATACAAATAAGATGTAGAGTGCTTACATTAATATTATAGTACATGAATAAACTTCAAAAACATGAATTATATTGATTAGTGCGAAGATAGGAGCAAAAACACCCAAAAGTAACCCAAAATGAGCTACTTGGCTCGTGTTCGTTCCAAAAATAGCAACTCTACTAAAAAATTACAAAAAAAGCAACAATATCGTAAAATTGGAGCTGTTGACCCTAGATGGGGCGCAATCACAAATGCAATCAAAATGTTCTTTATCACCTCAATCATCACAAGTTCAATTAAAATGTTCAAGCTGACGTGCTCTGCGTAGGCTATCTAGGGAGGTGATGACCCTAGATGGGGCGCAATCACAAAGCTAATCACAAGTTCAATTACAATGTTCATGCCGACGTGCTCTGCGTAGTCTGTCAAGGGAGGTGATTACATGAATATTATAGGACATGAATAAAATTTAAAAACGTGAATTATATTGATTAGTGCGAAGATGGGAGCAAAAACACCCAAAAGTAACCCAAAATGAGCTATTTGGCTCGTTTTCGTTCCAAAACGCCCTAGCTTTCGCCGTAGCTTTGCCCAAAATCATATAAATAAGATGTAGAATGCTTACATGAATATTATAGGACATGAATAAACTTTAAAAACATGAATTATATTGATTAGTGCGAAGATGGGAGCAAAAACATCCAAAAGTAACCCAAAATGAGCTATTTGGCTCGTGTTCGTTCCAAAACGCCCTAGGTTTGGCCAAAATCATACAAATAAGATTTAGAGTGCTTACATGAATATTATAGTACATGAATAAACTTCAAAAAAATGAATTATATTGATTAGTGCGAAGATGGGAGCAAAACCACCCAAAAGTAACCCAAAATGAGCTATTTGGCTCGTGTTCGTTCCAAAACGCCCTAGGATTGCCCAAAATCATACAAATAAGATGTAGAGTGCTTACATTAATATTATAGTACATGAATAAACTTCAAAAACATGAATTATATTGATTAGTGCGAAGATAGGAGCAAAAACACCCAAAAGTAACCCAAAATGAGCTATTTGGCTCGTGTTCGTTCCAAAAATAACAACTCTACTAAAAAATTACAAAAAAAGCAACAATATCGTAAAATTGGAGCTGTTGACCCTAGATGGGGCGCAATCACAAATGCAATCAAAATGTTCTTTATCACCTCAATCATCACAAGTTCAATTAAAATGTTCAAGCTGACGTGCTCTGCGTAGGCTATCTAGGGAGGTGATGACCCTAGATGGGGCGCAATCACAAAGCTAATCACAAGTTCAATTACAATGTTCATGCCGACGTGCTCTGCGTAGTCTGTCAAGGGAGGTGATTACATGAATATTATAGGACATGAATAAAATTTAAAAACATGAATTATATTGATTAGTGCGAAGATGGGAGCAAAAACACCCAAAAGTAACCCAAAATGAGCTATTTGGCTCGTTTTCGTTCCAAAACGCCCTAGCTTTCGCCGTAGCTTTGCCCAAAATCATATAAATAAGATGTAGAATGCTTACATGAATATTATAGGACATGAATAAACTTTAAAAACATGAATTATATTGATTAGTGCGAAGATGGGAGCAAAAACATCCAAAAGTAACCCAAAATGAGCTATTTGGCTCGTGTTCGTTCCAAAACGCCCTAGGTTTGGCCAAAATCATACAAATAAGATTTAGAGTGCTTACATGAATATTATAGTACATGAATAAACTTCAAAAAAATGAATTATATTGATTAGTGCGAAGATGGGAGCAAAACCACCCAAAAGTAACCCAAAATGAGCTATTTGGCTCGTGTTCGTTCCAAAACGCCCTAGGATTGCCCAAAATCATACAAATAAGATGTAGAGTGCTTACATTAATATTATAGTACATGAATAAACTTCAAAAACATGAATTATATTGATTAGTGCGAAGATAGGAGCAAAAACACCCAAAAGTAACCCAAAATGAGCTACTTGGCTCGTGTTCGTTCCAAAAATAGCAACTCTACTAAAAAATTACAAAAAAAGCAACAATATCGTAAAATTGGAGCTGTTGACCCTAGATGGGGCGCAATCACAAATGCAATCAAAATGTTCTTTATCACCTCAATCATCACAAGTTCAATTAAAATGTTCAAGCTGACGTGCTCTGCGTAGGCTATCTAGGGAGGTGATGACCCTAGATGGGGCGCAATCACAAAGCTAATCACAAGTTCAATTACAATGTTCATGCCGACGTGCTCTGCGTAGTCTGTCAAGGGAGGTGATTACATGAATATTATAGGACATGAATAAAATTTAAAAACATGAATTATATTGATTAGTGCGAAGATGGGAGCAAAAACACCCAAAAGTAACCCAAAATGAGCTATTTGGCTCGTTTTCGTTCCAAAACGCCCTAGCTTTCGCCGTAGCTTTGCCCAAAATCATATAAATAAGATGTAGAATGCTTACATGAATATTATAGGACATGAATAAACTTTAAAAACATGAATTATATTGATTAGTGCGAAGATGGGAGCAAAAACATCCAAAAGTAACCCAAAATGAGCTATTTGGCTCGTGTTCGTTCCAAAACGCCCTAGGTTTGGCCAAAATCATACAAATAAGATTTAGAGTGCTTACATGAATATTATAGTACATGAATAAACTTCAAAAAAATGAATTATATTGATTAGTGCGAAGATGGGAGCAAAACCACCCAAAAGTAACCCAAAATGAGCTATTTGGCTCGTGTTCGTTCCAAAACGCCCTAGGATTGCCCAAAATCATACAAATAAGATGTAGAGTGCTTACATTAATATTATAGTACATGAATAAACTTCAAAAACATGAATTATATTGATTAGTGCGAAGATAGGAGCAAAAACACCCAAAAGTAACCCAAAATGAGCTACTTGGCTCGTGTTCGTTCCAAAAATAGCAACTCTACTAAAAAATTACAAAAAAAGCAACAATATCGTAAAATTGGAGCTGTTGACCCTAGATGGGGCGCAATCACAAATGCAATCAAAATGTTCTTTATCACCTCAATCATCACAAGTTCAATTAAAATGTTCAAGCTGACGTGCTCTGCGTAGGCTATCTAGGGAGGTGATGACCCTAGATGGGGCGCAATCACAAAGCTAATCACAAGTTCAATTACAATGTTCATGCCGACGTGCTCTGCGTAGTCTGTCAAGGGAGGTGATTACATGAATATTATAGGACATGAATAAAATTTAAAAACATGAATTATATTGATTAGTGCGAAGATGGGAGCAAAAACACCCAAAAGTAACCCAAAATGAGCTATTTGGCTCGTTTTCGTTCCAAAACGCCCTAGCTTTCGCCGTAGCTTTGCCCAAAATCATATAAATAAGATGTAGAATGCTTACATGAATATTATAGGACATGAATAAACTTTAAAAACATGAATTATATTGATTAGTGCGAAGATGGGAGCAAAAACATCCAAAAGTAACCCAAAATGAGCTATTTGGCTCGTGTTCGTTCCAAAACGCCCTAGGTTTGGCCAAAATCATACAAATAAGATTTAGAGTGCTTACATGAATATTATAGTACATGAATAAACTTCAAAAAAATGAATTATATTGATTAGTGCGAAGATGGGAGCAAAACCACCCAAAAGTAACCCAAAATGAGCTATTTGGCTCGTGTTCGTTCCAAAACGCCCTAGGATTGCCCAAAATCATACAAATAAGATGTAGAGTGCTTACATTAATATTATAGTACATGAATAAACTTCAAAAACATGAATTATATTGATTAGTGCGAAGATAGGAGCAAAAACACCCAAAAGTAACCCAAAATGAGCTACTTGGCTCGTGTTCGTTCCAAAAATAGCAACTCTACTAAAAAATTACAAAAAAAGCAACAATATCGTAAAATTGGAGCTGTTGACCCTAGATGGGGCGCAATCACAAATGCAATCAAAATGTTCTTTATCACCTCAATCATCACAAGTTCAATTAAAATGTTCAAGCTGACGTGCTCTGCGTAGGCTATCTAGGGAGGTGATGACCCTAGATGGGGCGCAATCACAAAGCTAATCACAAGTTCAATTACAATGTTCATGCCGACGTGCTCTGCGTAGTCTGTCAAGGGAGGTGATTACATGAATATTATAGGACATGAATAAAATTTAAAAACATGAATTATATTGATTAGTGCGAAGATGGGAGCAAAAACACCCAAAAGTAACCCAAAATGAGCTATTTGGCTCGTTTTCGTTCCAAAACGCCCTAGCTTTCGCCGTAGCTTTGCCCAAAATCATATAAATAAGATGTAGAATGCTTACATGAATATTATAGGACATGAATAAACTTTAAAAACATGAATTATATTGATTAGTGCGAAGATGGGAGCAAAAACATCCAAAAGTAACCCAAAATGAGCTATTTGGCTCGTGTTCGTTCCAAAACGCCCTAGGTTTGGCCAAAATCATACAAATAAGATTTAGAGTGCTTACATGAATATTATAGTACATGAATAAACTTCAAAAAAATGAATTATATTGATTAGTGCGAAGATGGGAGCAAAACCACCCAAAAGTAACCCAAAATGAGCTATTTGGCTCGTGTTCGTTCCAAAACGCCCTAGGATTGCCCAAAATCATACAAATAAGATGTAGAGTGCTTACATTAATATTATAGTACATGAATAAACTTCAAAAACATGAATTATATTGATTAGTGCGAAGATAGGAGCAAAAACACCCAAAAGTAACCCAAAATGAGCTACTTGGCTCGTGTTCGTTCCAAAAATAGCAACTCTACTAAAAAATTACAAAAAAAGCAACAATATCGTAAAATTGGAGCTGTTGACCCTAGATGGGGCGCAATCACAAATGCAATCAAAATGTTCTTTATCACCTCAATCATCACAAGTTCAATTAAAATGTTCAAGCTGACGTGCTCTGCGTAGGCTATCTAGGGAGGTGATGACCCTAGATGGGGCGCAATCACAAAGCTAATCACAAGTTCAATTACAATGTTCATGCCGACGTGCTCTGCGTAGTCTGTCAAGGGAGGTGATTACATGAATATTATAGGACATGAATAAAATTTAAAAACATGAATTATATTGATTAGTGCGAAGATGGGAGCAAAAACACCCAAAAGTAACCCAAAATGAGCTATTTGGCTCGTTTTCGTTCCAAAACGCCCTAGCTTTCGCCGTAGCTTTGCCCAAAATCATATAAATAAGATGTAGAATGCTTACATGAATATTATAGGACATGAATAAACTTTAAAAACATGAATTATATTGATTAGTGCGAAGATGGGAGCAAAAACATCCAAAAGTAACCCAAAATGAGCTATTTGGCTCGTGTTCGTTCCAAAACGCCCTAGGTTTGGCCAAAATCATACAAATAAGATTTAGAGTGCTTACATGAATATTATAGTACATGAATAAACTTCAAAAAAATGAATTATATTGATTAGTGCGAAGATGGGAGCAAAACCACCCAAAAGTAACCCAAAATGAGCTATTTGGCTCGTGTTCGTTCCAAAACGCCCTAGGATTGCCCAAAATCATACAAATAAGATGTAGAGTGCTTACATTAATATTATAGTACATGAATAAACTTCAAAAACATGAATTATATTGATTAGTGCGAAGATAGGAGCAAAAACACCCAAAAGTAACCCAAAATGAGCTACTTGGCTCGTGTTCGTTCCAAAAATAGCAACTCTACTAAAAAATTACAAAAAAAGCAACAATATCGTAAAATTGGAGCTGTTGACCCTAGATGGGGCGCAATCACAAATGCAATCAAAATGTTCTTTATCACCTCAATCATCACAAGTTCAATTAAAATGTTCAAGCTGACGTGCTCTGCGTAGGCTATCTAGGGAGGTGATGACCCTAGATGGGGCGCAATCACAAAGCTAATCACAAGTTCAATTACAATGTTCATGCCGACGTGCTCTGCGTAGTCTGTCAAGGGAGGTGATTACATGAATATTATAGGACATGAATAAAATTTAAAAACATGAATTATATTGATTAGTGCGAAGATGGGAGCAAAAACACCCAAAAGTAACCCAAAATGAGCTATTTGGCTCGTTTTCGTTCCAAAACGCCCTAGCTTTCGCCGTAGCTTTGCCCAAAATCATATAAATAAGATGTAGAATGCTTACATGAATATTATAGGACATGAATAAACTTTAAAAACATGAATTATATTGATTAGTGCGAAGATGGGAGCAAAAACATCCAAAAGTAACCCAAAATGAGCTATTTGGCTCGTGTTCGTTCCAAAACGCCCTAGGTTTGGCCAAAATCATACAAATAAGATTTAGAGTGCTTACATGAATATTATAGTACATGAATAAACTTCAAAAAAATGAATTATATTGATTAGTGCGAAGATGGGAGCAAAACCACCCAAAAGTAACCCAAAATGAGCTATTTGGCTCGTGTTCGTTCCAAAACGCCCTAGGATTGCCCAAAATCATACAAATAAGATGTAGAGTGCTTACATTAATATTATAGTACATGAATAAACTTCAAAAACATGAATTATATTGATTAGTGCGAAGATAGGAGCAAAAACACCCAAAAGTAACCCAAAATGAGCTACTTGGCTCGTGTTCGTTCTAAAAATAGCAACTCTACTAAAAAATTACAAAAAAAGCAACAATATCGTAAAATTGGAGCTGTTGACCCTAGATGGGGCGCAATCACAAATGCAATCAAAATGTTCTTTATCACCTCAATCATCACAAGTTCAATTAAAATGTTCAAGCTGACGTGCTCTGCGTAGGCTATCTAGGGAGGTGATGACCCTAGATGGGGCGCAATCACAAAGCTAATCACAAGTTCAATTACAATGTTCATGCCGACGTGCTCTGCGTAGTCTGTCAAGGGAGGTGATTACATGAATATTATAGGACATGAATAAAATTTAAAAACATGAATTATATTGATTAGTGCGAAGATGGGAGCAAAAACACCCAAAAGTAACCCAAAATGAGCTATTTGGCTCGTTTTCGTTCCAAAACGCCCTAGCTTTCGCCGTAGCTTTGCCCAAAATCATATAAATAAGATGTAGAATGCTTACATGAATATTATAGGACATGAATAAACTTTAAAAACATGAATTATATTGATTAGTGCGAAGATGGGAGCAAAAACATCCAAAAGTAACCCAAAATGAGCTATTTGGCTCGTGTTCGTTCCAAAACGCCCTAGGTTTGGCCAAAATCATACAAATAAGATTTAGAGTGCTTACATGAATATTATAGTACATGAATAAACTTCAAAAAAATGAATTATATTGATTAGTGCGAAGATGGGAGCAAAACCACCCAAAAGTAACCCAAAATGAGCTATTTGGCTCGTGTTCGTTCCAAAACGCCCTAGGATTGCCCAAAATCATACAAATAAGATGTAGAGTGCTTACATTAATATTATAGTACATGAATAAACTTCAAAAACATGAATTATATTGATTAGTGCGAAGATAGGAGCAAAAACACCCAAAAGTAACCCAAAATGAGCTATTTGGCTCGTGTTCGTTCCAAAAATAACAACTCTACTAAAAAATTACAAAAAAAGCAACAATATCGTAAAATTGGAGCTGTTGACCCTAGATGGGGCGCAATCACAAATGCAATCAAAATGTTCTTTATCACCTCAATCATCACAAGTTCAATTAAAATGTTCAAGCTGACGTGCTCTGCGTAGGCTATCTAGGGAGGTGATGACCCTAGATGGGGCGCAATCACAAAGCTAATCACAAGTTCAATTACAATGTTCATGCCGACGTGCTCTGCGTAGTCTGTCAAGGGAGGTGATTACATGAATATTATAGGACATGAATAAAATTTAAAAACATGAATTATATTGATTAGTGCGAAGATGGGAGCAAAAACACCCAAAAGTAACCCAAAATGAGCTATTTGGCTCGTTTTCGTTCCAAAACGCCCTAGCTTTCGCCGTAGCTTTGCCCAAAATCATATAAATAAGATGTAGAATGCTTACATGAATATTATAGGACATGAATAAACTTTAAAAACATGAATTATATTGATTAGTGCGAAGATGGGAGCCAAAACATCCAAAAGTAACCCAAAATGAGCTATTTGGCTCGTGTTCGTTCCAAAACGCCCTAGGTTTGGCCAAAATCATACAAATAAGATTTAGAGTGCTTACATGAATATTATAGTACATGAATAAACTTCAAAAAAATGAATTATATTGATTAGTGCGAAGATGGGAGCAAAACCACCCAAAAGTAACCCAAAATGAGCTATTTGGCTCGTGTTCGTTCCAAAACGCCCTAGGATTGCCCAAAATCATACAAATAAGATGTAGAGTGCTTACATTAATATTATAGTACATGAATAAACTTCAAAAACATGAATTATATTGATTAGTGCGAAGATAGGAGCAAAAACACCCAAAAGTAACCCAAAATGAGCTATTTGGCTCGTGTTCGTTCCAAAACGCCCTAGGTTTGCCCAAAATCATACAAATAAGATGTAGAGTGCTTACATGAATATTTTAGTACATGAATAAACTTCAAAAACATGAATTATATTGATTAGTGCGAAGATGGGAGCAAAAACACCCAAAAGTAACCCAAAATGAGCTATTTGGCTCGTTTTCGTTCCAAAATGCCCTAGCTTTCGCCGTAGCTTTGCCCAAAATCATATAAATAAGATGTAGAATGCTTACATTAATATTATAGGTCATGAATAAACTTAAAAAACATGAATTATATTGATTAGTGCGAAGATGGGAGCAAAAACACCCAAAAGTAACCCAAATGAGCTATTTGGCTCGTGTTCGTTCCAAAACGCCATAGCTTTGCCCAGAATCATTCAAATAAGATGTAGAATGGTTACATGAATATTATAGGACGTGAATAAACCTTAAAAACATGAATTAGATTGATTAGTGCAAAGATGGGAGAAAAAATACCCAAAGCTAACCCAAAATGAGCTATTTGGCTCGTTTTCATTCCAAAATGCCCTAGCTTTACCCAAAATCGTGAAAATAAGCTACTAATTACAAGAAAAAAAACCAAAAGCACATACATACATCTATTTGGTTATTTATTTATTTTTATTTTTGTGTTTCTTTTTTGTATTTGGGTTTCTTTTTTGTATTGTTTTTGTTGATTATATTTTTGACTGATTATATAATTATTTAACTTTTTTATACTGCTTTGCACTTTTGCTAGCTTGCGTAATATGAAACTTGCTTAAGAAATCAATCAAGTCAGTGTTGATTAATATTTGATTATGGCCACAAATGCTCTTTGCACTTTCGCTACTTTTTGAACTTATTAAATTTTATATTAATGATTGTGTTGCTGACCTCAATGTTTAGAAATTTGTTTGAGACAATCATTTTTATCTTTCTTTATGCACAATCTGATTCTCGTAATAAATCCATGTTATAGAGGATTTCTGGTTTCTGCAAAAGATGCACCTGATGCTGTACTACTTCTGGATTGATTCTCTACTTTGTAAATCTTTGTATCATTTTATACTTTTTTTGTAATAATAACAACAATTATAATGTAATTTGATACTTTTATTTATATATAATATATTTAGCTTCATTTTAGCATAAAACATGCCAATTTTTTTTTTTTTTTTTTTTTAAAATTTTAGGCTTCTATATGCTGCGGTTCTTCTAAAAATCGCAACATATAGTTCCCTATATGCTGCGGTTCTTTAAAAAATCGCAGCATATAGCACCCTATATGCTGCGGTTTTTCTAAGAACCGCAGCATATATCACCCTATATGCTGCGGTTTTTCTAAGAACCGCATCAGAAAACTGTTTTTTTTTTTAAATTTTACCTGTATATGATGCGGTTCACCCCGCATCATATACACTTTTTTCCAACTGCTGCGCCTGCTTTTTCTGCGGGGCAAAACCGCAGCACTAGGGCTTAAAAACCCCGCACCAAATGGCCTTTTTTCTACTAGTGCCAGTTCCAAGAATTGTTCGTCCAATTCGTTCGTCCAGGATTGTTCTTCATCCAGCTATTGGGTTGAGGTAATTGTTTTTCCTCTTATTTATTTACTTTTCTGGTGATTGTTTCATTCTTTTAGGTTTTAATTAATTTTAGGTGTTTGTTCTTTTAGGTTTATTTTGATTAATTTTCGTTGCTTTGTGGGTTGTTAATTGGGTTTTTTTAGGGTTGAGAATTTTCGTTGCTTTGCTGTTATGGGGGAGTTTGGGTTGATGTGGGGGCTGTTATGGGGGATTTGGGGTTTCTGTTCGAGGGGTGTTGTAGTGGGGGTTTTTTTGGGGGGGGGGGTATTGCAGTGGGGGCTGTTGAAGTTGGGGTTTTTGGGGGGTGTTGCAGTGGGGGCTGTTTGGGGGGGGTGTTGTGTTGTAGTGGGGGGCTGTTTGGGGGGGGGGTGTGTTGTTGCAGTGGGGGCTGTTTGGGGGAGTTGGGGGTTGCTGTTGGGGCTGTTTGGGGGAGTTAAGGGTTGCTGTAGGGGCTGTTTGAGGGGGGATGGGTGGGGAGTTTGCTGTGGGGGTTGTTTGGGGGAGGTCTGTGGTTGCTGTGGGGGTTGTTTGGGGGGTGGTGGGGGTGTTGCTGTGGGGGCTTTTTAGGGGGGAGTTGGGATGTTATGGGGGATGTTTGAGGGGAGGGGGGTGGTGGGTGGGTGGGTGGTTGCCATTGGGGTTATTTGGGTATGTTGTGGGTGTCGTTTTGGGGAGGGGTGGATGGATGTTTGTGTATTGAGCTAATTTACATCAAGATCATCAACTATGAATTCCCATTTCGATAGTTTGCTTGACTTGTTGAATGTTTTGTAATTATATGAATTCCCATTTAGTTTCGTAATATAGCCAATTTAATATAGCCAATTATAATAGTGAAAAACTTTAGATTGCCATAACTTTGTGCTCGGATGTTCGATCGGGGCACATAATATATCCAAATTGACTAATTTTTCGAGACGAATTGAACGCAGTTGTAAATACCCGCAGGGGATTTGGCCATGGGAAAATGCCAAACGAGGCCTCTAAAGGCCTCTAAATGCCAAAAAACGTCTAAAATCTAACATGTACTAATATATACACCAAATTTGTCTAGGTATTTTTTCCAACTTAGTTACATTTATCCAGGTTAATAATATTTTTGTACGGGTTCATTACATTTTGTCTAGGTTAGTTATATTTTGCCCAAGTTAATTTATAACATACTTTGAAAATTATGCATATTTTTTGTAATTTTCAATTGTCTAATATAACTAAAAAAGAAAAGATTCAAATAAAAATGTAATCTATAATAAATATTCAAATTGATTTTAACGGAACATTTTTGTGTAATTTTCAGTTGAGTTTTGATAGAATTTTTAAAAAATTTAAAGGAAATTATTTAGTTCACTATATATTACCTCTTTTATAATTTACCTCTAGGAAATAATGGTTGAAGAAAATAAAGCGTGGTGGGAGTTTCCTAAATGGACTCATGAGTATGAAAAAGGAGCTGATGACTAAATTGAGAAGGCTTTTGCCATCAAGTCTCAAGGAAACCAAATCTGTTGCCCTTGCACCGTTTGTCATTTTCGTTATTGGCAACATAGGAATGTTGTGAGAGATCATCTGATTTGCAATGGCTTTGTTTCTAAAGAGGAAGATTTGTCACAACTAGGGGCCGAAAACCATAGAGATTATGTGTTTGAAAGTGGTGAAATATCAAACACGAATGATGGCATAGAAGAGTTGTTGGCTAACACTATGAGAGATGGGCCAAATGAAGATGCAAAGAAGTTTTTGCATTTAGTGGAAGAGGGTCAACAAGAATTATATCCTAGGTGCAAAAACTTTTCAAGGCTTTCTTTTATTATACGATTATTTACTTACAATTCAAGTGCGACTACAAATTAAGTAACGTTGCATTCTCCGCGTTGTTAGTGTTACTTAAAGAAGTGTTACCCAAGGAAGCAAAATTGCCTACGTCTTTCTATGAAGCAAATAAAGTGATTAAATTACTTGGGCTAGACTACCAGAAAATTGATTCATGTCCAAATGATTGCATGCTGTATTGGGAGGAATTTGCGGATGCAACAAGCTGTCATGTATGTGGGTCTCCAAGGTGGAAATCAAAGGATGAAGGCAACGATGACACCAATAAAAAAACCCATAAGATTCCACAAAAACTTTTAAGGTATTTTCCAATTAAAAAAAGATTGCAAAGGTTGTATATGTGCTCAGAGACAGCAAAATACATGACTTGGCATGCTAACAGGAGAAATGATGATGAGTTTTTACAACATCCAGTGGATGGAAAATCTTGGAAGGACTTTGACAAATCATATCCAATATTTGCAGAAAATCCTTGTAATGTGAGACTAGGGTTAGCAGCTGATGGATTTAATCCATTTTATTCCATGAGTATTGTGCATAGTACTTGGCCAGTTGTTATGGTAAACTATAATTTACCACCTTGGATGGCCACAAAGGCCGAGTTTCTAATGCTATCATTGCTTATTCCTGGACCTTTATATCCTGGTAATGACATTCATGTCTATATGCAACCACTAATCAAGGAGCTAAAAGATTTTTGGGAGTTTGGGCTTGAAACATATGATGCTTCAACTAATCAAAGATTTGATATGCATGTAGCTCTAGTGTCAACAATTAACGACTTTCCAGCTTATGCAATGTTATCAGGTTGGAGCACAAAAGGGAAATTAGCATGTCCTTGTTGTCCCTATGAAACTAAATCTCTTTGGTTAGATCGTAGTTACAAGTTGTGAAGACCCGACTCGCTTAAACCGACGCGGAAGAAACCGACGAGTTGAATAGTCGATCTAACATACAAACTTACTAAAAAATTAAAACAAACCTCAAAAGATATATTATTACTATATCCCAAAAGTACAAAACCCACAAGATTGTACGATACTAACCCAAAATAACCAATACTAGAAATTAACTCCAACCATTATCAGAGTTAGAATATACGAAATACAAATACTAATCGTCCAAACTAGAAACGAAATACAGTCTAAGATAGAAATATAACGGCACTCGCCCAACCCAAAGCTAAGCAACACCGTCATCATCAGAGTTACCTGAAAATTAACAACAATCCACTGTCAGTGGCGAGTAACATAACAGTCCCACCCTAACATGGATACACATAATCATAGAATAAACCAAACAAACACGTCAGGCAAAACATACCAACATGTGACACAATCATCATAATAATATCAATAGTAACAATTAATGACAATAATCAAAGCTTGACTAACTTTAATTATTCAATATTACCATTACTTAATCTTTGTCGCTATCATTTAGATTTTAGACCGGACTATGCTAGTGCGAACGCATCTTACGCGAATGAACTTTCCTAATATGTCAGGATTGAGAATCTTACTCCCAAACCCATGAACCCCATCTTACGGAAATTCATATCAAAAGACGACATAGCAAGTATACACTATCCCAATACCGCGGTTAGGATAGGGGCAATGTCTTAACCCAAGTCTTAGAATCTTACTCTAAGGTTAGGCGTCTAAAAGTAAACTTAAGCTATCTTTACGTACTTTACATCTTTGTTATTCTCAAGATCGCTTCTTACGCCTTTTCTTGAGTCCAACCACGTATATTATCGTAATCTTTGAACTCCTTTAATCAATCTTTATCATTTCTTTAACTCTCTTTAGCAATCTTAGCAATCTTTAATAAACTTTAATTAAACTTTAATTATCATTCACTCTTAAAGACACATGAACTAATTCAAGAACTTCAAGATTCAACAAAGAACTCATCAAGATTCAACAAAGAACTCATCAAGATTATCAAGAACTCATCAAGAACTCAACAAGAACACAACAAGAACACAACAAGAACTCAACAAGAACTCAATATCACACGCATGTCACACGCAAATCCCCATCAACACAATCATCAAAAACATGCATCAAAACTTCATGGAAATTGAACATAAACATGAGTGAACATAAGATTATCATAGGACATCATAACATGCATGAAAACTCAACAAAATATCATAAAATAATCACCCAAATCAGCCCAACATTCACGCATAAACATAGCCAACATTCATCAACAATCTATCCTAATTTGATCATTTAATCTACCCTATAATCATAGTATACAAATTAAGGTAGAAAAGTATGTTACCTTAATTACTTGAGCGCAAAACAATAGCAAAAACTTGCTGCCTGGAAACCCAAACCACACGGCCCAGAACACAAACACGTACGGTGCAAAAACATGAACCACACGAGCACCACCACGGCTTGCACATGAACACGTACCACACGGCCTTGAGGCACGGCCTTGAGGCACGGCCCTACTGCACGAACCACGGCATGGGCTGCACGAACCACCCTCACGAGCACGGCCTTCACACGGCACCACCACAAGTCCCACACGAACCAACCCGGAATCAAACCCAAACTAGTGATCTTGAATAGAATTATGGAGGTTTAATTTGTGTTTAGATTACTAAAGATCAATGGAGGATTAATCTTTAAGTTTTGGGTTTGGATGGATGATGAACAAATTTGTGGAGTTATGCCAAAAATGGTGTGTGGAATATGAAGCAAAATGGAGAGAGTGTTTAGCTTTTTAAATTGGTGAGCAAGGTGATTAAAATGGCAAATGAAGTTTAAGCCTTACAACCTCTTCTATTTATAGAAGTTGGCTAAGGTGTGAACATGAAGCAAGTGGCGAAATTAAGCCACAAATCATAAGGGGGTCGGATTTTAGCAAGCTAAAATGGGTTTTGATGATCACTTGGGCTAATTGCACTCATGCATGATTAATCATCCCTAAATTGCATTTGGCCTAAAATTAATTAACTAATTAGAAAATTTAAATTTAAAATTCTAATTAATTAAATAAAAATAAAAATAAAATAAATAACAAAACAATCAATCATAAAATAAAAATAATCGTAATTATTGAAATAAAATAAAAATAAATAGTCCAAATAAGTTTGGACCATACATAAAAAATAACATAAATACAACAAATAAATCGAAACAGAAAATATTGAAAAACTGGGTCGTTACACAAGTTACTTTTACTCTGGTCATGAAAGGTTTTCAGATGAAAGAATTGCACCCGTACGATTGACGGGATTTGAGATTGAGGAACTATTGAAAGATTTTCCAAATGAGTTTGGAAAGAAGGAAAAAAAAAAGGCTAGACAAGATGCAAATGACCCAAATCTTTGGAAGATGTTCCCTATTTTTTTTAGTTGCCCTATTGGAAGCATTGCACTAATCGCCATAATCTTGATGTAACGCACATCGAAAAAAACGTGTTTGACAGTCTCATTGTAACATTATTGGACATCCCTGGAAAAACTAAAGATCATGTGGCAGCTCTTAGAGATTTGGTAGAACTTAAGATGATGCCACATCTTCAACCTAAGAAACTAGTTGATGGAAGTGAAGAAATTCCAAAATCACGTTTTTGGATGACATTGGAACAAAAACGTCAATTTTTCCAGATCATAAAAAATGCAAAACTGCCACAGGGATATGCTTCTAATGTTTCTCGATGTGTGCAAGTCCATGAAGGGAAAATAACAGGGTATAAGAGTCATGATGCTTATTTTATGATGCATTACTTGCTTTCGATTGATGTGAAGATAACAATGCCTAAAGATGTTGCTGTGAAGATAACAATGCCTAAAGATGTTGCTGATGCGGAGCTGCCATGCTGCCTGCTGTCAATGCTGCTGTGCTGCTGCCCGATGTAGCTGCTCTGCTGCTGCGGCCTGCTGCAGTGCTGCCGACGCTGCTGCTCCGCTGCTGCCTGCCTGCCGATGCTGCTGCTGCCGGTTCTGCTGCATGCTGTTGTGCTGCTGCCACTGTGCTGCGGGTGTGTTGAGTTGATGCCGCCGGGTGTGTTTGTTGTGCTGCTGTCGGCGATTTGCGGGTGCGTGGTGCTGCTGTCGGGTGCTGTCGGGGTGAGTTGCCGGTGAGTTGTGTTGTTGTGTTGTGTGGTTCTTTGTTGTGCATGGTGCGTGGTGGTTGTTGCGTGCTGGCTACAATATAATGATCATTAATTAATTAAGGACATATATTTTTAATTGCCAAATTTTATTTTTTTTGAAAATAAAATAATAATAATAATAATAATAATAATAATAATAATAATAACAATAATAGCAAAAATTATAAATAATAATAATTATTATACTAACAATAAATTATACTAACAATAATAATATATCTAATGCAACGGTTAAATGGTTAATTTAATTATAATGAATCGTTGCATTAGGTTTTAATAACAATTGCAAAAGCCCTAATGCAACGCTTATATTTTGTAGAAACCGTTGCATTAGACTTTGTAAATATTGCAAAAGACCTAATGCAACGCTTATATTTTTTAGAAACCGTTGCATTAGACTTTGTAAATATTGCAAAAGACCTAATGCAACGCTTATATTTTTTAGAAATCGTTGCATTAGACTTTGTAACTATTGCAAAAGACCTAATGCAACGGTTGGTATTTACTGTAAAAACCGTTGCATTAGGTTGAATCAACCATTGCAAAAGACCTAATGCAACGGTTTTTAATTAAAAGTTTAAACCGTTGCATTAGGCCTCCAAAACCGTTGCATTAGACCTAATGCAACGGCAGCAAATGCAACGGTTGTTAAAGCGTTGCATTAGGCCTTTTTGCAACGGTTTGAACAACTTAATGCAACACTTTTTAGGCGTTGCATTAGACTTTAATTGTAGTAGTGAGTTCTCTTAAAGGTTGTGAATTAATACATACATATCTTTTCATTGTATATAGTAAGAAGAAGATTCTCAAAAACAAGAACCTTCCCAAGCAAAGGTCTATATTGCATCTAGGCAAAGAAATCCTAAAAAGACATACAAAACAGACTCTGTGAAGATTAAAGGCAATATATAGTAAGTTATGGTCTTATAATCTTTTATATATAAGGTTGGGTTCCGGTGAGAAATTTCTTATGGTGAGAAATGTGAGAAGAGATAAATACATCAACTATAACTTAGAGGTACATTGAGCACCAACTATAGGTACATTCACCATACACTATAAATACATTGAGTAAAAATACATTGACTTTATACTATATATACATTGACTCTAAACTATCAAAGGAGTAAGGAGAGAAAATTAAATTTAATCTTAGCCCTTCATTTGGTGATCAAAGGGTTGTGATTACTTCTCACCTTTCTCACCAAAACTACATTTCTCACATGAGCCTATTTCTATATATATATATATATATATATATATATATATATATATATATATATATATATATTTCATTGAATATCAATTAGTAATTTATGTATTTATGAATTGGAAAGGATAAAATGGAATCGTTGGCTTCTCAACCACATAATGATGGATCTGGTTGCAATGATCCTTATTATGATGTGATTACAAACGCTCAGCATAGTGGACGTGTTCCCTTGTTTGATCATGGTGTTACTTAGACTGATATTAAGAAAAAGGAGAAAAACTCGGGCTACATACTGCCTAAGGAGTTTGTGCAAATAATAGAAGCGGAGGCAATTAAAAAACTTCAAGAAGCTAACCCTGGAGTGAATCTTGCGATTCCTGAGTCTTTAGATTTGTCTATGTCAAGCAATACCGCTAATGCAAACCATCAAATTGGCAACACAAATGGTGGCCATTCATCAGTTTCAACACACTCACCAAATCAGGTATATTTTGTCATTTTAATGAGTACAATTACAAAATATAGTAAATCGAGGTTAGCATTGGTTAATTCAAAGCATGTTTGAGTACATTTTTAATGTTTGAGTATAGGTAGAAGATGGAGCCAACAGATCTCATAGGAATAATGGAATGGCGATTGAGCGTGCCGCGAATGAAGAATGGCACAATTTAGTTATTAAACTTTTGTTTGGTATGAACACATTAGACACATGTTTTTAGCTAGCTAGGTGTTGAGATTTGATATTTTGTTGCATAGAGTAGACAAACACTATATATTACTCGTGTATATATGAAGTCAAACTCGGAAATTTGAGTAGGCCTATAGATATGATGCGTGTGTAATATTTTGGTATTGTAATAAGAAAAATGGTTGATGGTAATTGATGATATGGACGATGGTCTGTTTTATCTTCAACTGGATGTTTTATCTGGTTTGGTTGGCCTGGTTGTAGCGGTGGTCTGCTTTGTTTTTTTTTTTTTTTTTTTTCCTGGTGGCTGTCCTCGGCTGCAGGAAGTTTCCTTGGTCTGGGTGCAGTGTTAGTAGTGATGCGGAGCTGCCATGCTGCGATACGGGCTGCTGCAGGTGCTGCTGATGCGAAGCTACCATGCTGCTGCTCTGCCATGCTGCTGATGCGGAGCTGCCATGCCCGATGTAGCTGCCGCCTGCTGCCTACTGCCAATGCTGTTCTGCTGCTGCCTGCTGCGCTGTTGCCGATGCTGCGCTGCTGCCTGCGGCCTACTGCCGATGCTGCTGCGGCTACTGCCCGGTGCTGCTGTTGCCGACGCTGCTGCCGGTTCTGCTGCCTGCTGTTGTGCTGCTGCCAGTGCTGTTGCCTGCTTGTTGTGCTGTTGCCGGTGTGCTGCTGTCGGGTGCTGTTGCTGTTGTGTTGTTTTGTATGTTGTTGTGTTGTGTGGTTGTGTTGTGTTGTATGAGTGTTGTTGTGTTGTGTTGTGTGTATGCTGTTGCCGGTGTGTTGTTGTGTTGTGCTAATCAAATGGTGTGTGGTGGTTGTTGCATAGTGGCTATAATATAATCATCATTAATTAAGTACATATATTTTTAATTATTGCCATTTTTTTTTAAACTAAAATAATAATAACAATAATAATAATAACAATAGCAATAAATTATAAATAATAATAATTATTATACTAACAATATATAAATTATAAATAATAATTATTATTATACTAACAATAAATTAAAAAAATTAATAATAATAATAATAATATATCTAATGTAACGGTTAAATGGTTAATTCCATTCTTATGAATCGTTGCATTAGGTTTCATCAAAATTGCAAAAGACTTAATGTAACACTTATATTTTTTAGAAACCGTTGCATTAGATTTTGTAAATATTGCACAAGACCTAATGCAACGATTATATTTTTTAGAAACCGTTGCATTAGACTTTGTAACTATTGCAAAAGACCTAATGCAACGGTTAGTATTTACTGTAAAAACCGTTGCATTAGGCTCAATCAACCATTGCAAAAGACCTAATGCAACGGTTTTTAATTAAAAGTTTAAACCGTTACATTAGGCCTCCAAAACCGTTGCATTAGACCTAATGCAACGGCAACAAATGCAACGGTTGTTAAAGCGTTGTATTAGGCCTTTTGCAACGGTTTGAACAGCTTAATGCAACACTTTTTAGACGTTGCATTAGGCTTTAATTGTAGTAGTGATTGAGAGATTTGCACTCATCTTTTTTTCTCTCCCCTTCTTTTCCCTTCCCTCCTTGTTACTACCATCCCCTCCTTTTTCCCTCCCATTTTTATCCAAACAAAGTTTATGAGTGAGTTCTCTTGACCTTTAAAATACTCTATTCGCTCTACAAGTTATATATAGAAATAATAAAAAAAAAAATAACGACATGATTAGGCAAGTCCATAACAACATATTTCGTATAAAAAGGGGTTGAATAATATCAACCGAACCAACCAATATAATAAAATGGGTTGAATAATATCAATCGAACCAACCAATATAATAAAAAGGGGTTAAATAATATCAACCTGACCAACCAATTTAATCCCTAACAACTCTTTCATGCTTAAACACATGCAAGAGTAACAAAAATAATATTAATCAATCCCAATAAGTCAACTTAATGTAGCCAACCATATATATATATATATCCGGTGATTTATTTTACTACATTCATTTATTTTTAAATATAACCATTAGACATTTTTTTCTCTATTTTATGTCAAATTGTTGCATTTAAAAAAGAAAAGAAGGTAGTATTATCTTTTCACCACATAACACATCATGTAAACAATTTTTGTGATTTTTCTCATCGCACACCTAGCTACCATTTGTAAAAAAAGTTATATTAAGTTAAGGATGTTTTCATGGAAGTAGGCTCATGTGAGAAATGTAGTTTTGGTGAGAAAAGTGAGAAACAATCACAACTCTTTGATCAACAATTGAATGGCTAGGATTAAATTTGATTTCCCCTCTTTACTCCTTCTACAGTTTGGAGCCAATGTATTTATAGCATAAAGTAACTGTATTTTTAATCAATGTATTTATAGTTTATGTTGAATGTACCTATAGTTGACGGTCAATGTACCTATAGATCATTATTGATGTATCTATCTCTTTCTCACTTTCTCACGATAATTTTTTTTTTCACCGGAATCGTATTTTACTATCCCAATCAAATTTCAATAAATATGTCAAAAGTCGTCTTGACCCGAATTCTATATCAACTTGACCCAAAAACCTTATTTTAACAAGATATTGTAACTTGAACCCAACCCATAAAATTTGCAAATTCATGGGTAAATAATTAATGATCCAATTTGTTTTAAACCCGACACAAAATTCATTACCATGCATTATACTTCCTTTATTTCAATGTGTTTTTTACATTTAGTTATTTTTATGAAAAACACAATTAAAATGTAACAAACAAAGTGCAAGGGAGACAGTAGACCAAAATACTTCCCACTATGTACGGTAGCTTTGACTTCAACATGATCTATATATGGGTTTATTTTTAATATATTTGTGTATATTTTGACAAAGACAGAGAGAGGAGGGAATGATTGACTGAAAAAGAAAACACCGATGAAAACTAAATAAAATGGGTGCATATTAAATTTAAAGGGGTGGATTTGATAATGTGTACACTAGTTATTTAAATTAAAATTGTCCATTTATGTAAAAATGTTATTAATGATTACACATATCACTTTACGCATTTAATATATCAATTTTCATGGTGAAACTAGTTCACATTATTCTATTCGTATATACATACATAGCTTTTAAGTTGAAGTTTTTTAAAGTGTGACACAATAATATATCCTTAATTATTTGAAGTGGAAAAGGTTGGTTATAACTTATAAGCAATCTAACACCAACAAATCCAAACGCACCTCACTCGGTATAACTTGAAGTGTTGGTTCTCTTTACCTTAAGAAAAATTCAGTTCAAATAAGTTCAGATAAGTTGAAATAATGTGTAATGAGGTGCGCGCAATAAGTTCAATTCGATTTGATCAGGTGTGGATCAGTTGTAATAATGTCCAATTATTTCTTATAAAAATGGCTAATAAGGTCTAATATCTTTCAACCAATTTTAATAAACTTAAATAATTTCATTTCACATATATTTAGATTTGATAAGTTGAATAGAACACACCCACTTATTTTACCCAAACCCAATTTGTCCACTCATATTTGACAGGTCTAATGTTCAACATTATTACTACGGGTTCATTTAGTTTTCCATGGGAAACCTTTTCAATTGAAAAATTCATTTTCAAGAAGATTCTCCGTTGTTTGGTTGCATGTAAAATATTTTTCTTTTTTAAACATTTTCATTATTTGGTTGAACTGAAAATCAATTGCTTCAATTGTGACAGAAAACGTTTTCCTTACAATTGTGGTGTAAAGTGTTTTCCTTCTAATTTTGGGGAAAATATTTTAATAGGCACCACAAGTTTTACATTTTAATATTAATCGTGTCAGACGGTCTGACCACAACATTTGGTCGGACCGTCGTGCAATTGTAGTTTTCACTCGTTAAAACCACAATCAAAACCAAACACGAGGACACAAAACACGCAACCACACTTTTTGGCAAATATATATTCTTATTAAATCAATGCGAAAGTAAAATAATTAATCTTCTTCTTTGTGCGAAATCAGTTCGAGTTTGGCTATGGATCCTCAATTCAATATTTTTCAAAACACTTCATATTCATTACAAACATTATGCGAGGATGAAGATATTAGTGCCAAAGTATAATAATAATTAATCTTCTTCTTTATGTGAAATCAATTCGAGTTTTTTTATGGTATATATGGATTCTTAATTTGCTATTTTTTCCAGAAACTTCATCTTCATTACAAACATTCTACGAGGGTGAAAATAATGAAGATCAGATAACGAATTATACCATTTTATTCAGTAACTGATTTAGAATATACCAATTATTGCTAGATTTATAACCTAGAATACTCAACTTATAACCTGAAATACTTAACTTATAACCTGGTCTTTTTTTGTCTCACCTAGAATATATAGTTGGAATTATAACCCAGAATACATAACTTATAACCTCATATAATACATAACTTATAACCTATAATACACAACCTATAACCTAGATTGATTTTTGTTTCACCTAGAATACTTGGAATTATAATCGGGAAGACAATAATTATAGCCTGGACTACATAACTTTATAGCCTGGATTGTTGTCGTCTCACATCGTATTAGTTACAAGTAAGTCATTTTTTGTTCCAGGTAAGTCAATTTTTGTTCCAGGTAAATCTTATGATGAGTTATTATGTATGGTTTTGATGATTGTAAACAAATGATGATTATCTAACTAACATGTGTTAAGATGTGCATATTATATTCCATTGAACAAGTTATATGTCGTTGATCCAAGCACGAGAAGTTGTATACAACATGAAGGAATAAATGAAGTTCTTGAGTGAGAAGTTCAAAGAGAAAAAGTATAAATTATATTAGGCTTGTGAGAAGCTTCGGAGTAGAAGCAAATGGAGAAGATGTTTCATAGTCGGAACACAAATATATTGAGGAGAAAAATAAGAATTTATTTTTCTACAAGTTAATATATTAGAACAAATAAAGGAATGCTTAAATAAGGAGAAAGGACACATAAGTATGACAACATTGATAAAATTAATATTTGTCTAAATAGAGTTGATGGAAAAACATATTTCATCTTAGAAATATTTATGTAAATAAAAATATATTTTATGTGATAAAATGAAGTCTTTTTCACTTATGGATTTGAATGATTTTTATTTCATAAAATAATATCTTTTTACTAAGTTAAGATGAAAAGGTTTGATATTTAAAAATAACTTGTGGAGAAATTGTTGAAGGAGTATTCAACCTAAACAAGTTAATTTTATAGAAAAAATAATTCCATCACTTTTATAACTTAATATGGGTGAATAAAATAGATTTACGGAGAATCGACTAAAAGTAAATTTAGTTGAAATTAAATTTATTTTATTATTGATATATTTTATGTTATATATTTATAGAGAATAAATTAGATGAGTGTCTAATTTGTATTAAATATATTTCATTTAATATATGTTTGTATTTCGTAGAATATATTTATTGAAAACAAAATTAGAGGAGTATCTAATTTGGGGTAAATATATTTCATTAAATATAATCTTAACCCTTTTTATATATTAATTTTATATGTGTTGAAATACTAATATTGTTGTGGTGCAGGAAAATGTTTCTAGCACAAGTCTGGGTCATTCGAATTTTATACTTAAGATTGTTCTAACTTAAGTATAAAATTCAAGGTAATTAATTTTATGTGTCTTGGTCATTTGCGTCAAATTAGGATAGAATGTTTTTGGTAAGTTGTTAAATTATTAGTTGGTAGAATAAACATTAAGAATTCAATTTTAATTCTAACTATGCGTGTGACCTAGTATATTGTTAGTTAATTTTGAATTTTAATAATTGAATGTTTCTTTAGTCAATTCCACTAAAGTAGTGGTTGTTAGTGGATTCTATATTATTGCCATGAAGTACACGTATGGGTTATAAGTGTTAGGAGTTAGTTTTCTTTAAGTTTGTTTTAAGTCAACCCATTAATTTAGGATTAGTTAGTGGACTTTGTTTTTTTTCTTCTTCTGCGTGTGAATGGAGGAAGGTGATTAGTTTGTTAGTTTCTTATGAGTCTAATATGGTTAGAGTATTTTTAGGATTGTTATGGTTTAGTTGTTGGAATAATAAAAATTTAAGTCAAAAGTTTGTTAGTGGCTTGATACGTGAAGTTAGTGGAGTCTAGGAGTTTGTTAGTTTGTTAGTGGGTATTTATTGTATTAATTTGAACTTTTTATGTATTTGGACTTAAACTTGGTCAATGTTCATAGTTGGTTATACAATGGTAGAAGATGCTTTCCTATTTCTTTGGTTTTATTAGTAGGAAAACAGAATGTTTCCTCAGCATGCTACGTGGGAGTAAAAAAGTCAACAACAAGAAGTACATGTCATACGTGGGATAGAAGTGCATAATCTCCACTACCTTTGACTTCTTCATCAAGGCAAGCAAGCCTCTTTATTCAGAATCACAAGGCTATAAATAGAAGAACTCAGCGATTTTTGAAGAACAACTCTCAGACAATAAAAAAAAGGCAAAAGAAAAAGAGAGAGTGTCAATGTAGTCCTTCCAAAAGGAGTATGATTTTTAAGAGGCTAAGCATACATCGTTAAATTTACATCCTCTTAAAAATCATATCCTTCTTCTATTCCTTTATGGTTTTCTAGTATTAGCTTCAATGTATTTAGAGTTTCGATTTGTCAAACGTTTGTATTATGTACTTCTAGTGGAGTAGGCAAGAATTTGAGTGAATTATTGTATGGGGAATTGTAAGGGTTTGAGTGAACTCTTGTATTTGGGGAAGGGAAAATTCGAGTGAATTTTCTGTTAGGTTCTTAGAGAAGAGAGAAGATTTCGAGTGAAATCAAAGAGAGAGAAAAATCGACTTTTGGTGAAGTCGTGTCACGGGTTCGAGGGGAACAAGTGACAGGGGGAACAAGTTACCGGGGAACAAGTTCCTAGTGGAACTGGGAGAAAGAGAAGGTCCGTTTATAGGTTGTAAAACAGAGTCGTTTTGGCCTATAATTAATAAGAGAAGTCCAAGAGTCAAAATCCCCAGTGGTCGAGGTTTTTCTTCCTATTTGGGCCTAGGAAGTTTTCCTCGTAGGTTAACTTGTTTGTGTATCCTGTTCCTTGTTGCTTTATCTTTTCTCTACTTTATCTTTACTTGCTTTAATATTCGTCAAATTCCGCAAAAATTGAAAAGCGAGTCCCATACTACAATTCACCCCCCTCTTGTAGTATACCATCCGAAATAACAATTGGTATCAGAGCCTGTTCCTCTAGAATTCAGGCAAACCTGAGGAGGAAGTTCCTGGAACGGATGGATACTTACGAGGAACAAGTTCCTGCAACATTTCGAGGAACTTGTTCTTGCAGAAATTCGAGGAGCTCCGAAGAAGTACGAGTAATACATAAATTAATTCAATTAAGGTACATCTTTTCCCTTGATATTTCATTATATGCATGAGTTCATTCTATTATTTATCCTCCTTGTATTGTTTCTGTTAAAATCAATTTTATTTGCTTTTTTAAAATTCTAAATCAATTTCGAAATTTATCAAACTTGATTTTTTGTGTTTGAAAGACAAACATTTTTTTGAAATTGATTCTGATTTTTAAAAAGAAATTTTTAATATTGATTTTTACGTAATAGTTCAAGGTAGCAAGTGTTTTGAAAAATGCATATTATATACTGATAAGTACATACTTAATGCATTATGGAGCTTGATCTTTTTGGCAACACGCTTTAAGAATATTTTAACTACTTCCCAAAATATTTTTTTTTTCATGCTTTTGAGAATTCTAATGTGTTAGTAGTAGTACGCATTATTTGATGCTAAAAAGTTAATTATTATTGCTACTTTTACTAACAAGAAAGGACTCAATATTTGAGTACCAAAATCCAAGGATAGAAGAGAAATTGTTTTGCAGGTTTAAAATTATGATTAATATATTGTAATAAAGACAACATTATTGGAGCAACACAAGGAAAGAGAATAAAAGGATCGCTTATGATTCGTTGGAACAACTTTGAGGAACTAGGCAAAATCAGAAGGAAGTTGACAACTTGAGATACTAATTCAAGTTCCGATCCTTTGCCAAGCAAGTTGCTTTGGACCATAAAGAAAATCAATGAATTATTACACATGCACCTTGTCGATAATGGTCTCTATGATTTATCATAGAAACTTTATTATTCATGACGTGTAAGATTTTACTTCTCTTTATTTTAATTTATGTTGTTAATTTTAATAATCATGATATATAATCTCTCTTCAAGTTTGTGTAAATTTTTCATTAACTTTATTTATGATATAGGTGTGTCTTTTGAGATTTTTAATGATAATTGAATAACGACCAATTCCTGGTGTTCAAGGAACAAGACGCTGTATACATTTAGAGGAACTGGTTGTGAACATAAGAATGTAGGAACTATCAAATTCATTATCTTTCAATCTAGTTCATGTAGAACCTAGTTCCTAGAAGCGAGGCATAAGTTCCTTTCCATATTCTTTTTGAGTAACAATGAGACTAAATGATGATTTCTCACTTAAGTGTTGGAAGGATACAATCCAATACTTACCAGATTCATATATGGAACAACATTATTCAAAGGGAGTTTTTTTTTTTTTGGGAACTTTATGTTTAATCATTTTTATGCTTTCGATTAATATTTCTTTTGACTAACCTACTAATCTTAAAAATTGCACAAAAGTTCTTTTTTGGTTTGGATTTTAAATTTCAGGCATTGTTCTTATACAACAACCCGAAATGAAGATAATTGAAGGAACCTTACCTTGGATATTATTTAGAAGATTGGTGATGAATTTCAGATCTGTCTAACACATTCATAAAGATCGATCTGGACCATCACGAAGAAGATTTTCAAGAACAAAAAAAAAAAAAAAAACATGACATTGTTCCTTCTAACGAGGTACAAGTTCCTACTGACGAGGAACAAGTTCTTTCTGACGAGGAACAAGTTCCTTCTGAAGAGGAACAAGTTCCTGAAAAATACGAAGCTCCAAAGTAGGTTGAAAATCGAAAAGGATCAAGGAAGTATGGAAGGAAACGACAGCTACCATTGAAGGGGAACAACTCAAAGTATCTCGACAGTGAGTGTTCTAAGTATACATTGAAATGCAAATCAATATTACCCTCATTAAGGGCTGGCGATGGAGGAACTTCAACTTTTGAGGCCAATATGAACGGTAACACTATTTTCGTATACTAGGTTGGTAAGTTGAGTTTCTATCCATGTTTAATTTCTTTGTCGAGTCTGTAAAGCACATTATCTGTACCTAGTTTCTGTTTCAAATTTTGAGTACTAACCGTGGAACCTAGTTCCACATAAATTTAATGATTTGTACAGGTATAAGGCTTTAAAAATAATTTTTTTTAAAAAAAATAAAAAAAAAATAAAAAATTGTGCTTTTAAACCAGTGAATATATTTTTGGAAAAATGTGTTTGTTCCCAGCAAACACTTTGAAAATGAATGTAAAGTCACAAGTTCCCGAGGAACTAGTTCCTCTGGAATCAGTGGTATTTCTAATTAAAATATGTCACTTCTAAAACGCAACATAATAATATATAGTACCTATGGTGATGAACTTGAAGATGATAAGCAAGTTTCAGCATATAAAACAAGAGTTAAATTCAACCAATATTCAACCAAGAGTTTCAAGTCAAAGCTTTGTTTGTTCCAGGTTAAAACTTGTTTGTTTCATCAAGTCAAAGCTTGTTTGTTCCAAGTCAAACTTCTGTTCTATGTTTGTTCCAAGCCAAACTTTATGTTTCCAGGTTGTGTTCCATGTCAAGCTTCTTCTTCCAAGTGTTGGCAACTGTTTTTTTGTCTTTAGAGTTATGGGCATGCATTGATTTGTAATTTTCTTTTGGGCTGGATCACACGCCTTTTTTATATGTGTTTCTCTCGCCCGACGATGATATTTTTATGTCAAACGTGTCTGACACAATACCATCTTTCTAATATTTTACTCAAAACCAAACAAAGTCCTAAATAATACCAAACATACCCTACATTCAGAATTTTCCAAAATGAAACCACACCACATCATAGTCATAAATAGAAATTCCACTTAAAAAAAATGAAATCATAAATAGAAATTCTACCAAGTATCCAGTACATACACACTAGTATCACCTAAACGTCCTAAAGTAGCCAACTTGTTGAAAAGAATTAAAAAAGCCCTAAGTAAAACTTTACCATTTTTAATTTTTTTTCTTCAGCCAATCATATCATAAATTCATAATATGCCCTTGTCAACCTCACGGACCCCCAACCCAATGGCCCCGGAAGTATTCCTTTCAAACATTATTTCTTTTCCATCTAGGGTTACTGTTGTTCCCCCCAATTCAATGGCCTTCTTATTCTTGTTTTTGCATTTTCCACATTTTCCATTTCTAGCTTCCCTTTCTTTTTTTTTTTTTTTGGTTGCATATATAACTTGTAGATCTCTTCTCCACATAAAAGTAGCTAGCTAGGCATATATTGATATATACCATTATTTTAATAAATGAAATAATTTTTTTTAAAAAAAAATGAAGGAATCAGAAAAGAATAGCAGCAATAATAATAATAATAATAATGGGGGAAATAGAAGCATGATGGTGAGGTCAAGAACACAGATCAAGAAGATAGAAGACATAGCAGCAAGGCAAGTGACTTTTTCAAAGAGAAGGAAAGGGCTTCTCAAGAAAGCACATGAGCTTTCTACTCTTTGTGATGCTGAGATTGCTCTCATTGTTTTTTCTTCTTCTGGAAAACTCCATGATTTCTCTTCTTCTAGGTCTCTCTCTCTCTCTCTCTCCTTTTTTTTTGTTTTTTTTAGGGTGCCTTCTTTTCAATTTAACAAAATAAGTTTCAGATTTAATAAGTTTAGATATGTTCACTTTAGCTATAATAAATTCAATCAGGTCTAATAAGTTTAGATAATTTCAATTCAGGTAAGATAAGTGCAGGTTTTATATCCCATTAATGAATTAAAAAAAAAAAGCTAGAATTGGAGTTGTTGAAGATGGGAGTAGAGTACAGTAGATCTACTAGTAAAGTGTAGAGAATAAAATCCGGAAAATTATATGGACTAGACTAGTGGAGTAAGAAAATTTGACCTAATACATGAACAAGGCAGTACTATATTTACTGTAGACCTGTAGTGTTGCTATTCAAAAAAAACAAAAGTCTTCTAGTCTATGGACTATAATTCACTTTTGTGTTGTTTTTCAATTTTTTATTTTTTGAAAAAGTGATTTTTTTTTTTAATTATACCTATAAATTTATTTTTATTATCACAATTTATTACCAACCATCAAATGAGTTATTATTAGAAAAATACAATATTATTTAAAAATTCTTATAAATTTCCCTTATTATTGTTTAATTCAAATAGAAGCTAAAAATGGATAAAGTGAGAATCCCACAAACCATGGAAAAAAAAGTTACCACATCCCCTTGGTTAATATAGTAAAAATTCTAGGAAGTTTCGCTCCGTTTGTTCTGGAGAAAAATATTTTTCTTTGTTTTATTAGGTAAAGGGGAAAATGATTTTCTCAAGTGCATGTAAATTTTCTCTTTCGAAAAGGAAAATTATTTCCCATTCTTTAACTAAAGTATGTCACATCTTCCACCGTATTTATTATTTTTGCTTTCTTTTCTACTTTCATTACCACTCTTT
Organism: Salicornia ramosissima; assembly: GCA_951394345.1. Lineage (NCBI taxonomy): Eukaryota > Viridiplantae > Streptophyta > Magnoliopsida > Caryophyllales > Amaranthaceae > Salicornia > Salicornia ramosissima. The sequence continues at coordinate 43,238,710 of OX596233.1, read as the reverse complement.
TTTGCTTCAATTTTCTAATTCCCTTTTATTTTGTTCTCTACTTTAATCATTCCAATGAAAATAATTTTCTATCGAAACAAATTGAGCCTTAATTTGGTAAATAAAATCATCAATTGTAATTTTCTACGCATACTAAATTCTTATGTAAACCAAACAACCCCTAAGTCTAAAGATAATTAATTGAGATTAGTTGAAGTAGAACTAAGTTTAACAAGTTTTAATCAGGTCCAATCAAATCTATTAAGGTTTATTATATATCTCTTAGCATTAGGTATAAGCATGTTCATTCAATTCAGTTCTAAAGGGTTTAATTAGTTCCTCAAATCCATTAAATACAGATGAGTTTACTTTAGGTATTTTCAGGTTTGATTAGTTGAAAATTAAGGAACTCAGGTACGTTTTTCTTAGCCTTAATAAACAAGTTTTAGTTCTAATATGTTTAAAATAAAGTGTAATAATTTCAATAAGTTTTGATAAGATCCAATCAAGTATGATAAAAAAATTTATTAAATTATTACTATAACCAGTACTAATCAAGTTCAATATATTTCAATCAGGCTTAATTTAATAAGTTCACATAAATTTAGAAAAGTTAATTCGGATTTAATAAGTTGAGTATAAGCACCCTAAGTCTAAGTCCAAAAAAGTTTAACATCATCATGTACAACAAATGTTTCTTTTCTTTGTTTTTTTTTTTTTTAAATTTTTTTTTTCTAACTCTCCCATAATCACAGTACCAATCTTTCTATCTCTATCAGTTTTTCACTCACACTTGAAACTTGACTAGGAATTCATGAGAGCAATTTTTTTGCACATAAAAAAGCATTGGAAGTAATAAAATTAGAGTTTAAAATAATAAAAATGTTATCCATTATTGTTGTTCTCTTTAAAATAATAAATAATTTAATTATTAGGAAATATTTAAATCACATTACATTATTTTAGTGTGCATTCACTGTAGTTAAAAATCTAGTGGTATAGCAGTATTTTTTTTAATTAAGTGATTCCTTCTTTATTTATTTCTTTATTTTTGTACAAGTAATTATAATTCTATTGTTATATAGATCTCTGGATTTTAATTCTTTTTTTGTCCGGTTTATTTTATTTACCATACAAAATTAGAGTGACTCAAGTGATTCAGAAGTACATGAGACAAACCGGAAACGTTCCTGAGCAGCATGATCCAACTATTTTTGAGCCGTATCTGGTAAATCTGATAGTTTATATAGTACTCCATTTGTTTCATTTTATTTGTTACTTTTTGAATCAATTGTGAAAAAAAAAAAAAACACGAAGTTTAGCAAACAAATGAAGTGAAACAAGAGAGTATATATGTTATTATGTTACTTTATGTTACTGCCCCCGGCTCTAGTTAGATGCAACACTCCACTTCTTATGCACATCGAGACAAAACTTTAAATATGAATATCATTAGTTACATATTTGTAAAAATTATAATACATATAAACAAAACTACATGCTGCTTGTGTCGAATCCAATGGGATCCTATATATTTGACTATGTTTTTCATAACGGGTAAAGCTCAATTCTTGGTCAAGTACATAACATAAATAGTGTACAATTTGAGTGTTGCATCTAATTAGAATCGGAGGTAGTATTTAATTTGTAAAGTACAACATTAAATTATCATGCTTGTAATAATAATACAGTATATTTTCTTATTATGGTGTGCTTTGTATAGTTGGAGGAAGATTGTGCTAGTGTGCGCAAAGAATTTGATCAGAGAAGCCAAGAATTAAGGTTTAGTGTCCAACAACATAATACATGTCTAGTTATTTTGAAATTGGCCCTTTTTTTAATGAATTGAAATTAAAAATTTTGGAAATTGACAGCCGAATGCAAGGTGAAAGGCTAGACGGGCTAAGTGTTGATGAACTAAGAAAACTTGAGAGGCAGATTGAGCAAGGTTATGCTCGCGTTAGCCGAATGAAGGTTAGTAATCTACGGAGTCTCTAAATTAAGTACTAGTTGAGTTGCATCTTGGGTGTTTTCTCTTCAATTTATATAAACTTGGTTTTATAAGATTTGATCACACCTGACCGCCTGACGTGACTTGCTTGTTCAAAATCGATAAGCCCTGATAATAGTTAATATAAGAACTTATTAGCCACCTGAGAACCAATCGATGATAAAATAAGTCGAAGGTAGAGGACACATCGTTTGTGTTAAATTTTCTCTATAAGGCTATGTTTCTTTGGATTGAATTCATCTGACCTGAAATGAACTGAATTGATCGATTTAAGCTAAATCATACAACTCTTCCGTAGTAGAACTGAATCATAAAATGAAATCCAGTACAAAAGAACAAGGTCTTACTACAATTTCATTATAAATCTTCACTATCTTAATTAAGTACTAGGTGCTTTGTGTTAAATTTTAGCCTAATGAAGGTTAGAAGTAATTTATAGAACAATTGCAACAGAAAACCCGGTTTCTAATTTCAAGTTTTCATTTAGAGTGAAAATTAAAGAAACTGCATATTCTTGTTGCTTCACTTGTAATTTCTGTTCTCTATTATTGGTGTCCTTTTTCTTGATCAAAATTGGTTCACACTAATTATCAAAACTAATAAAATAATTTCTTTTTGGCACAACTGTATTTTGATTGTAAAAGAACTCACTGATTAAAACTGATTTTGTTAAGCTTGATGAATATGGTTAAACGAATTATTACTAGTTAGTGTGTATGGCCTAAGAAAGATTATGTTTGATAATGTTGATTTTTGGTGGATTATTATGTATAGGATGACAAGCTTCAGAAAGTAATTATTGACCTTAAACGGAAGGTAAGTTCATCATTTTCCCGGACTATGTATTATTTATTCCTGGTATCATATAAAAATTAAAAATGTCATTTGATATATTTTGAGATATGCAATTTTTGAGAAACTGGTTATTTCCTGCTTAGTGAGACTTGTTTTAAAGTGACACCACATCACTAAAGAATTTGTACTCCACTATTAGGTTAGTTTTCAACTATAGGTATGTGACCTGATTTTAACTTATTAAGCAGGTTAAAAGACATATGACATATTTTAGTGACTGGCTATTACGTTCAAATAAAAATGTAAGGAGCTTTATATTATGAGTCTAATATAAGTATGTACTACCACAACATTTGCCACCTTTCTACTATCTACAAGGCTGCAATAATTGGAACCACCATAACATCCAAATAACCTGCAGCCCAAAGGCCCTCAACCACCACGGCTAGGGGTATAAATGTGGTCAGAAAACTATTTGATTGACCGTTACCGACCGATACCGAATCTGTTTTTGACTGACCGGATACCGACCACTACCGAATCTAAATTATACCGAAACCGTTTCCGACTGATTTTATGCATACCGAATCCGACCGGTACTGAGCCCGTTTAAGACCGAACCCGTTTTCGACCGGTTTTTATTATACCGAGACCGACCGTTACCGAAACCGTATTGTACCGAATCTGTTTTTGACCGATTTTTAACCGACCGTTTTCAACTGATCGTTTTTTAACGAAATCTTATTGTACCGAACCTGTTTTTGACCGACCATTTTTTTATCGAACCTATTTTGATCGACCTTACGACTGAAGTACGACTAACCCCATTTTTTATTGAACTTATTTACATGATTGATCAGTATCATCATCAATTCGTTGTTGTTGTTAATTGTTATCAATATTATTGTTATCATCTTTGTTATCATCAATTCGATCATTATCATCCATCATCATCTTAATCGTCATCATAAGCTCATAACCATTTATTATTAGCGTCATAATTCATCACCATCATCCATGTCATCATCATCATTCATGACCATCAATCATATTGATCATCAACATCCATCATCGTTATCATGCATCACCAAACATCATTGATATCATCATCGTCATCATATGCATCCATCATCAACATGCATCACCAGGCCATTCATATACATCATCACCCATGATCATTATCATCACTCATTATCATCCATCATCAACGTCATCATCTCCATACATAATTGATGCCATCATAATTCATCACCATCATCAATCAACATCTTTCATGTTGGTCAACATCGTGATCAACACCAATTCACCATGGATCATCCACCATCATTATGATCATCGTTGTTATTACCATACATCATTATTATGATTGATCAATTGATTATTTATGTCATTGACTCACCATCATATCATTATTACTATTGTTACCCTATACGTAGTATATTGCTTTTATGATGATGATGACAAGTTGACAACGATAAATCCCATCCTCATAGCCATTGATATTCTAATGATATATTTTTTTATTATAACCGTAGCCATCACACTCATCGTAAATTGATACGGTTCATCGATATTATTCTTTGATGTCCATATATAATATTTATATTAGTCTTATTAACGTCGTTGTTATTCTAATAATTCACGGGTGGGCATAATTTTCGATCCCAAGCTTCTAAGCCAGATATTCTGAGCCAACTAATCCGAAATATCAAAATCCGATCTGGACTTTTGAATTGACTAATTGTATTGTGATTTTTGTTCGATCGTTTAAGATTGACAGGTTACGTCCTACATTTGACCTTGATCGACCGATTATGACCCGCATGTCGATTTTGACCAACCGATTATGACCCGCATACGGATTTTGTCGACCGATTATAATCCGCATACCAATTTTTACTGATCGATTATAACCCGTATACCGGTTACGACCTACAAAAAACCGTTTTTGACCGACCGAATGTGACCTGTTATCGACAACGACCGGACTGATAAGTACCGGACCGAAATCAACCGACACCTGTTTAGAAAAATACCGAATTCGACCGGATACCGAATAAGACCGACCATTACCGAAAGAGATCATATGACCTGTTTTTGACCGACCGTTTTTGACCGAACCTGTTTTTGACCGACCAGTTTCCAACTGTTTGACCGTTTTTACACCCCTAACCAAGGCACCACCATAAGCACTCCCAAGTCCCAACTACCATGACACTTTTGAAACCACAACTCCTCCCTCATTCTTCTCTCCCCATCCACACGGCCACCAACAACATCACCGCCATCACCCGTACTGCAACAATCACCGTTGCTTCAACTATGTTCGAGCCTAATATATACTCCATTTGTCCTGAAAAAATTGTTCTATTATATTTGGGGTGGGATTTAAGCCGTAGCGGATCCAAGAATAATATATATTGGGATCAAAATATATATTATAAATTTCATTGAGGTCAAATTCTTTTAAAAAAAATTGACAGTTTCTAAATTTATAGGTAAAATTTTTATTTTTGTCCGATTCAAGTGAGTTAAAGAACCCCACTTCAATGAGCTACATCCACCATTGGATTTAAACTGGACTGTGTGTAAAGTTTGTAAGTAAAAGTAGTTGATATTAAGTGGTAAATAAGAGTATAAATGTAAAGTTGTATGTAGGTCATGTTAAAATAAAAATAATAAAACAATTATTTTGAGACGAATGAAAAATAAAAGGGGCAGTTTTATTTAAGACGAAGGGATCGGAATAGTTGAGACTTTTTAGGTTTAAATGGACAGACACTATAAAATACAGTGCATTAAAGTTTACAATTCAATTACCACTAACACTACTTTCTTATTGTAGGTGTAAAAAGTTAATGTATTGTATTTTTTTTTTTGTTTAATTTTTAATTATTCTCCAAAATAAACTAACTATATATAGTTAACTAAGGACAAAATAGTGGTGGTAATTGGCCGGAAATAACAATTAGAGGTGTTATTTAAATTACATTAGCAACCTAAGTATATTTCTGAGACTTTTAAAAACTCACGTACACCATTGAGAATATGCTAATACACAAGGACACCATTGGGAATAATTATCAGTTTTAGTCGTATATATTATTCCGGGTAATATACTTCACTTTGAATTGAGATGTCGAGTTATTTATTACAAAGCCCAAGGTTAGGAAGCTCCAATCTCACTTGAATGGTTGTTACAAATATTAATCTAGAAAATTCATACAAATATATAAGGAAAAATTCTAGAAAAATTCTAGAAAAATCTTGTGACATAAAGGTCTAGATAAATCTTATAAAAGAACTTGTAATGGAATTATCTAGAATTAGGGGCGGGCAAAAAAACCCGTACCCATTTTCCGAACCGGTACCCGGTTTTTTTTACCCGAAAAAGCGGGTACCCGGCCAATCCGGTTTTGAAAAACCAGGTCGGGTACCCGGTTTGTAAAACCGGGTACCCGGGTCGGATCCGGGTCGGTATTTTTTAAAACCGGGTACCCGGTATCCGGTTTTACTTTTTAAGAAATAGTTTTTTATTATTAAAAAAAGTTTTTTATTTTAATTTAAAATTAATTTTTTTATTATTATAAATACTTTTTTTAATTTAAAAAAACAGTTTTTTTTTTTTTTTAAAAAAAAACAATTTGTTTTTTATTAAAAAAATTGAAAAAACAGTTTTTAAAAAAAAAATTCAAAAAACATTTTTTTTTAAAAAAAATAAACAGTTTTTTTATATAAAAAAATAAATCATTTTTTTATATTAAAAAATAGTTTTTTTTAAAAAAAATTGTACAAGAAAAAAAAACCGGATCCGGATACCCGGTTCCCGGAACCGCATTTCCGGGTACCCGAATTATCCGGGTTAGATCCGGGTCAAAAAAATTATGACATACCCGAACATCCGGGTACCCGAATTTGCCCACCTCTATCTAGAATTATTTATGATTAAATATTCTCAAGTCTATAGAAAATTCTAGATTATGTCATGTAACCCTATAAATATGTGATAGTGGTGTTGGTTGTAGTATGTGGAGTCATATGTACATCCCACCAAACAAGAGTTCCATCATCATAGAACCTTAGAGTATCACATTTAACTCCCCCAAGTTTGTAACAACTAACATTTCCAATCAATTAACTTTCACATCTCATATAAATCGGGCTCATCAAGCTTCCGCGTGCGCCCCCAAAAATTTCTATCAAGCTGTAGGCCCTTTCATATCCTTATTTTTTCATAGAATTTACTTTGTATTTCTTGTTGAAAGTATATCCCACGTTTGTCTCAGATTAAATTTTAGAGATATAATGACTAATATATAAGTTTGGTGGGTTACTATTTATATTACTATTTTATTTAATAATGGAACTCACCTGACTTGTGTATGGTTAGATTCTCCTTCGGCCTAGGCCCACGACTAGACCTAGTGAACTTTATGTATCAAAGTGGACGATCTTAGCCCAGTTATCAATCATAGAAAAGGAGGGTCCATTGTGACGACCCGACTCGCTTAAACCGGTGCGGAAGAAACCGACGAGTCGAATAGTCAGTTCTAACAAACTAAAATACTTAAAAATTAAAACAAAACCTCAAATTGAATATATACTAAATCCGAAAGTACAACACCCACAAGATTGTACACATCTAAACCCAAATGTCATATTACTACTACTACTAACAATATAAACTCCAAATAAATGTCAGAGTTAGAAAATTACACAAGTACTACTACTATAGTCCAATACTAGAAATCATAAAACAATAACGCAAAGACTAAACAACATCAGCGCTCGCCCAACCCAAAGCTAAGCAAGAACCTCATCATCAGAATTACCTGAAAAATAGCAACAGTCCACCGTCAGTGGCGAGTAACATAACTGCCCCACCCTAACAGGGATACAAATGAACATAGCACAAATCAAACAATCAAATCAAACATATACACATGCGAACCAAATCAACTAATCATGCTGACTCGACTAACTTTAACCAACAATTGACAAATCTTTAAACTTTGGCGCAATCATTTACATACTAGACCGGACTATGCACGCACGAACGCATCTTACGCGAACGAACTTTCTACTATGCCAGGATTGAGAATCTTACTCCCAACCCCATGAAACCAATCTTACTGGAAATCCATATCCGAAGACAACATAGTAAGACCTCCAACTATCCCAATACCGCGGAAAGGATAGGGGCAACGTCTTAACCCAATTTCTAAGAATCTTACTCTAAGATTAGGCGTCTAGTAGCAAAATCAAGCTAAACTTAACTCGAAATTTACATTCTTAGTTAATTCTTAAGTTGTATCTTACGCCTTGACTCAAGAATAACATGTAAATCAACAATCTTGGAACCTCTTTATAACATTCTTTAACTTCCTTTAACCTTTCTTTAATTATTACCAACTTTCTTTAACTTTCAAGACTCGACCAAGAACTCATAAAGAACCAACAAGACTCATAAAGAACTCATCCAAGATTCAAGAACTTCAATCAAGAACTCAATCAAGATTCAAGAACTTCAATCAAGAACTCATTCAAGATTCAAGAACTCAATTCCAAAATTATCATTATCATACACGCATACTAACAACAAGTTCCACAATAAATTCATCAACTTCCAATCATCGAAACTTCACGAAACTTGAACATGAACAACATCAAATATGGAACTAACATAACCAATCATGAAATACATATAATCAAGTAGAAATCATCATAAAAACCATCACCCAAAATCAGCTATATTCCACGCATAAAAATGAGTACATAAACATCAAACGGTCTAATCTAATCACTTAATCTATACTATGAATCATAGTATACCAACTAGGTTGAGATAGTATGTTACCTTAATGAAGGTTAAACACAAATTAACACAAACTTGCAGCCCGGAATTCGAACACACACGGCCCCAAAAACCACGCTGCAACACGGCTTGCACACGAGCCCAACACGGTGCACCACCACGAACCACATGGACTCACGAACACGGCCCTGGCTGCACGGACCCACGAACACGGCACGACCCCGGCTCAAACCACGACACGGACCACCGTCTTCAACACGGTCCACCACACGAACCCACTCGAACCACACGGCTCCCACACGAACCCACTCGAACAAGACCTCAAAACAACCCCGAACAACAATTCTTAATTGAAAATTATTAAAATTATAGTATCTTAAGTCACTTAAAGATCAATGAATGCTGAATCTTTAATTTTGAGTTTGGTATCAAAGATGAACAATTGATGGGTTGAAGAATGCCAAAAATGGCGTCCCGTCTTTTTAAGCTGTCGTTTGACGAAGGAAAACGACTTGCGGATCATTACTTAAGCATTAAATTAAACATTAATTATATAATTAGAATAGAAACATCTTTTATTAACTTAAAAGTCTGAAATTAATCCCAAAAGTCGATAAAGGTAGAATACTTAAAGAATTACATAAACTACAATAATGTTTTCCTAACATGCTGGGATAATAAAAGAAATAATGTAATATTGTCTTATTGAAACTCTAGAGAAGAAATACTAAGGTGAAACTAGAACTCTGCCTCAACAAAGCCCGACCGGCGGAAGCCCGACTACACAGCTGCATCGTCACCTGAAACTGAGGGGGGGTTCCACCGTCAGTGGCGAGTAACTAGGCTGTCCCGTTTAAGTAAAGGACCGCTAAACACATAGTAGCATAGGATAACACACGAAAATACATGTAAGCAAATAACATTTCATACACAAGTACATACGGGGTACGTATACAAATACGTACAAAAATACGTATAAGAATACGTATACAATACGTATAATAATACCTGCAAAATACGGTTAGGAATACATACGCAATACGTATAAAAGTACGTATACAATATGTATAACAATACCTGCAAAATACGGTTAGAGATACGTACCAAAATACGTATACAATACAAGCATACATACGAAATACATTTATACATACATACATTCCAGAGTTATACATATACAGACATACACAGTGGAAGACTTATACCAACTAATGCTTAACTTATACTATAATTCATCTTATTCTTCAATTATCATAATATACCTTATATTATCTTAATTCCATAATCATATCATGTCGTTCATCTTAACTTTATAATCATATCATATTATTCATCTTAACTTTATAATCATATCATATCATATCACCTTTATCTTTTAACGGACCGGTCACTATAACTCGTTGTGGATCCCGTGTGCACCACAACTTTCCTAAAACATGCCGGGGTGAACTCGTGTATTCAACCCGTAGTGGATCCCGTGTGCATCACTAAGCCTAAGCTATGGCCATAACCCCTAAATAGCAGCTCGTGTACTACTACTTAGACGACTACATATTCTAGAACCAAGAACTGCGCGGGGGAACTCGTGTGTTCGTCCCATGGAGCAGTGGCATCGACTTAACCCAATCCGACGACTCGTGTATCATCGAATGGGCGTCCTTATCTTATCTTATATTTCATATCTTAAATCTTATCTTATATCTTCTTAAGTCGGGAAATACTAGGTGGCCGTAATCGGAAAATGAAATGTTCGAAATCCCAGGAAAGAGAGGTGCGGCACGTATATTGGCCACCTTAAATACCAAGTCTTTCCTAGCCAGAGATCGAAACAATTCAAATTCCTTTTACTCTGTTTCCTTTCTTACCCTTTTTAATATCTTATTATATCTTATTATAACTTGTCCCTACTGATTCCTTAATAATAATAATAATAATAATAATAATAATAATAATAATAATAATAATAATATTAGTAATAATAATAGTAATAATACCTATCCCTTCATATTACAACTTATCCCTGATAAAACCTTTAATTCCTTACTGATTCCTTAATAATAATAATAATAATAATAATAATAATAATATTAGTAATAATAATAGTAATAATACCTATCCCTTCATATTACAACTTATCCCTGATAAATCCTTTAATTCCTTTAATTATAATAATTCCTAAAGTTACCTTCTAATATTATTATAGGTCAAAAATTAAACTAAAGTTGATCTATAATAAACTAAGCCATTTGACATTTTTTGTAAAATAACAATAATTAAATTAAATTCATTAAACAATCATATAACAATATTTATCATCAAAAATTACTTAAAACATGATAAAAATCCTACCTTTCATATTTTAATTCACTCGAAAATTTCAGGTCAACAATACCGAAAATTAACACAATTAATTAAATACAATTATCAATGGTTAGCAATTACACTTAATAATATTAATTAAAGATCATACTTTAAACATTAAAATTATCAAGATTAGATTCAAGAATTCAATGATAACATGTTTTAATAATTTAATCACACTAATTTACACAGTCTGATTTTAAAGAATTAAATTAGGAACGTCCATTTAAAGATCTCTAATAAACTGGAAATTTTGATGGAAGTTAAACATGAGTTCAAGGTTTAACGTGCATAAATTTCGTCCAAAAATAACGTCGTTTACTATTTTTAAGTGATTTTATAACTAACAAATCAGATTAGTCTGAAATCAGTTTCATAGCAAACGAACTTTAAAAATTACGAAAATTTAACACAAGCTGTAAAACATTATTACTGACTTCCACCTAAACTTTCGTAGCCATCCGAATTGATTAAGTATCTAAATAAATTCGTAAACCAAATCTGGACAGTTTTACCGGTTTGAAATATTAAATTATTATAAGCAATAAAAGGACGAATTTTGCCACGAAATAAATCATGATTCATATTCAAACAGTAAAGAAACTGCCACGAAAAATTCATCAAGAAATAACAAGATTTGATTAATAAATAAATTCATACAAGTAATTATTCAACAATTAAAGATTTCAAGAAACTACATAAAATAATCAAGAAAATTTCATAACAATTCATAAAGATTACATATTATCATCAAGAAAAATTACATAAAATCCTATCATATGATTCGAAATTTTCTAGGTGATCATGACACTAATTCCTAACAATTTTCATGTTTTAATCCTAATTAACTATGTGATTAACTTGTACCGAAATTAAACGAAATAGCATAGTTACCTTTAAACGCTTAAATTATCCAAGGTAAAAAATATTCACACTTTGGTGAATTTAGTCGGCTATTTGAGAGGAAAGGAGGAGAAATATAATTTTTTTTGGAGTTCAAAGCTTTAGCAAAAATTAGGAACAAAAGGTTACTAAGCATGTATTTATAGAGGAAGGCACAAAAACAAACACTAGAAAAACCCTAGGGCAGCCGTGTATTAGGAGGGATTAATGGACCTAGCTAATAGCAAAATTGGGCTAGGTTTGAATTAGTATAAAATATTATTAATTTAATTGATTGAATTAATTAATCAAATTAAAAGGAAGGAAAAACAATACTTGGCCCATTTGAACAAGGAGGACCGGCCAAGCTTAAAATAAGAGGAAAAGGAAAATTGGGTCATTGGCCCAATTTGAGAAAAGAGAGATCAGATCAAATTAAAACAGTCCAACTTTAATGGGCCTTTTGGACTTAGAATTAAATAAAATAAACTAATAACCGCGAAATTTTATGGTCTTAAATTTCGGGTTATTACAGCGTGTGACTTGGAGAACAAATGGAGGGAGTTTTGTGTTTAAAATTTGGTGAGCAAGTGTGTTTAAGATGGCAAATGAGCAAATGATCTCAAGGCCTTACTAAATACTTCTATTTATAGAAGTTAGTTAGGTGTGAATGCATGGCAAGTGGCAAAACTTGCCACATAACAAGGGGGGCCGGTTTCGGCCTTGTAAATGGGCCAAATTGGGCTTTCGATAAATAATTAGGCTAATTACAAATTTGCATGATTAATCATGCTTAAATCATTTTTGGCCCAACAATATTAAATAATTAATTAGAAAATTAAATAATAAAATTCTAATTAATTAAATAATAATAAAATAAATAATTAATCAATCAAGAATAATAAAAACAATAATTAATCGAATTTAATCGAAATTATTCACATAAAATAAAATAAATAGTCCAAAATAAATTTTGGACCATACATAAAATTACATAAATAACAAATAAATTGGGGACAGAAATACCGATAAATCTGGGTCGTTACATCCATTATGTGCATATAGAAGGTTTTTGAAGATCTAATTAGAGCAAGCAGCCCAACAGAGTTGTCATCTCAACTAGGGCTTATTGTCCTCATGTTAGAAGTCCAAAGAAGGCCTAACGAGGAAGTGATAACCTATCTATATTGCAAGTTTAAAGGTGGCTCACATGTGAGGGTAGTGTTGAAAGCATATCCCACATGTGTCCCACACTGAAATTTTAGAAAGATGATGACTAATATATAAGCTTAGTGGACTACTCTTTATATTAGTTACCAATTAATTTTATAATAGCACCCCACCAGACTTGTGTATGGTCAAATTCTCCTTCGGCGTAGGCCGTGACTAGCTAGGCCCAATGAAGTTTATCATTTCTTCTACTTCTCCACCCTCTCCTTTACGTATAATTTTATTAAAATTTTTATTTACAACCAACTAATTTTACACATACATGCATGAAATAAACCACCAGGAGAATACATTGGTGGAGCACAATAAAAAGCTGGAACACAAGGTAATTAATGTTATTATGAATATTCATTTTCAAATACAATAGAAAATTTTGTACGTTCAATATCGTTGAATATAAAATATCAAGTAAGATGGTCTCACCATAAGACCAAATTATATTAAGAAAAGTTTAAAGAAAAACTTGTAAAAGTTACAGAAAATATATATAAAGTTATATTACTTATATATATACTACATTTGTAACTTATTATTTGCACCAATTGGACAAAAAGTAGATAGCAAAGATATTTAATCGTTGCAAATAAAAAGTTACAATACGAAAGTAATAGGTATAAAATTAGTTGATAACTTTTTGTATACTTTCAATAACTTTTACTGATTTTTTCGCAATTTTTTCATGATAAGACCTAGTCTCAAGAGATTTGGTGATGGCTAAATGTCAATCAAGTAAGACACTTGATCATATTCATTTTGTACTACAGATTAACAATGCTACAGAAGGTGAAGTACATACCTCGAAGAAGCAATCAGAAGAGTTAGCTGAAGCTGAGCATCATCGAATTCAACATCATAATGTTTCATTTGATACTTCTCTCAGACTTGGTTTGTTGTAACACTTTATACCCTTATTTGAATGATATTTTGTATCTATAAAATAATGTTCTCTCTCTATGTAAACTTTTGTAAATTGTAAAATTATTGAATAAGGTTGCATTTAAATTCTTCCTTGTATATCACAGAGTAACGATTTGTTGTTCGCATGCTATTAAAGATTTAAAGGGGTTACAAGCGTGTTACCAAAGCTGTTATTTATGAAAATGTCAATAATAATATTTGAATACCCCTTTAAACCTTGAATTTATCCCTTTTATTTGATTTTCATAGTTTTTTTTACAATTTAAAGATCAACTGCAAAAAAAAAGAAAAAGAAACAGTGATGTACATGGAATTCATCCTAACGATTGGACAAAAACCTAATGTTTTATTATTGATACAGAGATAGCTACTCACGATAATGATGTGGGATTGGATCTCAACTAGGTCAATTGGTTGAACTCTAATGAGTGATATTATATATTTTGTACTTTCTCCGTCCCTATTTGGTTTGTAAAGGGACAAAACAAGATAGGCCCAATTAAGGGGCCCTTGTTTTTTGTGTCATGTCATTTTGGGCTGTCCTAGTCCTTTAAGCATCTTTGAATGAGAGTCCTGAATGACACAAAAATTAGGGTAGAAAATAACTCTACATCCATTTTCTTTCACCAGTTTTCTAACTGAAATCAGGTTGTATTTGAAGTTTGGTATGCACAACACCCTTTTCAAATTCAAATGATTTTCAAGGTTCACTTCTCCCATGTGGGTAATGCAGACAGTGCTTCCATCAGGAAGATTGATTTTAGAGTTTGTATCTAATTCTTTTTTATTCATTAACATGCGTATATCATTCACCATATGGTCAGTGGCTCCTGAGTCCAAGACCCATTGACCTACATTTAAAGCTACATTGCAACAAGTAACAGTACCTGCAAAACCACCTCCATTGTCATCATCAGAGTCGGCTTGGTGTAGTAATCATTTATGGATCCACCATTCTGCTTTGTATCATACAGTTCCTTCTTCATCTTATATTTCATTGCACCATTGCTCACTGTGAATCTCTTTTCTAGATGAATCCACATGGCTCTTGCTGTGCTAAAATAAAGCACTGATCTTTTGACTGTATCAGACATTGTAGCAAGCAGCCAAGAGATGACTACATTGTTACAAGTATCCCACATTTCTTGTTTTTTCTCATCTTTTTCGTCCCTCTTTACCAAGCCTGTCACGAAGCCCAACTTTCTTTTCCCTGCAAGTGCAAGTTCTACAAACCTTTTCCATGGTCTGTAGTTGGAGACTCCTTGAAGTTTCTCGGTAATATTTAGGCCACCTTCACTTGGATGCATATACAAAGGATTGCTAGCATCTACTCCAGTGATTTCCTTTTCTCTATTCTGTTCTGTACTCGCCATATCAATGGAGGTTTCAAGACGGTTGTCCCCCCTCCCCCCTTTTTCTCAGAATCGAAAAACTCAGATTGAGCTCACTCTCCTAACTATAGGCTCTGATACCATAATGACTAATATTTGAAATGTAAATACACAAGTTCGAGGAGAATAATATTGTTGTATTGTATATCATTTACTGCAGCTGCAGCTTTGCTATATATATGGCAAGCATTACATAAGCAATTACCCTAAAGGGAATCAATGAAGGAGAATGTTACTAGGACAGGTGTCCTGATCTAGACACAAGAGAATAATAATGAGGCAAATCTACCTAGGATCTTTAACCTAGGACAGCCCTAAATGACATGACACAAAAAACAAGGGCCCCTTAATTGGGCCTATCTTGTTTTGTCCCTTTACAACTACATCTAAAAATATATTCATTTAAGGTTGTATTTTAAGAGGCATGAAAAAACAAATGTAGCAAACTTTAAGGAAAGAGGAAGTAATAAATTCTTTTGATGACAACTGTCGTATAGTTAGTTGAGCTTCTCAAATAAATCGGGTTATGTTGCTACATGATATCAACTAATTCATTTTCTATTTTTTTTTTTTTGCTTTAGGGTCCGTTTACTTAGATATAAAAAGTTTTCGAAATAAAATGAGTTTCCATGAAAAATATTTTACGTTGGAAAATACATTTTCATAGAAATTTTTCAATGTTTACTTGAACGGAAAATACGTTTTACTCCAAAATTTGGGGAAAATGTTTTGAATAATGTGTAAAATGAGTTTTCAGCTCAAATTTTACATTTTAATTTTTGATCCAAAGTAAACAATGTGAAATGAGAAAAGCATTTTAATGAAAAACATTTTTTCGTTTTAATTACTAAACGGAGCCTGTGTAAACTTTTGTTGTTGTGAGAGGTTACTCAACTATGGAGATTTTACAGCATGGAGTTCCTTACGAACTTTCTTTTGCACATTTTTTGCTTCAATTTCAGTTGTATTTGTGCTTCTTCCCTATTTTCTTCTTTACTGGCGGTATCTGCTTCTTCGCATAAGGAATTGAACTCTACTTCACCAAATCCATACAATTATCCGTACTTTATCAGTGGATCAAATAAACCTAACAATTCCATCACTAATCCAGTTTTCAATGGAAAGAATTACCTTCGTTGGAGCAGAGGAATCAAATGAGCTTTAGGTGCGAATTGAAGAACAAATTAGGGTTCATCGACGGCACTTTGAAGCAGCTTGATGAATATCAGGTGGATTTGCATAGGTACAGGGAGATTTGCAAGTGATTTTGAATGAGACAGCAGAAACTACTGGAGAAGGGGCACTCAAAGAATAACGGCTCCACAGTTTCAGGCTCTTCACCACACAAAGGGCAAGTATCAGAGTCTATGATCCCCAATTTATACAATTGGCTCTTCACTTTGATTATTTTCCACACCAGCCTTATGTGCAACATATGTGTGCTTGAACGTATGAATATCTTATATAATGTTTGTATACATTATTTATGAGCTTTTTGAAAATGAGATTATGAATGTTTATTTTCTTCCACTACACTATATCTAATCAAATTTTCACTGTAATTTTGTGATATTTTTATTTAAAAAGATAAAAAAAAGTGTTATATTTATGGGGAACAAAAAATTATTTTCTCTTTGATTGATAATTCCTTATTTGTTATTGATTGATTAAATTTAATTTATATTTTAATTATCTTTATTTCATAAGTAAGGGAACATCGGTATTTTACATACTAATAAAAAAAAGTATTTGTGTGAAAAAATATACCAATATGAGTATCTAATTGTAGAGAATTTAAAAATATGAATTTTAGGGTTTGTGTTTTATTTTTTGGAATTATATATTTTGTATTATTTTCATTTTAAAAAATACAAAACTTTCCTTTTTAGTTAATATTATATAGTTTGAGCATTTAGAAATTTTTTAAAGGTTAATTTAGACTTTTTGAGGGGGACACTATGACTCCCCCCTTGGCTTATATAATCATCCAGCAAATAAACTGAGTTGTTATCATTTATACAATTGGCTCTTGACTGTGGTGTTGTTACCATAGTTAAGAGCCAATTGTACTTTTTAAATTATATATCACCACACTTAATTGGACTTATCTAATAGTATATATTAAAAAGTATGGCAATAAAACAGTAGACAAATGAAAGCTCATATTTATTGATCTAAGACTAAATATATTTGAAAAAAAAACATAGTTTTAATAATAAATTAATGTGATAGTATCATATACTATAAAAATTTAATTCACTTAATCTTTTAATGTTTATATCTAAGTAGTAAATTTTAAGTAGAATAAACAGAAAATATGATATATAAGATATAAGATACAAATAATACATTGACTCTTATGAAACTTCACCGGGCCCCCATAACATTTCTGTTGGAATCGGGTATCCATCAGGTACTCGGTTCCAAATACGGGTACCTGGAATTAGTTCCAACAGGGTCCGGTGTCTGAGACCCAGAATCGGTCCCGGTAGAATTGGATCCGGGTTCGGAATCGCTGGGTCCTTTCAGGGACTGGGTCTAGCTATTGTCGGGTACCTTGTTTTTTTCTCACCCCTACACAAAACTATATCTATATAGACATCTCTATTTGTAAAGAATTTGAAATATGAATTTTAAATTATATGCTTAGTAAATGATGTAAATATATCACTACAAAACTAATATTGAGATTTCTAAACTACAAAATTATAGCTTAATGAAATATTGTATGAAATATTTATTATTGCATTTTGTGAAATATTGTTCGCCACTCGAACTACAAAAATGTAATAACAAATATTTCATGCATGAATGATTCTAAAAATTATATACTTACTAAATTATGTAAATGATCTCAATATTAATTAAGATTTCCAAACTAAAAAAAATATATATAATTACAAAATTAGTATTGAGATTAATTAAATATTTGTTACTTTATCACATCACATGTTTATAAGTGGTGTAGGTTTGACATATGTGACTTCTAATTCCTAATTTCCTACATGACAAGTGGAGGGTAGTGAATTAGAAAATAGGTGAGAAAGCTAATATCACGCAAAACATTCAATGTGGTTATCATTAAACAGTGGGATTCCTTTACTTTTATAATTTAAACGTTATTTTCGTTACACCTTTCACTTTCTTCTATTATTCCTACACTCACGTTCATCTCTCATTCTTTTTTGGCTAGCATTATCATATCCTAATTACTACTTATTGTATATCTATCATTTCCTTAATTTACCCCATTTAATTTATTCTTTGCTTTATAATTTTTGTTTTTGAGTTAGTTAATTAATCAATTGTAAGTGAGAAAAAAAAAAACTGGAGGTAGACCGTCGGCATGGATGAAGAGTACGATGTAATTGTTCTTGGCACTGGCCTTAAGGAATGCATCCTCAGCGGGCTTCTTTCTGTTGATGGCCTCAAAGTATCTTCTTATTCCTCGCTATGTCTTATTAAAATGTTTATCCCTTATAGATTAATTGAGAGACTTGTCAATAATTTTTTTTATAGCAAATCTTCTTGTTATACGTGTTTGAGATAACTTTTCAATAAGAAGATAAAAAAAAAAATTGACATAAAACTACAACGTTCGTTTTATTCAAAGCTTAAGTAGAGTCATTAAAAAGTTACAGATTTAAGTTAATGTCATTGTTTATTAGATTGTTATTTTTTATAAATATATTATAAGAGAAGCCACTAAAATAACTTCTTGCCATGTTTCACTTGCTTATGCGATTATTTCCTGCTATTATATATATATATATATATGTCTTGCATATAATATACAATAAATTAGTGATAAATATGGAAATACCCATATAGTAATACAGAGATTACAATAAATATATATATATATATATATATATATATATATATATAAACTTTAATATTGTAAGATATTTTTAAATACTACAATCATTAAATTTGACATATTCTAATTAAACAAATAATATTATATGATAAATTATTAAT
This sequence comes from Salicornia ramosissima, assembly GCA_951394345.1. Classification (NCBI taxonomy): domain Eukaryota; kingdom Viridiplantae; phylum Streptophyta; class Magnoliopsida; order Caryophyllales; family Amaranthaceae; genus Salicornia; species Salicornia ramosissima. The sequence continues at coordinate 43,219,347 of OX596233.1, read as the reverse complement.
TACCCCTTTAATGCAACAAGTTAGAAGATTGTCTTTAATATTATAGGGTAAGTAATATTCTAAACAAATAATATTATTTTGTTACTTCATCACATGTTTATAAGTGGTGTAAACATAATCTTAATATTAATTAAAATTTCTAAACTACAAAAATGTAATAACAAATATTTCATGCATGAAAAATTTCTAAAAATTATATGCTTAGTAAATTATGTAAATAATCTCAATATTAATTAAGATTTCTAAACTACAAAAATTTATATAACTACAAAATTTAGTATTAAGATTAATGAAATATTTGTTACATCATCACATGTTTATAAATGGTGTAGGTTTGACATATGTGGCTTCTTATTCCTAGTTTTCTACATGACAAGTGGGAGGTGGTGAATTAAAAAATAGATGAGAAAACTAATATCACGCAAAACATTCAACGTGGTTGTCATTAAACATTGAGATTCCTTTATTTTTCATAATGTTCGTTATTTTAGTTACATCATTCACTTTAATTTCTTCTATCATTACTACACTTACACTAACCTTTCATGAAGATTATAATATGATTTTTTTTGGCACTGGCCATAAAGAGTGGCCTTTTTTCTGTTGATGGCCTAGAAGTTTCATCTTATTACTCGATCGCTATGTCTTATTAGAATAATGCTTATCCCTTATAGATTGACTAGCCTTTTATCGTTTTATGCGTGTGATAGTATTTAAATACATCTATTAATCTCTTTAATTAAACAAAAAAATAAAGGTTATTTGTACAAAAAAATTTAAAATTTTGTCAAATTCACATTCATTCATATAATCAAAAATAAACTTTTCCCCTTTCATTCTGTCATCCCACAATAATGAACAAAAGAAAAGGGTTACTTAACATATTCTATTGGCTACCAAATTTCTACGATAATCAAAATGTAAATTTTTTATTTGATGAACTATATCAATATGGATGTCTATTTATAGAGAATTAGGAGTAATACAAATTGAGATTTTAGAAAGTTTTGAAGAGTAACATGGACTTTTTGAAGGGGACACCATGACTCTCCATTGGCTTATATAATAGAGATTGACAGGCTTGTCAAATCTCAATACATTTTTTATAACAAATGTTTTTGTCATACTGTCTTTGAGATAACTTTCAATAAAAAGATAAAAAAAATGACATAAAACCACAACGTTTTATAGAAAGCATAAGTAGTCATTAAAAGGTTATAGATTAAAAGTTAAAGGTTAACATTTTTTAGTTAAAAGTTCTGTAAAGCATTTAGACGACAAAATATTTTGCATTTTAAAAAAAAAAACTACGATTAAAGATTAAAAATTTGGTATTATTATGATTCATCTAGATGAATAAAAATAAGACCCTCATTATTGTTGATAGAGTATATAACATATTTCTAGGCCCTAACCATTAGCTTAAGTTTTTGGTTGAGATAGTTCTCTAACATGGTATCAAGAGACAAGAGCCATTTGTGACGCAGAGGTTACGGGTTCGAATCTCTCCTCTCTCTCCCTTCTAAGTGGAATTAATTACTTTCTCTTTAATTATGGAGATTCTGAAATATCAAATGGAGTTAACATTTTCCATTTTCCAAAAAGTTCAATGCTTTACCTAATGAATTGAATTATTAATTATTATTTTTCAAAATAAAAGATGCACTGTTATTAATACCAACATCTAATAGCACCGTCCTTAATAACATTCATTTTGGATACTAAAATTTCATGATTTAAATTTGGGACTCTATGTAAGAAATTGACAATAGCAAAAAAAAAAAAGTAAAACAAAATAACAACAATAATGATAAGATAGTAACGTCAATTGAATTATCGTAATCAAAGAGGTCATTACTTCATGAAACAGGTTTTACATATGGACAGGAATGAATACTATGGAGGAGCTTCCACTTCCCTTAATCTTAATCAGGTGTATTTTTTAATGTACCTTAGAATATATTTCCTTGTTCCTATTTAATTGCAGCACTTTGACAAAATTTAATTCAGTGAGACAAAATATTCATGCCCTTTTGATATAGCTTTGGAAGCGCTTTAGGGGTAGTGATGACAAGCCTCCAGAAGGATTAGGGGCAAGCAAGGAGTACAATGTTGATATGATACCTAAGGTACCCCTTTAACCTCTAATCGCCTAGACACATGTCATTTATAACTGGTATATTATACTTGATATTGATTTATAGTTTCTCCTAGAGTTGGCAATCGGATCATATGGTTTCGTGTTTGTGTTAACCCGATATATAATTAAATTAAACGAGTTGACCTCCTGATCCAAACTTAACATGCTGTGTCGTGTCAACATTTTCATTCAAACCTATTAATTTTGCGCCGTGTTAACATAGAATGTCAATTTTTGCACGTACTATAAAGTTAACAATTGGCTATAATCGTGTCCAGCCCCGTTCCTGAGTATAGAAAGGCCTATGAAATAATTAATTGAATCTGCAAATGGTCATTGATGATACACATAATCTTTATTTTTTTTCTAAAAAAAAAAGTACATTAAAGCTAATTAAACTTGGCCTAGGGCAACCACCCCACCTGCCATGCATGCCTCAAAAACAGGTCTGGTCGTGTGGTGTCAATCCCTATACATAAACAGGCTGAAATCTCTTAGCCCATATATATCCAACTCATTTAGTAAGCGTCTTGTGTCATATTAACCCATGTCAAATTAAAGTTCTTGACACGGATCCGCTAAACTTGTGTCGTATTTGGGTCATGTTGAAGAGTCATGTCAGTTTTTGCCAGCTCTAGTTCTTGCTTTGCATGTTGGTGAACCTTAGCTTGGCTTGTTCAATCGAGCCAAAGGTTTTGTCTCGGTTTTTTGGGCCAATTCTTGTCATTTTGCTTCTTGCACCTCAAGTGTCATTAATGAATTGAACTAGTCATCTCCCTCATATGTTAATGTGTTTGTGCAGTTCATGATGGCAAATGAAGTGTTGGTTCGTATACTAATCCACACCGATGTTACTAAATATCTTAATTTCAAGGCAGTTGATGGCAGCTTTGTTTACAACAAGGGCAAGGTACGTAACATTATCCTTGGTTACGTTCTTTATTATTAAGTTGGAAAATAATAATGTTAATTTCTTCTAGAGTACTAGCTAGCTAATTGTTACTTTAAGAATAATGTATGTTTGTTTCAGATTTACAAGGTTCCTGCTACAGATGTTGAAGCTCTAAAATCTCCATTGATGGGATTATTTGAAAAAAGGCGAGCTAGAAAGTTCTTCATTTATGTACAAGATTACGAAGACAATGATCCCAAGTCTCACGAAGGGCTGGACTTAAACAAGATTACTGCAAGAGATCTTATTTCGTAATATATCATCCTTCTCGATCTCTCTTAATTAATACTCTTATCTTGAAACAATTATCTATTGTTGAATCTAATAATAGAAGTCTTGTGGATGGTACTAGCGTGGTGGTAAGCTATTTGATCTCTCATGCACCCAAGTTAATTATTTGTCTTAAGGCCTGTTTACATTTGCCAGAAAACAACTGAATTGAACTAAATACAGCTGAAATTAATATTTTATAACAAAAGGAAACTGATAGCTGAACTGAAATGAATTTAAGCTAAACTAAACAGACCCTTAGTGACCCTTTACCAGACAATGAGTTGATAGCCTGGTAGTATAGGCTTCCTTAATTACCTCACCAAAAATAATCTAGTAATCTATATATATTATATAAGGGAAGGGGGAAGAATGATGTCCACTTGAAAATACTATTACATCCTTAGTACTATTTTAATGCTATGATTATTTATAAAAATTAGAAACTTAAAATGATTTTTAATGACTAGAGTCAAAATGAACTTCTCAAATTGTTAATAGTCAACTTAAATTAGTGTGCATAGCTATACAAACGATTGACAATTGAGTTAAACTTAACACTCCATGCATTAATTGTTTAAAGCATGGATAGGATTATTGTCTCATTTAAGCTATATGTTATCCTTATTTGTTGTAGAAAATACGGACTAGAGGATGATACAATTGATTTCATTGGTCATGCCCTGGCACTATATCTGGATGATAGTTACTTGGATCAACCAGCTATTGATTTCGTCAAAAGAATGAAGGTACGAACGTAATTAATGTTCTTATATAAAGTATCTCGATCTCATAACAATAATCTATTGGATTCTCTAAAACAGATACTTGCCAAGGTGATGTAGCTCGGTTGGTGAGCTACGTTGTTTGTCTTCGGGGCCACCCGAGATCAAATCTTGGTACCCCCTCCCCCCTCATGCTTATATCCTGAGATAGAATAAGTGTGAGGCTTTTCGTGTACCTTTTAATTCCAAATAGGACAAACAAATGGAAACGGAGGGAGTATTATTTTATGGAACTACCTTACATAAAATTTGTTCATAATGTTTATCGCAACTAATCATATCGCCTATCAATTACAAAGTTATATGCAGAGTCTTTGGCACGTTTCCAAGGAGGATCTCCTTACATCTATCCTATGTATGGACTCGGCGAATTGCCTCAGGTACTATTCTAAGACCATGATCTTCATTACGCTGAACTTATAAATTAGCTTATTTTATAACAAAATAAAAACATTATATTTACCTACTAAAACTAATTAAAGATGATGGGGACGCGACCTCACATGACTACATGAGCCTCCTAATCTTCTATGCTCCGCTCTATGGACAATAGTAATTTTGTAAATAAAAATAACGACACATGTTACATAGTGGTGATTATTCAGTTTTTGACAAACAGGATTTTAATAATGAGCTTAGTTATCAAAGAAATTTATACATAGTTTATACCTACTCATCACTCCCAAATATACTTTTGACACATAGCATTCCTCCCTCCAAATTCTTCTCCTTTTATTTCTCTTATCAATATTAACTTGTCAAGTGTCATCTTCTTTTCCTTTCACTCTCAAGCCAACTTTTGAGTTGTAAAGTAGCATCCTTATTTTTTTATTTTACTACCTTTCACTCCCAAAAAACTCTATTTAACAACAAATTAATTTGGTTGCTAATAGACAAAAAATGGTTGCTAATGGTCTTAGCAACGAAATTGGCAATGAAAATGCTTAGTATATATACCATGAGTCGCCAACTGAATATATATATATATATGAGAAGGTATTGTGTCAGACAAGTCTGACAGAATGATGCTGTCAGACGAGTCTAACTGAAAAATTATACTCATTTGGAAAATATAAACACTAACCTTGACGAAATAAGCATTAACCTGGACAAAATAAGCATTAACCTAGACGAAATAAGCGCTAAACTGGACAAAATAAGCGCTAACCTGGTCAAAATAAACACTAACCTGGTCAAAATAAACACTAACCTGGTCAAATAACCACTAACCTGGACAAAATAAGCACTAACCTGGACAAAATAAGCACTAACCTAGACAAAATAAGCACTAACCTAAACAAAATAAGCACTAACCTGGATTTATAAAAAAAAAAAAAAACCTTAACGAAATTGCAATTGACCCTAACCTGGAATACTGACCTGGACGAAAATTTAACTAACCTGGATAAAAAAACTACTAACTTGGACATAAAAACTACTAAGCTGGAAGTCTGCCTTCCAAAAAAAAAATAGACAAAAATTTAAGTAACCTGGTTTAAAATTGAAAATAGCTGAGCAATTTAAGAAGAAAAGTAGCAGAGAGCATAGAAAATAGATCAGAGGAGTTGTATTATTAACTGGAGTTTTTGCAACTTCCTTCCAGCAAGTACCAGAGAGAGAGAAAATATAAAGAGAAGAAGAGGAGACCCACTAATATGTCTAAAAACAAGACCCTTCACTCTAATAAAAATCAAATTAATTTTCGTTCCCATCTTCACAAATGAAACAACAAGAGATCCAATTGCAGAACTTCCATCAACAACGGAAGAAACCACTGTGATTTTGGAGAGCTTGACAGCCGATGGTGGTTGTAGTGGCCACCGTTGTCGGCAACCAAAGGAGCGACTCCATCGGTGGTGTAGCACGTGCGGGGCGAAGGTGGAGGAGACAGGCGGTGGTCCAGATCTATCGGTAGTGGTGTTGATTAATATGCTTTTTCTCTAACTTATAATCCAAGACAAAGACCAAATTTGGTTTTCAATTGTCTGCCATTGATGATATGTTTGTTTGAGGTCTGAAAGCTATGGGAAGATGTAAAATCTAGAAGTGGAACGAATTAAATGAGAAGGAATAACAAGAGTGAGAGCAAATGTAGTTTTAGAAAGAAAAAACAAAGATAAAGTCTTGGGCTCAGCCCGTCTAACAACATGTATTGGGTCAGACGGTCTGACCCAATACTTTCTATATATATATATATAACACTCCTAACCAAGAAAATTCCCAATTAGTCACCTATTCCAAGACTACTCAATCGAGCAAACTTAACTGCGGATCATCTTAACACATAAGCTCCCTACTATAAAGATGGACGTTCACATATGTAGTGTAGCAAATGTTCTTACAGTAATCATTAATGTTACACATGGCAACGAAATTGCAATTTTGATTGCTGAATGGCAACAAAATTATGCATTTGGTTGCTAAAATAGCTACGAAATTAAACTTTTGATAGCCAATTAAAAATCTGAAAAATGCTACTAATTGAAATTCTAAAATAGCAATGAAATTGACTACCAAATTATTCAATTTCTAGCCAGATTAGCAACGAAAATTTAATTTGTTTGCTTGATTAGAAACAAAAATGTAATTTGGTTGCTAAATTTGCAATGAAAAAAAAATTGGTTGCTAGATTAGCAATGAAAATGTAATTTGGTTGCTAGATTATTAGTAATGAAAATGTAATTTAGTTGCTAATTTAGCAAAGAAGAATTTAAATTTTGTCGCTAGACTATATTAGCAACGATTTTCTTCAATTTGTTTCCAAAATAGCGATATATTATAAATTAATTGTTTTTTTGTTGTTAAATCAATGCTTATTTTTATAGTGTTTTCTTTCAATTACAATTTCACACTCATTAATTATGTCTCCACTCACTCAATTTACATTATTTTTTAAAACTTTTTTTCATGAAAGTGGGAAAAAATAACATATGCACATTGATATATGTGCATTTTTTTTAACATGAATGTGCATTAAAACCTGAAAAACTTTTTTTCCAAAAAAAAAGTGAAAAAAAATAACCTATGCATATTGATACTTAGTATTTTAAAAGGAAGATTGAAATCAAAACAATATCAATCACCTCTTAAAAATCATCTAAGATATGATATGTAGCAAATAAACATTATTCATGTTAAATTAAAAGACATGTGATAATTTTCTTAATAAAACGTTTTTTTTTTTCTTTTTTTTTTCTTACGTTTGGTTGTTTATATTTTTTAACTTATTTTATTCAATACATCCAAAATTATACAAAAGATAAAGTTCAACTAAAAATGTCGTCACTGGTCAAAAAAACTAGTTGAAAAGTAAAAACTTGCAACAATTAACCAATAAATAATTGATCTTGATCTCTACTTGCCTTGACAGGGATTTGCCCGTTTAAGCGCAGTTTATGGTGGAACCTATATGCTCGGCAAACCTGACTGTTCGGTAAACTGCTAGACCTTGTACAAAAATGTGTTCAATCTTATATAAAAGGAGCTGAATATAAGCATTCTACTCATAAAAGGCTCACCATTTGCATGATATGACTATATGAAGTCGTTTCTTTTCAACTTATTAGAACCGATTTTATCTTAACTGTATGAACTAATCTGAACCTTACTAAAACTTACTAGACTTGATTAAACTTGATTTTAAGAAATGATTTGACCTTACCCACATCTGATTGTACTTGATCAAACTGTAATGAACTTGTTACGCTTGATTAAATCTGATTTAAATTTATTTAAATTTATCTAAACTAAAACTTATTTTTTTAAAGTGAAAAGAATGCACCGGTAATGATATGTATACTTTGGACGACAGGTAGTCTTTGATGAAAGTGGGAAAGTTTCTGGTGTTAGTTCTGAAGGAGAAACTGCAAAATGCAAGAAGGTTGTTTGTGACCCATCATATGTGCCTGATAAGGCAAGTTATTAATCCTTGGTGCTAATTTTCTTATCTTAAAGAGGCAACTAATGAACTAAAATTTGTTTTAGACATGTGAATTAATTCATTAATTAATTTGGATGGGGTTTAACAGGTACATAAAGTAGGGAAAGTAACACGTGCTATATGTATAATGAGTCACCCAATTCCAGACACTAATGAGTCACACTCAGTTCAGGTGATCTTACCACAGAAGCAACTTGGCCGTAAATCAGACATGTATGTGATGTTCATAATCTTTCTTGTTGCTAATTTCAAGCACATATTGGAAAAAAATTAGTAGAAAATTTTATATTCTACATCCGAGTGTACATGCAATTATATTTGTATTTTGCTCCTTTAATATTCATTTGATTTGTTAATATGCAGTTTTGCTTATGAATTTATTTCAATTTTCACATTTAATTTTCTACTTGGCTCATTTTAAACTGGGTCCCGGGTGTAGGATATACTTTTTAAAAAACCAGACCGGCCACGTTTGGCGACTTGTCCCTAGTGGGTGGGTACCTATGAGCTTTCCCTAGGACAGTTCCAAATTGTGCATGGCTTATAAACAATGCATAATGGCATCTTTGTCATTTTGCATGCCAAAGAATCAGATCAACATTATGTGTATGTGTGTGACATGTGTCTATCTTTGTTTTGATTTACAAGAAAGATTAGCAACTGTGATTTGTTTATAAATGTTGTACAGTTTGGTACTAGGGGTTAGCCGTATTTAGTCCAATGCAAGCAATGTTTTCTAAGGATATTAGCAGTACAATTCAGTTAAATTTAACATGAATTTTTCTTTTCAGGTACTTGTTTTGTTGCTCTTACACTCATAATGTTGCTGCTAAGGGGAAACACATTGCATTTGTTATTACAGAAGCAGAGACTGATAACCCAGAGGCTGAGCTAAAGCCCGGTGTTGATCTTCTTGGACCGGTAGATGAGATCTTCTATGATGCTTATGATCGATACGAGCCCACAAATGAACCCGAATCTGATAGCTGCTTCATTTCCACTGTAAGTATTAAAATCTGAACTATGAATAAAAATAATATATCAACATTTTTTTAGTAATATATATATCATCATAATAGTTTCACAATTTCATTGTTACAGAGTTATGATGCAACAACACATTTTGAGTCTACTGTGAAAGATGTGATCACTTTGTACAGAAAAATTACCGGAAAGGTGAATGTTCACCCTATTCATCAACATTTTCTAGGTTTAGTCATATTTCGTTAATTCATTCTGACCGCCAAACCAAAATTTAGAAGAAAAAAAAGATATACTAGCAAAAGTTAATATATATGCTTATAAAACATTTTATACATTAAAATTATCAGTTGACTCTTCATATGTTTTATTTTATATATAACTTTTGCTAGTTTTTCACTCATTTTTTCCTAGCTGAAATGACGGTGAGACCATCTAACTAGAGAATTTATAAACAACTAATATATGGTTTAACATGTTCATGTGTCTTAAACATGTCACAGGAACTTGACCTCTCAGTAGACCTCAATGATGCAAGTGCTGCTCCTGAAGAATGATCATAAGTTCATAACTTCAGCACATGTGCTAAGACAGTTTTCCCAATATTTTTTTTCCATTTCCCCTTCCTTTGCTAGATGAGACTAAACTAGTGGCTGATGCAGGTCCTTTGACCCCACTTGAATTTGTGAAAAAAAAATAAAAAATCATTTTTTGTTTGTAAAATTTGTTCACTTGATTTTAATAAAATGCATTTTGATTGTATTGTATTGGTGTTTCATTATTGGCATTAAACATGTCTAATTAGTCAAATACTATGCCAATTGATTATATATGTTGAAATAAGAGCTATTACTAATCTCCTTATTGGCAAAAGTAAATGGTTCAAATGTACCATAATGTATCTATTGTAACTAAAATTATGCTGAGTCCAGAGTCCAGATTCCAGAGCATATAACGTCCATTAACAAACACATAAGAAGGAACATGAAAATTAAACTGCTAAAAACTTCATCATCTTGTATGCCACCATGGCTACCATATATGTTTTCTTTCTCAGTTTTTCCATGAACTTTTTCTCCAATATCTTGAAAATTGGAAAACTTTGAAGGTGTTATGAAAAATTACAAACTGTATATTCATGAAATGTTTACCATGAATAATTGATGGTGGGTGGTGGTCTGGTGGGTAGAGCATTAGCTTCATTTCTAATGGACCTGATTAGAAAAGAAGGGGTTGGTTTTTCACAAGTTATTTTGAGGCTTCTAAATCTTCATTTAAACCACCAATTTGGACTATCTATTTATAACATATTATAATCAGTGGCGACTCCATGATTTTTATAATGCTGGGTCACCATCAATTGATCGAATTTGGGGATGAGGATGGTTTTTAGGCTACTACCTTTGACCCATCCCATCCCTACCCCGCCCTGCCCTACTTTGCACGAATTTATTTTTTACTTATTTAATGGAATACTTAAACACATTGAAAATAAAATGGATAACATATTTTGAAGCCATTTTATTATTTTATTATTTTATTTTTATGAACCTGTTTTCATCCTTGTAAGTTAGATGTTTTGTGGGGATTAAGCAAGTTGTTGTAAGAATCACACGGATTTGGGGCGAGTATTTCAAGAGTGGTGGGGCGGGTATGGTACCCACCTGTGTGATGGGGTGAAGATGGCTCTATATATATCCCTACCAGTGCGGGGATGGAAATAGAAACTATACCCGCCATGGGGATGGGGAATCCATAAATAGGTGGGCGCATGGGGATAGCAATTGCAATATCCGCCCCGCCGCACTTGCATCCCTAGCTGAGGAAGTCCTATACATATTATAATTAGTACCAAATAACAATGCTAAAATAAAATTAAAATTTGCCTATTAACATGTAATACTACCTAGGGCGAACCCAAAAATTTTAATAGGTGTAGTGCTATTCGTCAAATATATATAGATTGGAAAAAAAATACTAATAAACCAAATTCTAAAAATTCAAAATAACTATTATAAAAAAATTAAAAGTATTTCAAAATCAGTACATTTGTTCTCTTCGAGTTTTCATATTCTAAAATGGTATATAATATTATCGATATTTACATTTTAGAAGAGCATCATACTATTAATAAGAAACTAAACAAGCATTTACCATATTTCTCATAATTACTAGTTGTATGTGTATATAATAATTATTTAATTAATTAACTATAATAAAAAAATAATTTTTTTTGCCAAATGTCCAAGAGTGGCCTCGCCACTGATTATAATGTTGACATAAGTTATTGAAAAGATGATTTTCTTTTTGAGATCGGCTATTAAAAGTATTGTGATAAATCATTTTATTGAAAACATATATTAAGTCTGTTTCAAAAAAGTTAACAAACACACCTGCACAAATGTGTGATTAAAAGTGAGAGAGAGAAAACCCATGTGATTAATTGAGAGATAAAAAAGTATGTACCTCAAAAATTTTAAAAAGTAGAAGACAGAAAACCCTTGTGATTAGTTGGATAATGTTGGTCAATAGGGGTATAAAGGTAAATATGTGTACTTTTTTTTACTAAAAAGAGAAAAAGTAAAAGTACTGCAAGTAATTTGAACATTTCTTTTTTTAGAAAATGCTACAAGTAATTGGGATCGGAGGTAGTATATAGTTGATACTAGCATAGCACCCGTGCGATGCACGGCTTGGAAAGCTTAATATTAACTTTGTAAATAGTAATGTAAGGATTTGTATAATTCATTTCCTGATATAGTGACTTTAACATCATATTAAAATTTTAACTTTATATATAACAACCCAAATTAATTTAATATTCTCGTAGTTTTTTTTTAATTAATAAAAACACATATAAAAAAATGAGTAATCTTTATACAAAATCTTGACTAACCCCTGTACAGAACATTAAGTAATCATTACACTAACACTCGGTAATTCATATATATAGTACATATATAATAAATTTTTTTAGTAATTTTTGTTGATTTTCTAATTATTATAATCCTAAAAAAATTGATAAGTTATTATAGAGATTTTTCGAATTATATAAAAAGTCATGTTATCCATGTCAAAATAATAAATCAATAATGATACTCATTTCCCCCCAAAAAAAGGTAACTAAATTTTTATCAAGATCAATGCATAAAAAGAAATAAAAGATTATTAATTTAATTCTTCAAATTATTGTAATATATAGATAAGAATAAAAAAAATTGTGGCAGAAGTCAACGAAATCAACAACAAAAAATATTGTATAAGGTAATACATTATATTTAATTTAAAATGGTTAAATTTAAGGTAACATGATATATGAACAAATTTTGGAGTGAATTTAAACAATTTTAGAAAAAAAATTTAACCCACAATTATCATTATCAAATGTTAGCTAGTTATTAATTTTTAAAGGATAGTTTTAATAAAAGAGAATAAAATTACTTTTATATGTTATGAGTATTTTTTGAAATAAATATCTTATTAAAAGAAAATTTCACGGATTAAAAACCTAAAACATGAAGTATTAGATTATAATATTTTTTTTTTCTAAATACTTCTATTTTTGTATATTTTTATATATGGATCAATTATGTTATAAAATTGTTCTAATTGAACATATGGCAATAATATAGATTCTCCATAAAAAAAATATATATATTCAATTTTAGAAATTTATTTTCTCTTGTTAAAAAAAAGAATTTATTTTCTCGTTTATTTTCTATGAAAATTATAGTCATACATATAAATAAAAGAAATTATATTACACTTAAAATTAAAATGTACAAAATAACTACATTAAGCTGAAACATGTTTTATCACAACTGTTAGGGGAAAATAAAACTAAAATGTACATTTTTTTGTTGATTTTCTTATTATTATAATCCTAAAAAAAATGATAAGTTATTATAGAGATTCTTCTAATTGTATAAAAAGTCATGTCATGCATGTAAAAATAATAAATCAATAATGATACTCATTTCCCCCAAAAAAGAGTAGCGAAATTTTTATCATGAGAATATGTATAAGCAATAAATGAATAATATATTGAAAGTAATTTTTGATCATAAAAAATATATAGGAAATTAATATATGATCAAAACTAAATTACTTATAATAAAAGGATTAAGGTACATGTATTATTTATAGGAATTAAATGACATAATATTTCTAAAGATATGATATATTATATATCACTTTTTATTAAGGTAGAAAATATATTGAGATAGAATAAAAAAAGTTGTTTTTTTTTAGATTAAGGGAAAATGGCGGGAAATTTTTTAATGAGAGCGTGACATGTGGCAAGCTGTGAATTTAGCTGCTTCTCTTATAGTATATATATTGATTGATTGATTGATGATTGATGATTAGCTATTGAAATACCTCATTTGTGTCAGCAACATCACACTAAGATCAAGCCTAGGTAACAACTCTTAAAGGGTATATGGAAGAAAATTTGGAGCCTCAAAACTTTGCCTCGTATCAAGTTGTTCTCGTGGAAAGTAAGTGTTGGACGCTTGGCTTCAAAGACTAATCTGAATAGAAGAATAGTTGGGGTGGGAATGAGGTGTGAAATTTGTAATGCACTGGAGGAAACAGACTTACATGCTCGCTCTTGTAGAGTGTCCACAAGCCGGAGAAATCTGGACTAACAGTGGTATTGAGCTAGAGGAGACAATGAGCAAATTTGGATTGCACAAGAGTGGTTGTTTTGGTGGGTGGACGGATTGGAGGTGGATGAAGTTATGAGGAGGGCCGCAGTTTGTTGGGCGGTGTGGAACATACGAAATAAAAGGTTGTTTTGGGGGGGTTAGAGAGAGGGTGTGAGAAGGCTGGGAAGAGGGCCATAGAGATGGTGATGAATGCAGAGGAGGGGGCGGCAGCTAAAGCTTTCGCAGCAACGGCAACTCACGTTTCGGGGTGGAAACCGCCTTGTACTTGTGTGTGGAAGCTGAATGTTGATGCGGGCCAGGTAGATGAGGAAGGAGCCTCTCACGCCTACTGCATTAGAGATGCTGAGGGGGAGATCGTCTTGACTGCGATCAAACACCGCGAAGGCTGGGACGGAGCTGAAACAGATCGAGGAAGCACGAGCTATGGTTTATGGCTTGCAAATGGCGTAGGATACTGGGTATAGAAGGCTCATGGTTGAAACTGATTGTTTAGCTCTTGTCAACAAGGTAAAACATGCTGCAATGCCACGAACAGTAATGAGAATCATAGGAAGTTTTATTTTAGATTTCGCAAGTTGCTTTGACTTTTGTTCCTTTGATTATGTTAAGAGAGCAAATAATTTGCTAGCTCATAGCTTAGCTAACTATTATTTCAATCATGTAAACGAATTGATTTGGTTGGAAGATTTCCCGAATTTCACTGTGGACATAGCTAGTCGGGAAATGCTTTCTCATTTGTAAAGTGATTAATAAAATTTCTCTCTTCCATCAAAAAAAAAATAATAACAACGATTTTTAAACACAACCAAGAACAATTTGCTTATTCCTAGGTCGCCTCTTCTCTTCAAAAAAAAAAAAAAAACTTACAAAAGTTCAAGGGATGCAAATGCAATGGATGAAAATTTTCATGGTGAGTACCAAATCTCCATGTTAGTTTGTTGTTTATGTAGTTTTTTTTATTTATTTTTTGGTCAATAAGTGAGTAACTTTTTATGTGAGTTTTTTGTCCTCTTTTTAGGGGTTTTATATATGTATTATGCCTTTTATGGCAGCTTTGTATTAATGTTTTCATTTACAAGTTTAAAGATATGGGGAAGATGATGATGGTCCAAGAAAGTATAATATATAGTACAATTTATTCTTTCAAGACAAATATAACACAGGTTGCGAAGATCTCCGCACATAATGATGCACAGACATCAAAATTAATGAGGTGTTTCATCAATTAATCCATCCTCCAAGATCTGCACTTGAGTATGCTTTTATTTCGTTGTTTTAGATGTGAATCTTGTTTCCGTATTTTAGAATTTTTTGAGTTGTGTATTGATAGAGGGGTTTTCACCTCATATAACCAAATAAAAAAACCCCAATCGTAGTATGAGTGGGGGTATCAAACACGAGAAAGGTCCATCGCACTAATCGACATAGAGTGTTGAACAAGCTAGGTCAATGGATCATCGCGAGATGGTGAAGAGAACTATATGGAACAAACTAATGCTAAAACTATAAAAACAATCTAGGGTAATGGGATTCACCGCTCACAAACAACTAACCATGGAGGCGTGAATCCGACGAAGAGTCAACTCATTGGGTCGAAGATAGGGAAGTCACTCTAAGGACAATATCTACTCTGTCTAGCTAGTATGGAGACCAAAGAGATGCACATTACCTATTGTTGTGGCGGATACACCTAACGGACCGTTAAACCAAATCATGAAGACCAATAATGTTCCTTGACCTAGACGCCTAATTTCGTGATCATTTCGATCAATCGAATAAGGGAAGTCCTCAATCAACCTCATCTTTCAATAATTCATTAAGGAACCTAATATGACATCTATGGTGATCAAGCATAAACACGCACAAAATTACCCCTTATTACACCTCTAGTCAAATTGCCATAATTAAAAACCATAATTAAAAACTAAATACATAAATTAAACCTAAAAGCTATGAACAAAAAAATTAAAAAAACCAGAATATAGAAAACTAAGAACACTAAACAAACACCAAAAACTACAAATAAATTACAAAGAACAAGAACCCAAAACTAACACAAATTAACTACTAAAACAACAAAACCTAAAAACAACAAAACCAAACAACTAAGAACAAGAAGAAATTAAAAGGAAGTAAGTATAAAAACATGGACATCAAGTAAATGAAAATAAAGCAATTAAAAGATAATACCTTGAGAGGAGAAGAACAAGAAGAAGATTGAAGAACAAACTAAAATTACTTTACATAAATTAAAGTATTTGATTACCAAAGGAATTGAAAAACTACAAAGCTAAGCTAATGTGAGAGTTGAGACTCTCACTCTCGAACTCCAGGGTTACAAGACGAACTAAAAGAGTATATATATTACTACATAATTTACAAAGCAAAAACGGCCGTAAAACGCGAAGAAAACAGAGCTGCCAAAAGGAGTTGTCGTGCAAGCATAAGGAGCAACCGCTCCTTTGGAGGAGTGTGATCGTGCAAAGAAGGGGAGCAACCACTCCTTTGGTCGAGCACTTGAAACTTCATTTAAGTGCATGGGTGCGACCGTGTTATCAAGGGAGTGGGCCCTCCTTTTGCTAGAAGCCTCTAAATGTGTCATGTCTCATATATGCGATGCTCGAACGACTCATTGAATTCCGTGAAGCATGAGTTACCTACAAAAGTGGGAAAACGACCAAAAAGGGGTATCAAATAGCAAGAATACTGCAAAATAGCCAAAGCACAACTATATTACAAAAAGGAAGAAAAAATGACAAAATTAAATAAGAAAAGGGAAAAATAAGCTATAAAACTAACCTAAAAGCTAAGGAAAACAGGGGATTGATTTTGGCACTCCCCAATTTGATTTTGGCACTCCTCAATGTTACTATTCATGTGAGAGGAGGAGTGCCAAAATCAAATTGGGGAGTGCCAAAATCATTTCCCGAAAAACACTACCAAAAAGTCGGTTATCATGGATTCATTTTTGATGTAGATGTCATATGACTATTTATGAATGAATTTCATCTTCCCTATAAAAAAAAAAGAATTTTTTGTTCCAAACTACCTTAACTTTTACGAATTTTGCAAAAAAAAACTACCTTAACTAACAAAAATTGTCCCAAAATACCTTAACTTTCGAAACCATTGTTGACCACTACCCGAGTGGTTTGTTAGTCTTTTGACCACAATTTTCCGCCCACCAGAAGTGGCTTTCCACCCTTTACCAAAATTTTTGTTTTTCTAAGGCATAAAACAAAAAAGAGAATAAGAAGCTAGCTGCAAGCCTGTAGCTAAAAAAAGGTCTTGTACCCAGAAAATCACTTTTGGTGACCGGAAAATCGTGGTCAAAAGGCCAAAACCACTTGGGTAGTGGTCAATAATGATTCTAAAAGTTCAGCTTTTTGGACAATTTTAGTTAGTTCAGGTACGTAGTTTTCGCAAAGTCCCTACAAGTTGAGGTAGTTTAGGACAAAAAATCGTAATAATAATAAAGATTTTTTTGAAACAACTTCTAATAACTTATTCTTGTTTTGACATAACAGTGATAACACCATGAACTTAATTTCTTTCAAAGAACCCCAAAATGCGAAAAACTCTTTACTTTAATCCCCTAAACATTATGAATATTTAAAATAGCACCTCCATTTGCTTACATCGTTAAATTTTTACGTTAAGTGTGGCCCACTTTTATAATTTTCCTCTAAAAATATCTTGCTCATTAACTCTCGGTTACCTAATTGTCTCACTCCTCAATACAACCATCTCTCTCGTCTTTCTCCTCTGCTCATCTCTCTCATCTATCTCCTTTGCTCCATCTATCTCATCTCTCCCTCTCTCCTCTGCTCCATGTCTCTCGTCTCTCTCCTCTACTCACGAGGATTCATCTCTCTCGTCTCTTTCTCCTCTGCTCATGAGGATTCATTGTACTTGCAATCCCTCAGCATAATAAAAAATCTTAGGGTTTATCTAAGCTATGCCCCTGAGATTTTCATTTTTCTAAGTTGTGCCCATGCCTTTTTAAACTGCTAAGTTGTGCCCCCAACTTAGTTTTTTAATTAATAGTGCCCAATCCGTTAACACATCGTTAAAGGACCCATTAAAATTTTCTCTCTAAAATTCTAGGGGTTTTAACTGATTTTCACCCTTTATTTTAAGGCAATGCATCATTTATAAAAGGTAAAAATTAGTTAAAACCCCTATAATATTTGTGTGAAAATTCCCCTCCCTCAAAATGCAACTCATTTTAACGGATCTATTAATGACGAGTTTACGGAGTGGGCAATATTAATTAAAAAAGCTAAGTTAAGCGGCCTAATTCAGAACTTTAAAAAAAGCATAGGCACAACTTAGATAAGCGAAAAACTCATCATCATAACTTAGAAAAAACCAAAATCTTATTAGTGCAAAATTGAGAAGAAAAAAAAGCATCAATTTTTCAACCCAAAACTACAATAAACAATGTACGCAAACAAAAATTGCAAAAGCAACAAAGAAATAGTAACTCAGAAAAAGATAACTATATTAAAAAAAAACTCTAAACACCCAATTCGACCAATACAATCAAACTCCTTAATTATAAAACTTAATTGCCTAAAATATATTTAATTCAATTACAAACTTTACCTGTTGTTGAAGAGAATCAAAGTATAGAATAAGAGGCAGGGAGGATGTTTTTTTTTTTTTTTATCATTGCAATCAGAAGTGATTTGCATTTCAATTGGAGTTGGAAGTTATATATAAGCTTAAAGTGGGTCACACTTAACGTCAAAAGTTAACGTTGTAAGTAAATGGAGGTGCTATTTAATAAATTCATAATATTTTGGGGTTAAATTAAGGAGTTTCTCACGTTTTGGGGATTCTTTGAAATAAATTAAGTTCCTGGAAGTTATGCCAAAACGAGCATAAGTTTCTGGGATTGTTTCAAAAAAATCCTAATAATAATTTAAAGGATGAGGTCTTGGCCTACTGGTAAAGACCTCATAATTCAGGCACGATATCATGGGTTCAATTCTCATTGCACGCATTTGTGAGGATTTCTTATGTTCCCCTTATAGATGCATATGTTGGCTAAATTAAGTTAGGTGATATGCAGTAGGATCCGGTTCAGAACCTAGTAGCCCACACAGTGACGTTTAAGATGATCATCAGAGTAAGTCTGATCATATCCGAGTATCTAGTAAAATTCAAGTTGGTAAGAGAGATGAAAAGTTAGAGTAGGGGCAAATTTGTGAAAACTTGTACTCCCTCCGTAACATATTAATGGTAACGATTTGACATAAAGTAGAGAGAAAAAATGTCAAATCGTTGCCATTAATATGTTACGGAGGGAGTACTATAAGTGTGGGATATGTTTAGCATATCACTTTAAACCAAATGTATATCAACCCAACGAAACACTCCAAAATGTTAAATAAGTTAAGCCAATTTTATATTTGTAATTTTCGAAATAATATGTTTATTGCAAATTCATTAATTAATAAAAAAGTGGAAATATCTTTTTTTTTAGCAGTTTTTAAAAAAACAAAAAATTGAAAACAAAAAATGATGCCAAACAAGCCGTAACGGTTCGGGTACGGTTACAAAAAGCTAGTAACTATTGTAATGGTTAACCGAACCATCGTTTATGAACACCCCTGCTCAACGAGAAACAATTTTGTATCTCAAAATGACATTTTTCACGTAAGTTTTAGCAAAATTAGGGGCATATATGTCTATTCTTGTCATTTTTACTACTTAGTCATAATCATCTAGTGTATGATCTCATGTAAGGGTGTAAGTGGATTTGTAAAAGTTCAAAGTCCAATCCATTTCAGTGCAAATTTAGCGTATTGGATCGGACTTGGAAAAATTTGAATCGGTTTCAAACACAATTTTTTTTAGATTTGACTTGGACTCAATCTATTGGAGTCCAAAGTCCAAATTAGAGTCCAAACTATATATATACATACATATTTACTCCCTTCTTAACTTAATACTTGTAACAATTAAACTAGCATGGACTCCTAGACGAAATAAGGTAATTGGGTATTATGTGAATATGAGGTATAATGATAAAAGTAAGAGAGAAAAAAGTAAGAGAGGGAAAAGTAATTGGGGTATTATGTGTTATAATTAAACTTAAACACACTCCTAGACCAAATTTACAAAAATTAGAATAAAATAAAATTGTAAAAAATTGTTGCAAGTATTTTGTTACAACCAAAAGTGGAAAATGTTGCAAGTATTATGTTACGAAGGGAGTATATTTTATTTTTTAAGGAATGATATACAAAAAATCAAGATATATTTATGTGGATATGTATGTATATGTGTGTATGTGTGGATATAAGTATGTATGTACGCTCCTTCATGATTTCAGCAATTTCTCTAGTGCTCATGGCTTCCGTGAAGCTAATCAGTCCACCAACTATGTTGCGTCTCTAGAGTACTGGACCCCTAAGCACATCGATATCGACCCTTTTTTGGATGACAAGTTTTCTTTCTTTCTTGCTTGCTATGGACAGGTCAGGCGTTTTTATTGAGAGGAAGAGACCCTAATTTCCTGTTTACCTTACCTTCAAAAGAAGAGTATGTGTACACATACTGCATATATGTATAGATCAATCTGGTGCTATGATATACTACTATTAATTTTTTAATTTAGTATGATGATGTTAAAAAAATCTAGAAATAATATAATGATTTTAAATATTTAGATCTGATTGGTTTGAATTTGGAGTTAGAAAATTTAATTCAGATCAAATCGAATTGGACTAGCGATAATTTTATATCTAATTTAGACTCAAATTTTCAAATTCCAAAAAAAAATATTTTGAATTAGATTTGGACATGCCAAAGTTTGGTCCATCCAATTCACACCCTAAATATCATGTTTTCATTATTGACAATTGTCAAAAACAAGTAAGCAAAAATGACCATAAAGCAGAAGTCCAGAAGGAGCCTTTTAATTTGTTGAGATTGAGAGGTGGCCAACCAAACAAAACCTTTATCTAGCAGGAATTGATGCAATTTTGGGGGTTACAGCGCGTAAAGTCATTTCAAGAATCTGAGAATTTCCCAGAAAAAAGGGTGAGAAAATAAACAACAGAAGATCGATAGACAATAAGCCATTAGCCATGGGAGACGACTTAAGAGTCAAAGATGAAGCTTTACAGGTGTTGGGTTTGTTCCAAGTTCTTCCCAAATTGGTTGTCTTTGATCTCGATTATACTCTCTGGCCTTTCTACTGGTACCTCTTTCATTTTTTCATCTTATTTTTCTTCATTTTCATTTGCTTTTCTTTGAGTCATCTGATTATGGGGTTACTGGCTTTTAATTCAACTGCTTTTTATTAGTGCATATTAAGATTTTTCAACTGATTAACTTACTTTGCGTTTTCTGCTTTTCCACGCTTAATTCTTTCTGAATGTTGGATTTTTATTTTTAATTTAAATTAAGATCATATATCTTCTTCTTATTTTTCTTTTTTTTTTTCTTTTTTTTTTCTTAGCTTGATATAACAATGTACAGGGTTGAAGCAATTTTGGAATTATTCAAAATTAATTTTGTTTGTTAGTGATTTATTGTGGGTGTTAATTGAACTTGTGGAGTTGTAGTGGCCTTAGCTTAAGTTGTTAACATGTTTTTTGAAGGTGAAAACACTTTTGGGTCTATTGGTTTTGGGACCTTGTAAAGTTTACTTGTGGAGTAATTGCATTCATAGGTCTTTTAAACCTTGTTATTATTACATTCAAATACAAATTGAGGGTTGGCATTATAATATAATGATATTTTCAATGGGCTTGAAGTTGCAAGACCTGTTCAAATAAGTACATTACCATGGATAATGTGTTCTTGCTTCATTTGTATGATATGCCCAGGTAGAATGTTTAGCAGAGGATCATCATAATTGTATGTTCCATGGCATCACATGATACAAGCTTTAAAATCTCATGTTTTGAAACAACTCAAACGAAAATGCGTAGATTTTTAGTACACGACATTTGGTTTTGAATTTCCTTTCCATCCCTATTTTGTATATTGCATAAAGGGACATGAAAAGGATAAGGAAATGAAAAGCATGGGCATATTAGATGATGTGATGGAGGGAGAATTCCTAATACATCTCTCAGATGTATTTGCCAAATATATATACTGACTCAATACATTATAATATTAATATTAATAATGTTGAATAATAATAATTATTATAATATGTTGAGTGAGAAGATTTATTTGGCAAATACATCTCCGAGATGAATTAGGCATCCCCTGGAGTCATGTTAGATGGTTAGATGGGCGTTCTAGACAACAACATGATGGAGGAGTGTTATTGATGGTTAGATGGGAACGTTTAGTGGCTTTGGTGGACCACTATGTAAACATGTACATCTTTATGTGGTAAATTATGATACCTTTATTTATCATTGAGGGTGGTTAGTATGAGATGCAGAAACAATTTGGTTTAGGTAGCAAGCCAGATTATTAATATGTTGGAGTATTGGTGATCAAAGAGGCCTTTTCTTCCTTGTGTTGTGTGTGTGAGGGATAAAAAGGAATAGCACTTCTGGTTAATTGACCTAGCATTCTTTTATGTGCTTCTTAATGATTCCCTCTTGCTGGGGAAAGAAGGGGGAGGTGGGAATGCGGAGTCTTGCAGCATTTGTCAATTGAAAAGTTTGAGGCAAATCTTCCTTTGAAATGCTCCTGTACATAAAACTTAACTATTGTGTGAAATGAGAATGATAAAGCTACACTTGCCAATTTAAGCCACTTTGTTTAAGAACAAGAAATCAGGCTTTGAAATTTGCAGGAGTCAGCTACATATCTTTCCATGAAAATGATTAATACGATAGACATTCTAGAATCTAGATGCTATGCTTTATCCTACAATTGGCTTCGTAGTGGATTATTTCCAGCGCGTAAAGCTAGCATAGATCATTTTTTATGACGGATATTCAGTAGCTAGTTTTTCTTCTTAATGACTAAACCTTAAATTTAGATAATTTTGCCCATCCTTTTTGTTTCCAGATTCCTGCATCCTTTCTATTGTCTTTGAGGTGTAAGGAATAAGACTTGAAGTTTAAACTATATTCAAGAAAGGAATGTTGCAATTGCTTAATCTTTTGATCTGTGCTTTGAGAAAGTAGAAAGCATTGGAGTATCATCTCTCTAAATTATATTTCAGTGAGGAGCTAGTTAGTAATAATGTTATGTTTTGTTAACTTCTATCCTAATTCTTGTGTTAGTGCATTGAGTTTGTCAATAATTCTGTGGGATTCATTTTTGGTGCATTCTCTTTAACCTATTAGACATGAACTTATCTAAAATTATTTAACTTGTTTAAAACCTATTGAGCTTATTGGACCTAATTAAACCTAGTTTATTGTAAAAAATAATTTAACCTTATGACACTTGATTGGGCCTGATTAATCTTAGTACACTTGATTCCAACGTATCTAAACTTAAACATATTTTTTTTAGGTGAAGAGAACGCACCCTTAGTTATTAGTCCATAATCTCGACAGGCAGCAATTTTTATCGGGGAGGGAAATGATGATGACTGTATTTCTGGATGAAAATTTCTTCTGTTATTCAGTCTTTCTGATTATGTGCATGCTCAGCTTTACTAGACATAGCCTATAATGAATTTATTACCCGGATTTATTGTAGTGAATGCCGCTCCAAAAGAGAAATGCCATCACTTTATCCTCATGTGAAAGGGATATTGTATGCACTGAAGGCAAAGGGTATTGATATTGCTATTGCTTCTAGATCACCAACTCCTGAAATAGCTAAGACATTTCTTGACAAGTTGGACATCCAATCAATGTTTGTTGCTCAGGTGAGAAAGATTTAATTTTTTAAGACCGCCTTCATCTTCAATAATCTCTGTCCATGGTATTTCTGGCTGGTTAGAGATAAATTGACAAGTATTATAACAGGTTTCTCCTTTTTGAACCTAGGAAATTTTTTCCAGTTGGACACACAAAACAGAACACTTTCAGAGAATTCATAGGAGGACACGGATTCCCTACACTGACATGCTTTTTTTCGATGATGAAAATCGAAACATCAAAGCAGTAAAGTTCATCATCTCATTTCTTATTTTCTTGTATATTGATATGATCATAAACCTTTGTTTAATCAAAATCTGTGTATCAAGTTTCGTTTTGGGCCTTTTGCAATTATTCATTATCTTACTGTCAATTGCAGGTTAAAAATATGGGTGCTACAAGCATTTTGGTCGAAAATGGTGTTAATCAGCATGCATTTCAACAAGGTTTGATGGAGTTTTCTCAAAATTCCAAGGCATGTGATAAATCAGGGTCATCTGGAAAGAGCAAGCAGAAATAATGTTATGTGTTTCTTACAGAGCCAACCCTCTGATTTTCAATTATTGATTGGTGAATTAGTGCTGTCTTCCTGCATCAACTTACAGCATTTTCAGTTATTGATTGGTGAATGATACATTCAGAAGGAATTTAATTACTGTTTGATTCATCTGATCTTAAGAATCCAAAAAAATACTCCCTCTGTCCCAAATTACTTGCTACATTATCTTTTCTACATCTCCACAGACACAACTTTAAATGAACATATCTTTAAGTACATATAATAAAAAATTGAAAAAATTATATATTTGAAAAATTACACGCTGAAATGAATCAAAATAAATCTATATGACTGTTTTTCTTTATGTATATAAATGATAAAACTAGAAACAATGCTTGCAATTTAACAGTGTTACTTTTGGGAATATAGTAGGTAAATATAGACGGAGGGAGTATGTTTTTACTCATTTCTGGCTTTTCCAGTGGATGAAGTAAAGTGAAATGATTTTCTAGCTCCTTTCAGTTTTATCTAACATGATCAATGCAGCTTATATTTACTGCAAACAGATTTCATAAACAGAAGATGCATTCAATCAATCGCTACATTCTTGTCGCTACATTCTTGTCAAATTACTGATACAATTGTTCAAGCGAAGAAAACAATTTCCTGTTACATGAGATTTCTGACAACATTATCATACCAATCCAGTAACTTGTTACACAACCAAAGCACTGAAACAATGACTAAAATTCCATATTTCAAACTGCTACTGATTAATCTCTCTTAATGGTGATCTCTCACCATTTGCTTCAACTACCTTCTCTGTGTCCTTGTGATCAGAAAGTTTATTTGATATTGCATAATCTGATGCCAACCTATCATCTTTGCCAGAATTCTGCAGCAATTTCACCAACATTCCCTCAAGTTTCACATCTTCTGCACAGAAATCGCCAAATTGATCACAGATTCCTTCAATATAATTGAGAAGGCTGTCCCTTTCAAAAGACAACCTTTTGATGCTTGTTACTGCAATCTCCTTCTCTTGCTCAAGTTCTTTTTTCATTTCTTTCAACTTTGTTTGCTCCTCCCCAAATTGGTTCAGCAATTTCTCTGTGACCTGCTTCTTAAACTCTATAAGAGCTTCAAGCTCTTTAACTGATTGTTTTGAATGAAACAAAGATTCCTCTTGCAGCAATATTCTGCCTTGTAGACTGCTGACTTCTTTTTTTAGTACATCAACTGTATTGTCTTTCCTTTCCATCTCAGTGTTCATGACCAATTCAGACTTCTCTAGGGCATCTTGAAGTGCAACTATCTTAACCATATCTTCTATACTTTTTGAGAAAGAATAGAGAACCACTTTCATGAAATCCTGTTCTAGTGATGAAGCTAAAGTCTGAATACGCACTATCTGCCCATCCTTCTCTGCTGTAATAGTCTTACACAGTTCTTCCTTTTCAAGCTCAAACTTGCTCTCTGCTTCTAACCTGGCAGACTCAGCTGCTACTGATTCCCTTTTCATGGATTGTTCCTCAATTGCTTCAATATGTTTCTGCATGTTGTACACAATAGAATCCCTTTCCTTTATGATTTTCACATAGTGCTCAGCTTTCTTATTTGCTTCTTCTGCCTCCAGTTTCATGGTCTCCATAGCTGCTTCTTTCTGTATCAGCAGTTCTTCCTTTTCAAGTTCAAACTTGCTCTCTGCTTCTAACCTGGCAGACTCAGCTGCTACTGATTCCCTTTTCATGGATTGTTCCTCAATTGCTTCTATTTCTTTCCGCATGTTTTCAACAATAGAATCCCTTTCCTTCATGATTATGACTTGCTCAGCTTTCTTATTTGCTTCTTCTGCCTCCAGTTTCATTGTCTCCATAGCTGCTTCTTTCTGTATCAGCTTATGATCCACAGAAGCGGTCTTTTGCTCGAGATCCTTAATTTCCTGATCTTGTTCTTCCATTTTGCATTGTAAAGACTCGTTCTCTTCTCTGAGACCCTTCTCTGTCTCAACTTGATCGAGCAGGGATGTTTCCATTTGCTTACATACCTCTTGACATTGTTCAAGGCATGTTCTAAAGCTTTCTGCTTTTGACTTCCATATCTGTAGTTCCATCTCTGCTTGTGTTGCCTCACTTGTCTTCACTGCTAATGCAGCATTTGATTTTTCTAGAGAACTGGACATATCCTTGAGAGCAACTTCCATCTGGCTAACTTGTTCTTTTGTGCGAAGATGGCAGGCTGACGACTCTTCAAGCATCTTCTTGTGCTCCAGAAGTGCACTCTCTAAAAAGGTAATGCGTTCTTCTAACAACTTTATTGAATCCAACTTTTGTGTCATCAACTCAATCTCCTCATGGGCCTGCTTGACGTGAGCTTGAGCACTTGATGGGGAACAGTGTCCTGTCATCTCCAAAATCTGAGCAGAGCCTGTGTCTACCTCACCTATTTTGTGGTTGAATGTTTGATCCCCTGAGTTGAAGAGCTTTGAGTAAGCATCAGAAAGTTCAGACTTCATCATCAAGAGCAATATGGATGCCTCTTCATCTGAAACCTCCATTGAAGAGTGACAATCATCCAACTGCTGCTTCAGTTGATCTAGCTGTTCACTTTGTCTCTTAATATCAGATTCATAACTTTTCAAATCTCCCAGTAGCTTCTCCATTTTGGAATTCCATTCAACTTCTCTTTCCTTCAAAACCAGAGAACAATTGCTGTGGACCTGCTCCACATCTTTGAGCTTGTTACGAAGCTTATTAAGAGAAGGATCTGCTTTTCTCTTGTTAATTTGAGCTTCTCGTAATTCCTTCAAAGATCCAAGCAGCTCCTTGTTCTCTTGTTCTAGGTGGGTAACCCTATACTCCATCTCCTTCAGCATAATCTCTTTCATCCCAAGTGTATTCCTCAAACCTGCAATATCTTCATCACGTTTTGTGCTGAGGCTTTCAAACTTTGTTTTTGTTTCCTCATACTCTGCTAAAACACTTTTAAAGCTCTGTTTTGATTCTGACAGTTCAAACTCCAATGTCCTCCTTCGGCTTTCCTCATGTGCCAGAGCTTGATTGCACATCTTTAGCCGCGATTCAAGGTTTTCAGTGATTCTAATTTGAGAATCCAATTTCAACTGCAATGTTGTTATCTCTTCCAGCATACCCGATTTTTCAGATGCCCATTCCTTCTTGCTGGACTGAAATAGGTCTTGAAGCCGCTTATGGGCTTCTTCAAGATGTTCAAACTGCTCTTTCTTCCATTTCAGTTGATCTTGGATGCTCATGCTTTGCACCTCCAATTTTGATATAACTTCCTCTCTGTGTCTCAATTCCCTTCCTGCTCTGGCCTTTTCTTCTAATTCTAAGCACTTTTTTTGTGATTCAGATAGAAGGTTTTTTAAGCCTTCAACCTCTTTATTGCAAGCGCAAAGCTTCCCCTCCAAGTCATCATTTCTTCCTGTTGCTTCATCTAAAGCTGACACCAATTTTCTGTTCTCCTCTTCAAACCGCTGCACCTTTTCACCAGCATCAATGCGGATCTTTTCATTCATAGAACTGACTTGCTTAAGGGATGATTCCATTTCATGTATTTTAGATTCAGCCTCTCCATAGAGCTGCCTCAATCCATCTATCTCTTCCGACTTCTCATTCAATTCCTTAGCCTGCCTTTTTATCTCCAACTTTGCTTCCTCACTTTTTGATAGTTGGTCTGTATGAGCTCTTCGTAGATTCTCAGAAAGTTCTGTCTTTATCCGATATTCTTCCTTCAACCTATCCAACTCTTCTTTTAATTCCTCCAACTCTTTGTACACTCCATCCATTTTGCTTACTGTTTAATTGAAAGAATCAGCTCCATTTCAGTTACTCCTACTGATTTTTTATTAAGTTGATGGCCGAAAAATTTCACATTTATGGCACGGGATTATTAAAACAAATAATAATGACTAGCTTGGTTAAAACATAACGTCAAGAATCAGAGTCAAGCAAACAGGGGAATCACATAAGCTCCTATTTGACAATTGAACATTGAAAGCAGAATTCAGAAATTATGCCCATGAGTAAACAGGCTTCACTTGCAGAGTGCACGCACAAACACAAAAAGGAGAAGAGAACTAAGAACTCAAGTTAAATGTTTCTGTTAGACTGATTTCCTTCTATAACTTTCTTATCTATGATCCCTTATCTCATAGAGAAACTTTTAAGTGAAGCTTTTAAGTAGGGTTTAAAGAGAAACCCAGTGTGCAGAGACAAAAAAGAAAAAGACATGAAAAGATAAACCCACGAAATGTTTATCTTTTAATCTTGGTCCTCAGCAGTGACTAATCAAGATCCGAACCACGTGGGTTCAAAGATAAAAAAATAGTTAAAAAAGAAAAGGACATGAAAAGACAAACTTACAACATGTTTATCTTTTGATCTTGGTCCTCAGCAATGGCTGATCAAGTTCCGAACCACATGGGTTCGGAATTGTTCAAAGATAAAACATAGTTAAAATCTAAAATAGACCAAAAAAAAAAGACATGAAAAGATAAACCCACAACATGTTTATCTTTTGATCTTGGTACTCAGCAGTGGCTGATCAAGATCCGAACCACGTGGGTTTGGAATTGTTTAAAGATAAAACATAGTTAAAATCTAAAATAGACAAAAAAGAAAAAGACATGAAAAGATAAACCAACAACATGTTTATCTTTGATCTTGGTCCTCAACAATGGCCGATCAAGTTCCAAACCACGTGGGTTCGGAATTGTTCAAAGTTTGAACATAGTTAAAATCTAAGATAGACAAAAAAAAGAAAAAGACATGAAAAGACAAACCCACAACATGTTTATCTTTTGATCTTGGTACTCAGCAGTGGCTGATCAAGATCCAAACCACGTGGGTTTGGAATTGTTCAAAGATAAAACATAGTTAAAATCTAAAATATTGTTGAAATTTGAATGCTTGTTACTCAGATCCAAATACTTTTTAAAAAAAAAGTAATTTGAAATTTCAGAACAAAATATGCTCTAATAATTAGACATATAAACTAAATCAGTAATTCAAACTAAAAAGTAATAAAACACAAATCACAAATCCAAACTAGATCAGTAATTCGCAATTTCGAACAAAATAAACGAAAATTATTAAGTAGATCGAATTTAAAAATTAGAGTAATGCGAACTCTAAATAAAAAAAATAAAAAAAATAAAGAAAAGGAAGTCTTCAAGTATTTAACATTCACCGTTCAACAAATTATAAACTCCAACTAATACTTAAGAGAGAGAAAAAAAGATCCAATCAACTTATTCAAACTAAAATTAACATTCAACAAAAATGAATTAAATACAGTAAATCAGAGAGTTAGAGGAATACAAACTTGATGACAAGACTGAAGACGCCGACAAGCAGTGGCCGGTGTCTGCCGGCAGTGGCGGGTGGCGTCCGGCGGCGTGGCGGGTGGCCTGAAATGAATTTAGGGTTAAGGAGTTTGTGAGAGCATGTTCGATGAAGGTTTATTGATTATAATGCAGTCGATACAGAGGGTAAAAAAATAGGCAAATAAAAAGATACACATAAATATGCAGATTTGGAGTGAATAATGAATAAATCTACGAGTAAAATGAAACAGCGTTCAAAGTAAATACAGAAATCAGCATAAAGAAGAAGGAAATGGTAGAAAGAAAGAGAACCTGAAAGCAGCAACACAGAGAAGGAATAGTGAATCACAGAGGAAGAAGAGACTGACGAGCGGGAGTGTTTGGTTTGAATTTTGAGTTTAAAAGTTGTTATCCTCATTTCCAACTTCTCTCCTCAACATCAAGTTTTTTTTAAAGAATAGAATTTTTTTGATATTGCGAGACTGGTATTATGAGTCATCCTGATGTAGACAAATTTTGCAATTAACCCGCAAAACTTCGAGTTAATTTGGATAATATTGTAACTTATTTGGACTAAAGTACAACTGACTTGAAAAAATTATAACTTGAAATAGAGGTAATTAACCTGGACAAAAAATATAATCAACTTGGACAAAAAAATATAACCAACTTGGACAAGAATATAATTGACCCAGATAATATTGCAATTTACCTACATTAAATTACAATTGACTAACTAATCTGGACAAAATATAACTAACCTGGACGCGTGTCTTTTTACTTCGACACATTTTTTATACCTGGAACAAACAAAGATGTGAAACTTCATCATCTTCATTTTCCATCCCATACGTCCAGACTTTTCATCTTCTCATTTCAATTTGTTCGACAACAATAATGCTTACCCATTCAATACTGACATCCTTTTATCCCTTGTTATTTTATTATTAATTTGATCTTTTTTTCTTTCTTTTTTTTCTGAATAATTGATTCGATAAATGATTTTTAATCGAAAGTTTTTCCATAATTTGTAGCAAGGTGGTTCACGTCGTGCTTGGTTACTTATTTTAATGAAAGTACCTTTTTGTCCAAAGTAATAATCTTCGGTTCTTTTAAATTGTATTGTATTTAACTAAAATGAATTAAATTAAATTTTAAATTGGGATGGAATACATTGAAATGAATTGAATTGAAATTTCACAAATTAAATCTTAAAAAAACAGTGCTTAAATAGAATAAGGGATTGTTTGGAATACAAAAAAAATTAGGGTGGGATTGGGAGTTTGTTATATAGGAATAGCATCTTGGAATCTTGAATAGAAAATGAGAATAGGGTATTGTTTGGTTGACACCGGAAATGAGTTCCCATGGGAAGTAATTTCCCTTGTTCATTTCCTAAGAATTCACATTAGTTTGTTTGGTTGAAAATATAGGAACTTAAATTTTCTAGGAATTGATTTAAAACATGCAAGTAGGCCCCACAATAAACATGGCAAATCTATAATCAAATATTTAAAATAGGAAGTTTTAACTGTCACGTGTCATCCCTTTGTTAACCTGCCATGTGTCAACATATTTATTAAGTCTCAATTAAAATTTGTTTTGGTCAAGAATCGAACTCATAACCTTCATAATAAAATGTAACTTATTAACCATCAAGCCATTTTAATTTGTTTGTTTAACATTTATTATTAAAATATGATAAATGTAAGCTATCAACCATCAAAGTATCAAACCACTTTAATTTGTTAGTTTAACATTTAACGTTAAAATATGATAAAGCCTTGCAAATTAGTGTAACTAAAAAACAACACATTTCAAATAAATCTACTAAGTTAAAAACAAACACTATTGTTACATCTAATTTTATCTCAATTTTTTAATGTTGTTCTCTTTTAATTCCAAATCTTAATAGTTTTTAAAATTTATTACTGTATTATTTATCACATCATCACCGCCGTTATCTATATCAATTCGCATCAGAAAAAAAATCAATTATAAAGTTTATGAAAAATAACGAAATACAATTTATAAAAATAATCGACCTAGGGCATTGCCCTGGCCAAAATACTAGTGTGATTACAGGGAGAACTTGGTAAGTGATTTCTCATGTTCTATGGGAATTAAAACTTCCCTTGAAAATTCTATCTCCCCCATTTTGATAATTTTGTGTCTACCAAACAACACATGCCATATTCATTTCCTAGGAAATAGAATTTCCTATGTATTTTAGTTGCAACCAAACAACACCTAGAATGATTTTATCCCCGTCATTTTATTAGCTAAGGCCTAAGGAATAGGTATTCGAGTGGGTAATAGATTTGTTAGGTAAATTGACCAAAATGCTAAACAAGAGTGAATGATATGTATAAGTGTATTAGTCTAATTTCTTGAACATATTCTCAATCTATTCCAAACTTTATACAAACAAAGTATTATACTCCTTTCGTAACGAATTAATTTCATCAATTATCCTTTTTGTGGACTTCTAGGTAAAATATACTAATACAAATGTAAGACATTAGTGCGACACTAATTAAAAACCAACAATAAAACATCAGAACTTATACACCCAACCATTCCCCAAAATACCACCACCATTCACCACCGTAGCAATTGCATCAACAAAACCCAATATTGTCTTTGAAAGACAAGTGTTTGTTTTAGGGTGTGGGGAAAAAGAATTGAGTTTCATATATTTTGGGAAGGATGAGGTATGAAACCTGACTTCACTTCTAGTATTAATCAATGAAATCAAAAGTTCAAATCCTCATATCATTTAATGTGGACATACTTCTTACCAAATAATATGGTATAATGTTGTTTTCCTTGATTGTGTAGTTAAGAATATAATGATGTTTGCAAATGTCTTTTGGCCTGTTTTTTGTTGTTGTTTTTTTTTTTATGAGAAAATATTGAGTCAGACCGTTTAACCCAATACTTTCTGTCAGACGGGGTTATATCTCCGTCAATTTCTCTTCTTTGTTCTCATCTTTCATTTCTCTTCTTCCCTAAAACATGGAACATGGTACACCTCCTTTTCCTTGGTAGCAGCCACCACCAGGGCAAGGTCCACCACTACCACGCCTTTGCCAGGACGGTAGCAGATGGCCATGGCAGCAACGAACCTAACAGTGGCAGCAGATGGCAGCAGTAGGGCCAACCTCTTCTTCTCCTCCTTCATCCTCCGACCTCCTTCAACGTCTAACCTCATTCAATTTGACGAATTTAACCTAGTCAGCTTGCATTTATTCTGACGAATAACTTCGGAAGGCCATAATTTTGCGCTCGGATGTCCGATCATGGCATATAATATATCCGGATTGGTTAATTTTCTGAGACGGACGCAGTTGCAAATATCCGAAGGGGATTTGGCCAAAGGAAAATGCCAAAAAATGCCTCTAGAGGCCTCAAAATACCAAAAAAATGTCTAAAACATGACATTTGTCCAGGTCTTCCTATTTTTTGTCTAGGGTACTCATATATTCTATGCAGGTCTTCTTTTTTTTGTCCAGGTTAGTTACATTTGTCCAGGTTAGTATATTTTGTCCATATTAGTTACTTTTATTGAGGTCATTATGTAAATTAGTTCAGATAAGTTAAAATATTGTCCAGGTTAATTAGTGATATTTGTTTTCTAGATTCATTACATTTTGTCTAGATTAGTTATATTTTGTCCAGTTTAAATACATTTTATTGACTTCAGTTGTTTTTTAGTCCAGGTAAGTTACAATATTGTCCAGGTTATTATATGTTGTTCATGTTATTGGGTCAATGTGTAATTTAGTTCAGGTAAGTTGCAATATTGACCAGGTTAGTTATAGTCTTGTCCAGGTTAGTTATATTTTGTCCAGATCATTGGGTCAGTGTGTAATTTAGTTCAGGTAATAAGTTGTAATAATGTCCATGTTAGTTATAGACTTGTCCAAGTTAGTGATATTTGTTATGCAGGTTAGTTATATTTCGTCCAAGTTAATATATAATGTCCAGTTAGTTACTTTTATTGGGTCAGTTTTAATTTAGTCCAGGTAATTTGGAATGTTGTTAAGGTCAATTGATAGTTTTTCAGTTTAATGACAAAATTTGTCCAGGTCAATGGATTGGTCTGATAGTAGTTTCACTGTCAAACGAGTCTAACACAATACCAACTCTATAATCTATGTTCAGGTAGAAATGGTTTTTTGTCCAGGTATGTTGTTACTTTTATTCCATATTAGATATAATTTTTCTCAAGTCAGTTACAATTTTGTCTAGGTCAGTTATAATTTGTCTAGGTTAGTAATGTTTTTTTGTCCAGGTCAGTTGTTATTTTTTTCCAGGTCAATTGTAATTTGTCCAGGTTAACTATAAATAAAGGTGATCATGGGTCGGGTCGGGATGGGTTCGGATCGGGTCTGATGCATAAAATATAGCCAATTAGACAGATTAGGTTTGGGTCGGGCCTAGTTCGGGCTCAAATTTATTGGCCAAAGCTCGAAAATTTAGTGCGAGCTTGGCGGGTTTTTTCAGGCCGGGCCTGAAAAATTAACCAAATAGCCTAATTTTAAGTGTCAAAAGCCAACACAAAGAAATGAAAAATCGGGTCGGGCCTGACTTACATTTGTCTAGATTGCTTTTGATCAGGTTTAGTTATAATTTTGTCCAGATTAGTCATAATTTTGTCCAGGTCCGTTATTATTTTTTTCCCAAGCCAACTTTTTAGTTGCTCGTCTAAAGATTTGTGTTACCTTCTCATTATTAGGATTTTTTTGAAACAACCCCAAGAAACTTGGCCATTTTTTTTAGAGAACCTCCAGGAACTTAACTTCTTTAAAATAACCATCGAAATGTGAGAAACTCTTTTATTTAACCCCCAAAATGTTTGAATCTATTGAATGACACGTCTATTTTCTAACACCATTAAGTTGAGTGTTAACTATTACAATTTTACACTTTTACAATTCTCTCTAGCTTCACTCCTCTGTTCATCTCTCTCGTCTCTCTCTCCTCTTTTCGTTTTCTCTCGTTTTCTTCAATATTCACGACAAATTCAAGCTTTTGTAAAAATGGGTTACCAATCACAATTTCCTTTCTAAAAATGGGTCAATTGGGTTTTGTTTAGTAATATAAGTCATAGACAAAAGGTTGGTCTACTATCTACCATGAACAACAACAAGAACATCAAAGGCAAGGGAGGAAGGAGATTGTAATAACTCGAAAATCCGGGCTAGAAAATTTCGCGGTTATTTGATATGATTCCATGATCAAAAGTCTAAAAACCTGGATTTGGGTTGTGTTTTCCATTCTACCCTTGTCTTAAAACTGGGCCCAATGACCCAATTGTTTCTCCCCTTGGCCGGCCCTCTCTATAATCATGGCCCAAGGATTATTTTCCTTTTTTTATTTTAATTATCTAGATATTCTATATCTAAATTCTCAATTTTTAATATAATTATCCTATTAATCTAAAAGCCTCATTTTTCTTTAACCACGTATCAATTCTCCTAAAAACCCTCAACAACTTGCTCCCTTTGTTCATAAACCACACGGCCCCCTCCCTATTTGTTACTCTATTAATTCATCAATGCTTTCCTCTAGTTCTATATATAGAACAAGGATCCTAAACTTAAAACTTTCTTTTCAAGAACTCTAAAACCTCAATCAAAATTCTTTAAGTGCTTGTGTGTGTGTCGTGTACTTTTCGAGTGCAATAGGGCTAAGTTTCGAATTCTTTCTTCCTAATTGAAGGTAAATAGACTAACTTACTTAAATTTGGATTATTAATCATATAATTAGATTAGAGTTAAAAGTTGATGCATGGTAGAATTTAATCTTAGCTTTTGCCTCAAATTATTCGAACCATGCTAGTTGTTTGTGTATGATTTTCGAGAATGTTCTTGGTTGAATCTTGATGTTCTTGATTGATTTTATGTAATCTAATTGTAGAATTAGGATTAAAACTATGAATTATATTATTTATTTGCATGTTGTATTTCGAATTTTTGTAAGGTTAATATTGATAAATTTTCGAACCATATGCAAGATAAAGGTATGAGTTTTTATTGTATTTTTATGTTAATTTCATGATTAAAATATGTTCCATGCTTTAATTAATTAATTGCCTAACCAAAGTATAGACTTAAATTCATAATTTTTTCCTTGTTCTTGAAAATGTCGAATGAAAGAAATTTCAAGAAGTATTAAATTTTCGAACTTTCTTGATAAATTATGCTTGTGCATTAATCTTTATCATGATTTATTAATTAATTTATGGATTAAAAATAATATTATGATTTAATGACTTATCTTGGTAAAATCTTGAAATTAATCTTGATCTTGATTTTTAATATGATGGCCAAGTATTTCAAACAATAAAAGGGATAACTTTTTATCCATTTTGAGTTATAATTGTATGACTAAATGATATTTTATGATTTTAAGTGGGACAACCTAGTTACTCGCCACTGACGGTGGACCCCCCATTTCAGGTGATGATGCAGAAGCTTGATTGGGCTCTCGTATGGGTCGGGTTGTGCGTTTTTTTAAGATTCGTAGAGGAAACCCGAGCTTTACTTTATTTTCTAGTTTATTTCTTTTTCGATTTCACCCAGCTTGTTGGGAATAGACTTTTTACGTAGTTGTTTAATAGTGAGTTTGGGATAATATTTCATTTTAAACCTTCCATTAATTAATAATTAATACAGTAATTTCTCAAGTTAAGTTTTAAAGTTTGGATTAATTAATATTTTAGAATGCTTTTGTTTGGTAATGATCCAATTGTCGATTTCCTTCGTAAATCGACAGCTTATAAAAGTCGGGTCGTTACAGAAATGGCACTGACAATGGATGTGGTTGTGCATGGGGCCGATAGCAGGGGTTGGTGGCCGTGGTGTGGCACTACAGTGGAGGCAAAGGAGAGGGGAGTAGGAGAAAGAGAATGGGGAATAGTGAATTGGATTATTTTTTTATCAAATTGGTTTGAGATTTCGATGGGAAATTAATCAAAAGAATTGTGAATGAAATTGGTATATGTTTGTGACTGAAATCAGAAGAAATTGGGCACTGCTTATAGAGGAATTTGGATGAAAAATGGGTTGAACTTCAACTTAGATTGGTTGATTTGTGAGATAGTGATAGTAGGGATTTTCTCACCAAATAAAAACCACCGTCGTAGTATGAGTGGGGGTGTCGAACACGGGGAAGGTACGCTGCACTAGTCTAGGCATGAGCGTCGAACAAGCTAGGTCAAATGATGATTGCGAGAGGCGAAGAGAACTACGGGAACTAACTAATGCTAAATTACGAAAGCAAGAATAAAAAGGACTAGGGTAAGAGATCCACAACTCATACCACCATGAGTTATGAATCAATCGAAACTTAGACTTAGGTCATGGATAAGGGGAGGTCGTTCTAAGATCACACTGCTCTTTCAAGCTAGTGTGACGACTGGTAAGACTTACACAAACGTACTTTCGTGGCGGGACATCTAACTAGTCATAAGCACAATTCACGAAGACCGGTAACTTTCCCTTGATCGAAGGCCCAACTTTCGTGGTGCTTCCATCAATCGGGCGAAGGGAGTCATCACCCACGTTCACCTTTCGGTCCTTAGGTGGGGATTCTTCTATGAGTCTAGTGTTAATTAGGCACGAGACTCAACATTATCGAACCTTCGGTACCAACATAATCACAACCAAAAGCCAAGAAACAACTAAACCACAATCATGAGGGATTTGAGAGGTTTCACTCAAACCCTAGAAATTAACTACTCACAACTAATTAATAAAAACATAACTAGATCAACTAAAACCATCAACTAAACCAAGAAAAACTAACTATAAATAATAACATAAAATTAACACAACAACTAAACTAACATCAAAACAATAATAAAACTAGCTAAGAACTTAAACCTAAGTACAAGAACATCAAAATATGAAAAGAAATTAAAGGAAACAAAAGATTAAAATGTACCTTCAAGAGAAGAACAAGAAGAAGAAGAATTATACTACTTGCATAAATTGAAGAAAAAAATGTAAATTACAAGAGGAATTGAAGAAGAAAGCTCTAAAAACTAACCTAAACCTAACTTGGAGCTTCTAACATCAGCCTTTTTTGAGAAATGGGAAGAGGGGACTATTTATATAAGTCCCCAAAAGTCGATCAAAACAGCTGAAAAATACTAAACAAAACGAACAGCAACGCGTTAGCGGGCGCTGAGGCGAGGACAGCGCCCGCTGACCCCTACTTTCATAGGCTCACAGGCTGGAAGACTTATGGCAGCGGGCGCTGAGTTGGGGTCAGCGGCCGCTGCCAATCCTTGGGGTGCTATTGCCTCAAAACAGGGGAGAGGGACAACGGGCGCTGTTTGGGAGTCAGCGGCCGCTGTTCTTCTCTTTGTGCTCAAATATGCCAGGCAGCTTCATAATCAGCGGTCGCTGGGAATCCATCAGCGGCCGCTACAAAGCCATCAAAAATGCTACTACCTCTTTCACCAAAACTCATCCAAGCGGGCGCTGAGGGACTTCCAGCGCCCGCTGAGGCCTTTCTAGCACCAACAATGGCATAGAGGACTTGTGGTTTCCTCGAGGTTCCCGGTTCGCTTCCTCGGGTTCCGAAATCAACTCGGGACCTGCAAAAGGGGAAGAAAACGCAGAAACAAGGCAAAATAGAGGAAATCACATAGAAAAGGGGAAGGGGACTACAAGAGCAAAACTAAGCTAAAAAGCCTAAAAACGCTAACGAAAGCCAAATAAAATAAGAAAATAAACTAATAAAAACTAAAAAAAAATACTAACTAAATCCAGACTATCAAACTTCCCCAAGCTAGCTCGTTGCTTGTCCCTAAGCAACTACCGCACGAAGAGTTCGACAAATCTCTCAGGAGAGGAATTCTACAACGGACTAAGGACTCCTATTACATCCTTAAGGCGCACAAATCCCAATGCTAGGAACTAACTAAACTAAGGACTGAAACCTTTCACACATTAGAACCTTAAAGGACTACAAGGTATCCAAACCTAAACAACCTAACAACCGTCAAGCACCCTTGAATAATCTCAGACATAAGTCGATGGCAGGAAAAATACTCCGTGAGGGAGTCATGAAGAACAAAGGAAAGGACACTCACGTCTCGCTGGAGTTAGCGTCTCTCGAAATTTGACAAGTGACGCTGCATACCAAAGATGAGACTTTTCGAGAACATGAAATCAATAGGGCTTAAGGTCATAGCATCTTACATACAAGGTCCGAAACTACAAATAACTACCGACCGACTGTTAGGATAAATTACAATAGGACACTAGTCGGCTAAGAAAACTACTATCTCCTTCTCTAATTATGCATTTTTTTTTTAAGAAACAAAAAGAACAAGCGTATGAACAATTAGAACTAAAAACACGACATAATAAACATAATTAATTAATAATTATTTTATTTTTTTTAGAGAAGAAGTTACAATACTCAAATAATTACACTATTACAAAATTTACAAGGACCGAAAATAAAACTCGATGCTATGACGTAAGATGGTGCCTAAATCATGTTCCAAGTCTCGAAAGGGCGGTAGCAATTCACAAGTCAAAAATCAGAGCCAAAAGAAACAGATAAACTAAAACCGACGAGGGATACAATGCGACGCTCAGAAATGAATAATCCTAAAAGGGTCTAATTAAGGCATGAGCTCGAAACCTCACCTAGGTTCAAAAACCACCGACTCAGTGTAAACTAAACAAGGGACAACCTCGTACCACAAACCGACTTGGATACACATCTAGTCCTAAAGGGTTCTCCTAAAAGGGAAAAGCATTCTATCCTAAGAGTTAGTAAAAAGCATTGAAAATTGTGCGGACTCGAGACTCTAAAGGAAAGAAAAGTCCCTATAAGGATTCCCCTAGTTTCGTCATCGGAAGACGACTAAACTTAGAAAAATAAAAGGGATAAAAGAAAATAAACTACGAAAATAAGCTACATGCAAAAATGGAGAAAAATAAAAGAAAATAAACTACAAAAATAAACTAGTATGCAAAAACTAATAAAAAGAAACTAAGGAAAATAAGAAAAGAAAAATAAACTACGAAAATAAACTAGAATGCAAAGCATTAAAATGCATTTGGATTTTCAAAACGGGAGTAGGACCTGGATATCACCCCAATGACCACTATATATCACACACACTAAGAAACACAACCACGAACAAGCACAATCAAACATACCCCAAGAGCAGCTCCCCCAAGCTAGCTCCTCTATCCCAAGACCACGACTAAACCCCAGGTTCACTTAAATACAAGTGAGAACTTACCTGTAGAGGACATGATTCGGTTTGTCGGGAAACCTGTCGTCCAGGTGCACCATTAACACTATTAAAGCGCCTTTAACGCTACCGAAATCATGCCTCGATCGAGGCTCTAGTGCTTCACCCTCACTAGCTAAGGGTCCAAACAACAAAAAAGGTAACCGGACCCAAAGGGTCTAAACCCCCCAAGCTGGAACGAAAGCATCGTCCCGAGGCTATGGGTGGAGAGGTCTAGAGCTCGGGGTCATCCTGGGGGGGAGGGAAGGGTTTCGGAAGAAGTGACCTTCTGACACGTGATAGTTGTACATCTGGTCAGATTGTATACGGAGACAGTTCAAGTCAGAACACATCTCTATAATGTTGGCATTAATGGACGCAAAGGCAGCGCTTTGCTGCTGGGACAGGGCCTCGAAGGCGGACGCAAAGTCAAATTGCGGTTGGGGTGGGATGGGTTGTGCGTGTGGTGGTTCTGGTGCTGGTTGTTCGATTTCCTCAACAACAACAACCGGGGGCCCCTGAAATAAATCTGCATCACACTGGGCAACGGGTTCCGCGGGATTATGAATGGGTTATCCCGATCAAAGTTGGTTATCTCGGGATTGGGCAAGTAATAGTGGTGTCTCCCGCGGACCAGGGCACTTTGTGTGCCTTCCTGGCTGGTGTTCTTAATGAAAGACTGGTTGAGGAAATCGTATTTATCAAAATACCGTGTTTCAGAAAATTTTTCTAATTGATCAATGAAGTGCGAATACCCCAGTTTCCTAGCTATTATAGTCACGAAGCCTCCTAATGTGATGTCAGCGATCATCTTGGGGTCTCTTGTTTGGGCAAGCATACGCTTGACCAACAAGTGACCCGTGTTCACCTTACCCAACGGGGATGGAGTTGTTGCTAAGTAAATACAAAGCAACTCATCCTTGTTGATCTTCCCAACCTCCTTTTTAGAGAAGATTGAGTAGGTCAAAAATCGATGGAACAGTCGGAGGGCAAGGTGCTGGATCGTGCTGGCAACCGCCCACGTAGACTCAAAACGATCCTCACCCGTAATCGCATGCCAAAAGTCAAGCGAGTTAAAGTCAGGAAAGTTTTTAGGACTAAAATCAATAATGGGGTTGGCCGGGTCACATCCTATAAATTCATTTAGCTGGGAAATGGTAATTGTATGTCGATCATTGAACAATCGAAATGAAAGTTGGTATTCCGGTACGTTAGTGGTGGATGCTATCTCAGTATAGGTCAATGTGCTAAGGAATTCACAGGCCAACGGTGGGTATGTGTAATCAGCCATGTTGGGGTCAGTCAAGTTCTCCCACCCAAAGTTTGTGAACAGGGTTTGTATTTCCCTGGTGATCTGTAACGCCAGACAAGGGCGCGCATCGTAAAATCGAGTAGGGCGAAATGTTCGTCTCAACAGATTATCATACTTGGCCAGATTGGCCTGTGGAATCCTAATGGCTGGTGGTGGTTGTGGTGGTGCATCATCATGTTGGTTTTGGTCTGAGGTACCGGGTCGGTCATTTCTTTTCTTTTTGCGGGGTTCAGACATGATTGATCAAATTAGGGCCGAAAACGAACTAAATAAAATAAAATAAAAAAATTCAGCTAGATTACTTCCCTAACCAGTTAATGAACAAGAGGCCTAAACCCAAGTGCCTCAAGTTCACAAAATCACAACACAAAAATTCACCAACACAAATCCAAATCACAAAATTCAACAAATACAAAACAAAACAACAATCTAAGACTACTATTAGAAACTCAAAAATTCAACAAACAATTGCAAAGTACAATGAAAACCTAAGATTCGAACTAAGTTTAAAATAACAAAGCTAGAAAACCAGGGTTTTAGAAAATACCCAACTAGAGTATGAAAATACTCTAGATAAACCTCCTTGTTGTTGTTGTTGATGAAATGAGCCAAAAGTAACCCAAGATCTGTGTTGCTCGTGTGTGTTTTTTTTTTTTTTGAATAAATTCGAACCTAGGGTTCGAATTTTAGGTGAGAAAGTGAGAGAGAATTGTGATGGGATGGGAGAAATGAAGTAATGGAGTGATAATGAAGATGAATGATGGTGTTTGAGAGAGATTTGAGTGAATTTGAGTGAGTTTGGGAGTTAGGGTTTGAGAGAATTGTGAGAGAGAATTCGTGTTTTAGGTTATGTTCGTGAAAAACTGACGAAATCTGCCTCCTGTTCTTTTATATTATTCGCTCTTAGCGGGCGCTGACTTAATCCCAGCGGCCGCTGACCCTTTCTAAAATGATTCTGGAAATTTCAATAGAGCTCATCAGCGGGCGCTGACTTGTTTTCAGCGTGCGCTGCCCCTCTTCAAACAAGTTTCTGCCTGTAACATGAAGCTCATCAACGGGCGCTGAGAATGGGCCAGCGCCCGCTGCCATCAATTTTTTTGCTACTGGAAAAATGGTACCTGTTTTTCCGCGGACGCTGAGAATGGGCCAGCGGGCGCTTCCCCTCTTCAAAATTTTACTGCCTTTTCCAAGAGGCCCTTCAGCAGGCGCTGAAAATTGGCCAGCGCCCACTACTACCAAAATTTTTCACTGGAAGAAATTTGGCATTGTGCAAGCGGGCGCTGATGGAAATTCAGCGGCCGCTGCACCTGACCTGTAGCCATTTTTTTGCAGCAAATTGAAGTACAAAATTTCACCAGAATTTCAGTTTTAGAACACTTTCTCTTGATTGCATCCTAAGGGATAC
Source organism: Salicornia ramosissima (assembly GCA_951394345.1). Classification (NCBI taxonomy): domain Eukaryota; kingdom Viridiplantae; phylum Streptophyta; class Magnoliopsida; order Caryophyllales; family Amaranthaceae; genus Salicornia; species Salicornia ramosissima. Next base: position 43,176,976 of record OX596233.1, on the reverse strand, counting down.
ATCAACATGTATAGTGGCCCAAAGGGCCAAAATCACACTCATTGATGTATTCGGAAGTTGCAATCAAAGAAATCTCTCGCTTTCTTTTAAATTCACCCATGATATTTTTTTTCTCGAGTGCTCCCTTTTTCTAACACACATTCATGGACATATGTAAAGATCACATATATGCACAAATGTGTGAAGGCACTACTAAAAAGCATTTTATTTTTTGAAATAATTACAATGCAAAGAAATAAATTAAACTATCCTAAAAAGCAATAAAATGGAACTCAAAAATCATAAAATAAAAGCAAAAACAAAAAATTACTCTAAAAAGCATTAAACTACAGGTTGCCTCCCGAGAAGCGCTTGTGTAACGTCCCGAGCCTGACGATCTAGCCGGACCCAGGGACTAAGACATAGAAGAAAAACTATGTCAAAGTCATCCAGCGGGACACGACCACCCGGGGCTCAGTAAATAGCCCCGCAAAGCTCGCAAGAGCTTGTCAAACACACTGGCACTCAACTCACTAAAAACCACATAAGCGATAGTTAGATTAAGCGAAGAAAAAGGTTTAAAAAACGGCATCCGATGCTTATGTGGGAGTGAGTGCCCACAGGGAGGTAAATTAAAATAAAAACTACAAAAAAAAAAAATCAAATAAAGTAGGGGGAACACCTCCATACACCTCACTTGCCTTGGTTTCTGGAAGAGAAACATGGGAGTCAAGACAAGAGATGATGCCCTCGGATGGAGGTGATATGAGCACAGATGGAAGTGGAGTGGGATGTGAATAGACGAGGTTAAATCCTCCTACAAAGGGAATAAGAGAATGTGGTATAACCACATCCTCCACATTAACTAGCTCGTCGGTTTCACTCGACTCTGCTATGAGGGCCTCATCCTCTATAACATCACATGACGATATGAAAGTGTCATGATTTTCATCACAACATTGCCAATAAATGTCATCGTCTATGCGAGTCGGGATGGTGTGCTCGACTATGAGGGGTGAGGGATCAAATTCATGACTAAGGTCATCATCGAAGGGCTCACCTAGGGGAATATGAGGTGAATCAACTATGTTCATGCCAAGACCTTGTAAATACTCATAAAAAACATGATTAAGCGAACTCGATTCATGTGAAAAATGATGAGAAAAAAGGTAGTGGCATGAGGTGATGGTTGATTAAAACCATATTCCTCAAGTGCACTCAACTCACGACTATAATCTTGTATTCCTTGGCTAGTTATATCCCACTCATAGGTGTCCTTAGCGAGACACTCGAATAAGAGCCAAGCTCTATCCAAGTCGAGAGCTAGGAAGTCACCATGAGATAGGTATTTTATCCAATTTCTCGTCTCATAGTTCAAACCCTTATACAACATATTGCATATATCCCACTTACCAAAATTATGATTAAGCGGAAGAGAGCTTCCGATCCTGTCACAATACACCCAAAACGGCTCATGCTCATATTGGGGGTCGATCAAATGAGTGGCCATAAGGCCCAAATATTCACAAAAATAAAGGAAAAGAAAGACCTAGAACCATTCTACTCAACCTAAACTAATGGCATTGCCTTCCCCGGCAACGGTTCCAATTCGATAGTAGGGATTTTCTCACCAAATAAAAACCCCCGGCGTAGTATGAGTGGGAGCGTCGAACACGGGGAAGGCACGCTGCACTAGTCTAGGCATGAGCGTCGAACAAGCTAGGTCAAATGATGGTCGCGAGAGGCGAAGAGAACTACGGGAACTAACTAATGCTAAATTACGAAAGCAAGAATAAAAAGGACTAGGGTAAGAGATCCACAACTCATACCACCATGAATTATGAATCAATCGAAACTTAGACTTAGGTCATGGATAAGGGGAGGTCGTTCTAAGATCACACTACTCTTTCAAGCTAGTGTGACGACCGGTAAGACGTACACAAACGTACTTTCGTGGCGGGACATCTAACTAGTCATAAGCACAATTCACGAAGACCGGTAACTTTCCCTTGATCGAAGGCCCAACTTTCGTGGTGCTTCCATCAATCGGGCGAAGGGAGTCATCACCCACGTTCACCTTTCGGTCCTTAGGTGGGGATTCTTCTATGAGTCTAGTGTTAATTAGGCACGAGACTCAACATTATCGAACCTTCGGTACCAACATAATCACAACCAAAAGCCAAGAAACAACTAAACCACAATCATGAGGGATTTGAGAGGTTTCACTCAAACCCTAGAAATTAACTACTCACAACTAATTAATAAAAACATAACTAGATCAACTAAAACCATCAACTAAACCAAGAAAAACTAACTATAAATAATAACATAAAATTAACACAACAACTAAACTAACATCAAAACAATAATAAAACTAGCTAAGAACTTAAACCTAAGTACAAGAACATCAAAATATGAAAAGAAATTAAAGGAAACAAAAGATTAAAATGTACCTTCAAGAGAAGAACAAGAAGAAGAAGAATTATACTACTTGCATAAATTGAAGAACAAAATGTAAATTACAAGAGGAATTGAAGAAGAAAGCTCTAAAAACTAACCTAAACCTAACTTGGAGATTCTAACATCAGCCTTTTTTTAGAAATGGGAAGAGGGGACTATTTATATAAGTCCCCAAAAGTCGATCAAAACAGCTGAAAAATACTAAACAAAACGAACAGCAACGCGTTAGCGGGCGCTGAGGCGAGGACAGCGCCCGCTGACCCCTACTTTCATAGGCTCACAGGCTGGAAGACTTATGGCAGCGGGCGCTGAGTTGGGGTCAGCGGCCGCTGCCAATCCTTGGGGTGCTACTGCCTCAAAACAGGGGAGGGGGACAGCGGGCGCTGTTTGGGAGTCAGCGGCGCTGTTCTTCTCTTTGTGCTCAAATATGCCAGGCAGCTTCATAATCAGCGTCCGCTGGGAATCCATCAGCGGCCGCTGCAAGGCAATCAAAAATGCTACTGCCTCTTTCACCAAAACTCATCCAAGCGGGCGCTGAGGGACTTCCAGCGCCCGCTGAGGCCTTTTTAGCACCAACAATGGCATAGAGGACTTGTGGTTTCCTCGAGGTTCCCGGTTCGCTTCCTAGGGTTCCGAAATCAACTCGGGACCTGCAAAAGGGGAAGAAAACATAAACACAAGGCAAAATAGAGGAAATCACATAGAAAAGGGGAAGGGGACTACAAGAGCAAAACTAAGCTAAAAAGCCTAAAAACGCTAACGAAAGCCAAATAAAATAAGAAAATAAACTAATAAAAACTAAGAAAAATACTAACTAAATACAGACTATTAGATAGAAGATGTGGTGGAGAAGATGGTTGATGGTGTTTTGGAGGATGAGTTACAAGTGGAAGGAGGGAGATGAAGTTACTTGGGAAAAGAACGACTTTCTAGATGAAGCTTCCATGAATGCACATGGTGAAGAAGATGCTGTTGATGTATAAAGTAGGTGTAATACCCGATATTTTTGTAACTTATATTATTATTTTAACAAGTATTTCGGATATAGACTATATAATTTTTATATTTTTTAAGGTCGTAAAAGTTATATTTCAAACTCGATACTTTATATTATATGATATTATTACTCGTAGTATAACTAAGGGATTTAACGTTTTGTGGTATGACCTTAGTTTCTAAAATTATTTTTTTATTAATATTATTTTTATATACAAAAAAAAGTCCATTGAATTTTTACTGTTTCAAAAGAAAAACAGAGAAAGGAAGGAAGGTGAAGCAATCCATATTCTTCAACCGTCATCATCACTCCTCTTCATCCAATGCTAGTTAATGAGTGTCAAATTACAATCTTAATAATTTCATCTGTTACAACTCTTCAATTTCTTCTAAATCATTACCCCTAAAACCATTAAATGATCCCCATGATGGTATATATATATACCCCTCTTCATCCTCAAAACAAACGTTCAATTTCATCGTGTTCTTATTCTCTTGTATTCTTGGGTAAGAAATTTTTTTCAGTCCTCCTAAATTTCATCCTGTAATTACAGTATTCTGAGGAAAAAAAAATTGATAGGAGTTGAGAACAATCGCCATTGGAATTGCAAATTTTTCCCCGATATCGAAATCTCCATTGTTGAAGTTGATTGCTACAATATATTTTGCTAAATTTTTCTGCCTGCTCAAAACTCCTATACATATCTTCTTCATATTGTACCATAGTACTTTGGGTTTTAATCTATTTTAATTGTTAAAAAAAAAGGAAAATTTTGCTCTGTTATTCGTGGAAGATGAACCACAGAAGCGAAAGGGGTTGTTTTAGTACTTTTCCGTCCTAATTTAGCTTGGTTGAAAGAGCGCCTCTTCATGGTGGTTCCTGCGCACAAGGAATAACGGTGAGCTAACCCCGGGGTTGTTTCCGATGAAAGACCCTCCGATGCTTAAGTCAGCAAGGGGATTCAATCCAAAGAAAGAGAGAGAGAGAGAGAAGAGTATATGAGAAGTAGAATGCACCTTAAATGAGGTTCATCCTCCTCTATTTATAGAGGAGGATTTTGGTAGATGCCGGCACCCTGGGGTACACGTGTCACCCTGTGGTTGGCTGGTGCCAACCTGAGAATCTTAGTTAGTTATTATGCTGAGTGGTGGCCTGGATGGTCGCCACGTGTACGTCTCTCCTTAATTAGTTAGTTAGTTTTTTACGATGTGGGCCCAGGTGCTCAAGTGGTGCCTTGAGTGGCGACACGTGGAAGCTGGGACCAGACCTCCGCCGTCCCTAGGTGCGTTTGCACTCTCCCCATACTGACGGAGGTTCCAGACTTTCCTGGCCTTGAGACGCCGTCATGAGATATGGCGGCCTCTCGTTACTCTGGCGTCTTGGAGATGCTTCGAATGAGTATGTTCGTACCAGTATGCTGGTACGCCCCCATACAACTGGCCCCCCTAAAAGTACCGGGAAGTCTTGAGTTGGCGGTGCTTTTAAGAAGTGGAAGCGCCACAAGACGTCGGAGTGGTGTGCAGGCCCCCGTGTGTAGGTATATGACAGTTGTTACCGGTATGTGAGGAGTCTCATATTGTAGCAGGGTGGTCCCCAACTTTTTTGTCTATAAATAGTTGGGACGCCTTTCCCCCTCTTTTTTATTCTTTTTGAAATTCAAAATTTCCAAAATCTTTCTCTCTCTAAAAACCCTTTTGCAAAGCCGTTCAACTTTCGTGATTTCTGAAGAAAACTGCAGCAATTTAAGCCAACAATCCAAGTGTAATTCTCAACTTAGCAAAAAAAAACTCATCAACCTCGAAGTTTCGAACAACAATATAAGGTAATTTCTCCCTTCTATTCATTTAGTTTGTTCGAACTCTTGCATGTTTGTTGAACTCCATGTTTTGCTGTGTAATTTCCTCCCCTCCTCGTTTTTTAGTGAATTTAGGCGTGAATTACTTGCTTTTGTTGCTTTTTTCTGCATTTTCGTTGTGCTTTTAGCATCTTGAAGTGTATATGTGGGTGGATTTCGAATGGAAAACCCCATTTTTGCTCTCAGTGTTCAAACGGAACTGAAGCGTCGCGGCTGACGTCACAACGATGCGACGTTTTAGCTTTATGTCCTTTCATAGTCTGCAATTTTGGCCACGTGGCAAGGCTATTACGCTTAGACCGTGGTCCGCTAGGCTCAAACGGTGACCTAGCCTAATTTGTTACTATTAGCCCCTCCGCCGTTTTGGCCGGCGGATGGGTCTGCTACTCTGCTATGCTTGCTACTGCTATGATTGATCATCTGCCGTCATTGTTTTACTATACTGGTTTTTTACCAATTAATCAAAGATGTCAGACGCAAGCGATAGCCAAAACCAGGAAAGCGGTGGTCCAGCCCACAGCGAGCCTAGTTCCTCTCGAACAAGAGAGACAAGTGTTACCGCCTCCTCAGCAGAGGAAGTAAATCAGGCTACGAACCCTACAGTCGCGGTTAGAGCTGTAAATTGGTCGACCTGGGTTGGGTTCGGGTTGACCCATTAATATAAACGGGTTGAAATCCTCAACCCAAACCCAACCCATTTAGTTAAATGGGTTGAGATTCTCAACCCAACCCAACCTTATAAATAAATGGGTTGACCCAATAACCCATTTAATAATATTATTACCTTTTCATTAGTATCAAATAAAGTTATATCACTATATTTCTATACTTATATATGAACCATAACAACAACCCGTGATAGTCATATGTATTACAACTTACAAGTCATATTGTCCATAACTTACACATTATAACACGGTATTAATTAACAACTAACAGCCTTTTGCGTTCTAATGTTCAAGATAAAAAAAATTAGATTTTAAAACATTACAACGACCTACATAACTCGTAAAAAATCTATAACATAATAAAAAATATATATGAATGTGATATAATAGATTAGTACGTCAATTGAACTTGAAACTAATTTTATTACAACATATATTCTTAATGGGTTAAACGGGTTGAAATCGGGTTGAGAATTTCAACCCGACCCAACCCATTAAACTAAACGGGTTGGGTTGGGTCAACCCATTTGACTAAACGGGTTGAAAAACTCAACCCAGCCCAATAATAACGGGTTGGGTTCGGGTTGGGTTATCGGGTTGGGTCAAGTTTTGCCAGCTCTAGTCGTGGTGGAGACCTCTACTGCTACGGCTGAAACCTCTGCTGCTCAAAAGAGAGCAAAGTTAGGTAAGGACACTCCATACATGACGAGTATTAAATCATCCTCCCTCTGCCGTCCTCGAGCGGGGTATCCTCTTCAATTGTGGAAGGATATCCTGGACCATCGTCTACCGGTACGTCCGCTGCCGTCATACCCCGATACGAAAAGGGCGGAGTGGGGCAATCATCTCCCCCCGCTGCCTCCTCCTTTTGTTAGGGATAGGCGGCTGCCAAACTATATCCAGGTAGGTCGTACGGGGGATAACAGGGAGGGGGCCCGTAACTAGAGTAGGGAGCTCTCTGAATTTAACTTTGAGCAGCAAAAGGATGTGGTAGACCTCCGCCACTTGCAGCGGGGAGAGCGACGGCGACCCTCTATCATAGCGGAGAAATACTGGTTTGCTTCTGTGACTTATTATAAGGAGTTCGATCAGTATGGCTCAAACTATGATCCGGGGCGCCCCAATCCTTTTGCTGCCTTGAGGAAGGTCAAATAGGGGTGGGAAAACTCCAGTGGACGGCCCTCGCTAGGTAATTTAATCTTGTTGTAACATATCTATGTTTGTTTTTGCATTGCCTATATGTGCAGGTGACGGAAAGGAGGAACGTCCTGAGCCGGCCTGGAAGGCCGCCGGAAGGGAGTGGTTCGAAAATGAACGACGAAGTTTCCCTAAGGCGGACTTCGTTGCTCATGAGAAGTTTGGGGAAAAAGTCATTCCGCTGTGCACCCGAGCGATAAATGGGTCGCGGAGACGTCAGCAGAGGGATGGGAACGGGAATTTCGGGACAAGTACCTAATTCCTAAGAGCTGGGGACTCAAGGCCCCTCAGCCAGAGGACACCATTGTTAACCCGCCGCTCGGGTACTTTGGGGCCTATACCAGGAATTTCGAATTGGGACTGAGGCTGCCAATAGATCCGACGGTAATGTCCGTGCTTGCGCACTTCAACATAACTATTGCGCAGCTGATGCCCCTTTCCTTCCGGGCTCTGCTGTCTGTCTTCTAGGTCTGCCGGTATCTGAGGATGGCCCTATCTCTGGACGTCATCCGGGAGATGATGGGGGTGAAGAGGAACAGCTCCATGAGGGGTTGGTACATCATCTATTCCATCGGGGGGCATTGCTTCGCCGTCCTGGACAAGAGTGGGCTGAAGGATTGGGTGGGGAAATAGGTGTGGGTGGCCCCATCGAAAAAGGCAAGGATGTTGTTCCCCCGCCTCTTTTCCCATCCTAAAGGTAGGATGGAGCATCTCCGCCCTCGTGACCTTACGGCGGCGGAGCGGAGGACGGTGAAGTACTTCCGCGCGGGTCGCGGTGGGGGACCTAAGTATTGGTTTCCCAGAAAAGACTACATCCTGGGTGAACATGCCGCCCTAGCCTTCGTAGGCTTATGCGGGCGGTGGTATGTCAAGGAGAAGGGTAATGACTGATAAAGAGTCGAGGGTGTTTGCCCTTACATTCTTTACGCATTTTCTATTACATTCTTTATGCTCTGTTCAGAATTGAACATGGACGAGCTGAGGGCTCCAGCGGAGGTTGCCGAGATCGTGAAAGAGGTGACCGCGGCGGAGAAGGCCGGTGAGGGTGGTAAGGTAGCTACAGCTACCCAAGGGAAAACAGCTCTAGCTAGGGGGCATGTTGCTCTAAGGAGGGGTGGACGGGGTACGAGGGACTCCGTCCGTGGGAGTGGAACCAACTTTCCCTCCGCCGGCATTGTTATTAGGAAGCCCACGGCTGTAAGGGCACCCTCAAGGAGAGGTGGGCTGACGGTGACCATAACTGGTCGTCATCACGAGAAGAAAAGGAATGAAAAAGAGCCTACGCCGCCACGACCGGCGAAGGTTCCGAGGCTGACTATGGCAGACTGGGAATTGGCCGTCAAGTCTCTGGAGGGTGAGTTAGGGGGAAGTAGTTCTAGTGCTGTCGTCCCACCAGAGGAGTTTGAAGAGGTGGGGGTACCATCAACCGTTTCAGAGGGTGATGGTACCGCTGCGGTGGAGAAGGTCCCAGTTAGTGGGGCCTCAGCCATGGTGGAGGACGCCCATCCAACTGTGGGCGGCAGCGAGGGTGCCCCAACTGAGGAAGGGGTGACCACGGATGATCTATTCCTGGCGTCTCAGACCAGAGAAGCTGGGAAGGCTGGTGTTGTCCCAGCATCTCCGGTAGCGGATGGTGGGTTCGCCAGTGTAGTCAATCTGACATTGGTCGAGCCAAAGTATGGTGGCCACTGACAACGTCCCAGAGGAGTCAATGAGCCAAAGTATGGTGGCCACTGACAAGGGAAAGGAGAAAGAAGAGGCATCGGCTCCTCCGTTAGGCACGGAAGCCTTTCAGAGCTTCCTCGCTGAAGTAGAAGAGAGGAAACGCCTCCGCCGTTCAGAAAAGGCGGCGACCTTAGAAGCCAACGACGCATAAATGCGTCGTCATCAAGAAAAGGTACGCCTTGCAGACCCTGTAACGGTATGTTCATGGGGTGGGAGCATTTTTATTCTTTTATTGTTAAATAATAACAGAGTGCTTATCTGTGTTATTTTGCTTGTGCCAGGGATATACAGAGACCAGTGGGTCTCGTGAAGTGAGGATACCTGACGGCTTCATTGCCTATCGGAGCGTTGGGGTACCCCACCGCAGAGCCGGAGGTACTCTATCCCTGGACTCCGACAGGCGGTTGGGGTCCTTGAGATTTACCCTACCCCCAAACGTGTGCAACCCGGGCGGTTGGGGGTACAGAGCCAAAGGATGCCGGCAGAGCTACTCTCCGATACGCACCGGGATCCCCGTCGTGCTCCCATCGGGGCCAGAAGCAGATGCTGACACCTCCAAGCCCCCAGAGCAACCTCAGTGACAATTCTTCCAACTCCGAGCTGGCGGCCTCTTTGCTTTAGTGAAAACGTTTTCTGTCTGCCATCGCATCTAAAGCATGTTGGTCTCTTAGGCTTGCCAACATTGATGCATGGCAGATCAGCTGAGTACCGCAATTCTATGTTGCGATTATTGACAAGGTACTCCAAAGGCGTTTTCTCATCTTATTAGTTGGCAGCCTCTTGTTTTTCGACTAGTGTAATTATTGTATAGACTAGGCTACTTGTAACTATTGTTGTAGTGTTTTGTAATAGTTGCTATAATGCGAGCCATGTGATTGGATTGTAAAATGCCGCCGGTCATTAACGGCATCAATTGAATATAATACAAGATATTTTTTTACTATACCGTTGCAACCTATTTTGCTTATTTCAATTCTGCAAACTTTGTTGGTTTTTTTTTATTTTTTTATTATTATTATTTTTTTTAACGCGCCTCCGCTGGGTTTTATCTCTGGGAGCTCTCATCTTATTAGTGATAGCAGTTGTTCAGAACACTTGCCTCTGCTGGGCAGCTGCTCTGTCAGCTCTTATCGAATTTAGAGATAGCAACTTCACAGAATCTTATCCTTTGGATAGCGGTGTTGTGAGCTCTTATCGTTTTGTTTGAGATAGCAGCTTCACAGACCCTTATCCTTTGGACAGCGGTGCTGTGAGCTCTTATCATTCATTAGATAGCAGATACATAGAGCTCTTGCCCTCTTCGTGGCAGCAGCTCTATGAATTCTTATCTTTGATGAGATAGCAGATGCTTAGAGCTCTTGCCCTCTTTCTGGCAGCAGCTCTATGAACTCTTATCTTTGATGAGATAGCAGATGCATAGAGCTCTTGCCCTCTTCGTGGAAAAAGCTCTATGAACTCTTATCTTTTATGAGATAGCAGATGCATAGAGCTCTTGCTCTCTTCGTGGCAACAGCTCTATGAACTCTTATCTTTTATGAGATAGCAGATGCATAGAGCTCTTGCCCTCTTTGTGGCAACAGCTCTATGAACTCTTATCTTTTTTTCTTTTTTTTTTTATGGTAAAATAAATAATCACAAGTAAATTGCAAACACAAACTCAAAGCTCTATCTTTTATTTATTATGAGCAATCAGGGCGGTGGCCTTCGTCTTAGCTACAAATTGTAACTAACCCTGACGGCTTATGTTTACAAATTTAGACCTTTAAGATGGCAGTGGTCTTCACCTTAGCATTTTTTGCTAACCATCATAGTCTAGTACATATGCAAAAAAGTAGAAAGGCTATAAAGATACATTTAGTGTTATACATAGTATTTTTTTAGGGCTTTTGCATTCCACGTGTTCTTTAATTCTTTGCCATCCATATCTGCCAGCTTATAAGCTCCGGGACTATTGTCTTCGTGATGCGATATGGGCCTTCCCAGTTGGCTGACAACTTACCCTCTCTGTTCTGCTTGCCAGTGGCGTCAGTTTGTTGTAATACCAAGTCCCCAACATCCATCGGACGATGCTGGACTTTTTTGTTATAGGCAGGGCGGATTTGATCTTTGTAGGAGGTCTGCCGGAGCTCTGCTATGACTCTTACCTCCTCCAGGAGGTCAAGATCTTCACGGAGGAGGACATCATTAGCTTCTGGATTGTAAGTTTGCACCCGAAAGGAGGGAAGACCTACTTCAACTAGGAGGACGACCTCATGCCTGTAAGTAAGACGGAAAGGGGTATCTCCAGTAGCCTCCTTTTCCGTCGTCATGTTGGCCCACAAGACCTCTGGAACCAGGTCAGCCCATTTGCCCTTAAGGTCGTCAAGCTTCTTCTTGAGTGCATTTAATATTTGTTTGTTTGCGGCCTCCGCCTGACCATTACTTTGAGGATGGGAGACTGAAGAATATGCCATCTTTATTTTAAATGGCTCTAAGAACGCCTGAAGAGGTTTGCAGTCAAACTGAGTGCCATGATCAAATACCATGGCTAGTGGCAAGCCAAACCTTGTTATCACTTGCTCCCAGATGAATTTTTTCACTTGAGCTGTCGTGATGCTGGCGGTTGGGATGGCTTCTATCCACTTGGTGAAATAGTCAATTGCTACTATCAAGAAATTCCGCCCCCCCCCCCCCTTGCCTGTGGTGAATGGCCCCAAGATGTCCATACCCCACTGAGCAAAGGGAATGGGGTTAAGGATAGGCTGTAAGTCATTGGGTGGTGCATTAATCATGGGTGCAAATTTTTGACATTTGTCACATTTTTCACATACTCCTGTGAGTCTTGCATCATATTAGGCCAGTAATAACCGGCGCGTATGGCCTTCAAGGCCAAAGCTTTACCCCCAATGTGGTTGCCACATATGCCCTCATGGATTTCCTCCATAATCTTGATGGATTCATACTTAGATACACACCGGAGCAGAGGTCTATGAAAAGATTTCTTGTAGAGGACTCCCTGGAAGATGCAATACTTAGGGGCCTGTCGTCGTACTTTGGCGGCCTCTGCCTTCTCTGTTGGCTCGACGCCATTCTCCTTGAAACTTTTCACATCATCATACCATTCCTTGTCTGAGACTTGGGTATTGGCAATTGATCTTGCCGCTATGGCCCGAGTCTGCCGGACCTCGATCATGACATTTCCTCCCAAATTGGAGATAGGGGAGCTAGCCAATTTGGACAAGGCATCTGCATGTGTATTTTCAGCCCTGGGGACTAAATGAATATCCAAGGCTGTCAACTGAGATTCCAACTGTTTGAGCTCGTCCCGATACTGAATGATGGTAGATTGGTAGGTTCTTTAGCTTCTGACAACCCATCCATCTGATTTGCCACGAGTTGGGAGTCTGTGATTAGCTTTACATTTTCCGCCCCAACCGTTATGTACAAATGTATGTCGGCGATAACAGCTTCATACTCGGCCTCGTTATTTGTAGCTTTAAATTCGAAACGGAGGGCGTATCTATGATGAGTACCGTCAGGGCTCGTAATCATGACGCCGGCCCCTGATCCTGTCTGGCACAAAGAGCCATCTGTTTCAACTGTCCATTGTGGTAGACCTGGTAGTGTTGTTTCGGATGTGAAATTGGCTTCACAAATGAAATCTGCCAGGGCTTGAGCTTTTATGGCGGTTCGAGGCTTGAACTTGAATTCGTACTCTGATAGTTCAATTGTCCAGTTCATCATTCTGTTGGAAGCCTTCCACTTATGGAAAGTTTTTTCCAAAGGTTGATTTGTGAGGATGACAACCGGGTGGGCGTCAAAGTAAGGGCGGAGTTTTCGTGCCGCCACCATTATGGCCAAAGCCAGCTTTTCAATGGATGGGTAGCATGTCTCCGCCCCAGTCAACACATGACTTACAAAGTAGACCGACAGTTGTTGTTTTTCTCTTTCAACCAGTAAGGCTGCTGCCACCGTAGTGTCAGAAGCTGATATGTATAGCTGTAGGGTTTCCCCTACCTTTGGTCACGTCATTGTTGGTAATTGTTGCAAATGTTCTTTGACGTGCCGGAATGTCGTGCTTTGCTCTTCACCCCATTCAAATTTTTTGTTTGCTCTCAGAACTTTGAAGAATGGGAGAGCCTGCGCCGCGGATTTTGCTATAAACCGTGTCAGGGATGCCATCCTTCCTGTTAGTTTTTGGACATCTTTTATCCTTTTACGCTCCGGCATCTCACATACTGCCCTGACTTTGTCAAGATTAGCATCAATTCCCCTTTCAGAAACCATGAATCCTAGAAATTTTCCTGACTTAACCCCAAACACACACTTTTTAGGGTTAAGTTTCATTTGGTAATAACGGAGGGTTTGGAATGTTTCTTTCACATCTTCCAGGTGATCGATTTCTGTTTTGCTTTTAACAATAGTATCATCTACATAAACTTCAACATTACGACCTTTTTGCTTGTCAAAAACCTTGCCGACCAATTTCTGATAGGTAGCTCCGGCATTCTTCAGACCAAAAGGCATGGCCTTGTAATTGTAAACTCCGACGTCCGTAATGAATGTTGTTTTGGGTCTGTCAGAGTCACACAGACTTATCTGATGGTACCTAGAAAAAGCATCCATGAAACTTAGTAAAGCATGGTTGGCAGTAGAGTCTACCAATTATTCTATGTGTGGAAGTGGATAACAATCTTTTGGGCAATGGCGGTCGAGGTCTGTGAAGTCAACACAAATCCGCCATTGTCCATTAGCTTTTTTAACCATTACTACATTAGCAAGCCACTCAGGATAGTCACAAGGCTCAATGAACCCCGGTGATATAAGTTTGTTTATTTCAGACTTAATTGCATCATTCTTTTCAGCAGAGAAGGCTCGCTTCTTCTGCTTTACAGGACTAGTTCCATATATTACATTAAGTCTATGTTCTATAATACTAGGATGGATGCCAGGCATCTCATCCGTAGAAAAAGCAAATACATCAGAATTTTCTTGTAATAGACTAACTAGGTTGACCTTCAGCTCAGATGAGAGGTTCTTCCCAATCTTCACTGTCCTGGTGACATCATCATCTGCCAGCTGAACATCCTCTGTTTCCTCCTCAGGCTTGGGCTTCTCCTCAGACCCAGATTGCAGCAGATCCTCCAGTGGTATAGGATCCACCGGAGTTTCTTTCTTCCTCTTCTTATCTGCGATGGGTGGGGGCGGTAGGGGCTTCATAGCTGCCACATAGCAAGACCTGGCTTCTTCTTGGTTGCCCCTGATCTTCGCAGGCTTTCCGTCATCCTCCACATATAGCATAGTTTGGTGGTAGGTTGACGGAATAGCCTTGATGTCGCCAATCAATGGCCGGCCCCATTATAGCATTATAGGCCGCTGGCACATTCATTACTAGGAAGTCCACCATGACTCTCTTAACTTGGCGCCCCTCTCCCAGTTGGACCGGCAGCTTGATGATGCCGTCTGGTGTCACCCTTGCTCCTGTGAAGCCGCTGATAGAATAGTGGACAGGCTTCAGGTGCTGTAACTTCAGGCCCATTTTGTCGAAGGCCTCTCGGTACAAAATGTTAGCAGAGGATCCACCGTCAACCAGAATGCGGTGGACTAAACAGTTGGAGATGGTGAAGGAGAGGACCAGAGGGTCATCATGAGGATAGATTACCCTTTGCCCTTCCAGTTTCCTCCGCCACCCCGTGGCTTTTTGTACGTCGCCTCAGCTTTTCTTTTGTATTTGGTGAAGTAACCTCTGCGCACCTGATCTTCTATGTCATCTTTCAGGTGCTGGCAGTCTTCCGTCATGTGGCCGTAGTCCTCATGGAACTCACACCATTTGCTTTTATCCCTGTTTAGGGAATGCATTTTTCTTGGCCTCCGCCAGGTGACTTCATTCTTATGCAACTCATATATCTTAGCCCTAGGAACAGTCAGCTCGGTATAGATGTCATACCGTTCCGTCCTAGGCCTCTTCTCAGCTACGGCGACCTCCTTCTTCGCGGAGGACCGCCCATAGTAATCCTTGCTGTCGGTAGGGAGTTCTCTTTTGAACTCTTTCTTCCCAAATTTTTCTTCCTCGGAGCTGCCAGCATATGCAGCTCCGCTACCCATCTTGCTGAACTCTTCAGCTCTAATGTACTCATTTGTTTTGCTCAATACCTCCGCCAAAGTCCTATAATTCTTCCGGCCCAGGTACTATCGGAATAGTCCATCCCTCAGTCTTGTCATTAAAGCTAGGACAGCAACCTCCTGCTGCATGTCAAGAATGGTAACTGCCTCAGCGTTGAAGCGTGTAATGAAAGCTCGGAGATTTTCATTCTCCTTTTGTTTTATCCCCAAAAGTTCTCCTGTCATTCTTTCCCTTCTCTTGTTGCTCACGAAGTGACCCAAGAATCTAAGGGAGAGCTCTTCCCAATTAGCCACAAAAGACGCCGGTATCGACTTGAAACAGCTCTAAGCAACCCCAGTCAAGGTCAGCTAAAACGCTTTACACCATGCTGACTCTATTGTCGTGTAGAGCTGCATGTTCCCTTCATAGGCACAAATGTGGTTTGCCGGATGTGAGGTGCCGTCGTAACGGCGCATGGCCATCTTGATCCGGGGCATATCCTCATCCAGGATATGCTGAAAGAAGGGAGAGCCTTGTGGAGTGATCCTTCCAGCGCGGTGGGCCGGAGCTGTGGACCCTCCGGGAGCTCCCCCAGCAGTGCGCTGCCAGACATTGTTGGGATGCTGCTGGGGTGTGAAGACAGTCTGAAATTGCACAGCATTCTGCTGGGCTGCCGTGGGACCTGAGGGGGGTCTTCCAGTATGACAGGGTTAGACTCAGCGTCCTCCTCCTCTATTTCTTCATCCTCTTCTTCCCGATCCTCGTTGGCTGAGGTCAGGGGCTGCATATTTCTTATTGGGAAATGCGGGGCGGCAGCCTCGACATTACCCCCCGTAGTAACTTTCTGCTGGGATTCTGGCTGGGTAATAGGGGTGGTTGTTGCCAGCGCTGATAGGATGGCAGCTGCATTGGTCAGTTGCTCAGGGGTAAATTGTTGCTGGATTGCCTCCAGGAAGGATGTTTTGGAGGGCTTTGAAGACTCTCCCTAGGCGACAGATTTTTTCTTGAGCTTGGGATTTGTTTTGGTTTTCTCGCTGTTAGTATGGACAGAAAAAGAGGTTTGTTTTTTAGTGGAGTTGGGTGGTTCTTGTGGAGGAAGTTGCGGGGAGGGCTGTTTTTGTGGTGGTTGTTGATCCATTGTCGAAGCTTTAGGACGGTTGTTTTCGTATGATTTTAGATTTTAGGACAAGCTTTTGTTGTAAGTTCCCCATAGATGGCGCCAATTGTTCCGTCCTAATTTAGCTTGGTCGAAGGAGCGCCTCTTCATGATGGTGCTCGTGGTGGTTCCTGCGCACAAGGAACAACGGTGAGCTAACCCCGGGGTTGTTTTCGGGGAAAGACCCTCCGATGCTTAAGTCAACAAGGGGATTCAATCCAAAGAAAGAGAGAGAGAGAGAGAAGAGTATATGAGAAGTTGAATGTACCTTAAATGAGGTTCATCCTCCTCTGTTTATAGAGGAGGATTTTGGTAGATGTCGGCACCTTGGGGTACACGTGTCACCCTGTGGTTGGCTGGTGCCAACCTGAGAATCTTAGTTAGTTATTATGCTTAGTGGTGGCCTAGATGGTCGCCACGTGTACGTATCTCCTTAATTAGTTAGTTAGTTTGTTACGATGTGGGCCCAGGTGCTCAAGTGGTGCCTTGAGTGGCCCCACGTGGAAGTTGGGACCAGACCTTCGCCGTCCCTGGGTGCGTTTGCACTCTCCCCATACTGACGGAGGGTCCAGACTTTCCTGGCCTTGGGACGCCGTCATGAGATATGGCGGCCTCTCTTTACTCCGGCGTCTTGGAGATGCTTCGAATGAGTATCGTCGTACCAGTATGCTGGTACGCCCCCATACAAGTACTCTTATTTTGGGGGATAAGAGCATGTAGTAGTTGATCCTTACTTATTTTATTTGTTATTTGTTATTTTTTTTTAATTATTTCTAACTTTCCTTACCTAACTTTTTTAGATAGCTTATGGTCAATAATAGATGTATAATTGTATACTAACTTAGGTATTTTTGTAATCCCCCATATTTTTTAAAAATATTTTATAAATGAATCTAAATTTATTTATAAAATTAAGTTGCATTTATCAAGAATTTATTTTAGAAATTCGGTGAAATTTAAAGTTAATTTTGGGTTAGTAAACGATTTCAGTAAAAAAAAAAAACGATTTTATATACTCTTATTATATTCATATTTAATATTTAATTCATGCCCATAAAAATATTCCAATATATTTTTACTCTTCATTTGGACAACAACAAGTTATAACATTGTACCCTTTCAAATTAAATGGTCCAAAGTAAACCCATCTCTCACCTCACTTCCTATAAATACACCATGCCCCCCCTAAAATTTGGACACTCAAATCCTACTCAACTCATTTGGTCAAAGGTTAGTTTTCTTTTCTTTCTCTTTCCTTTTTTTCCTTTCTTTTTCTTTCGTTCCTTTCCCCTTCTCCTTGCTGCGTGGTTGCTTGCAGCATGGTTGCTGCCACAGTGCTCCTCCGGCGAGCTGCCCCGGCCGTTGCCCACCGCCGCTAGGCCGCCGCCAGCACCGGCCTCTTGCTTTCCCCTCTTTCCTTGTTGGTTTGTTTGGTTTACAAATTGTTTAAATTGGTTTTGAGTTTGATTATTTGTTTTAGATTGTTGAAACTTGATTAGTTTATGATAATATTATGTTTAGATGATTTTATTTCATAATATAAACATTATAAGTAAAAGTTTATTTTCAGAATTTAACAAATTAAAAGTTAGGGTTTCTGATTTTTTTTTTTAAAATCACAAATTGGGGTTTTTATGAACAATTGATTTGGGGATTTTGTTCCTATGATGTTTCTAAGCAAAAATTAAGCACTAATATGTGATTTTGTTGAAGTTTTAATGGGTTTTTCATGGATATATAATGCTGAAATTTACTTGGAGTATGAGTATTAATTGTGTATTATTTTCCTAGGAGGTGATTTCGTCTTAGGAGAATTTTAAGTGAGTAAAAGTGGCACAAAGGATCGTTTATACGAGGTACGTACATGTCTACTTCGTTATAAGTAGTATCATGTTTAGGTACCAAAGGAAAAAAAAAACTCAGTTTCTTGTTTAGGGAACCCTTGAATGGAAATTTTTGGTATTCATTTGTTATATTCATGTGCTTATGTTATAAGACTTATATTTGATGAATTGATCATGTTGCTATGGAGCTTCACTCTAAGTATATGGTGGATTAGTTATATCGATTAGTCATTATAAGACTAATCAAAGAATCGAAATGGGTTGTGTTAGTTCAATGTATACTCAAGAAGGGGGGGTTGAATTGAGTATATGTGTTTTTTCAATCGTTTTCAAGTTTTGTTTGTGCTTTTGTGAGAACAACGAGAGAACAGTAAGCAAAGAGTAAGGACACAAAGATTTAACGAGGTTCGGCTTCTAAACAAGCCTACGTCCTCCACTCTCTCACCAATATTATTAATCAACTCAGAATAATAACAAGGTTACACACTCAATCAAGTGCTACAACTATGTAACACTTAATTCCCCAACTGTTAACTCTAACAGTTCACTCAGTGTTCATAGAACACTCCCCAACCACTTCCCTCTAAGTGGTTCAAATGTTACAAACTTAAATCTCCGTAAGTTTTTCTCTTAAAGATGGATATGGAGATAGTTTTGGACTAAGGATAGACTCTCAGAAAGTATTACTTGGTTTTCTTTGGAGAGCAAAAGTCTTCTAAGGTTTCTTGCAAAGATTGTTTATATAGACAAGAAAAACCGTGCCCTAGAAGTGTGTTTGGAGACTTGCCTAAATTGTGCAAACCACTTCAGCTGACACAAGTGCAGTGCTCTTGCTTCAGACTTTGTCACTTTCCACTATGGGAAGAGAGATGTACACTAAAGTCCAAACAAAGGACATTGCATTTAATGGGCTGATTTTGCAAATCAATTTGGCAGATTTCCAAAGTACAAGTGATCCAGATTTTTTCAAATAATTTTCAAAATGATTTTTTGAGCTCGAAAATCTTTACGGATCACGTGCGTAATACTGAGGTCTGTTCCCACAGTGGTCTCAGTACTACTAAGTTTACGTCTGGTAAAGGGAACTGTTCCAAGCTTGTTCTGTGCCTGTTCTTAGCTTGTTCTTGGGCTGTTCTCTTTACTGGATGTAAACTTAAGGTCTTTTTGCTCTTTACTTAAAAACAATAAGAATACTTTCTTAAGCCTATTTTACATGAAGATCCTAGAAGTATAAAAATAAAAGGCTCCAAGCTCTTGGTTTCTGATCTTCAAGTATCTCAAGGCCTTCATGATTGCCTTGATGGATCCTCACTTGATTTAACCTGTTCATATACAATTATTTATAGACATCAAGTATAGAGGACTGGTTTGTCATCATTCAAATCAAACATGGTTCAACAATTTCCCCCTATTTGATGATGACAAAACATGAAGTTCCCCCTGAGAACAGTATCCAGTTATTTCAAAATAAAATAACTGTTCAGAGGAACTGGTCTTGCACTGTGCCTGTAGTCAGATTCATAATCTCAGAGAATAAAAAATATACAGCAGACTGAAGCACAATTAGACTGATAACAATGATCAGTCACTCATCACATTACTCAATTTATTATTGAGTTTCAGCATTAAACCTGTAACCTGCAAGACTTATCAATTATCAATTGTAGCAAGAGAAATTTCAATTTCACTTGGAAGAATTTTCTTCCAGTTGGGACGGGTAGGAGCACTTGATCTGAATTCAAGATACTCCTAGGCAAAAAGCTGGGCCATCTCTTAACAAGGTCTGAACCTTGTCCAGGTTGCTACAATTGATACTAGGAACTTCACCTGTCCTATTCCCCCTTTTGGCATCATCAAATGACAAAAACAATCATAGCACAAAATTAGGAGAAGGCAACAAGTAAAGTCAAATACAAGCATAATATTAACACAACATTCTAGAGATGTTGTCCCACATGTGAGTACCTGCAACTCACAATCCCAAACTGTTCAAGTGCACACAGAAGTTAATAAAATATACAGACCATGACCATTCTGCAAAGAAATCGTTTAGCAGAAATGGTCAGAAAGTAAAGGTAGCAATTGTTCAGAGAAACCAGAGTAATTGTTCAGAAAAACCAGAGAAAAGAAAGTTTGAGATCAATGTTAGTAGGGAAGGGGGTAGGCTAAGAAGAAGTGGAGTTAGCATCATCATCAGAATCCTCAGTGGAATCCTCATCCTCTTTTTCTTCACTCTGCTCCTGCTGCTTCTTCCTGACTTGGGCTATGATGGGAACTGGTCTCTTGGTGGTCTTGGGCTTGAAGGTGGAAGAGGAGGCAAGCTTTTCTTCATGGGAGTCCAGTCGTGCTGTTATGTTCTTTATAGAGCCATCCAGAGAAGTGCACAGAGCATTGACACTAGCCATCATCTGTTGCAGTAATTCCCCATGTGTCTGCACCTGTTTGGACAGTGATCCAGTAGCTTCCTCAGACCTGGAACTGCTTGTCCTTCTGGCCCCTGTGACCCTGTCTTCATCCCTCATTTTGAGCATGCCTCCCTCAAAGGTCATCCCCTTCTGACCTAGAATCTGGTTGGTGAGGACAGACATTTTCTTGACCTCACCTTTCAGATGAACCTTTCTACTTTGGAAAACCAAAGTAAGCCAGGCTCCATATGGTAGAGAGTGGTTGGACCTTTCCAAAATGCTAACCATGTGAGCTAGCATCAGACCAGGGAGACTCAACTTAATTTTCTCATATAGACAATAAATAATCACTGCATCCATCTTCCTAACATCCATTCTGCCCTGAGCCCTGGGGAGTACTATCTTAGAGGCAACTGTATGGAACAGCCTCATTACTGGTTCCCTTAATTGGCCAATAACATAGCCAGCACCATCAGTTGGAGAACCAGTAAAGAGAGTGGTCTGTATGTGTTCTGTACTGACCTCAGGAATAGTTGGCCAGTTGTCCTTGGAATAATCACAGAATCCACCCCTTGGTACACCCGGTACCTCCCCTAGACTCTTCTTTGAAAGAGTGATGTCGATCCCCTCGACCTCACTCCAGACCTTCCCCTTCTCTAACTTCCCCAATTTAGAGTAAAATTCTTCAACACAGGTTTCAAAAACATCAAGCCTCTTATCAAATAGCCCTTCCCAACCCTGGAACTCTATGGCCTCTTTAAATTCTTCTAAAAATGGTTGACTCATCCAAGACATGGGACATAAAAAACCAAATAAGACACCCCTACCACTCAGTTCATACAATGGTTCAGAAGTGGTCTTACCTTTCTTCTTGGCAGGAGTCTTGTCAGAGGTAGAGGCAGCTTTCCTTTTCTTTTCTGCTGGGAGCTTGGTTGCAGGCTTGGGACTTTATGAGGCTTTATCCTTCCTGGCAACACTTTTCACCCTTTTCTTCTTTTCATCCTTCTTCTCTTCAGGGACCAATTCAGCAGGTTCCTTCTTGATTTCTTCCTTACAGACCCTTGTCCTCAAGGGCCTGGTTCTTTTTCCTTGTTCCTTTTCACCTTGTACAACACCGGTGATCTCGACATCCATATCCTGAACATTGGTGTCATCATCCTTCTTTTCCATTTCTTCCTTTTCAACTTCCTTCTCTTCAGAGCTTGGCACTGGTTTCTGTGTGGTCTGTGGTGATGACGTGGGTGACTTTTCTGATGGTGGAGAGGGTAATGGGGTTGTTTCTTTTTGTGGTGGAGAGGATGGTGGAGTTGTGAATTTCATTGGTGACTGTGGGGGAGGAGTTTTGGCTTTTGTGGGAGATGGTGGTTTTAGTGGAGGAGAAGATTTTGTAGGCTGTGACGAGTGTTGTTTGGGTGATGGAGAGGGTGATTTCTTAGATGGTGATGGTGTTTTCTGAGGTTGAGGTGGTGGTGATGATTTAGGGCTTGGTGGGGGAGTAGATTTCTCATCGGGCTTGCATGTGCCTTTAGACTCAGCAACTGTTTCTGTTGTGGTTTGATCCTTGATTTTTTCTTCCTTTTCTTCTGTGTGGTGGTGTTCAGCAACCACTACATTTTCTGATTGTATCTCAGCCTTAGAGGGTGTGAAATTTGGAGATTGGCTTAACCCACGACTTTTCTTCCTTGCAGCTTTGCTTTTCTTTCTTCCCATTTTGATTAGATTTGCAGAGTTGATGAAGGAGAGAGAAAGAAACCGAATTTGAATTCTTAAAGAGGATTTTGATGATGGTGCTTAGGGTTTGAGAGAAAGGATTACTTTGAGAGAGAAAGAGACAGTTAGAGAGAAATCAATGTGATAAAATGAATTAAAATGGAGAAAACCGGCAGTTATTCGAACAGATAAAGTAGAAGTAACTTCTACACTGTTCACAACGGTCATGTGTTAGAACACTTAACTCCTCAATTTCAAAATCGAGAATTCAGCAGTAACAGATATAACCGATGCAGGGAACTGGTCTTACGATGGTCTGACGCTGATCTGTATAAATTAAAAACTTTAATGCAACTTACAATTAGGCAACTTAGAGATACCACACATTGGAACAGCATCAGCATAAGAATTTTGAGACCACTTGCATCAATGACATTAAGAGTTAACTAGCCCTGCTTATTTACACTAATGATCAAAAAGTCAAACATAGCCAAAAAGAGAAAGATAAGTCCTAAGGAACTAGGATCTAATCCTTACCATACCAAGTAATGTGCGGAGTTTGACAAACACTTCCCTGTTCAGGGGTTTAGTGAAAATATCAGCCAATTGTTCTTCAGATCTGCAAAATTCAAGATTCACATTTCCTTTTTCAACATTGTCTCTAAGAAAATGATGTCTGATTTCAATATGTTTGGTTTTAGAGTGCTGGACAGGATTTTTTGAAATGTTTATAGCACTGGTGTTATCACACAATATGGGAACACTTCCGGAACAGACCCCAAAATCCTTAAGTTGTGTCTTTATCCAAAGCAATTGAGCACAGCACAAAGCAGCAGCTATGTACTCTGATTCAGCTGTGGATAGAGCCACTGAATTTTGTTTCTTAGATCCCCATGAAATGAGACAAGAACCTAAGAAGTGAGCCATTCCTGAAGTGCTATTCCTGTCCACACTAAAACCAGCATAATCAGCATCAGTGTATCCTAAAAGATCAAAATTGCTTCCCTTTGGATACCATAAGCACATGTCCTCAGTACCACTTAGGTACCTAAAAATTCTCTTAACAGCTTTTAGATGAGACTCTTTTGGGTTGCTTTGAAATCTTGCACACAACCCAACTGAGAACACTATGACTGGTCTACTAGCTGTTAAGTAGAGAAGTGAGCCAATCATACCTCTGTATAGCTTATCCTCAACACCCTTTCCTTTCTCATATAGGCTCAGTTTAGAAGAGGTAGGAATAGGTGTGTCATAGGACTTGCTATCTTGCAGACCATATCTCTTGAGCAGCTGCTTGAGATACTTCTGTTGATGGATCATGATTCCATCATTCACTTGCTTGATTTGAAGCCCTAGGAAGAAACCAAGTTCTCCCATCATGCTCATCTCAAATTCACTTTTCATTAGGTCTGAAAACTCATCACACAAAACAGAATTAGTAGCCCCAAACAAAATATCATCAACATATACCTGGACCACTAACAGATCTGTTCCCCTTTTCTTTAAGAATAGAGTTTTGTCCACTGAACCTCTCTCATAATGATTTTCAATAAGAAAGCTAGAGAGTCTCTCATACCAAGCACGAGGGGCTTGTTTGAGGCCATAAAGAGCTTTGTCTAACTTGTAGACATGATATGGACAAACTCTATCCTCAAAGCCAGGGGGCTGTTCCACATACACATCTTCTTTCAAATAACCATTTAGAAAAGCAGTTTTAACATCCATTTGAAAGAGTTTAAAGTTCATGTGGGCAGCAAATGCAATCAAAATTCTTATTGCCTCAAGTCTGGCTACTGGAGCAAAGGTTTCATCATAGTCTATTCCCTCTTGTTGGTTAAACCCTTGAACCACTAGCCTGGCCTTGTTTCTGACTATAGTACCTGAGTCATCCATTTTGTTTCTGAAGACCCATTTGGTTCCAATAACAGACATCTCATTGGTTCTTGGTTCAAAATGCCAAACCTGATTTCTTTCAAACTGGTTCAACTCATCTTGCATGGCCAAGATCCAATCAGGATTAGTTAGAGCAATTTTATAGTCAGTTGGTTCTATGTGAGATAAGAAGGAGAAGTAAGCACAGAAGTTCTTCCAAACAGAATTTCTAGTTTGGACTCCTTTTGATAAATCACTAATGATTTGATCAGAAGGATGAGAGCTTCTTTGCTTAAACATACTCTTTCTTACAATATTTAAGTCACCTAAGTTAGAACCAATGTCTGTACTGGTTCCCCCTATTTCATTTTCATTTTGAGAGGGTGGACCAGTTTCTTCAGTGTTCTCTCCCACTTCATCTTCAGATGGATGGGCAGGAGAGTCATTAAGTTCAACAACCTGTTTAGCATTTCCCTCTGCTGCACCAGACTCATTGTTGTTTTCAGGAGGAGTTTGAGGGTCTGGTTCAGCAGTGTTCTCTGGTTCAGCTCCAGTGAAATTTGTCATTCCAATATTAAAGCCTTCATCATCATCTACCTGCACAGGCTTGTTGAACATGTTAGTTTCATCAAACAATACATGGATACTCTCTTCAACACACAAGGTTCTTTTGTTGAAAACTTTATATGCCTTGCTATGAGGAGAATACCCTATAAAAACAGCTTCATCACTCCTGGGGTCGAACTTGTCCAAACTGGTCTTACCATTGTTGTGTACAAAACACTTACAACCAAATATCCTTAAGTGTTCAATGTTTGGTTTTCGACCCCTTAGAAGTTCATAAGGAGTTTTTCTTAGTATTGGTCTTAGCATAACCCTATTGAGTATGTAGCAGGATGTACTCACAGCATCAGCCCAAAATTTCTTGGACAGACCACTCTCTAAAAGCATGGTTCTAGCCATTTCTTCTAGAGTGCGATTCTTTCTTTCAACAACTCCATTTTGTTGTGGAGTTCTGGGGGCTGAGAAGTTGTGAGAAACACCATGCTCCATACAATAGGTTATGAAGCTAGCATTATCAAATTCTGACCCATGATCAGATCTGATGGATGCTAACTGATGATTGATCTTGTTCTGGACTTGTTTCACTAGTATTTCAAATTCATCAAAAGTTTCATCTTTGTATTTCAAGAATATGGTCCAAGTGAAACGAGAGTAATCATCAACTAAGACAAATACATAACTAAAGCCATTTCTACTTTGTACACGCATAGGTCCACATAAATCCATGTGTACAAGTTCAAATGGTCTAGAGGAACTAACCACTTTCTTTGGTTTAAAAGATGATCTTACATGCTTGCACTTTGCACACTCTTGGCAGAGCTGGTCTGCCACATATTTGATGTTAGGTAAACCTAATACCAATTCTTGTGTTCTCAACTTGTTGAGCAAAGTGAAGCTAACATGTCCTAATCTTTTATGCCAAAGCCATTGGTCATCCTCTACAACACTAAGGCAGAGGGCACTGTTCTATGGAAGTTGATTTAAGTATGTAATATACACATTGTTATGCCTTGTTCCTTCACAGACCAGTTCCCCTGTCTTAGATTTCACTATGTGACAAGTGTTTGATTCAAAATTCACTTTATTTCCCTTGTCACATAGTTGAGATATGCTCAAAAGGTTATGTTTCAAACCTTCTACATAGTAAACATTGTCAATTGCTTGGGAGAGTGACTTACCAACCTTACCTACTCCTTTGATAAGTCCTTTGCTATTGTCACCAAATGTCACGTGCCCTCCCTCGAATGCAGTGAGTGAAAGGAATTGTTCTTTATCCCCGGACATGTGTCTTGAGCAACCACTGTCCAAATACCAATATGGCTTTCCTCTCACTCGTACCTGCACAAGCAAACTAAAGGTTAGTTTTAGGAACCCAGACCAGCTTGGGTTCCTTGTTCTTTGAAACATTTTCAACCTTGACCTTCCTAACCCACACTTGTTGGGTGTAGTTTTTATTTTTCTTGTCATGTTTCTTTTTGGTGAAACATTTGTTAGCAACATGACCACTTTTACCACAATAGGTACAAACATGCATATCCTTGGCAAATATATACTTGCCTTTCTTGAATTCATTCAACCATGTGTTGTCTCTGCCAAGAACAGTTGTAGAACTAGATCCAGAATACCCTAAACCAAACCTTTGAGAATTTCCAGGTTGGGATGTGAGGATGTTTAGGGTTTTCGGACCATTTAACATTTTGTTCATTTGGTTCATACAATCTGTTAGCTCATTTTCCTTGTTCTCAAGCCTCTTAAGTTGAACTTCAATTTGTTTCTCGAAAGATTTTAAGTCAATTCTAGTCTTTTGAAGTTCATCTTGTAGTCTTGAGACCAGGGAGGGATCTGGTTCGTCACTGGTCTTCTTGGTGTTTTCTTGTTTTACCAAGATGAGTTTAGCCTCAAGATCACATATCTTGGCTATGCACTCATCATGTAAAACATCCAAAACCTCATCAAGGGCAGTGGGAGAACCAGTCTCTTCAGAACTCTTGAGTTCACTATGTTCCTTGTGTAAATCTTCAAGTATTTCAATTAAATGGTCATATGCAAGTATGACATCAGATTTACTCAAGGTACATGTGTCTTTTAGCAGTTCAAAGTTTGAATTATGTGTGATAAATTTCTTGAGCTCATTAAACCCCTTTTCAATTTTTTCAAAAAGTTCATCCTCTTTAGGAACTGGTTTGGAGTTTAATGTCTCAAGTTCCATTTTATGCTGATCTGCTGTTATTTCAAGTTCAGAAATTTTTTCTTTAAGTTCTTCGCAAATAAACTCAAGTTCAGCAGATCTAGCACCACATATTTCATACTCTCGAACTGTTTCTTTTAATTTCTTTTTGTTGTTCTGATAAGCAGACCCAACACTAATACATTGATCAATGGTGAATTCAAGATAGTCAAGCAGTTCATCTCTATCTAGATTATGCATTTTTGCCTTTAAATCATTAAAACATACCTGGTTGTCATCTGAAGTGCTTCCACCAGCCATGAGACAGAGAACTTCTTCTTCTTGCAAACAGTCCTCAGACTGGTCTGTGCATGTGAAAGCAGTCAGACAAAGATTTGCTTCTTCTTCATCTTCCTCATTTTCTGAATCTGAATCACCCCACACTGCAGCCAACATAGCTCTTTTGAAAGCCTTCTTCTCACTCTGGACTCCAGGATTTCCTTTGGGATTTTTCCATGTTGGACACTCCTTGATTCTGTGCCCCATTTCCCCACATTTAAAGCAACCAGCATTGGAACTGGTTTTCCTGAACTGTCCAGAACTGTTCCTTCCTTTTACAAACTTACCTTTGGACTTTGTCCTAAGGTATTTTTCAAACCTTCTGGCCATGAGACTTATATCATCTTCATCATCCTCAGATTCCTCTGCTTTGAGGACCATTTCCTTGTTTTTTGAGCTAGATTCAACCTTTGAATCTACCAACATCTCATGAGTCATCAAGGAACCAATAAGTTGTTCTAGAGATAGTGAGGACAGATCCTTTGCTTCTTGTATGGCTGTAACCTTGGGCATCCACTTCCCTGATAAGCTTCTCAACATTTTCCTCACCAACTCTTCACTTGAGAAGGTCTTTCCCAATGACTTTAGTTCATTTACAATGGTCATGAACCTTGTAAACATGTCCTTTATATTTTCATCTCTAGTCATTTCAAAGACTTCATATTTTGACATAAGCATGTCAATTTTTGACCTTCTCACCTCAGAGTTGCCTTCATATGCAAGCTCTAGTGTATCCCATATTTCCTTTGCAGAAGAACAAGCTAGAATTCGATTTACCTCACATTCTGCAATTCCTTGTTGGACAAGTGACATTGCCTTTGCATTTTTCTCCAGCTTCTTGTAGTCTTCACTTGTGTACTCTTCTTCTGTCTTTGGAACCATGAGCCCTTCCTGACTCTTCTTGTGGATGGACGTGGGTCCATTTTTGACAATCATCCAGCACTCATAATCTATCCCAATGATAAGATTTTTCATGCAATTTTTCCACCAAGAGTAGTTAGTGCCATTGAACTTGGGGAGTCTTGAACTGTTTGATTCTTGAGTAGACATCTTCTTGCTCCTCTAGGTAGTTAACCTTTTGAGAAGTTAGGCTCTGATACCAATTGTTAGTTCAATGTATACTCAAGAGGGGGGGTTGAATTGAGTATATGTGTTTTTTCAATCGTTTTCAAGTTTTGTTTGTGCTTTTGTGAGAACAACGAGAGAACAGTAAGCAAAGAGTAAGGACACAAAGATTTAACGAGGTTCGGCTTCTAAACAAGCCTACGTCCTCCACTCTCTCACCAATATTATTAATCAACTCAGAATAATAACAAGGTTACACACTCAATCAAGTGCTACAACTATGTAACACTTAATTCCCCAACTGTTAACTCTAACAGTTCACTCAGTGTTCACAGAACACTCCCCAACCACTTCCCTCTAAGTGGTTCAAATGTTACAAACTTAAATCTCCGTAAGTTTTTCTCTTAAAGATGGATATGGAGATAGTTTTGGACTAAGGATAGACTCTCAGAAAGTATTACTTGGTTTTCTTTGGAGAGCAAAAGTCTTCTAGGGTTTCTTGCAAAGATTGTTTATATAGACAAGAAAAACCGTGCCCTAGAAGTGTGTTTGGAGACTTGCCTAAATTGTGCAAACCACTTTAGCTGACACAAGTGCAGTGTTCTTGCTTCAGACTTTGTCACTTTCCACTATGGGAAGAGAGATGTACACTAAAGTCCAAACAAAGGACATTGCATTTAATGGGCTGATTTTGCAAATCAATTTGGCAGATTTCCAAAGTACAAGTGATCCAGATTTTTTCAAATAATTTTCAAAATGATTTTTTGAGCTCGAAAATCTGTACGGATCACGTGCATAATACTGAGGTCTGTTCCCACAGTGGTCTCAGTACTACTAAGTTTACGTCTGGTAAAGGGAACTGTTCCAAGCTTGTTCTGTGCCTGTTCTTAGCTTGTTCTTGGGCTGTTCTCTTTACTGGATGTAAACTTAAGGTCTTTTTGCTCTTTACTTAAAAACAATAAGAATACTTTCTTAAGCCTATTTTACATGAAGATCCTAGAAGTATAAAAATAAAAGGCTCCAAGTTCTTGGTTTCTGATCTTCAAGTATCTCAAGGCCTTCATGATTGCCTTGATGGATCCTCACTTGATTCAACCTGTTCATATACAATTATTTATAGACATCAAGTATAGAGGACTGGTTTGTCATCATTCAAATCAAACATGGTTCAACAGGTTGGTTCGAGTGGAATGAAATTATCCCTTATTCCATAAGGTTACTCATTTATCCATATAATTATATATTTACTCAATCATGACTTGTTAGTATATTGAGTAAAGGTGGTTTAAGCCAAATGGCTAGGTGGGTTGACTTTGTTCAACAAATTGGAAGTGTGGAATTATTTTAAATTAAATAAAAGGCTACATGTTATATGATCATTATCTTTCTAATGAGATTAAAAGTGGAATTGTAAGCGTGAATTGTGTATGACTTGATTGAATGAGTCGGCTAATAATTAAATTTATCATTACGTAAAGTGCAAGAGGATAAGCAATAAAACTCTGCAAAGTGTGCACTTCTAGAGTATTGACAAACATGGGTTGGGGTACACGGTGGTAGCCCGTGACTTTTCGAGGCTTGTTTGATCAACTTGTCCTCTTTCTTTTGGATATTGTATTACATTTTATTAAGGAAGTTAGATGGGATCCTAGACTAACTTTGTGAGAATGGAGTCGCGCCCATTCTTACAGGTGCGCTATCTTTCAAATTATAATTTTGGTGGGTTGGACAACCTTGTCTATTGCTTAATCCAAATCTAAATTAATTAATTATAAAGAGTCGAATGTTGGAATTGGTTAGTAAGTATGTTGAAGTAATTTGGTGATCAAGTGTATAGTATTACCAAAGCATTGAGTTCATGCTTTATAGGTTATTCTTATGATTAATTGAGTATGTTAATTAAGGATGTTGCAGGATTGTATGTACTCAGCTTTGATGACTACGTGCTTCTATGTGTGTCTTCTTTGGTCATGACCCTCGCCTTAATGACCCTGTGATGAACCAATTTATACACTTGTATTATTGGGGAGCAGAATTGCACAGGTTAGCTTGATGATGTGAAGTCCAAGTTTTCGGCATACACATTCGTCATGGGATTGGTGTGATTTGAGGGTTCACAATTCCTGTGTTGAACTTATTATAAAATGTTATTTCTTTTATGTTTTGGATTTCAATGACAGTTGCTCTTTAACTAAGGGCCTTATATGGTTCCAAACTGTAAGCTTGTCTAGTTGGTTTTATTTAAGAGATTAAGTTTGGTTCCAAACCGTATTAACTTTGACAAGCCTTAACGTTTTAATACGTGGCGGTGGCATTTCAATAGTTCTCCTTAATTTATTTTGTCAGCAGGTTTGGAAAAAGGAAGAATTATTGGGGTGTTACAATTTTACCCGATTTTATAGACGGAGGCTACGTAGGTGATCGTTCAGGAGTTTAATAGGACGTGATTACGCATTATCAAGGTAATTTTCGATATCCATCAAAGACTTAGAATCCTGGTTAGGAAACCTTTTTGATGTGATTTTGTGGTAGACATGTTACATGAGTATATGTTATGAGTATGTGCCCCAATTTGTTAAACTAAATACGGTTTTTATAATATTGAGTTATAATACTTTTACTACTAGTATTGACCTATGTATAAAATATATGTCAAAAGTTGAATTATTTCATATTTAGTTATGTTGGATGTATTGATTTGATTGTGATGGCTTATGCATAACTGTTGTAACATGGGTTGAGTTTTAAAGAGATTGATTTGAGTACTATAATTTTGGCTCTTTTGAGATATATATATTTGTGTGTATATTATCTAATAATGAAAATGTAACAAATTAAGAAGGGAAAAGAAAAGAACATGCTACCCTACTAGATGTTGTTCTATTGGTGCACATATGTGGATACCTAATGGACTTCTAGTGGGTTTGGTACTATATTTCTATCAACTATCTTTCACAAGTCTTCCTCCTAATACTACTGGTGCGCGGTAAATTGCAGATACCCATTAAATTAGTGAGGGGTGTACACACTAGGGACATATTGTTATCATACTCTTGGCCAAAATAATTAGGATGATGCGCAACCCTTATTAGTAGGTGGTTACTTTGGGACTAGTCCCGGCCTATTAGCGTTCTCTTTCCCTCTTAATTAAATGGAACAAATAACTACTTAGAATACTTAACTTATAATGTGATTATTTTATTAGTAATATGTAAAGATGTCAAGTGGCTTTACTTACTATGAGGTTCTGATTTTTTTTTATTCTATAATTGGTACGTGCATGTATAAAAATGCTTTTAAATTAAAACCACATGTTTTACGGGATGGAATCGTAATTACTCAGTTTTTCTGATTTTCGTATTTCTCTTTTTGTGTTTCCTATTTTATTTTGCAGGTTGGTAAAGCTGGTTGATACAAGTGAGGACGTAAATTAGAATAACCACTCCTATCTAGTTTTATGAACAATTTAGATACTTTTAATTTGAGTTTACTTAATTTGGGATTGTAATAAGTTCCTTTTCCAAAGGTCACCTAGTTAAGTTTTATGATTATCGTTTTAACTTATAAATGTTTTCCAAAGTCCCTAAGTAATACTCCCAAAGTTTGAACGGTATTTTCAACTAAAACATGGTTTTGAGTAATTTAAAGTGTTCAAATTTTGGGGTGTTCCAGTAGTTCATACTTAACGCTTAACTTAACAGTGTTAGCAAATGAAAGTGATATTCAATAGATTCAAATATTTTGGGGGTTAAATAAAAGAGTTTAGTTAAGTTCCTGGAGTTTCTACCAAAAATGGACCAAGTTCCTGGAGGTTGTTTCAAAATAATCCTAATAATATCTTCAATCATAATCAAACGTATTTTCTACACAATTATTATCATTGAACATTTGGGCTACCTCATAAGCAATTTTGTGAGACTGAACAAGGATATTCTCTTTACGGCCCGTTTGGTAGTCAGTTATAAATCATGGTATTGGGAATGGATTTATAATTAAATTTGGAAGGAAAATTAAAATTCATTCTCATTGTGGTGCAACCTTAGCTCCAATTTATCTAATTTTGTTCACAAATATCCATTCCCATCAAATGTCACCCTCCCCAATGTTAATGAATGAGAATGAAAAATGAGAATAAAATTAAAGCTTGGGAATAAAAATTTGTTTTTCATGAAAATTATAAGGTTCATCCTTAACAAAATTACACTATAAATTCATTACTATTACCACAATTTATTACTAACAACCAAACGGACCGTTATAGTCTTTCTTTTTAAATACTTAGTACTGTAGTAGATTTCCAATTCTACACAATTATCATTTACCGTTTGGTCTGCCAGGAACAGAAGTATTGAAAATTTAAAAAAAAAAAACGAAAAAAAAAAAACAGCAAAAGATCAACTCAATGCTATAACTAGTTATTTATGTAGGCAAAACTTCAAGATGATAGACGGCCAACCTCACGGTGAGAGCGACCTAAGAAAGACCTCTTGTCAAATGACACACTCGATTTACCTGCTCCTAAAGTCCCATAAACCCATGTTTCAAAAATGCGGTTTCGGTCGCGCTGATGAGGTAACGGAATCGATGCTTAATTGTGGACCGCGTCGCAGTTGTCGCGTACGATTTTTATTTTTAACTACTTTATGTTTTATAACAATTGTGATTTTTTTTGGATTTTTTTTAGTTTAGTTATACATTTTTTTGTTATTATGATTATTACTACTAGCATTTTTTTTAAAGGAACTATGAGTACTACCACTATTAATATATACAAGTGAAATAAGATATTTTAGGTAATAATAAAATTAACGGTTTTGTTATTCATAGCCCTTAGGGCTATGCATAAAAACTAGTAAACTACTATAATTAATGACATATATCTAATTCCAATGGAATATGTTATAAACTAAATATTGGTACTTAGATCATCATTTAATGCTTAATAAATTGCATTTAAAATAATATATTTTCTAACCCACTATATATTAAATCCTTCAAATTCATTTAGAATTCATTCTAAAGTAGGATTATTGTTAAACATATTAGACAGTCACTTTGGTTGGATTTTTTTTAAAAAAAAAAAAAAAAAAAGGGGAAACTAAGATTTTTATAAAAAGCACTTAATAATGTTAATATGTTCAACTGACTTGAAAATTTTATGCAAAAACTTGAAAATTATATATACTAAACAAGAAATATAAATTAAACACTACGATTTAGGGTCTACATCCATAATCCGACAAAGTTAAAAATCAACAAGAAAGATTTGTCCAAAATAATAACAAAAAATAGTTCAAGCATTACCTAAAACTTCAAAGTAAATACGGGATTTATTCCTAATTCATCAACGGCTTTCTTTTGTCTTTTATGTGATGTAGATGAAGCACCCTCTTCCGTCTCTTTGAAGCCGAAAATATTTTCTTTATTAGGACAAGTGGGCTTAGTGTGACCAGGTTGTTTGCATATGGAACAAGATTTGGTCTTCTTCCCCAATTCTTTACCACCTTTCTCACGCCTCTTTTTCGGTCGCCCTTTTGTTTTGGATTTAGGGGGTAAATAAACTATATTTTCATCTCTAGATGCATTATTCACAGTATCAGACGCTTCTTCTTCCTCAACAATGTCTCCTTGAACCTCCCCTTGGTTACTAGTAGGATGCACATCCCCTTCTTGAACAATACTAGTAGCTTCACTATTTTTTACAGGAAAAGCAAGAGATATTGTTAAATCACCCTTGGAGCATCGAAGAGAACAACAGGAATAATGCTCTCTGGGACCTCCTCAATCCAAGCCATCATTACATCAAAGTTTTTACTTAAAGCAAGACAATATTATTTATTTCTCTCATGTTGGCAGAGGGGGGAATAGAGTTACCCTCATCCTATGAACATTATACACAAATAATTTAACTAATATCAATAATTAAACATGGAAATTAATATTGAAACACAAACTTAACGTATACATACATGTATGCAAGTTAATTTGCATACATACCTGTTTTGCAAAGTCTGTAAGACTAACATTAGAAGAAACAAACTTCTTGATAAATGCATTTATAGACTCTGATCTACCTGTAGTTATCATCCCTCCAAAAAAATGATCACGAAGATAAGCCGGTGCCCAAAAATATTTGACATTGTATAATCCTTGAATATGTTTATTCTCTTGCAAGTTGTACTTATGAACCATCACATTCCACTTATGTTCGAACTCTTCAACTATAGTTGTCCTATAAACACCATAAAAATCAGCACACCAATCTTGATAAGCGGTACGAAGAAGTGCCACAAACCAACAACTAAACTTTGAAGTTATATGCCATATACAAAAGCTATGTTTTGTAGTTGCAATTCTGTTTCAATAGCTTCCGTCATCCAAGGATCTTGATCGGTTATGATGGTCTTTGGTGGTCTTTTCATTAAAGTAACAAAAGTCTGATTTATTCAAGTAACAATAAGAATAAGTTAGAAATAGTAAATGAATAATTGATTATGATAAGTAAAGTAAAATTTTTGTCTTACCTTCATCAACCACTTAAAAGTAGATGTTTTTTCATTACGAAGAAGAGCACAACCAAATAAAATAGTCTTGCCGTGGTTATCGACACCAACAAAAATCCCACAAGGCATGTCATATGCATTTACTTTGTAAGTGGTATCAAAAATAACCACATCACCATACTTTTGATACAATTCAAAACAGTGAGCTTGACACCAAAACAAATCCTCGAGCCTTCTTTTATTATCCATTGTGTATGCATACTGAAATAAATTGTTTTCACGTTTTGCAGCTTGCATATACTCTAATAGACTCTTGACATCGTCATTTCCAAGTAGTCTCTTAACTCTAGCAAAAAGGTTACGAACATCTCTTTCAATAAATGATAACTCTCCATGTCCAACCTTTTTCTCAAGCTCCATGACTCTAATGATTTGTCTAACTGAAAGTCCAGCTTCTTTATACAATAAAATTTGTTTCTCCTCCTCTTGACTAATAGTACGATTGGCTGGTAAGAAACGCATTTCTTCGGATGACAATAGTTCATGATTATGCTCTTTGACAAACTTAGTGACATGCCATTCTTTAGGAAATATATCAAAACATTTTTTCAAAGTTATACGCATATGGGCCTTGCAATCACATCTTGATGATTCCTTGTGTCTTTGAGGTTTGGACAAATCAATAATCTTCAAAGGCTTTTTCCCTCCACGATGGCAGTAAAAATCTCGTCTCACAGTCCTTCCATGTTTAGTGCCCGATCGATCTTTACGAACAACATATCCTTGTCTTTTTGCATAGTTGTTATAGTAGACATATGCCTCTTCTTGGCTCTCAAAAGTTTGACCAATCAAAGGTTCGTAATCATCCGCCTCAATAAGCGTATCATTCAAGTCAAAATCGAACATTTGCACTAGCTGTATACAAACAGATGAATGACATGCTTTTGGTAAGGTCACAATTATCATATAATTATACATTTATTGTTATTTAACTATCAAATATCATATAATTATACGTTATTATAGCCAAGCAAAAACAAGCACAATGCATTATAGCCCATTATGATGGTTATTTAGCTATCAAAGTCAATGTTACATTCTAGTCTAGATGAAAAGAAACACTTTCATATAACAATTCATGAAAAGGAAAAAAAAATAAAAAAATAAAAGAGACATTTCATCAAACAGGTGGTGGGCAATAAGATTATCACAACATCATCTAAATTAATTTCAATATAGTAATGGTAGGTGGAGATCAATTACCCATTAAAACTAAATATACATATCATAATTAAAGATAAAAAGACATACCTTTGAATGGAGGATTAAAAAAACTCTTGAGTAATTGTTTTCCCTTTCACAAATAATAGGTAGAACAGAGGAAATTTGACATGCTTGCTATTCGAACGAGTATGTTGCCGAAATAATGATGAATATGAAATACTCAGTATGTTGGTTTCATATAAGCAAGATGAAAAGTCTGGAAAAAAATTAGGTGCCAAGCAGCACTAATTTCATGGGGAATTAACATTTTTTTGTGGTATTGTGTTATTTATTAGCCCTGTTCTTTTTATATTTCCCCAGGAATTATAAAGCAGTAAGATTCTGATTTTTTTGGAAAACATAAAAGGTATTAATGATTATATATAGCCCTTAGGGCTATATATAACATTTGCCTAAAATTAATGTTTAGGAGAAAATAAAAGACATATCTGTATTAAAACAAAAGAAAGGGCAAAAAAGAAAAAGAAAAGAAAGAGAATAAAGTGAGTAGTGGGGCTAGTGGGGCATGTGGGACATGGAAAACCAGGGAAACTAAGAGGGAGAAAGAAATGGAGTGATGCTTACCTCAAAAATTAAGAGAAAAAACATTGAAAAAAGAGAATGAAGAGCACGACTCAAGAGCAGAAAGTGAAACTGAAGAGAAGACAATGAAGCGCCGGAAAAAGTGGCCATATCGACACCGTCAGCGCCAGCCTCCGGTACCCAACCCGGCCACGCAAGCATTACCAACTCGCAATATTAGTTTTTTGATGTAATTAGGGTTTTAATTTAGGGTTAAATTCAAAGTGATTTAAGCAATAAAGTGAGGGCTTTTGTTCGAATTTGCATTTTAAAGACAAGGTAAAATTTAATTTGAATTTTTTTGGATTTCTGGGTTAAATCTCATATGTGTTTTCTCTCTTTCTCCTTCCTGCTCGGTTTTTCTTTGCGTTCACCTGAAAATTTGGGCGAATCTGTGTTGATGCGGCCGTACCGGACGCATTCGTCCAAAAATGCGGTGTATTA
The DNA here is from genome assembly GCA_951394345.1 of Salicornia ramosissima. NCBI lineage: Eukaryota > Viridiplantae > Streptophyta > Magnoliopsida > Caryophyllales > Amaranthaceae > Salicornia > Salicornia ramosissima. The sequence continues at coordinate 43,140,099 of OX596233.1, read as the reverse complement.
GAATAACCCGCATCAAATCGCTAAATATCGGTGCGGTAGAAATGAAATCCGAGTCAACTCGGCCGCATTTTTACACCCTGCATAAACCCCATGCATAATGCATTTGAGTATGTAAATAACAATTGGTAAAAAAAATTAATGTAGTCAATACCTAGAATCAAATTTTCTTTGGATCAATATCTTTCTGATCCAATGAGACTGAATCAACCCTCCTCGAAAACTACTGGTTCTGATAGACTTTTGTTTTTTTTGAAAGGAAGTACTGGTTCTGATAGACTTGCTTTATAGCATAAGCATGCAAAAGACCCTAAGCCAGATAACTACACCTAACCTCAGCAACCATATCATGGTTTGATCTGCTTTTACAATGACACCATGCTTAATACAACAGATCAATACCAGAAACAAAAACTTATTTGCGTGAACAACAAATAAGATGTTTACAAGCACTTATTTTGTAGAACATAGTTGTAGCGTTTTCTTTCAACCAGCACCAGCTAACTCCTTTATCCAAGTTAAGAATGATAAAAATTGAATACAACTATAACAAGTTATAAGTAGATTAGGGGGGAAATTTCCTGCTATGGCTTCAGAAGTCATCAGCTAAATCACCATAAGCATGAGTATGGCCTGCACAGAAGGGGTCAGAAAGAGTTAGCTACCAGGAGGCTTGTGCTTGTCTTGCTTAATTTGCCTGAGAAATGTCAGGTATGGAACTGCCACAACATAAGATATGGGTTCTCATGTCAAACTTCATTTTCAATTAGCAAAGCTTCAAGCTCCTGTCTCCTCCTCTCAAGTTCCTGCAATGGGCCAAAAGTAAGAATCGGTGTCAAATTTCAAAACAACTTATCTTTATTGGGACTATAAGATTGGAAAGAAATAACAAATCTCCCAAAAAAAATCCCACATGATAACAATCAACAAACAGTGACCAAGTCGAGTTGCTTATGGCTTTGGCTGAGGTTGTGTATGCTGTGTGGATTCAACGCAACAACAAGCTTTTTAATGGCAGCTGCAAGCCTCCTAGATATGTTTTTAGAGATATTCTCTATTGTTTAGCTTGTAGAGGTAATGATGCCATGAGGCATTTGCTATTGATGTAATTGTGTGGTGTCTGTTTTGTTTTTTTGTATGTCCATGTTGCTGCAAATGATAGTCAAGGGGGGATTGAACCCTTCCTAGAAGGTGGCTTTTTCCCCTAGTTGATGCTTTTGCAACTTGGCTTGGGAGAGGTGGTGTATAAAACTTCTTTATTCCTTTTGATAATAAAATTCTTTATTTACCAAAAAAAAAAAGAAGCAGAAAGAACATTTTCTATTAACAAGGGTAATGCTTGTTTTATGTTAAATTTCCTAAATCCTTACAAAAGTAAAAGTAATTTAAGATGAAGGAAACATTCTTGGAAACTAATTAACATAGTCTTAACTCAAAATGATAGAAGATGGCATCTGAAGCAAAACATTAACATTTTCTGTATAATTTGTGTAAATTTCCCAAGATTACTAGCCAAAATGATAGTGAATTAGTCATCTGACAAAGATATCACAATAATGGCATTTTCTTACAGAAGCATATCCTGCAAACTGAAAATTTTCACCCAGAAAAACCACTAAAATATACTTCAGACACCTCCCAGGCTTCCACAGAGCACCTGCCCCACCCAGAAAGCCTCCCCCATCCTGCAGCCCCTTCCTCCCTCCCCTCCCTGCCCCTCAGCCCCACCCCTCGCCCCTGCAGAGTGCAGATACTCCCCTTCCACTAGATGGCAGTAACTGTTTAGTGTCAACCAGTGGATCATCAAACTTGCACACAATGTCTACTTAGGGATGTGTAAATTAACACACAACCAATTTTGAACAAAGGCCAGTTTTATAGAAGGAAGCCACAAAATACGGCAAGCTAGTGAATAGTGAAGCAGAACCTAGTTAATCCGAGGTAACTAATCCAATTGATAATTCATTTAATCTGAAATCAATAGAATTACAGTTTACCTCAAGATCTTTAGCAGCTTGATCCCTTGTTGTTTGCTGTTGTTCAAGGGAACGCTTAAGAAATCCAATGCAAAGAATTCCCTGAAATAATGATGATATTAAGCAACATAAGGAGATATGACATTGCACAACTGAGAGAAAATCCCTTGGATCTAAATTACTTTGTATTACGTTCAACATTTTAATAACAAAGCTGTGGTGAGACTGGATTCTTCGTCAATATGTATTATACATCGATATAAATTGACACATTTTCATCCACACATGTTTTTATAGGTTTTATGACATTAAATAATGACAATTTAAAATTCAGAATGGAAAAGAAACAATGGACACACCAGACATATATTGAACAAAAAATAACTTGGATATCTTAAAGTGCATAAAATACAACTTTCAGAACTGTCCACGTTTCCTTTATTATTGAAATTGCAAAATGATACCAGTCTCAAATTTAAACGAGGAAAAAATATTGTTTGATCATCTTCTTACCGATACAAGATACACAACACCACATGAAAGCAGCATATAGCTTGCTATGCTTTGAAGAAGAACCAGGTCACGCTGCTTTCCAATGAAGTCAGAGAATGCCCTGGTCATAACAGCAACACTAGACAAAAGAAATTCATCAGCAACCATGACTGTTAGTTAGTTCATAGGCATTGTTAATGACTTAGTGTCGACGATACATAAACGAACTTCTATACCTTCAACAGCAATCAAGTGAAGTGAAAAAGGCAGTGATTCCTTCCATAAACTACAATTCATCAAGTCTTATAGAGGAAGGAAAATCCTATACTAGTCATTTCTTTAAAGTTATATTTAACCTTTAACAAACAAGCCCACTTTCATGCCGTATCTTTTGAAATCATAGTCGTCATCAACCTTTAAAAGGCCTTGGCTTATTGAAACAAGCTCTTTCCAAAAGTAGGCTAAGAGATTGCCCCCATTTGAGCCCCCAACTCACATTAGACAGAGCAGAAGCCCCCAACTCACACATTCCACTCACTTACATTCTCTTTCATGACTAACACTACCGGGTTTTTTTCCTCGTATGTAGCAGAAATATTGATACGCTTCATTAAAGTTTGTTTCCATCTCCAAACCAAGATATTGTAAATAATGTAGGGAAAGAATCTTGAACGGCTGTAAGATTTGATTAATTATGATTAAGTAAGTTCTAGGATGTTAATATACATACAAGATCTGCAGCATGCTTCTTCCAGGCCAATACTCCAACACCTGCAGCATAAGTATAAAACCAGAAATTAGTTTCAAAATATAAAGAAAAACATTAAGAAAGGTCGAGAACATATCATTAACCACTATAGACAACCAAGACAGCAATTCTATGCATACTGCAACTGTCAATGATTACAACAACAACAATATCAAAGCCTATTCCCAAATAATTTGGGATTGTCTAGGCATGAAAAAATAAATTTGTGCAACTGTCGATGATAGGAAAGAAAAAATAGTTAATATGATTGAACAAGCATGATAGTTAAATTCTACCCAAAATTAGCCCCTCCGAATTTCACAGCATAAGAGATTGCATCATGAAAAACAATCATATGCTCAAATGGCCCCACAAGTTTGAAGCAAATAAAACTTTGTGATATACTGATATTATACTTCTAGCTCGCAATATCTCCATGAAACTTCTAGTGACGGCAACTCCAAGAAGATAAAACATTATCCTAGCGTCACAACCATTTAATATATAGCCAATTGTTTGTACCTAGCTAATCCATAATTGTTCAAATTGCACAATAGGTTTCATTTAGTGAGTAGTCCAGGCATAACAATATTCTAAGAATAATTTCATGATAACCATACTCACTGATCCGTAACCCAAAAAGTACTTTGGTGAAACATTTTTTACATTCTCTTTCATTTACTCCCCCTGTTTTCCATTTCTTAATATTGTTCTCATTTAGTAAATGAAGCGTTTGCACAATTATTACTAAGAATATTCTGAAATCAAAGTCTAGAGCATTAAATGCTATTGAAAATCACTATTAGTAGTATTCATCTTGAATAATTGTTGTCTAGATTAACCAATTACATTAAATTACGGGAATTTTAGTATCATTTGGACAGAGAATAAATGAGAGAAATGAAGGGAAAGGAAATTAGGGAAACAAATCTACTTATTTGGGACATAGGTTGGGGGAAGGGGAGGGAGAGGGAGGGATCCATTTCCTCTCCTCCTTTAATAGCCATTATACCTCCAAAAATTGGAGTGATTTGGAGGGGGAAATGGAGCTCTGCCTTCTCCCTCCCTTTCTTTCCCCTCTCCTTCTTTTCCCCTCTACATTGTTATCCAAACATAGTGTAAGGGAATTTATTAATAAAACTATTGAATGAAAGAGTTATACTTGGCACAATTGTTAGTAAAAGTGTAAAACTAAGGATGAGTTCTCTTCAACTTAAAAAGAATAAGTTTCAGGTTTAATAAGTTGATAAGTTCCAATAAGTTCAGATAGGTTCTAATAAGTTCAGATAAGTTCAGGTCTAATAAGTTCTAAATACACCTTAAAAAAATAAGTTTCACGTTTAACAAGTTCAAATAAGTTCCAATAAGTTCAGGTTTAATAAATTGAAGAGAACGCATCCTAAGTGCATTTTTGTGAATAATCTATTGACTAAAATAGAAAGATTCCATATGATGACAACTTTTTGAAATACCTAAAATGGAATATGGTAATAACATTGCAGGGAGTATAATCTAGCATCAGACTATCAGTCTATCACAAAACATAATATCACCACTACCAAACCAGAGCTTTTAGTTTGTTTCTTCAACTTAATGACATAACAGTAAACACACAGGACTTCAAGCTCCACAACAACCTGGTTAATAAAAATTAAATTATATATTAAAACACACACACACACACACAGAGGACTTCAAATTCCACTAGAACAACCAAAATCAGGTCCTCCAATAGCAAATTGAATTCCCAAAAACAATAGATAGATCAATAAATACAGCTTCTAAAACAGAAATTATACCTTCCAGAATTTGAAAATGAGACTCCACTCTGTCTCAGTCAAAACCACAACAATCGCTAGGATTACAGCATAACACCTGAAAATCCCGTCAAACACCTAAACCACACCAAAGCAATTCATACATCAAAATGATGAAGAGAATCATCAAAACATAAATCAAACCCTAGAAAAACAAAAACAAAAACAAAAACAAAAAAAAAAATACATCAGATCCGTGCTTGAAGGATCGAACAGCAGAGAGAATATTGACGGCAATACAAAGGATTGCACATAAAGCAGTGATTAGGCTAAAACATCTACACACGATCAAAAAGGGCGCATATCTGCGCCTCAACGGTGCGTTCGTGTTCGTGTTCGGCTGTGTAGGTGATGGCGGGTTTGAATTGGAGGATGAATTTCGCTGCAATGGTTGTTGCGAGCTTTCACCTTCTTTTTGATTCTTCCTCATCTCTCTAATCCTTTTGTCTGTGTTTGTTTGCTAAGGTTTGTGTTGTTGTATCATGATCATGTTGTTAGCGGATGTTGGGGGGTCTGAAAGATGAGGATTCTTTTCTTGTCCAAATTGTTAGTTATTAACCGAAAAAGGAGAAATCATGAAGTGTACTTCGACAACACCTTTTGTCTTTTCAAACCGTACTACATAAGTGACATTTTGATTTATTTAGGTGGTTAGCGATAAATTTATTTGACCTCACTTGATTATAATTTATTAAATCAGAATGGTTCAAATTATATAAAAAAAAAAATTGAATAAAACGCACCCGTACTACATAATTTGATAATAATTGTTTTGAACAAAACTATTTTTAACGGAAGGATTCAAGTCTAGAACAAAATATACGTTAAAGAGAGGAAATTGAGAGCAGAGAACAAAACAAAAGTAATAAGTAGTGAAAATGGGCCATATCTTGATTAGAGGAAAAAAAATTCTTTTTAAAAAGTGAAAATTTACACCTTTGAGAAATCACACCTTACAAAATAAAACCAAGGAAAATAAATAAAGAGTTTCCTAAAAAACAAATGGAGCAAAATAATTCAGCTAACTTTAGGGGTAAATAAATATACATTTTAGATTAAGCAAAATTGAAAAAAAAAAATGTTATTTGATTTGTTTTGAAACGTGTATCATGTTCAAATATTTCGAATTTCTGAAACATTTAGCCAAATAATTATAGTGTACTGCCATTTTGAAAATAATTCTAGTTATATTTAGGGGTTTTAGGAGTTTTAACTTAAGACTCATTTCTGGACATGTGTCCAAATTCTACTGGGTACCTTAATTGTTTTTTAGATTTTGCCTTTATATTAAAAAAAGGGTTTTGGATTAGAGTCTTCAGATAAAGTATAAAAGTATGTAAAGTCTGAAGTGAGTATGAATTAGTGGAAAACTATGTGGCAGAGTTTTGAAGGGAGTATTGAGCCTTAGGGGTGAACTTACCATGAAATTTTGGGTACAGCTAAAAAGGTTAAAAAAAAACTGAATACGGTTTAGAATAGCCTAAAATTCACAGCATAGTTTTAAAAATATCTCAAATACGAATTAATTGTATTCATTAAGGATGACAATTCAGTCTGACTTCGACCCTAGTCTGACCCGATCTTCAAGAGAAAAATCCGATTCGAATCCGAAAAATAAAAATCCACATGCGAATCCGTCTACAAAAACCCGACACCGAGTCGGAGCAGGGTCGGATTCGGATGTAGGAAAAAATCCTACAAATTAGTCTGACTCCGACATATTGTTAGATGTTTTATTTTTCTATGTTGTTTTTAATTATTTTATATAGTTTTATAGAAATTATTTGGTAGGAATTTAAATTTTTATTAAATTATAATATATAAAGTTATATTAATAAGAGAATAAGAACTAATTTTAATGTAATATTAGACATTTGCCTCATTTAGGGATAATAAGTTATCCTGATCCGACCAAGTCCGAGCCGATCCGCAAGAAAAAAATCCGATCCGAGTCCGAGCCGATGTCATTCCTAGTATTCATATATTTCCTCCGCTTAATATTAGTTGTAAGTTGCAACGTTGTCAATTTGAGCATTATTCATAAGCACTCTTATAATTCGTTTTTGTGTTGTATATATATATAAATAAATATAATCATTTGAATCCCTTTTACTTTATTATAATCTAATTTTTATAATATTTATTAAGACGGAATTAAAGGTATTGCGAATACAAATTATACATTGACAAGCGTAAAAAAAGTAACATTGCAATTAATATAGAGCAAAAGAAGTATAATTATTTATTTATTTTTTGTAACTTTTGCAATATTTTAACATTACACAATTATAGTTAGGCTTGTTTACTTCAGATTATATTCAGTTCAGTTCACTTTTATTCAGTTCAATTAATACACTTCTATTCAGTTCAATTCATCTCTATTAAGTTCAGTTCAATTCAGTTCAGTTCAACTCTATTCAGCTAATGTAAACGAGCTAAACTGAATTGAACTGAACTAAATAGAAGTGTATTAATTGAACTAAATAGAGATGAACTGCATTGAACTAAAGTAAACAAGTTAACACACCCACCAAAGAATCGTAAAATAAAATTATTGAACAATTGTCTAAAATTAAAATATTGTGAACACAAAAACGCAAAACCCTAAAAGCCTAAACGTCATTGTCACTGAATTACTCATACAAAGTAGACGATGACGACATGATTATGGAGCAGAAAATTTTGTTCGAAAAATTTGTTTGTCTCCACTGAATATATGATTTGAATCTGATCTAAATCTGTTATTGTCGACAAAATTAGGAGAAAGAAATGTGGAGGAGGGTACTGAGTAGCATCAATGGTGCAGGAGAAATTGGGTTTGAAAGAGGAGCAATGAGGATGCAATGGATGAGATACATGTCGAAAAAACGAGCTGAAAATCTGAAGAAGGTAAATCCTAAAGTTCCGTACTCTGAAGCTACCTCAATTGCTCAGAATCTCTTCAATTTAATTCAGCACCGTGGTCCTCTCACTATTGGCACTGCTTGGACTAATGCTCAGGTTTTGATTTTTTTTTGATTTTTTTTGATTTTTTTATGCTGTGGATTGGATTGCATTTTTCAAATTATTAGCGAATTAGATAGTTTTTGTTCATAACTCATCGAAGTGACAGAATTAATCTTTGTTGGGTGCGGCATTATACTGTTCAAATCTGTTTCGAAGGCCTGAGTGTTTAGTGATTGTGTGCTTAAAATTGTTAATAATATGAAAAACCCTTGATAGTGTTGGAATATGGTTTTATTTTGTTTGTTGATGCTGCTAAAATTTGTTTAAAATTTTCTAATTGTATTCATTGAGCTAAAGGATAGAGGTCTAGGGTATGTATGAGTGTATGGATTGAGTTTCTCTTGTTTGAATTTGTGGATTTTCTGGAATGATTTTGAGGAAGGTGCAAAAAATGTGTTTCAATAGTTGGCATAGGTTTGATCAAGGAAATACAAAATGTGTCAATACATTTAATGTTAGGAAGTTTAATGTTATAAATCGCCTCTCAACTAGTTTAGGCTGGCTGGTCTAGATCACTACATTGTGAGCATACTATTGTGAATTCAACTGCTTGACAAGGCCAATTGACTGCTTTATCTCTTCACGAAATTGATGGTGTATCTGTGAGGAGATTGTAACTAGTGAGTGATGATGTATCTTTGAATCTTGTTTCATTCCATATTCCCATGGCTAATATGGTTGCTAGAAGCTAACTAACTCGTTGAAATGACAAAGACCAAAAGATGCGGTGTAATCTGTTTTGGTTTTGCTACTTTGCAGTTTGGGCCGGTGTATAATTTTTCAGTAGGTCTTTGGTCAGATCGTCTCACAATGGTGAGACCAAGTTTCCCAAGAAAAGTTATGAAAAAAATTTGTAAAAGTTATTGAAAATATATAAAAAGTTAAGTTGTTTTTATACATATATCAGTATATCACTATTTATATGGATTCTATAACCTTTTGCAAATTTTTCTTTAACTTTATCATGTGAAACTTGGTTTTACGGTGAGACCGCCTCACCAAAGAAATTATATGCTTTTTTAATCCCCTTGAACAAATGCACATTGAAAAGTTTGGTGACTTTGAAGTACCATGCCTTGTAGTGAATTTGTTGAATTTCAGTTCTCCGCTTCTTCAATTCAGCTGAGATGTTCCTAGCTTCTATCATTTTTAAAAAAAATAAATATTTTAAAGACAAACGAGTCAATAATGGATTCTGAAGTGGAATCGCCATGTCTCCCTCTTAAGCCTTCATAAAGGAGCATTTGAGCCTAAATGTAAAACGCTGTGATTCTCTCACACTTTCAGAAATTCCTGGAATCAATTATAGTGCATGAAGCTCTTTCAAAATGGTCTCAAGTCCCTTTATAATGTTTTGGTGTGATAGCTTTAAGGATTGAAGGATTGATGGCACAATGTGTACTTAAAAAATAAATTGCCAAGTTTGAAGAGCATCTTTTATTCTCCTTGAGTGTTAAGTGTGAATAGTCTTGGTGAAATTTATTTTTCATAAATTTACCCATGTGATTATATGGTTTTGACTTTGAGAAGATTGTTAATTCTATGGAGAATCTTTAATCTGCATGCTGTTATAGACCACTTGCTCCTCCTGTTCTCACACACACAGACTACCACAGCAATAGACATGCAACACAACAACACTCACAGCAGATGATATTCTGAAAATAATAATCTGAACAACAATAAATAGTAGGCAGAAAATAGAGGCAGAAATGGATGTTTGGTATTTCAAAAAGCAGCTTTCGAGTAGCTGAGTACTCCTAATACTAATCAAAAAAACAAAACATAAATTTCTTCTTCACTGATCAACATATCCTCTTCCATCCTACTTAAGTATATTTATAGAGAAACCTTATCCAATGTTGAACCTTCTAGAAATTTCTAATAGCTAACTTATTGTGAACTTCCTAGAATACCCGTACTAAAATATATTGATGCATAACACATGCCTGCCATTTGTAAGGCATCAGTAACACCTGGAATATAGAACACTGTGATTGCTAAAATTTATCAATCTGCGGTTAGCTGGTTACCATATGCACAACCATCAAACATAAGATCAAGTCCACCTCGTGGCATTTAATTTTAACTCAACGAGATATAGCTCAAAAATCATTAATGTCGCCTAAGTTACAATTGTATATATACTGCTTTGCTCAATGAATCAAAATACTCAAATGGATCAAATATTTAAACTTTATGGAGCACCCAATGCCCTGTTATTATATGATCCAGTTAAATGGGAGAATTCTGCCCATCTAGGTATACATAAAGTGTTGTGGCTAATTTGCCACTTTTGCTGCTTGGGACTTGAAAACTTGTCATTTATGCCAGAGTCATAACCTACCCCTGCCTTATTGCTTTGTAGAATATGGGCTGCATTGTTCATATATAATAAGGCTTGGCATCTTATATCAAGATGCATTTTTTGCTGGAGTATTTTTTGCAAGCTTACTTTCCCATGTATACGGTTACTGTTGCCTACCAATTTGTTCCTTTTCTTGTGAATTTCTTCCTGCTTTATACGTGTTCCTATCATTGTTAGTGTCTGTGTAATTTTTCCTTCATGTATCTCCATCATATCTATTTTATAATATTTTGATTATTTTCCCTTTAGGTCAAGATTGTTTCTTAAATTAAAAGATGCATGTTTTCCTTAAAATTAAGCTTTGTCAGTAAATTTCCTGAAAATACATTTGATTCATTCAATTATAGATTGTTTGGAATGATAGAAGGATTAAGTATATGTTTGGTTCAACGGATTTTTGCTGATTTGAACTTATATTTTCTCATCTGATTTTTTTTATGTGTCCTGAACCTATTTTTTCTGATTTGATATGAACTTATTATTGGATCTGAATAAATTTTGAGATCTTATTTTATATTTTTATCTATGTTTTGGGTACGGAATTAAAGATACTTTAGGTTTGAAAAAATCGAATTAAATTAATAAACCGTATTTGAACTTATTTTTTATGTTGTGATTTAAATCTTTTTTTTTTCCTGATCTAATCTCAAATAAGTAATACGTAATTGAAAATTTGATCTTGATTACGTGAAGTGCTATTTAAAATAAGTTTCCATTGTCCTGTTGACTGGTGAGTCTACTGTCAGGACTATAACCTTTTGCAGAATTTAGAATTTTCCGATTGCTTACTCACTCCATGTGTTAATTGCATACAAAATTGCCATAGGCTCCTGATTTTTAATTGTAAAACATTGTTGCTGTAGGAAGCTGGTATCAGTGGAATTAGCAGCAAAACACATATGAAGATATTGCTGAAATGGATGAGAGGTAAGAGGATGCTGAAGCAGGTTTGCCAGCAAGTCGGTTCAAGCAAGAAGTTTCTGCTATGCACGCCTCAAGATACACCAGCTGTGCAGGCAACTGGATCACCTAGAGTGAAGCTGCGCACTGAAAAACGTTCAAAATCAGGGAAAAAGCGCTAGTTACATTCCCAGATGCCCTTTCATAGAGTACTTGTTGCACTCTCAAAATAATCTTGTTTATCGATTATGATTTTCTTTGACAAATTTTGATTGGATTGATTTCCCCTGTTTTAGTCCTGTAATTTAGATAAATATTGATCTTGTATTAGTAGGTAATGAAGGTTCTCTTCTCATGTTGGAAGTTGCTGGTTCTTCACCTTAGGGATTCATGAAAACTTGCTCTTTGTTTCTTCTTTTCCCCCTCCTCTTGTTGGGGTTTACCTTTCTAGTTGATTTAATCTACTAATTTGGATGCCTTTAAAGGTAGTCAAGACTCACGAATGAAGCTACATTCTCGTGAACTTATGAGTAAAACCATAAATTTTTCGTTTTTGACGAGAAGCAGCAAACTTTATTCATGAGCAGTACAAAGCTTTGAACCTCCATAGGACACTCCTCCAACCAAACTCTAAGACTAGAAAAGGTATTAAGCTACATTATGTGCTATTGAGTTGCCCTCTCTCTTAACTAAAGAAAATGAAATATTAATACATCTCTTACATAAGACATTAATATCATTTATCACCCTTCCGAAGCTTGAGCCTTTACAAATTCCTTTCTCAAGATGAGTAAACACCTTTATACAATTAGTTTTCAAGCATATTTTCCTAAACCCTGTTTCCATAGTTACTTGGAGCATGTTTCTCATGGCCATTGACTCTACCAGATTAGCCTTACGACACCTCAGACCATGCAACCTCCACAATCCTGCTTTGGTCTCTAGCTACACCACCAAAACCCATCCCGAAAATCACATAGAATATCTCCATCTGTGTTAAGTTTAACCCATCCTTCACCTGGACATGACCACACCTGAGGAAACATGTATGAGCCAGTGCCACTAGGAGCCATACTTACACAATGTTCGCTTTGACAACCAAAACCATGGACTTGTGTGTAGACACCTAATTCTGGCACCTTAGTTAGCTCCCAACGGTCTATGATGAATGTACCCTGTTGCACAGGTCCGGTCTTGAACTAGTATGTCAAAATGCCATCTTTACCCCTTTCATGCCACTCTCACACCATTTATAGGCGTTTTAGAGGCTCACGACTCATTTTGGGATTTTTCGGACATTATTTAGGATTTTTATTAATTTGTTTTTATTGTTTTTCATGCATATTTATTTTCTAAGGGCATTTTAGTCTCTTCACATTGCATCAAATAATTTTTCTAGGTTAATTACATTTTTCTAGAATTTTTTATATTTTTTCCATAATATTCTGAGTTTTTATCTATTTTCTATTAATTTTTGAAGCATTTTCCATTCTTAGGGGCATTTTAGTAATTTTGCACCTACATCGTCCACTTTTTCTCCACTTTTCACTCAGTTATATTTTTCTAGAATTTTTCCATATTTTTTGGCATTTTTAGCGTATTTTTTGAAAATCGTCCGAAAAACCCGAAAACAGTCGAAAACAGTCCAGATTAGCCCGGATTATTCCGGAACCTCACGAAATCTCCCGGAATCTCAAATATTACGATAATATTACGTAATCATAATGATCTCCGTAATCGTATCATAATCGCATAAAAATCTCGGAGAATCACGCGCAAAATAAGCAAAAAAATCGTCCCAGATACAGCCAGGACCTGCGCCTAGACGCAGGTCCATATTACAGGACCTGCGCCTAGACGCAGGTCACATATACTGACCTGCGTCTAGACGCAGGTCATATAACTGGACTTGCGCCTAGGCGCAGGTCTGGTGCCATTCCGGGACATTTTTTTTCCTCTGCTCGCCTATAAATACGACCCTTGTCCGGCCTTTCAAAACGACGAAAAAACTTCATACTCTCTGCTCTGCTCTACTACATATTCTCTCTATACAAAAGCTCTGTCAAAATCAATACTAATCACATATAAAATACATTCAAGCATTTTCAATCACCGAATCCGGCATTTGGCACTCTAATTTCAGGGCCGTAATCGATCGCCGCACACTCCGGTACACATTTCTGAGACCCTTTTTCTATTCAATGTCAATATGCTTTCTTTTCTTTTAATTTTCATTTTAATTTATGATTTGCGTTATTCATGATAATATGTTTTTTTTTCTGTTCCGTTCATGTCGATCTATGTTTCAATTCATGTATTTTTTTATTTCTTTTTATCTGCAATTTGTAAATCATGTCATGCCTTAATTTTTGCATATTTCATGTCATCTCCATGTATATTTTCCATGCTTATTTGTAATTCGCATCATTCCGTTTAGCTTTTTATTTATTTATTTTGCTTGCACGGGATTCGAGGTACGTTCGCACTTTCATTTTCATTTTCTCTGTGCCATCGTTGTGTTGAACTTTTTCATGTGATTTATGTAATTTGACCCTTGATTTATCCCGGACTTTTGACTTCATTCTAGTATAATAATATTGATTAATTCCAAAGTGGTCCCAAAATAATTTTAGGTTAATTTGTGCATTAATTTGAACCGACTTAGTAATTTGCAAATTAGGGCTAAAATTGAGTTATCTCTGTTGCTCTTAAATTGAACAATGACCTTACAAAAAAGACCTAGTAGAGACCGCTTGCAGGCGGGCGGACCCAATGCACGATTGACTCGTAACCTGTCCCCGAACCCATACTTTGGTGCACGACCATACGGGGCCAATTGCTCCTGGCATTGGTACTTCTTCGGTGTCCGTGGATCGTATTAAACGCACGGTGGCGCCTCCTATTAGTCCGTATTCATGTACGGCATTAACGAGCATTCAAATCAATTCGTGACGTAGGCGGTCGGGTAAAAACGACCCCTACATTGTGCAACATCTTTTGTAATGGTTTCTTCTTTCCCCTAAACACCCACTTTTTACATCGAAGCCATAAACCCCAAAGCACAACCCAAAAGATATCCCACCATCTTAGCTCCTTGATCTTGTTCCTAATGGAAGCCGTCAATTCTTGAAAAGAGTAGCCCGCATAATCTTCCACATTGAGCTGAAGAGAAGAAATGAGCAAAGCGGATTTGGACTCGCTACACTTGCTAAGTATACAAGTCACCGTATCATTCTCCTCACCACACATATGACACATCAGGTCAACATCCATACCTCGCCTAACAAGGTTACTACGAACAACCAAGCTATTATTTACCTCCCTCCATGCAAAATGCTTGATCTTAGGAGGGAGATTAATGCTCCACAGGGCCTTCCATGCCAGTCAAAGACTTGCATACTTCCAGAGGTTAAGGGGGCATTGTGTCTTTCCAAGTCAAGAAGTATGTAGTATGCAGATTTTACAAATCAAACACCATTACTGAAGTGGTGCCCAATCACTTGTCCTCAACATCAAACATAGGGATAAGAATTTTTATGATTTCCTTCACTTCCGTCTTCATAAAGTACTGCTTCAAGGAGTTTATTTTCCACTGTCTATTGCTCCTTAAATCCCTAACATTCATCATATACATCTCATTGTATCCTAGAGTTGAACTAACTCGAAAATTGCGCAGATTAGGAACCCATGGATCAATCCATGAATTAATACTTGCCCCATTACCAATGATTTCCTCACTCCCAAACAAAGGACATATCTTACACCCAATAAGGATTTCCATGTAAAGCTAGCATTAGGCACGACTTTTGCATCCATCAAGGAAGAATTTGGGAAGTATTTTCCTTTCAACACCATTGCCATAAGTGAATTGCCATCATTTAGAATTCTCCAAGCTTGCTTGCATAGCATGGCCTTGTTAAATAATTGCATATTTCAGAAACCCATACCCCCTTCTTGTTTATAAGTAAATTTCTCCTAAGCCACCCAACTAGCATTCCTTTCCTCACCCCTTTGACCCCAAAAAATTTGTCAACATAATTTTCAACCTCCAAAATAATCACTGGTAGTAAAAAAACATTGCATCACATTGGTCAGAATTACTTGAGCAATTGATTTGATTAGAATTTCCAGGCATGCTTGTGACAAATACTTTTCTTTCTCAGATGCGGTCTTGAATTATTTGAAAACCCTCTTTTTTTTTTGTAGAAATACCAATACAAGTTGGCAATCCTAATTATTGTTCATGACCCTTTTTTACATCTTAAAATATAACTTCCTCTGAAGCAAATTCTTCTCTGCAAGCCCAAGATTTCGGCTAAAGGACACCTTGGATTTCTCCTTTTTTTTTTTGGTAAGTATTTTTCCATATTCAGTTTCTGACCCGAAGCAATTTAGTAGGTTCAAAGAATATCCATCACCTTCTCCACATTTTTCTCATTTGCTCGAACAAACAAAAGACTATTATCCACAACAAAAAGATAGGAAATAGGCTCAACAGAATTATTATGCATTGTTTTACAAGTTCAAGTTGATATCTTAACTACTAGAATAACTACCATGTGGACCTATCTTTATTTGACACGTGACTTATCAATGAATGCCAGGTGTTCTTCCCATCTACTCCTTGTTTTTGGGCTTGTGTTGGGCTCTTTATACTCTTGGGCTTCTTCTTCGACTGCATATCTTTTGGGGCCTCAATTAGGCTGAAAACAAAAATAAATAATAATGATTTAATAGTTGAAAACTACTCATCATTATGAATATAATAATACCTCATTTAATTTTTTTTTTTATCAAATATTATTGTATAAAGGAGATCAAAGTGTAGTTAAAATATCGAATCTATCTATAATAAACATTAAAAAGCGGTTATATGGGTTACTGTTGGAAATAAAAAACGTTGCGCTGTGACTCCCTCCCCCCCCCCCAAACTTCCTGTTGAAAAAGTCAGCTCCTTCCCATACACGTGGGCAACTGCATGCAGACCACCTTCCATTGAATTCAACTTCCTTTATTGTGGCATGCAATCTCAATTGTTTGTTCTGTTTTCCACGGCGGTTCTCTTCTCACATCAATTATTGGGGCAACTCTTCCTTCTCTTCTGTTTCCTTCCTTCCATGGCTCTTCTCTTCTCACATCAATTATTCTCTTCTTTTCTCTTCTCTTCTCTTCTCTTCCAGAAATTGACAGCACTCCGCGACATCAATACTCTCCGTAATTGATTCCAGGTAATAAAAATATGTATGCTTTAATACAATTGATTGTGTTTGAACAATTACCTTCGACCGTTAGAAAGGACGAGTATGGCAGAGGAGTGAATTATACATCAAGTCAAAGTGAATGATACATTTGAACATGCAAATTGAATTTTATAGAAGATATTAGATAGGTAAACTATGCCAAAAATTAGAGTTTACATGGCAGTGGAGAGTTGGTTGTGGTTTTGGCTTATGAGCAGTAGAGAATGGAATGAAGAACTATGGGTAAGTTGTTAGTTTATGTTGGTTGTTATCTTTGTATAGTCTATATCCAAGATGTTTGTTGTTTTGGTTTGTATATTGTCAGTGATTGCTTTTGGTTTATATTATAATTAGTGTATGTGTGGGTGTAATTGAAATCATGTAGTGTACATATAGATATTTATTCGTCGGTTATTTAGCCTTTGTATATATAATACTTCTTTGGGTTGTATTTTTGTTGATTTAGAAGTATTGAATATTGTGTTTGCAGTGCTTATGTTTCACTGAAATGGTTTGTGAAGCTAGCTTACACATTTTTGCTATATTTTCAAACATGCCTCATTTTTGGTGTTGATAGTTTTTAGCCCTTTTTAGTTATGTTATCTTTGGAGATTTCTATTTTCTCCTCTACATTTAATGCTGGGGTGGCTATGTTTTTGCCTTGGTTCTTGTGTTCACTTTGCATGTTGAACATACATTATTTTAAAAATAATCCTTTCAAGATTTTTTTTTTTTAAATGTGCCCCCTATTTGTACAATTAGGGGTTTTCTTTTAATTGCCTACATATGTTTCCTTCTCTTGTTTATATTACTCATCTTAAAGGCCTTGTTTGCTTTCTGGAAAACTGATACATTGCTTCACTACATCTCCATTCTTCAGGTATGCCCCTGGGTTTTATTTTTGTTTGCTTTCTGGAAAACTGATACATTGCTTTCTGGAAAACTGATACATTGCTTCACTACATCTCCATTCAAAGTAAAGTCTTACTAAATCTGGCCATCTTCTGCTTTATTTTTGTTAAGCTTTATACATATTTTTTTCCTTTGAATGCATCATTTATTGGTTCTAATTGATAACAATTATTGTATATGATTGGATTTTCATTTTTGCTACTAGCATTTATGAGGAGTTCTTTTTACTGACTATGACTGGCATTTAATGGTTCCTAACTTAGAGATTTTATAGTGTAGCCATTAAATCATAATATGGATTTTTTTCTTGTGGGGTTGGTTTTTTTTTTTATTATTTTTTTTATATATGGAATTTTATGCATGGCATGAATGGTTGGTTTTTCCTTTAGGTGTAACAAAAATTAAGAGAGTTTTTTTGGTCTTATGCCTTTGTATTTTATATCTTCCCTTTTTTAAAAAAAAAGAGTTAATATACAATTTATGTTGTATTTGTGTTTGCACTTTAGCTTTGTTTTACATAAGCTAGCTGTTCAATTTCTTTTGCATCATTAATTAATAGCTAACAAAATCCTCTATATATTTTGTTTCCTTTTTTTTTTGGTGATGTTTTAATTTGGAAGTGAGTGTGGCCTTTTGCTTTTGATTTTTGGTCGAGATTTATAGCGGTTTGCTTTTAACCTTACAGATTACTATAATGGAACCCGTTGCAATCTCTGTATCTTACGTTAATTTACTTGAAAAGATCGCTAATGTTCTTGGCTTTAATAGTCCGGTTACGTAAGGGTATCATCAAAGTCAGATTTTTTATCGTATGTCTTTGACGGTGATGTGTTTGATACCTTTCACCGGGCGTGTGAAGATGCTGCTAAGAAGGCAATTCTGTTTTTTGTTAGAAACAAAAATTTTTGCATTCATGACGTCAACTTCGAAAAGGTGGCTCGATTAAGAAAATGTCGTGCTTTATATGCACTTAAATGTCCTGAGCTTGATTGTATTGAGAAAGGAAATGTTATGCGCCCTTCGAATGTT
The DNA here is from genome assembly GCA_951394345.1 of Salicornia ramosissima. Lineage (NCBI taxonomy): Eukaryota > Viridiplantae > Streptophyta > Magnoliopsida > Caryophyllales > Amaranthaceae > Salicornia > Salicornia ramosissima. The sequence goes on along the minus strand of OX596233.1, from coordinate 43,121,614 downwards.
GCGTTGGGTAAGAGCAACCATAGCCCGACTAAAAATTGTGTGTACCTCGATTTCATGCAGCTTTTACGAGCAATAATCACTGAGGCTCAGGTACACGTTACGCCTATTGAATGCATTCGCTACGGAGATGAAGATTTTCAGGCCTGGTTCAGTGTTCCTGAGCTTGGTGCGGTAAGAGGGATACATTGTATTATTGGGGATCGAGCAACAAGTATTGATGAGGCTAACCAATTGTTGGCTCAGAAAGCGATTTTAATGTTAGTGGCTCATTGTGGGATTATTGTGGACGACATAAGCTCTTACCTTGTAACCAATGAAGAAGCTGCACTTAAAGCGACAAGGGAGGCGTACATAGCGTGCAAGGAGCGTGTCTGTGGCCTACATTAAAAAATGTCTCCTACTCCAACTATTATTGAGCAGGATCAATTGACGCCTCGTGGGAAGCGGTTTGCTATCTCTACACCTAATGCTCCTCCCCTACCTCCCAAAAAGAGAAAGGCCAATAGAGAACTGTCCCTGGAAGCTACTATTCCACATTCCATTGTTGTGGATGCTTTGGATGCTCTATTTGCTGAAGCTCGACGTGCATAATCGTTTTTAGTAGTTAATTAGGTTATGCGGCTGTTTTTTTTTTTTCTTTCCTTTTTCCCTTTTAAATGGTCATTAGTTTATCCATTTCCTTGTATTTAGTAGCCTCGCTATCTCTTTTTTTTTTTTAAATATCCATCGGTATTGGCTTACTATCATGTATCAGACCTACTGTTTATGAATGTATTTTCAATAAATTTGGTTGTCTTTATATTTATATATAGTTGGCTATACACACACACACACATTATATTGCATATATATATATATATAATATCTAATATCTATTTTTTTTTCCTGCTTTTGTGTTTGTCTGCATATTCTTACTGCATTTGCTGCTTTATACTACTCTCCCTATCATGAGTATGCAGTAGAGCATGCTCCAAAATAATGCTTATTTTTTTCTCCTTTTGCTTCTGTGTATTTCTTTCTCCTTTTGCATTGTTATTAAAATACATAATTAGTCTTGATCTTAGCCCTCATTGCAATGTATTGGATATAAATAAATGTTGTTTATTGTTCTTCGTCATGTTTTTAGCAGGCCCTATGCACACAGGTCCCCAAAAACGTCCATACCGTGGGCGTCGCGTCTGCGAAGGTCTTAATCACCGCCTATCTTCAGTGGAAATGTATCTTCCAATGTCCAACCAGGGTACAAACTCAAATTTTACAAATGGTAATACAGAGAAAAGGTGTGGTAAAAAGCGGAAGCATAAACAAGGTGTGTGTTTGGCTATTTTTATGTAACAGTTTTTTAGCCTTGTAGCTACATAAAATTAGACATTTAATTGATTGTCTTATTTACGTTTGTCTGGGCAGATTCGTGCGCTGCATTGAATCCAAATTTTATTCCAACAGCTCCTGGGCTCCTTGACCCACCAACTAGGTGTGTACATTGTGGTGCAACGAAATTTCAGTTCGAACCACCCTTCTTTTGTTGTCGTGATGGTGGGGTCAAGCTAGCATCAAATGCATACCCTCAAGAATTGGTACGGTTGTTTGACTCACAGGATGATGACACACTTCACTTTCGCACGTATGCGCGTTTGTACAACAACCTATTTGCATTTAGTTCTTTAGGGGGGCAAGTTGAATGTACCAAGAAAAAAGGAATATTCGTATTCTCTTTACATTGTCAATTGTATCATTATATCCCTCCGCTTTCTCCTGAAGACGAGAAACCGAGGTATCTCCAAATGTATTTTTATGACGCCGCACATGAGCGCGAAAATCGTGCTAGCTGCTTCGATGTTCTACGCCCCGATGTCATTGCCACCATCATGCGTGTTATGGAAAAGAATCCATATGCAACATTTTTCAGGTCACTTCGTGAGAAGGTCATTGACGAGCATTCAAAGACCAATGACATTGTCTGCGTGGAACGCTTATGCAAAAGAGGCTGGTGAAGTTATTGCATCTCCGACTCAAGGGCTACCAATTGTTAGCTTCCATGCAGTTAAAAAGGCTCGCTACCGAGGTATCACCTCCATAAGTTGCATTTTTGTTTTTCTTTACCTGATTTGCATGTTTCTTATTTTTCAAATAATAGAAGTACCATCATTCCTGTCTTGAGTCGCAACTACAAAAAAAAAAAAAAACTTAACAGTTCCATTTGTATGATAATAGGTGTATCTCTTAAAACAACTATATGCACTGAACTTGTGGTCAACCCCAAGGGACCTATATCTGACATGCTTCACAAATGGTATGCATATTACTATATATTTCTGTTAATACATGCCTGAGGCCTTTTTGTTTCTAGCTTGGTAAATATCAATTTTATTGTTTTTTGAATTATGGTGCCTCCTTAACTAGCTAAATGCCCAATATAAAAAAATAAAATTGTGAAGTATATAGTCCTTAAAAGAGTTTTTGATTGCTAAATCACCACCAATAATAGCTCCCAAGGGTTGCACCTGCTGCTCCAAAACTACAGTTTGAGCAGTAGGTTACACCTGCTACTGCTTTAAAGTAAGGGTATATTTTACTTACATCAAATGATTTTAAGAAGTATGCTTAGCAACAAAACGATTCCGACAACTCTATTTTCCTAACATGCTTATAGCAAATATGTACTCCTTGCTTAATGTATGGTCAATGATTTGTCACACAACTTTTATAGGATCAAAGAAAACATGACAACCCTCCACAGCTGGGTTACAAAATGTCATGCAATTAAAGGTTCCAGCTTTACAAGGGTGATCACACCTGTTGTAGAAATAGAGAGGAGAAAGGTCAATTTTTTTTCCATTCTATTATCCCATACATTTATTATAATCCCTGCTAATGTATATATTTATTTACATCCCAATACTATTTGGCAAGATGAGAGTTTTTGGATCAACATAACAGCACCGTCTGTATATGCATCTGATTTATACTGTTACATTGGCTGTGACAAATGCGGTCGTAGGGCTAATCTTCCACCTAATACAACTTATAAGTGTCAACATTGCACGGCTGCTTAGTCTGTAACTACTCTTAGGTAGGCATACAATCAAGTCATCTTTGTTTATGTGACTACTTTTACCAAATCAATGTTTTAATCATACATCCACGTTCTTACATATATCCTTATACACAATAAATCTCCCCCCCCCCTAATGCTATAATCCCTGCTTCATTACAGAGTATCGTTCCAATTCTTTGTTACTGATGGTGAAGGATCGGTCCGTGTCATTGCATTTGGAAAGGAGGCAGAATAATTTCTTGCTACAACAACTGAAGACCTGCACAGACAGAAGAACAATGTATGTCTGCATATTAATCTTAGCTGTTGTACTATAGCTACACACTTAGCATTTTTCCTAATCGCTATACAACTATAGGATGATCAAGTTGAATTAGACGCAACGCTTTCTGCTGTTGAGGACAAGAACATGCTCCTTCAGATAGTCCCCAAGCTCTGCATTGACAACAAGCTACGTGCTAAAATGGGTTGTTCGTGCAGTTGAGGCTACTGCAGTTGTGAAGAAAGAACCAGACGATCTACAAATTGAAGACGACACTAGCCAGGCAGAAGGAATATCTCCGAACGAAGAAAAATTCCTTCAAGCTGAGCATGAGGAATAGATAGCACTTGTATGCCATCGACACAAATTTTCCTTTTCCTACTTGTAGTTTTATGTGTTGATGTGTATTTAGCACCTCCTTTAAACAATCAGCATTATATGCGTAACTAAACTAGGATCATCTTGAGGACCTTGGCACTTATGATCTATTTATGATCTATTCTTATTGCACCGAAAAAAGCATGCCTATTATTAAGTTTATGTATTAGTATGACTTTCTAAGCGTGTTTCTTGCTTACTTTTGTTATTTTCCGTGTACTTGTGCATCTTTAGTGCAAAGGTATTAATTTCAATAGATGGTTTCTATACCTATATAGTATTTTCTTTTGCCTTACTGCTCATGTATATCTACAGATTAATTCAGCAAAAAAATACAATACCAAATATTACTGTTTTGAAAACTTCTTTTAAAGACGGAATACACTAAATAGCTTAACAATTATAAATGAACATATAATCAAATGATAAAGCTTGAAATATTGTTCGTAAACAATAGAAGCAAAATTATGTCAAACAATATGTGTATCACATTATAGTTACATATGTTTTCGCATACAGGAATCACACAACATCTTCACGATTCAAAATAGCACGAACCGAAAAATGTTGGACACGGCGCGCATTGCGCGCCGTGAACAACTAGTAATAAAAAAAACAAATCATATAAAACCAGATCATAACATCTCATATCAGATTAGAAAAAATTAGATTATATATTGTGCAAAGATCCTAATTAAGAACAGCAAAACAATTTCATTAAATACATATGTATGACATGAGTTGTATTAGAATTTTCAAGCTCAACTTTGATGAGAAGTTGCCTATCCAATTCTAGAAGCTCAACTTAGATGGAAATACTTCCTCCACCTCAGCTGCAACCAGTTTTCTTGTTCGGGACTCAAGGAGCCACTGTATCATCACCCAAGCTTTCAACCTAGGCACTTCCATTACTCTCTTAGCTTGAGATCATATGTATGTGTAACGGTATACAATATTTTGTCACCATTGGTTTCACCGACGTTGCGATTAAGGGTGATAATCTAGCTGTTATCAATACTTCAACAATCTCTATCGTTCTTCTTGGAAGATGTCATCTGGTTAAGAAAGTCCAACACATGTTGGCTACTTTCATTTACTATATCCCATATTTTTTTTTTGCAAAGGGAATCACACTGCTGATTGGATTGCTAATGCTGGTAACTCCACAATTTAATTTAATCTAAGCCTAATTGTCGATTGTTTCTAGCTTCTAGATTTCAACAACTATTGGTACATAAAACTATTTTTACTACTCTATCCATTATCCCAAAAGAAGTATTTTATTTTCTTTTTCACATCTTTCGAGACATAACTTTAAATTATATGTTTGAAAAGTAGAAGTCGAGACAAATCAAACTAAAGATCATGTATAACAATGTTTCTTTACCGCCTATATAACTATGTTATTCCTAAAAAAAGTCATAATTGATTAATTACCATACAAAATAATACCACTACCACCGAGTGAAGCTTAATAGAGGGTACTAAACTTTGGCATAAGTTGCAATTTGAGTACCGCAAGTTGCAAAAGTTGCACTTTGGATACTCCTATACTAACACAAGTTACTTTTTTGTTATATTATGTTAGTTTAATATGTTAAATACTAATTAATCAATAATCAACTCATTAACACCAATAATACCACTAGCTTTGAGAAACTAGTTTAATTTTTGATATTATAACAAAGAAATTGCGAGATTTTTCAGATTCGTCCATTCATTTTTTTTTTTTTTTTGGGAATGAAATCCTAAAAAAACATCTCTCCTCAGCAGAGTCGCTAGTTTGTGTAAGTCTTGCTCGGGTAAGCGTAAAAACTCAAATAATGGAGTTGCCACCTAGGTTGCATGAAAAAGGATAAGGATACTGATACGATACGGGTACGGGAAAACGTTAACTCAAAAGTTAAGGATACGGGGACACGAGACGATAATATTAAAAAAAAATTCTATTTATTAAATTATTAGAAAAATATATAATGAAGAAGAAAAAATTATTTTTAAAATTTGATTGTCATTATAATGTTAATGTTAATGAATATTCGACGATGTTCGTGATTTACATTTCACTTTTATGAACTCATTTCACACATTATAATATAAATTCTCATTCAAACTAAATATATAAGTTTTAAAAGAAGTTTGGCATGTGTCCTATAAATGTCCAATATGTCTTATAAGTGTCCAATATGTGTGTCCATATAACTAAAAATATTGGACATGTGAGTTGGTGTGTTCGACACATATTTAGGTGTATCCAACGAGTGTCGGTGTCCGATATGTGTCAGACACGGGACAAATCACTTGTTAGAAGTGTCCGTGCAACCTAGGTTGCCACCATGCTTTATGTGGGGAATTGATAAAGGCACAACTAAAAGTGATATGGGCACACCTCATTGTGAGAGCACATCTTTCTATATCTCTCTCACAAAAGTTGTGCCTATATCAATTTTAGTTGTGTCAATATCAATCCCTCTTTGTGGGGGAACCTTTACCAATGATGGGCCCCACGTGGAGATTGATTTAAATAAAAAGTTATGCCAAAATAAAATGTAGCAACTAAAATGAAACAGAAGGAATATAATTTATTAAAACTAATCTGATTTGATTAAAGGTGATAAGTTGTGAAAGTTGATAAAAAAAAAATTGAATACAAGAAGGTGACTAAGGTATTGTTTGGTTTCTCTTATTTTCCATGGGCAATCAAAATTCACATGAAACGTAATTTGCTCTAATTGTTTGGTTGCTTAAATTTTGATAAAATGGGGGAAATGCAAATTCTTAGGAATTTGAAATTCCTACAAAACATAGAAATTATCTTACCAAGTCCCCCTTGGTAATTGAAAATTCTCATGATTTCTAACTTCCCTTATGCACACCAAACAACTTTTGGTAAATCATGGTAAATGCAATGTGGGAATTAAATTCCAATGAATTACAAATTACTATGAAGATTTATTTCCCATACCAACCAAACAATGCCTAATAATATAGGGTACTCTTCCTTCAAAAAAAAACAAATAATATAGGGCACTCCAACTATTCAAATTATTGATTTCTACAACGCAAATTATTAGTTGGATCCGCGACCAGTCAGATCTGGCTGGTCCCGGGTCCAAAGCAACGCTGTTTTTCATTTTTTTTAAAAATTCGATTCTCTTTCATTTCCCCTTCTTCCTGCTAATTCGTTTTTTCTTTCTTCTACCAGTTTGCACCTCCATTTTTGTTCTTACTCATCAAATCTTGAGCATTTTATGTTTGCACCTTCATTTTTTTCCCATGTTATTTCTGTAACGACCCGACTCGCTTAAATCGGCGCGGAAGAAACCGACGAGTCAAGTAGTTATAAAACTAAAACTCAACACTAAGAAAATAAACTAATACCTCAAAATATTAGTATTAAACCAAAGATGTACAATAACCCACAATTTTGTACAAAACTAAATCCTAAAGTCAAATGTACTAAAACAAAAGTAAGGTGCAACTCTAACCACATGCTAGAGTCTTATACAACAAATGTATATCATAAATCCTGAAACAACGTCTAACAAGTCTAATGCTAAGAAACAACTGAAATAAACAATAGAAAGCACACAAAGCGCCGCTCGCCCAACCCCAAAGCTAAGCAAGAGCATCATCGTCAGGTGTACCTGAAAAACCACAACATATCCACCATCAGTGGCGAGTAACATAACTGACTCACCCTAACGGGAATACACAAGTACATAGCAATAATCAAATAACATCACACATACAATCCTCGAAGACACGAGACAACCTCAAGCTCGTAATCCAAAATCAATCTCATCACTCGACATCCTCAATATACGACATCTCTATACTCAAATCTAACTCAGGTGCAATCATTCTAGTTCTAGACCGGACTATGCTCGTACGGAAGCATCTTACGCAACCGAACTTCTACTATGTCAGGACCGGGCATAAGCCATACACCCAAATCCCACGAACCCACTTCATACTTGGAAATTCGTGTCCCTAATCCCCAAATAAATCTGAGCGTACTAGGAATAACATAGTGAGACTCCAAGACTATTCCAATACCGCGGATGGAATAGGGGCAACGTCTTAACCCAAAAACTATGCATAAGCCATACACAAAGTCAAGGGCGTCTAGAAAAGAAATCAAGCTAAACATCCCATCATATCATCATAGTTTAATTAAAACAAGAATAAGCCATACTCTTGAATTCAATCAACTAAATCATCGAAGTTAACCCAAGAATTGCCTATAGCCATACTCTTGAGACTAACCAACATCATATCATCAATCTTTAACTCATTCTTTAATCAACATATCCCAAATCTTTAACTTTCAAAACTCTTTCAACATCTTTCTTTAATTTTCAAGACTCTTAAAGAACTCATCAAACCTCAACAAGAACTCTAAAGAACTCAATCAAGAACCTCAAGAAACTCATCTATTACTTAAAGAACTCATAAAGAAACCATTCAAGATTCAAGAACTTCAATCAAGAACTCAATCAAGATTCAAGAACTTCAACCAAGAACTCAAACAAACTCAACATACACGCATGAACATCATCACTATCACACGGCAATTTCAACATCTTTTTATCAAAATTCAACAAACTTAAACCCAAACACCATGATTTCCAAAATATCATAAAACAATCTTAGGATATGAAAATCCACCATTAAAACACCATTAAAACACTTCAAAATCAGATTATAGATATATCTTTAAAACCATGAATCAATCATCATCAATCAACCAAACATGCATTTAATCAAAGCTATAAACATAGTATTACCAATTAAGTTGAGTTAGTATGTTACCTTAATGAAGATCAACACACAAATCAACACACAAATATGCAGTCCAAGAATTCGAACCACACACGGCACACACGCGAGCACACGGTTCTGCACACCACTCGAACACGAACACCACACAAGTGCACCACTACACACGGCCACTGCACGGCCCTAGCAACTCGGCACAGCAGCACGGTCACAGCAACACGGCCCCAACCACGAACCTTCACGCACGGCCACACTCGAACAAACCCACGAACAACCCGGAAACAACCCCCAACAAAAGATCTTGGTTGAAATAATGTGTTTAGGATTGTGTTTAGGATGCTTAAAGATCAATGATGTTTGAATCTTTAAGTTTTTGGGCAAGGTAAGATGATGAACAATGGAGGTTCAATCACCAAAAGTGGCGTGAGCAATGGAGAGAGTAGAGAGTGTTTATGTGCTTGGCAAGTTGATGGCAAAGTAGAATGGCAAAATGAGTAAGGGGCCTCACTAACTCTCATATAAATAGAGCTAGCATGGTGTGAACACAAGGCAAGTGGCAAGCCTTGCCATGCCTTTGTAGAACCGGCCAAGAGAAGCAAAATGGGCCTTGTGATCCATTGGGCTAAATTACTAAATTTACATGACTAATCATGCAAAAACCGGCAGCTTGTGAAGTCCAAGACCGGCGGTATGGAACTGCCAGCTTGCAAGGTCCAAGACCGGCAGTATAGAACTGCCAGCTTGCAAGCTCCAAGACCGGCAGTATAGAACTGCCAGCTTGCAAGGTTCAGGACCGGCAGTTTATGAAGACCAAACCGGCAGCTTGAAGCCTCGTCTTTAAAACTGGCAGCTTCATCTTGAAGTCTCAATTGGGCCAATTAATAAAATAATAACTAAAATAAATAATAAAAACTAAGAAATAAAACATTTCGATTAAATCGAAATTATTCACATAAAATTAAAATAAATAGTTCAAAATAAATTCTGAACTAGCAAATAAACACATAAATACACACATAAACACCGGCAAAAATACCGATAAAATCTGGGTCATTACATGTGGCCTACCTTACCACAAGTGAAGCAAGTGATCGGAGAACCGTCGCACTTCTTCCCTGGGTGGAAGTCTCTGCCACAGCCTCGACAACTCGAACCACCATTACCCTTATGCGACCTCGTGGTCGGAGTGGTACTGCTAGGTGCGCTGAAACGGGGCTTCTTAAACGAAGCTGTAGTCGTCGGAACCGGAGCTCTCTTCTTGCTCGAATCTTCCTCAGAAATCGATGACTGTATCTCGAGTGCCACATCATAGGCCTGCTGGAACGTCGTCGCCCCACTACTGATCACGTGAACTCGAATCCTCGGATCTAGCTTTTTGATGTAGCGCTTGACCCGATCCTTCTCCGACGGAACCACAGACGTAGCGAACCTCGATAACTCCGTGAATCGATCAGTGTACGCCTGGACTGACATCTTACCCTGTGCAAGAGTAAGAAACTCCTCCTGTTTCTGCCACCGCAACTCGTCGGGGTAGAAACGCTCCTGAACCTTATCGATAAAATCGGTCCAAGACATCGCATGCAACGGCTGGTACGCGTCCTTCGCTAACGTCCACCAGTTATCAGCCTCCCCACGTAGGTAATATGCGGCGATCAGCACCCTCTCGTGATCGGGGCAAAACGTCGCGTCGAAGAGCTTCCCCATCTCGCGGATCCAGCTCTCTAAAATGGTGGGGTCGGCAACCCCGTCGTAAGTCGGAGGTCGATGACGAGCGATACGATCGAACGTCGACTGCATATTCGGCGGTTGACGACTATGGTGCGCCAAAGTAAGGATCGCCTCCTCGAGTGCCCGCAACCTCTGTCGTCCAGTACTCGCCCGGCGAGGTGTAGACATGCTGAAAAGACATCACAACAATAGACATAACAGAGATAGCAAGTCAGTAAAATACCCCACCAAATACATACAAAAAAATAAGAAAAAAAAAAGAAAAATAGAAAGAATCCTATCCCGGTCTTTCTACCCAACTCTTCTCCCTTCACATAAATCCTAGAAATGGTTTAATCACTCGGGAGAAATAAAGCTCTCATCTCCCGGGTTTAACTCGAATTCCTAGAAACTTCACTTAAACCTATTCGGCTCTGATACCAACTGTAACGACCCGACTCGCTTAAATCGGCGCGGAAGAAACCGACGAGTCAAGTAGTTATAAAACTAAAACTCAACACTAAGAAAATAAACTAATACCTCAAAATATTAGTATTAAACCAAAGATGTACAATAACCCACAATTTTGTACAAAACTAAATCCTAAAGTCAAATGTACTAAAACAAAAGTAAGGTGCAACTCTAACCACATGCTAGAGTCTTATACAACAAATGTATATCATAAATCCTGAAACAACGTCTAACAAGTCTAATGCTAAGAAACAACTGAAATAAACAATAGAAAGCACACAAAGCGCCGCTCGCCCAACCCCAAAGCTAAGCAAGAGCATCATCGTCAGGTGTACCTGAAAAACCACAACATATCCACCATCAGTGGCGAGTAACATAACTGACTCACCCTAACGGGAATACACAAGTACATAGCAATAATCAAATAACATCACACATACAATCCTCGAAGACACGAGACAACCTCAAGCTCGTAATCCAAAATCAATCTCATCACTCGACATCCTCAATATACGACATCTCTATACTCAAATCTAACTCAGGTGCAATCATTCTAGTTCTAGACCGGACTATGCTCGTACGGAAGCATCTTACGCAACCGAACTTCTACTATGTCAGGACCGGGCATAAGCCATACACCCAAATCCCACGAACCCACTTCATACTTGGAAATTCGTGTCCCTAATCCCCAAATAAATCTGAGCGTACTAGGAATAACATAGTGAGACTCCAAGACTATTCCAATACCGCGGATGGAATAGGGGCAACGTCTTAACCCAAAAACTATGCATAAGCCATACACAAAGTCAAGGGCGTCTAGAAAAGAAATCAAGCTAAACATCCCATCATATCATCATAGTTTAATTAAAACAAGAATAAGCCATACTCTTGAATTCAATCAACTAAATCATCGAAGTTAACCCAAGAATTGCCTATAGCCATACTCTTGAGACTAACCAACATCATATCATCAATCTTTAACTCATTCTTTAATCAACATATCCCAAATCTTTAACTTTCAAAACTCTTTCAACATCTTTCTTTAATTTTCAAGACTCTTAAAGAACTCATCAAACCTCAACAAGAACTCTAAAGAACTCAATCAAGAACCTCAAGAAACTCATCTATTACTTAAAGAACTCATAAAGAAACCATTCAAGATTCAAGAACTTCAATCAAGAACTCAATCAAGATTCAAGAACTTCAACCAAGAACTCAAACAAACTCAACATACACGCATGAACATCATCACTATCACACGGCAATTTCAACATCTTTTTATCAAAATTCAACAAACTTAAACCCAAACACCATGATTTCCAAAATATCATAAAACAATCTTAGGATATGAAAATCCACCATTAAAACACCATTAAAACACTTCAAAATCAGATTATAGATATATCTTTAAAACCATGAATCAATCATCATCAATCAACCAAACATGCATTTAATCAAAGCTATAAACATAGTATTACCAATTAAGTTGAGTTAGTATGTTACCTTAATGAAGATCAACACACAAATCAACACACAAATATGCAGTCCAAGAATTCGAACCACACACGGCACACACGCGAGCACACGGTTCTGCACACCACTCGAACACGAACACCACACAAGTGCACCACTACACACGGCCACTGCACGGCCCTAGCAACTCGGCACAGCAGCACGGTCACAGCAACACGGCCCCAACCACGAACCTTCACGCACGGCCACACTCGAACAAACCCACGAACAACCCGGAAACAACCCCCAACAAAAGATCTTGGTTGAAATAATGTGTTTAGGATTGTGTTTAGGATGCTTAAAGATCAATGATGTTTGAATCTTTAAGTTTTTGGGCAAGGTAAGATGATGAACAATGGAGGTTCAATCACCAAAAGTGGCGTGAGCAATGGAGAGAGTAGAGAGTGTTTATGTGCTTGGCAAGTTGATGGCAAAGTAGAATGGCAAAATGAGTAAGGGGCCTCACTAACTCTCATATAAATAGAGCTAGCATGGTGTGAACACAAGGCAAGTGGCAAGCCTTGCCATGCCTTTGTAGAACCGGCCAAGAGAAGCAAAATGGGCCTTGTGATCCATTGGGCTAAATTACTAAATTTACATGACTAATCATGCAAAAACCGGCAGCTTGTGAAGTCCAAGACCGGCGGTATGGAACTGCCAGCTTGCAAGGTCCAAGACCGGCAGTATAGAACTGCCAGCTTGCAAGCTCCAAGACCGGCAGTATAGAACTGCCAGCTTGCAAGGTTCAGGACCGGCAGTTTATGAAGACCAAACCGGCAGCTTGAAGCCTCGTCTTTAAAACTGGCAGCTTCATCTTGAAGTCTCAATTGGGCCAATTAATAAAATAATAACTAAAATAAATAATAAAAACTAAGAAATAAAACATTTCGATTAAATCGAAATTATTCACATAAAATTAAAATAAATAGTTCAAAATAAATTCTGAACTAGCAAATAAACACATAAATACACACATAAACACCGGCAAAAATACCGATAAAATCTGGGTCATTACAATTTCTCCCCTCTTATTTTGGTGATTATCATGACTTTTTTTATATTTTTGTTTGCATTGATTAATATTTTTAATTTTGTGTTTATGTTGTGAACATTTTTCCTACGGGTCGTGAACATTACATTATGGTGAACATTTTTCATTTATGATGTGAACATTTCTGTGTACTCCCTTCGTAACATTAAAATGGCAACAATTATTTTTGCACGCATTTTAAGGAAACGATTTGAGGGTGTAAACGATTAAATTAATTAAAATAATTTTGATATTAGTAACTTATATTCATATTCTTACTTGTGTTAAAACCGTTTTGATGAATTCATTCGTTTACACCCTTAAATCATTTCCTCAAAATGCGTGAAAAAAATAATTGTTGCCATTTTTATGTTACGGAGGGAGTATTTGATTTTTTATTTTGTTGTAAACAATAATTTCTGTTTATTTTTTTGGTTTAGGAGTAATGTTCACATGTTTATAAGTAATGTTCAAAGGATTATAGGTAATGTTCATATGATTATAAGTAATGTTCACATGATTATAATTAATGTTCACAGAATTATATGTAATGTTCACAGGATTATATGTAATGTTCACAGGATTGTATGTAATGTCACAGGATTATATGTAATGTTCACATGATTGTAAGTAATGTTCACAGAATTATATGTAATGTTCACAAGATTTTGATTACTTTTTATTGTGAACATTTGTACTTTTGTGGTGAACGTTTGTGTTTGAGGTCGTGATTATTCTTCATATTATCGTGATTTCATGAATATTTATATTTAGTTGTAATATGTAAGTGTCTAATAATGTGCTGTATGTGGAATGTTGTGTTTATATTTTTTTGGTGAATATTGTGCATAGTCTTCTAAACATTACTTTTTTTGTGTGTGAACAATACTCTTTCGTGTGTGAACATTTGTAGAGTGTATAAGTTCACAGGTGACATTATATTCTAAAAAATGTGATGAATATTGCGCATAATCTTGTGAACATTACTCTTTTCGTGTGTGAACATTTGTAGAGTGTATAAGTTTACAGGTGACATTCTACAAAATATGATGAATATTGTGTATAGTCTTGTGAACATTACTCTTTTCGTGTGTGAACATTACTCTTTCGTATGTGAACATTTGTAGAGTGTATAAGTTTACAGGTGACATTCTACAAAATGTGGTGAATATTGTGCATAATCTTATGAACAATACTCTTTTTGTGTGTGAACATTACTCTTTCGTGTGTGAACATTTGTAGAGTGTATAAGTATACAAGTGACATTCTATAAAATGTGATGAATATTGTGCATAGTCTTGTGAACATTACTCTTTCGTGTGTGAACATCTGTATAGTGTATAAGTTTACAGGTGAGATTCTATAAAATGTGATGAATATTGTGCTTAATCTTGTGAACATTACTTTTTTCGTGTTTGAACATTTGTAGAGTGTATAAGTTTACATGTTACATTCTACAAAATGTGATGAATATTGTGCATAGTCTTGTGAACATTACTTTTTTCGTGTGTGAACATTACTCTTTCGTATGTGAACATTTGTAGAGTGTATAAGGTTACAGGTGACATTGTATAAAATGTGGTGAATATTGTGCATAGTACTCTTTTTGTGTGTGAACATTTATAGAGTGTATAAATTTACAGGTGACATTCTACAAAATGTGGTGAATATTGTGCATAGTCTTGTGAATATTACTCTTTTCGTGTGTGAACATTACTCTTTCATGTGTGAATATTTGTAGAGTGTAAGGTGGGCGGGAACGCCAGTTTTTTTTTTTTAATTTCAGTAGTTTGGAGGCACGATACCACAAATAGATGCTCGTCCGGGTCCATTACCTATTGTTTCAACAACTACCAAAAAGATTCTGAAAATGATTCAATCAAGTACAAGAAAGAAAACTACTCTCTATGTTGTAAGCCAACTTCGCTAAAGTTCTTCTCCAAAATTTCAAAGTACGTTTCATTCATCCCAATTGCCCTTCTGATTCGCAGAGCCATAAGGCATAGAAAAGATGGAAGAGCAAGCCACAAGTAAGAATCCAGAAATTGGAGATGAAAAGGTGAACCCAACAAACGCAATTTCTTCCCCTTCTAATGGTTCGATTTCCGGGTTCGAATCGCTTCATCATCTCCTTCAATCTTCTCTTCCTAATCACCTATTCCAGGTTATTCAAAAACCAATTCTTAGAAGTTTATTGATTGAAACAAACCCTTTTTATGCTGATTTTTTTTTTCATTTTATTTATATATCCGTAGGTATCATGTATCATTGATTTAGCTACAATTTTAGTTGGCTGATGGATAATCTTATCAAGTATGTGTTAAAAAAAGTTGGTTTTATAGCTGTAAATTGCTAACAGTGATCTTTTTCCTGGCTAAAAATAAACTTCAAAAACAAATTGACTGTGATCAATTGCTTTGTTTTAATGGTGTGGTTGGATTTTTTTTTTTTGACAGGAAGTGAGTAGGATGCTTCTGGGATTGAATTGTGGAAAACCACTTGATCATATAACACTTCCAGCTAAAGCTACCAGTTTGTCCTCTAACCGTGATTTTGATCTTCAGGTTTGCTTCTTTAAATAGTAGCAAATTCAAGTACTTCCCCGGCTCCATAATTATCGTAACGTTTGCAATTTCATGCTTGCCAATCATAATTTAAAGTCTTGATATTTTTAATTACTTTATTCCAAAAATTATAAAAATTAAATTTAATAAATTGCACAGTGAGACGAATCTAATGAGATCCCACGTGATTATATTTTTTTACACTTATAAAGCACAGAAACTAGTTATGTGAGTGACCGTATATAGTGGTAAATTGCAAATGTTGCAATAATCATGGAGCGGAGGAAGTATCATTCTTATGCAGTAAGCTTCCAAATTAATGTAGCTATTGTGTATGAATTGATTTGAGTGTGTAGGGTTGCCACTGAATCTCACTTACCCTGTCATGGGGATGGCCTGTTAACTTATTCATCCCAATATCAGTTTCATATTTGACCTCTTGCGATCTCTAAGGTCAACCACTAACCATCTGTTTCTTAGGTTTTATAGGAGCTGTAATGATCGCTTTAAGAAGATGCTATTCTGAAAGTAATAATAACTTTGCAATGTAAATCATGAAATATAGTATGATCCAAAATAAAGGTAAATAATGACAGCTTTTAACAAATTAGAGGGCAATGTCATCAGAATTTTACTTAAAAAGTCAATTTGGAAGCTGGCTTCTGGAAGGCGGGTCATGCAGATCGGTGTTTTTTGAACACCCCTAGGAGTAACAACTGATGAGCTCAGCCTCTTTAGGAATGTGACTGTTTCAGTGACTTGACAAATTCGATTGGTCAGAAACTCATAATGGAACCCTATGCCTAAACGACCTTATTATATGTTTACCGTTTCTGATTTGTGAACAAAACTAATGCCCCAACCGAGCTTCAGTAGCAAGGTTATGAGCAGTAGTGACTACATTACGGTGAACTTTAGAACATTTAAAGAAGATAAGGGCTCCCGCAGGTCGTCTAACATCTTCAATGATAGGCGAGATAGAAGAAGGAGGAGCAGTGGCAGAGAGGAGAGCTATGAGGAGTAAGACAGAGTCGGTGAGGAGATGAACTGAAGACCCAAAATGAGTGTCCTGAATGAGGCCGAACAGGAAAGCAAAGCCATCCGCTTGGAGGGCAGAAGAGGCAAAAAATCGATGTGATCCTGAAACAGAAGTGCCTTGGGCAACCTGATATGCCAACCAATAGTGGCATGTCATTCGCCAAGACGTCTCGTGGGACGTTGTTTCCAAGAGCCGCCCACCTGGACTGTAATGAGAGAAGAGGAGGGGGCACCCTGCTGCCAAGTGAGATGGGGAGAAAGCTGAGGAGGAGAGAATAACCCTGCAGAGGGGTGGCTCAGCTGTGAAAGTGGTATGACATCAGGTGCTTACTTTAGATATCATTTGAAGCACTGCAAGCGGGT
The DNA here is from genome assembly GCA_951394345.1 of Salicornia ramosissima. Classification (NCBI taxonomy): domain Eukaryota; kingdom Viridiplantae; phylum Streptophyta; class Magnoliopsida; order Caryophyllales; family Amaranthaceae; genus Salicornia; species Salicornia ramosissima. Next base: position 43,104,449 of record OX596233.1, on the reverse strand, counting down.
TAGGCTTCTGTGGCCGAAAGGTGAGATTGTTGTGGTGAACCCAAATACTCCAGTGTATCAGCAATGGAGACCAGCACATGGGGATGGGTTGCAGTATTATTATGAATGTACAGTATGAAATTGCTAACCCAAACGGAGAATGGGGCAGCATCCATGTGGAGGCCTTACTCTAAGACTGCCTTTGACGACTCTTATTCACAGTATCTAGTAATGATGAGCCCTTGTATAATGTGCTAAATCCTAAATGCTTATAATTATGGCTAGATGTGCATGTATTTACTTTCTACTTCAAAGATATAATTTTTCGATTTTGTGCCTGTGCTTTTACAGGCATATTGCTTTCAAGCTCAGAAGGAATCTTTACGAGAGCCTCGGATTGTAAGAGTGGGTCTTATTCAAAACTCTATCACCCTCCACACAACAGCACCTTTTTCAGAACAGAGAAGAGCCATCTTTCAGAAGGTGAAGCCCATCATAGAAGCTGCAGGTGCTTCAGGAGTCAATATCTTATGCCTTCAGGTAATTAGATGGCTCTTTTAGCATAATGGCATAAAGTGTTGTTCATTAATGGAATGTTAATGAAGTTTGTCTGTAATTTTACATAGATTGTTTTATTTGAATAGCAGGTAACGAAATTTTGAATTATTGAGTGACTCTTACCACTTGAGTGATAGTGGATCAATGATAGTTATAACAAATGTAAATAAAAGCAAAAAAAAGTTTGATGCTAAAGCATTATCTTGGAGACTTGGACATTGACATGCAATGTTCTTCGCAAAATAAATAATCTCTTCGGCTTAGTTTATTACCTTATGCTGAACAAGGTGTACAGGTATTAGTTTTGTGCTTGTGAACCCTCAAATGTAATGCTTTGTAACTTGCAAGTACTAATGCATGCATTTTTTGCAGGAAGCATGGACTATGCCATTTGCATTTTGTACCCGGGAGAAAAGTTGGTGTGAATTTGCAGAGCCTGTCGATGGGGATTCGACACAATTTCTGCAAGCTCTTGCAAAGACATACAACATGGTAATTATAAATCCCATTCTTGAGAGGGATGTTGTACATGGAGAGACTATTTGGAACACTGCTGTTGTAATTGGAAATCAGGGCAATGTTATTGGCGTGCATCGAAAGGTAATTCAGTTAGTTGTCCTTGGACTGATCTGCTTTCATCAGTTGAATCTTTCAGTTTCAGCATGCCATAGTCATGTTTGTGTTTTGCAGAACCATATTCCTAGGGTTGGTGATTTCAATGAGAGCACATATTATATGGAGGGAAACACTGGACACCCCGTTTTTGAGACAGCATTTGGTAAAATTGCCATTAACATTTGTTATGGAAGGCATCATCCTTTAAATTGGATGGCTTTTGGCTTGAATGGAGCAGAGATTGTGTTTAACCCCTCTGCAACTGTTGGTGAACTCAGTGAACCGATGTGGCCAATTGAGGTAAATTATTCTCACTGTTTTTACTTGTAGTATATGTTGTTCTCCTTTGTTTATGCTCCATGCTCACTAAATTTCTAAATTCAAGTTATTGTCTTGCTGAATAAATGAAGTATTCCCTAGTGGTCAATACCAAGGTTGAATTTTATAGGTACGGTGTCTAAATATCTGGTTTTCATTGCATAGATGTCTGTGGCCTGTATTTCTGCTCCTACGAGCAAAGATTACTCCAAATAAATGAAGAAAGAAGAGGGAAAAAATCTGGCTCATTTCTATATAGCTAATGCTTCCAGGGAACCCCCAAACCGAGAAGGGTGGATTTTGATGGACTTGGCGAAGTGAAATCTTACATTTCTGCCTGTATAACATACAACTTTGACTTACTCTTTATTTTACCCTCATATTTGTGTCTGTGTATTACTCCGTAAACACCTAACAGCGCTACAAGTGTATGGCTGTATGAGCACATGGGGCCTTTACGTGACACTTCATACAAAGTAAAAACCGAGGGAGAGAGGGGATAATTAGATGTATGCTCACAAACAGGCTTTAGTAAGAACATTAGCAACAACTTGAAAACAAGTCAACTCTGAAAAACTGTGTTTATGAATGTGAAAATCACTTGCCAATCTCTCTTAAAATCAGGATTATGTTTTATCTTTTATGAATGCCGTCTCCCTGTATCCCAGTACAAAATTAGGGCAGTGTTCCCGTTTCTGAGATTTTAGCATAAAGTCATAACTTTTATATATAGGTTAACCAGTTATGCAAAAAGTTATAGGTTTATGGTAAAAAGATTTAATTTTTTAGTTAAAAGTTCTACCCTAACGGTCTAACAGAAAATTTTGTAATCATGGTTTGTTTGACAGGCACGTAATGCTGCAATAGCAAATAGCTATTTTGTTGGCTCAATAAATCGTGTTGGAACCGAGACCTTCCCAAACCCATTTACCTCTGGAGATGGAAAATCGCAGCATAAGGATTTTGGTCACTTTTATGGTTCGAGCCATTTTTCTGCCCCAGATGCTTCTTGTACTCCGTCCCTCTCTCGTTACAAAGACGGGTTGATGGTTGCAGACATGGACTTGAACCTCTGCAGGCAGATTAAAGATAAATGGGGGTTCAGAATGACTGCAAGATATGAACTCTATGCAGAGATGTTGTCTCGGTATACGAAACCAGACTTTCAGCCTCAGATCGTCTCTGATCCGTTATTGGACAAGAATCCTGCTTAGTTCTTTGGAGCAGTTAATTATTTGGTCTGCACATTTGTAAATTTCAAAGCGTAATTCAACTGTAAGAGAATCTGGTGAAAAAGGCTTCTTGAATCTCTCTTGTTCTTTGGTAATTTCTCAATTGTAAAAATAGCATTTAATGCATGAAAAATCTACTCGAGGTAGAAGCTATGTTTGTTTTATTTAATAAAGTAATTACAAAATCTTCTGTTATACTGGTGTGACTTTTTACTGTAAACCTATAACTTTTTGCATATGTTAAACTTATTTTGTGATACTGTAGACGGTCTGGTGGGAGTCTGGGAGACTTGCTAGATATAATAAAGCTTGTATTTATAATATGCCAAGTTTTTTCTTTTATTATCCGAAAGGATGCTTGTGGTTGGTCTTATGAAATAGGTTAATCGGCTTTTCTTTGCTTAAAAAAATGCCAAAGTTTTATTGATTGATGTTTTTACACCAAATGCAAGTATAGATTAATAATCATTCGTGGTTTAATAAAATATTTTCATTTTCTTATTTCACAATAAATTGAGGGTAAATGGACATGGACATTGACATTGAATTTACATATGTTTAGATATATTGTGGATTTGTAGAGATTGGAAAAATAAATTAATCTTAAAGATACATAGAGTAGATTATCTTTCCTCTACTCCATATTATTTGTAACAGTTTGACCAAAAAGCTCTCACATATTTTGAAGCGGAGGAAATAATATTTTTCAACTAATACAAAATTCAATGTTGGACAGACTGATAGTTTGAAACATTTAACTAAAAATTTACAATTTTTTTACTTAACTAGTTAAAAGTAATGATTTTATCATTTCAATTTTTTCAGTTTGACTACTCAACAAAAGCCCTCAGAAAACAAAACAACATCAATAATAAAGTAAACGGAAAAAGGCTTTGGGGTGAGAGAGGCTCGAACTCTCGACCTCAGGATAACTCAACTCAGCTATGAGACCTACGCGCTAGCCAACTGCGCCACCACCCCTTGATGTTCTATTTTTGTTACAAAATCATTCAATTCTAATTCATACTTTCAGTGTGATCTTTACAACTCGCAGAGTTATAGTCTAGTCTCAAACACAGTTTTAGTCCAGGATATTTGAACTAATCCTTTGATTAGATTACTATTACATTATATTATAATGAGGCAAATTTGTGTGATCTTGATAATCTGGTTTTCAGTAGCCATTTCTAGTTATATTACTACAAGTAGTAGTAGTAGTAGTAGTATCATCAATTTAGAGGAAAGCTATGCAAAACAAGTGTTAGAAGATGCAAGAAGAGAGAAAGATTGGTTAGTATCAATAAGGAGGAGAATCCATGAATACCCAGAACTCAGATTTCAAGAATTCAACACAAGTGCCACAATTAGGTCAGAACTTGACAAACTTGGTATCTTTTATGAATACCCTTTTGCTCAAACTGGGGTTGTTGCAATTATTGGGTCTGGTTCTCCACCTGTTGTGGCTCTTAGGGCTGACATGGATGCTCTTCCTTTGCAGGTACTTTTGTTTTTTACCCTATGAAATATTGAAATCATAATCACCCATGTTTTACATTTTACATATTCCTTGTATTTGAAGAGGTAGATTTTGCTGTTATTGTGAAATACAAGTAAAAATGATCCTAAATGTTGTTGATTTTTGGGTAATTTCTCTGTTTGTGTAGAAGGGTTCTGTGGCTAATTATGTACTGTGTTATGTTTCTTTGACATGGTGGCATAATTGTAAGTAAACTGAATGTTTCTGAAGGGACCCGGGCATGGGCATCCTGTGGGTTCTATGTAGTTGTCATTTTTGGCCAAGTTGAATTTAACTTAAGAATTGTATTTCTGCTGGTTTTCATGCATATTTAGAGTATAAACATATGTAATTATCATTTATCACTGATGCTTCTTTCACTTGAGTGGACTAGACAAACATAAATTTAAGGAAAAATCCATATAAGCTAAGGGTGCTTGTTCTACCATCAATCATCATTAACTTTATTGTCATGTGTATGAAAAATGTCAGTTAATAATGATTTAGCTATTAACCCTATTATTCCATTGATTTGCTAATCCAATAAAACTTCAAAATAGGAACTTGTGGATTGGGAGCATAAGAGCAAAATTGATGGTAGAATGCATGGTTGTGGACATGATGCTCATACTACAATGCTCCTCGGCGCTGCTAAATTGCTGAATCAACGGAAGGATCGCCTCAAGGTTTATCCCACATAAGGCTAACTTTGTTCAATGTAGTAAAGTTTTGGCAAATATCTTACAGTGCCCCTATGGCTAGGACTTGCACATTTGGAGGGCAAAAACCGGAAATTTTGATTTTAATACTTCCACCTTTTGGTGTTCTGCTAGTAATAGTTCATTCTTCAAATATTCTCAAAATACTTCCCCCTCTATAGCCAATATGCCTAAATCAGGTCATTAAGGTAATGAACTATCATTTAAGGTCATTTTTTTGGCTTCATTGGCTTTACCCAATGCTCTAGTCTAGAGGAGTATTGGAGCTTGAACTTTTCAACTGAAACTGAAGAGTAACCTTAAATAATCAATCATTTTCATAAATAGCCCAGTTTAAAAAGATAGGGTATAAAGGTAGAGTATTTTGAGAATAATAATTGAAAGAGACCGTTTCATCTCCAAAAAAATGAGAGTATTAAAATCAATTTTTCTGTTTTTGGGAGAACAAAATATTAGATATATCAGGATCCAATAATGATTGTTCAATTCAATTGGTGTGCCTTTTCAAGTTATCTAGTATTTATGCATTTTGTGACACTGAAGGGAACTGTGAGATTGCTTTTCCAACCTGCTGAAGAAGGAGGTGCTGGTGCATCTCACCTGATAAAGGAAGGCGCTCTTGGTGAAGCCAAAGCAATTTTAGGAATTCATGTTGAGTTCGTTACACCCACGGGAAGCATATCATCTGTTTCGGGGCCTGCTTGTGCAGCAGTTTGCATGTTCAGTGTAAGAATTGAAGGAGGAAGAGGAGGGCATGCTGCGGCACCTCATAAGACCATTGATCCAGTAATATCAGCATCTTTCATTATTTTGGCTCTGCAACAAATCATTTCCCGAGAAGCCGATCCACTTGCTAGCCATGTATATAATTCTTAAAGCCCTCAAAGTCTTCATGTTTTCTCTCTTCCAAAAGGTTTTCATTTGCTATTTATCATTCACATATTCAAGTCACTTTGATGATTTCACTTCCTAGCTCTTTAAGTAAATTCTATAGCCCTAGTTTCGTGAAAAGAAATAAGTTAAGATGAAGGATGTTTGTGTTCAATCAACTGTTAAATAAGTTTGTGTTAGTTTCAATAATTTAGATAAGCGATTTTAGGTAAACAGAACTAAGTTCAGTGTGATAGTAACAAGTGTTTAAGCAAATTTTTCTACACTAATAATATTGATTGTCAGTTGGTGTAATCAAGGCTAACATTTACTTTGCTGAAGGTACTCTCTGTGACATATGTCAATGGTGGTACAGCTCTGAACATAATTCCACCATCAATGGAATTTGGAGGGACGCTTAGGAGTATGACCACTGATGGCCTGAACTGGCTCCAAAAGAGGGTGAAAGAGGTAAACTTCAGATTCTGATTTTTTTTTTTGGGGGGTAATCCTAGCATATGTACCAATAATTGCCAACTGATTGTGTCTTCAATTCTTCATAGTTCTCTGATGAACTGCAAAATGAAGTTTTGCAACATCCAGAGCGACATTTGATTTTAATTTAAAAAATCATCAGTTATACTGCTCAAGTTCAAGGTCATATAAAGCATTATCACTATACTCATGGCTTTGTTATACCCTATAATGGTGTGGTTATTACTCGATGATGAAAATCTCTTCGTGCTCTTGAGCTGAAGTGCATATATTGCTCTCTCTGTTTCAATTTGTTGGTTACACTTGGAATCCTTTTGTGAGAGAAACGGAGGGAGTAGTAAATTTTGCCTTTTAGTCAAGTTTTAACATTATATGTTGTACACTAACGGCCTGTTTGGTTGTTGGTAATGAATTGTGGTATTGGTAATGGATTTAAAGTGTAATTTGTTAAGGAAAAATTTCAAAATCTCCATGGAAAACATATTTTTCATTCCCAAACTTGAAACTTCTTATTTTCAATTACTATCCATTACCATGTAGAAAGGTGGTATTAGATGAGAATGGATATTTGTGAAGAAAACTAGATAAATTTGAATTGAGCTAGCACCACCATGGTAATGAATTTTGATTTTCCTTCTAAATTTAATTATAAATTTATTCCCATTACCTTCATGTATGACCGACTACCAAACGGGCAGTAAGTAGAATTTAATCTAAAGCAACCTCATTTATGTATTAGCTTTAAACTTTAATTAGTTTAACATAGTTCTTCAACATGAATCAATTGATTTGTTCATACAATCGATCTGAAAGATAACAAACAATAGCGCTTCTGATGTATAGGGTCCTTGAGGTCTAAGGTTCGATCCTTGTACCCAGGGCCGTTCCTGACAATTTAAGGGCCCGGGGCGAAATAAAAAATAAGGGCCCAATAAGTATGTATTGAAATAATGTAAAGTAAAGATTTTTTTTTAGTTTTAATTTGTAACACATTAATTAGCTCATATAAATATAAATCATACTCCCTATATCACATTAAATTTTCTCTGATCTAGGGACGCATTGCTGATAGTTATTTTGGGTTAAATGCAATAAAGATAATATGATGGAGGGGATATTTTGAACATCTATGCTTTGAGGGTTTTGAGCTTAAATGTTAATAGCTATAGAAGGTGATACTTCATTAAAAATGTACTCCTTACTTAGGGTATTCAAAAAGAATATAATATTAGTTAAGCAACCAATTAATTAAGGATTTGAAAAAAAAAAAGACTTAAGGGGTGTGTTTGGGAAGTACTCCCTCTGTCCCCTTTTGTTTGCAACATTAACTTTTTCACATCTCCCAACACACAACTTTAAATAAAAATATCTTTAGATATCTATAATAAAAAATTATAAAAATTGTATATTAAAAAAATATACATCGAGCCGAATCAAATGAAATCCCATTTGACTATATTTTTTCTTATATGTATAAAATTAGAGAGAATCAAAGTTACCCGATGAATAGTACCAAAAGTCAGAATGTGGCAAAAAAAAGGGGGCGGAGGGAGTAGCTTTTTGGCTTGCTTTTGGCTTTTGGTTTTTCAATATGATCAAACAAAAAAATAATGTTTGTGTTATTGGCTTTTTGGTTGCCTAAAAAACATTTTTTTTGCCAAAATGAAAAAGTTGTCTGGAGCAACTTTTTTAGTTAGCTTTTGGCTTGTTGGCCTACAAACTATTAATTTTACCAAACACTTTTCCAAACAGCTGACTTAAACAACCAATTTAAAAACAAATACATACAACCAATACTTCCATCCAGACAAACAAGCCAATTAAACTAGCTAAAAGCCAACAACCAATACTTTCTGATCTGATCTAAGTTATTATTATTTTGTGAAGGAATTTTTCTGATCTAATATGGATTTTTTTTCCAAATCTGATCTGAATTTTTCTGATTTTTTTTAAATAAGCACTAGAGTGATTAAATAAGTTGAACTGATCAGAGCATTAATGTAGTAAAAAATAGAAAAACTAGTAACAAAGAAATTGATCCAATGAATAAGGAAAAAAAAAAAAAAGTAAGCAATAGAGTTCTACAAATTCATACTTTAATGTTAAAAAGGTAAAAAATAAAAAGTTGCTAGAAAGGGGATTTGGTCCCGTACCACACTGCACAATAATGCTTTCATTGTCATGTAGTTCCACTAAGCCAAGTTACCTTGTTTAGTTTCATTTTCAATTAGTTTTATATATATCCCTTACAAACAGCAAGGTACGTAAATAGGGCCCTTTGTAGCGTGGGCCCTGGGCGGTTGCCCTTCTCGCCCACCCCCAGGGCCGGGCCTGCTTGTACCAGTAATGAATTAGTAGGTTTCCTTACCTTATCAAAAAAACAATATGAATGATGTATCTGATGTTCCGTTTAGGTGGTTGAGCAAGGAGCAGCCTTGCATAGATCTCAAGCACATCTCAACTTCAATGAAGAAAACAATCCTCCTTATCCCGCAGTCATCAATGATGATGATCTGCATCATCATGTGAGAGCTATCGGCGGAGCTCTACTTGGCCCTGGGAATGTCCTGCCTGGGAAGAAGGTGATGGCAGGTGAAGACTTTGCCTTCTACCAAGAAAAGATTCCAGGCATTTTAGTTGGCATAGGTATAAGAAATGAGGAAGTTGGTGCAGTGCATGCCCCACATTCTCCTCATTTCTTCATTGATGAGGATGTTCTTCCTGTTGGAGCAGCATTGCACACCATTTTTGCAGAGACATATCTCAGTAAGCTTGCATGTTCTTAACTATTATCAAACATTGAGTATCCATGTATATTTTTGCGAAACTAAAATAAAAATGGATTTAGCATTTGTTAGAGCTTATACAGGTTGCAAGGAGTTATCATTAGTTTGTAAAAGCTGCTCATTTGTGTACCTAGAGGAAGGTACTCTATTCAGAAATAAAAAATCGCAGCTCAAAATGAACAAATGTTCATTTGGTTAATCAACTAGTGTTTATTTGGTGGTTCATTATTGTATTTTCCAACATGGTAGCCCTAACTTTAAAGTTTTCAACATGGTGGCAATTATTAATTTATACTTGGTAACTCTGAACTTGTATTCATGGTAATTCCATAGCACTATTAAGTGAATTCCATTTAGTTACCTTTAGCTTTGGAATTTATTAGTTTGACACACAAATGAGACATGTTTGGCATGCAAAAAAAAGTATTTTTAGACATTTTTTTTCCAATCCTGAACTTAAGTCAGGCCAATAAGGGCTAAATTGTCCCCAAAAATGCCAAAATCATTGACTAAGTAGTTTTAGCCATATAAACTGAGAAGTTCTTCGACATGCAAACTGAAATGTTTTCTAGCACGCAGAACAAGTAATTTTGGTTATTTTTTTAATAATTCCGACTTCAAATCTAACCCTTAAACTTTCTCATAAATCACGAACTAAGTAGTTTATCTAGCCATACAAACCAATAAGTTTTTCGACATGCAAATCGAATTTTTTTTAGGCACGCAAAACAAGTATTTTTGGTCATATTTTGACAATTCTGATCTAAAATTGAGATTTTAAAGGCTAAATTGCCCCCTCGAAATCACCTAGTAGGTAGTGTTTGTAGCCATACAAATTGAGAAGTTCTTCAATACGAAAATTGAAACAATTTTTGGTATGCTAATAGTTTTTGATCATTTTTTATAATTCCAACTTCAAATTAAGTCCTTAAGGGCTAAATTGCCTCCTAAATTATCAGCACGAAAACATATACGTTTTTCCATATGAAAAATAAGTAGTTTTGGTCTTTTTTAATAATTTCGACCTGAACTGAGATTTAGCGGACAAAATTAGCTAACTAAACCATTGGCTAATTAATTTTTCTAGCCATACAAACTAATGCAAGTTTTTTAACACGCAGACCAATATGTTTTTTACACACAAAAGAAGTATTTAAGATCATTTTTGACCTCAAATCGAGACCTTATAGACTAAACAACCCCTTAAGTCTTCGACTAAACAATTTCTCTAGACGTAAAAATCGAGTAGTTTTTCTACACACAAATCGAGATATTTTTTGGCATGCAAAACAAGTATTTCTAGTCAATTTTTTTACAATTCCAACATCAAATTGAGTGCTTAGATATTGTCCTCTCCGGATGCTAGCCCACAAGGTTTTGGTTTATTGCATGATCGAGTTCATGACCAAAAGGTCACTCCATATAAAAAAGTTTTCGTTCTCCTAACTTTTGATAAGGGATAAACAAAATATTATAAGTGAAATAAATGCTTGTGGCTTTAAAATCAAATGAGAGAGTAACTCATACTTCCTCCATTTTTTTAGATGCAACATTTTTTTCACGCGTATCAAGACAACAATTTTGAGGTGTTAATGACTAAATCAATTGACGGGATTTTAGTACAAGCAAGATATTATATATTACATGTCTTAAAATTTCGTTGATTAATTTGTTTGTTTACACCGTTAAATCACTTCCTTATATGCGTGGAAAAAATATGTTCCATCTAAAAAAAACAAAAGAAATATAAGAGAGCATGAAGACACATTAGCATTATGCAGATATAAATCATGTAAGAAAAGTACTTTTCCAATAAGCATGGAATAAGACTGAGAATTTTACTCTAATGTAAAGATGAGACAACTCGTGTACAGCTCAAGCCCGATTCGATCAAAGTTCAACTCGAGTTTCTAACAAGTCGAGTCGGACACACATTACTCGTAAAAATTCATAAAAACTCAGTATTTCAAATTTTATATTATATCTTACATTTATAACTAAATTATTTACTTTTTAAAAATTATGTAGTAATATTTCATTCAATGAAATCGTATCTCGATCATTAATGATTTAAAAAATATACTTTAAGTACAAAGATGAGATAATTCGCAAAAAACTAGGACAAAGCTCAACTGGGGCAATACTCACTCAAAGCTCGGTTAACTATCAACTCATCTAAACTCGGATCTAGTCAAGCTACATTGAGATGTTAACGAGTCGAGTCGGGCAAGCCAATACTCAAACTTGTATCAAATAATATGGAGGAAGTAACGTCTAGTTAGTAGTCTTGATTACCGTTTACTTACAAAGTGAAAATGAGATTAAATTTATATCCAAGTGACCATACAGCAGAAGTATGTAAAGTTCAGCTAGAATTTAAAACTTGAACATTGGAAGAAGATAATTTGCTGCTAAATTTACATGATCATTGAACTTGGCAATCTGTTTAACCAGCCATTTGCAATGATAGTTCTTCGGAAAAACCACGACAACAATAACATAATTACAATTGAACAAAACCTGAGAGGGTACCACAACCTGTTCTGCAATTGAATCTTGAAAAACATGATACAACTTGTAAATGGTGAAAAAGATCAAAGAAAGCTCAAATAATACACCGTCAACTTCAAACAACGATATTACAATTTATAGTATGAAGTTATTTATTGAGCTTCACCAGGCTGCAATGAGTATACAGCTCTGCAGATATAAATATGTAAGATAATATCGTAAACTGACTACTTTGAGAGGCACATAGTTGATACGGAGTAATTTATAAGTTCTTGCATATCTATCCCCAGCAGCTCATTTTGACTTGTTATCTTAATTTTTGGAAGAGAATAGTACTAGGATTGGTGACCTCCTGGGAAGTCCTTGTGTTGCCATGCCGCCAACCCCACCGACCCCGTGGTTGGCCTAGAACAGTATTAGGATGGGTTGACCTCCTGGGAAGTCCTTGTGCCATCGTTTTGAGATTAAGGTACAGCGCAAGAAGAAGAAAATATTGCTTTGGGAATTGGGATTACTTTATCATTGTTCTTGTTTCGAATATTGCCACTACAATAAAACAAAGATTATATTAATGCTTTCCAACATACAAGAAATAACACTCATGTTTGTTGAATTTGACTCCATAGATATATTAAAGAAAACCAAATTTTTATACAAGTGGATCCTATGTGCTAACCTGGGAAACGTAGCAAATAATTCGAGACACCCATTTAAGGAAAATGTAGCATGCATTACAAACATACACAATTAAAACAAAAAACTTACAACTGAAGGTATACATTGGACCAAAGTTACACTAGTTCTTGTGGGGCAGAGGGTTTTTTTAACCTTCTAAAAACTGATAATAACATTAAACTTCTCTCTTTTGTTTCTCCAGGGAGATTTATCACTCAAGTGTCTCTTACAATGGGATGCTCATCAAGTTATCACCCTACACTTTCTTATATGGCAGCAAAAGAATGTTCAATTAAGGGTATTTGAATAAACTATAAGGAAAATTAGTTTGACCACGTTCCTAATTCTATCTCTAACATGATTTGTATGCCAAAGCCTCAAAAGCATAGTCTTTACTAGTAGAATAAATAGTTGCAAATCCATCATAACATCATATTAAGCTTGTAAACTCTTGAAAGCATATACAAACTACAGGCTTATATTCTTGGAGATTAGCGCTTGATAAGCTTGACAGAGGCAATCATCAGCAACAACCTTTCTAGTACAGCAAAAGAAAATTGACTATATAATTATAATCTGCTGCACATCAGCCCAAGCCCAAGATGACTCTGGAGTACTGAAGGAGGGGACGCATTTAGTGATTCTAATTCTATTTATAATGCTGTTTACATATTAAGTGTATGAGGGAATATTATTATGTTTTTGTTGTTACAGTTTGTTATTAAGTTGTTATTCTCATGTGATGTCGTGTGATGTGAGGGTAATTAAGTCTTTGCTTAGTAAGTGATTAAGGTGAAGTCTATAAATAATCTCTGTAATGAAAAGCAATCATATATGAGAAATATCGTTGGATTTTGAGGAGAGAAGCTTACCTCTCAAAAGTAAGCTATTGTGTGCTTGATTATCCTGTTTTTATTCTTAGTGTGCAGCATAATCATACCCAACTCTTAAGCCATTGGATCATACTTTCTCTATTTCACACGGAAGACTTAATGTTCCACCATAAGCTTTCTGTCACTATAATCCATGAAAAGGATAAGAGTATCAAACAAACACACAAAACTAACACAAAACTAACACAAAAAATAGTATACTTCCTCCGTTACAAAAATATATACAACAATTTTTATTTCAAGAAGTTTCAAAATAAATGCAACAATTATAATCTTTCCATTTTTTAAAAACTTTTCTTTATATCTCTCACATCATCACATAACCCACATTCTCTCTCTATTCCTTTTACTCTCACAGCCAAAAATTGCTTAGGAATCCGTGCCTCACCAATTGTTGTGTTTTTTTTTATAAAAAAAAAACAGAAGAGGTATAACAATTTGACTGAGCAAAGAATTGTATTGAAAAGCAACAATGAAAAAGAAAACAGCAAATCAGAAATGGCTAAAACACGAAGCACAAATATAAATTCTCCGAAGGCCCTGTTCATTAGACATTTAAAAACGTTTTGGGGTCTTATGAAAGTTCTGACAAGTTCACATACAATTACAAATTCAAGGCAGGGCCTCTAAGTTTAATTCACTAATAAAAAAAAATAAAAAAATAAAAAGTTTAAGCAAGTCAATTCAAAAGCTCATACGTCAATTCATGTCAAAAAGTTCCAGAATTTTAAAGTATCAACAAGCATCCTAAGCCACACAATCTTGACTATTTTAAAGTGTCAGACCTTGCCCTTCTCTGATTATGATTGCATGTTATAATCTAAGATGAAGCATATTAGCATATGTTCCCATATATGGCACGACCAACACATGCCATATACCCAATGCACAAGGCTCACACCACAACAGGGTTAAGGGAAGGTCTTATCGTATGCAAAATTTACTTAAATTTTTCATAAAAAGGTTACTTTCAAAGCTTGAACTCGTGATCTAGCTGATAGCACGTAGAAACTTGACTATCAGACCTCCATTAGAACTCTGGAAAAAAAAAAGTGCAGTGGCCAAGTAACGAGGTTTTCAAAGGCATACATTGTCGATGAACAACCATATCCTTCTCATTCATGTAGCCTATACAAGTTAATATTTCCAAACTTGCTATCTGCTCAAATTGCTGATGATACAGAGCTCATTTCCAGGATGCCAACAGCACATCCCCCGGCTGAACACCTTGACGAACTTATCTTTTCTTGATCGGATATATCTGGAAATTGGACCACACTATTTTTTAGAGACAGTCAGGCAGACAAAAGATGTACCATGCAAAACTACCTATACTTAACTAATAAAACAGTAGAATTCAACACATGCAATGCTGCACACTGGAAAAATTGGACAGAAATAATAATGATAGTGTTGCTTACTTTCGAGAGGTAAGCACTCTCCCAAACTAACAAACCCAAAGAAACTAATATTTTTTATTCATGACTAAACTGATTTACATCCCTTTATTTATAGGCTAATAGACTTGCTAAACAAAGACTTAATTGCCCTTGCTAAGCCCACTCATTACTACTAACAAACTCCTAACAGAAAACAGTTATCAACCTAACAGAAAAATAGTTAACAAACTAACATAAAAACAATAACAACCTAACAGAAAATTAAAAAAAAAGAAAAAGATTATTATTCTAGAATTATCTAATTAATTCTAGTAAAAGTCAATGTATAGTAATTCCCGCCTCCCGAAGAACCACCTTACCCTCAAGGTGGGGATGTGGGTGGCTCCTTGTCTTCCTCAGCAACCGCGTCAGCCTCCTCCTCGCAAATCACCACACTCAGCTTGCGATTTTTGCAGCGGTGGCCCTGTGACCACTTTTCCTCACAGCGAAAAAACAACCCCTTGTCCCGTCGATGTTGCAGCTCCTTATCACTCAAGCAGTCAAGCATAAGGTGGATGGGTGGTTGATGGAAGAGGTGGAGTGGGTAGTGTGGGTGGATGTCTTTGATGCCGTGGGAGTCAAATGTTGGGAAAAGGTATGGTTAGTGGGATGGGAAATCAGGTTATAAGGGTAAAAAGGGGGTGGGTCAGATTCTTGGGCTGGGCTGAAATATGTGGAGTTGAATGGGGTTTGGTTATGTGAAGAATATGGGGGGTTGGATGTGTTAGGGTTTTGGTTGAGTGTGAGAGGCCTTGAATTTGTGGGCCCAGGCCCAATTCTTTTATTACCCCCACAAATCATTTTCCCTTCCACCTTTAGGGCTAGTTCCATGACATGGTCCAAGGAAGTGGGCTCCAGCACCATAACTTCATGTCTAATGTCCTCCTTAAGCCCATTAAGGAATTGCCCACAAGATATTTCTTCAGGAATTCCAGTTGAAGGGGCCATTAACTCGATGAATCTATCAACATAACTATCCACCGTCCCTTCTTGTTTCACAGCCAGCCATTGAGCATGAAGGGTGGCTCCGGCAGCCGCCAACCGGAATCGTTGCAAGAGTAGCTTCTTTAAGTCATCCCAAGATTTCACTTGCCGCCGGTTATCCTCCCATTGGTAGAACTGCAGAGCCTTTCCGTTGAGGGCCACCACCGCCCCTTCCAACTTTTCCTCCTCTGTCATCTTGTAAAATTGAAAGAATCTTTCCACCCTCAAGATCCATCCATCAGGATTCGAGCCCTCAAAGGTAGGAAGATCCAATTTCTTGAACCGCCATGGACCCGTTGCTCCATCAGGTGGTCGTCCTCCCCCACTGCCATAGCTCTGGAAATAATTCAGAGAGTGTTGTTGGTGTGGGTGCAAGGAGGCGATCTGCGAGCCTAGTTCCTCACGAAATCGCACTTGGTCCTCGCGAAGCTGCGCCACGGCCTGCTCATGGTTGGTGCGATTTTGGTCCACCTTCTGCTAAGTCGAACGTAACTCCTCAGCCAACTTTGTGGATACTTGCTCCAAGCCCACTGCAATTTGCTGAAGAGACTGCTACACAGATTTCGTAGCTTCAGTCTGGTCTGCCACCGAAGTTTTCAGAGCAGCCAGCTCCGCCTCCAAAGCCTCAAAACGCTGCGAATTAGATGAACCCACCATCTCGCTGCCTTAGACTGGTGGCTCTGATACCAAGTTGCTGCACACTGGAAAAATTGGACAGAAATAATAGATGATAGTGTTGCTTACTTTCGAGAGGTAAGCACTCTCCCAAACTAACAAACCCAAAGAAATTGATATTTTTCATTCATGACTAAACTGATTTACATCCCTTTATTTATAGGCTAATAGACTTGCTAAACAAAGACTTAATTTCCCTTGCTAAGCCCACTCATGACTACTAACAAACTCCTAACAGAAAACAGTTATCGAACTAACAGAAAAATAGTTAACAAACTAACAGAAAAACAATAATAACCTAACAGAAAAAAAAAAAAAGGAAAAAGATTATTATTCTAGAATTATCTAATTAATTCTAGTAAAAGTCAATGTATAGCATGCAACCACAATGAGGCTCTATTTCAAAATAACTAGAGCTATCTAGTAGGGGCTACAAGCAAAAATGTAAACCTTTTTCCTGAAAGGTCTTACTACTAAGAATCATAAATAATTAAGTGCCACAGCTAATACAATTAGCTTTCAACATTAACATAACACCTGCACACACCAGTCTGAGCACATAAGCAGCTCAATAAGAATAAACGTCCGACCGATCAACAGTTTAGATGGGTTTTTTCATGGAATTAGAAGAATCAACAAGATGTATCAATACTAATCATGTTAATAACAACTGAAACTGAAGTTACGGAGATTGATGGAAAGTGGAACTTTTTATTCCCAGATTGTAACTCATTAAACGACATAAATCGTACACAAATCCTGAATGTGTTATGAATCAAATTAGTAATGGAAGGATTCTTGAAGAATTCTTGGTTTATACACTGACAAACTCCAGCAATACAACTTAATTTCATAATTCTCTTACTTTCGAGAGGTAAGAGGCTCTCCTAAGATGTGACTTCCTGACTTAATTCTTCTCTCTACAACTAAAGACTTCTAACTCCTATTTATAAGACTCATAAGATATGATTTATTTACTAAACATAACAACAAAAAGACTAAATTACCCCTACCCACACCTAAAGTAAGTAAACATAGTAAGAGGCTTTACACTCAAGGCTTTTCATAATTCATAACAGAATGCAGCTCTGACACTCAAGGCTCTGGTTGAGGACCTAATGGAAGAACATCAATGAATTAAGGATAGGATAGCTGAAGTTAAATTGATTGTTTTTAAGATAAGTTATAACTGTCAAACTGTCAAATCTCTGCCTTGTCAGAGTCAGACATGAAGGGGAGATAAAACTCAGCAATTAACATAATCAAACAACCTTTAGTGACTATTGTTAAGTAGTTACAAATAATGACAATGGTAAAAATAAATCATAAGCAATTTCCATGAAAAGATTCATCTTTATTACCATGATAAATGGAGTCCCATCCAGATATGTGTTTTCTCTTTCACATATTTTCATTTCCTCCCAAATTAACCTTAAAGTGGTAATAGATGGTAAAGGAAAGTTGTTCAGAAAAAATTACAATTCTGGGGATCGACAATAATTTCCATACACCCTAGCATAAGTCTTTCCATACAGAATCTATGACTTCTATAACTTCTATAACTATATAATAAAGCAAAAGTCACTAACAGTAGCTTCTATCTTCGATACACATGGCAGCTTCACAACAAATTTTTCACTTAATCCTATGTCATCTTTACTCCTTTTACAATTTTGAAGAAAAATAAATTAAGAAATTTGCTTTATCAGGAAGTGTTGAATAAGGAAATATAACTGCAGCATAGTTACTCTATATCATTAGAACTAATCATAACAACCTTGCATATAACCTCTTACCTAACTTTTTTAATTAGAGATAAATAAAGAAAACAACCGTATAGGCGTATACTCCATATGAAAGAGTAGAACAAGGAAATATAAAAATTAAATCACAAAACACTTAATCATTAGAAGTAAATATAACA
Source organism: Salicornia ramosissima (assembly GCA_951394345.1). NCBI lineage: Eukaryota > Viridiplantae > Streptophyta > Magnoliopsida > Caryophyllales > Amaranthaceae > Salicornia > Salicornia ramosissima. Next base: position 43,086,260 of record OX596233.1, on the reverse strand, counting down.
ACCATGCATATATACTTTTATTTCTTTCTTTTTTATTAGGAGATAAAAATAAAATAAAATAAAAAATCAGCAGTATTATTAATTAAATGTGATAATTTTCATTGTGATGCACAGAATTTGACACAAAAAAGGTGATTAATTTATATTGTAATCATGGTATAGCATATGAGCACCAATATGATATGTGTTTCGTATTAGCTAATTTGATTACATTTTTCATGAAGGCAATTCAAACGGATAGTAATAGCAATATGATTGAAACAAGTCAAGATTCTTACACTGCTCAATAATAAAGTCACAACTATCAGATACACAAATAAATTCCATTTACCTGCCTTACACTATTTAACCATGTAGAGGGAGAAGTATAAGTGGAGAAGGCTGAGACTTCGGAGCACTTAGCATCATGAAACTCATATATTACAACACTATAATATCAAGAAGTATATGGTCTCAAGAATGATTCATACATCTTCTGAGACTGCTTGCTTCAAGATTGCATATGACAACTTGTCAGGTTCACAATTTATTGACATATCCTTCAGTAGCAATAGAATGTCCCTAAACATCTTTCTTTGAAGCATTGCCTTTAATATCAAATTATAAACATCAACTGACGGCTTGTATCCATTAGCAAGCATTTGGTTGCAAAGGTTTCGGGCAACACATATATTTCCATTTTTACACATGCCACGAATCAAAGATTTGTAAAGGACTGCATCAGGTTCCAACCCCTGTGAGTCCATGTCTGTGATCAATTCCTCAGCCAGCACAAATTCATTAGCTCTCAAAGCTGTATGTATGAGAATATCATATGTAGTTATATCTGGAAACATACCTGTGTTCTTAAACTGTCTAAGAACTCTACAGGCTGTCCCAAGCAAGTGGTTCTTGCATAGACCATCGATGACTGCATTAAAAGTTATGCAGTTGGGAGTAGGACCAGCACGCACCATCCTTTCTAATAACTTAAAGCACTCAAAGATTTTGCCAACTCTACAGAAATATTGAATCAAACATGTCATGCTTACAACATTAAGTTCTATCTGTTTATCCTCCATCCAATCCAGAAGCTTCTTAATGATAGAAGAGTTCCCTTGTTTGCACGCTCCAGATAGAATTGTGTTGAATGAAATTATGTTCGGCCCATTTGTGGTTACTTTTAACCTATCTAGGAACCTAAATGCATCATCAAGATTGCCTTCATAGCACATTCCCTTTAGAATTATGTTGTATGAAGTAGTGTTTGGTGTGAAGCCCTCACTAGTCATTCTGTCTGTCATAGCCAATGCTTCTCTATACCCATTCTCTAAACATAATGAGTGAAGATACATGTTATAAACAGCAATATCCACATTGTACCCATGTGAAATAACTTCAAGCAAAAAATTACTAGCCTTTCCTAGCTGTCCTTTCTTCAACATTCCAGCAGCCAAGGCTGTTAAAGTGAATGGATCGGGAGATAAGCCCCTTTGATCCATAAGAGACATCAACTCACTAATTTCAACTGCCCTGTCTTGATGAGAGAGCTCACGAAGAATGATGTTATATGTCACCAAGTCCGGGACACACTTTTCTTTCTCCATGTTTGCAAGAATGACAAAAGCTTCCTGAATCCTCTCATCCTCACAAAGATATTTAATCAAAACAGTGTATGTTATTAAATTTGGTTTACACCCAGCAATCACCATTTCCCTTAAAATCTGGAAAACTTCATTCCACATCTTCTCCTTACTCAACCCGTATATTAACGCTGTATATGAGCACACATTATGTACAAAACCCTTCTTGTTCAAATAACAAAACAAAGACAATGCAGTAGAACTCTGGTTACATTTACATAAAGCCCACAATATTGGATTATATACAATTGGAATGCAAAAAAGACCTTTACATAGTAAACCACTCAAAACTCTATATGCTTCATGTATCATCCCCACTTTACAAAGCTTCAAAATAAGCTTAAAGAACGACATATGTGTTGGCGAATAATTCAATTCTAGCATCAACTCTATTACATATCTTGAACTCAATAAATTCTCCACTCTCAAAAATCCTTTTAACAACCTTGACAAAGACATAAATGATGGTTTGTACCCACTTCTAAGCATCTCCTCAATAATAAACAATGCATCCCACAAACAATTCAGCAATATCATTCCATTAAAGAGGCTAACATATGTTAATGCATTCGGGCATGGCCCGAATTTCTTCATATGCAAATATACTTGAGCCAATTCTTCAAAAACCACATTTTGGGACTTCAAATAACTATAAATCAAAGCATTATAATTATTAACCAAAGGCCTTCCTACACCACATTCCATAGAATTAAGAGTCTCTAGTGCCTTTTGAACATAACCCATCTTTGCATAATTTCTCATTTTTCTAAATACAGCACCATAATCACAATAATGGCTAGAACTAGGATCCAGGCCCGTCCCTGACCCAGAGCAAGAGGGGCGGCCGCCCTGGGCCCAAGACGAAAACCTCCATTTTTGTAGTCTACAGCACAGCACATACATAATGTATTGTTCAATAAACCCAGACTGGACTAGAAGAACCCAACCCAACCTCATTGTATAATTGATTCTACGGGAAAAACAATCTTACCTCAAAAACTCTGCTTACTTTAATGGAGGAAGTCTGCTTGCTTTAATGGAAGAGAGGCACCACAAAAACCACGCCCAACCCAGTCACAGTTAGCTCGACAGAGAAGAGGAGACGAGAACGAGAGGGTTAAATAAACAGAGACATAATAGAGAGGGTATAACTGTGTAAGCTTGGTAAATTTGTCTCAAAAAATTTAGTAAGGAGATGTTTGGAAAGAGAGGTTTTGGAAAAAAAATAGTTTTAAGAGGAGTTATCAATCAGGGAAATGGCTAGTAAATTAAATTGATTTTTTTAATAAATATATTAAATAGTATTTTTGTAATTTTGTTGAAAATAAATTACCAAAACACCCTCCTATAGAGTTGGTGCTCGGATCCCTGCCCTAAAATTTGTCAAAATTACCTTAAAATGCCATTTGAGATACAAACTTTATATCTCAAATTGATTTACTGGTCATCCCTCTCACTCAAGTGGGCTCAGAGGAAAGGATGGCAATCTAACACAATTATGTCAGATGCAAAACTAGTGATTTATGATCTAAAATACACCACCACACCTGCTGATGTTTACATTATTTAATTTATATAAAGAATGCCGAAGTATGATCCAACATTCAACGAGGTTAAAGTGGAGGCCTAGGGACATGGTCAAGAATGCAGATTTGTTGGCTAGGGCCTAGGGGGTATCAAGAAGTCCAAGCTCATTAGGAACCACCCTTTAGGGCACTAGCAATAGACAAACCCATTGAAAGTTTGACAATATGACACATCATCAATTTACAAACCTCTTTTACAATAAACCTCTCAACAACAATAGACAAACATATTCAAGTATCTATATTTGGGACCCACTAAAACAAATATATAACATATAAACCTAGGTTACTATTTAGTCGCCATTACCATACTAACTTTTGGTAACAATAGAGAGGTTTGTTCACAAACCTCTAAAAGTAAACTCAAACCTCTCAACAAACCTCATGTTGCTACCGCCCTTAGAATTGTGACCTGGACAATGTAGTAGCTTATTTGATCTATGTAGCACTAGTACTATTAGTAATCATTTAGAGGGTTTGTTCCCTAACTTAATTTACCTATCCCCGGTTTGTAATCCTAACTATTAATACTCTTATGTTTGAATGCACTATGTTCCTAATTTCCAAAAAAAAAGAGAGAGAGAGAGTTTAGAGTTTTGACCAATCATAACTCAAATTTTAAAATGGAGTTTTGTACCAAAAACTCTGATTAAAACTCTCTTTTAAAAAAAAGCTGGGTTGAACAGCTTTTTCTTCAGAGTTTTGGAGGGAGAAATATTAATTGAATAATTTGTCCACATATTTAAACCTAATAAGTTATTTTAAATGTTCATAATGCCATTTTACACAACAAAACTCTAAGCAATCAGCTATGTGTTACCAAACACCTTTAAACAATCAACTATTCAAATTACCAGTTAAATCCTCTGAATAAAAAGTATAATCTAACCACAAACTCTAAACTTTAATCTCTAAACTCTAATCACCAAACAAGGCCTACATTTTTTATGGAAAGTAGGTCACCTATAATAAACAACTAATTTTATTTCTAAAGTACAAATACAAAAAGACAAAGATATTATGTATTTTTTTTAGGCGGTGGTCTCATGTGATTTACTTGTTTTGATTATATTTTACTTCCCTTATTATAAAGATAAAAAGACAAAAATGTTCAACCCAACCATTTTTTTACTTAAAACATTCTTAATATAAAAAAAATCCCCTATGTAGCAAACTGGGGTGGAGGAAGCAATTTTTTAAATTAAAAAAAAAAAAAAAAACTAGCTTTGGATAACATAATAGTAAAACAAATCTTTAGATAACAAATTTGTAACAAAAATAAATACTTTTGACAACAATTTGGAAAAAAATATTCCGACGACGTACATTTAGGGCAAAAAATATATTTTGCATTTTACCTTTTGGTATGTATTGATTATTTTTTCATTGCTTTTTTTTTTTAATTAAATTATAACTTGTATTGAGTGTATTCCATATTGATCTATTTATTAATCATTTCCTATTATTTTTTTTCTCTTCTCTTTCCATACTAAAACACACAAAAAATTGGATGTTTGTTTTGCATTTTTTTCTTTCTTTTTCCACTATTAAATTTTTAGAACTTTTTTATTTTTATCAGCAAATAAACCTTCTCCCTTGGGATTTGTATCCCCCATTGTAGGGGTCGTTTTTACCCGGCCGCATACGTCTCACGAGTTATTTGAATGCTCGTTAACGCCGTATGTGAATACGGACTAGTAGGAGTCGCCACTGTGCGTTTTATACGGTCCACGGACACCGAAGAAGTACTGAAAGCCAGGAGCAATCAGCCCCATATGGTCGTGCACCAGAGTATGGGTTCGGGGACAGGTTACGGGCCAATCGTGCATTGGGCCCGCCCCTCTGTAAGCGGTCTCTACTAGGTCTCTTTTTGTGGTCAAATTATTATTAATCCCAAATACATAAATATCTCAGCTTATATCCTAAAAGCGCATATTACTAAGTGGGTTTGAATTATTTACAAATCAAAACTAACTTTTGCGACCACTTTAAATTAAGTCAGTATTAAAAATCTTAAAAATTGAAAACAAATAAAATATGAACGAAAGACAAAAATATAAGCATAAAAATAATAAAAAATAAAAATATGTGCAGGTTCAAAGTGTGTTCCAGGAAAAGCGGTTTGACGTGCTGTTCAACCAATAAAAATATAAATAAAACATATATGAATTAATTAATGCGACTTTTAATACTTAAAACCATATGTCATATCAATGTTAACAACAATAATTGTGATTTCATTCATAATCAGGCTAGATCTATATATGACTTATAAATTAACCAGGTTTATTATCATAATCATTATTGGAAATATTCAATTTAATATTTTAAATCATAATATTAAAAAATAAATTTATCAACGACAAAAAAAACTGAAGTTTTTATATGAAATTAACACATGATACCAGATCTGATTAATATGAGTCATAAAATATCAATATTAGAAAATTATAATCTACGGCCGATTTGATTAAAAAAAAAAATTAAAGTTCTAACATTAATATGACAGACATGAATTTAAGTACTAAAATTCACATAAAACAATTCAGATCATTGAACACATTAACCATTATCAAAGATCACCATTTTTAAAGATTTGTAAATATAAAAACAAACTTAGAATGAATAGATTTAAAGTAGAGACTTCAGAATTCGTACCTCAAGAACGCAATTAGTAGATTTCACGACAGAAAATGCAATTATGTATGTATGTTTGAATTTTGAAATGAGAATATTATTTTTTGAAGAGTATAGTATAGTAGTAGAAGTGATAATGCTCCGAATCTGTGTTTTTAAGCTCGTATAAGCTTCTGTATTTATAGGCCAAAACTGCCAGCAAAGTGCCACGTAGTATTACAGGGCTGCGTCTAGACGCAGACATTGTAATATGTCCTGCGTCTGGACGCAGACCCCGCTCCATGATCTGTCAAGCTGAGGCCAGCTGGAGAAAAAATCGCCCCGGATGACACCAGACCTGCGCCTAGGCGCAGGTCCAGTTACATGACCTGCGTCTAGACGCAGGTCAGTATTTGTGACCTGCATCTAGGCGCAGGTCCTGTAATATGGACCTGCGTCTAGGCGCAGGTCCAGGCTGGATCCGGGTTGATTTTTTTTGCTTGATTTTGCACGTGATTTTCAGGATTACGATCCGATTTTATTCGATTACGGAAATATTCTGTAATATTTTGATATTCCGGAATATTCTGGGATATCCCGGGATGTTCCGGGATGTCCCGGAATGTTCTAGAATGTGCCGGAATGCCCAGAACGTTCCGGAATGTTCTAGATTCCTCCAGAAGCTTCAAAAAATTACAGAAAAATTATTAAAAATTATGAAAAAATATGAAAAGTATGAAAAACAATAATATGCTTTGCGGAACAATTTTCAACATTCGGAAATGACGAAAATGCCCCCAAGCATGTAAAAATCCTAAAAAATCCATAAAAAGCTCTAAAAATATGATAAAAATATAGAAAAATATGAATAAATTATGAAATTATTTTTGTGATTTTTAAAAATATTTTTTGATGCAAAAAGATATTTTTATTATTTTTTTATGAATATAAAACACTGAAAAATGCATGCAAAAATATAAAAAAAATATCTAAAAATGAAGAAAAATTACGAATGAATCCCGTAATCAGCGCAAAACCTAACATTTGCTTCCAAGGCACTATAAAAACGGTTTAGGCAATTGGTTGAGGTATATTATGCATTTTCATCGTCAATTCTACTTAATTGGACTTCTTGGTGTTTTCATAGTTTCATCATTAGTCTCTATATTGGGGAGACACATTCAGGTGTCTACACACATTATTCCTTTTTACTCTCTCTCGAGTCACTATCTTTGACCATTGTAAAAAAACACTATCGCCGCCATCCTAACCAACCACCTCCAACCAATAAACCACCGCCATTCTATCACCCTAGCACCTTAGACGCCCACCACCCGAACACGGTTGAGCGTCGATTTTCCGACCAACTTCATCGAGAATCCTCAACATTAATTGAAAAACACATCAATAGTATTGTAATTTAAGACTTGCATTAAAAGTTGAAAACGAAGTCAACCTTTTCTTTCCTTACTAATCCCTTTGTTGATTCTATTCATTTCGCTAGTGTTAAACAACACCTTACATTATGAAGAGAATGTTATTTCAACGACTCTATGTATCATTTTTCTTTATATCATTACCCTTTATTCACTAAATGACTCTATCGGCCCGTTTGGTTGTTGATAATGAATTGTAGAAATGGTAATGGATTTAAGGTGTAATTTGTTAAGGAAAAACTTCAAAATCCCCATGGAAACATATTTTTCATTCCCAAACTTGAAATTTCTTCTTATTTTCCTAATTACCATCTATTACCATGTGAAATGGTGGTATTAGATACGAATGGATATTTGTGAAGAAAATTAGATAATTTGGAGTTAAGGTAGCACTACCATAGGAATAAATTTTGATTTTCCTTCCAAATCTATTTATAAATTTATTCTCTTTACCTCCATTTATAACTCAGCTAGCAAACGGGTCGTAAAAGTCATTTTTCTATTACACAACATACGTATTTGAACTTTGTATATAATTTTAGAATTATTTGTCAAAAGCTAACTGATTGGTCCATTTTGGACCCATTTTTCGGCTTCTTTTCGTTTGTCTTTCGGTTAGACTTTATTCCATTGCTTTTTTATTATTTTAGAGTAGAATTATCTTATTACATGGTTTCTTCTAATAATGTGATGTACCAGTTGTTTTCTTGAATATTTAGGCTAAAATTGAAAGCATTTCAAGTGCTCTTGCACAACGATCTGATTCAAAGACTCGTATCTATTTGTATACAACTCTTTTTTTAGTGATTCCACTTGAATAATATTCTTTATTCCAAGAGCTTCAATTTGATATATCATACGCTCAACTCTATTAAGAAGCGAAGAAGATATGAGCATATGACGACCAAGTGCGCAGATTAGGAAAACGACACGATCGTGCAGTATTAACCTGCACAGTTGTGTAATTGATATTTCCTTGGACGACCGTGCAGTTATACATGGCACGGTCGTGCAATCCTGCAACAAAGTTTATCGCTTCTTGATTTGTTTTTTGCCGTGTAATTAATACTTATATTGAGTTTTCATTTAATGAAAGGGGGACTTTAAGGTCATACTTAGAGTAGAATTAAGAGCTTCTCTTTATATTAGAGTAGATTAGGCTAGTTTTAGGTCCAAATTCTTGAATTTCTCTTTGATTTTCATGTCATCTACTATCCTCAGTGTACTCAATCAATTTCTCATGCTTTTACTCTTCTTTTTTCATATTTTGTAAGCAGATTAGGGAAATCAAATTTCATTCCCATGATGGTGCTACTTTAACTCTAATTTATCTAATTTTCTTCATAAATATTACTTTCATTTGTATTTAGTTAAGTTAAGTTATGTACAGTTCAGTTGTATTCAGCTAAAGTAAACGAGCCCTTAGTTTATTCTAGGGATTGGTAGAATTGATTCTATGGATTTTGGAGGTTGATCATTAGAATCCATGAATGCATTAGTTTATTTGATTGTTAATTTTGTTTAATTCCTTGTTATTTTTCATGCTTACTTGGTGAAGTAATCATATGTTGAGTTATAGTAATTTTGGATTAATTTTCATGATTGCTTTCCAGATTTTCTACCGAGAATTTTCTAAATTACTAGAGATAGTAACTGGAACTGTAAATTGATAAAAATACATTGACAAACTCGGTTTTAGGATTTGCTACCTTGGCTAGTCGAGAGAGGTTAATATAGCATCTCCTAAGATTTCCTAATGCCTATTCGACTATTTGTGAGGATGTTTAGGATTGGGCTTATTAATTTTTTTTTTTTTGAAGATTGTTAATGCTTTTTAAAGATTTATTTAGCAATTTAATTTCTCAAAGCATAATTGATTTTCAATTAATGATCGAAAATCCTCAAATGAAGTAGTATTCAAGAAGTCTTGACCCAAGAGTTTTTTTTTTTTTTTGCATTGATTCTCCTTTTACTAGATTTTTTTTTCATTTAGTTGTTAAATATCCACAATTAAAAGAAAACAAAAAAAAATAGAACCTTAATTCGCTATATTCTCTTAAAATCAACTCCAACCCACTTATTTCCACGTGGATCAAGCATAGCTCTACTAATACTATGTATTAGTCAGTCAAGTATTATAAATTGTATATTCGGGAAGCGACCAGGTTCACGATACCGTAGGAGTCGATCACTAACCTATCTGTGTCAAGTTTTTTTTTTGGGTTTTTCTATGTATTGCCCCTATGGTATAGCGTTTTCTACAATATACCCCTTTAAAATGGGACTTCTACATGGTACCCCCGAGGAACTACTGCTCACCACGTAGTACCCCTATAAATTATTAATTACATAATTAACACACTAAACATGACTATTAGTGCACTAACCTTCATGATTAATATAAACAACTACTAATCATTGCTATTTTAAAAAAATTCGGTAGTTTTTGTTTTTTTAATTGTATTTTTTGGTAATTCTTTGGTAATAATTAGTCAGAATTAGTAATAATTAGCACTAATAATCAAGTTTAGATTGTTAATTACGTAATTAATAATTTAGAGGGGTACTAAGTGGTGAACATTGGTTTTTTAGGGGTATGTAGAAGTCCAAATTTGGAGGGGTACATCGTAGAAAACGCTATACCACAGGGGCACTACATAAAAAAAAACCCTTTTTTTTATAAAAAAAATACATCTAAGATCAACATTTTTTTTTGTTAGTATTACCAACCATGTCATTTAACAGATACTTATTAAATTATATTCAAAGTTCAATTTTTTTTCTTGTACAATAACATGTTTGGCAAGTAAAAAAAATTGGAATTGAATTTGACTCAATTCCTAACCCAAATCCTTAAAGGGTAAATTATATTTATTTCAAATACTTAACAAAACCATGTCATTTTAAATCCTAAAAAACACCAAACATGTAATTGGAATTTGAATCGCAATATTTCAATTTCGGAAATTGAATTCATCAATTTGAAATGAATTATACATATCCAAACGCTACCTTATAGCAATTCTTTTATATATAAAACTACATAATATCGAGATTTTTTTTTTGAAAAATGGTAGCACTATCAATTAACGAAATTGTTAACAGTGCGTCAATGCTCTAACAATTAAAAAACATGTTTTATTAGATATTTTTAAAAAAACAGTTAAGTTGCACCTTATTGAAACTCATATTCACAGCTACCAAAGTAATTTTAGAATTAAAAATGAACATAAACATTCAAAACTTCAATTTTTTTAAGAATATTATCACTAATGCCTAAAAAGAAAATATAACAACTAATTTATAATTTTTAAAAACAAATACATATTGTAACATAAAAATAAAATTAAAAAAAATGGAAAACATACAATTTTATATTTAACATAGAATTTGATATTGTGTACAAAGCTACTTTATTAAAACCAAAATTAAGACAAAGAACACTACTTTACGGCCCAAACAATGTCAAAAACTAGTTGTATTTACACACCACCACTCACTCCCTTCAATCCTTCATATACTACTCTTATCATAATCAAAATATGTGAAGCCATGAAATTAATGCACAAAGTATGTAAGATTTCCATATACTATAGTGGAATTTGTAAATTTATGTCATTGAGTTATTGCTTCGTATCATGTTCATAAAAAAAAGACAAACTCCTTAGAAAATAATGGTAAGTATTATCTTTCTTAAACTTTTCGAGGCTAGAAACACAACCAAATAAAATCTTTTGCATCAATAATGAGTATATGTTCCACTCAAAACGAATACAATTTGACTTGCTTTTATCTAGAAACAGCAAACAATGTTCTAGTTTCAAAATCATAATCAAATATCAATTAAAAGATTTAATTAGATTCATCTACATTATATTTTTGTGAAAAAAAGCATTGCATATCCAAGTTTTAACACCAAAAATGATGATATTATTGAAAAAAAAACTACAAAATCACTTATTCTACACTAATTGATTTCCGACGTGATTGATCCAAAGAACGCTAAAACTAGATGGGACAGACACCCATGCATATTCATGTCGTTTCCAAGCCACATCACAATTTTTCCAAATTTGAATTCTTTCTCATATTTTTTTCCATCTTTTAGGTTCCTTAATTTGACACTCTTTTGAAAGACCACAAGTGCAGCGTCTTTCCTTACCAAGTGAAACTTGTTGCAACAATTAAACAGATCATTAGTTATACAATATAGAAAAGTCGTTAAAAAAAATAACAACTTAAAAATAATTATAACTTTGCTCACTACTGATTTTCTATATTTTACCGTTTGACATTCACACGATCACGAACAACTTCGAGCTCACAGTATGCAAAGACAATATATATCCTCATGCTCATAGAGGAGACTAATTAAGCTGCTAAAATACTTGTAGATACCAATAATAATTTTCCATTAAAATTAATCAACAATCACAATTCATATTAGTATAAACTTATTATTATGATAAACATGGTTAACATGCACTAAATTGTTATAAAAATATAAATGAATTCAATTAAATAAATCATATGGTTAATCTGGTTTATCAAATAATTTGTAGTTTTTTTTATAAGAAAAAATCTACAAATTATATTTATTCAAAGAAAGCTACACATTGTCTTGGTCCCCAAATTACCAAAAACTGCCATGATAGGGATATAATTGGTGCTGTCATCACTGCTATCAGAAATTTGAAGAGCACACAAAATTGAATGACTTACATGATTGTGCAAAATGCAGAGCCGTTTGAGAAGTTTGCGTAAATGGGGTAATGTTTGAATTAAACAACAAGACATTGCAGATAAAGTTAAAGATTAAAAAAATATTATAAGCATTGAAGCAGAGCTTGAAATAAAACAGTCAAAGCCCATAAGAAGAAAAAAAAAATGAATGAATTTTAAACTGTGAGTGAGGCTTGAATTAAGTTAAATAGCAGAAGAAAATAAATTTGATAGGATTAAGCTATCAAATCTTGTAGTTTAAAGGAGCACAAGTGTGACTTTTGTTTTATCTTATATGATTTCCCTGTATAATGTAAGGAGTGTGTTAAACCCTATGGCAGAGAGAAAGAGCCGAAAACTCAAGAGTCGAATACCCGTATAGTCGTGTATTGTTTTTTTTTTTTTGAGAAAAGGAAAGGTAAACACGAAAAGTCAAGTAGTCTTTCTCTCAAAAGAAAAACAATCGGACTTATCAGTAGTCAGGAAATAGGAGAATTTGTCATCCATAAAAAGATCAATATCAATGTGCGAAGGGGTCCAATACCCTAAAGACGCGATGTTGTCAGCGCATTATTGGCTTCACGATGGAGATGAGTTGAGGCAGAACTAGTAAAATCCCAGGGATGTTCCGAATATCTGTCATCAACAGCTGAATCTTCCAGAGGCATCGAAAATTACCCTACAAAATATTGACAACAATGAGATTATCATCACGAGCTAAAAAATAAGACCATTTCGGAGTTTCATCGCTTCGGCAACCAAAAAGGAGATATTGCCTAAAAAGAATCAGTGTGCGGCAACGCTATTCCCCTGATGATCACGAAGAACTACCCCAGCAGCAGCCGACTCGCCGCGAGAAGAACCGTCAAAATTTAACTTGATGGTACTAGGAGAAGTAGGGAACCGGTGGACCCAACAAGAAGAATGCGAGGGAACCGGATCAGGAGGAGGCCAGTGAATGGAGGCGAGAGAATCTACAGATAGACGTGCCTTCCATTCTTGAAAGTACGAAAACGCACGAGAGAAAATAACTACAGACGAAAGAGGAATGTTATAAAAAAAATAACTTATTTATAGCTTTCTAGATACTCCAAAGGACATGGAGGAATTCTACAAGAGAAGGGTAGTTGGTTGACCGAAGATGCAGAAGGAGAGTCGGAAGCGAGTACATATTGGAGAGGGGGGCTAACCAGCGAATGGCTCGACAGTGAGACCAAACCGGGATGTTATTAGGACAAAGAAGGAAGATATGATCCTAGGACTCTTCGCTATCTTCACAGAGGGGGAAAACCGGAGAAATCAGAATACCTCGTGAGACTAGGTTTTGACGAACTTGAAGGCCGTTCTGCAAACATTACCAAGCAAAAATCCAGAGTTTAGGATTGATATCTAGCTTCCAAATCCAGTCGAAACCCCACTTAGGAGCATAAACGGGAAGGTCGTGGGCTAACCAAGTGGATGACTTAACACTAAAGGAACTATAGGGGTCGTTTTTACCCGGCCGCCTACGTCACGAGTTGATTTGAATGCTCGTTAACGCCGTACGTGAATACGGACTAGTAGGAGTCGCCACCGTGCGTTTATACGGTCCACGGACACCGAAGAAGTACCGAAAGCCAGGAGCAATCGGTCTCATATGGTCGTGCACCAGAGTATGGGTTCGGGGACAGGTTACGAGCCAATCGTGTATTGGGCCCGCCCGCCTGCAAGCGGTCTCTACTAGGTCTCTTTTTGTGAACTAAAATGCCCCTAAGAATGGAAAATGTTTCAAAAATTAATAGAAATAGATAAAAACTCAGAAAATTATGGGAAAATTACAAAAAATTCCAGAAAAATGTATTGAACTTAGAAAAATTATTTAATGCAATTTAAAATGACTAAAATGCCCTTAGAAAATAAATATGCATGAAAAATAATTAAAATAAATTAATAAAAATCCTAAAAAATGTCTGAAAAATCCTAAAACGAGTCGTGAGCCTCTAAAACGCCTATAAATAATGTGAGAGTGGTATGAGAGGGATAAAGAAGTGGCATTTTGGCATACTAGCTCAAGACTGGACCTGTGCAACAGGGTACATTCATCATAGACCATTGGGAGCTAACCGAGGTGCCAGAATTAGGTGTCTACAGTTAGCCCCCCTTTGACCGAGTCTGGAGAGACGAAGTCTTGTAAGACGAAGGTCAAAGGTGCGCTACGCGACTTATGTATGCTGATCCCAAAGGAAATAACTAATGAGCTAACCCCTTTGAGACCGGTGCAACTTGATGTTAAATGAGATGTTCAAAAGCCAATTGATTTGACAATCGAACTAGCATGCCACAAGTAAACACACAAACATGTAATCACGCAACAAGAAAATGCAGTGAAGTGCAAACAGTGAGAAGTGTCAACAGTGAAGTGGCAAGGTCAGAATTATGCCACACAATCCTGCGAAGGTTGGGTTTATCACAGGAAAAGAGTTTGAGTCGGCGTCGGTGTTAGTGTCGGCGTCGGCGAGTGCGAAGGTCAGATTTATCGCATGGAAAAGAATGGCAAGGTCAGATTTTATGCCACGCAATCCTGTGAAGGTCAGGTTTATCACAGGTAAAGAGTCTGGGTCAGTGTCTGAGTGAGTGCGAAGGTCGGGTTTATCGCACAAAGGAGTGGCAAGGTCAGATTTATGCCACACAATCCTGTGAAGGTCAGGCTTCTCACAGGTAAAGAGTCTGGGTCGGAGTCGGTGTCGGTGTCTGAGTGAGTGCGAAGGTTGGATTTATCGCACAAAGGAGTGGCAAGGTCAGATTTATGCCACGCAATCCTGTGAAGGTCGGGTTTATCACAGGAAAAGTAAACTGAGTCTGAGTTTGAACTGGGAATTGTAGTTGTATGAGTTTTGACAGTGATCTGTGGTAGTAAGAGTACTTTGGTTCAGTGTAGGTCTGGGCAAGGTTGACTTATAAAGGTCTGGAATTATTGCAAGCTAGGGTGATGCCCATGCAAAAGAGGAGACAGGATAACTCAATGTCTTGTCACGCGGCGTTAATGAGAATGACATGAGGGTGACTTGTGATCAGAGGTTGTCCTAGACACGGTGTTTGACCTAGACACGAAGTTGGACTCGATTTGAACTGGGATATGAAAAAGACATGGGGTCCATGGACGGAGTTCCTTGATTTCAGCTTGATAAGATTGACCTGAGACGGTTAGATCATAGAAACAGAGAAGCCCCCCAAGTGAAGAATGGGGATGATGTTGTGAAGAGACAGGAGCAAGGACAACATGGTGATGAGCCCCCAAATATAAAGTGCTAACCCTCAGTAGAGTTAGGTGGCTTTACCTCCTGGAGAGTTTAGTCAAAGAGTCTTTGAAGGTGACCAAAGAATGGGATAGGGTTCGAAAAATAGAAAGGCCAAAATTTTGTGACTTGAGGTTGAAATTGGATGTGGCTAAGATGTAGGGTTGACTAGAAATGCGGGTTCAAGTTTGAGTCTATGTGCGGTCCAAAGATTAGCAAATGTATTGTCGAACTCTTAGCAGGTAGAATCACTCGGCAGCTAGGCTTCATTTGATTTTTTTATTAATGTGGTCGGACCTCGAGTAGAGGCTTCCTACGTAACCTTGCGGAATCAGACCATCGTAGTTCTATAGGCCTGGATTTTGAATTGATTTTTTTTTTTGTCTCTTTTTTTTGTTTTTTTTTTTCCTCGACTTTTGCTTGAATGAGGTTGGTGTCTTTTGTTGCTCTGGACAATGCTTTCAAATGATCTTTGACATTTAACCCCTTTAGGTGCGAATGAGCCTTGATTATGAGTGCTTCCATTTAATCTCCTGTACTCCGTTATGAATTGTAATTGAGCCGGGCTTGGGCTTTGATTTGTTTATTTTGAGGCCATTGCACCATTCTCCCAATATGACTTGCCATTGACCATTTGAAAGCATGTCATCGTGAGTTCGTGTGTGAAAGTGATTATTAATATTGCTTGTGAGGTCAGTGTGTGAAAGTGTAATGAGGTCAGTGTGTGAAGGTGTCAGTTTTATTAATTAATCGATTGAAGCTGTGTAAGTGACTGAACCTGCATAGAGTTGGAAAATAGCATTGCTAATGGAGATAGGAAAAAGAAAATGCTTCATTTTTTATATGGAAAAGGCTTACACATGACTCTCGATAAATAAATAAAATAAAAAAGTACATAGACTCAAATGACATTGAATTGAAAATGACACTGGCTAGGAATGAAGACTCTTATTGATTCAAAACTCGAAGGAGCGCACGGATCGGGAATCCATGCCTTGGAGCTGCTCACGGTAGTGGGTTTTTCTGAATGCTTGGCTTTTCCTTCACCCCTGGTGGAATTGGAAGACAACCTGCGTCGATCATGTCCTGGACCTTATGTTTCAGTGACCAACAATCAGATGTGTTATGACCCTTGCGTTGATGATATTTGCAATAAGCATTAGCATTCCATTTCTTTGTCTTCATATGCTCGGGAGGATCCAGAGTGGGCCCAACTGGTGACAATACCCCTTTGCTAACCAACCTGTCCAAAGCTTGATCATAAGTCATGCCCAAATATGTGAAGACCCTTTGTTGCCTCTATGGTCTAGGATTAGTGGAAACTGAGTAGGATTCGGTAGACACATTATCAACAAAGACTGGGCTAGCTTGCTTTGTGGAAGGTGATGATGAGGAGTTACCTACCTTTCTTATAGAAACCTCCTTTATTTTTCTGGGCTTGAAGTTCTTCTTCAACAATAAGCCCAACTTGATGCAGTTGTGAGAAGGAGGTAATGGGCTGGAATTTGAGGGGTTCTTGGTATTTGGGATGAAGGTTTCTGATCACGATTCGGACTTCATCCTCCTCGTTGGGTAATTGGACATTTGAGCTGCCTTTTCTCTCCAGCGGTTCAGGAAAACAGAAAAGTCCTCTCGGTCACCTTGCTTCGTGGCCTCGAGCTCACGAAGACTGACCGGGAGCTGGGAGTTGTAGCGGTATTGTTTCAGAAATTCTTCCTTGATGTATTCCCAGTCATCAACTTTGGCTTTGTTCAAGGTCCTGAACCATTTAGAGGGGTGTGCCTCCAAGGTTAGGGGAAACACCGAAGCAAACGGGTCCTTACCCTTAATTTAGGAAGGTGATATTGAAGGTGCGGAGGTGGTCTTCGGGATCTTCAACCCCTTTGAATTTAGGAAGGTCGCTCAAAACTACTTTCTTTGGTAGCTTCCCCTTAATTTCATAGTCCAAAGTGTTGGGTCCTTGATGGGCCGACAGTTCGACTAGCTTCTTCACCATCTCCTCAAGTTGCTCAACCCTTTTTTCAGCGTCGGTTTTGGGTTGTGGTTGTGGTTCTGATTCAGGCTCAGGTTCTGGTTGTGGTTGATTTCTGAGTTCTTCAATGGCTTTTTCTTGGGCCTCAATTTTGTTGTTCATGGTTTTGATAGGAGGGATTTTCATACCAAATAAAAACCCCCGTCGTAGTATGAGTGGGGGTGTCGAACACGGGGAAGGTACTTCGCACTAGCCTAGGCGTGGGCGTCGAACAAGCTAGGTCAAATAATGGTCGCGAGAGGCGAAGGGAACTAACTAAAACTACACTAAGGAAACAAAAACAAAAGGGACTAGGGTAAGAGATCCACAACTCATACCACCATGAATTATGAATCAATCGAAACTTAGACTTAGGTCGTGGATAAGGGGAGGTCGTTCTAAGATCGTACCACTCTTTCGAGCTAGTACGATGACCGGAAAGACATATACAACTCACTTTCGTGCAGCGACACATCTAACAAGTACTAAGCACAAAATCACGAAGACCGGTAACTTTCCCTTGATCGAAGGCCCAACTTTCGTGGTGCTTCCATCAATCGGGCAAAGGAAGTCATCACCCACGTTCACCTTTCGGTCCTTCGGTGGGGATTTTTCAATGAATCCTATGCTAGCTAAACATACGACTCAACATTACCGAATCCTAAGGTACCGACATTATCACAATCAAAGCCAAGAAACAACTAAACCACAATCATGGAGGATTTGAGAAGTTTCACTCAAACCCTAGAAATTAACTACTCAAAATTAATTAATAAAAACATAATTAAAACTAAAACTAAAAACATAATTAAACCTAAACCTATGAACAACTAAATTAACAATTAAAACCTAGAAAAATGAGAACAAGGAAGAAGATAAACTAATAACAAAACAACTAAACCAACAACAAACAACTACAACAAACCAAGCATAAACAACTAAATTAACAACAAATAACAACATAAACAACAAGAACTAGCAAAATAACTACATAAAGCAAATAAGAAAGCAAGTAAAGAAAGCTATGAAAGTACCTTGAAATGAAGAACAAGAAGAAGATGAAGAACAAACTAACTACTTGCATAAATTAAGAACAACAATGTAAATTACAAGGAAATTGAAGAAGAAAGCAACAAAATCTAACCTAAAACCCTAAGTGAGCTTCTAACCTCAGCTGAGAGTGAAAAATGGGGGAAGAGGGGTATATATACAAGCCCCAAAAAAGTCGAGCAAAACAGCTTCACACATATTAAAAAAACAGAGCTGTCAAAAGGAGCGGTCGTGCAAGCATAAGGAGCGACCGCTCCTTTTGTAAAAAATGCTACTGCAATTGAGTCCGTCCAAAGGAGCGGCCGTGCATACAAAAGGAGCGACCGCTCCTTTTGGATTTTCAACTACTGGAAAACATGAGCGCGCCCGTGCAAAGAGAAGGAGCTACCGCTCCTTTGAGTAGAGTAGCTACTGCTTTTTCGACCTGTCCAAAGGAGCGGCCTTGCATGTGAAAGGAGCGGCCGCTCCTTTTGGAAAACTATGCTACTGACCCAATTCAAGTTTTGAAGCATGAAGGCACTTGCACAAAGGAGCGGCCGTGCGTATGGAAGGAGCGACCGCTCCTTTTGTTTTTCTCAACCACTGCTAACACCACCTGTAGAGGGGAGCGAGGGTGCAGATAAAGCCAAAAATAGGAGCGCTCCAAAGGAGCGGCCGTGCAAAACATAGGAGCGACCGCTCCTTTTGTTCTGTTGCAATTTTTGTGCTTTGTTTCTTGCCTTGCTCTCCAATGACCAAGGGGGGGTTTGTTGGGAGAAATGACTCTAGTTTTTCTCTGGGCTTTCCGGCTTACTTTCTGGCGCTCCGAAATGAACTCCGGACCTACAAAATGGAAGGAAACACAAGAATAGAGCAAAATCGAGGGAAAACACATAAAAACCAAGAAAGGAGCCCTAAGCACCAAAACAAAGAAAAAGGAGAGAAAAAGGGAAAAAGCAAAGAAAACTACACATAAACTAAGTAAAAAGACAAGGAAAAAGGGAACAAAATACCGCTTATCAAACTCCCCCAAGCTTAGCTTTTGCTCGTCCCGAGCAAAACCTAAACTAAAAGAAGGGAAGAACATGATAAGAGGTAAACCTAAAAGAAAAAAGAACAAAACACGAATAAATACACTAACTCACTTTCGTAGGAATCACGGTTGTTTTTAGCGAAAACAACAAGCCATTTAAACCTCGAAGTCGCCAAGGAGGACGAGTGTGCTCTCGTAGGGGTTTCCAAAGAGTTTAACCCATAACTCTATAAAAAACAAACCAAGGCAAAGGTTCGAAGGAAACAAAAGAAAAGAAAAACAAAAAGAAAGGAAAAAGAAAACAAAACAAAACAAAAACAAAAGCAACTAGTTGGACTTGTTAAAGGACCGAAGATCGATGAATGCGAACCTTTCTAAGCACTAACGGAAAACATGCTCAAAGATGTTAAGGGTGGATAGTCAAATAAAACATGCTAGATTGGAGAACTAGGGAGGAACATTCTCCTTTCGCTCAACAACCAAGCATCCACATGCTAAGCTAGTGTCGTCTCCACCCATAAAGTTAGCTTCTCATAACTCCACGAAGGAGTCGGAAAAACAAAAAGGAGAAACAATTTAGGCTACCCGACATCTCATCATAGCAAACCGCTCAATATGCTTGAAACATGACTTCCTCAACCGAAAAGGACTCAACTATCTAGGATCGAGAGGGCTTTAGGGTTGTAATGTAAGGCTAGGGATAGGGTAGGAATCAATTTGGCTTGTGGTGCTCAAACCTAAATAGCGAAGCAATAAGTACAAATGAGCATCAAATAGCAAACGAATTCCTCAAATTCGCACACATACACCAAAAACCCCCAAGCTTATTCAAAAAACTATATGAAAAATGAAAAAAAAATTAAAAAAATAAAAATATACATCAAATTAAATTTATTTTTTTTTCGAACTATTCCTCCCCCCAAGCTTGAATGACACAATGCCCTCATTGTGAAAAGGAAAGGAATAATTGCATTTTAAAATTTTTAAACTAAACTGCTTTTTTTCTCTTTTTTTTTTACATTTTTTTTTACATTTTTTTACATGACCTTGCCTCTTTTACAACTTAGGTCGCCTTTTGCTCTAATTCATACAAATTAACACATTTTCGCTTGGGCGAACTCCTTACTTCACAAATTTTCAAAACAAAACATATACGAACCAAGACGCTCCAATTGCTTCACTACACCTAAAGGGTACAAAACAAAACAATGGGAATCAAGGCTTGTAACGTGGCTAGAAGAAAGGAAGGGCCAAGCTCAAAGGGTTTCAAAGGATGAATGTAAAGCAAACACCTAGAAAAGTGAAAAGAAGCAAGATGCTAAAATAAAAAGGAAAATGAAAAAGGAAAAAAATGGAAAATAACTAAGAAATGAGCGCCTCCGTCCTCCCCTAGATTAGCTCGGTCACAGTCTCGGAAAGTCATGAATCAAGTTCTTGATCGAGTTATACTATGACAAGGATCCTATTGCCACTCAAACAAAATGATGAAGGCTAGAAAGATTTGACAATTTTCTCACATAGGAAGGGTAGTGAATTGCAAATACTACCTCAAGGGCTTCAACTAGCTAGCAAAGCTTTGCCAATCGTACCACAAGCCAAGACATTAGGTTTCATGAACTCCAAAGTTCTGAAACCTAGCATGTAGTATTTGAAAATCAACCCCAACATCTCAAACCATGTGGACCACTAACACTTAGGAAGGAATGCATTCAAAGTCCAAGAAATTAAGAACCAAGTCCAAACTACAAACAAAACAAAAACACACTTTGCCTTGAAAAGAAAATAAAAGAAAAAGAAGAGGAACAAGGGAAAATAGAAATAAAAACTAAACAAAAGGAAGGAAAATAAAATCAAGCATGAAAGACTCTCAATCAAGCAACCAAGCATCAAACAAATAAATAAATCGAGGCCCAACGCCATCGATATCCAAATGTCCTCAAGGGCTTAAAAGCCAAAAATTGAAAGCCAAACATCCTCGAACAATCATCTCCTCCTAAAACTAAGCACACAAGAAAAATAAAAGAAAGGGAATTTGGAATGATCTCACCAAAACAGGCTATAAAGTAAGCATACAACCTCCGTTTTGCGCTTTAGTACCATACATGTCCATGAGAGTTGCTTATTCATTTAACCTGCAAAAAAGAAAGAAAAGAAACCAAACTCCAAAAAAAACAAAATAATTACAAATAAAAGAAAAAGGAAAAAGAAAAAGACTCGGGTTGCCTCCCGAGAAGCGCTTGTTTTAACGTCTTAAGCTTGACAAAGGAGCTGGACACAGGGACTAAGACATAGAAGAAAAACTATGTCAAAGTCATCCAGCGGGGACAACCACCCGGGGCTCAGTAAATAGCCCTGCAAAGCTCGCAAGAGCTTGTCAAACACACTGGCACTCAACTCACTAAAAACCACATAAGCGATAGATAAATTAAGCAAAGAAAACGGTTTAAAAACCGGCATCCTATGCTTATGTGGGAGTGAGTGCCCACAGGGAGGTAAATTAAAATTGTAATACCCCGAAATTTTGGGATATTTTAAAATTTTTATTTATTAATTAAATGTATAATTAATTAACTATTTAATTGATTATTATTTAATTAATTATTATTTTGTGTAGCAATCTATTTATTTTGAGCCTAGCCTTAACCTTTTCATTTTATCTTGCCAAAACCCGAGCCCAATTATTTCCTTAGAGTCGGTGTTGCACGACCCCTTTATCCTTTTTCTTTTTCTCTTAGTTATTTTATTTAATCCTAAGTCCAAAGGGCCCGATAAAATTTGGACTGTTTTATTTTGTTTCTGTTCTCTTTCTCTTAAATTGGGCCAAATGACCCAACTTTTCCATTTCTTTGGACTTGGCCGGTTCTTCCATTTCTTTGGGCCAAGGACTATTTCTTTTTGGGTTTAATTTAATTAATATTATGAATTGATTAATTAAATTAAGTATTTGTTTTTAAATTGTAAAATCTAGTCTACCTAACTAACTAAGTCCCCTTATTAAGCTCATGTGCTCCCTATTTTTCTCCTCTCACTCACGGCTCCCCCTTAGTGTCATTAGGGTTTGTTTTTTTTTTTTTCTTTTTCTATAAATAAGGCTTATATCATTCATTTGGTTCCTAATTGCAAAAATACTCATAAACCCTAAAAAAAATATATAAACTTTCTCTCCTTCCTCCAAAAAGGGCCGTGCATTTCAATCACTAATTTAGTGATTTTTCCTTGGAATTTTAGCGTATCGAGGTAACTTTGCTAACCCGTTTAATTCCGGAACAACCTATTCACATAGTTAATTAGGATTGGAAGCATGAAAATTATAAAAAGGAATTAGTATCATGATTAGGTTTAGATTATTTCGAACCTTATAAATTTTATGAATATGATATTTCTTGATTTTATTTTAAGGTATTCTATGCATAAATTAATTTATTTATTTATGTATTTTGTATGAATAATTGCATGAATATTTTTTTTCTTGTTGTTTTAAGATGTCTAGTGGCTTAGAATAATTTTAGGAGCTTCTTTATTGTTTTATCTTTAATCAAGATTTATTTCATGGTGAAATTCGTCCTTCTCTTGCTTGAAATAATTTAATCTTTCAAACCGATAAAACTGTCCAGTTTTAGTTTATGAATTTATTAATATACTTAATCAAATTTAGTTGCTACGAAATTTTAGGTGGAAGTCAGTAATACTGTTCTAAAGCTTGTGTAAAGTTTTCGTAATTTTTAAAGATAGTTTGCTATGGCAAAAAAATCTGAAACTGAATTCTTTCTAATCTGATCTGTTAATTATAAAATCACTTAAAATTAGTAAATGATGTTATTTTTAAACTAAATTTATGCACGTTAAACCTTGAACCTATATTTAGCTCCCATAAAAATTTCCAGATTATTAGAGATCTTTAGATGGCCGTTCTTAATTTAAATCTTTAAAAATCAGATTGTGTAAAATAGGGTAATGGAATTATTAAAATATGTTATTATTAATTTCTTGAATTTTTCGAGTAACCTAGTATTAAAAGGGAACTAAAAATATGATTTTTATGATGTATCTTGATGACTCTTGATTTATTATTGATTTATTATTGCTAATCTTTAATTTAATCTTTGTGTTAATCTTTAATTACATCATGTTGATTTGAATCCTTGAAATAAACCTTGTTCTTGTTTATGCTTTGAATATGTCGAGTGAAATAGGAATAAAAAGATGAACTTTGATCTTGTTTTGTATTCAATCTTGATGATTTTATGTTAAAATATGATTTTTACTATTATTGTTTAGTTAATTTATTTAATCTTGTTGATTGAAATTATTTAAATTAATTGACAAAATTTGTGTTCTTGAGTGGAAAATGTCGAGTGGACAAGATTAGGAAAAATAGAATTTTTATCATATTCTAAGTAATTTTAGTGGTTAAATAATTAATTAAAGTGATTTACGAATTTAATTAATTATTGTTGCAAAATCCGAAATTGTCGAGTGACACAGTTTATTTAGTCAAATTTAGTTAATTTTGACTTATTATATTTTAGGAATAATTAATTATAAAAGTTACAATTAAAGGGATTAGCAGGGGTAAGTTGTAACATGAAGGGGTAGATAATAAAATTGTTATTATTATAATTATTATTACACGATATTACTATTAATATTACTAATATTAGTATTATTATTAATATTAGGAATCAGTAGGGATAAGATATAAAGGGTACGATAAGATATTAATAGGGAAAGAAAGGAAACAGAGTAGGAGGATTACGAATCGTTTCGATCTCTGGCTAGGAAAGACTTCGTATTTAAGGTGGCCAATATACGTGCCGCACCTCTCTTTCCTGGGACTTCGAACGGTTCATTTCCGAATACGGTCACCTAGTATTTCCCGATATAAGATAAGATATAAGATTTGAAAGATATAAGATAAGATAAGGACGCCCACCTGATGACTCGAGTAGTCAGACTGGGTTAAGTCGAAGCCACTGCTCAATGGGACGAACACACGAGTTCCCCCGAGTAGTTCTGGGTCTTAGGATATGTAGTCGTCTAAGTAGTAGTACACGAACTGCTATTTAGGAGTTATGGCCATAGCTTAGGCTTAGTGGTGAAACACGAGATCCACTACGGGTTGAGTACACGAGCTCACCCCGGCATGTTCTAGGAAAGTTGTAGTGAAACACGGGATCCACAACGAGTTATAGTGACCGGTCCGTTGAAAGATGAAAATGATATGATACGAATGATATGAATTGATAAGATAAGATATGAACGATATGATTTGATAAAATGTAATATAAGTTAATGAATAATGTAAGTTATGATATATAAGACATAATATAAGAAATAGGATATGATTTAACGGTTTGGAATATAAGAGTATATAAATATAAGTATATGAACTGAGAATGGTATAAGTCTTCCGCTGTGTATTTCTGTAGTGAGTACGTATGTATGGAATCATGTATGTATGCGTGTATGTACGTGTGTATGAATGTATGGTGAGTGTATAATTGTACGTATTCCTAATCGTATTTTGTAGGTATGATCATACGTATAGTATACGTACATTATACGTAGATTTTACGTATTCTAACCGTATTTCTGCAGGTATTTTTGTACGTATTTGTACGTGTTCGTATACGTATTTTTGTACGTATTTTTATACGTACCTCGTATTGATTCCTGTATAACATGTATTCATGTATGAATTGTTAGCTATGCATGTATGGTTTTTGTGGGAAATTCTATGATATTATGTGTTTAGCGGTCCCTCGATTAAACGGGACAGCCTAGTTACTCGCCACTGACGGTGGACCCCCCCTCAGTTTCAGGTGACGATGCAGCAGCATAAAACGGGCTTCCGTTGGATGGGTTTGAGTGTGGATGAAGTTTAGATTTATTTTAGTTATTCCAGGACTTATAAGACAATATTATAGTTTTTATTTATAATCCCAGCCTGTTGGGAAGACATTTACTTAGTTCATGTAACACTTTGGGCACTATATGCCTTATTTGACTTTTGGATTTTAGTTCAGTATTTTAATATAAGTTGCTTAATTTTAATTAATTAATTTCATGTATAGTTTAAATTGTTTAAGTAATGATCCGAAATGTCGATTTCCTTCGTCAATCGACAAGTCCAAAAAGTCGGGTCGTTACAAAAATAAAAACTACAAAAAGAAAAATCAAATAAAGTAGGGGGAACACCTCCATACACTTCACTTGCCTTGGTTTCTGGAAGAGAAACATGGGAGTCAAGACAAGAGATGATGCCCTCGGATGGAGGTGATATGAGTATGAATGGAAGTGGGGTGGGATGTGAATAGATGAGGTTAAATCCTCCTAAAAAGGGAATAAGAGAATGTGG
Source organism: Salicornia ramosissima (assembly GCA_951394345.1). Lineage (NCBI taxonomy): Eukaryota > Viridiplantae > Streptophyta > Magnoliopsida > Caryophyllales > Amaranthaceae > Salicornia > Salicornia ramosissima. The sequence continues at coordinate 43,060,572 of OX596233.1, read as the reverse complement.
TATAACCACATCCTCCACATTAAATACCTCGTCGGGTTCACTCGACTCTGCTATGAGGGCCTCATCCTCTACAACATCGCATGACGATATGAAAGTGTCATGATTCTCATCACAACATTGCCAATAAATGTCATCGTCTATGCGAGTCGGGATGGTGTGCTCAACTATGAGGGGTGAGGGATCGAATTCATCATCGAAGGGTTCACCTAGGGGAATATGAGGTGAATCAACTATGTTCATGCCAAGACCTTGTAAATACTCATCAAGAACATGATTAAGCGAACTCGAATCATGTGAAAAATGATGAGAAAAATCAAAGGTAGTGGCATGAGGTGATGGTTGATTAAAACCATATTCCTCAAGTGCACTCAACTCATGACTATAATCATGTATTCCTTGACTAGTCATATCCCACTCATAGGTGTCCTTAGCGAGACACTCGAATAAGAGCCAAGCTCTATCCAAGTCGAGAGCTAAGAAATCGCCATGAGATAGATATTCTATCCAATTTCTCGTCTCATAGTTCAAACCCTCGTACAACATATTGCATATATCCCACTTACCAAAATTATGATTAAGCGGAAGAGAGCTTCCGATTCTATCATAATACGACCAAAACAATTCATGCTCATATTGGGGATCGATCAAAGGAGTGGCCATAAGGCCCAAATATTCACAAAAATAAAGAAAAAGAAAGACCTAGAACCATTCTACTCAACCTAAACTAATGGCATTGCCTTCCCCGGCAACGGCGCCAATTTGATAGGAGGGATTTTCATACCAAATAAAAACCCCCGTCGTAGTATGAGTGGGGGTGTCGAACACGGGGAAGGTACTTCGCACTAGCCTAGGCGTGAGCGTCGAACAAGCTAGGTCAAATAATGGTCGCGAGAGGCGAAGGGAACTAACTAAAACTACACTAAGGAAACAAAAACAAAAGGGACTAGGGTAAGAGATCCACAACTCATGCCACCATGAATTATGAATCAATCGAAACTTAGACTTAGGTCGTGGATAAGGGGAGGTCGTTCTAAGATCGTACCACTCTTTCGAGCTAGTACGATGACCGGAAAGACATATATAACTCACTTTCGTGCAGCGACACATCTAACAAGTACTAAGCACAAAATCACGAAGACCGGTAACTTTCCCTTGATCGAAGGCCCAACTTTCGTGGTGCTTCCATCAATCGGGCAAAGGAAGTCATCACCCACGTTCACCTTTCGGTCCTTCGGTGGGGATTTTTCAATGAATCCTATGCTAGCTAAACATACGACTCAACATTACCGAATCCTAAGGTACCGACATTATCACAATCAAAGCCAAGAAACAACTAAACCACAATCATGGAGGATTTGAGAAGTTTCACTCAAACCCTAGAAATTAACTACACAAAATTAATTAATAAAAACATAATTAAAACTAAAACTAAAAACATAATTAAACCTAAACCTATGAACAACTAAATTAACAATTAAAACCTAGAAAAATGAGAACAAGGAAGAAGATAAACTAATAACAAAACAACTAAACCAACAACAAACAACTACAACAAACCAAGCATAAACAACTAAATTAACAACAAATAACAACATAAACAACAAGAACTAGCAAAATAACTACATAAAGCAAATAAGAAAGCAAGTAAAGAAAGCTATGAAAGTACCTTGAAATGAAGAACAAGAAGAAGATGAAGAACAAGCTAACTACTTGCATAAATTAAGAACAACAATGTAAATTACAAGGAAATTGAAGAAGAAAGCAACAAAATCTAACCTAAAACCCTAAGTGAGCTTCTAACCTCAGCTGAGAGTGAAAAATGGGGGAAGAGGGGTATATATACAAGCCCCAAAAAAGTCGAGCAAAACAGCTTCACACGTATTAAAAAAACAGAGCTGTCAAAAGGAGCGGTCGTGCAAGCATAAGGAGCGACCGCTCCTTTTGTAAAAAATGCTACTGCAATTGAGTCCGTCCAAAGGAGCGGTCGTGCATACAAAAGGAGCGACCGCTCCTTTTGGATTTTCAACTACTGGAAAACATGAGCGCGCCCGTGCAAAGAGAAGGAGCTACCGCTCCTTTGAGTAGAGTAGCTACTGCTTTTTCGACCTGTCCAAAGGAGCGGCCTTGCATGTGAAAGGAGCGGCCGCTCCTTTTGGAAAACTATGCTACTGACCCAATTCAAGTTTTGAAGCATGAAGGCACCTACACAAAGGAGCGGCCGTGCGTATGGAAGGAGCGACCGCTCCTTTTATTTTTCTCAACCACTGCTAACACCACCTGTAGAGGGGAGCGAGGGTGCAGATAAAGCCAAAAATAGGAGCGCTCAAAAGGAGCGGCCGTGCAAAACATAGGAGCGACCGCTCCTTTTGTTCTGTTGCAATTTTTGTGCTTTGTTTCTTGCCTTGCTCTCCAATGACCAAGGGGGGTTTGTTGGGAGAACTGACTCTAGTTTTCCTCTGGGCTTTCCGGCTTACTTCCTGGCGCTCCGAAATGAACTCCGGACCTACAAAATGGAAGGAAACACAAGAATAGAGCCAAATCGAGGGAAAACACATAAAAACCAAGAAAGGAGCCCTAAGCACCAAAACAAAGAAAAAGGAGAGAAAAAGGGAAAAAGCAAAGAAAACTACACATAAACTAAGTAAAAAGACAAGGAAAAAGGGAACAAAATACCGCTTATCAGGTTTCAAGTTTGGCCATGATGGCTGCGAACTGGGCTTCAGGGTTTGACATTTCAAGGTTAGTTGAGCGGGAGGATGTGGTTCTTCTTTGGATGTGGATGCTCCTGAAACCGACCTGGGTACGCTGTGCTTGGCTTCTAGTCACCCCTCGAAGACCCTCGGACACGTCTCGAGTCTTCCCTATGGTAGCTAAAATCAAAAGGAACTTGACTTAGAATACTGGGAGAACTGACACTGGACTGAGATAGACATTGAACTGAGTCTGACTTTGTATAAACCAAAGTCCGGACCTAGATCTGTTTTAAGGTACTGGACTTTTCGTGTGACTGAGACTGAAGTGAGCTAAAGTGAACCTATGTCTAGTTAGGACCACTTGTGAACGGGATGGGTCTAAGTTGGGCCTTATGTCTAGTTTGGAATATCTAGACTTGGCGGACTGGATTGAGAGGAGGCAAGTGGTGAACTGTGCTGAGACTGTGAGATGAACTGAACCTATGGCAAACTAAAGTGTGTTTGGACTCGAGAAAGTTATGAGATTGGACTAGACTGTGATGGACATGGACCCCATTTTGAGAACTGGACTTAGGACTTGGACTGGGGAAATGGACTGCGAACTATGAGCTGGACCAGTTACTTGGACTAAAGAAGTTGACTGAGGAATGGGCTAAAGAGATGAGACTTGTTGAACTGGGCTGGTGATTCGAATTGTGGACTTGACATTAAGTTATCCTTATGGTTGAGGAGTGAAATAAATTGGGTTGGGCTAGATTAATGGGCCAAATGCACACATAACACACTAGTCCTAGAATATGCAAATGATGGTCTTCTAAGGTCAGTCCTGGGTGGTCAAAAGGTACCATGGCTAAAGAAAAAAGAACCGATATGATCATTCTTCATTTTGAATGTCACACGGTTAACAGATTCCTTATTATGATCTCATCGGGCATGATGATCACGCGCCATGGCTGGGATGGGCCGGCTAGGATCATTGTGGTCGGGCACCACAAGTAACCATAATCAAACCCCCCGGGGTCAGTCTCGAGCATAGAATATGCTCATATGAGACGTGGGCCTAAGTGTGACCTTATGCGGAAGGTCACTATGTCACATGCTCAAAAATTGAATAATGATCTTACAAGACTTTTCAAGTTTGTCCACACCACTAAGGAGTGATATTCCCCAGCGGAGTCGCCAAACTGTAGGGGTCGTTTTTACCCGGCCGCCTACGTCACGAGTTGATTTGAATGCTCGTTAACGCCGTACGTGAATACGGACTAGTAGGAGTCGCCACCGTGCGTTTATACGGTCCACGGACACCGAAGAAGTACCGAAAGCCATGAGCAATCGGTCCCATATGGTCGTGCACCAGAGTATGGGTTCAGGGACAGGTTACAAGCCAATCGTGTATTGGGCCCGCCCGCCTGCAAGCGGTCTCTACTAGGTCTCTTTTGTAAGATCATTGTTCAATTTCAGAGCAACAGAGATAACTCAATTTTAGCCCTAATCTGCGAATTACTAAGTCGGTTCAGATTAATGCACAAATTAGCCTAAAATTATTTTGTGACCAGTTTGGAATTAGTCAATATTAAAATGCTAGAATGAAGCCAAAAATCCGAATGAGAAATCAAGATTCAAATCAAATAAATCATATATAAACATAAAAAAAAAAAAAGCAATTCAACATGATGATGGCATGGAAAATGCGAACGTACCTCGAATCCCGTGCAATCAAAATAAATAAATAAATAAAAAGCTAAATGGAATGATGCGAATTAAAAATAAGCATGGAAAATATACATGGAGACGACATGAAATATGCGAAAATTAAGGCATGACATGATTTACAAATTGCAGATAAAAAGAAAAAAAATACATGAATTAAAAACATAGATCGGCATGAACGGAACAGGAAAAATCACATATTATCATGATCAAACCAAATCAAAGATTAAAATGAAAATTAAAACGAAAGAAAGCATGTTGACATTGAATAAAAAGGGTCTCATAAATGTGTACCGGAATGTGCGGCGGTCGATAACGGTTTCGAAACTAGTACGCCCAAATGCTAAGTGACAGAGCTTTGAATTGATTTTGATAGAGTTTGAATGATTTTTAGAGAGAGAATATGTATTAGTAGAGAGAGAAGTAGAAGTTTTTTTCGTGTTTTTGAAAGGTCGGACAAGGGCCGTATTTATAGGCGAGCAGAGACAAAAACTGACCCGGAATGGCACCAGACCTGCGTCTAGGTGCAGGTCCAGTTACATGACCTACGTCTAGACGCAAACCATTATTTGTGACCTGCATCTAGGCGCAGGTCCTTTAATATGGACCTGCGTCTAGGCGCAGGTCCAGGCTGTATCCGGGTCGATTTTTCTTGCTTATTTTGCGCGTGATTCTCCGAGATATTATGCGATTATGATACGATTATGGGAATCATCATATGATTACGTAATATTATCATAATATTCGAGATTCCGGGAGATTTCGCGAGGTTCCGGAATAATCCGGGCTAATCTGGACTGTTTTCGGGTTTTTTGGACTATTTTGAAAAAAGTGCTAAAAATGCCAAAAATTAAGGAAAAATACAGGAAAATTCTAGAAAAATATAAATGAGTGAAAAGTGGAGAAAAAGTGGACGATGCAGGTGTGAAATTACTAAAATCCACGATCAGTTGGACAAGCACTATTTTACAATCATTCAACCTAATTTTTGTTTTAAATGATAACAGTAACTTAAAACAACAGATAACTAATAGATTAAATAATCGTTTAACCTATTTTTGGCTTAAATGATAACAAGGTTAGCTTATTTCTGGATTTTCAAAAGGTTGGCTTAATTGTGGAAGATCGGCCAAAGGTTGTCTTATTCTTGGCAATTTTTCCTTTAATTAATTATTTATTTAATTAATTATTAAGATAGCTTTATGGTAAGCCTAGTTATTGACTCAGGCCCAAACCATTTACCTCACTTAGCCAAAACCGAAGCCATTACCCTCTTGCACGCCCAAACCACGGTCCCCCTTATATTTTCTTTTATTTAATTAATTTGATTATTTATGACTTAACCCAAAAACTCTACTTTTATATATCCTATTTCACCTACTAAATTTTAGGAACCTAAAACCCCCTCACAACTAATACCTCACGGCTCCTTTGAGAGGTTATTAGAAAGTATATGTTCTCTTTTCTTTTCCATAATCAATCAAACACAAAATCACACAAAGTCACACAAAACAACTTAAGTCCTTCTATTGATCAATACCTCAAAAACCGAAGCATGAAGTTCAAGAAGCCAAGCAAGGAGTTCATATCACTCGGCCATACTAAGGAATTTTCGAACCTTTATCCTTCTTTGATAGGTAATTAGTTGCTTTACTTAATCTGTAGAATAGATTAGATTTATAATCTTTAGAACATGTTTAGAACTGTTTAGATTTACTTAGAATTATTTATGAATTGGTAGAAAATATTTGTTGTTAGTAATTATTGATGGCCGAATGATTTATCTATTATTTGATGATATTATTTTATGTTCTAACTTAAATTCATGCATGTTCTAAATTCTTGCCATAAAATCTTGAAGGTTTATTTGATGAAACTAGTAGCATATATATGTTGAACCTAAGCCTTGATTTCACGTGATTTTTGAGTAGATTAAACTGTCCAAGAATTGATCTTTATGCCATAATCTTGTTCTAACTATGTTCTTTAATGATTTTCTTGAATTAATTCTTTATTTAGTTGAGTTCTTGAAATTAAAATCATAATCTTGAATCACTAATGAGAATGCCGTGTGATGTGACCATGATGACAACCATAATGTTCGAAAATCTTGATTATTATTTAAAGCATGGATTTTTATTAAGCTAGTCTAATTAACTGTGTTAATCTTAAAGATTTAAATTAAAAAGGAAAGATTGAATTTTGTTTATTATATCATCACTACTACAAAAATGGGCAAAGGCGAAGCCAATTTACCGTGGCTTTAGGCTAAATTACCCTTGCTATAGACCTAAGGCCATGGTGATTGGGCGTTGCCTTTGTTGGCGTAGCCTTAGACCTAAGGCCACGGTTATTAAGCCTAAAGCAACGCCTCTTTCTCCTATGGCCACGGTTCATGATTATTTAATAAAATGGCCACACTTTTCCACGCGGACCTTTAAAAACCGTGGCCTAAACTCTAAAGCAAGGTTCATTAACACCTAAGGCAACGGTTAATTATATTTATTCTAATAATATTTTTTCTTCAAAAAAAATATTAATATTAATAATACACTAATTAATTTACAATAATAATAATGATAGTATTAATAATAAATGACTATAGGATTGAATAATATAATGATTATATAATATATATTAGTAATATTAACAACATAGAAGCATCCAAGCTAATTAGTAGTGCATACATAAGCATTGAAAACTTTAAAATGTTACTACATATGTTTAATTATATAAGCATCCAAGTAATATATTAATCACGACAACATTCCTCCGATTCCATTACGCCATTAATGTCATCATCTACATTCTCTTCACAATTTCCTTGAACATCATCATGTTGTACCTACAAATATATATACATATATAAATCACATAAGAAATAAGTATTCATTCCATTAATGTCATCATCATGTGCTTACATATATAAATCACAAAAGCAATAATTCATCCCATTAAGGTTAAAAACACTACCCTATTACAACAGTCAACAACACTTAGAAAAGAACTAAAATTAAAAAGCACATTTCTGATAAAAAATCACCATTCAAAACACCATGTGGGGAGTTGCATGTGGGGGCTGTAGGGGGGCAGCGGAGGGGTAACAGGTAGGAAGGGGTGGAGGGGAGGGGGCAGATGGTGGGGCGCTGCAGGGGAGGGGGGCAGGGGAGGAGCAGCAGATGGGGGAGGGGAGGGGGCAGCAACAGATGGGGGAGAGGAGGGGGGAAGCAGCAGGTGGGGGAGGAGAGGGAGGGGGGCAGCAGCAGGTGGGGAGGGGGTGGAGGGGAGGGGCAGCAGCGCATGCAGGTGGGGGGCAGGGGAGGGGGCAGCAGGTGGCCGGAGGGGGTTAGGGGGCAACAGTGGGGGGGGGGCAGGGGAGGGGGCAGCAGGTGGGGGGCAGGGGAGGGGGCAACAGTGGGGGGTGCAAGGGAGGGGGCAACAGGTGGGGGGGGGCAGGGGGCAGCAGATGGGGGTGGAGGGGCAGCAGGGGAGGGGGCAGCATGTGGGGGTGGGGCCAGGGGGGCAGCAGGGGGGAGGGGGCAGAAGGTGGCCTGGGGGGCAAATCTGAGTTATAAAGCTAAAAAAAAACTTCAAAACAGGCTAATCACATAAACTTCAAAAGAAATTTTACTTGTCACAAATTGTTGTTGTTGCTTTGAAGACCAGCTTACAGTTTCAGGACTTGAAATTGAAGAATCCATTAGCATTTCCCTTACAAAAATTATGTTACAAGCACTTGCTACATATTAAGAGCATGAATAGGGAGAGTTACAAAGATATAAAGGTCTCTGATCGGGCTGTCTCGCAGATTGTTGTTGCTCCACAGATCGATTTACAGTTTTATGACCTGAAATTGAAGACTTCCATTAGTATTTTCCAAACTTTTTTGCTAAATATTAAAAGAATCGATCAAGAAAGTTACAAAGAAATAAAGCTTTCTGGTGTTGCTCGTTTGAAGAAGGTTGTGGCTGCTTCTGAAACATATAATGTTGGGGTTGTTGCTAATACACATTAGGTGACTCCTTTTCTATGGGACTTGGATGCGTGAAATTAGACATACACCCTCTCTTAAAGGATGGTTGTTTCCTTGTTGCCTTACTCTTTTTTACCATCGAATTAGAAGGAGTTGAACCCTTTGCAACCATAAATCAAAACAAGCAATGCACTTGCATTTAGTGTTTAATGCTAATCTATATAATACCGGTTATCAAAATATAATAATTTGCTTAATACAAGAGTTTCACATACTGAACTATACCTTACAGCTGATTTCTTCTTCACTCTCATAATTCTCATAGGTAGGCTTGTATGTAGCATCGTCATCACTTGACATTAAGTCTTCTTCTCTTGCATGTTTCAAGTGTATCTCTGCAAATTGTTGGAAAATCTTTTTATCAAAACCTCGAGCCTCAATATATTCTGCATTTCTCTAAATAATCTCTAACCTTCGTTGATCATATTTATTCTGCATCATCTGTAAATCAATGCAAAGCATCAATGTTATTATAATTTAAAATGTTTCTCTTCTTTTATATATATTAAGAACGAAAATTATTACATAACAAATTGAAGGGGCTAGGTAATTTAAAATTTTATCTACGGAGGAAAAAATATTTTTTAATATATATAATTAAGAATAACACAATTTTCCGCTAACAATGAAAGAAGAAGTTTTTTTTATTATACATGATTTGATAAAAGTGTATTTAAAATGGAATATTTATCCCATCCTTTATATGACTTTGTGTAAATTACAATCATCTTTTTGGTGCATATAATTAAACAGTAAAGCTAACAATGAATAAAACAAATTAGATATTAAATAGAACCAACAAAAAACTAAAAATTAAAAACTCAAATTAAAATTAGAACTGAAAAATGAAAACAACTTTGAGCATTATCTATTACATACAACATAAGTGAACAAATTGACAAAACATAAATCAAACAAAAAAAACATAAACTTCGCATACTTAGAAAAATTAACAGAACCAAAAAAAAAAAATTAAACTGCAAAATTCAAGAAAAGTCCAATTATTGAAGAAAATCAAATCAATAATATCTAGAAAATGTCCAACAAATTCCAATTATTGAAGCAAGCATAAGAGAAACCTAAGATATTCAAGCAAGCATAAGAGAACCCTAAGTACAACATATACAATGCAAGAATTTAAATTATTTGTTCACTATAAACCTAAAATTGTGAGCAATTGTATAAACCATTAATTACCTCCGGCGAGAGATGGGTGACGGCAAAGGCGACTGGAGAAAGGGGAGAGGTGGTGAGTGGCGGAGTTCAGGCGAATGGGCAGTAGGCAGTGGCGCGACGACTGGCGACTAACGGTCTTCAGTGGTGTTAGAATGGCGCTTTAATTTGTGTGGTGTTGGAGAGGCGATTTGGGTGGCCTGGTGTTGGAGTGGCGCTGCGGTTTGGTGGTGTTGGCAGGAGATGCGCTAGCTGCAGGAGAGGTGATTTGGGTTTAAGTGAGAGAGGGTTTAAGTGAGAGAGCAGGGTTAGTTCAAGTGAGAGAGGGTTAAGTGAGAGAGGGTTTAATTGGATATTTTTAGGGAAGTTAATTTATTTGGAAATTATTAAAATGGGTGGAAAATCTGAATATTTTTCCTTAATCTACCCGCTTCATTTTAACCGTTTCCTTATGTCAATTTTTTTTTGGAAAAGCATTAACTGTGGCCTTAGGCCCCTTTTAAAACAATGTGAGTTAAACCAACCGTGGCTTTAGTGTTTTTTTTTTTTTCAATTACAAACCGTGGGCTTAGGTATATTTGGCAATATCCAAGAAGCCTATGGCCACGGTTAGTAAATAAACCGTGGTTATAGGTGATCTAGACCGTCACTCTAGGCCCTTTTTTCTAGTAGTGCATGGAAAGCTGTGTGACATAATGCATCCAAGGATTGATTTTCATTGTTCTATTGATAAAAAGATTACATTTTGAAATACTTTTTGAAATTATTTTGATTAATTAATTAAGGCTTGTATTTTGATTTGATGATTGATTTAATTACTTGAATTATAAGAGATGAATCGTTCTGACTTAATCTTGAAGAGGACCGTGTGTGATGGTAAGTTAAGGGTAAGGTTTGATTTTTATTTCTTATTTAATGATTTGATATGATTGTTGATTTATGATAATTGCATGTCTTGACGTATGAACTTGTTGAATTTAAGTATGGTTGATGCATAAGAATTTTTCGAGTAATTATTGCTAGTTGTTGAGTGACATGTGTACTAGTCTAGGGTTTCGAGTCAAGTAAAATTGAACTAGAGTTGACTAAAGGTAAAGTCTTGTTAAAAGAGTCAAAGTTGTGAACTGGTAAATAAATGAAAGATAATAACCTATGAAGTGACCGCCCATCTAGTGACCTAAGGTGCCACGAACATGGGTATAGTCGAAGCCACTGTCCCGCTGCGGAATGGCGACAGTTCTGGATCCTAGTGCTTGGGAAGTAGATCCTTTGTGGTTGACCCCTACGAGCATATGACCGTGTCACAGATTAGAACCCTAGTGAAATAGAACTTGAAAGTTAATAATGGAAGTCTAGAGTCTAGAGTCAGTACTAGCTTGCATGGAAGGTCTAGTCATAGTTGGTCTAGTGTATTTTGTTTTCCGCTGTGTAGCTTGTGATTTGACTATATTGTTATGTTAATGTTAATCTTGTTTACTTGTGTGGACTTTCTATTGACTTGTTCTATTTATTATATTTCTAATTGCGTTCTACTATTAAGTAGAACAACCTAATTACTCCCCACTGACTGTGGACCCCCAAATTCCCTTTTCAGGTACTGATGAAGAGTAATTGGGTATCGTGAGGGCTGGGATTGTGAGCAAGCGAGTTTAGTAGCATAGCTACCTTTTAGTTGTTCTAGCCTTTGTATTAGTATTTTTTAATGGACTTTCGTAGTTTTTGTTATTAAAGGACTTTGGTATTTTTAATTATTTTGGGATTACTTTATTATTTATTAAATAAATTGAATAAGTTTAGAGCTTCCGTTGTTGTTATTTAGTTTTGACTTGAGAATTTCTAGCTATAAGATTCGTATTGTTGTTTTCTACGAAAACAACGTTGATAAAATACGGGTCGTTACAAAACTTCTCAAACCTAGCTTATTAATAGTGGGTCAGATTCATGTCAGATTAACAGGTTGTGTGAGTTTTTGTATTTTAAATTGCCAACTAAATATAATCGTACTGTGTCAACCCGCTTACTTAAATGGGTTTAATCACTTCAAACCTAATCTAACTCATTTGATAAACGTGTCATGTTGTATTAACCCATTTAGTTGAACGGGTCAAACTATTTGACCAAACTTATTAATAACGGATCAAGTTTATGTGGAAGAGATGATAGTATTAAAAGCTACAGTTTTGTACTTTTGTGTCAGGATGGTAGGTTGTGTTAGTTTTTTCAACTATTAGTCGTACTTGTGTTGGACTCGTGTCAAATTTTACAAATGTTGTCTATGTACAACCCATGATCCATGACTATGCTTCTCGTACCATACCGGGTCGATCCCATCACATGTTGTGCCCATTTGGTCTAATTCCAACTTGGCTTGGCCGAGTTCCATGCCTAACCCTAGCCCTTTATGAGTAGTAGACTAGTAGTAGTACTCATTACTCAATGCTCATCAGATACTATCAAACCAAATAAAACTTTCCTTTGTCCATTAAAAAAAAAATCCGCTTTTGTATGCCACAGCCTTTTCTAGTCGTGATATCGCCATTCTTCTCTCTCATCCACAAACCCTCCATCGTTGATACCTCCTTTCCCTTACTCATCGTTAATGGCGTCTTCAATTTCGCCTCATACGACCTTCGCCCCGCCTTCAATTTTCTCCGACTCCAACCTTCACTACCATAACTGCAACAACTTCTCCTTCAAAACTCCATTATTTCTCAGGAAATCAAATTCTCTATCTTCTCCTTCCTTCTCCATTTCTAAACCTCTTGATTCTAGTCTTTTCTACTGTCGCAGCAATTCATCTGAATCTTCTTCTTCGTCATCAGCGTCATCTCCGTTGCAGCAATTCCTCGTCGCTGCTGCTCAAGCTTTCGAAGATTTTGTCAATTCACGTTTGAGGTCATTGCCAAAGAAGAGTGATGTTGTGGTGAAAGATACGGATTTGGATGATGGAAATATGGAAACTGATGTTGATAATTGGAATTGGGAACGTTGGTCATTGCATTTTAAGGAGATTGAAGAACAAGAACGTCTTATTAATCTACTCAAGGTAATTTCACTTATATCCTCTTAATATTAAGTTGTAGTTGATTGCTTATTTTTGGTTGACTTGGATGCTGTTGGACTACTTACCGTAGAAGGGTTTAAGTGTTAGGCTTCACTATATCAATTTGAAGCATTTATCTGTACTTTCAAAACTCACCTCTTTTATCAGTTTATCTTTTTTGTCACATTGGAGCTTTGTTTATCTTTAAATTTGTTTATGATTTGTATCTAGTACCTTTTTTGTTGACCGCGAATTAGGAGATAAGTGGGATTTCCTGGGAAATTTCCAACTTGAATCTTTTGGCGCTGAAAAGTTATAATGGAGCCATGGACGGAGTCTAGAGTTCTAGACATAGAAGGTCCCGTAAAACATGGGAAATTAAGTTAATAAAAATATCTCGGATATGTCAATGGTATTTCTTAGGAAGTATACAGGGAAAATAACCTACCTACTTTAACCTCTTAAAGGAGTTTAATTCTAAGCAGTAAGCACTGAAATAGAAGTTCATACATTTCAAAGATCATAAAGTCATTTGATTATAAATTTCAAAAAATCCAAGCTGCAAGTTCCATAGTGAATATCATTTCTGCTCCACTATTACTTATGCCCTTGTCTATCCTGAAGTAAAAAGTAAAAAAAGTGTAATTCTACGACTATTGTTGCACTTCAACCATTCAGCGTTGGAGATTGATTATTTGTGGGTAAAGGACTCTCGAATTGCGTTGTCTCAAGTATTGAGTTCTGACTTGGTTATTTGTTTAAGGATTTTTTTGTCACATGAAACCTTTTTTTTTTTTTTTTTTTTTTTTTTTTTTTTTGCGGGATGAATCCTTTTATTATTTTTGGACAAATTATTTTGAAAGGGATGAACTATTAACGTGTCAATTATACAGGTACCGACTATTGATTATATCAGGTAGGTATCAAATATTGAAAATGTCTGCAGAGAAAGGGCTCCATTACCTAGAACCTGCTGAATCGGTTAATAATGCTTTATAAAAATTGGAAAAAGAAAAAAATTAAAACCCAAATCACGTTTCTCTATCATCATCGCTCCCCATCCCGCTTTCCTTCCTTTCTCCTCTTATCATCTCTCCTTAATATCCTATTTCCCCTCTTACTCTTTTCCATCTTCATCGTTTCTTAATTAGGCGTGTCTTGTTTTTTTTTTGTTTGTTGGATTTGTGAGGCTTCTTGGATTTTGAGGGTAAGGGATTGGTTGAGTTTTGAGGGTTCGAGTTGAGGGGTGAGAGTTATGTCAATTGTATAGGTTTTGAATGGTAGTTAGTGGGTGTTGTGGCGGTGGCTTTGGGCAAAGTTACAACTTTTTAGGTGGGTTCCACTGGCTGGAAATGGGTTTCTTGGGTGGGTGAGATTGTTGAGTCAGGGGAGTATGGGTGGTCTTTTTGGGGTGATGGATGGGTATTTGAGAATGGATGGTGGTTGTTAGGGTTTCATGGATGTTTACTAAGGTTGAGGGTGATGTTAGGTGTTTTCTTTTGGTTTAAGGTTTGAAGTTGCCAATTTATTTAAAAAAGCTTTCATCTTGCAATTTTTTTTTTTAAAGTTTCGTATGAAAAAAATTCCTTCTGTAAATGATGACATTTTTTTCCCCTTAAAGTAGAATTGGGAGAATTTTTATGTCTGAAATGTGTTTGTGCAAGGAAGTCAGTCAATCAATCAATCAAAGCCTTATTCCCATAAATGCGGTCGGCTACATGAACCAAAGTGATTATTCTGAGAGGTCATCCACATAGATAATCCTCCTCCACCCCGCACTGTCAAGAGCCTCAATCTCTTGTAAATCCAACTGCTTCATATCTTTTCTAACTCCTTTCCACCAAGTCATTTTCGGTCTCCCCCTACCACGTTTGAAATCCCCCTGATCCTACTCTTCCACTCTTCGTACCGGTGCTCCCTGGGGTCTCCGTATTATATGCCCAAACCAACGACAATGATTTTTTCTTAGCTTGCTCGCAATATTCGCAACACCAACTTTCCTACGAAAATCTTCATTTCTGATTCTATCTCGTAGAGTGTTGCCACACATCCATCTCAACATCCGCATCTCTGTAACCCCTACCTTTTAGATATGCTCTTTCTTAGAAGCCTAACATTCTGTACCATAGAGTAACACTGGTCTTATTTGTATGATATGATATTAATAAATGCATGGATTGTGGTTTTTCATTGCTTTATTTAGTTGCCTCTGTATTTGTAAAATGTTTCTTATATCTTTGAAGCCGTTTCACTTCTGAATTTTGATGTTCATTCTATTCTGAATTTCTAATGTTCATTCTCATTGTTTATGATTTCTATTGAAGGGTGCTTTATATTGATTTGTTGAATAATTGACATTCTTACTTGCCTGTCTATGTCATAATTGAAAGCATTCAGCATTTCGCATTTCGCATTTCAGCTAAGCTATATCTGCTGCTTGTCTTGACAGTCTCAACTTAGACATGCCATTGAGAAAGAAGATTACGAGGATGCAGCGAGGCTCAAGGTAGCTATAGCAGCTGCTGGGACTAAGGATGCTGTTGGAAGTGTGATGTCTTATTTAAAGGTTTGACCTGCTCAATGTTCTTATTATGTGGAACATTATTAGTTCTAGTTATCTTGTTTTACTGGTTGTTTTGTTGCAGAATGCCATTGAGGAGGAGCGCTATCAAGATGCTGTATTTGTACGAGATAATGCTGGTGCTGGACTAGTAAGTGAAAGACGTAGCTTGCCTTCTTTGAATTTTGTCTTTTTTTGGGGTGGTGGGGGATCCTACACTAACATCTGCTTGCACGACGTGTTTATTTATGTCTCTGCCTAATTTATACACAGTTGGTACCCTTTATAGTATAAAGCGTATATATAATTTCACTTATTGTTTGAATGCAATTATTTTGATATCTTTCAGTTTACCCTTGGATAGTCATACTTTATTATTTTCTATATTGTTTAGGTTAGGTGTTTGATTATAGTGTGAGTGTCAAATGGACAACTTTCGTGCTTGTTACATACTTACATGTGATTATTCATAGTGGTAGGTGTAACTATGAAATCAAAGCGCTTGATCTTCCGGCTGATGTTGGTATCAAACTTGGTATCTATTAAAAAGATAATTTTTCCCTTGATAAATAAAGAGGGGATATCATCAGTAAGAGAATTTAAGTAAATTGATTCATTAATGCAATGCATTAGTAAAATCCTTTTGGTGTTGAATCTTTCTTAACTGTTTTGTATTTCAATTTTTTTCCCTTTCTGCATGGAGGTGGTGGGGAATTACAAGTCAACATCTTTTTTTTTTTTTTTAATAAATATTTAATTTCAAATGAAGTACTTCGTATAACATATTTTGTTTTTTTCAGGTTGGTTGGTGGTCTGGTGTTTCTGATGATAAAAATGACCCTTATGGTTCTATTATCCGCATAAGTGCAGAGCATGGTAGATATGTGGCAAGAAGTTATAGCCCCAGGTAAAATTTATTTGATACGCATAGAGAAGTCTTCTTTTCAAAATGGTAGATTGGGAAGAAAACTAAATTATGTTGCACCAACAAATGGTAGATCCTGTTCTTTTCACTTGAGGTGGGAACCATAAAAGCATTCATTAGGGAACTGCAAAAAACAAGTGATCATTTATAGGTATGGAAAATATTTACCTACCATAAAATTATTGTTGTAGACTTTTAACATAGTCGAATCAGGAAAGTCTGTTTTGTAGGCTTTTGCAATGAAGTAAATTAGAGGTTTATCTTTCCTAAATCCTAATTGTAATTAGGTTTTTTTTCACTCGTGACCTTTATAAATAGACTAGTTGTATGTTTAAGAAGTGGTGCAATTCCCCCTCAGTTTGAAGAATATTCGTAATCGAGAGAGAAGATATATACACTAGGAAGGGGAGTTGCGAAGGCTCATACATTTTCCATATATGGTGGAGAGTTTGTGAACTTTTCTACACATGGATGGTCATTGAAGTACCTTTGTTGTAGATGTAAGTTGTGACTTTAGTCTATGTCTGGAATCTGGATTTACTTGTAGAAGATGGGAAGGTTTGAAGTTGATTTGTTTGAAGCTCTTTTGAAGTTGATTATTTTGTGTGATTTGGAAGTTGAATTTATGAAGAGTAAATAGGTTGAAGCTGTATGATTGAAAGCAAAATGTTGGGAAGATATGGATTTAACAATTTTGAAATCCTTGTTTGTGCTTGTCTATTGATTTGGATTTAGTTCCTTTGCAAACAACTTTGTCCAAGTCCACTTGTTTTGTACTTCTCTTAGGATATATTGATCTTCTGTTGTGTAGATTGTTGCTTCTCTGTGCAATTAAGTTTTTTTTCCCTCGTCATTGTCTTTTCCCTGTCTCATATGATTCTCGGTTCTTCTAGCTTTGTGCCTTGATGGTGATCTAGTTTGGTAACAAAGGCTGCCAGGGTTGAGACAATTGAAGGGCACATGAAAGTGGTAGTGAGAAGAGGGGCAATGCTTTGCTATAGGTGATTTATCATTTGGTGTGATAATTAATGACCTTATTTTCTTTTTTTTTTGTTGTTGGGGGGGGGGGGTTGGAAGTAAGGTATCTGTTCATCTTCAGGGTTTATTACTTTATTTTGCTAAGATAACTAGGTAATACACTAATACCCGAGCAAATTTATGGCAAATATATAATGCCCTTACTAATTCTTTAATTGTCCCCAACTTCTCTCTCTCCAATTCTTTAATTATCCCCACCTTCTCTCACCATTTCTTTAATTGTCTTCACATTCTCTCTCCATCTATTTTAATGAATTTAATCAACTACCCCTCACTTTTCCTAATTACTCACTATTAAAAAAATGCGTAGGAGTCCGTGAACCCAAATCTGTTGCTTTTTTTTTTGGAACAGAGGAAAACTAAATTTAGATTTAAAACTTTATCTTAGTGGTTTCTCTTTTAGTTATTTTAGTAATACACAACTGGTGCTTGAATTTTAAAATAAATTAATTTATACAATTTATTAAAGAAGTTAATTTGCTAACCGGAGTACAATTTTTTCTATGATCGAATTTAGATATTATCCAAATAACCAATTAAATTACTTAATTGTCATAAATTTCATGTCTTCCAATGTTGAAATTTCAATCATCTATGATTTTTTCCTAGAAATATACAATTTCCCTATTGTTAGAATAATAATAATAAAAAACTAATAGGTATAATTGTCATAACAATGAGAATACATTGTATTCATGAAATTTCACTTTCATATCTTTTAAATGATAAAAAATAACTCTTTCCAAATGTAAATATGTAATACAAAGTAATGGCAATCAAAATATTTATTTGATAATTATATGTAAAAGTATTAGGATATTTATTACTCTATCCTTTTCTTCTTATTAGCTACACTCAATAAGTTTTCCGTGAAAGAAAAAGTCAAAGCATAACTAATAAAAAAGATCGGAGCAAATAATTGTTCGCTTGTTTTAGAATTAAAATAACTAAAAGAATTGAAAAAAAGGAGCAAAAACAAAATGGAGAAAATACACTGAAATAATAAGAAATATAATTGAAGAATACACATTCACTAATACCACAACAAACTTATAATTATATTTGTATTGAACTAATGGGAAAAAAGATTGAAAAAAAAAAGTTAATAATAAAAAAGAAGTAGTGAAATATTGGAAAATAAATAAAGAAATAAAAATAATGAATTATCAATTATTGCTGACGAAAAATATTTAAAAAATGAGCATTGAGAAGAATAAGTTAGAAATAAATTGGTATTTTAGTTTATATTAATTTTGATTTGAATAATGCTTAAAGCAATAACAATTATTGTTCATTTTTTTTAAAATATAAGGTGTCTTTAGAAAGTAAAAAACATTTGATGTTATCATAATAAGTAGAAGAAGGTTTTAGGAGGGAAGAGGGAAGGTTTAGGAGCGAAAATTAATTTTTAGCGGCTGTTATTCTAGTATATAGTATAGATATCGATTGACATTGCATGAAGGGTAAGGCATTTCCACATTTTTTCATCTTGAGGGTTAATTTTGCTAGGGCAACTGGGCAAGAGGAAATAAAGATAAATGGCTTTGTATGCGGGGGAGGTAGTTGTAGTTACGGGTTAGAATGGGCTTTTGGTAGAGATAAGGTATTCGAAAGGTTTAGGTTTCAATTGCAAAGTTATTAGCTGCTGTCTTTTTGTGCTTGGTCTAAGATTCCAAAATTTACAGAAGCACACGGTTTGATGGGAATATGGGATAATGTCTCGCATAAATTTTGTAACTTGTTAGCATAAAACCGTTTTTTTAAATACAAAGCTTAACTAATTATGCAAAAAGTTATAGATTTAGAGTAAAAAGTTGCAGTTTTTGAGCTACAAGTCTTGTCAGACCATAGATTTTGTAAATTTACAGTGGTGTAGATATCTTATTAAAGCTTCTTAGATGGGATTTAACATGAAATTGTTTGTCCACTGTGTGAGCTATGGCTATGGGGAGAGCACAAATGGGGTATCATTAGCATTTTTCTTGTGCATAATATGATTGTCTTTTAATTGGTTTCTTATAATATTGTTAGGGCTAACCACAATTTATTTCAGGCAGCTTGCTACATCAACAACTGGTGTTCCTTTGTTTGAGATCTATGTAACATTGAACAAGAAAGGTGAATACAAACAACAGGTGAATTAGAAACTTTCATGCTAGCTGTTATATTCATTTCACATAAACTTTAACATGAATGCTTCTAAGCACATTGAGAGATCTCCTTGTTCCCTTTTTGTTGAAAGTTTTTATCCTTTTAAGTTTTTGGTGTCCTAAGCAATCAAGACATTGTCTCCTAGGGTGGACTTAATTTAAACTGTATGAATTTGGGAACCATAGGCTATGAGAAGAATTAATAAATAAATAAATACCTATCCTTGAAATTATTCTCCATCCAATCTTTCTTTTAGAAAAAATAATAAAATTGATAAAATAATTTCAGCTTAATGAATCGATCTAATTTAAAATTGGTCTACTAGCTAGCTTACAATAACTTAGGCTCCATTTAGGCATTTACTTGGGTGTAAAACATTTTCTATGTAAAATGGTTTCCATGGAAAATAATTTACAACGGAAAACACAATTGTAAAATAAGTTTTCCATTGCTTACTATCATGTAAGAAAAATAATGAAAATTAAGGAAAAGGAAAGGCAAAATAAGGAGGTTAGGTAAGAAAAATGAAGGAAAATAGTTTTCCGTTCATTTTGGAGTGAATAGTAAGAGTTATTTTACTTCTAGGAAAATAGAGGAAAATAGTTTTACATGAAATTTTTTAATGCCCTAGTAAACAGAGCCTTTATGGGAAGGCTGGTGAAACTGTGAAAGTTATACTCTTGCTGCTGAGGAAGTGGGCTAGTTTTGTCACTTGATGCAACTTAGTTGAAGTTGTTAGTGAAAGGAATTGTGAATAAGTAGAGAGCTCTATTCTAATTAGGGTATCCAGAAAGGAGCAATATTATCTTTTGGTGAGACCTTAACCTCTCGAAAGTTAAGGCTGTAATTTGCTTGATTACTCTGATCTTCAAATAGAACTAATACTGTGGCCTATTTTTCTGTGTTTGCTTAATTATTATGTGTGAGAATCTCGATTCCCAGAAGAAACTTCTAAAGAACAAATATAGATGAACTATGAAATGGTAAATATATAACTGCAATTGTGAAAGGTACGGGCAACTGGCTTTCTATGAGATGAGACACACAAAGAGGGTATATGTGGCATCGTGTACGGAAAAGGGAAAAAAAGCGATGCTTCAGCATACCACAATTTCTTTAAAAAAAAAACAGAATTGAGATCACTGAGAGCAGATAGCAGAGAAACTGACGATTTTAATGACAGGATTTTAATGAAAGGATAGTCTATTGTAAATTTGTAACCCTATACTGGCACTAAAATCAAAGCCTTGTTAGCGACCTCTCCATGGAAACTAAAACCCTGACTGAAGCCATGCAAAATTTGGTATAGCCCCCTAATCCATTGGGTACCCTATGCACTAGCATTTCCTATTCACCAACCAGTCAAGATATCTTTTCATTTTTCATAGATCCTGCTCGTTGTGAATTGTATGTGTCAAGTTCAAGCCTCAATCATCTTACATTCTTACTTTATGTGAAGCATATTTTTGTCTAACTCTTCATAGTAAGCCTGCTCTTTGAGAATTGAATTGCATGCACAGTTAATATTTTCCCCCCTTCTGTATAGGCTGTATACTTGAAGCGAAAGGCAGTTTCAGGAACTTTCCCATCAGTGTTCCCAAAGTCATCTGCTGCCTCGGGCAGCATGAAGATGAATCCTGGGGGCGGTAGTACTGATATCTTTACTCCAGTAGTGGAAGATAATGAGGATGATGAAGGTAAAGATGATCCTGAGGTAACTGATGGATTTACAGGATTCCAGAATGTATTACAAGATATGATCCCTGGTGTAAGAGTCAAGGTCTTGAAAGTAACAGCGCCTGGAAAAGTTGATCGAGATATGATATCTAAGGTGGTTGAGCAGATAATTGAGGAAGAAGATGAAGACCAGGATATTGAGGCTGAGCTGGATGGTGTAGATGCAGATGACACAGACGATGATATTCCTGGGGAAGCTGATGAAGAAAAGGATGATGGTGAAATTGATCCTGCTAGTAAGGACATAGACAGGGAAGAGCAAAGTGATATTGCTGTAAATGTAGTAGTTAGTGGTCTTGTACAGAACTTGTCCAGCACATCATCTTCTAGAGACCTGGTTCGTGTTCCAGCAAAGCTCAAGTCAAAGGGACGGAAATCATTCTCTTTTAGAGTACAGGAAGATAAAAGTCAGCCAGATTCTGTTAGTAAAGGTCAAGGTTTGTCTAAAATAAAAGAAAACACTCAAGGACGGCGAAGTATTGACCTTGTAATGACTGACCTCATCAATTCTATAAGCCGAGGAGAAAAAGTACCTCCAAAGGTCAACTTTCTTTAGCCTTGTGAAATTCTATCATCATTTCCTTTTGTGATTTCAGAGTCAAGTAATACTTATGGTTGTGGGCATTGTTTATGCTAACTATTGCAGGTGCTTAAGGATGTGGGAGATATGATTAGTCTCACCCTGACACAAGCTCAGAATCGGCAACCTTTGTCTGGATCAACAACATTTAATCGCATTGATTTACCATCGTATCCAGATCCTTTAAATGGTAATAAATTTCAGAACAAGTTCCTTTCTATCAAACAGTGATTTTAGTCACCAATAACTTGCGATTGTTAGATACATGGTATATTCCTTTCTAATTTCATGCTAAACTTGTCGTGAAGATATTCAATATTTTTTTTAATAGGGCTTTATATCGGATCACATGGACCATACACTTCAGAAGTCATTCAGTTGAAACGCAAATTTGGTCAATGGAAAGACGATGGTGCGACTAAGGGGCCTTCAGATCTCCAGTTTTATGAATATGTTGAGGCTGTTAAGCTTACTGGGGATCCTTATGTGCCTGCCGGCCAGGTAATCTTTAATTATTTTTTTCCTTTTTGTGATTTGATATTCCCACTGAACCCAGACAAGCCAAGCCTAGCCAAGTTAGACTGAAGCAAATTGTCCTGTCCTCAAGGATATAGGCAAAGCCACAAAGGAGATCATCAGAATGAGTGGATGCCTCTCTGCCTTATGGTGATCTAATCAATTATACATCTATACACACAGTCAGGAGACTATCGTTTCAAAGCCTTCTAGAATTTCAAGACTATGAATTTGTTTTTTCCTTTTTACAAACAAAAAAGTTGGCTAATTTGTAATTACAGGTTGCATTTCGTGCAAAGGTTGGCAAAAGATATCAGCTGCCTCATAAAGGGATTATTCCAGAAGAATTTGGAGTGGTGTGTTCAAATTTTCAAAAACTTAGTGGTCTATTAGTCACTTTTTTTCCTGGTGTCTTTTCCAGCATTTTACAATTCACTTTAATTTTGACGAGCCAGGTTGCCCGATATAAAGGACAAGGGAGGTTAGCTGAGCCTGGTCATCTGAATCCTAGATGGGTTGATGGTGAACTTGTCATACTTGATGGAAAGGTTATTTTGCCATACTTATTATCTTAATTCATTATTTTACAACTCTAGCCTGCAGAAGAGGGAAGGCTCATAGCCATCATTTTGAATGGATTTTCACTAATGTATTGGAATTATGCAGTATATCAAGGCAGGACCTGTAGTTGGGTTTGTTTACTGGGCTCCGGAGTATCAGTTTTTGGTGTTCTTCAATCGCTTAAGGATTGAAGAGTAGCTTTTTGTTGTACATCAGAGTTTGATGTCTTTCTTTTTCCTGAGATGTAAAAGGTAAGGTGCCTTTACTGCTTGATATTCTGCAGTTTTTTAAAACTTTTTTGTCTTGAGCTCTTTCTTTATTTTTGTGATGTTGTAGGTACTGAAATAAGTGTATGCCCTTTAACTTTATTATGAATAAAAGATTTCTTCATAAAGTGTGTTTAAATGGAAATTATAGAGGGAAGGGAAGGAGAGGGACATACTAGTGAGAAAGAAAGAAAGGACAGAGAAGAGTGAGCTTGCTCCTCCCAGAACTTTTCAACATTGGAATGCTTCAGTTAATGTAGGTGAAATAAAATGAATGCTTATAATTCTTTCCTTCCCTTTTCCCATCTCTTATCCAAGCATTGTGTTAAAACTTTTTGGGATTTTCTATATATCTTGACTGTGATTGGTATCTATGCCCTTTGTCCCTAGGGGTTTTACATCCTTGTTTTTGTGTCAAGCTTTCCCTTTAATATTGTCAAAAATATATTACTACCCTCCGTTCCAGTT